>CM077666.1:287023165-288365165 GCA_039707655.1 Elymus sibiricus
ATGCTGATACGTCTCCAACGTATCTATAATTTTTGATTGTTCCATGCTATTATATTATCAATCTTGGATGTTTTATATGCTATTTTATATCATTTTTTGGGACTAACCTATTAACCCAGTACCTAGTGTGAGTTGCTGTTTTCTGCTTGTTTTTGGTTTTCCAGAAAATCAGTACCACACGGAGTTCAAACGCTATGAAAATTTTTGATGATTTTTTTCTGGACAAAAGAGACCCTAGAAGCTTCGGGAGGAGACCAGAGGACAAGCGAGGAGACGGCAAGGCAACAGGGCACGCCCAGGGGGGGCACACCCTGTTACCCTTTGGGCCCCACGTGGCTCCGTCTGACCTAATTCCACTTCTATAAATTCTCAAATATTGGGAAACCAACAGAGAGCCACCCAAAATAACTTTTCCGCCACCGCAAGCTTCTCTTCTCCCGCGATTCTATCTGGAGGCCTTTTTCGGTACTGATGATGCGTGAGTAGTTCACCACCGACCTACGGGTCCATAGCTAGTAGCTAGATGGCTTCTTCTCTCTCTTTGATCTTCAATACAATGTTCTCCTCGATCTTCTTGGAGTTCTATTCGATGTAATCTTCTTTTGCGGTGTGTTTGTTGGGATCCGATGAATTGTGGGTTTATGATCTGAATATTCATGAGAAGTAATTGAGTCTTTTCTGAACTTTATTATGCATGATTTTTATAGCTTTGTATTTCTCTCCGATCTATCCGTTTGGTTTGGCCAACTAGATTGATTTATCTTCAGGAGGAGAGGTGCTTTGTAATGGGTTCAATCTTGCGGTGCTCTATATCCCAGTGACAAAGTAGGGGACAAGACACGTATTTGTATTGTTGCCATTAAGGGTAAAACGATGGGGTTTATTCATATTGATTGGGTTTACTTTGTCTACATCATGTCATCTTGCTTAAGGCGTTACTCTGTTTTCATTAACTTAATACCCTAGATGCATACTGGATAGCGGTCGATGGGTGGAGTAATAGTAGTAGATGCAGGCAGGAGTCAGTCTACTTGTCTCGAACGTGATGCCTATATACATGATCATTGCCTTGAATATCGTCATAACTATGCGCTTTTCTATCAATTACCCAACAGTAATTTGTCTACCCACCGTATGCTATGTGTTCGAGAGACAAACCTCTAGTGAAAACTATGGCCCCCGGGTCTACTTTACATATAAAAAGAAAACCAAAATATACTTGCTGCAATTTATTTACTTTTATTTTGTTTTGCAATTTATCTATCTACCACTACAAGATTTAATCCTTGCAAGTAACGAGTTCAAGGGGATTGACAACCCTCTTGCCCGTGTTGGGTGCAAGTATTTGCTTTTGTGTGTGCATGTGCTGTTCACGAGGCTTTGTGTGATTCTCCAACTGGTTCGATAACCTTGGTTGTCACTGAGGGAAATACTTATCTCTACTGTACTGCATCTCCTCTCCTCTTCGGGGAAAATCCCAACGTAGCTCACAAGTAGCAGGCACGCGACTATGTCTGTGAATGGGGTCATTAGTCCCTTCTGATTGTGCCCCGGACTAGGGGATGCTAAGCATGTCGGCCTACCAGTCATGGGCTGGGCCGAGGACCCCCAGACAACCAAATAATGGGCCATTCTTGACATAACCCATGGCGTACTCAAGATGGAATCCTCTGATGACTTGGCGCACACTTCAGGGCATATTCAAATCATCACCATGCTTATCCCTAGATGTAACCGACCTACATGTAACCCTAGGTACCCCCGGTGCCTATATAAGCCAAGGGGTTTTAGACCCTAGGGTAAGATTCATCCACACACGATGTCGAGGTAGATCATCCTGTACTCTGTACTCCATCCAAAAGCAATACAATAGAAGCATGACATAGGGTTTTACCTCTTCAAGAGGGCCCGAACCTGGGTAAAACATCATGTCCCTCCTTGTCCTATTACCATCAAGGTAACACACTACTAGGAAATACCTTATAGATAGATGCTTAGCAGTAGCAAGGGGTATATGGGCCGCGCTGCTGCTAATTAGTAGTAGCGAGGGGTATAAAACCCGCGCTACTACTAAGTTCATAGTAGTAGCGCGGGCTATAAACCCACGCTGCTACTAAGTGGTCTCCACCGTGCCCCTCGGGACATGCCATAGTAGTAGCGAGGGGTATAAACCCCGCGCTACTACTAAGTTGATAGTAGTAGCGCCGGCTATAAACCCACGCTGCTACAAAGTGGTCTCCACCATGCCCCCCGGGACAGGCCATAGTAGTAGCGAGGGGTATAAACCCCACGCTGCTACTAAGTATAGGGTTTTTTAACAGCCCTGAAATCCCCATCTCCTCCCCAAAATCCCTCCTCTCTTCCGCCACTCTTCCCCCTCTCTCTCCATATGCTCTCACATGGACCTCTTGCCCGTGCGCCCCTCCTCCTCCATGGCGCCGAAAGAGGCCGCCGCCTTGCGTCGTCGGCGTCTAGGAGCTCGCCGGTCTTCCCCCGCATCTCCATGCCACCGCGCCGGAGCACCTCACCACCGGTGACCAGCCCCGCTGCTCCCTCCATCTCCTTCCTCTCTCTCCCTCGTTTTTCTTTTTCTCTCTCCCTCTGGTTTGACTCACCCTCCCATGTCCATGCCCGTGCAGGTCGTCGCCATGGACGACCAGGAGCTCTCTGCCTTGGTTACGAAGAGGAACCCCACGCCGCCGCCTTGCTCTGCCATGGATCCGGGACCTCTCCAGCAGCCGCCGCCGGATCTGGTCTGCCGCTGCCCGTCCGTGCCTCCGGCGACCCCAACCGTCGCTGGATCGAACCATTGCTGCCATTGACAGCATGCACGGGATCGAGAAATTTTGTTTTTGTTTTTGAAATTAATAGTAGTAGCGCGGGGTATAAGACACTCGCTACAGATAATTAGTAGTAGCGCGGGTGGCACCCGCGCTACTACTAACAGATGTAGTAGTAGCGCAGGTGGCACCCGCGTTACTACTACCAATTAGCTGTAGCGCCCTAGTAGTAGTGCGGGCACCCGCGCTACTACTAGCTATTTAACCCGCGCTACTACTAGGCTTTTCCCTAGTAGTGACATCACCAGCTCGGGACCCCCTACTCGGGATCTGCCGGATTTGACTTCGACATTGGTAGCCCATGCATGCCCCATTGTGTTGTCAAAGCAGCTCGATGGCTGGATCGACGACAGTATTGGCTGTGGGAAGACCTTCTTCCCCAGACAACTTTTTGTCTTTGGCAGCGTCACACTCTACGGTGATGCGACTGGCCACCTCGGCCAGATTGAGAACTTCGCTCCAGGCCAAACCATCAGGTTTGGAAATTTGGAGTACGCTGCGGATGCTCGCGACGAGCTTGCATTTTCAGGCTGGGTGTCAGACCAGTATGAAGACCTTACCGATGCCCTTGAGGCAATCCAGATTCAATCTTGGATTAGGACCACGGCGCGGATCACACCTCGGATCTAGCTTCGAGCCCATGGACGAGGATTACCCCGGCGGTTCAGACGTTAATTTTGACAGATGAAATTCCCAAGGCCACGTCAGATGGGATCTCGGACAAGCTTCAGCTAAGCCCAATCTTGGGTCAACATATAGGCGAGGCCGACAAGGAGCTTCTGAATGAGATGTTAGATCGGATTCAGTGCCTTGCTATTTCGGACGATCGGACCTCGGTCTACGATCAGATCTGGAAAAAATCTGGAGAGGCGAGAATTTTCAACCCACCCTCCACCCACCTAGTCACTACCGTCGAGGATTTAACCGACGTCCTAGCATACGCCTCTGAGGAAGCAACCGGCATGGATGAAGATTTTGGCGAGATGTCGGACTCCACTTCGCCGCCTGCCGCCATTCATACCGGCAATTGGGCAGCTACCTCCACCTACGATGTCTACATGGTAGACACCCCTAAGGACGAAGGAGGAAGCAGCAAACCACCCAAGCGTCGACATAGGGGCGGTCGTACCGGAGGCAGCGGCTATGGTGACACTGGAAACGGTGGCACTGCCAATGGTGATGCCGCCCAAGACGGCAACGATAATCAGAACATCGGCGATGACGTTGGCACCGGTAACAACAACGGCGACAATATGATAAAAGGGGACGATGACGACCCCGAGGACAATGATTATTATCCAGAGTCCGAGGAGGATAGAAGCCTCGGTCCCGACGAATATGATGTTATTGAGGAGCCCCTTGAGGCACCTCGGCTCGAAGCATTCTGCGGGCGATTGGCCAGCACAGCCAAGAGCTTCAAGAAAAGTCCCAACAGCTTAAACTGACCAAGACGAACTTAATGACAGATGGGTCAAACTCCTCAGGGTGGTTTTGGTAATTCATAACAACATATACATCATGGAACTAATGCCTATTAAAAGCATATTTCAGGAAAGTTCAATCTAGGTATGGCAATGGGATGTGAATGTGGACCCCTCAAATGCAAAGGACAAAGCATTGGCAAAAGCTCCAAGACTCTACAATTTTGGTTAAGTGATCCAAGATCATATTCAGTCCATAGGAAAGGCAATACTATTAAAAGGGGATGAGATTTTGATCATGAGTCATTTGCTCAGGTGCTTAGAGATATTGCTCCAAAAACCCTCAGCCACACCTTCATATTCCTATCTGTCCAAAACCCTAAAGTCCATCTTGGTCCCACTGATACACATGTACCTGGACCCATCGAGATACACTTGACAAAGCCACTGCCTAAACCCTAGCAACTCGGTCTCACCGAGATGACATTCGGTCCCACCGAAGTGCGCTTGCCAACCTTCTGTAACCTATCAATTTCATCTCGAAATTTCTGAGTGGTTTCAATCGGTGTCACCGAAGTGTGGAAAGTGATTAGGTCATCACCCATCGGTCCCTCCGAGATGTTTCATCCGGTCTCATCGAAAAGCCTAAAGTTCAAACATTTTGCACTAGTCGGTCTCACCGAGTCGTTTCACCCGGTCCCACCGAGTTGTACATAAATGTGTGTAAAGGTTAGATTTTTGGTGATGGCTATATATACCCCACCCATTCCACCTACTCTCAGAGAGAGCAACCAGGACGAAACAATCACTTCCCATATCCATTTTTGGAGAGATAACCACCTACACTTGTGTTGAAATCAAGGAGATTCCACTCCAACCTTTGATCCTTGATTTTGAGCCGCCTCAAGTTGCTTTCCATTTCAATCCTTCTCCTACCGCCATGTCAAATCGGTGAGAGAGTGATTGAGTGTTGAGGAGACTATCTTTCGAAGCACAAGAACAAGGAGTTCATCATCAACAACAACATCTATTACCTTTTGGAGAGTGGTGTCTCCTAGATTGGTTAGGTGTCACTTGGGAGCCTCCAAATCTTGTGGAGTTGAACTAAGGAGTTTGTAAGGGTAAAGAGATCGCCTACTTCGTGACGATCTACCCCGAGTGAGGCTAGTCCTTCGTGGACGGAAGCCATGAAGGCATAGACAATGTTGCTTCTTCGTGGACCCTTGGTATGTGGAGCCTTCCGTGGACTCGCGCAGTCGTTACCCTCCGTGGATTGAAGTCTCCATCAACGTGTACGTATTATAGGATCACCTATCGGAATCACGCGAAAAATCACCGTGTCTTCATTGCGTTTGATTTTCTCCGACCCCTCCTTTACGTTCACATGCAAAGTCTTTATTTTCCGTTGCCTACTATCTAGACTTGTATGTGTAGGGTGTTGCTTGACTTGTGAGAATTGCTAAAACTTGCCAAGAACTAAAATTGGAAAAAAACTAGTTTTTATTTGGTCAAGTAGTCTAATCACCCCCCCTAGACCTACTTGCGATCCACAAGCATCTACAGCCGGACTCTCCAAATTGACCGGGCAGACGTAGGACCACTGACCAGACAGGAGAGAGAAGGAAAAAGTTGACCTAACCGGACCTCTCAAAGCCTCAATAAATGCTCGGGCTGTCCGGCACCCCTCATATTGCCCTCATATATGAGATGAGTATGAGGAGTGCCTGGTCGTGTCGGGTATGTGGTCCTGCGTCCGTCACATAGGATTTGACCCACCACAAAGCATATTTTTTTCTTTATTTATTATTTCTTTTCTTTCTCTCTCTCCTCCTCCAATCACATGCATGTGCCTGGACATGTAGGAAAAAAAGGTGAGGGACATGACTACGTGGACGAACAAATAGGGAGTCAAAACGGACACGCCCAGACACTGACCGGACGCGTCCAATGATGTTTGAGGGGCCAAATTTGCCTAGTCCGGTTGTAGATGCCCATGTTTGAGAGCAGAAACAAATTGCAAAGTGAGAGAAATCTAAACCCACAAAAATACGCTCCTCCTTGAACAAAACTCCACGTGTGCATTGTTTTTTTTTTTTTTTGAATAAACGCCGTGTGTATTGCATCATACAGCGTAGAGCAATGTTGGAAGAAAAAATCACACGATGAGATAAACTGCAAATTTATACGAACCGATCAATTCCCATGGATGGCAGACAATTCAATAATTGTGCGATGACTCCGCGCACAGATTGACAAACGCACGGAATCGAATGTCAATGTAGAATTGTACGCACTAGCCAGTTCACCCAAAAGCTTAAACTTACGAGGAAAAATGGACTATGCACTCATGAGAAATCTTGTGCGGCAGCTTATCGTCCTTGACGCGCGACGGAGCCTTGGCCCTTGGTCCTACTCCGCGATGATGGCCAGGACCCGCCCCCCGGCGTGACTCCGTCGGCGCCGCCTACGGCGGTGCCTCCGCAGGTAGAGGAGGAAGGCGAGGAGACCGAGCAGCAAGGCGAGATTGCGAAGGCGGCGGCCACGCCGCTTTCTTCTTATTTCGCGCGGCGGCGGTGGTTGCGTCGGTGGCTTATGGTGGCCAGGGCGCTGCCGCCGAACACGAACAAGCTGCGGTTGCAGGCTCTCCTCCAGCTGCCCTCCCGCCATCGCTGGTCCTGTCCTGATATGGCAGCTCACAACGTTGTTATATTGCACTGCATCTGTCTGTAGCTCTGCCGCGCTGTATTCCGCTTGGAGCAAGGCAACGCAAGGAATATGATCACGCGGAGCTACCTGTGATCGGCGATGAAGCTGAGTGGCGCGCAAAGGGACGAGCTAAAAGGCACGAGACATTGGCATGAGTTTGTTTCAAGGCACGGTAAGGAATCGCGATCCATGTCCGAACTTCGGATGTGGCTCATCTCACACATGTAACATGAAAATCACAAACTTGATTGTTCAATCATTACATTTGAAAATACATCGAGGAAAAAAAGTAGCCTGGCACACCGAGCAACGCCTGGATTTCCAACGTTGCCCTACACGACGATCGATCGACCAACACACAAAGACACGACATCACCAGCAGGTGATTTATTCGGAAACCAAATGCGGAGCTACTACCAATAACGTGGGGTAGCAGCAGTAGTAGCAGCAGCGACCACGTAGACGACGTGTATGGGCACACTTACGAGGGTGATGAAGCAAAATCAGCTCGCAATACCACTTCACTTCTTGCAGACCAGCCCGGCGCTACCCTTGCCGCTGCCGCACATGGTGTCGGCCGGCTCGTCGATCATGTCGACCGCCCCGACGCGGACGACGTCCTCTCCGGCGAAGCGCGCCACCTCGCAGTCCGTCCCGAAGATGTCCGACACCTGGTACTTTGCGGCACCCCCCATCACGGGGATCTTGGCGCCCATGTCAACCCCGGCGCTGACGTAGTCGGAGCGGTAGGTCTGGCCGAGCACGCCGTGCACGTCGGCGCTGATGGAGTGGAACTTGAACGCCACGTTGAGGTGCGCGAGGCAGTCGTCGGCGGTGAGGCCGTAGTCGTGGACCCTCGAGTCCTCCTCGGTCACCGGCACCGCGTTGGCGACGATGCGGAACCGGCCGTCGAGGCGCACCACCACGCCGTTGGCCGCGCCGACGCGGAAGACAGACAGCGCGGGCGCGGAGGCCGGGCTCCAGCTGGCGGCCGGCGCCGCGTCCAGCTCGACGGGCACCCCGTCGAAGGTGATGACGAGGCGGTCGACTGCGTTGTCCCAGGTGACCGTCCTCTTGACGCCGAGGTAGAGGCGGTGGCCGCCGAAGCGGATGCCGAGCGCCTGCACCCAGGTGAAGTCCCGCGCCGGCGCCGCCTGCGCGTTGCGCTTGCCGATGAAGTGCGCGTTGATGTGCAGGTTGGCGTCGGAGAGCAGGCAGAAGTCGGCGTCCCTGCGGCCGTGGAACAGGAACTTGTTGCCGTCGCCGCCCACGAAGCGCGGGTCGTAGCACTCCGTGCCGGCCAGTTCACACACTGTTGGGTTCCAATTCATCAAACACACGATCGAACCGAGCGATCATCAGTAACTTGAACCGTGAAACGAATGCAAAAAACATGGACGTGTATATGTGTGGTGTTCTTACTGCAGTAGAGCTTGCAGCTGGGGCAGTGCACGTAGCAGAGGTCGGGGCATCCCTTGGGGCACTGGCGCACCGGGATCATGCACTCGGGGGCCTGCGCCGGGTTGTTCGGGCTGTAGCAGCTCACCACGGTGGGCGGCGCGCCGGGGCTCATGTAGACGGGGACCACGTTGGGGTCCGAAGAAATGGGGTTGTCCATGGGCTGGGCACCGACCGTCGCGAGGAATGCGGCGGCGCAGGCGAGCAGCACCACCGCGCACGGCCGCCGGACGGACGCCATCGATCACTGCTAGTCGGTCTCTGAGTGATCTTGACTGCTAGTCGAGTGAAGCTGTTGCGAGTGAGTGCTCGTGATGATGTGGTGGTGCAAGGCGTGGGACGCATTCTTTTATAACCCGGGATGAGGGCTTATTGCCTCTGACTAAACGAGTGTCGTCGGAACCACGCATGGCTTTTCACCTATCAAGTCTCGGCAAGTCAACTGCCGCTCGATAGATCGCTCAGCTAGCTCCCCCGCGCGCCACATGAAACGATTCCACGCTTGCCGTCCCGGCGAACGGTTGATTGAAATCCGGGGGCGCTTGCTCTCGATCTTGGTGTCAAGTGTCATCTGCTCTACGTTATGCCTAAACAGAATCTACATGCCCAGCTTGGACAAAATTTTCTTCTCTTTTCTTTCGAAAGAAACCAAGATTCAGATATACCATGGTCACCAAAAATTGCACTATATATATAAAATCTTCAGTTGAAGAATACTCTTGCACGAGTAGGGTGCTGAGTAAATAGTCAATTTTTCGATTAATTTAATCCAAGTATAAATCATGAGCATGAAGTAAACAGTACTAAACACATACTGATACTTGACCATATTAGTGCGCACTGGACAGATAGTAGAAACATCTACGCAGATCACTAGTATGGCTAAAACAGTAACTTTGTGTCACTACGAAAGATGGCTCCCCTGCTCTCCACCCCCTCTCCCTCCCCTCTAGGCGGCGCCTCGGCCGCGGCGGCCAATGCCTCCCGCCCACCCCCTCTCTCCTCGCCGGCGTGCGCACTCCTGCCCCCCCCCCCTCCTCCCCTCCCCCTTCTCCTGCGGCGTCTTCGCCGGCTCGGGTGTCTTCTTCTTCGAGTCACGCGAACCGCTTCTGGGCCCTGGATCTCGCCAAAATTTCAGATAACTTAGTGTTATACGAAGATTCTTCGGTTTCATGTCACTCGGAAATGGTTTGTTAATAATACTTGATCAACCTTATTAATGGATTCTTTTTGAGAGGCATGTGGTCGATGAATTCAGTAAGCACAACCTTCTGTACCCACCTTTTGTTTTCTGTTAATTTTAGTTAAATGCAATAAAATGCCATGATTACCCTGTTTTCTGAATTATCCATACAATAATAAAAAATGTCCAGAAATGAAAGTGCTTAGAATGCAATAAAATTTTGATATAAATTTTTATATAATATTTAAGAATTTTTGGCACTGGAAACATACCAGGGGGGTGCCCCAGGTGCCCACGAGGCACCAGGGCGCGCCACCCCCCCTGGCGCGCCCAGGTGGCTCGTGGGCCCCACAGGGACCCCCTCACTTATTCTTTCAGCTCACTTCGTCTCTTACCTCTAGCAAAAATTCCTGGTAGCCCTCTCTCTCGTGTTCTTGCTCACAAACGTGAAATTTTCGATCTCTTTGCTCGGAGCTCCGTTTCCGAAACTGTTTTGGGAGATTGCTCCTTGGTATGTGACTCCTCCATTGCTCCAATTAGCTTTTGCTCTAGTGGATTATATTTTGCTTAATTAGCTACTCTTGATGCTACTGAAAATGAGCTTGCATGTTGAATTCTTTGAGTTCCAAGTAGTTTGAATGCTTGATATAGCCTCTAGACATCCATATGAGTAGTTGCTATCAATTTTGTGAAGTTTTATTGATATCATTTTGTGGCCCAAAAATTTTCAGAAAATTGTGCTTAGGAAAATGAATATCTTCCGGAGGAGTTCTTCGAGAAGGAGGTCCTCTGAAGCGTCATCAAGTGAAAGCTCAGCACGCCAATCATATGAGGAACCAAGGGCAAGTTCGGTGCGGGGTACCGAAGCAAAATCATGTCGATGGCCTTGCAACGAGTTCATGCTAGGTGCAGGCATCAAGGAAGAATTTGACCAATATATTCACAACACCGAGCTCTCCGCCTTCATCGCAGATAAGCCACCACAGCATTACTACCTCACTCATTCATTCACTCAACACTTTGAATATCACCCACGCACTTCTAGAGTTTCATTTCACCTCTATAACAAATCCTATAGTATGTCTCTAGAAGAATTCTGTGATGCATGCAAAATTCCATATTGGGGTTCGTTAGATGAGCCACAAAAATCTAATTATGAGTCATTTCTTAATAGCCTTTGCAACGGTGAGGATAGAGGAGTCACGCAGGCCAGAATAGTTAGCATCCACTTTCCTGCTATCCGATATTTTGCACTCTTTAATGGTAAATGCATTGTTGGTAAGCAAGACTGCAGTACGCTTTGCGCCCCTGATCTGAGTCTTATCCATACGGCTTTGACTGGCAGCAAGTATTATAATCTTGGGGCTATTGTCGCACGTAGGCTGCAGCGTAACGCGGGTAATGGTGATTTGTATGGAGGAATTTATGCCTCCCGCGTAGCTGCAAAGTTAGGGGTCTCGCCCAATTCCAGTGATCCCCTCTTATCCTACAAATATTTAAATTTCAAAACAATGCGAGAACATAAGTTTTTAAAACGCAATGTGCAGGGATATGAATATAACTTAGTTTTTGATAAACATCGTTCTCTGTATGTTGCTTTGCCTGCTCTTGCCCTCTTTGATTTTCAGAACAAACAGATATATTATCTATTGGAGGACGAGGTGCACGAGTACAAGGCGGCGGTCGAGGCTGCCCGTCCGGCTGAGGAGGCGGCATAGAACGCCTCTACGAGCTACCACTTCGATTATTACCCAAACCAGGGATGGCGATGACCAAGCTAGGCCAAAAGCCTAAGCTTGGGGGAGCACGTATTTCCCACCGACATTTTATTCATGCTCACACATTTCATTCCAGTTGTCGGTGTTCATACTTTTTCATTGTACAATCCATGTTAATTTTATTTTTCTCACTTTCTTCTTGTGTGTTTGAAAAACTTTGAGAAAATCCAAAAATATTTCTCGTTTCTTTTCGGTTTTTCTTTCTAGCTTAATTAGTAGTAGTACTAAAAGAAAACCCAAAAAGATTTCTCGTTTCTTCTTTTGCTTGTTGGGAATTCTCCCGTGTAAATAGTTTTCTTTTCTCGTTTTTCGTTTTTTTTCTTTATTTCATTTTCTTTAGAAAAACTAAAAACTCCAAAAATATTTCCGTGTGTTTCTCTGAAATTCTTTTCTTTTGTTGAGTCATTGTAAGGAGAAGACCACGATGAAAATGTTGAGTGGCTCTCATATGCATTGTTGTTAATCTATCAAAAAGCCCATTTTACCTTGTCTTCTCCTTTAAATAAAATGTTTGCAGATTCCAGCTTAGTCCACGGCACACTTGCACTGTTTTTATTTTCATATCATTCGGTCGTGCAAGTGAAAGGCAATAATGACGATGATTTGATGAAGTGACTGTGGCAAGGAAAAGCGGGTATGAACTCAACTTGTTCTTTGTTTTTGTAAATATGTTTAACTCAGTATCCATGATTCAGCATATTATGATTAAACATGTTTATGATGACAATTAGAGATTATAGTTGCTCATGCCATGCTTAAGTAGCTAGGAGTGGATAATGATTTATCTTGAGTGTCAACATGCATTAAAATGTTCATGATGTAGTATGATGATATGGTATCCTCCTCTGAATGTTTCAAGTGGCTTGACTTGGCACATGTTCACGCATGTAGTTGATTCAAAACCAACATAGCCTCCACGATATTTATGTTCATGGTGCTTATATCCTACTCATGCTAGTATTCAATGTTAATTATTCATAATGCATGTTTATGACCGTTTTCGCTCTCTAGCTGGTCGCTTCTCAACCTATTTGCTAGCCTTCGCCTGTACTAAGCGGGAATGCTGCTTGTGCATCAAAACCTTTAAACCAAAGTTATTCCAGATGAGTCCACTATATCTACCTATATGCGGTATTACTCTGCCGTTCTAAGTAAATTTGCATGTGCCACCTCTAAATATTCAAATGAACATTTGTTTTGTGTGCCCGTACCGCTCATGAAGCGACAGGGGGCGATCAGTATCTTCCATGCTAAGCGGGTTATTCTCATGACGAGTGTTTATTCACTTGTCCTTGCACGAGAGGGGCTGGTAATCGGGATGCCCAGTCCCATTATTAAAACTGCAAAATAATAAAACAAACTCCCCCGGAAAGTTGTTGGTATGGAGGGCACCCGAGGATTCGGCTAGCCATGGCTTGTGATTGTTGGTGGAGGGGGAGTAAACTTTACTTTACCGCTTGGGAACCGCCGCTAATGTGTTTAGCATGGAAGATATTGAAAATTCTCAGTCGTGACGTTGACAGGAAAGGCATACCTCCCAAAATTTTATTTATCTCTGATTTAAGCTTCGAGCTCTGGCACCTCTGCAAATCTATGCTTCCCTCTGCGAAGGGCCTATCTATTTACTTTTATGTTATTTTACTTTTATTGTTGAGTCATCACCTTCTCAAACAAGCACCAGACCTGAGAGCACTATTGGCATTCTCATGCATTGTGTATAGTTAATGTTGTGTGCATCATGACTGGATCTCTTCTACCATGAATTACAATGTTTAGTCACTGCTTGAACTTTGGAGGTGCTCTGCATTTATGTTTTGCGGTCTCAGAAAGGGCTAGCGAGATACCATGTTGTCATATTATATCATGATTATTTTGACAAAGTGTTGGCATTTGAGATATCTTATTATTGCTCGCTAGTTGATTATGCCATTGATATGAGTGAATATAATTTCTAAGAGTTATCATTTGCATGGTTAGTTATAATCTATGCTGAAAACTTGGGTACTATTTAAGCATATATATAGATATAAGAACAAAAGAGTTTGTAAAAGTTTTTCTTTATCACTTTCAGTTTGTCAACTGAATTGCTTGAGGACAAGCAATGAGTTAGGCTTGGGGGAGTTGATACGTCTCTGTCGTATCTACTTTTCCAAACACTTTTGCTCTTGTTTTGGACTCTAATTTGCATGATTTGAATGAAACTAACCCGGACTGACGCTGTTTTCTGCAGAACTACCATGGTGTTGTTTTTTGTGCAGAAATAAAAGTTCTTGGAATTGGATGAAACTTTTTGGAGATTTTTTATGGAATATATAAAAAATACTAGAGCCAAAACCTACTGGAGGGGGCCACTGGCTGCCCATGAGGCACCAGGGCGCGCCACCCCCCCCCCCAGGCGCGTCCTGGTACCTCGTGGGGCCCATGTGGCTCCGTCTGACCTAATTCCAACGCTATAAATTCACAATTCCAGAGAAAAAAATAAGAGATGAAGTTTTATTGTGTTTCACGATACGGAACCGCCGCCACCTCCTGTTCTTCATCAGGAGGCCAGATCTGGAGTCCGTTTGGGGCTCCGGAGAGGGGGGTCTTCCGGCATCGTCATCATCAACCATCCTTCATCACCAATTTCATGATGCTCACCGCCGGGAGTGAGTAATTCTTTCGTAGGCTTGCTGGACGGTGATGAGTTGGATGAGATTTATCATGTAATCGAGTTAGTTTTGTTAGGGCTTGATCCCTAGTATCCACTATGTTCTGAGATTGATGTTGTTATGACTTTGCTATGCTTAATGCTTGTCACTAGGGCCCGAGTGCCATGATTTCAGATCTGAACCCTTTATGTTTTCATGAATATATTTGTGTTCTTGATCCGATCTTGCAAGTTGTATGCACCTGCTACGTGTTATGATCCGCATACCCCAAGGTGACAATAATTGGGATTCTTTCCGGTGATTGCCGTAGTTTGAGGAGTTCATGTATTCACTATGTGTTAATGCTTTGTTCCGGTTCTTTATTAAAAGGAGGCCTTAATATCCCTTAGTTTCCTTATGGACCCCGCTGCCACGGGAGGGTAGGACAAAAGATGTCATGCAAGTTCTTATCGCAAGCACGTATGACTATATACGGAATACATGCCTACATTACATTGATGAATTGGAGCTAGTTCTGCGTCGCCCTAGGTTATGACTGTTACATGATGAATGTTATCCAACGTAAATCACCGATCCAATGCCTATGAGTTTTTCACATATAGTTCTTGCTAACTTACTATTGTTGCTACTGCTGTCACAATTGCTATTACTATTGCTGCTACCGTTACTGCTACTGTTACTCTTATTGCTACTGCTATCAAACTATCATACTACTGTGCTACTGATCACTTTGCTGCAGATATTTAGTCTCCAGGTGTGGTTGAATTGACAACTCAACTGCTAATACTTGCAAATATTCTTTGGCTCCCCTTGTGTCGAATCAATAAATTTGGGTTGAATACTCTACCCTCGAAAACTGTTGCGATCCCCTATACTTGTGGGTTATCAATTTGCAAGGCCGAAGGACATGACTGTGTATTCATAAGAACCAAAGCTCGTCCTGAAAGCTGTTTTGGGAATGTCTTCTTTGCGAATGCGAATCTAGTGATATCCCATACGAAGATCGAGTTTGGAGAACACCTTTGCACCTTTGAGTTGCTCGAACAATTCATTGATATTTGGAAGTGGATATTTGTTCTTAATTGTCTTTTTATTCAATGGGCGGTAGTCAATGCAAAGTCTTTACGTGCCATCTTTCTTCTTGACAAAGAGAACTCCAAAACCCCAAGGAGATGAACTCGGTCTGATCAAGCCCAGACGCTCTTGTTCATCAAGCTGTCTTTTCAATTCTTTCAGCTCTTCTGGCCCAAGCTTGTAGGGGCGTTTGCATACGGGTTTTGTGCCGGGCTCGAGCTCAATGACAAACTCAACAGGCCAGTGAGGAGGCATTCCTGGCAACTCTTCTGGAAAAATATCCTCATATTCACATACCACTGGAATTTGAGATATGGCATTAATCTCGCCTTTCTCATTGAGGGAGAATAACCGAATGGTATCATCACGAGTAGCAAAGATAATGACCTCTTTAGAAGGATGAGTCAATTTAACTTCCTTGGCCGCACAATCAGGAGAAGCCATGTGCTTGGAGAGCCAATTCATGCCGAGAATGAGATCAATATCAGAATTCCCAAGGACAATCGGATCAGCCAGAAAAGAATAATTACCCATCTTGATGTTGACGTCAGGAACTATTATATGAGAGCTCATACGCATACCCGGAGAAACCACACGAAAAGGATCTTGCAATAGCTCTGTAGGCAATTCATGCTTGGAAACACAAGGTCATGACATGAAACAATGCGATGCACCAGTATCAAAAAGAACTTTAGCCGGAATAGAGTTAACCAAGAGATTACCCATGATCACTTTAGAAGACTCCTCTGCTTGAGCTGAATTCACCATGTTCACTCTTGCTGACTTGGGATTGTGTTTGACAATAGCATTGCTTGGAGGCTTGCCGGGAGGAGGAGGTGGAAGGCGCTTCTGAGTGCACTTGTTGGCATAGTGTCCTTTCAGCCCACACTTGTGACAAGTAACCTCTGAGAGCGGGCGAGGAGGAGGAACGGCTATCCTGGGAGCCTGAGGTCTCTGGTGGTACACTGGGTTGGGTGGGTGGGAAGAACCATGACCACCAAACTACTTATGCTGATGCTGAGGACGAAACTAAGGAGGAGGAGGCAACCAGAACTTCTGCTGCTTGGCAACCACTTGAGACGAGGAAGAAGAGTGAGCTGCATCTCTGATTCTCTTCTTAGAAGCATCAAACTTGATCTGAGCTGATTCTTGCTTGAGAGCCATGTTATAGAACTGATCAAACTCAGGCGGATCGACTAGGATGAGAGCAATCTTTAGTTCCTCTCTGAGACCACCTCGGAACTGGTAAATCTTGCTCTTGTCATCTGGAATGTCTTGCTTGGCATATCGAGCGAGATTCTGGAACTCAGTGTTATACTGGTAAACAGTCATGCTTCCTTGCTTGAGGTTTCTGAATTTCTCACGCATCTCCTCAAACACACTTGACGGAATGTGATGTGCTCTGAAATCACGATAGAAATCGGTCCAAGTGATGACTCGACCAGCTCTTGAATCTTTGTACTGCTACCACCACTCGGTTGCTTGGTCCTTGAGCTGGAAAGAAGCGAACTTGACATAGTCCTCAGGTCTGACGTTGCTGCACTCGAAGTGTTTGTTGATATCCAGTAACCAATCGTCAGCATCGAGAGGCTGAGTGCACGAACTGAAGGACTTGGGCTGGTTGCTGAGAAACTGGTTGAGAGTAGCATATTGAGGTTGATTGTTGAAAAACCCTTGGCCTTGATTGCCTTGATGCCCTTGATTCCGCTCTTGCATAAACTGGAGCAGCATCTGAGTATTGGCATTGGTTGCTGCCATCAAAGCTTGCCATGCCTCCAGAGGCGGAGGTGGAGGAGGAGGTGGAGGTGGAGGGTCTGACTGCTCCCCATCATCATGGGTCGGATTCCCACGGGTTGCGGGAGCCATCCTGAAGATGGAAACAACCGTTAGAATCTTCAATGAGACAATTGAAAAGCTGAATCAACGGATAGATATTGCAACATAAGTCTTCACAAGCTAGCATCCGAACAGATATGAACGAATGCATTCCGAAAGATAGATGATACACCAAAGATTGAGAAGCCTCTTGGAAAGAATGTTAGAATAATTCACAAGGTAACGAAGATGGAAACAAGCATAAGATAGACCCCATATCGTATCATGTGTCTGTTGGAAAGATATCCTAGGTGATACTTGAATTCCCCTAGGAACTCCCGAAACTTCTTGGTTATGAGATCAGGTTGCGGATCCAGGAACCTACTCATCAAACAACAACCTAATCAGCTACAACCGCATCCACAACCCTCAACACACGACCGAGAAACTTCGCAAATTCGTCTACCTCAGACCTTCAAAAACACAGTGATACTAGTCATAGTGGATCATCCGAGCTATCTCCTCCAGTACTGGGGAAAAGTCACGGCACTATTTGCCACCACAAAAAGTATAGAAGCATTTCGATGTCGGTGTCCTCTGGTATTCCGGAACCGAAACGATAGCGAGTGTGACAAAAACCCCTTGGAGCTCAACTCCCCGGGTCCAATCCATACGGTCAGGAGGCACCAAGAACAGAGTCACGTCACACCGATATCGCAACCATTCCAACAATACCCGCGTGATCCTAAAAAAATTGAGTGAGAAGAGGTAGTAGAATAAAACACCTACACCACAATTCCTCACCAGAGCGACGAAGGGGATAAGGAGTAAGAAGAATTCCTACTCTCCGATATATAACTAGGACTCAAAATGTTTTTTTCTTCTAGACTCGTCAACGGTTCGATCAAACAAGGGGCTCCTATAGTCGGTATGGCTCTGATTACCAACATGTAATGCCCAATATGAAGCTCTATCACAATCTCGTGATGAAGTCGAGATCGTGACAGAACCCCATTTTGGATTGCATAGCAAGGTGATTCTCAATTACATACAACCGAATGAACAGATGAGTGTACCAGTTAAAGGCTTACACTCGCCACATGCTACAGCATAATATATCATAAATCATCATACAATCATCCAAATGAAAGACAGGGTCCGACTACGGACGAAATCAAACAAGAAGACACCACCCTGCTATCATCCTCGAATCAACCGACTAGGGCCCACTACGGATCATCTGGCATCATGACGTACATACGTCCACGCTCATCGTCATACTCCTAATGGAGCATCTCGGGCTCACCTGTGTCTGTCTCAAGCATACCTGCAACTGGTGTTTATAGTAATCTGTGAGCCACAAGGACTCAGCAATCTCATCACCCAAGGTAACAAAACTATTTAAGCTGATAGGAATGGAAGGGGTAAATGTGTTGAGGTTGCAGCAAGCACTAAGCATGTTTAAGTGGCTAACTTACGAGTACAAGAATAAAGATGAGCATACTACGCATAACGGTCACAAGTTTAATATGATCAAGAAGTGATCCTGAACACCTACTTACGGTTCAATCATAACCCCACCGTGTTCTCTTCCCGAACTTACTCGAAAAGAGACCATCACGGTTACGCACATAGTTGGTGTATTTTATTAGAATTAGTGTCAAGTTCTCTACAACCGGAGGTTATAAATATCCAAGTCGCCACATAACCGCGGGCATGGCTTTCCGAAAGATATAACCCTGCAGGGGTGTTCCAACCTAGTCCATCACAAACCAACACAAGCCACGGTGGAAAAACCTCAACCTCGAGAAAACCCGATCAACCTCGGGTACGCCCGAAGTATCCTCGGAATTCCAGGTGCACAAGACATTTTGACAATGGTAAAACAAATCCAGCAAGACCTCCCGACGTGCCGACACCCCGACTGGAGCTGCGCGTATCTCGAAATCAGGCCACGACGGATGAGCTATGGTTACAACGACCAACTCCACGGGTTGCCCCGGGCGGCGTCGCAAGATGCTCTAGTTTGGACCAACACTCATGAGGAGCACTGGCCCGGGTTGTTGATTAAGAATCCTCTGTTTAATTACTCCCTATGCAAGTTTTAGTTGTTATTAGGCAAATGTTAACACCAAAGTTGGGCCTTCCTGGAAGCGCTTTATTCAAAGCGAACTGTCAAGAGGGTCCCATTCCCCTGAGCATGTTAGGAACGCTAATCAAGGATCATAACACCGGTATTACGGAAACTAAGGCGGCATGAGTGGAACAAAACACTAGGCAAAAGGTCGAGCCTTCCACACACAACCAAGTATATAGATGCATTAATTAAATAAGAGATATTGTGATATCCCAACATATCCATGTCCCAACATGGAACAACCTGCACTGCACCTGCAACTAGCAATGCTATAAGAGGGGCTGAGCAAAGCGGTAACATAGCCAAACAACGGTTTGCTGGGTAGTGGAGGTTAGAGGCTGTATCATGGCATATGGGAGGCTGACATGTATGTGGTAGGAAGCGTGACATAGCGATAGCAACGAGACAACTAGCAAGCAAAGATAGTAGTGTTATCAAGGGTAATGATCATCTTGCCTGAAGTCTCTTCGGTAGGATAGTAATACTGCTCCTCGAACGTGTTCTCAACCGGTTCCTCGAACTCGGACTCGTCTCCCGGAACTACCCAAAAGAAAGAATAAGCACCGAATAAACAAACAATCATGGCATAGATGCACAAACAAAATGATGCGTGCAAGGCATGGTAAAATTACTAGCATGACATGAAGGAAGGAACGGTGCTACCGGGATAACAGAAATGATAACGAGATGTGAATGGTGAAGCAAGAGATGGATATGGGCAAAATCTTGGCAATCCAAGTATGCCTCTGGAAAAATGGAAGATTTCGATTGAAATCGATATAAAGATCATGAAGAACGGATGCACGAAACTCAAATGATGAGCAACACAATATGCAATGCAAAACTGTAGTTAACAGCAACATGGCATCTTATGCACATCAAAGCAGCAAGGTACAGTACACTAAAATGCTCATACAAGATATGTGGTTGTAGTACTCTAAATGCACAGCAATATATTCCATAGGTTCAAATTCATTAGCATCACAGATTAATGGGAATGAAGACAACAAGATGCAAAGAAAATGTTACAGCTGGAAATAACAGAGCATATGCTGACAGAAACAATGACAGTCAGTTTACACATGGATGTTACAGTAGGCAAAACAACTCTAAAATGCAAGAAATGTTGGGGAACGGAGCATGAATTTCAAAAAAAATTCCTACGCTCACGCAAGATCTATCCATGGAGATGCATCGCTATGAGAGGGGAGAGTGTGTCTACGTACCCTCGTAGACCGTTAGCGGAAGCGTCTCACAACGCGGTTGATGTAGTCGAACAATCCTTCGAGCTCCACCGATCGAGTACCGAACTTACGGCACCTCCGAGTTCTACACACGTGCAGCTCGATGACGTTCCTCGCCTTCTTGATCCAGCAAGACGTCGAGGTAGTAGATGAGTTCCGTCAGCACGACGGCGTGGCGACGGTGACGGTGAAGTGATTCCGGCAGGGCTTCGCCTAAGCTCTCCGAAAATATGACCGAGGTGGAAAACGGTGGAGGGGGCGCCGCACACGGCTTGGAACAATTGTTGTGTCTCCAAGGGGCGCCCCCCCTCCATATATAAAGGAGGGAGGGAGGAGGAGGCTGGCCCTAGGGGCGCACCAAAGTGGGGAGTCCTACTAGGACTCCTTAGTCCTAGTAGGATTCCACCTCCCATACGGAGTAGGAAAGAGGGAAGGGAGAGGGAAAGGAAAGAGGGGGCTGCGCCCCCTCCCCTAGTCCAATTCGGTTTGGGCAAGGGGGGGCGCGAGCCTCCTCACGTGGCCTGCCTCTCCTTTTCCCGTATGGCCCAAAAAGGCCCATTACTTCTCCCGGTGAATTCCCGTAACTCCCCGGTACTCCGAAAAATACCCGAATCACTCGGAACCTTTCCGACGTCCGAATATAGCCTTCCAATATATGAATCTTTACCTCTCGACCATTTCGAGACTCCTCGTCATGTCCGTGATCTCATCCGGGACTCCGAACAAACTTCGGCCACCAATCACATAACTCATATAATACTAAATCGTCATCGAACCTTAAGTGTGCGGACCCTACGGGTTCGGGAATGATGTAGACATGACCGAGACGACTCTCCGGTCAATAACCAACAGCGGAACCTAGATGCTCATATTGGTTTCTACATATTCCACGAAGATCTTTATCGGTGAACCTCATATGTCAACATACGTTGTTCCCTTTGTCTGGCGGTTTGTTACTTGCCCGAGATTCGATCGTTGGTATCCAATACCTAGTTCAATCTCGTTACCGGCAAGTCTCTTTACTCGTTCCGTAATACGTCATCTTGTAACTAACTCTTTAGTCACGGTGCTTGCAAGGCTTCTGTGATGCTGTATTACCGAGAGGGCCCAGAGATACCTCTCCGATAGTCGGAGTGACAAATTCCAATCTCGATCCATGCCAACTCAACAAACACTTTTGGAGATACCTGTAGTGCACCTTTATAATCACCCAGTTACGTTGTGACGTTTGATACACCCAAAGTATTCCTACGGTATCCGGGAGTTGCATGATCTCATGGTCAGAGGAACGTGTATTTGACATAGTGAAAGCAATAGCAATAAACTGAACGATCATTTGCTATGCTAACGGTTGGGTCAAGTCCATCACATCATTCTCCTAATGATGTGATCCCATTATCAAATGACAACTCATGTCCATGGTCAAGAAATCTTGACCATCTTTTGATCAACGAGCTAGTCTAGTAGAGGCTTACTAGGGACACAGTATTTGTTTATCTATTCACACATGTATTTAGTTTCCGGTCAATACAATTCTAGCATGAATAATAAACTATTATCATGAACGGGGAAATATGATAATAACTAATTTATTATTGCCTCTAGGGCATATTTCCAACAGTCTCCCACTTGCACTAGAGTCAATAATCTAGATTACATCTCCATGTAATTAACACTTAATCAGTTCTAAAGCTGATCATGTTTTGCTTGTGAGAGAGGTTTTAGTCAACGGGTCTGCAATATTCAGATCCGTGTGTTCTTGGCAAATCTCTATGTAGATGCTGCTACCACACTCTGTTTGGAGCTACTCCAAAAAATTTCCCCACTATACTTATCCGGTCTGAGACTCATAGTCTTTCGGATCAGTGTTTAAAGCTTGCATCGACGTAACCCCTTACGACGAACTCTTTATCATCTCTATTCCCGAGAAATTCTTCCTTAGTCATCTTAAGGATAATTTGACCGCTGTCCAGTGATCTACTCCTGGATCACTTTGGTACCTCTTTTGCCAGACACATGGCAAGGCACACAGCTTGGCATACTTTATAGAACCTATGGCCGAGGCATAGGGGATAACCTTCATCCATTCTATTTATTTTGCCATGGTCGAGATTTGAGTCTTACTCAACTTCACACCTTTCACCACAGTCAAGAACTCCTTCTTTGACTGATCCATTTTGAACTTCTTCAAAATCTTGTCAAGGTATATGTTTTGTGAAAGTCATATGAGGCGTCTCAATCTATCTCTATAGATTTTGATGCCTAACATGTAAACAACCTTTACCTAGATCTTCAAGTCTTACTCCACTTCACACCAGCCAAGAACTTATTTCTTTTGACTTGATCCATTTTGAACTTCTTCAAAATCTAATCAAGGTGTGTGAAAATCTTTTATCAGGTGTCTTGATCTATCTCTATAGATCTCGATGCCCAAACCGTGGATAACTCAAAAACAGGTTTTTATTGAAAAACTCCTTTCAATTAATTCTTTATGCTTTCCAGAAATTCTACATCATTTCCAATCACATATACTTATTAGAAATGTTATAGAGCTCCCACTCACTTTGTTGTAAATACAAGTTTCTCCATAAACTTGCATAAACCCAAACGCTTTGATCACTTCATCAAAGCGAGTATTCCAGCTCCGAGATGCTTGCACCAGTCCATAGATGGATCGCTGGAGCTTGCATACTTTGTTAGCACCTTTAGGATCGACAAAACCTTCCGGTTGTATCATATACAATTCTTCCTTAAGGAATCCATTAAGGAATGCCGTTTTGACGTCCATTTGCCAGATTTCATAATCATAAAACGCGGCAATTGCTAACATAATTCTGACAGACTTTAGCATCGCTACGGGTGAGAAAGTCTCATCGTAGCCAACTCCTTGAACTTGTCGATAACCTTTAGCAACAAGTCGAGCTTTATAGACGGTGACATTACCATCAGCGTCCGTCTTCTTCTTAAAGATCCATTTATTTTTAATAGCTCGCCGTTTCATCGGGCAAGTCTACCAAAGTCCACACTTTGTTCTCATACATGGATCTAATCTCGGATTTCATGGCCTCAAGCCATTTGTCGGAATCCGGGCTCGCCATCGCTTCTTCATAGTTCGTAGGTTCACCGTTGTCTAACAACATGACCTCCAAGACAGGATTGCCGTACCAATCTGGTGCGGAGCGTGTCCTGGTTGACCTACGAGGTTCTGTAGCAACTTGATCCGAAGCTTCATGATCATCATCATCAACTTCTTCTCTGGTCTGTGTTGGTGTCACAGAAATTTCTTTCTGTGGCGTACTACTATCCAGAGGAGGTACAATTATCTCATCAAGTTCTACTTTCCTCCCACTCACTTCTTTCGAGAGAAACTCCTTCTCTAGAAAGGATCCATTCTTAGCAACGAATACTTTGCCTTCGGATCTGTGGTAGGAGGTGTACCCAACGGTCTCCTTTGGGTATCCTATGAAGACGCACTTATCCGCTTTGGGTTCGAGCTTATCTGGCTGAAGCCTTTTGACATAAGCATTGCATCCCCAAACTTTCAGAAACGACATCTTAGGTTTCTTGCAAACCACAGTTCATACGGTGTCATCTCAACGGATTTAGACGGTTCCCTTGTTTAAAGTGAATGCAGCTGTCTCTAATGCATAACCCCAAAATGATAGTGGCAAATCGGTAAGAGACATCATAGAACGCACCATATCCAATAGAGTACGATTACGACGTTCGGACACACCATTACGCTGTGGTGTTCCATGTGGCGTGAGCTGTGAAACAATTCCACATTGTCTTAAGTGATTGCCAAACTCGTAACTCAAATATTCTCCTCCACGATCAGATCGTAAGAACTTTATTTTCTTGTTACGATGGTTCTCTACTTCACTCTGAAATTCTTTGAACTTTTCAAATGTTTCAGATTTATGCTTCATCAAGTAGACATAACCATATCTACTCAAATCATCAGTGAACGTGAGAATATAACGATATCCACCGCGCGCCTCAACACTCATCGGACCGCATACATCGGTATGTATTATTTCCAATAAGTTGGTTGCTCGCTCCATTGTTCCGGAGAACGGAGTTTTAGTCATCTTGCCAATAAGGCACGGTTCACATGTCTCAAATGATTCATAATCAAGAGATTCCAAAAACCCATCTGCATGGAGTTTCTTCATGTGTTTAACACTGATATGACCTAAGCGGCAGTGCCACAAATATGTGGTACTATCATTATCTTTTGGCATTCGTGTTATGAACATATGTATTACTATGATCAAGATTCTATAAACCTTTCATTTTAAGTGCATGATCATCAATGATATTATCCAAATAGAATAACAATTATTCTCTGAAATTGAATAACCGTCTTGCAATAAACACTATCAGATATAATGTTCATGCTTAACGCAAGCACCAAATAACAATTATTTAGGTTCATCACTAATCCTGAAGGTAGAGAGAGCGTGGCGATGGTGATCACATCAACCTTGGAGACACTTCCAATGCACATCGTCACCTCGTTCTTAGCTAGCCCTCGTTTATTCCGAAGCTCCATGTTTCAAGTTGTAAGCAACTGAACAAGTATCAAATACCCAGGTGCTCCTACGAGTACTAGTAAGGTACATATCAATAACATGTATATCAAATATCTTTGTTGACATTGTCAGTCTTATTATCTGCCAGTTACTTTGGGGAATTTCCGCTCCCTGTGACATTTCCCTTTGCAATGGGAGCACTAAGTCTCGGGTTTGGTTCAGCCTTGGGTTTCTTCGCGTGAGCGGCAACTGTTTTACCGTTCTTCTTGAAGTTCCCTTTTCTTTCCCTTGCCCTTCTTGAAACTAGTGGTCTTATTAACCATCAACACTTGATGCTCCCTTTTTTTTGATTTCTACATCCGCAGATTGTAGCATCGCGAATAGCTTAAGGATCTTCTATCCCTTGCATGTTTATAGTTCATCACGAAGATCCAGTAGCTTAGTGATAGTGACTAGAGAACTCTATCAATCACCACTTTATTCGGAAGTCTAACTCCCACTTGATTCAAGTGTTTGAAGTACTCAGACATTCTGAGTACATGCTCACTAACGGAGCTGTTCTCCTCCATCTTGTAGCTATAGAACTTGTCGAAGGTGTCATCCCTCTCGACCCGGGTGTGAGTCTTGAAAAATAAATTTTCAGCTCTTGGAACATCTCATATGCTCCGTGTTGCTCAAAACATATTTGGAGCTCCGGTTCTAAGCCGTAAAGTATGGCGCACTAAACTATCGAGTAGTCATCTTTTCTTGTCTGCCAGACGTTCATAACGTCCTCAGACGAAGCCGTAGGGGTATTTCACTGAGCGGTGCATTAAGGACATAAGCCTTTTGTGCAGCAGTGAGGACAATCCTCAGATCACGGACCTAGTCCGCATAGTTGCTTCCATCAACTTTCAACTTCGTTTTCTCTAGGAACATAATAAAAACAGGGGAACTACATCGCGGTCTATGGATCTACAACATAATTTTGCTAAAGTAAGACTATGTTCATGACAATTGAAGTTCAATTAATCAAATTACTTAAGAACTCCCACTTAGATTAACATCCCTCAAGTTGTCTAAGTGTAACATGATCCACATCAACTAAACCACGTCCGATCATCACGTGAGGTGGATTAGTTATCAATGGTGAACATCTTTCATGTTGATCATATCTACTATATGACTCATGTTCGACCTTTCGGTCTCTTGTGTTCCGAGGCCATGTCTGTACATGCTAGGCTCGTCAAGTTTAACCCAAGTATTCTGCGTGTGTAAAACTGGCTTACACCCGTTGTATGCGAACGAAAGAATCCATCACACCCGATCATCACGTGGTGCTTAGAAGCGTCGAACCTTCGCAACGGTGCATACTAGGGGAGAACACTTATCTTGAAATTTAGTGAAGGGATCATCTTATAATGCTACCGTCGTCCTAAGCAAAATAAGATGCATAAAAGGATTAACATCACATGCAATTCAATATATGTGACATGATATGGCCATCATCGTCTTGTGCTTTTGATCTCCATCAGCAAAGCACCGTCATGATCTCCATCGTCACCGGGTTGACACCTTGATCTCCATCGTAGCGTCGTGACACCTTGATTTCCATCGTAGCGTCGTGGTCGTCTCGCCGGCTATTGCTACTACTACTGCTAACTAATAGCGGTAAAGTAAAGCAATTACATAGCGTTGGCATTGCATACAATAAAGAGACAACCATAAGGCTCCTGCCGGTTGCCTGATAACTTACAAAACATGATCATCTCATACAACAACTTATATCACATCATGTCTTGGCCATATCACATCACCAGCATACCCTGCAAAAACAAGTTAGACGTCCTCTACTTTGTTGTTGCAAGTTTTACGTGGCTGCTACGGGTTTGCAAGAACCGTTCTTTCCTACGCAAAACCACAACGTGGTGTAGTGATTGCTTTTTGATCTTCTAAAAGAACCCTCTTCATTGAAACCGATTCAACTAAAGTGAGAGAGACAGACACCCGCCAGTCACCTTTATGCAACGAGTGCACGTAGCGGTGAAACCTGTCTCGCGTAAGAGTACGCGTAATGTCGGCCCGGGCCGCTTCATCTCACAATACCGCCGAATCAAGTAACAACTAGTAACGGCAAGCAATATGTATACACCCACGCCCACAACTCACTTGTGTTCTACTCGTGCAAATCACATCTACGCATAGACCTGGCTCGGATGCCACTGTTGGGGAACGGAGCATGAATTTCAAAAAAAATTCCTACGCTCACGCAAGATCTATCCATGGAGATGCATCGCTACGAGAGGGGAGAGTGTGTCTACGTACCCTCGTAGACCGTTAGCGGAAGCGTCTCACAACGCGGTTGATGTAGTCGAACAATCCTTCGAGCTCCACCGATCGAGTACCGAACGTACGGCACCTCCGAGTTCTACACACGTGCAGCTCGATGACGTTCCTCGCCTTCTTGATCCAGCAAGACGTCGAGGTAGTAGATGAGTTCCGTCAGCACGACGGCGTGGCGACGGTGACGGTGAAGTGATTCCGGCAGGGCTTCGCCTAAGCTCTCCGAAAATATGACCGAGGTGGAAAACGGTGGAGGGGGGCGCCGCACACGGCTTGGAACAATTGTTGTGTCTCCAAGGGGCGCCCCCCCTCCGTATATAAAGGAGGGAGGGAGGAGGAGGCTGGCCCTAGGGGCGCACCAAAGTGGGGAGTCCTACTAGGACTCCTTAGTCCTAGTAGGATTCCACCTCCCATACGGAGTAGGAAAGAGGGAAGGGAGAGGGAAAGGAAAGAGGGGGCTGCGCCCCCTCCCCTAGTCCAATTCGGTTTGGGCAAGGGGGGGCGCGAGCCTCCTCACGTGGCCTGCCTCTCCTTTTCCCGTATGGCCCAAAAAGGCCCATTACTTCTCCCGGTGAATTCCCGTAACTCCCCGGTACTCCGAAAAATACCCGAATCACTCGGAACCTTTCCGACGTCCGAATATAGCCTTCCAATATATGAATCTTTACCTCTCGACCATTTCGAGACTCCTCGTCATGTCCGTGATCTCATCCGGGACTCCGAACAAACTTCGGCCACCAATCACATAACTCATATAATACTAAATCGTCATCGAACCTTAAGTGTGCGGACCCTACGGGTTCGGGAATGATGTAGACATGACCGAGACGACTCTCCGGTCAATAACCAACAGCGGAACCTGGATGCTCATATTGGTTCCTACATATTCCACGAAGATCTTTATCGGTGAACCTCATATGTCAACATACGTTGTTCCCTTTGTCTGGCGGTTTGTTACTTGCCCGAGATTCGATCGTTGGTATCCAATACCTAGTTCAATCTCGTTACCGGCAAGTCTCTTTACTCGTTCCGTAATACGTCATCTTGTAACTAACTCTTTAGTCACGGTGCTTGCAAGGCTTCTGTGATGCTGTATTACCGAGAGGGCCCAGAGATACCTCTCCGATAGTCGGAGTGACAAATTCCAATCTCGATCCATGCCAACTCAACAAACACTTTCGGAGATACCTGTAGTGCACCTTTATAATCACCCAGTTACGTTGTGACGTTTGATACACCCAAAGTATTCCTACGGTATCCGGGAGTTGCATGATCTCATGGTCAGAGGAACGTGTATTTGACATAGTGAAAGCAATAGCAATAAACTGAACGATCATTTGCTATGCTAACGGTTGGGTCAAGTCCATCACATCATTCTCCTAATGATGTGATCCCATTATCAAATGACAACTCATGTCCATGGTCAAGAAATCTTGACCATCTTTTGATCAACGAGCTAGTCTAGTAGAGGCTTACTAGGGACACAGTATTTGTTTATCTATTCACACATGTATTTAGTTTCCGGTCAATACAATTCTAGCATGAATAATAAACTATTATCATGAACGGGGAAATATGATAATAACTAATTTATTATTGCCTCTAGGGCATATTTCCAACAAGAAATTGGCATGCTGCTATAGTATACATGGCATAGATCATTTTATTACATTGGCACAAGTTCATATGAAGCATGGATTCACCAGAAATGAGCTCACAACATTGCGACTTAATGTTGAAAGAAAACTGAAACAATGACTAGGCATATTTAGAGCAACATTTATATATGCTACAGGAGGTTAACATGGCATCAATTGGCATGGCATGGATGTACTGACAACAAGGAACAAATCATGTTTACTGACCAAGTTCAAAAGAGGCATAGATTAGTGGCTACCATCAAGGAAACATAGCAAGATTCAGCAGCTTTTCAACAAGTGCAAAACAGTAACAGTGACTTAGCAAGTTTACAAGCTTGTAGCACTCCTATCATGGCATATCATGGCATGAAATAAATACTAGCAGTAAGAAGACATGAAAATGCTCCAAACTCATGTTCGCAAGTTGCTCATATGACATGTGCAATAATTCACACAAAAATGACAAAATGGCATGTTATGTGAAAATGGCATGCATGCAAACTTACTCAAATGATAAATCTAATACCACAGATGGATTAGTTGGATTTTTCTACCCCAAATTCATATATTACATGCATATGTCCCTATATGAAAAATGCTCAAAACACCACATATACACATAGGACAGAAATTGAAATAAGTCATATTCCAATTTTGGAATATGCCCGATTTGGTAAGCGCCAGATCGGGAAACTTGCCAAAACGGGAAAGCGCCCAAAAAGGAAAAAGACAAGGCGGTGGCCGACAGGTGGGGCCACGCTGCGAGGTGGATGACATGTGGGGTCGCGTGCGTGTGTGTGACTGACCAGCAGGACCCATGGCTGGCGCGTGTATGCGGTGACAGAGGAAACAGGGGAGGGCGGCGGCGGCGGCAGTGGCACGGCGGAGGACTCGCCGGAGTTGCTCCGGCGAGCTACTGGCACGGCGGAGCGGCGCGTTCAAAATGCGGGAGGAACCCGCGCGCGCGTGTGCACTCCACGGCACCGGGCACCGACGAGAGCGGCGCCGGCGTCGAGGGACAGTGGCGGCGGCGACGAGCTCGTGCTTGACGGCGAGGTGGCCAAACATGACCGCAGCAAGGTGGGATCAGCCCTACGCGGCGGCGCGAACACAGCGGACACACTCCAATGACGAAACGGAGTCGGAACACTCACCGGCGACGAGGTCCGACGCGGTGGGGCTCGGCACGCATGGCTGTCGCGGCTAGAGCACGCTAAAGAGTGGGAAAAAGGGGTCGGGGCGAAGCGGATGCTCACCATGAACACGCCTGCGTGATCGGGACGGCGGGAGGAGGACGGTGTTAGCCGGAAACGTCGACGGAACGGCGGCGACCGTAGCGGAAGAAGAGGAAGAAGACGGGGTTGAACTTGGCGTCCCACGGCGAATTAGTGGACGTCGGGGTCATAGTCAACGTCGAGGAAATTGCCGGACACGGACGTTGAGGCGGAGAACGGCAGGGTTCACGGCGGCGCCATGGACGCGCTCTCAGATGCGCTTGGGACGCGTTCGGGGCGGCGGATCTGGTGGCTCTCTCACCTGGCGACGGCGGCGAGAGGAAAGAGGGATACCCTAGGGAGGCTAGGGACAAGGAGAGGAGCTTTATAGAGGGTTAGGGCAAAACTCGCGTGCTCTCGGGCTCGCGGTCCCCATGGCGCGGGCACAAGCTTGACGAAAAGGGGAAGCGCGGGTAGACTGTAGCCAGCGGCTGCCAGACGGGCCCGGGTGTGCCACGCGTCAGCGGGCTAGCAGGGGTGCGCGGGCGCGTGGGTGAGAAAAGGAGGGAGGACGCGAGCGGGGTGGAGCTGGGCTGCGCGCTGCTGGTCGGCTGGGCTGCTGCACTGGGCTGCCTCTCTCTCCTTTCTTTTCCATTTCCAAAAACCGAAAAGAAAGGAAAAAGCACAGAGGGAGCTTGGAGGGAGCTGTGAGAGATATAAAAATATCCCTGGAATCTAGAAATTATGTAGTATTTGAATAAATTGGTCTGACAATTTTTAGAGAAAGAAAAATATATCAAGTTTGGGACAAACTTGATGCATTTTTGAATCCAACCAAATCAATTCCAAAAATGATGAAATTTGGCAGAGAGGTTTAGGACATGGACTAGAGAATTTAGAAATATGGTGAACATTAATTTGGGACAGAAATATAGCATCAAGAAATAAATTGGGAGAAAGAGGGTTTGAGAGAGAGGTGATGGTAGATGGCTTGCATAGGTGAAACCCAAGGGTTGGGTGAGGCAAGGAGAAGATGAACACACACAACCACAATGCATACATGATGAGCACAACACAATTAAAATATGATGGATGCAATGCACATGACAAAAGAATGACATGAAGATGAAATGCAAAATGAAAAGAAAGCAAAACACAACATGAGAAGAAGCCCATCCATCAAGATCATCATGACAATTCCATATATGGCAATGTTGGGGAGTACAAATATGGAAGGAGCACTCTTGGGGTGTTACAGAAGGTAAGAAAATAACGATATCCACCGCGTGCTTCAACACTCATCGGACCGCATACATCGGTATGTATTATTTCCAATAAGTCACTAGCTCGCTCCATTGTTTCGGAGAACGGAGTTTTAGTCATCTTGCCCATGAGGCATGGTTCACATGTCTCAAATGATTTATAATCAAGAGATTCCAAAAGTCCATTAGCGTGGAGTTTCTTCATGCGCTTTACACCAATATGACCTAAGCGGCAGTGCCACAAATATGTGGTACTATCATTATTAACTCTGCATCTTTTGGCATCAATATTATGAATATGTGTATCACTACGATCGAGATTCAACAAGAATAAACCATTCACAAGGGGTGCATGACCATAAAAGATATTACTCATATAAATAGAACAACCATTATTCTCTGACTTGAATGAATAACCGTCTCGCAATAAACAAGATCCAGATATAATGTTCATGCTCAACGCAGGCACCAAATAACAATTATTTAGGTTTAAAACTAATCCCGAAGGTAGATGTAGAGGTAGCGTGCCGACGGCAATCACATCAACCTTGGAACCATTTCCGACGCGCATCGTCACCTCGTCCTTAGCCAGTCTTCGTTTATTCTGCAGCTCCTGTTTCGAGTTACAAATATTAGCAACCGAACCAGTATCAAATACCCAGGCGCTACTACGAGCACTAGTAAGGTACACATCAATAACATGTATATCAAATATACCTTTGTTGACGTTGCCAGCCTTCTTATCTGCCAAGTACTTGGGGCAGTTCCGCTTCCAGTGACCATTCCCCTTGCAGTAGAAGCACTCAGTCTCAGGTTTGGGTCCAGCCTTGGGTTTCTTCATGGGAGCAGCAATAGTCTTGTCGTTCTTCTTGAAGTTCCCTTTCTTTCCCTTGCCTTTCTTGAAACTAGTGGTCTTTTTAACCATCAACACTTGATGCTCCTTCTTGATTTCTACCTCCGCGGCCTTAAGCATCGCGAAGAGCTCGGGAATCGTTTTCTCCATCCCTTGCATATTATAGTTCATCACAAAGCCCTTATAGCTTGGTGGCAGTGACTGGAGAACTCTGTCAATGACCGTGTCATCTGGAAGATTAACTCCCAACTGAGTCAAGCGGTTGTGAAACCTAGACATTCTGAGTATATGCTCACTAACAGAACTGTTCTCCTCCATCTTGCAGCTAAAGAACTTGTCGGAGGTGTCATACCTCTCAACCCAGGCATGAGCTTGAAATACCAATTTCTGCTCCTGGAACATCTCATATGCTCCGTGGTGCTCAAAACATCTTTGGAGCCCCGGTTCTAAGCCGTAAAGCATGGCGCACTGAACTATCGAGTAGTCATCAGAACGTGCCTGCCAGATGTTCACAACATCCACAGACGACGCTGGAGGGGGTGCGGCACCTAGCAGTGCATCAAGGACATAAGCCTTCTGTGCAGCATTGAGGATAATCCTCAAGTTAGGGACCCAGTCCGCATAGTTGCTTCCATCATCTTTCAACTTAGCTTTCTCTAGGAACGCATTAAAATTCAGGGGAACTACAGCGCGGGCCATTGATCTACAACACAAATTTTGCAAAGACAATTAAGACTAAGTTCATGATAATTAGTTCAGCTAATCAAATTACTAATGAACTCCCACTTAAATCAACATCCCTCAAGTTGTCTAAGTGATACATGATCCAAATCAACTAACCCATGTCCGATCATCATGTGAGATGGGGTAGTTATCAATGGTGAACATCTCCATGTTGATCATATCTACTATATGATTCATGTTCGACCTTTCGGTCTCCTGTGTTCCGAGGCCATGTTTGTACATGCTAGGCTCGTCAAGTTTAACCCAAGTATTCTGCATGTGTAAAACTGGCTTACACCCGTTGTATGCGAATGTAGAGTCTATCACACCCGATCATCACGAGGTGCTTCGAAACGACAAACTTTTGCAACGGTGCATACTTAGGGAGAACACAATTTCTTGAAATTAAGTGAAGGGGTCATCTTATAATGCTACCGTCATCCTAAGCAAAATAAGATGCATAAAAAGATAAACATCACATGCAATCAATATGTGACATGATATGGCCATTATCATCTCGTGCCTTTGATCTCCATCTCCAAAGCACCGGCATGATCTCCATCGTCACCGGCATGACACCATGATCTCCATCATCGTGTCGTCACGTGGTCGTCTCCGCCAACTATTGCTTCTACAACTATTGCTAACGCATAGCGATAAAGTAAAGTAATTACATGGCGATTAATAAATTAAAGACAACCCTATGGCTCCTGCCGGTTGCCGTACTCATCGACATGCAAGTCGTGAACCTATTACAAAACATGATCATCTCATACATCAACATATAGCACATCACGTTTTGGCCATACCACATCACAACATGCCCTGCAAAAACAAGTTAGACGTCCTCTACTTTGTTGTTGCAAATTTTACGTGACTGCTATGGGCAACTAGCAAGAATCATTCTTACCTATGCAAAGCCACAATGGTGATAATCAAGTTGCCTTTTAACCTTCTACAAGGACCGCCTTCGTCAAATTAGATTCAACTAAAGTAGGAGAGACAGACACCTGCTAGCCACCTTATGCAAAACAAGTTGCATGTCAGTCAGTGGAACCGGTCTCATGTGCGAGGACATGTAAAGTTGGTCCGAGCCGCTTCATCCCACAATACCGCCGAATCCAAATAAGACAAGAGAGGTAAGCAATTTGAGCATCAATGCCCACAACTTTTGTGTTCTACTCGTGCATATACATCTACGCATAGACCTAGCTCTGATACCACTGTTGGGGAACGAAGCATGAAAATCAAAAAATTCCTACGAACACCCAAGATCTATCTAGGAGAAGCATAGCAACGAGAGGGGAGAGTGTGTCTACGTACCCTCGTAGACCGTTAAGCAGAAGCGTATATCACGCGGTTGATGTAGTCGTACTCGTCACGATCCAATCGCGATCCAATCCGATCAAGTACCGAACGGACGGCACCTCCGCGTTCAGCACACGTGCGGCTCGATGACGTCTCCTTATTCTTGATCCAGCAAGTGGGAGAGGAGAAGTAGATGGGATCACAACTAGCACAACGGCGTGGTGGTGATGGTGGTGGTGGTGCGCCGACAACGCTTTGCTAAGCGTCGTCGGGACTAGGTGGTGGAGTAACGGGAGAGAGGGGCGCCCAGGGGCTGGTGTGTCCTTTGGTGCGCCCCCTCCTCTATATTTATATGGGTGGAGGGGCTAGGAGTCCAGCCCCTCTTCCCTCTAGGGCCGGCGGCCAAGGGAGAGGAGTTGGACTCCAAGTCCAACTCTTCCCCTCTTGTCCCTTCGGGACTCCTCCCTTTTCCTCTAGGTGCCTGGGCCTTTGAGGGCTAGTGCGCCTGGCCCAATAAGGCCAGGGCGCCTCCCCTAAGCCCATGTTGGCCCTAGGGATGTGGTGGATCCCTTGGTGGACTTCCGGACTCCTCCGGAAGTTTTCGGAACCTTCTGGAAGCTTCCCGGTACAATACCGAAAAAACCGAACTTTTTCCGAAACCCTGAAAACAACTTTCCATATATAAATCTTTACCTCTGGACCATTCCGGAGCTCCTCATGACGTCCGGGATCTCATCCGGGACTCCGAACAACATTTGGTTACCAATATCAAAATATCCCAATATTACTCTAGCGTCACCGAACGTTAAGCGTGCGGACCCTACGGGTTCGAGAATCATGTAGACATGACCGAGACACCTCTCCGGTCCATAACCAATAGCGGAACCTGGATGCCCATATTGGTTCCTACATATTCCACGAAGATCTTTTATTGGTTTGAACCACGATGTCGAGGATTCGGTTAATCCCGTATGCAATTCCCTTTGTCCAGCGATATGTTACTTGCCCGAGATTCGATCGTTAGTATCTCCATACCTAGTTAAATCTCGTTACCGGCAAGTCTCTTTACTCGTTCCGTAATACAAGATCCCGTGACTAACTCATTAGGCACATTGCTTGCAAGCCCTTTACGATGTTGTATTACCGAGAGGGCCCAGAGATATCTCTCCGTCATACGGAGTGACAAATCCCAGTCTCGATCCATGCCAACCCAACAGACACCTTCGGAGATACCTGTAGAGCATCTTTATGATCACCCAGTTACGAAGAGACGTATGATAGCACACAAAGTATTCCTCCGGTATCCGGGAGTTGCATGATCTCATGCTTTTAGGAATAGATACTTGACATGAAGAAAGCTATAGCAATAAACTCAATGATACGATCAAATGCTAAGCTTATGGTTGGATCTTGTCCATCACATCATTCTCCTAATGATGTGATCCTGTTATCAAATGACAACTTATGTCTATGGTTAGGAAACCTTAACCATCTTTGATCAACGAGCTAGTCTAGTAGAGGCTTACTAGGGACATTGTATTTGTTTATGTATTCACACATGTATTTAAGTTTCTGGTCAATACAATTATAGCATGAATAATAAACCTTTATCATGACCAAAGAAATATGATAATAACCAATTTATTATTGCCTCTAGGGCATATTTCCAACACGTCCCGGATGTGAAGCACCCCCTCATGCATCTCAATGGCTTGAGGGTGTTTCATCACCTCCGGAAGGTATGGGTTGATGACCTTCTCATAGAACTTGTCCTTGGGCGAGCTTGGAGGTGCCATGGCGATCTATATCTGTGAGAAAAATAGCCCGAAACAAGAACAGAGGAGAAACTTGTGATACGGTGGTAAAAACATCCGAGAGTATATATAATGATTTTTTCCCGTCCAGGACAAGTAATATGGAAGAAGAACGGAGTCGCGAAAGTCCACGAGGGGGCCACAAGCCTGGTTGGCGTGCCCTGGGGGGTAGGGCGCGCCCCCAGGCTTGTCGCTTCCTCATGCACTTTTCAGACTGTTTATTATTTTCCTAATTTTTTATATATTCCAAAACGAACAGAAAGTACATTTATGGAAGTTTTGGAGTCGGTTTACTTACCGTACCACGTACCTACTCCTTTTTAGGATTATGGAGTGTTCCGGAAGGTTTCTTCTATATGCTCTTCCGATGTCATTGTTTGAATAATATTAGTTTCAACATTAATGGGCGTACCTGAGATATAATGTTTAATTCTTTTCCCATTAACCACTCTCGGATTATTGCCTTCGGAGTTGTTTATTTTGATGGCTCCGGAGCGATAAACTTCTTCAATGATGTATGGTCCTTCCCACTTAGAGAGAAGTTTTCCTACAAAGAATCTTAAACGAGAATTGTATAATAGGACATGATCACCCACTTTGAATTTCCGTTTTTGAATTCTCTTATCATGCCATCTTTTAACTTTTTCTTTAAATAACTTGGCATTTTCATAAGCTTGGGTTCTCCATTCATCTAGGGAGCTAATATCAAATAACCTCTTTTCACCGGCAAGTTTAAAATCATAATTGAGTTCTTTAATTGCCCAATAAGCTTTATGTTCTAATTCAAGAGGAAAATTACATGCTTTTCCATAAACCATTTTATATGGAGACATACCCATAGGATTTTTATAAGCAGTTATGTAAGCCCATAGTGCATAATCAAGTTTTTTAGACCAATTCTTTCTAGATCTATTAACGGTCTTTTGCAAAATTAATTTTATTTCTCTATTAGTTAATTCAACTTGACCACTAGACTAAGGAGGATATGGAGATGCAATTCTATGATTAACATCATATTTAGCAAGCAATTTACGGAAAAGCACTATGAATAAAATGTGAACCACCATCACTCATCAAGTATCTAGGGACTCCAAACCTCAGAAATATAACTTCTTTAAGCATTTTAATAAAAGTGTTATGATCAGCACTACTAGTTGGAATAGCTTCTACCCACTTAGTAACGTAATCAACAGCAACTAAAATATGAGTATACCCATTAGAGGAAGGAAAAGGTCCCATATAATCAAAACCCCAAACATCAAATGGTTCAATAACAAGTGAATAATTCATAGGCATTTCTTGACGTCTACCAACATTACCAATTCTTTGACATTCATCACAAGAGAGGACAAACTTACGTGCATCTTTGAAAAGAGTAGGCCAATAAAAACCAGATTGTAATACCTTGTGTGCAGTTCTATCTCCCGCATGGTGTCCTCCGTATGCTTCGGAGTGACACTTTCATAGGATTTATTCTTGTTGATGCTCAGGTACACAACGTCTAATAACACCATCTACTCCTTCTTTATATAAATGTGGGTCATCCCAAAAGTAATGTCTTAAATCAAAGAAGAACTTTTTCTTTTGTTGGTATGTGAAACTAGGTGGTATATATTTAGCAACAATGTAATTAGCATAGTCTGCATACCAAGGAGTGTTACGAGAAGCATTTATCACAGCTAGTTGTTCATCAGGAAAATCATCATTAATAGGAAGTGGGTCATCAAGAACATTTTCCATTCTAGACAAATTATCAGCTACGGGATTCTCAGCTCCCTTTCTATCAATAATATGCAAATCAAATTCTTGTAGCAACAGAACCCACCTAATAAGTCTAGGTTTAGCATCTTTCTTTTCCATAAGATATTTAATAGCAGCATGATCGGTATGAATAGTAACTTGGTATCAACAATGTAAGATCTGAATTTATCACATGAAAACACAACTGCTAAAAATTCTTTCTCAGTAGTAGCCTAATTTCTTTGAGCACTGCCTAGAGTTTTACTAGCATAATGAATAACATTCAATTTCTTATCAACTCTTTGACCTAGAATAGCACCAACAACATAATCACTAGCATCACACATAATTTCAAAGGGTAGGTTCCAATTAGGTGGTTGAACAATAGGTCCAGAAATTAAGGCTTTCTTAAGTGTTTTAAAGGCTTCTACGCAATCATCATCAAAAACAAATGGAACATCTTTTTGCAAGAGATTAGTAAGAGGCCTAGAAATTTTAGAGAAGTCTTTTAAAAACCTTCTATAGAAACCAGCATGATCGAGGAAACTTCTTATACCTTTGATATCTTTAGGACATGGCATTTTCTCAATTGCATCAACTTTAGCTATATCAACTTCAATACCTCTTTCAGAAATTTTATGACCAATGACTATACCTTCATTCACCATAAAGTGGCACTTCTCCCAATTCAAGACAAGATTAGTTTCTTCACATCTCTGCAAAACTCGATCAAGGTTGCTTAAGCAATCATTAAAAGAAGTTCCGTATACGGAAAAATCATCCATGAAAACCTCAACAATCTTTTCACAAAAGTTAGAGAATATAGCAGTCATACATGTTTGAAAGGTAGCGAGTGCATTACATAAACCAAAAGGCATACGACGATAAGCATAAGTTCCAAAAGGACAAGTAAAGGTGGTTTTTTGTTGATCTTCTGGTGATACAACTATTTGAGAGAAATCAGAATAACCATCTAGGAAGCAAAAGTGTGTATGCTTAGATAATCTTTCTAACATTTGATCAATAAAAGGCAAAGGGTAATGATCTTTCCTAGTAGCTTTATTTAATTTTCTGAAATCAATTACCATTCTATAACCGGTTACAATTCTTTGTGGAATGAGTTTGTTTTTATCATTAGGAACAACGATAATACCTCCTTTCTTAGGAACACAATGAACAGGACTTACCCATCTAATATCAGCTATGGAATAAATTATACCTGCCTCAAGAAGCTTTAATATCTCAGTCCTTACCACATCCTTGATTTTAGGATTCAACCTTCTTTGATGATCAACAACTGGTTTAGCATCTGGCTCCATATGAATTTTATGCTGACATAGAGTGGGACTAATGCCCTTAAGATCATCAAGAGTATATCTAATAGCAGCACGGTGCTTCTTTAGAGTTTTAAGTAATCTCTTTTCTTCATGCTCTGAAAGGTTAGCACTAATAATAACAGGATATATCTTCTTTTCATCAAGATAAGCATATTTAAGCGTATCAGGTAATTTATTTAATTCAAACACAGGATCACTCTTGGGTGGTAGAGGATCTCCCAAGGTTTCTACAGGCAAATTATGTTTAAGAATAGGTGCTTGTTTAAAGAATAATTCATCTATTTCATTTCTTTCATTCATATGCATATCATTCTCAGGGTCTAGCAAATATTGTTCTAAAGGATATGTAGGAGGCACAACAATAGAAGCAAGACCAATAATTTTATCTTTATTGGGTAATTCCTTATCATGAGGTTGTCTACGAAACTTAGAGAAATTGAATTCATGAGATATATCACCAAACTTAACTCTAACCTTCTCTTTAACACAATCAATTTCAGCATTAACGGTATTCAAGAAGGGTCTACCAAATATAATGGGACAAAAATTATCTTGTTGTGAACCAAGTACTAAGAAATCAGTAGGGTATTTGATCTTACTACACAAGACTTCAACATCTCTAACAATCCCAAGTGGTGTAATAGTATCTCTGTTTGCAAGCTTAATAGTAACATCAATATCTTCAATCTCAACAGGTGCAATATCATTCATTACTTCTTGATATAAAGAAAACGGAATAGCACTCACACTAGCACCCATATCACATAAACCATGATAGCAATGATCTCCAATCTTAACAGAAACAACAGGCATGCCAACTACGGGCTTGTTCTTATCTAGCATATCTCGTTCATTTCTAACAGGTTTAGCAATTCTAGCAGCCTCATCTCAAAAGTAAATAACATGCCCATCAATATCATCAACCAAAAGATCTTTAACCATTGCAATATTAGGTTGAACTTTAATTTGTTCAGAAGGTCTAGGTGTTCTTATATTACTTTTATTAACCACAGTTGAAGCTTTAGCATGTTCCTTAATCCTAACAGGGAAAAGAGGTTTCTCAAAATAAGCAGTAGGCACAACTGGATCAATATTGTAAACAATTTCTTCTTCTTTAACACTAACAGGTTCTTCATTTAATTCAATAGGTGGATGATACTTAAACCATTTCTCCTTAGGGAGATCAACATGAGCAGCAAAAGATTCACAGAAGGTGGCTACTATCTCAGAGTCAAGTCCATATTTAGTACTAAACTTGTGAAAAGCATCAGTTTCCATAAAAGATTTAACACAATCAAACTCAAGATTTATACCTGAATCTTTACCTTTGTCGATTTCCCAATCTTCAGATTTGCGTTTAATTCTTTCCAGAAGATTTCATTTGAATTCAATAGTCCTATTCATAATGGAACCAGTAGAAGAAGTATCGAGCATGGATTGATCATTATGAGAAAGCCGAGCATAAAAGTTTTGAATAATTCTTTCTTTTGAGAGCTCATGATTGGGGGCATGTATGCAACATATACTTAAGCCTCCCCCAAGCTTGAGCGATACTTTCTCCTTCACGAGGCCAAAAATTATATATATAATTCCGATCACGATGAACCAAATGCATAGGATAAAATTTCTGGTGAAATTCCAGCTTCAACCGGTTCCAATCCCATGTTCTAGTATCAGCACATAGCCTATACCATGTCAATGCCTTTCCCTCCAAAGATAAAGGGAATACCTTCTTCTTAACTCCATCTCCGGATAGACCTGCAAGCTTAAACAATCCACAAATTTCATCCACATATATCAAGTGCATATCAGGATGCACCGTTCCATCTCCTGCATAAGGATTAGCTAGCAGTTTCTCTATCATACCCGAAGGAATTTCATAGTAAATATTTTCAGTAGGTTCAGTAGGTTGAGGGGCACCTCTTAATGCTTCCGGTCGAGGTGAAGATACCCCGAACAAACCCCTCAAAGGATTACTTTCCATAGTGACAAGTGACAGTAAATTTCAGCACGTAATATAAATGTTTCCTTATCAAATTCCACTCACCAAAGGCGCTTCACTCCTTCGCAACGGTGCCAGAAAAGAGTCTTGATGACCCACAAGTATAGGGGATCAATCGTAGTCCTTTCGATAAGTAAGAGTGCCGAACCCAACGAGAAGCGGAAGGAAATGACAAGCGGTTTTCAGCAAGGTATTCTCTGCAAGCACTGAAATTGTAGGTAACAGATAGTTTGATAGCAATGTAATTCGTAACAAGTAACAAGTAGTAACGGTAACAAAGGTGCAGCAAGGTGGCCCAATCCTTTTTATAGCAAAGGACAAGCTGGAACGAACTCGTATAATAAGCAAAGCGTTCTCGAGGACACATGGGAATTTCATCTAGTCACTTTCATCATGTTTGTTTGATTCGCGTTCGCTACTTTGATAATTTAATATATGGGTGGACCGGTGCTTGGGTGCTGTTCTTACTTGAACAAGCCTCCCACTTATGATTACCCCCTCTCGCAAGCATCCGCAACTATGAAAGAAGAATTAAGATAAATCTAACCATAGCATGAAACATATGGATCCAAATCAGCCCCTTACGGAATAGCGCATAAACTAGGGTTTAAGCTTCTGTCACTCTAGCAACCCATCATCTGATTACTACTCCACAATGCCTCCCCTTAGGCCCAAAGATGGTGAAGTGTCATGTAGTCGACGTTCACACGACACCACTAAAGGAAGCAACAACATACATATCATCAAAATATCGAACGAATACCAAATTCACATGATTACTTATGACAAGACTTCTCCCATGTTCTCAAGAACAAAAGTAACTACTCACAAATCATATTCATGTTCAAGATCAGAGGGGTATTGAATATCATTAAGGATCTGAACATATAATCTTCCACCAAATAAACCAACTAGCATCAACTACAAGATGTAATCAACACTACTAGCAACCCACAGGTACCAATCTTAGGTTTTGAGACAAAGATTGAATACAAGAGATGAATTAGGGTTTGAGATGAGATGGTGCTGGTGAAGATGTTGATGAAGATTGGTCCTCCCACGATGAGAGGATCGTTGGTGATGTCGATGGCTTCGATTTCCCTCTCCCGGAGGGAAGTATCCCTTGCGGAATCGCTTCGCCGGAGAGCAAAATTGCTCCTGCCCAGGTTCCGCCTCGAGACGGCGGCGCTTCGTCCCGAAGTCTTCTTGTTATTTTTTCTAGGGCAAATGGCTTCATATAGCAGAAGGAGGTGTACGGAGGCCTGCCAGGGGCCCCACAAGCTCGGGGGCGCGCCCAGGGGGGTAGGGCACGCCCCCAGGCTTGTGGCTTCCTGGTGGGCCCCCTCCTGGTAATTCTTTCGCCAGTATTTTTTATATATTCCAAAATAATTCTTCGTATATTTTCAGGTCATTTAGAGTTGTGCGGAATAACTATCTCTGTTTCACCCCTTTCCGGTCCAGAATTCTAGCTGCCGGTAATCTCCCTCTTCATGTGAAACTTGCAAAATAAGAGAGAAAAGGCTTAAGAATTGTATCATAAATTGAAATAATGATCAAAAACATAATAAATAACAGTAGGAAATTATGATGCAAAATGGACATATCAGCCGTCCGTCCGTCCGTCTGCCGCCCACATTAATGACACGCGGTTGCCGAGGCATCTACTACGGCGCCACCCGTCCGTCCCTCTGCCGCCCATCATTGCTATATAAATTGCTGCCCCGGCCATAGCCGCAATCATCCGCCTCTGATCCCTTTCTCCTCTCTGCACCACTCCCACCATGGCTTCCTTGCGCTCCAAAGCTCTCTGGGACGGGTTGACGCCGGAGCAGAAGAAGGAGATGGCCACCATTGCTGCCGGCTGGCTGGTCGGCAGGTTGCCGGATGACAACGACGTCCCAATGGAGGACGCGGCCGACGACGAGACGGCGCCATCCTCCTCGTCCGCGCCACCCTCGCCGGTGCATTGCACCATGACCATCGACGAGGTCCATGCCCTTTACATGGACATGGTGCGGGAAAAGCAGTTTCGAGAGGCGCAGACCGACGCCGCCTACAACCACCAGCTCCTCCAGGAGCACCAGCAGGCGGAGGAGTAGCTCGCCGTCGGCAGGGCGATCGCGCCAGACGCGGACCTGGCGGAGCAGGCGGCGTTGCTCGAGTCCTACCGCTCCACCCGCGAGATCCGCTTCCCTCGCTGGCGGTACCACCAGCGTCAGGCGGAACTGGAGGCTGCCTACAAGGAGTTTGACGAGGCGGCAGACGAGGTGTGTGGCAAGACCGACGACTAAGCGGAGGACAACGTCGGCTCCGCCGAGGCCACGCCCCGCCGCCACGACCACGAGGTGGACACCTTCACATCCCGGGTCTCCGGAGGCGGAGATCACAGAGGCGGAGCTGGAGAACGCCGAGGTGGAACTGGAGATGGCGAAACTTCAGTTCTCGGGGCTCATGGCCGGACACGGGGAACGGGCGCTGGCGATCATAGATTAGGTGTATTAATTATACCTCCAGAGCCGGACGAGCACCGCTTAGTTGATGTATGTCCGAAATGTAATGAAATCCGTCATGTTTATATGAAATCCGGTTGTGTTTGAACGAATTTTGTCCAGTTAGTTCGCATTGTTGTCCAAATGTATGCGGGCAGCGTTGGATGACGGCCTCCCACATCCGTGTCCGCGAACTGGTGCGGGAGGAAATTTGCGGGTCGCCGTTGGAGATGCCCTAAACCCTATTGCTATGCTACACATAGGGCCCGTTTGGTAGCCAGCATATAGCCCAACCAGGCCCGCTGGATGCAACTTTTTTTCGTGTTGGGCTGTTTGGTTATATGCAAATACTGTTGGGACATGCATGTACATGGTTTGCACATATTCTCCTCTTTAATCTCCTCCATCCCTTCTACATAACCGTGCTTCGATTCGAGATAAGCTGTACACGAAAAATATGCGCCTCGATGTTCTGATTCCATTCAGACGATCAGATCATAGTTTCACTCACTGTATATGTTGAATTTCGTGTTCATATTTGGATCCTTCTTGAACGAATTTTGACAAATTCTTAGCACACGGTTGACTTTTCTTCTAGGAGTAGCTTCACTTGGCTGTCTTTGACACGACTTTCCTGTTGTGGGTTTTCTGTTTTATGTTGTGCTATAGCTAATCCACAGTCGTCGCCCGCGGCCTCCTCCGCCATCCTCTTCTGCAGCATCGCGATGAACTCCATGAACCCGTTGTTGTTGTTGTTGTCGTCCGCGCCGTCGTCGGACGAGCACGGGGACCCCGCGACGGCGCCGCCGGCGAGGATGAGCAGGAGGAGGGAGCTGGCGTTGTGCAGCGCGCAGAGCAGCCCGCGGAAGCCGTTGAAGCCGCCGAGTCTGGCGTCCGCGGCGCACAGCTCGTCCAGCTGCAGGGACATCGGCGCGATCCTTGACTCGGACAGCGCCCGGTTCTCCTCCTCGGCCGCCATGGCTTCTCTCCTCGACGCCGAGATCGCCCTCATCACCTGGTGTCGCCAATGCACGCGCGGCGCGATCAGATTCAAATTAGACAGAGTCGAGTTCAAGAAACAGAGCAAAAAGAAGCAATTGACGATGGCACACAAGACAGAGGACTGAATCGCACAGTGCAGAAAGAAGTTCATGTACTCGTCGAGCCACCGGCCGCCGGGCGGCAGATGGAGCTGGCCAACGAGCACCATGAGCTGCGAGTGCAGGCCCCTGAGCAGCGAGGCCGCCAGGGTCGCGAAGAAGGCGTTCACCATGGCTCTGCAGTCGGTCGCTTGCAGTACTGTGCGGCGCCGGTGAGGTCGGGATCGAGCTGGAAGCCGACGGGTGGCTACTGGCACACCGGCACTGGCGGCAGCACTACGCCGACCAGTAGTCGTGCTCGTGGTTCCCTCTGCCGTAGTCGTCCCGTCTGCGACCGAAGCACGTGTGCGTTCTACTGTAATCTTCCTGTTAAGTGTATTTGTTAACTTCTAATCATCATGCATGCATGCAACCAAACACCGGGTAAAAATTGCTTTCACGATGACAAGACCCCATATGCAGGCAACCAAACTACCTGACAACATCGTTTTTTGCCTCGTTTTTTCTTAACGAGGCCCTGCTCAGCCTGACTCGTTTTCATCCTCTCAACCTGGCCCTGCTCAGAAAGTAACCAAACACGCCCATAGCAGCTTCTACAGTACCACTATCCGGCTTGAGTGCATCGGCCAATTTACTCCACTGATAACGAAAACAATCCAGACTGTCCGTATATGTGCACAAGAGAGGGGAGGAGTTGCATATCACCATTTTCGTGGGTAATTCAAATGGTATGTTCAAGGTTTACAGGCCAAGTATTTCCATATTTTAATCAAAAGTGCAGCTGTGGCGAAACCACTGTTAGCAAACACAGTAGTAGTAGCTTTGGAGGTAGAACACCAAACAAAGAAATGAGTGGATGACATTGCCATTAAAACAGCATTAGTTACAATGTTTTGCAAGTCGGAAAAATATGCGCTATCGTATTAAAAGAACCACCTCTTCTTAACTGGAGGCGTTGTGCCTTCGCCTGGAGGACTTGGGCTCTCTCTTTTTGCCATCCCACTGTTCAGCGCCTCCAACCTTTTCCTGCAGAAAAAAATAGCAACATAAATAAATAAATAAAAACACTAGTTGGACATATAAGAAGTAGAGTAATTAAGTTCATTTTGCCCTTGAAATACTGAGAATTTTATTGGGACTAAACATCAAAACAGTTTCCTAATCGCTAATGATATTATGGTATGCAGCACCTGGAATGCTACAAGAGGTCTACGGTATGCTATGTTACCCCTGCAAATAATCAAATTGCAAGAGAAAACAAAGGTGATACAAAAAGAAATATACTGCAGATATAGACTATGGAGTCCATTGAGATATGATGTGTATTAGTATGTTGGATACTAACGTTTGAAAATCATTCCCCTTCACAATACTGAGCAGAGGAGGCCACAAGGAAAGAAACACAGACCAATAAATACACTGTCAAGTTTACTTTTAAGGAGACAACAGCGAAGCAGAACTCTCATTTGGACAGCAGCATGAAAACATAATAGATAGTTTACCGATGAATATTCTATCTCCTAAACTGCAAAACTAGAAAATTTTCCTCCTTGGCTACAACGCAAATGAGAAAAGTAATAAGGGTATGTTTGGTTTATAGCCAACATGTACCTTACCAATTTTTTGGTTATGACCAAAACTTTGGTCTTGGTTTGGATGGTTGCCAATATTTTGGCATGCCAGTGGCTCCTTACCAACTGTACTTCATATTTTTAGCCAAAGTTGGCCAACTCACGGGCACACAAAACCTTGACCAATATTTTGGCTAGCCAAATATTTGGTGGGGCAAACCTAGGATCAAAGCGAACACACTTTTTTTTTATGTTTTCGTTCTAGTACTTAAACAATTACCTTGTATCGCCGAGCTGTCCATGCAAGCTCCATCGTTGGCGAAATCCTTCCATACCCTGAAGACCACTAGCAAGAATCATGCGCCTAAAACAGAAGTACAAGATCAGATTGGAGCAAACCTTAAAAAATCCCATATATAATTATGAAAAGAATTATTTGAATAAATTGCCCGATGCTTCCTTTTGTATATATATCTTGGGAACAACGAGGTGGTCTTTCAAACAAAAAGCTGTAAATCCATTTAGTACTGCCCTGAAGAATGGTCACGAGGTAATCTAGAAGTACCTTCCTTTTGGAGAACTAGTGCTGCTCATAAGCAGTGGAACACCAGAAATGGGGGAGGCCTACCAAACTACTGCCGGCAGAACCATGTGCTATCTCAATTCTCTAATGTCACAGAATACCTCTGGCAGCTTCCGGCTGGGGGGAATTCTCTAATTAATATGGGAGTACTGTTGTGTACATGAAAGTCTTTTGCATGAACTTTCCAAGAAAATCACAACCCTTTGTTCTCACAAGCTTGGTGACTAAGTTTGTGCTCATAAGCAGTTTAACATTGTAAGTTAGGCACATGATGACTAAGCAATTAAGAATTAACCCTGCGCTACCAGGAGCTTGTTTCAGTTCCTACACTGACATTGGGAGCTTGCTAACTGGGTCTGACTCCCTCAGTCCATCCCTCTCTCTCAACAAGCCCAAGCAATAGGTACAACAGCTCAGGCATGAAGATAACAAATATTTATTCAGTGTGTTAACACCAAATGACTTCAACAGACGAATTTTAAACTTAAATAACCTTAGCTGCCGAGGAATCACAATCAATGGAGGCAATCTTAGACAATCCGATAAGTATTTTCTAGTTTGTCACAATCAATGGAGGCAAGCTTATCACACCATTCAGTACTTATGGACATTATCATGGCAACAGTATGTAAAAGTGTACAAAGTGACCCTTTAGCGATAATGAAATGAGAAAACAAGATCTAAATATGAATACCGGATGCTTGTGAAGCTTTTAAAATCATTATCCACCTTAAATAGTTGAGATACGAAGGAGGTTGGATAAGAAATCTCCCTACATTTCTCGACGTCTGTAGTCTTAATCTAGCCGATGCAGGTTGGCAAGTATCCCTGAGGGCAAAGGGAATTTGACGCATGTACATTTTACCACAGTCTATAAAATTCTAAAGGAAAAATGAACCTTGAAGGTTAATCTACGAAGTTGAACAGAAGTCTATTAACCCGTTCCACATCTATAGGAATGTATCTATGATAAAGAGCACCAGCGCTAAGGCTACCTTTCGAGCAGTGTGAGTTCTGATTGGAGTTGAGTGACTCTTTCCTTTGCATCTTCGAGGGGCATTGAGAAACCCAATTTATATTCACTATCCTGCAGTCGTTCCCTTATTTCCTTATCCTGGAAAAATAAGTCAGAAAATGGCACAATTGGTTAAACAGGAAAAGGAATGAAGCTGCAGCCTCAAATAGTTTTAATATAACTGACCCTTTTCTCAGCGCATTGTTTGTATAGCACAATTTCGTCTTGACAAAATGGCTCAATATCATTGATTTGCAAGCCTGGACAGCAGAAATAGCATTCATTTTCTCCATACTTATTTACATATGGAAAATGACAAACATATTGAGATGTCAGAGTAAACAGTTACTAACATAGGGAAAGATTCTTCAGGATACCATCGCAAAGCTCAACACCTTCAAGGACATGGGATGCAATCTCTTTCGGTACGACAGGAGAAGGTGGCCCACGCATAAGATCATCACCGACGAGAATGGTCTCTTCCATCGTTTCTTGTCTATCGACTGTGTTGACAAAAATAGGCATTCCCCACAAAAGAAGAAAATGAAAAATAGGCAGGAGCACAAGTAGTAGCAAGCTGAAGAAATGAGAATCTAATTCTCTCACATATAAGCGCAAGTGCATCCTTTTATTACTCGCAATTTTTCAATCTTTTCATTTGTTATTGTTTCTGTGCTGAAATAAAATGTGGACGCCGTTCCCTCTTCTTTTCTCGTTGAGCAATGAAGCATTACTAGGATGCAGCTATAACACCAACGTCCCAGGAGTTGTGGCTCCTACCTCCAAGATCAACTAGGCTCACCTCGAAGAAAAACATGCCACAAGGGCGCCAATCAAGAAATCATCCCAGGCCTACTACACATATTACTAAATGTTCATTCGCAGTAAACCACGATCTACCACCAAAACTGACACGAGTTATGCACGGCGAGTAACAATAACATAAAGTAATTGTTGGGAGAGCCAGTAGGCGCATACCGTCCATGGTGACCTAGCAACTTCTCACACGGGCGAGAAGCCTGAAGCAGTTAACGCTGACGAACTTCCTGCAGCCCGCCAAGAGCAAAACAACAGTTAGGCTTGTTTCACTATGCTGAAGGGAAGCGAAGCAGCAGATATGCCTACCAGCTCCAGCGGTTGCCGGTGAAATAGATCAGAGACGGTGGCGTCGTCGGCAGAGGAGCCCGCTGTCGGAGTTGGCCGTCCGCCTCAAGCACCCTGACTCAAGCGCCACTCTCACCCAGCCTTGTACGTCGCCGCCAGCTCCCACTGCACAGACCCATCAGCACCCACAGCCAGCATTCCATCAAACACCTCACGTGCACGAACACACGGCTCCAGAATTTGGGGAAAATCATCCTAGCCAAACCAGAGGAAATCGGAGAGGACACTCACCGCCTTGCCGCCGTTGGCGCACCACCTGCTGGAATGTCCGGCGCCGGACCTCGTCCGATGGGTGGGTCCGCCCCTCGTCGTGGCAACCAATTGCGCCGGAGGCCGAAGGGGAGGAACAAGAGGAACAGAGGGGGTTTATGCCTCAGTGACACTCGTGGGCTTTCTCATTGAAACCCATAGTAACGGTTATTAGGCCTGCTAAACGGCTCAAAAGCCCACGAATTGTGACTGGGCCGAATGTTTTAGTACCCGAGGTAGCAGCACACAGGCCCATTACTATTCCTTTACCAGCAGGGGGCGTCGATCGGCTGAGATCAACGGCTGGGACGCCAGGGCGGGAGCTAGGGCAGGAACTAAATGGCACACGGACGGCGCAGATCGCAGCGCGACCCGGCCTTGGTCTATATAAATATGTAGCCCCGCCGCAGCCACGGGAGCCCCTTACTCGCAGAAACCCTAGCAGATCGCTCGAGCCCTCCGCCGCCGCCGCGCCTTCAGCTCTCTCCTTCCTTCTCCGATCCAAGTAACGTCTCGTTCATTCCCTTGCGCTTCTGTACTTCCGTCCGTCGATATGATCTTCTTACTGCAATGCAAATCTGATAGTTGCTAGTGTTGTTCGTATGCTGCACTCCATTAGATGTTGTTGAAATGGGATTTTATTTCGGCCATGTGCCCTGGGGTTGCGTGTCCGGGGTTGTTCTTGTTGCGGACAGGTTTGTAGATGTACCCTGTCACGAGGCTCTGGTTTCAGTAAAACATTTTGGTATAGTTGCTGCAAGTTAGCTAGTTGGTTTCGTAGATCCAAAAATGAATGAACACGATGCTAAGATTTCACTGCCATAGATATCTGTACTACGTGGTTCTCACTGGAATGTACTAGATAGCTTTCTTTGTCCTCGTAATAGGAATCTATCATGTATTATTGTAACAGATAAATGCCCTTATTTGTCTTTTGAAAGATGAAAGAAAAGCTACCGAGATTTGATGTAGATGATAGATTGTATTTCGTATTCATAACTGATGCTTCGATAATTAGGCTCGAGTTGATTGTGACTTTTCTTTTCTGTAAGATATCCGAAGTATTTACAGTTATTTAGTTGGCCGTCATGTTGAGGTCACACTGGCTTATTTTGTTCCTTTGCTATTTGTCCAGGATGAAGTTCATTGCTGCCTATCTGCTTGCTTACCTCTCTGGCAACGCCAGCCCCTCTGCAGAGGACCTGACATCCATTCTTGAGTCAGGTAATTTTGTCTAACTGTGCGGCCTACATTAGTTTTGGTCCTGCTGTTTTCTTCTGCTGCCAAAGACATCTGTGGTTCCTACATTTGGTGCTACTATTTGTTATTATCATTATGTCATGTTTTGCAATAGTTACCTACACTTGTAATGTGCCTTACCAATGGTAGCAACCTCTATGGCATAAGTTCTACTGATATACGGTAGAATATGCTTAGTTTTGAGAGAAGGTAGATTGTATGTTTATTAAAGGTCACTAGTATGTAATGTGTTGTTGGTCTTTGTTTTCTATTGTTAGCTTCTAATGTTACCTTTACTCTATGTTGCAGTTGGTTGTGAAATCGACAATGAGAAGATGGAACTCATGCTGTCCCAAGTGAAGGGCAAGGACATCACTGAGCTCTTGGCTGCTGGTAGGGAGAAGTTTGCTGCGGTTCCATCTGGTGGTGGTGGTGTGGCTGTTTCAGCTGCTGCTCCTGCTGCTGGAGGTGCTGCTGCCCCTGCAGCTGAGTCAAAGAAAGAAGAGAAGGTCGTGGAGAAGGAAGAGAGTGATGATGTAAGATCACTGTTCCCACCTGTCCCCTTTGTTAGGAATTTCTATCATCTCTATATTAATTGGCCTTGCAGCTCATGAACTTGGGCATGTTCATGTTTTGATGTATTTTCATTCAATTTTTATGATAATGTTCTAACTGTTTGTGTGTGCTTCTACTTGCAGGACATGGGCTTCAGTCTGTTCGACTAAGTCGTGGGGCATCTTGTGTCTGCAGAATCTATCCTTGGCCAGGAAACTAGAGTCAATGATGTTTTAGCCTTTATTTAGCTGAGTTGTGAAACGCTGGCAAGACAATGTTTTCATATGTAACATTCAGCCCCTGGTTGCTGGTTGATTTACTGGTGAACCATACCTTTGCTATCCAATTTTGGTGCTTTAACAATGCATTGTTTTGATATGTTCTGCTGGTTCCAAGTATCCTCTATGGCTGGCCCATTTTTCTGCTAGTTTTTTGGTCGACCTAATTCAGAATTCTTTGTAAATCGGCACATCCTTGAGTCTGAAGTGCCATGGTAGTTACAGGGCTGCAATTCTCATTCCGACTAGTACATGATCACTTGTGGTGATTTTGTTACTGAGGTGGTAGATATATTGCCTCCTGTTTGGTGTAGGAAGCTCCTCCCCTAAATCGCTCCTTTGATTCGAAGGATGTTCGTAGGAACTTTGGAGTATGATTCATAGGATTGAATCCCTTAGGAATTTATTTGCACTACTTCCTAGGGCAACTTTAGCAGGTAGTACCTCTTAATTAGTGATTTTGCAGGTCAAAGGGTGATGTGGCAGACACGTTAACATTGTTATCAGCAGTAGTGAGAGATATATCTTGGGCTCCCTGAGTGACCCTTTTTTGAAAATGCATGGCCATTCTTATGATTAAAGAGTTAAATCATATTTGGAAGACTTTGATGCAAGTACCGAGCGAGAGGTCGAGATGGGAACATGGATGACTACCTCGTCTTGAGCTTGAAAAAGGATTAGATAAAATAGCTTCTTAAATATTTGCCCGAGATGATCTTTATATATACGGGAATCAACTGACCTACTAGGGTCCGATGTCCATTATTGATGTGAAAGTAATCTTGGGCTGTTGGGCATGACCATATATATACATGAACTTGTAGGATCAAACACTCAAGGGGTGAGAACTATTATAGGGACGTGGCTAGCGAGCGCTCATGCGCCCGTTCGCGACATCCAGCGCCCCTAATGTATATGGAAAATGCAACCGGTCCCTTCGTAACTTTTGATTCAAGCGTCAAAATCCAATTCCGTTTTCACAGTTGGGTTTCTCACGGCGAGTTCTTCAAAACTAGATCTCATTTGGGTAGGTTTCGTCAAACTTTTTTTGAGGGCAACTTTGGGTGCGATGGAGGCAACTATAGTGCTATAGGGAAGCAACTTCTTCTTTTTGGCCTAGTAAGACTGCCATTAGGTTGGTTTGTGTAAAACGAGAAAAATGACACAAAACATAAGGCACCTTTAGTGCTGCATACAAAACAAGTTCACTGCAGTATGTGTACCCGTGAATTTTGCTAACATTATCCTAACTTGTTTATCATGGCTGCTCAGTTGCCTATTGTTGATAGTCAGTTGTCTACTGTTGATGTTTAGTTGCCTATAAATGCTATAAATTGACTGCCATTGATGCCCAATTGCCAGCTATTGGTAATTAGTTGCCTACCATTGCTGCTCAGTTGCCTAACTTTGCAAAATAGTTGCCTACAATATTGTGAAGTTATTTATCATTGTTTTTCTAAGTTGCCTACAAACACTATGAAATTGCCTAGATTCACCACCAAGTTGTCTACCATAACTAGCAATAGCAGATAGAAGAACATCAATGGTAGACGACTTCATAGTGTTATAGGCTATTTAGAAACAACGACATACGAGCATGAACAATAGGCAACTTAGAAGTACCAGTGAGAAAGTTAGGAGAATGTTAGACAAAATTAACTAGGACACAAAATGTAGTGAAGTTGCCTATTTGTAGCACTATAAAGTTGCCTCTAGTAGAAGGAAAGTTGCTTATGAAGGTGATGTGATGTTATCACCTCTGTTTCAAAGTTGTTCTCTATCACTAGTTAGTTGTTTATTGTTGCTAATTAGTTACTTTTAATGGCGTGAAGTTGCTTCTGTTTAGCACTAAAGTTGCCTCATCTAGCATCAAAGTTGCTTTTGAAAAAAATCATTGAAACATATTCATGTAGGATTTAGATTTGAATTGCCCGTCGTGACCTGGCTAGCCAACACGCGCGCACTCAATAGCGTTGGCGGGCAGACTCCCCCAGAAAAGGAAAGCACAAGGATCTGATACCGTCCGACGCCACATAGTTTCAAAATTTGGAATCATGATAGACAACTTAGATCACACGAAAACTTTTCGACAACGTAGGCAACTTAGGTCCCTTGATAGACAACTTCCATAGTATTATAGGCAATTGAGGATCACTCGTAGGTAACTTCGTAGCAACGTAGGCAACTTAGTTTCTGAGATAGACAACTTAGAAGCCATGTTATACAACTTTCCACTCTACAGGAAGCAACTTTAACATCATGGTAGGCAACTAAACTATTTAGGCCAACTTAGTTTTTGATGTATGCAACTTAGTAACCATGTTAACCACCTATTACACTACTGCATACAACTAATTAGAAGGCTACTAGGCGAATTCAGTTATACAAACGGTGCAATTCAGCTATCATCAAAGTTGCTCATGTTTAGCACTAAAGTTGCCTCATCTAGCATCAAAGTTGCTTTTAAAAAAACTCGTCAAAACATATCCATATGAGATCTAGTTTTGAAAAGCTCGTCACGAGGAACCCAACGGTGAAAACAAATCATAATTCCAACACACGGTTTGAAAGTTATAGCTTTTTGAATTTTCTCATACCGGAATTAATGCATGTTATGTCGTCATTGAGTTTATACGGCTGGTCGGATGAGATGGAGAAAAATCACATACTATAGTTGAAGACTATTTCCATATATAGAATGGGTGGGTGGGTGAGCAATTTTCCAAATTTAGGGTGGATCTGTCCCATCATGCGGTCCGTGCGCGTGCGCTCGTAGCGACGTAATAGCGCAGCTGCACTTTTAAGAATTTGGGCTATTATAGTGAAAGAAGAGTGAGAAAGAGAGAGGAAATCCGGCCAGAAAGAGTTTACTAGTTGCATCGGTCCACCATATTGAGTAGGAAACTTTACAATACTTGTTTCAATTACATTAAGATTTCAAAAAAAAAAATCTAATTTGCAAAGATGTAGTTGATGTATTAAAATGGAATCGTATAGAGAAGGTTGAGGCAAACATATAGAGTATGTCATAAATTTCATAAAATTTGTGTTTGAAATGTAAGAAAAGTACTACCTCCGTCCGTGTTTAAAAGGCTCGCTGGCCACGAAGCCCCGTCCGGAAAAATTAGGCCGCTGGAGCTAAGCCTGCACCAATGGTTGCGCTTTTCTTTTCCTATTCTGAGGCTGCACGCCTTTGTTTCTCGAGCGTAGTGATGAGGTTTGCATGCAAGCCAATACGTGCAAGTAGTTGCCTGCAACCGGGCCGCGCATGATGTGCCTTGTTTCCTGCGTGTGGAGTTAATCTTTGCATGCAAGCATTGCGGAGCAAAAACCTCATTATTTTTTCATTTACCCTGAGCTGGATTGAAGCCGGCTGATTGGCCAGTTTAAGCTTTAATTTTCAGACACGTCTTTTCAGTAGTGCCTTGGTCCTGCCAAAGTGGTCCTTGGGCCTAACGGAGGTAGTATTTCTTTCACAACGGTACCTATGCGGTATATATAATTACAGTAAAAATAATATTCTTTAGCTTCATGTGCAACACAAAGAATTAGCCTGGGGCTTATGTGCGTTTAACAGATAGCCTGATGACTAATCCACAGAGTGAATTAAATCTTTTGGTTTAGTAGAGAATTACAAGGGTGAAGTAGCAATACAACATAGTCAGAGGACTTAAATGCAAAGGAACCAAAGGGATAAGGCTCCCATCGTTTTCATGTATGTGGTTGTTTAGCATGTTACTCCCTCTTTTTTGATTTAAAAAGGCCCATGTGTACCTCTAGAGAGACAATTCGACGAATATAATATAAAATATATGCCACAAAAGTTATTGCACTAGAAAATATAACATTTGATTTTTTTTAGGATGAAGCGTCAATACAATAAACTTGGAGGACTTAAATGAAAAATAACCAAAGGGATAAGGCTCCCATTGTTCTCATCGTTCTAAGTTGAAGTTTCTAATGTCAATCCCTATTGGCATTTAAGGCGCTGCTTCCTACTGTTTTTGCAAAAAAAAAAAAAATATAGGGGTATAGCCAAGCTTTATTCATCAAAGGCCAGGGAATGTGGGATACAGTTCTGGTCATGGGATTGGCCGAACCAGACATGGCGTCCCAGACCTAATGAAAGACATAACTTGTCTAACATATGTGCTTTCACATTAACCTCACGACTCTCAAAAGTAAAATCACATTGGAATTGAGACGAGTAGGAATTAATCTCGCTAATGATAGCCCCATAACTACCTCTAGATCTTTTGTTGATGTCCGCAGTGACTTGCTTAGAATCCGATGCGATCACTACCCAATGTAGCCGTAGATCTTTGGCTAGCGCAAGTGCCTCCCTGCATGCAATGTCCCTCCTTGTCCCGACATACCGCCGCCGTGGCTCCTCCTCTTCCCCTTCGAACTCCGGCATCGACATATTTTTTTGCAAAGCCAACATGTGGTTCCTTAGGTCGGTGTTGTGGTGCCACATGAATAACAGGGACATGAGTCGTGAGTTACTGATTATCATTGATCATCTCCAGTTCATACATAAATCTTGCAATGAAGGACTGTATTGCTTGAGGGTTCCAAAAGATCCCCTCGTGGATAGCTTTGCGTCTGGCTGGCCATGAAACCGAGAACATCATACAACGCTTTTGGCATAGTTGAAACGCTAGATCCTAAATCACACAAAGCATTGCACTCATAATCCTTTATTTTAACCTTAATGGTGGGTTCCCATTCATCATGCAATTTTTTAGGCATGGAAACCTCTATTTCAAGTCTTCCCTCACTGGTATTAATAAGAGCTTCTACAATATATTTAGTAAAAGCTTTGTTTTGTTCATAAGAATTGGGTGAATTAATCATGGATTGAAGCAAGGAAATACATTCAGTAAGGTAACAACTATCATAATTAAAATCCTTGTAATCCAAAATAGTGGGAGCATCGCTATCTAAAGTTTTAACCTCTTCAAACCCACTTTTATCATTATTAGCAACAACATCATCACCCTCCGAATAGTTGGGACGCCTTTTAACTAAAGTTGACTCTTCTTCAGTCCCATCATTATCAACTTTAATATTTCTAAACAATGATTCAATAGTTGATACACCAATAATTTTAACATCTTCATCATTATTAGCAAGAAATTTGATTCTGGTTTGGCAGCCATTTTATTAACTAGCGTAGTTTGCTTATCGGACATTTTTCCTAAAATACTTTCAGTTTACACAAGTTGTAGTTGGAGATTAACTACTTCCCTATTAATATCATCAAGTTGTTTACTAATCACCTTATGCATAGAAGAATGTTCCTTAACTTCCTTAGAAAAAGCTTCATTGTGTTCATATTGAGCATGCATAAAATTCTTAGTGGACTTTTCAATCTCAAGCAATCTTTTATCATAAGAATTATCATGGGAATTGCCATAATTATTAGAGGGATTATCGGGATATGGTCTAGGATTATTATTGAAGTTCCCCCTATAAGCATTATTATTGTTGCTCTTCGAAATAAAATTCACATCAATAACATCATTATTTTGTTCAATCAAAGTTAATAAAGGCACATCATTTGAATCAATAGAAGCACTCTTAGTAGCAAGCATGGACATAATAGCATCAACCTTTTCACTTTGGGAGGAATTCTTCTCGACAGAGTTTACCTTCTTACCACCTGGAGCGCGCTCGGTGTGCCATTGGGAATAATTGGCAGTCATATTATCAAGAAGCTTAGTGGCTTCTCCAAGTGTTATTCCCATGAACGTTCCACCTTCAGCTGAATCTAGAGGTTTCTTGAAACAAAGTTTAGTCTAGCATATTTTTTTTGCACTATCATCCAAAGACTCAATCCATGTGTTGGACAATTTTTAAGCATTAATTTCATTCTTTCCCATGATTGTGCAACATGTTCTTGGTCAAGTTGCTTAAAATTCATGATTTGATTCCTCAAAGATATTATTTTAGCGGGAGGAAAATACTTGCCAATGAAAGCATCTTTGCACTTAGACCAAGAATCAATATTATTTTTCGGCAAAGAAGATAACCATGCTTTAGCTCTATCTCTAAGAGAAAAAGGAAAAGTTTCAGTTTAACAGTATCATTATCCACATCTTTTAATTTTTTTTGCCTATCACATACCTCAACAAAGGTATTAAGATGAGAAACATCATCTTCATTAAAATTTCTAGAGAATTGTTCTTTCATAACAAGATTTAACATGACAGCTTTAATATCATATGACTCCGCACTAGTGGCGGGAGGAGCAATAGGAGCACTAATAAAATCATTGTTATTAGTACTTGAGAAATCACAAAGCTTGGTATTTTCAGGAGTAGACATAATTGCAAAACAAGCAGAGATAGTAACACAAGATTTTTTGGTATTTTGGGAAAAAAATTGGCAAAGAAAAGAGAAGGTAAATAAAAAGGCAAAAGGCAAGAAAATAAAAACAAGCAAAAGGAAAGTGTTTGTGCGAAGGCACCTGATTTGGTAGATGATGTCTCCCCGGCAACGGCGCCAAAAATTCTTCTGCTACTCCCGTAGGAGTTGTTGGATTCCCCGAAGAGGAAAGGAGATGTAGCACAGCAGTAGAAAGTATTTTCCTCAGTTAAGAACGAAGGTTTATCGAACCAGTAGGAGGCACCACACTAACAACGTTGGCAACACCTGCATACAAATAAAACAGTTGCTTGCACCCAACAAAGGCAAGGGGGTTGTCACTCCCCTTGTTCTTGCTGGCCACAAGATTAAAAGCAGATAGTGATAGGCAATGTACCAAAAGGTAAAAGAGCAAATAGAGAGCAATGGACAAGCTTATGTATTGATGGAAAATAGACCCGGGGGCCATAGGTTCACTAGTGGCATCTCTCTCGAAAGCATGGCCACGGTGTGGTAGACAAATTACTGTTGGGCAATTGATAGAATTGAGCATAGTTATAATTGTGATCATTCATGGCATAATCTCACATAGGCATTACGTCCGTGAAAAGTAGACCGTTAATCCAACTGCATCTACTACTATTACTCCACCCCAAGACCACTATCTAGCATGCATCTCAAAGTATTAAGTTCATGATAAACAAAGTAACGCAATAAGCATGATGACATAATGTAGACAAAATAAGATCAATCAATATGACCAAACCCCGTCATTTCATCCTTACTGGGAACAACACAATACGTGCCTTCGCCCCTGAGGGTGTCCCGGACTAGGGGGTACTCGGGCTGCCGGCCTATCTCTCATGGGCCGGACTGGTGGGCCGCTCTCTACACGTCGATGGAAGGCTGGATTGTGGACGACCCCGTATGATAGAAGGAAATCTCTGAAGTCTTGGCGTCTCCTCCAAGGAATAGATGGCGTAACCGGCATGTTATCCCTGATGGTAACCGACCATATGTAACCCTAGGGCCCCCCCTGGTGTCTATATAAACCAGGAGGTTTAGTCCGTAGGAGAAAGACTCATAATCTAGGGTTTAGCCCATCTGATCTCGAGGTAGATCAACTCTGTAACCTTCATACAATCACATCAATACAATCAAGCAGGACGTAGGGTTTTACCTCCTCGAGAGGGCCCGAACCTGGGTAAATCGCTGTCTCTACGCTCTCTGTTACCATCGACTCCTTGACCCATAGTTCGGACCCCCTACCCGAGATCTGCCGGTTTTGGTACCGACATTGGTGCTTTCATTGAGAGTCCCGTCGTGGGTCGCCAAGGATCAATGGCTCGCCGTCCCCAGACAGTTCTTCAGCAATGGAATCTGCAGCGGGGATATCATCGTCCTCGGATAACTCTTCTCTTCAGCGACGGAGTTCGTGGCAGGGACATCTTCGTCCCTGGCCAGCTCTTCGCGTTTGGCAGCATCGTGTTATACGCCGATCCGACCGGTCACCTCGACCAGGTCGGCAACTTTGCCCCCGAGCAGGAAATCAGGTTCGGCGGCCTTCAGTTCGTCGCCGACGCTCGAGGCGATTTGATCTTTACTGGGTTCTCGGCCTCACCCGAGGAACCCACCAACCCCGAGGCCTTGACTTCGGATCCCCTCTCCGCCCCAGTCCTCGGGGCGGGCCTCGGATCGGACCTGACCTTGAGTTTGGCTCCAACCCCAGTGCCGGAGAACCAGGGGTCACCCTTGGCCGAGCACACTCCCGTCAACCACGCGCCGAAGCTCAACTCCAGGGACCGTCCGAACATAGACCCGGTGGATCCCTCGATTTTAAGCGAGATGCTGGACCGGATCCAGATGATAAATATCGCGGACGGCCCGTCCTCGGACCAGGAGCAGGTCGGACAGGATGCCGGCCGCGGGGAATTTTGCGTCCCACCCACCACCCACTTGGTAGCCACTGTCGAAGATTTAACCGACACGCTGGACTACGCCTCTGAGGAGGCTGACTACATGGACGAGGACATGGACGTCCCGCCCTCCACGGACACCTTCCTTGCCACTACAAATACTGGAAAGTGGACCGCCACCTCCAATTATGATGTCTACATGGTTGACACCCCCGTGAAGGACGGTGACATAACCAACAAAGGCGGCGACGACACCACCGAAGACCCGCCCAGACGCCGATGACGGCGAGCCAGAGGGCGGGGGAAGGGCAAGGAAAATCACACAGACACAAATGACACCGGAGCTAACGAGACTCCGGATAATTTGGGGGAGCTCGGCGACAACACGCCCGAGCAACGACCTAACTCCCCTGAAGGGCATGAGGACCATGGTGACCCCGAGGACCTCGATGATTCCGAGGACAGTAATTACCTCCCCCCATCCGAAGAGGAAGATAGCCTCGGACCCAAGGACTTTATCGTCCCAGAGGATCCCCTGGCACAAGAAACATTCAAACGGCAACTCATTGCCACTGCCCGAAGCTTAAAGATGAAACAACAACAGCTCAGGGCCGAGCAGGATACACTCAACGATAGATGGACGATGGTCCTAGCCGCCGAAGAAGGCCTCGACGATTAACGTCAGGGCCAATATAGGAGTTATCCGCGGCGGCGCCTCCTTCCAGACTTCGAGGATGAGGCCTTCGAGCCCGTACCTCCCAGACAAACTTACGCAGATCAGCCCGACCGGCCCCCTTGAGGACGAGATAGGCCGGCTGTGGAAGCCGAGCTCCCACCCGCGCCCCCTCGAGGACGAGACAGCACGGCTGGAGAAGCTGAATACCCACCCGCGCCCCCTCGAGGACGAAATAGAGCGGCCGGAGAAGCCAAACTCCCACCCGTGCCCCCTCGAGGACGGGATAGGACGGCCAGGGAAGCCGAATACCAACTCGTGCCTTCTCGCCGAGCAGGCAAAGACCCGGTTCAACCGGATAACCAATACGATCTGCGCCACGACCTGAACACACGAGTGATTCAGTCGAGGTCCATCTATGGACCCACAGGATACGCACCCGCTGGACGGGACGGATACCAGGCCTGGCACGATAGAAACGACAGTGCTCGGGATCAGCACCGTGCCCGGATGACAACTGATCTTCGGCGCGACGCGGCCCGGGCCAGGGGCGCCGCACACCCAATGTGTTTTACTGACGAGGTGATGCAGCATCAGTTCCCCGAGGGGTTTAAACCCGTTAATATAGAATCCTACGATGGGACAACTGACCCAGCTGTGTGGATTGCGGATTTTCTTCTCCACATTCATATGGCTCGAGGAGATGATCTCCATGCTATCAAGTACTTAGCACTGAAACTTAAGGGACCGGCCAGGCATTGGCTGAACAGCCTACCCGAAAACTCCATCGGGAGCTGGGAAGAACTCGAAGATGCATTCCGAGCTAACTTTCAGGGCACCTACGTTCGACCACCGGACGCCGATGACCTGAGCCATTTTATCCAACAGCCCAGAGGGTCAGCCCGACAATTCTGGAACCGGTTCTTGACCAAGAAGAACCAGATCGTCGACTGTCCGGACGCCGAAGCAATTGCGGCATTCAAACACAGTATCAGGGACGAGTGGCTCGCTCGCCAGCTCGGCCAAGACAAGCCAAGAACAATGTCGGCCCTTACTTCTCTCATGACCGGCTTTTGCGCGGGTGAGGATAGCTGGTTAGCTCGTCGAAGCAACCACCCCGAAGACCCCGGTACTTCAGAGACCCGGGACGGGAATGGCAAACCCCGGCGCAATAGGAACAACAAGCGCCGACACTCACACAAGGGCGGTGAAGCCGATGACGCAGCGGTGAACGCCGGATTCAGCGGCTCAAAATCGGGACAGCGGAGAAAACCCTCTAAAGGGAACCAAGATGGCCCGTCTGCGCTGGACAAAATATTGGATAGGCCCTGCCAGATTCACGGCACCCCCGACAAGCCAGCTAACCACACCAACCGTCACTGTTGGGTAATCAAGCAGGCCGGCAAGGCCACAGCCGAAGAACAGAGCAAGGGCCCCCGCAGTGAGGACGACGACGAACCTCGCGGGCCGAACAATGGAGGCCAAAAACAGTTCCCTTCGGAGGTCAAAATCGTGAACATGATCTACGTCACGCATATAACAAAGAAGGAGCGGAAACGCGCGCTTCGGGATGTTTACGCCTTAGAGCCGGTAGCCCCGAAATTCAACCCTTGGTCGGCTTGCCCGATCACTTTCGACCGTCGAGATCATCCGACCAGTATACACCATGGAGGAACGGCGGCTTTGGTACTTGACCCCATCGTGGACGGATTTCACCTCACTAGAGTCCTAATGGACGGAGGTAGCAGTCTTAACCTGCTTTACACAGATACAGTGAGGAAGATGGGGATCGACCCGTCAAGGATCAAACCCAGCACCACCACCTTTAAAGGTGTAATACCTGGCGTCGAGGCACGCTGCTCGGGATCCGTGACTTTGGAAGTAGTCTTCGGCTCGCCCGACAACTTCTGTGCCGAGGACTTGATCTTCGATATCGTTCCTTTCCGCAGTGGTTATCACACACTCCTCGGACGGACCGCCTTCGCTCGCTTTAACGCCGTTCCGCACTATGCGTACCTGAAGCTGAAGATGCCAGGACCAAGGGGTGTTATTACCATTAACGGTAATACCGAGCGCTCGCTCCGAACAGAGGAACACACTGTGGCTCTCGCCGCCGAAGTCCAAGCTGCCGAAGAGGCGTCGCAATCCCAGTCCACTGTCAAGACACTGGACACATGCAAGCGCTCCCGAGCTGCAGCCTCGGTCCCGGCGCGCTCCCATGCTCCACCCAAATAGGGATACGCGCCCCACAACACGGCCCACCTAGTCGCGAAATACGTGCCTCGCGTGCACAATTTCGCACTCAAAATTCCATGGGCAGTTGTGGGGACACAGCAAACAAAAGGTCTAGAGCTCGGTTTGACCGACCAATGGCCACCAAATGTCTTCAAATCGACATCAACAATGGGCACCATCTAGGGCCCGATCAGTGTCCAGCTGATATACCACGGCGACTTCTCAAAACCCTTTTTCAAGGGCTCGCCCGCCAAAGATTACTTCTTCCGCCGAATACACGGCGGACAGCTTCGCTTCCACGACAGATTCTTGACGAGCAAAGGCGCAGACGTGCAGCAGGGCGTAGTAGGGACATCAAACCACTCATGGAAGCCCTGTGTAAACCTTTACTCTCAATATATACATTCCTTTGAAGTATCTATTTAAGCTACTTCGGCAATACGGATTGTACGGTTGGACGTCACACATTCAAAGGAAGTAAAGACCACTTTATTATGGTATACTCGTGCAGTCATTCACGTTGCATATTCCTTTCCGCCTTTTTCCGCCGAAGTACACTATCACGATACATTTATTTTAAACCGGCTAATAGACCGGGGGCTCGTGTTGGGGAACGTTGCATGGGAAACAAAAATTTTCCTACGCACACACAAGATCTATCCATGGTGATGAGCATCTACGAGAGGGAGAGTGAATCTACATACCCTTGTAGATCGCTAAGCGGAAGCGTTAAGAAACGCGGTTGATGTAGTCGAACGTCTCCGCGATCCAAATCGCAAGTCGTCCCTCGATCCGATCACGAACTAGTGCCGAACGGACGGCACCTCCGCGTTCAACACACGTACGGCTTGATGACGCCTTCACCTCCTCGATCCAGCGAGCGATGATGAAGTAGTAGATGAGTTCCGGCAGCACGACGGCGTGGTGATGTTGGTGAGGAACAATCTCTGCAGGGCTTCGCCAAGCACTACGGAGATTATGACGGGAGAACTAGAGGGTTAGGGTTGCCGACACACGGCTTGGGAAATCTTAATGTGTCCCGTGTGCTAGCCCTGCCCCTCTATTTATATGTTGAGCCTTGGGGTCTAAACTTGGAGTAAAAGCCTCCTCCAGGTCGGTTTTGCCCGCACAAGGTCGGTTTGGCCCGCAGGGAAAGAGTCCAACTCGGATCCCTGCAGTACCGCGCACAAGAGGTAGTACCGCTTACGATAAGCGGTAGTACCGCTTACGATAAGCGGTAGTACCGCCCGTAGCGGTAGTACCGCTTACGATAAGCGGTAGTACCGCCCCAGACGCCAGCGAAACTTCCTTTTGCACCTTGCCTAAGCCTCGTGGGCTTTACCCCTTGGCCCAAATAAAGTGTTCTCGTATCCGAACATTTCGGGAAACATCCGGAACCTCTTCCAGTGAATTCCGGAACCCTTCCGGAAACCAAAACACTATTATCACATATATCAATCTTTACCTCCGGACTCTTTCGGAGATCCTCGTCATGTCCGGGATCTTATCCGGGACTCCGAACAACCTTCGGTCACCAACAAAATAACTCAACTATACTAATCGTCACCAAACGTTAAGTGTGTAGACCCTGCGGGTTCGAGAACTATGTAGACATGACCGAGACACCTCTACGATCAATAACCAATAGCGGGACCTGGATGCCCATATTGGCTCCTACATATTCTACGAAGATCTTTATCGGTCGAACCTCTATGTCAAGGATTCAGTTAATCCCGTATACTGTTCCCTTTGTTCTTCGGTATGTTACTTGCCCGAGATTCGATCGTCGGTATCTCTATACCTAGTTCAATCTCGTTACCGGCAAGTCTCTTTACTCGTTCCATAATACAAGATCTCGTGGCTAACACTTTAGTCACATTGCTTGCAAGGCTCATTGTGATGTTGTATTACCGAGTGGGCCCTGAGATACCTCTCCGTCACACGGAGTAACAAATCCCAGTCTTGATCCATGCCAACCCAACAGAAACCCTCGGAGATACCTGTAGAGCACCTTTATAGTCACCCAGTTACGTTGCGACGTTTGATACACACAAGGTACTCCTCCGATGTCAGGGAGTTGCATGATCTCATGGTCATAGGAACAGATACTTGACATGCAGAAAACAATAGCAATAAACTGACACGATCAAATGCTACGTCCTTAGTTTGGGACTTGTCCATCACATCATTCTCCTAATAATGTGATCCCGTTATCAAATGACATCTCATGTCAATGGCTAGGAAACCTTAACCATCTTTGATCAACGAGCTAGTCAACTAGAGGCTTACTAGGGACACAGTGTTGTCTATGTACCCACACATGTATTTGAGTTTCCAATCAATACAATTATAGCATGGATAATAAACGATTATCATGAACAAGGAAATATAATAATAACCAATTTATTATTGCCTCTAGGGCATATTTCCAACAGTCTCCCACTTGCACTAGAGTCAATAATCTAGTTCACATCACTATGTGATTTACATTGTAATGAATCGAACACCCATGCAGTTCTGGTGTTGTTCATGCTTAGCCCTTGGAAGAGGTTTAGTCATCGGATCTGCAACATTCAGATCCGTGTGTACTTTGCAAATATTTATGTCGTCCTCCTTGATATAATCGCGGATGGAATTGAAACGTTGCTTTATGTGTCTGGTCCTCTTGTGAAATCTTGGTTCCTTGGCTAGAGCAATGGCACCAGTATTATCACAAAACAGAGTCATTGGGTTAAGCGCACTAGGCACTACTCCAAGATCTGTCATGAACTCCTTCATCCAGACACCTTCCTTCGCCGCCTCCGAGGCAGCGATGTACTCCGCTTCGCATGTAGAATCAGCTACCACGCTTTGCTTGGAACTGCACCAGCTAACCGCACCCCCATTAAGAATAAATACGTATCTGGTTTGCGACTTAGAGTCATCCGGATCAGTGTCAAAGCTTGCATCGACGTAACCCTTTACAACGAGCTCTTGATCACCTCCATAAACGAGAAACATGTCCTTAGTCCTTTTCAGGTACTTCAGGATATTCTTGACCACCGTCCAGTGTTCCATTCCTGGATCACTTTGAAACCTTCCGACCATACTTATGGCAAGGCTGACATCGGGTCTTGTGCACAGCATTGCATACATGATAGAGCCTATGGCTGAAGCATAGGGGATGACACTCATCTTTTCTCTATCTTCTGCAGTCACTGGGCATTGAGTCTTACTCAACTTCACACCTTGCAATACAGGCAAGAACCCCTTCTTGGACTGATCCATTTGAACTTCTTCAAAACTTTGTCAAGGTATGTGCTTTGTGAAAGTCCTATTAAGCGTCTCGATCTATCTCTGTAGATCTTGATGCCTAATATGAAAGCAGCTTCTCCTAGGTCCTTCATTGAAAAACTCTTGTTCAAATATTCCTTCACGCCTTCCAACATTTCTATATTGTTTCCAATCAGCAATATGTCATCCACATATAATATTAGAAACGCTATAGAGCTCCCACTCACTTTCTTGTAAATACAAGCTTCTCCGTAAACTTGTATAAACTCGAACGCTTTGATCACCTCATCAAAGCGAAGATTCCAACTCCGAGATGCTTGCACCAGTCCATAAATGGATCGCTGGAGTTTGCAAACTTTGTCAACATTTTCTGGATCGACAAAACCTTCTGGTTGCATCATATACAACTCTTCCTTAAGGAAACCGTTAAGGAACGCTGTTTTGACATCCATCTGCCAAATTTCATAATCGAAAAAGGCAGCTATTGCTAACATGATTCTGACGGACTCAAGCATCGCTACGGGTGAGAAGGTCTCATCGTAGTCAACTCCTTGAACTTGTGAAAAACCCTTTGCCACAAGTCGAGCTTTATAGACGGTGACATTACCGTCCGCGTCCGTCTTCCTCTTAAAGATCCATTTGTTCTGAATGGCCTTACGCCCTTCAGGTAATACTTTCAAAGTCCATACTTTGTTTTCATACATGGATCCCATCTCGGATTTCATGGCCTCCAACCATTTCTCGGAATCCGGGCCCATCATCGCTTCTCCATAGCTCGTAGGTTCATCGTTGTCCAACAACATGACCTCTAAGACAGGGTTGCCGTACCACTCAGGAGCAGTACGCGTCCTTGTCGACCTACGAGGTTCGATAGCAACTTGATCCAAAGCTTCATGATCATCATCATTAACTTCCTCTTCAGCTGATGTAGGCTCTACAGAAACATCTTTCTGTGCTGCGCTACTCTCAGGTTGAAGTAACGGTTCAACAACCTCATCAAGTTCTATCTTCCTCCCACTCAATTCTTTCGAGAGAAACTCTTTCTCAAGAAATGATCCGTTTTTAGCGACAAACACTTTGCCTTCGGATCTGAGATAGAAGGTATACCCAACTGTCTCTTTTGGGTATCCTATGAAGACGCATTTCTCCGCTTTGGGTTCCAGCTTTTCAGGCTGAAGCTTTTTGACATAAGCATCACATCCCCAAACTTTAAGAAACGACAGCTTTGACTTCTTGCCAAACCAAAGTTCATATGGCGTCGTCTCAACGGATTTTGATGGTGCCCTATTTAAAGTGAATGCAGCTGTCTCTAATGCATAACCCCAAAACGATAGTGGCAAATCAGCAAGAGACATCATAGATCGCACCATATCCAATAAGGTTCGATTACGACGTTCGGACACACCATTACGCTGTGGTGTTCCAGGCGGTGTCAGTTGTGAAACAATTCCACATTGTCTTAAGTGACTGCCAAACTCATAACTCAGATATTCTCCTCCTCGATCAGATCGTAGGAATTTAATCTTCTTGTTACGATGATTCTCAACTTCACCCTGAAATTGTTTGAACTTTTCAAATGTTTCAGACTTGTGTTTCATTAAGTAAATATACCCATATCTACTTAAGTCATCAGTGAAGGTGAGAAAGTAACGATAACCACCGCGCGCCTCAATGCTCATCGGACCGCACACATCAGTATGTATGATTTCCAATAAGTCACTTGCTCGTTCCATTGTTCCAGAGAACGGTGTTTTAGTCATCTTGCCCATGAGGCATGGCTCACATGTGTCAAGTGATTCAAAATCAAGTGACTCCAAAAGTCCATCAGCATGGAGCTTCCTCATGCGTTTTATGCCAATATGACCTAAACGGCAGTGCCACAAGAAAGTGGTATTATCATTATCAATTCTACATCTTTTGGCATCAATGTTATGAACATGTGTATCATTACTATCGAGATTCAATAAGAATAAACCCCTCACATTGGGTGCATGACCATAAAAGATATTACTCATATAAATAGAACAACCATTATTCTCTGATTTAAATGAGTAACCGTCTCGCAATAAACAAGATCCAGATATAATGTTCATGCTTAACGCAGGCACTAAATAACAATTATTCAGGTTCATCACTAATCCCAATGGTAATCGAAGAGCGAGCGTGCCGACGGCGATCACATCAACCTTGGAACCATTTCCCACGCGCATCGTCACTTCGTCCTTTGCCAGCCTCCGTCTATTCCGCAGTTCCTGTTTTGAGTTGCAAATATGAGCAACCGCACCGGTATCAAATACCCAGGCACTACAACGAGAGTTGGTAAGGTACACATCAATAACATGTATATCATATATACCTTGTTTGTTGTTGGCCGCCTTCTTGTCAGCCAAATACTTGGGGCAGTTCCGCTTCCAGTGTCCAGTTCCCTTGCAATGAAAGCACACAGTTTCTGGTTTGGGTCCAGCCTTGGGTTTCTTCACGAGAGGAGCAACTGCTTTGCCACTCTTCTTGGAGTTACCCTTCTTACCCTTGCCATTTTTCTTGAAACTAGTGGTTTTATTGACCATCAACACTTGATGCTCCTTCTGAATTTCAGACTCAGCGGCTTTCAGCATCGCAAACAGCTCGGCGACTGACTTGTTCATCCCGTGCATGTTATAGTTCAACACGAAGCTCTTGTAGCTAGGTGGCAATGATTGAAGAACTCTGTCAGTGATAGCCTCTGGCGGAAGGGGCATCCCCAATTCAGCCAGACGGGTGGAGTACCCAGACATTCTGAGCACGTGATCACTGATAGACCCGTTCTCCTCCATCTTGCAAGCATAGAACTTATCAGAGATCTCATATCTCTCGATCCGGGCATTCTTCTGAAAGATAAACTTCAACTCCTGGAACATCTCATATGCTCCATGACGTTCAAAACGTCTTTGAAGTCCCGGTTCTAAGCCATACAATATTGCACATTGAACTATTGAGTAATCTTCAGAACGAGCCTGCCAGGCGTTCACAACGTCTAGAGACTCAACTGGAGCGGGTGGATCACCAAGCGGTGCATCAAGGACATAAGCCTTCTGGGAAGCCATAAGGATAATCCTTAGATTACGGGCCCAGTCCACAAAGTTACTTCCATCATCTTTCAACTTAGCTTTCTCTAGGAACGCATTAAAATTCAGGGGTGCTACTGCGCGAGCCATGATCTACAACATAAATATTGCAAAGACAACTTAGACTATTGTTCTAGATAATGAGTTTAGTTAATCATATTACTTAAAAACTCCCACTCAAATTGACATCCCTCCGATCATTCGAGTGTAACATGATCCAAATCCACCAACTCAAGTCCGATCATCACGTGAGTTGAGGTGGTTTCAATGGTGAACATCTTCATGTTGATCATATCTACTATATGACTCATGTTCGACCTTTCGGTCTCTTGTGTTCCGAGGCCATGTCTGTACATGCTAGGCTCGTCAAGTTTAACCCGAGTGTTCCGCACGTGTAACATGGCTTACACCCGTTGTATGTGAACGTAGAGTCTATCACACCCGATCATCACGGCGTGTCTCGAAACGACGAACTTTCGCAACGGTGCACACTTGGGGAGAACACAATTTATCTTGAAATTTAAGTGAGGGATCACCTTATAATGCTACCGCCGTCTTAAGCAAAATAAGATGCATAAAAGGATTAACATCACATGCAAATCATAAGTGACATGATATGGCCATGAACTTGTGCTTTTGATCTCCATCTCCAAAGCACCGGCATGATCTCCATCGTCACTGGCATGACACCATGATCTCCATCATCTTGATCTCCATCAACGTGTCGCCATGAGGTTGTTGCGCCGACTGTTGCTTCCACGACTATTGCTAACGTTTAGCGATAAAGTAAAGCATTACATAGCGCTTAATGATTGACACGTAGGTCATACAATAATTAAAGACAACTCTATGGCTCCTGCCAGTTGCCGTACTCATCGACATGCAAGTCGTGATATTCTATACAACACATGATCATCTCATACATCACATATATCTCATCATGTAATTGGCCATATCACATCACAACATACCCTGCAAAAACAAGTTAGACGTCCTCTAATTGTTGTTGCAAATTTTACGTGGCTGCTACGGGTTTGCAAGAACCGTTCTTACCTACGCAAAACCACAACGTGGTGTAGTGATTGCTTTTTGATCTTCTAAAAGAACCCTCTTCATTGAAATCGATTCAACTAAAGTGAGAGAGACAGACACCCGCTAGCCATCTTTATGCAACGAAGTTACATGTCAGTTGAAGGAACCTGTCTCGCGTAAGCGTACGCGTAATGTTGGTCCGGGCCGCTTCATCTCACAATACCGCCGAATCAAACATCAACTAGTAACGGCAAGCAATATGTATACACCCATGCCCACAACTCGTTTGTGTTCTACTAGAGATCTCATCTACGCATAGACCTAGCTCTGATACCACTGTTGGGGAACGTTGCATGGGAAACAAAAATTTTCCGATGCACACACAAGATCTATCCATGGTGATGAGCATCTACGAGAGGGAGAGTGAATCTACATACCCTTGTAGATCGCTAAGCGGAAGCGTTAAGAAACGCGGTTGATGTAGTCGAACGTCTCCGCGATCCAAATCGCAAGTCGTCCCTCGATCCGATCACGAACTAGTGCCGAACGGACGGCACCTCCGCGTTCAACACACGTACGGCTTGATGACGCCTTCACCTCCTCGATCCAGCGAGCGATGATGAAGTAGTAGATGAGTTCCGGCAGCACGACGGCGTGGTGATGTTGGTGAGGAACAATCTCTGCAGGGCTTCGCCAAGCACTACGGAGATTATGATGGGAGAACTAGAGGGTTAGGGTTGCCGACACATGGCTTGGGAAATCTTAATGTGTCCCGTGTGCTAGCCCTGCCCCTCTATTTATATGTTGAGCCTTGGGGTCTAAACTTGGAGTAAAAGCCTCCTCCAGGTCGGTTTTGCCCGCACAAGGTTGGTTTGGCCCGCAGGGAAAGAGTCCAACTCGGATCCCTGCAGTACCGCGCACAAGCGGTAGTACCGCTTACGATAAGCGGTAGTACCGCCCGTAGCGGTAGTACCGCTTACGATAAGCGGTAGTACCGCCCCAGACGCCAGCAAAACTTCCTTTTGCACCTTGCCTAAGCCTCGTGGGCTTTACCCCTTGGCCCAAATAAAGTGTTCTCGTATCCGAACATTTCGGGAAACATCCGGAACCTCTTCCGGTGAATTCCGGAACCCTTCCGGAAACCAAAACACTATTATCACATATATCAATCTTTACCTCCGGACTCTTCCGGAGATCCTCGTCATGTCCGGGATCTTATCCGGGACTCCGAACAACCTTCGGTCACCAACAAAATAACTCAACTATACTAATCGTCACCAAACGTTAAGTGTGTAGACCCTGCGGGTTCGAGAACTATGTAGACATGACCGAGACACCTCTACGATCAATAACCAATAGCGGGACCTGGATGCCCATATTGGCTCCTACATATTCTACGAAGATCTTTATCGGTCGAACCTCTATGTCAAGGATTCAGTTAATCCCGTATACTGTTCCCTTTGTTCTTTGGTATGTTACTTGCCCGAGATTCGATCGTCGGTATCTCTATACCTAGTTCAATCTCGTTACCGGCAAGTCTCTTTACTCGTTCCGTAATACAAGATCTCGTGGCTAACACTTTAGTCACATTGCTTGCAAGGCTCATTGTGATGTTGTATTACCGAGTGGGCCCTGAGATACCTCTCCGTCACACGGAGTAACAAATCCCAGTCTTGATCCATGCCAACCCAACAGACACCCTCGGAGATACCTGTAGAGCACCTTTATAGTCACCCAGTTACGTTGCGACGTTTGATACACACAAGGTACTCCTCCGATGTCAGGGAGTTGCATGATCTCATGGTCATAGGAACAGATACTTGACATGCAGAAAACAATAGCAATAAACTGACACGATCAAATGCTACGTCCTTAGTTTGGGTCTTGTCCATCACATCATTCTCCTAATGATGTGATCCCGTTATCAAATGACATCTCATGTCAATGGCTAGGAAACCTTAACCATCTTTGATCAACGAGCTAGTCAACTAGAGGCTTACTAGGGATACAGTGTTGTCTATGTACCCACACATGTATTTGAGTTTCCAATCAATACAATTATAGCATGGATAATAAACGATTATCATGAACAAGGAAATATAATAATAACCAATTTATTATAGCCTCTAGGGCATATTTCCAACAGCTCGACCATAGATCTTGCCTTAAAACTTTATACCGGCACTTCTCTTTTCATGTGCTCGGTGTCACGGATATTGCATTATATGAATCAGTTCCGAATTGCGTCTTTGGTCAATAGTTGGGTTGACCGGCTCCTGTGTTTACCCTCTTACATTCCGCACTGTTCGGCTAAGAGGGTAAAGGGAGAACCACTGCGATTGTACTTCTAGCTCGCCTGGTCAAGTACCTCAGTGGAGAAAGCCGAAAACTGACTGTCCCAATAAGCGAGAACTGGTCGGCGATCCGATGACTGGCGTTAGCCTAAAATCGTTGGAGGTTAGTCCGTGTCATACGAAGGGTTCTCTGTCACAGAAACCATGTGATGATGGTATCAACCGCGGCTCGTCCGAATATCACAAACACCGGGGGCTCGTCACCGGCCCCCACCGTCAAGCTCCTCTGGCTAAGTGAAAGCACTAAAACCACATAGTCTGATTGCCTGGTTTTCCGTACATACAACCGCCCCCAGGCACCGAGACGTCGGCTAAGGGTTCATGTATTATGAGAAAACACCCCATGCAGTATCTGCCAGGGGGTTGAAGCCGACGACTGGTAACTTTCAGTTTCAAATCGGCCGCACAGGAGTCAAAATTAATCCGGCACTATATCCATAGCCAATCGTTTGCATTACAATAAAGCAAAAGTTTCAACTCCTTGGTTACAAGGAAACTACATCTACTCATAAATTACATCTTTTGGGCATTGGGCATCTACTGCCCGAGCACCGTCCATCACGGCTGGAAAGTACTGCTCGGGACGCCTATGCTCTTTCCCTAGCGGCGGAGGTCCGATGGCTATCTCAGCGGGTTTTAGCTTCGGCCAATGTACCATTGTCTTGCCGAAGGCCATCCGAGCACCCTCGATACATGTGCAGCGCTTCCAGGCATCGACCTGAGCAGGAGCGCCGAACAGCCTCTGCACCAGACCGAAGTAGCTGCTCGGCAGCGGCTTCGATGGCCATAGTTTGATGCAGAGGTCCTTCATCACCGGCTCCGCCATCCAATGCAGCTCCATTAGCTGTTTCATCTGGTTGTTGAGGAGGGGAGGGTGTTCGGGCGCTTGAAATTGCGCCCAGAAAAGCCTCTGCTCGGCCCAACCCTCCTGGCCGGCAAAGAACCTCGCGGCATCCGCCGTACTCTTCGGGAGGTCCGCAAAGGCGCCTGCGGAACGCCATACCCGCGTGAGAAACGCGAACCTGTTACCTCCAAAGACACATTGTAACAAGTACGGCTTACCGTCCGCGATCAGCCTGACTTGGCGGAGCTCTTCTTGGTAACCGCACGCCTCTGTCCGCGCTTCCTTAGCCGCCGCTGCTAACGAGGTCAGCTCGGCGGCCTGCTCCTTATTCTTTTGCTCGAGGGCCTCACATCTTGTGACGGCATCCCCGAGCTCCTGCTGCACTTTCAGCACCCTGGCCTCGTGCTTTTCACTTGTGGTTCTTAGCGCCGCCAGCTCAGCAGCTGCCTGTTCGGCTGCCGACTTTTGCGTCGCCGTGTCTGCCTGAGCTGTCCTCAGTGCGGCCTTGAGGCTTTCGACCTCTGCGGCGGCAGCTGAAGTTCAATCGGTTATCTCCGTTAGGATACATCGAACACTGCTTCAAATCTACGGCTGTATTCACTATCACAACTCGGCCTTACCTTGCGCCTCGTCGAACCTCTTGTTCACCAGGCTCAGATCGTCCTCGGAGCTCTTTAGCTTCTGATTCAGCTCGGCCAACTCTTCGGCGTTGGCAGCTGCGGCCGAGGATGATGCCTGCGCATTATTCTGCACCCGTTAATATCCGAGATGTCGATTTTTGATCCTCCGACCGGCTTTGCTCAGCCGGTCAGAGTCTCGGGGGCTACTATGTATGAGGCTATATATTTGCACAAATGAATTTTCCTAAGGAAAAAGCATTACTTCGCTCACCTTGAAGCGGGCCAGAAGGCCACTAAAAGCCTCCTTCAGTCCGTTATCCACGGACCGAATACTCTGTAACACCGCGCCCATAAGTGCACGGTGCTCTTCGGCGATGGAGGAGCTGGTTACAGCGTCCTCCATCTCGTCCAGCCACCTAGTTGATGCCTGCTCTTGGGCAGGCGACGGTGGCGGTGGCACTCCGGCTCCTTCCTTCTCCAAGTCCGGAGCACCGGACTCTGGACGCCTTGACGTCTCTGGAGTGGTCCTCGGAGAGAGCTCGGTTTGTCCGAGCTCCTCCCTTTCGTTCACCAGAGGGGCCCTCCCCTCCTGGTCTTCGGCGACCGAGGCATTCACCTCGGCCATGATAGTATCGCCTCCTTCCCCTGTATGTGGCATGGGAGGAGTCCTCCTCGACAGGACCTCCTCGGTTTCCTTCACGATTGGGGAAGGCGAGGCGCGGGATCCAGTGCCGCTCTCCGCTAGCGCCGCCGGTGGAGAATCCCCCTCCGAGACTCGGTCGGCGGGGAGATCGCGCAGCGGACTGCAAAGTTGCACATGGAAACTTGATCAGTATCAGCCCAGTTCGGCTAAAGACGGTCAGGTAATCGCTAGAGCGCATACCTTTGGGCCTGCGGTTTGGCCCTGGGAATTTTCTGAGGAACCTCTTCTGAGGCCTCAGAGTCCTCGGCAGAAGCCGAGCTATCGCCGGACAAGGCTACCTTGGCCTTGCACGGTCTTTTGGGAGCGGGTCGAGGGGGCTCCTCCTCGGCATCCTCGGACGCCGCCCTCTTCCCTGTTCGGGAGGAATCGTCCTCCTCCCCGTCCTCTCCTTGCTCCTTCTCCTCCTCTTGAGCGGAGGGAGCATTGGTGTCCCCGGATCTAGCACCCGGGGGTCTTCGGGAGCGGAGGCTCTCTCTGGCCTCCCCCTGTTGCTTCTTCTTCTCCTTCCTTTCCGGCACCTCGTACGGCTCCATGGCCAACATGGCCGTCAGGAGGGGCGTCCTGGGTCCTTCTGGCAGCGGCGCCGGACTGTCAATATGCTGGGCCTTCTTCAGCCATTTTTGTGGATGAGAAGTCGAGAAGCTGAGTACCTTACTAAAGGGAAATAGTTTGGATACAAGAACAAACTTAGTCATACCTCCCGTGGGGGGTTTGCGGCGTCAAGTCCGATGTCCTCTCCCTCGGCCGGCCAGTCCTTTTGCGGCTTGAACAGCGCTCTCCATAGCTGGGCGTGGGTGGTGCGGAAGAAGTTGCGCACGGTGACCGGGTCTTCGGGCTTGTAGGCCCACATGGGGGAGCCCCTATCCTGGCATGGGAGTATTCGACGGCCGAGCATGATCTGGACCAAGTTGGGCAGCTCGACGCCTTTCCCTATCATCTTGGCAATTCGTTGTTGTAGCTGCTCCACCTCCTTGTTTACCCCCCAGTCGAGGCCTTTCTTGGTCCATGAGACCAACCTCGTAGGGGGTACGGATCGGAAGGCCGAAATCGCCCCCCAACCCGCGCTCCTCGGCTCGGTGATGTAGAACCATTCCCTTTGCCAAACCTTGATGGTCTCGATGAAGGTGCCCTCTGGCCATTCCACTCGGGGGAGTTTGCTGACCATAGCACCCCCGCAGTCCGCTTGTTGGCCGTCGACGATCTTCGGCTTGATGTTGAAGACCTTCAGCCATAGGCCGAAGTGTGGCCGGATCCGGAGAAAGGCTTCACAGATGATGATGAAGGCTGAGATATGTAGAAAGGAATTCGGCGCGAGATCGTGGAAGTCAAGCCCGTAAAAGAACATAAGACCCCTGACGAAGGGGTGAAGGGGAAATCCTAAACCTCAGAGGAAGTGGGGGACGAACACCACCCTTTCGCCCGGTCGCGGCGTGGGGACGGCCTGGCCGGCCTCTGGAGCGCGGTGGGCTACGTTGGCGGGGAGATATCCCGCGCCCTTCAACTCCATGATGGCGCTTTCGGTGACGACAGACGCCTCCCACCTGCCCTTGGACCCGGAACCCGCCATTGCCGGATTAGGCGGGTGGATGGAAAGGTTCTTGGGAGGGAGAGCAGATCTGGGTGTTGGAGCTCAGCAATGGCGAAAGAGGGGAATGAGAGCGTGCGACCGAAACAAGGACTGTGCCCCTTTTATGGGTTGTAAAACCCACGGTCCCTTTACTGCGCCGCAGTCCTCGCCGCTTCCCCGTATAACCGTGCCATTATGCACACGTGGGGTGAGGCGGATTATTGATTATATCCCTTGAAAACAGGACACGATCTCCATATCGATGGAACGTGCCAATGAGAACCACCTCGAACCGCGAATCGAGTTTGTCATAAACCAACTTGCGGTCGTGGCAAGGTGTGACCCTTCGGTAAAAGTTGTCAGATAAGAACACTGTTCACGCCGAAGCGGCTAGCCTTCGGGGCTAAGTTATTATTATACTTCGTTACCAAGATACAGTTCGGCGCATACACGACCGGATAATGCTTGAAAATACAACTCGGAGTAATACAGGCCTGTTACCGGTGTCACGGAGGAAAGTGAACTGGTCCACAAAGCCGATGGTGTTCGGCATCTACCTCGGCTTCGAAGACTAGTTCGGGGGCTACTGAGGGTGTCCCGGACTAGGGGGTACTCGGGCTGCCGGCCTATCTCTCATGGGCCGGACTGGTGGACCGCTCTCTACACGTCGATGGAAGGCTGGATTGTGGACGTCCCCGTATGATAGAAGGAAATCTCTGAAGTCTTGGCGTCTCCTCCAAGGAATAGATGGCGTAACCGACATGTTATCCCTGATGGTAACCGACCATATGTAACCCTAGGGCCCCCCTGGTGTCTATATAAACCAGGAGGTTTAGTCCATAGGAGAAAGACTCATAATCTAGGGTTTAGCCCATCTGATCTCGAGGTAGATCAACTCTGTAACCTTCATACAATCACATCAATACAATCAAGCAGGACGTAGGGTTTTACCTCCTCGAGAGGGCCCGAACCTGGGTAAATCGCTGTCTCTACGCTCTCTGTTACCATCGACTCCTTGACCCATAGTTCGGACCCCCTACCCGAGATCTGCCGGTTTTGGTACCGACAGCCCCTCCTGTCACATGGCAAGATCACCGCATGGTTGAACCCACTACCATGCACCACTCCCTCTGAAGATCTACCCATCTAATTGGCCAAAGAAGACTCATATATCAAAAAAGCATACATAGCTATAAAATTACACAATAGAGAAACTTCAAGGATTCAAAATAGATCAACGAATAATCTGATCATAAACCCACAATTCATCGGATCCCAACAAACACACCGCAAAAGATTACATCGGATTTATCTTAGAGAAGATCATTGTATTGAAGATCAAAAGAGAGAGAAAGAAAGAGAGAGAGAGAGAGAGAGAGAGAGAGAGAGAGAGAAAGCCATCTAGTTAGTGCTATGGACCTGTAGGTCCTAAGGGAACTATTCACACATCATCATGGAGGCAGCAAGGTTCATGAAGATGCCTGCCCAATGATTCCCCCTCCGGCAGAGTACCGGAACAGGGCTCCATATGGGATCGCTTCGGAACAGAGACTTGCAGCGACGATAAAATTCTTTCGGGTCTCGCTTCGAGGGTTTCTGAATATTTGGGAATTTATAGGCCAAGAAATAGGGCAAATGGAGCCACGAGGGGTCCACAAGCTAGGGTGGAGCGCCCTACCCCCCAGGGCGCGCCCCCTGCCTTGTGGGGCCCTCGTCGGTCTTCTCGTCCTCCCCCAAAGCTTCTAGGGTCTCTTATTGTCCAGAAAAAATCATCAAAAAGTTTCACCGTGTTTGGACTTCTGTAGGTATGGATTTTCTGGAAAACTACAAACATGCAAAAAAACAGGAACTGGCACTGGCACTAAATTAATAGGTTAGTCCAGAAAAGTAATATAAAATGGCATATAAAGTATATAAAAGTGATAATATAATAGCATTTAACAATAAAAATTTATAGATACGTTTGAGACATATCAGTGGACCGCTTCTGGTCTTCTCCCGAAGCTTCTAGGGTCTCTCATTTTCCATAAAAATCATCATAAAATTTCATCGTGTTTGGACCTTGCAAGATATGGTTTTTCTGCGAAACCAAACTCATGCAAAAAACAAGAACTGGCACTAGGCACTAAATTAATAAGTTAGTCCAGAAAAATAATATAAAATGGTATGAAATGATAATAAAAATATGTAGGAATGATAATATAATAGCATTAAACAATAAAAAATTATAGATACGTTTGAGACATATCAGCGTCCCCTTGCACGTGATGGTGAAGATGGCGATCTCCTCCTTCTCAATTCCTCCTCCAGATGGTTTTCAGAGGCTAGGGTTCTTCCTTCTGGATGTGTTTCTCGTGCGTATGTTTGTCCATGCCCGATCCGATTGTATGGGGGGCAAAGTAATCGACCGGAGGGAGCCGCCGGCATGCCATACGACCGCCCATACGAGTGCACCGTCTTGCGCTCTAGACTGGCCGCAGGGCTTCCTTCTTTCTCCCTTTGCTTTGTCCTTTTTATGGTAGTTAATTATCATGTTGAATAACGTGATTCCACCATAATTTCCTGGGATTCCTTCCATAAAACTTCACTTACTCCAAAAGACGTTACCTGGGGAATACTGACAAAAAAAGTGCGCAAACGCGGTAAAATTCCACAAAGCCTACTGTGTAGGCACAAAATAAATGACAAAATCATCATACATTTGGGACTCATCACAAGCCGAAGTCATCATCGGCAAGCAACCAAGTCCAGCATGAGGTGCCTGCTAGGAAGAATCTCGTACATCGCCCAATATACTTCATCAATACCATATTGCGCGATGCCCGAGTGCATTACCCGGAAATGCAGAAGATCCTCTTAGCAGTACTCATTGCTTCTCGGAAGCTCAGCCACTACTTCCAAGTGCACCCCATTACTATGGTCACTTTGTATCCTCTCGAGCGTGTTCTTGATACGTGTCCAATGTATCTATAATTTTTTATTGTTTCATGCTATTATATTATCAATCTTATATGCTGTATACATCATTTTATATCATTTTTGGGAACTAACCTATTAACCCGGTGCCAAGTGCCAGTTGCTATTTTCTGCTTGTTTTTGGTTTTACAGAAAATCCCTACCAAACAGAGTCCAAATGTACGAAACCTTTTGACGATTTTTTCTGGACCAGGAGGGACCCTAGAAGCTTCGGGGGAGGACCAAAAGCGATACAAGGAGACGGCAAGACAACAAGGTGCGCCCAAGGGGGGTAAGCGCACCCTGATGTCTTGTGGGGCCCTCGTGGCTCCGTCTGACCTAATTCCAGCGCTATAAATTCCCAAATATTCCAAAACCCCCAGAGTGAGACCCGAAACAATTATTCCGCCACCGCAAGCCTCTGTTCTTCCGCGATCCCATCTGGAGGCCTCCGCCGGTACTCTGCCGGAAGGGGAATCGATCACGAAGGGCTTCTACATCAACCTTGCTGCACCTCTAATGATGTGTGAGTAGTTCCCACAGGACCTACGGGTCCATAGTGATTAGCTAGATGGATTTCTCTCTCTCTCTCTCTCTCTCTCTCTCTCTCTCTCTTTGATCTTCAATACAACGTTCTCTTCGGAGTTATATTCGATGTAATCTTCTTTTGAAGTGTGTTTGTTGGGATCCGATGAATTGTGGGTTTATAATCAGATTGTTCATTGAAAGTAATTGAGTTATATTCTGAACTTTATTATGTGTGATTGTTATAGCTATGTAATGCTTTTCGATCTATGAGTTTTCGTTGTCCAAGTTGATGATTAGATCTTCAGTGGAAGTGGTGCATAGTAGTAGGTTCAATCTTGCGGTGTCCTCACCTCGTGACAGAAGGGGTAGCGAGGCACGTATTTGTATTGTTGCTACTAAGGGTAAAACGACGGGGTTCGATCATATTGATTGGTCTTATTTTGTTTACATTATGTCATCATGCTCCAAGCATTACTCTATTTGTTATGAACTTAATACCTTAAGATGCATGTTGGATAGCGGTCGAGGGGTGGAGTAATAGTAGTACATGCAGAATCGTTTCGGTCTACTTGTCACGGATGTAATGCCTATGTACTGATCATGCCATGAATTACATCATAACTATGTGCTTTTCTATCAATTGTCCAACAGTAATTTGTTTACCCACCGTATGCTATGTTCTTAAGAGAGATGCCTATAGTGAAAACTATGGCCCCGGGTCCATTCACCATATTTACTAAAACCCTAAAACGCCAGCTGCAATTTATTTCTTTTTATTTACTTTTGCAATTTATATATCTATCACTATCAGAATTAATCCTTGCAATTAACGAGTACAAGGAGATTGACAACCCTCTTGCCCGCGTTGGGTGCAAGTATTTTGTTTCTGTGTGTGTGTAGGTACTGTCGACCTTTGTTTGCATGAATCTCCTATTGGTTCGATAAGCTTGCTTCTCTACTGAGGGAAATACTATCCGCTACTATATTGCTTCTCCCTTCCTCTTCGGGGAAAATCCCAACGCAGTTCACAAGTAGCAGAAAGAATTTCTGGGGCCGTTGCCGGGGAAATTTCATCAAACAAAGCAAGGTCCCTTCACACACATTATCATTTACTTATTCTACTTTTTATTAGTCACATTAAAAAAATCAAAAATACAAAAAATATTATCTTGTTTGCTTTCTTGCCTGAAGTTGCTATCATGTCTGAGTTTGTTATCGTTAAAAATGCTAGCGAGGATAGTGCTAGCAAATCTTATGAGGAGGAGCCTAAGTTTCCTAATCCTATTAATGAACCATATAAGAAAGAGCCTCCCATAATTTTGGACACTAAAACTTTTCTTACATGGAGTGGGAATATTATCGGAAAGAGTGCTATTCAAGAATTCTTTACATGCAAGGGAGCTTTGGTATCTAATGACATATCCATTCGTAAAGGAACCAATAGTTATGCCCATGCTATCTCTGCACTTATTATCAAACTTTAAAGAAGATTCATGCGTACCCATCCCACTTTACAAAGATTGTTTTTTGAGCTACCTACCATAAATGATCCTGGAGCTAAAAAGATTGCTATAATCATCCCCGTGAATGAATTTGATTACATAGTTCCTGAAGCTAGAGAAATCTTTGATTACTATGACATGAATTATGAGTGCCCTATGATAGACGAAATTCTCTATGATCAAGATTTTATGCGAAGATACATGTCACGAGATTTTCATGCCGTTGAGGAAAATGCTAAAAAGAAAGTTCCAAACCTGCCCTTAATCCAACATTTATTTAATAGCACCAACGATCAATATGCTTGGATTGTTAAAGGGAATCAACAAGGGTTTGATGAGGATTGTTTTGGAAACGTTAGAATCCTCATAGAAGATGAATTCGCCGTTACTTATGAAAGGTCCCTTGATGACCATATCCCTCAAGAGTTCGATCCCAATGATATTAAAGTAACCAAGGATAGTCCATTCCATTATTTAAGTTCCCCTAATAGAAAATCTATTGCTAAAAAAAGGGAACTCTTGAGAAGCTCTTATGATAACATCATTTACAAAGGTATGATGGACACGAAAGATGACAATAATTGAAACTATGCATTATGCCTAGCTAGGGGCATTAAACAATAGCACTTGTTGGGAGGCAATCCAATAGTTATCTTTATTTTTGCTTTCTCTTTTCTGTTTTTGTGTGATAACATGATTATTGCTACTGTAATAATTGTGTTTTTATCTTTTAATTAGTGTTTGTGCCAAGTAAAGCCATTGTGATGATTTAAATGATAGTAAAGTTGATTCTATGCAAAAACAAAAAGTTTGCGCCCAGTGCTGGAACTTATATTCTGTACTGGAATGTGATAAAATTCTGAAACTTTTACACAGTGTGGAGTTACAAATTGTTTATGTTTTCCTAATTTTTCATAATTTTTTAAGTTACAGAAGTATGACTTTAATTCAGATCATTACAGACTATTCTGTTTTAGACAGATTCTATTTTTATTGCATAGTGTGCTTGTTTTGATAATGCTATGGATTATATCGGGGGGGGGGGGGGGTATAAGTCATGGGGAAGTCAGAATACAGTAGATATTATGCAAGAGCAATTATGAATCAATTTGTAACAGTACCTAAAGTGGATGATTGATTTATTATACTAACGGATCTCACGAAGTTTCTGTTGAATTTTGGTTTTCAAGTTTTGGGTGAGATCACGATGAATGAAGGAATAAGGAGCGGCAAGACCCTAAGCTTGGGGATGCCCAAGGCACCCCAAGGTAATATTCAAGGAAGACCCAAGCGTCTAAGCTTGGGGATGCCCCGAATGGCATCCCCTCTTTCGTCTACAATTCATCGGTATGTTACTTGGAGCTATATTTTTATTCATCACATGATATAAGTTTTACTTGGAGCGTCTTGTGCTATAGTTTTATTTTGTTTGCTTCTTAGTTTGCCACAATCATTCTTTGCTAGACACACCTTTTGATAGAGACACACACTCATCATGATTTATTAGAATACTCACTGTGCTTCGCTTATATCTTTTGAGTTATGCAGTTGCTCATGTGCTTCACTTATATCTTTAGAGCACGGTGGCGGTTATATTTTTATAGAAATCATTTGCACTCTCATGCTTCACTTATATCTTTTTGAGAGTCTTTTAAGAGGAAGTGGTAATTTGCACGGGTTATATGACTAGTCTAAAAATGATAGGTATATAAGAGTGGTATAATAAAAACTTTCATGTAGATCACTGAATAAGAAGCATATGACTTAATAATATTGATGTCATAATATGAAATGGTATTAGTCCATTATCATTAGTTAGTAGAAATATCGAGATAAAGCTTGTTATGCACTACTCATTTAATTGTCGGTTATGGAATGACCGAGATGTTGGAGCATTTGTATTCCTCATTGAAATCCTTTGTGTTGCTTTAATCGGAGGCGCGCGATGGTTAACACCTACCAACCTCCTCCCTAGGAGCATGGGATAGTACTTTGCTTCAAGGGCTAATAGGCTTCGCAATAAATATTTGAGTTCTTTATGACTAATGTGAGTTTATGGATTAAAGCACTTCCACCTATCCACATTTTGCTAGCCTCTTCGGTACCGTGCATTGCCCGTTCTCACCTCGAGAGTTGGTGCAAATTTCGCCAGCGCATCCAAACCCCGTGATATGACACTCTCTATCACACATAAGCATCATATATCCTTCCTCAAAACAGCCACCATACCTACCTATCATGGCATTTCCATAGCCATTCCAAGATATGTTGCCATGCAACTTCCACCGTTACTAGTCACATGACTTGTGTGCTCATCATCATATTGCTTTGCATGATCATAGAGTGACATGATATTTGTGGCAAGGCCACCGTTCATCATTGTTATATATGTTCCGCTAGATCATTGCACATCCAGGTACACTGCCAGAGGCATTCATATAGATTCATATCCTTTTCAGTTTTATCGAGTTGTAAGTAAATAAAAGTGTGATGATCATCATTATTAGAGCATTGCCCAGTGAGGTAAATAATGATGGAGACTGATGAGTCCTCGAAAAAGTGGGGATGAGGTTCATGATATTGTTCTAAAAAATGAAAAGAAAATAAAAAATAAAAATGAGAGAAAAAGAGAGAAGGGGCAATGCTATGATACGTCTCCAACGTATCTATAATTTTTGATTGTTCCATGCTGTTATATTATCAATCTTGGATGTTTTTATATGCATTTACAGCAATTATATATCATTTTGGAGACTAACCTATTAACTTAGTGCCCAGTGCCAGTTGCTGTTTTCTGCCCTGTTTTAGTTTTAAAGAAAATCAATACCAAACGAAGTCCAAATGCCACGAAACTTTTTGGAGATTTTTTTCTAGACAAGATAAACAGTAGAAGCTTTGGGAGAAGACCAGACGCCAGAGGAGGTGGCCACGAGCCACCAGGGCGCGCCTGGGGGGGGCAGGCACGCCCTGATGCCTCGTGGGCCCACCTCAGCTCCGTTTGACCTAATTCCACCACTATAAATTCAGAAAAAATCAGAAACCCTCAGGGGAGTCCACGAAATAATTTTTCCGCCACCGCAAGTTTCTGTTCTCGAGAGATCCCATCTGGAGGCCTTCTCCGGTACTCCGCCGGAGGGGGAATCGATCACGGAGGGGCTCTACATCAACCTTGCTGCCCTTCCGATGATGCGTGAGTAGTTTACCACAGACCTTCGGGTCCATAGTTAGTAGCTAGATGGCTTCTTCTCCCTTTCTGATCTTCAATGCAATGTTCTCCTCGATGTTCTTGGAGTTCTATCCGATGTAATCACTTTTTGCGGTGAGTTTGTTGGGATCCAATGAATTGTGAGTTTATGATCAGATTATCCATGAATATTATTTGAGTCTTTTCTGATCTCTTTTATGCATGATTATTATAGCTTCGTATTTCTTCTCCGATCTATTGATTTGGTTTGGCCAACTAGATTGTTTTATCTTGCCATGGGAAGAGGTGCTTTGTAATGGGTTCGATCTTGCGGTGCTCAATCCCAGTGACAGAAAGGTACATGACACGTATGTATCGTTGCTATTAAGGGTAAAAAGATGGGGTTTATTCATACGTGAGTTTATCTTGTCTACATCATGTCATCGTTCTTAAGGCGTTACTTCGTTCTTTATGGACTTAATACACTAGATGCATGGTGGATAGCGGTCGATGTGTGGAGTAATAGTAGTAGATGCAGGCAGGAGTCGGTCTACTTGTCTCGGACGTGATGCCTATATACATGATCATTGCCTTGGATATCGTCATGATTATTTTCTTTTCTATCAATTGCCCAACAGTAATTTGTCTACCCACCGTATGCTATTTTCTTGAGAGAAGTCTCTAGTGAAAACTATGGCCCCCGGGTCTATCTAAATCATATTACTAAAACCCTAAAAATATTGCTGTCATTTTCTTTTATTTATTTTATTTTGTATTTTTGTTTCAATCTATCTATCTATCACATACAATTTAATCTTGCAATTGACCACCGAGGGATTGACAACCCCTCGTTTGCGTTGGGTGCAAGGATTTGTTGTTTTGTGTGCAGGTGCTGCTAACGAGGTGTTGCGTGATTCTCCTACTGGTTCGATAACCTTGGTTTCATAACTGAGGGAAATACTTATCTCTACAATGCTGCATCATCCCTTCCTCTTTGGGGAAAATACCAACGCAAGCTACAAGTAGAAGTAAGAATTTCTGGCGCCGTTGCCGGGGAGACATCATCAACATCTATCAAGTAGCTTTGCATAAACTCTCATCTCCTTGCATTTACTTTATTTGCCTCTCATTTTCATCTTGCCCACTTCTAAAATGTTTTTACAAAAATACAAAAATATTTTCCGTTTGCCTTTTTCTCGTTTGCTTGTTTGTTATCTTGTTTGCGTAGTCACGATGTCTCAAGAAAATACAAAATTGTTGATTTTTCCAATACTAATAATAATGATTTTATTAGTATTCCGATTGCTCCTCCCGCCGCTAGTGTGGAGACTTGTGATATTAATGCCGCTTTGCTAAATCTTGTTATGAAAGAACAATTTTTCGGTAGTCCTAATGAAGATGTTGAATCCCATCTTAACACTTTCGTAGATTTGTGTGACATGCAAAAGAAAAAAGATGTGGATAATGATATTGTGAAATTAAATTATTCCCGTTCTCATTGCGGGATCGTGCAAAAATTTGGTTCTCATCTTTACCATGAAATAGTATCGATTCTTGGGATAGGTGTAAAGATGCTTTTATTACCAAGTATTTTCCTCCCGCGAAAATTATTTCTCTTAGAAATCAAATTATGAATTTCAAGCAACTTGATCATGAACATGTTGCCCAATCTTGGGAGAGGATGAAATTAATGATAAGAAATTGCCCTACTCATGGTTTAAATTTATGGATGATCATACAAAATTTTTATGCGGGATTGAATTTTGTTTCTAGAAATCTTTTAGATTCCGCCGCAGGTGGTACTTTTATGGTAATTACTTTGGGAGAAGCTACTAAATTGCTTGATAATATTATGGCAAATTATTCTCAATGGCATACTGAAAGAACTCCTGCTAGTAAAAAAATGAATTCTATTGAAGAAATTAGTACTTTGAGTGATAAAGTCCATGCACTTATGAAATTGGTTGCTAGTAAAAATATTCATGTTGATCCTAATGATGTGCCATTGTCCACTTTGATTGAGCAAAATAATGATCCCATAGATGTGAATTTTGTCTCGCGAAACAATTTCAATACGTGATTGGTGTTTCATCTATTTATTCTTTGTTTAGCAATATAAAATTGCTAAAAGTGGGTTTGGAGAGGTAAAAACTTTAAATAGCGATGTGCCCACTCTCTTGGACTACAAAGATTTTAATTATGATAATTGTTATTTGATTGAGTGCATTTCTTTGTTACAATCCATGTTAAATTCACCCAACGCTTATGAGCAAAACAAGGCTTTTACTAAACAGATCGTAGAAGCAATGATGAAGGCGTTAGAAGAAAAGTTAGAACTAGAAGTTTCAATTCCTAGAAAATTATATGATGAATGGGAACCCACCATTAAAGTTAAAATTAAAAATTATGAGTGCAATGCTTTATGTGATTTGGGTGCTAGCGTTTCCACAATTCCAAAATCTTTATGTGATGTGCTAGGTTTCACCAATATAGATGAATGTTCTCTTAATTTGCACTTGACGGATTCTACTATTAAAAAGCCTTTGGGTAGAATTAATGATGTTCTTATTCTTGCAAATAGGAACTATGTGCCCGTTGATTTTATTGTTCTTGATATTGAATGCAATTCTTCTTGCCCCATAATACTTGGTAGACCGTTCCTACGAACCATAGGTGCCGTTATTGACATGAAAGAAGGGAATATAAAATTTCAACTTCCATTAAAAAATGGTATGGAACATTTCCGTAGGAAGAGATATAAGTGTATGAAATTTTCTTCCATACCATATGAAATTTTGCCATGCATCTGTGTTGCATTGTTTGCTTTTATTTATTGTTTCTTCCCCCCTCTTCTCTCCGGTAGACCCCGAAACCGACGCTGTTGCCGAGTACGACTACGCCCCTGACGACCAGACCATTTCATCAGAGCTTCCAGGCAAGCAAACCCCCTTGACCATTCCTATATCACCTATTCCTTCTCCCCCGTGCTTGCATTAGAATTTGCTATTGTAATTGATTGCTCCTATTCTGATGCATAGCCTGTTTTTGTATCCTACTGTTGTTACTTTACCTGTCATCCTAAACTGCTTAGAATAGGTTGGTTAGTGATCCATCAGTGACCCCTCACCCTTGTCCATGTTGCCCCGCTTTGTTACCAGTGCCTCGATCATTGTGATCGATGTGCAGAGACCGACACATCACCGCACATCCCCCCTTAGTTGTATGACTCTGCAGGGCTACTATCGAGTGCCGAGGGTGATACCTCGTACTGCACTCCTGATGATATCCCTATAGTATAGCACATTGATGGTGATTGCAGAGGGTGATTCCTCGCTCTCCCCTTCTCGATGATGACTCTGTCGTGCAATCCCTCAAGTGGGGACCATCAAGGGTGATTCCTCCTGGTTCTCCTTGACGGATTACATCGAGTAGGAATCCATCGAGGGTGATTCCTCAGGTTCCCCTTGACGTTATGGACACACGGTTACCATGACTTTTACCTCATACATTTGTTGCAGGCGGGTCGACCCCGAGGGGTATCGGCGAGAAATGTGGAGTCGGGTTGACCTGGAGGGTACCCGCGAGATAATTACGAGGCGCAGCCGGGCAGGCGGAGACCGCCCTAGAGAGGGATGGGCCTGACCCTTGTTGCACTTCCTCGAGACGGGGCAACAGGAGTACTGATCGTCACGGCGAGCTCCCAACACACTAATGGATTTGGGTATTTGATCTGAGTTGGCCGCTGGCCTATACGCACTACCACCACGTGGGATAATGGTTTAATGGGGCCCGCTATGTCGTACGTTCCTTCTGAAAGCGAGCCAGATGTCACAGTTCAGAGATGCGGGCTGATTGTTGGGGTGAGCTGGTTACGTCTGTGGTGTTTCCACAGTCGCGCTTGGACCCCGGCCAGTCTCGCAACGTGCAGGAGTGCAGAGGGCAATGGGCCCAAGACCCCTTCGCACTTAGGATTTAGACTGGCGTGTTGACCTCTCTGGAGAGTCTAGGTTGGTCTACGGCGTGTCTATTACCTGAGGCCGGGTATTACCCAGCAAGTGTGTCTGGCCAGATGTAATCGAGCGTGTTGGGTAACAGTTGTGCACCCCTGCAGGGAAGTTATCTATTCGAATAGCCGTGTCCACGGTAACAGGACGCTCAGTGTTGTATCCCGATCTACTACAACTTGAACTGAATACATGTTACTTTAACTGTAAGCTCCGGGATCACTTTCTCGCAGGGAGTCGAGGAAGGATCTCTGGGCTTTGCTATTACATGCTTGATACTTTATATTATGCTAATCTACACTCTTCTAATGCTGCAAGACGCTGCAAGATGCTAGTCTTCGATAGGCTAGGCCTTCCCCTCCATTCTGGCATTTCTGCAGTGTAGTCCACAGATACAACCCCTTCCTTTAATACCAATGCATAACTAGCATAGTTCTGATGTAAGTCTTGCGAGTACTTTGGATGAGTACTCACGGTTGCTTTGCTACCTCTTTTTCCCCATACCCGATTACTACGATTAGATGACGGAGCCCAGGATTCAGCTGCTACCACCGACGACTACTACTACTACCCTACTGGTGGAGCCTACTATTACGTGGAGACCGACGACTAGGAGTAGATAGGAGGTTCCCAGGTAGGAGGCCTGCGCCTTTTCGATCATGTCGTTGTTTTGCTCAACCTTCTTAAGGCAGCCTTGTTTAACTTATGTCTGTACTCAGATATCTGATGCTTCCGTTGATGCTTGTATGACTCGAGCTTATGTATTCGAGCCCTCGAGGCCCCTGGCTTGTAATATAAAGCTTGTATGACTTTTATTTGTGTTTAGAGTTGTGTTGTGATATCTTCCCGTGAGTCCTTAGGCTTGATCGTGTGCATTTCCGTGTATGATTAGTGCACGATTAAGTCGGGGGGCGTCACAAGTTGGTATCAGAGCCGACTGCCTGTTGGAACCCCCTTTCCAACTCCTTGGCTGAAGTTGAGTCTAGTCTTTCAAAAACTATTTTACTAACATCGTTGTGTGGCCTAAGGGCCCACATCGCAAATGGATTGGATTAGGATCTTTTATTCCTGTTCCTTACTCTGGGATTCTATTCTCTCTTCTATTCGGGTTAAAATTTTACTAACTCCGACTCTAGGTTCTCGTGATCATGTCCACCCAGAGCTTGATTATCTGCGATTACCTCTTTGAAGACATAGTACACAATTCAAGCACCATCATTTGACAACTTTGAAATTTCCTCTGTTTCAGATGGATCGCTTGTTTCCGCCGCGCCCTTGACGCAGCTTGTACTTCGGACTTGGGCTCGTGATGCCCCTGGTTTTCCAGCTATCCTGATCGCCCTCCTGACCAGACTGGGCTACCGCTGGTACCCCGAGTACATGGTTTACGAGGATTTCCGCTAGTTCAACCAGGAGCAGTACCATGCTGATGTTCTTATCTTTGATCAGCGGGACGACTCCGTCACTGAGTTACAGACTTTTCACGGTATCGGCATGACGATTGATATGGCAGTCCATGACGCTGCCCATTCTGCTGTCGCACGTCTTCGTGACGAGCTTAGTCGCTTGGATGACTCAGAGTTCCGATACATCCCGTATGCCCCTGCTGGAGATGATACCGGATACTACACAACTGTCTGTGCCCCTTACGAGCGACGTTGATACGACCCGCAGGTTTTGATTTAGTGCACTCAGGCTCTGGATCGCACTGCCCGAGCTCTTGCCGTCGCGCTGTACGCCACTCGCGCACGTCTCTACGAGGCTATGACACAGTTGCTACCAGCTGTCCGGACAGGGATACATCCAGAGTACATCCTTTACCCGCGCAGGACTCAGATGCCTGCAGGTATCGATTGCCTGCTGTTGGAGGTCGCACACCCACACGTGGACCTCTCCTCCCAGCTCGAGATCGGGTTCTGCATCAGAGTAATCACGGAGCGCAGGACCTTTTTGCCGTGAGCACTCATCGTCAGCACCCGCAGTTACCTGGTTTCAGTGGATTTCCCCGACGTTGATGTAGCCTTTGCTATGTCCCGTTGTTGTATTCCCTATCGCGTGCCTGCGTGCCGCCTAGTATGTCTAGCTGGTTGAATTTCCGAACTTATGTTGTCCGCATGTAATCGACTTTGTGTATAGATCTGTATGTCTTAATTGACTACTGTTATGAATCTATTGCACTACTTGTTCATTATCGTGTTACATCATGCTTGTCTCTAAACACTTGCAGTTGTTTTTACTAAACCACCCCCTGTTAAATGTTTAGCAGGATGGTTAGACCCGCAGGTCATGGTCGTGGCCGTGGTGCCAACGATCCACCACCGCCAGACTATATGGCAGCTATGATGCAGCAATTCGAACTGAACCACCAGTTCATGGTTGGAATCATGGCTCAGTTTCCAAACCAGAACCAGAATGCCCAGAATCAGCAACCTGCTCCAACAACTCTGTAGGAGTTTGTGCGTCTCAGCCCTACTATTTTCCGTAACTCAGAACAGCCACTGGATGCTGATGACTGGCTTCGCGACATCACCTTCGAGATGGAATCTACCAATGTCGCCCCTGCCAACCTTGTCACCTTCGCGTCCTACTTCTTGAAGGGTCCAGCTGCTCAATGGTGGGACACCCACAGGCATTCACTACCTGCTGGGACAGTCATTACCTGGATCGAGTTTCAAACTGCTTTCTGTACCCGTTACATTCCTCAGGGAATCATGGACTGAAAGAAAAGAGAGTTTTGCAACCTCACTCAGGGCAATAAGACTGTCGAAGCTTATCAGCGGGAATTCCTTGACCTATCCCGCTATGCTGAAGAAGACATTGCCTCTGATGCCCGCAGACAGGAAAAGTTCTGTGACGGACTTCACCCAGATCTTAAGCTTGCACTTGCTGTTCATGACTTCACTGACTTCGCCACCCTAGTGAACAAGGCTATCCAGGTTGAGACCGCTCAGATGGAACACAAGAATGCCATCAAGCGCACCCATGATGCAGGCTCATCTTTGGGCTCGTCATCGCAGAAGCACCATATCTGGATTCCTCACAGCATGGACCATCTAGCTGCACCTGCTCCACCACCGGGGCAGCCAAGACCTCAGGTTCCACTGCTTCGAGCTCCTGCTCCCCGTCCCAGTGATGGGCTCTGCTTCAAGTGTGACCGTCCAGGTCACCATTCTAGAGAATGCCCTCAGAATCAGAATCAGCTTGCACTTCCCTCTGCTGGCTGTGGAAATGGCCGTGGCAACAACCTGCCCCGCAACAACAATGTCAGACCTTCTTATGGTCATGGTCAAGCTTACCATGTTGATCTGAATGAAGCTCATGGTCAGCCAGCTACTGTGAAGGGTACTCTTCTTGTTAACTCAATACCACCTCCTGTTTTATTTTAATTCGGGAGCATCGTATTCATTCATATCATAAGCTTTTGCATACATGCTTGGCATTAAATATGATGAGTTGAAACGTTCTAGTCGTCGCGACTTCTAGAGGTGTCGGTTCTAAATCCGGCATATCTCGTAGTAGGGGTCCTAAGCTAGGCGTCTTGGAGCGATGGTAACATGGACACAAGATTTTACCCAGGTTCGGGCTCTCTCGAAGAGATAATACCCTACGTCCTTCTTTTGATTGTAATCATATGGGGTGTAGTACAGAGTACATGTATCCACCACGAGATTGTTCTAATGAATATGAGATGATCTATCGACTAGCCTGGACTCGGTTTATATATGCACCGGAGGCCTAGGGTTTAGAAGAGTCCTCGTCTTGTGCGCCAAGTCTTGTGGAGTCTTCCTTGTATGCCTCATGGGCTGCCCGAAGTGGCCCATGAGTGAACCGCCATGGGGGTCCTCGGCCCGATCCACCTGGTCGGGAGACGACGTGATGAGTCCCCCTAGTCCAGGACACCGTCAGTAGCCCCCTGAACCGGTCTTCAAGTTGGGGACGCTCCTCGGTTCTTCCAAATTGTTCTTCATCTTCGGTCGTTGGTCTTGAAAACTGGTTCAACAAATATTCTCATCTTCGATCTCGAGGATCGCCAAGGTGTATCCGAAGAGTTGACACGTCAGGCATCCGAGGAGCCCCTTTAGGTTCTTGGCCTTTATCAATGCCTTGTTATTTTTTATGCCACACCTCGGGTTCGAAGTGTTTCTAGCGCGGTGGTGTCCTCTTTGCATCCGAGCTCCAGAGCCAGACTGCATCCGAGGTGGCTTCTTGCCGCTGAGCTCCAATGCCGGTCTGCATCTGAGGTATATTTTAGCAGCCGAGCTCCAACGCCGGTCTGTATCCGAGCTCCAGCGCCGGACTGCATCCGAGATGTCTTCTTGCAGCCGAGCTCCAACGCCGGACTGCATCCGAGGAGGCATAGAGTACCCCGTCTTTGAAAAAGTTTGAAGGAGGATATCCGAGCTTAACGCCGAAAAAGTTCTCTATGGAGCCAGCCACTCGCAGCCGAGCTTTATGCCGGACTGCTTCCGAGGTGGTGCACCACCTTGGCCTGGGGCTGATTTTTTGTGGAATTTATTTCCGATGGGTGCAATTTATTCTCTGCCGAGATGTATAGCCAGTAGCCCTCAAGGTGTGTGTCGGCCTAAAATCCAAGATGCACCTGAAGGATGAAATAAAACCGCTGATCCCAGTAGCCCCTGAGACTGAGGTCGATTCGCGAAATCGGCCTGAGGACCGATTCCTGGCTCGACAGCATACTTAGGAATGGAAACGCGGTGTGCATAGTCCTCGAGACTCAGGTTGGGTGCGGCCGACCGACCTGAGGATCGTAATCTCCTCGGAAACTATTTTGCACTTTTAATTTCCCTGCATTGAATCGTCAAATGCAGTAGCCCCCGAGCCACTGGTCGGGTGGGAACACCAGATTAGGGGATCGATGTACCTCTTTAGTTGCTTTTAATTTGAGAAGCGCGAAGCCCAGTAGCCCCCGAGCCTTAATTTGGGCAAGGGTGGCCAAATTAAGGATCGATATCCGGGGTAAATTGACTTTAATCACAATTTATGTGTAATGATTCTATGTATCCAAGTACTTTACATCATTAATGCTCGGATCCGTATTGTACAAAACTTTGTTGACCGACCATCGGCTTCAACCTCCTCGGCCAGTAGCCGAGGAGTGTTTATCCTACTTTATAAAGCCTTTATAAGGGCAAAGATTTACGGCAAACAAGGCAATCCGGCCATATGGTTTTATTAACAAAGGTACGCGGAGGGATACATTATATTACTATTTAACGTAAGAAACATCTTTTGGGAAAATATTTCCTTTATAGGTTCCTTTTCGCAGGTTATCATACTAAACATGATTATGTAACTTCACCTCCGATCTAAGTGGGAGAAAATAGTGAAGATTAATTCGGGGAAAATTCCCGAAGTATTTGGCTTTAAAAAACCGAGATTTTCACTTCCGTCGTTGCCGACCAATTATGTTCTTGAGATTGCTAGCTTTCGGCTTCACCCAGTCTGAGGTACTAACCCGGATAACCCGGTAGTATCAATCACAGAGGTGCTCCCTTTACCCCCTAGCCGAACAATCGGGAACGTAGGGGGTAAGCACAGGAGCCAGGCAACCTAGCTTGGCCAGATCTCAAGTCAAATTGATGCATATTTATGGCTTTATAGCAATGATTACGGAAGGTAGATTTTGTATATTGAATACAAACGCTAATGATATGTTGGGTTCTCCAGGAGTCCTGATGTAACCGTGCCGAGGTGCCTCAAGGGGCCCTCGGCACATGTTAGGATGGTCAGCTTTTTGCTATATGTTATTTTGACTCCATTGCGACCGTTTATCATTTGAAAGTGGTCCATCGTCGGCTTCCACCCCTTTGTAGATGCTACGCAGGGTGTTTCCGAAGTAACAAGACAACCCTTAGCCAACGTCTTGGTGCCCGGAGGTGGTTGTGTTAGCGGAAACGAAGCAATCAGATATGCAGGCTTTATAACATTCACTTAGCCATAGGAGCTTAAATTGGGGAGGCCAGTTACTAGCCCCCAGTTAGTGTTCGGCGTCAGCCGAGGTCAAGCCATTAACACTTCGGCCAATTTTATGAAAGGCCCACGGGGTAACCTCTATCAATCTTTAGTTTGACACAATCATCGGATCGCTGACCAGTTTGCACTCATTGTGACTGTTAGTTTTCGGCTTTCTCCACTGAGGTATTTGACCAGTTAAATCGGAAGTACAATCGCAGTGGTTCTCCCTTTGCACACCTAGCCGAACAAAGCGGAACGTAGGAGGCAAGCACAGGAGCCGGGCAACCCAACTATTGACCGAAGACACAATTCGAAACTGATGCATATAAAGCAATATCCGAGAACGTTTTGCCGAGGACTCCTCGGAGTTCCTTGGCTTTTGGTGGGTTTGGCTCTAGTCGCAGCCCCCCGTTGATATTGCCGATGCTTTAAAGGTGTCCGGCGTTGTACTGTGAGAGTTATGCTGGAGACACACAGTAGCCCCGGAGACTCAGGTTGGGTGCGGCTGACCAACCTGAGGATCAAATCTCCTCGGGAACTAGTCCAGATGTCATGTGCGTTTCGCCAACGCCGAGGTGTAGGTCGGCAGGAAAGATGCCGAGCTGCGGGTCGGAAAAGATCTCCCGAGCTGAATTATTACGCAGGGCACCTCGGTCATGAAGATGTCCCACCTCCTGAAAGAAAAACATACAAATAGCTTAAAAGTGCCATAAGCTCGAAAAGCCAACAAACTTATGTAAATACTTGACGTCCGAACTAAATCAAGTTTTTTGGTGCCAATCCGAAAATTGGTCTTAAAATAAATTTTTCCTTCCGTCGTGCTTTAACATGACACATCCGATCTCTAAACTTCAAGTAGGTCAGCCTTCGGCTTCAACCTCCATATCCCGAAGGCGGAGTGCTTCTCAGAGGCCAATTTAGCGAACTAAACTCGAGCGGCTTTAGAGAGAAACCAGGCTATCCGGCTATTGACCATACACTCGAGTTGAAAAAGGAGTGTTAGAAAAAGACTTTGCAATGACTTAGAAGAAAAAATATATTTATTATAAAACGGCTCATATAAATTAATGGCCCCCAGTTAACCTAGGCAAAGAAAGTTGTTTTTAACAGACATCATTTTTGACAAACATCTCTCTTTTTTTAACACAAATATAATGCTTGGTCGAACCGAACAAAAATTAAAAATTGAAAAAAGTTGAGCATGAAAGCGACTTAGCTGGTTAATTTGCTCGGTGTTGATGACGCGGGCCGAGCTTGCGGCGGGTCGAGGTCCCAGCCCCCAAGCCGGTCCCGAGGTGCCCGAGCAAAGAACTCGGCTTGATGAAGTGACAGCACAATTTTGCCGATATGTTGAGGCGAAGCCCCCGGTCCAGCCGAGGTGACGAAGCTGGTCGACTGGTGACGCCGAAGTCCCCGGAGTAGGTTTGACGAAGAGATGGCGAAGCCCCCGGTCTAGCCGAGGTGTCGGAGCAGGTCGGTAAGGTGACGTTGCAACCCCCATGCCAGCCGAGGTGTCGAAGCAGGTCGGCGAGGTGGACATCGGCTCGAAGAAGCAACGGCGCGGCGATGCCGACGCAGGTCGAAACTTGTGATGCGGTCAATGCCGGCTTGAGAAGTGACCGCGCAGCGATGCTGGCGCGCCCGACCCGTACAATCCGTAGGGCGACGATCTTGTCTTGATGATTATTTGTCCTTCACGATGCCAGACTCTAGGTCGGCTCGCCGGAGTGATGATCTGATGAGGTTGACCTTGGCTCGATGAAGCAATGAATTGTCTAGCGCAGGTCGGCAGCCGTGGAGCAACATTGTCGGACTGGTTTGACACCAACGCGACGGTGAAGATTACTTCGGAAAAGGCTTTTAAAATTTGCAGGCACGTGCTTGAAAACAAAACACAATACCCTATAAGAAATTCCCTTCAAAAAGGATGTCCGATAATCTGTTCATGAAAAAGATGAACTCGGGTCGGATTCATTTTCGCGCAGAAAACAGATCCGGAAATCGACGCACTCCTCGGGCTGTTCCCGGAGTTTGAACGGTCGGATCAAGCTGAAATTTTGAGAGATGGTAGGTATAGGAATTCCGCAGCCGATCAATGGTTGGATCTTTCAAAGGATTTCTGAGCTGGACGCTGGACTCCTCGCCCTAAACTCGTCCAGATTCACGTCTAGATTTGACAGGGCTCTGGTATATCGTAGATCGCCGGAGATTCCTGCATCGGAATACGACGAAATTTTACGGGGTCATTATAGACTCAATTCCGTACAATTCCACTAAAGGATTCATCAAAACGACGCTCGAGGAGGCGGTGACGGTGAACGCGAACCCGCTGTCCAGAAAAACTGCACAGTCACCCGAGGGCAATGTTGATCTTGAGCCCCCGAGCTCCATGGATGATTCCCCCATGATCTTAATAGAGATCGGAGTTGATGATGATGAAAGTATCCATCCGATCTTGATGATCCGACGCGGAGCGCAGTCCTCGGTCCAGCCGAGGTGACCAGTCGAGCCGGTGACGAAGATGTCGACATCGACAATAAAGCTCGGCTCCGACGCGTAGATTGCACCGGAGATTATCTGAATTCCCATCGCACCGCGGCGACTGCCAGCAGGCTCTCAATGAAAGCACCAATGTCGGTTCTAAATACGGCATATCTCGTAGTAGGGGTCCTAAGCTAGGCGTCTTGTTGCGATGGTAACATGAACACAGGATTATACCCAGGTTCGGGCTCTCTCGAAGAGATAATACCCTACGTCCTGCTTTTGATTGTATTCATATGGGGTGTAGTACAGAGTACATGTATCTACCATGAGATTGTTCTAATGAATATGAGATGATCTATCGACTAGCCTGGCCTCGGTTTATATATGCACCGGAGGCCTAGGGTTTAGAAGAGTCATCATCTTGTGCGCCAAGTCTTGTGGAATCTTCCTTGTATGCCTCATGGGCTGCCCGAAGTGGCCCATGAGTGAACCGCCATGGGGGTCCTCAGCCCGATCCACCTGGTCGGGAGACGATGTGATGAGTACCCCCTAGTCCAGGGCACCGTCAGTAGCCCCCTGAACCGGTCTTAAAGTTGGGGACGCTCCTCGGTTCTTCCAAATTGTTCTTCGTCTTCGGTCGTTGGTCTTGAAAACTGGCTCAACAAATATTCTCATCTCCGATCTCGAGGATCGCCGAGGTGTATCCGAAGAGTTGACACGTCGGGCATCCGAGATGCCCCTTTAGGTTCTTGGCCTTTATCAATGCCTTGTTATTTTTTACGCCACACCTCGGGTTCGAAGTGTTTCCAGCGCGGCGGTGTCCTCTTTGCATCCGAGCTCCAGAGCCAGACTGCATCCGAGGTGTTTTCTTGCCGCCGAGCTCCAATGCCGGTCTGCATCCGAGGTATATTTTAGCAGCCGAGCTCCAACGCCGGTCTGTATCCGAGCTCCAATGCCGGACTACATCCCTAGGTAATGAGCACAGTGATCATCTATAAATCATGCCAAGTCATCATCAATTACAATGCTTGACCACATTTGAATCATATCTCATTTCAAATTCCAATTCAAATAGAAATTCAAATCTGAGGTGAAAATAAAAGTTGTTCAAATTTGGAAACTAAATAGTTCATAATTTTGGAAATATTCCATAACTATTTATGTTCGGGAAAACAACATCACCTAAAATTCCTAGATGACTTTAACATCATGAAAACAGAGCCAACAGCACCATTTTGGCACTTTAATTGCAATACAAAATTCAAATGGAATTATATTGCCCCCAAACCTTTTTATGGCACTGCCAAATATTGCAACATATTTAATTGGCCAGGTTGCACATTTTTCAAAAGTGATTTGGTGGCCAAACTTTTTGCAAAGCAGAAGGAAATAAAAGGGGCAGAAAAGAAAATGGAAAAGTGCCCCTGTGCACTTAAGCCCACAGCCGCGCAGGAGCCGGCCCGGCCCAACTCCTCTCTTCTCCCTCCTACTGCTCCTCCCCGAGCTGTTGTCGCCACGCGCGCACTCGCCGCGCCAGGCCCCCCCTCTCCTCCATTCGACAGCGCGCCGCTACAGGCGCCCGTGATGGCTACTTGGCCTCGCCCTTGCCCCGTGGACAAACCCTAATCCACTCCCTCTCACTCTCCCGCGCTCTCCTCTCTCAACCGAGCGCAGCCATGGCCTCGCCGCCATGAACGTCGCGGCCACCGAGCTCCTCTCGCCGCCCCTGCGTGTCCAGCATCGTCGCCGTCCACAAGCACATCGACTGCACCTCGCCGTTGGAGTCGGGGGCCACCGCAGCGCTGTCCACGCCGTCGTCTTCAACCTCGGGCACCCGAACTTGCCGCTGTCGATTCGTCGCCGACCGGTCCTCCCCGAGCATGCTTAGCACATCTGCAGGGCCACTGTAAGCCCCGCATCCTTCCCCAACTCGCTCGTCGCCGTTTGCCCCCTCTAGCCGCTGCCGCCATGCCCGTGCTCTGTCCGCCGCCATTGCCGCAAACGTCGCGCTCCCGAGCCTCTGTGGCCTCGCCCGCCCGCCCGCCGTAGCGCGCTCCTGGTGAGCTGCTGCTGCCGCCCAGCTACTTGGCGTGCTCGAAATCGCCCCGTAGCTGCGTTCTCGTTCGCACCCGAGAACGCCGCCGCCCGCCGTCGTCGCTGCGCTCAGTTCCGGCCACCCCCGCCCGCGAGAACGCCACCATCGGACGCGGCTCGGAGTGCCCGTTCGAATGAGCCCGGCCGCGCGCAAAATGATCCACCGTAGCGCGTTTCCGAGGTCGCCGGAGTTCGCCGCCGCGTTTCGGGCTTGCCAGCGCATCTCCGGCACCGTCCGCCGACGTGGCGCCCGCGTGGCACGCGCTGGGCCACTGACCAGTGGGCCCAGTGGGTCTGTTGATCCAGTTGACCAACTCAACCCTGCTGATTGGGCTCGCACAATCGCTGACATGCGGGCCCCGCACTATTTAACCGGTTTTTTTTAATAAATAAAACTGCTAATTATTCTGTTAATTAAATTAGTTAAATAATCAGTCACTGACAGTGGGTCCCACTAACTAATTAGATTAATTAGTTAATTTAATCTGCTGTTTAAATAGTACAATCTATGACAGAGGGGCCCCACCTGTCAGGTTGACCAGTCAAAGGTCAGAGTTGACTACTGACATCACCCTGACCTCATGCTGACGTCATATTTCCTTTTCTGTCGAATTTATTAATTAAAACAATTTCAGAAATGTTTAAATCTTTGAAAAATCATAGATATTAAACCGTAGCTCGGATCAAAAAGTTTTCTACATGAAAGTTGATCAGAAAAATGAGACGAATCCGAATATGCCCTCCGTTTACCTATCACATGCCCACAACCATGCAAACATGGAACCTTCCCCTCTGGTTCATCTGTCTGATAGATGCCCGAAGCCCGGAAAATATCCCCAGATATTTTCCCGCTCCGTCTGCAACGTGTAGTGCTGCATTAGGTCACCCCTAGCACTGCATATTGCCATGCCATGCATCTGTGTTGCATTGTTTGCTTTTATTTATTGTTTCTTCCCCCCTCTTCTCTCCGGTAGACCCCGAGACCGACGCTGCTGCCGAGTATGACTACGCCGCTGACGACCAGACCATTTCAGCAGAGCTTCCAGGCAAGCAAACCCCCTTGACCATTCCTATATCACCTATTCCTTCTCCCCCGTGCTTGCATAAGATTTTGCTATTGTAATTGATTGCTCATATTCTGATGCATAGCCTGTTTTTGTAACCTATTGTTGTTACTTTATCTGTCATCGTAAACTGCTTAGAATAGGTTGGTTAGTGATCCATCAGTGACCCCTCACCCTTGTCCATGTTGCCCCGCTTTGTTACCAGTGCCTCGATTATTGTGATCGATGTGCAGAGACCGACACATCACCGCACATCCCCCCTTAGTTGTATGACTCTGCAGGGCTACTATCGAGTGCCGAGGGTGATACCTCGTACTGCACTCCTGATGATATCCCTGTAGTATAGCACATCGATGGTGATTGCAGAGGGTGATTCCTCGCTCTCCCCTTCCCGATGATGACTCTGTCGTGCAATCCCTCAAGTGGGGACCATCGAGGGTGATTCCTCCTGGTTCTCCTTTACGGATTACATCGAGTAGGAATCCATCGAGGGTGATTCCTCGGGTTCCCCTTAACGTTATGGACACACAGTTACCATGACTTTTACCTCAGACCTTTGTTGCAGGCGGGTCGACCCTGAGGGGTACCCGCGAGAAATGTGGAGTCGGGTTGACCTGGAGGGTACCCGCGAGATAATTACGAGGCGCGACCGGGCAGGCAGAGACCGCCCTAGAGAGGGATGGGCCTGACCCTTGTTGCACTTCCTCAAGACGGGGCGACAGGAGTATTGATCGTCACCGCGAGCTCCCAAAACACTAACAGATTTGGGTATTTGATCTGAGTTGGTCGCTGGCCTATACGCACTACCACCACGTGGGATAATGGTTTAATGGGGACCTCTACGTCGTACGTTCCTTCCGAAAGCGATCCAGATGTCACAGTTCAGAGATGCGGGCTGATTGTTGGGGTGAGCTGGTTACGTCTGTGGTGTTTCCACAGTCGCGCTTGGGCCCCGGCCAGTCTCGCAACGTGCAGGAGTGCAGAGGGCGATGGGCCCAAGACCCCTTCGCACTTAGGATTTAGACCGGCGTGTTGACCTCTCTGGAGAGTCTAGGTTGGTCTACGGCGTGTCGATTACCCGAGGCTGGTTATTACCCAGCAAGTGTGTCCAGCCAGATGTAATCGAGCGTGATGGGTAACAGTAGTGCACCCCTCCAGGGAAGCTATCTATTCGAATAGCCGTGTCCACGGTAACAGGACGCTCAGTGTTGTATCCCGATCTACTACAACTTGAACTGAATACATGTTACTTTAACTGTAAGCTCCGGGATCGCTTTCTCGTAGGGAGTCGAGGAAGGATCTCTGGGCTTTGCTATTACATGCTTGATACTTTATATTATGCTAATCTACACTCTTCTAATGCTGCAAGACGCTGCAAGATGCTAGTCTTCGATAGGCTAGGCCTTCCCCTCCATTCTGGCATTTCTGCAGTGTAGTCCACAGATACAGCCCCTTCCTTTGATACCAATGCATAACTAGCATAGTTCTAATGTAAGTCTTGCGAGTACTTTGGATGAGTACTCACGGTTGCTTTGCTACCTCTTTTTCCCCATACCCGATTCCCTTGATAAGATGATGGAGCCCAGGAGTCAGCTGCTACCGCCGACGACTACTACTACCCTACCGGTGGAGCCTACTACTACATGGAGACCGACGACCAGGAGTAGATAGGAGGTTCCCAAGCAGGAGGCATGCGCCTTGTCGATCATGTCGTTGTTTTGCTCAGCCTTCTTAAGGCAGCCTTGTTTAACTTATGTTTGTACTCAGATATCTGATGCTTCCGCTGATGCTTGTATGACTCGAGCTGATGTATTCGAGCCCTCGAGGCCCATGGCTTGTAATATAAAGCGTGTATGACTTTTATTTGTGTTTAGAGTTGTGTTGTGATATCTTCCCGTGAGTCCTTAGGCTTGATCGTGTGCATTTGCGTGTATGATTAGTGCACGATTAAGTCGGGGGCGTCACAAGTTCATCAAAAAGGGATATTTCAAACGAATCCAAGGGATCATAGCAATTATAATAACATTCATCCTTCGGTATGCACGAAGGGAAATTAAACAATGTATGAGATAAAGAGTTACTCTCATCAGAAGGTGGGCACGGGTGATCAATCCACTCTTCCTCCCTTTGTTCTTCGCTCTCCTCCTCATCTTTTTCATCTAATGAGCTCACAGTTTCGGCAATTTCTTCTTCCATAGATTCCTGCAAAATATTAGTCTCTTCCAGGGCAGTAGACATTCTCTCAATAAATTCTTTATTATAAGCATTAGAAGCATAGTTTTCATAGCAATATTTAAGTATTGCAAAATTTCCAGATTTGTAAAGAGTGGCATCATACTTTTCAATCAAAGAAGCAATTTCATAGGCACCCTTAAAAGCGACAAATTCTTCAATTTGTTCAATATCATAATAACTATAAACACCCTTGGCATAAGAAGATAAGACCTCATTATCATTACACTCACATTGATTGGGAAGGTGTTTCTTAGGGCCCTTTCTAGAGCAGCAAGTAAAATCATATATTTCACATAAATTCAAAGCATAACATTCTAATCGAATTTGATCCCACAACTGTTTCCCTTTTGAGATAAGCGGTAACACACAAAATAAGCATGCTCACCTAATGATTTTCCCTCAACTAAGCTAGTTGGGTTTTCAGCACGAGCACAAATGGATCGAAGATGATCCAAGTAAATAGCTTCAGCAGTACGGTAGATATTAGGTGGTTCTTCAACCATTGTGTTATCAAGTACAACCATTGGTCCCCGGGTCTATTTTCCATCAATACATAAGCTTCTACCATTGCTCTCTATTTGCTCTTTTACTTTTTGTTACATTGCCTATCACTATCTGCTTTTAATCTTGTGGCTAGCAAGAACAATGGGAGTCACAACCCCCTTGCCTTTGTTGGGTGCAAGCAACTATTTTGTTTGTGTGCAGGTGCTGCCAATGTTGTTAGTGTGGTGCCTCCTACTGGTTCGATAAACCTTCATTCTTAACTGAGGGAAATACTTTCTACTACTGTGCTACATATCCTTTCCTCTTCGGGGAGTCCAACAACTCCTACGGGAGTAGCAGAAGAATTTCTCACGCCGTTGCCGGGGAGACATCATCTACCAAATCAGGTGCCTTCGCACAAACACTTTCCTTTTGGTTGTTTTTATTTTCTTGCCTTTTGCCTTTTTCCTTTTTATTTGCCTTCTCTTTTCTTTGCCAATTTTTTTTCCAAAATACCAAAAAATCTTGTGTTACTATCTCTGCTTGTGTTGCAATTATGTCTACTCCTGAAAATACCAAGCTTTGCGATTTCTCAAGTACTAATAACAATGATTTCATTAGTACTCCTATTGCTCCTCCCACCACTAGTGTAGAGTCTTATGATATTAAAGCTGCCTTGCTAAATCTTGTTATGAAAGAATAATTCTCTGGAAATTTTAATGAAGATGCTACTTCTCATCTTAATACCTTTGTTGAGTTATGTGATATGCAAAAAAAATGTGGATAATGATATTGTTAAACTGAAACGTTTTCCTTTTTCTCTTAGAGATAGAGCTAAAGCATGGTTATCTTCTTTGCCGAAAAATAGTATCGATTCTTGGTCTAAGTGCAAAGATGCTTTCATTGGCAAGTATTTTCCTCCTGCTAAAATAATATCTTTGAGGAATCAAATCATGAATTTTAAGCAACTTGACCTAGAACATGTTGCACAATCATGGGAAAGAATGAAATTAATGCTTAAAAATTGTCCAACACATGGATTGAGTCTTTGGATGATAGTGCAAAAAAATTATGATGGACTAAACATTGTTTCAAGAAACCTTGTAGATTCAGCTGAAGGTGGAAAGTTCATGGGAATAACACTTGGAGAAGCCACTAAGCTTCTTGATAATATGACCGCCAATTATTCCCAATGGCACACCGAGCGCGCTCCAAGTGGTAAGAAGGTAAACTCTGTCGAGGAGAATTCCTCCCTAAGTGAAAAGACTAAGAGTGCTTCTATTGATTCAAATGATGTGCCTTTAACTACCTTGATTGAACAAAATAATGATGCTACTGATGTGAATTTTATTTCAAGGGGAACAATAATAATGCTTATGGGGGGAACTTCAATAATAATCCTAGACCGTATCCTGGTAATCTCTCTAATAATTATGGCAATTCCCATGATAATTCTTATGATAAAAGATTGCTTGAGATTGAAAAGTCCACTAAGAATTTTATGCATGCTCAATATGAACAAAATGAAGCTTTTTTCTAAGGAAGTGAAGGAACATTCTTCTGTGCTTAAGGCGATTAGTAAACAACTTGATGATATTAATAGGAAGTAGTTAATCTCCAACTACAACCTGAGTAAACTGAAAGTATTTTAGGAAAAAAGTTCGATAAGCAAACTACGCTAGTTAATAAAATGGCTGCCAAACTGGAATCAAATTTTCTTGCTAATAATGATGAAGATGTTAAAATTATTGGTGTATCAACTATTGAATCATTGTTTAGAAATATTAAAGTTGATAATGATGGGACTGAAGAAGAGGCAACTTTAGTTAAAAAGCGTCCCAACTATTCGGAGGGTGATGATCTTGTTGCTAATAATGATAAAAGTGGGTTTGAAGAGGTTAAAACTTTAGATAGCGATGCTCCCACTATTTTGGATTACAAGGATTTTAATTATCATAGTTGTTCCCTTAGTGAATTTATTTCCTTGCTTCAATGCATGATTAATTGACCCAATTCATATGAACAAAAGAAAGCTTTTACTAAACGTATTGTAGAAGCTCTTATTAATACCAATGAGGAAAGACTTGAATTAGAGGTTTCCATACCTAGAAAATTGCATGATGAATGGGAACCCACCATTAAGGTTAAAATAAAGGATTATGATTGCAATGCTTTGTGTGATCTAGGATCTAGCGTTTCAACTATGCCGAAAGCGTTGTATGATGTTCTCGGTTTCATGTACAGCCAGACGCAAAGCTATCCATGAGGGGATCTTTCAGAACCCTCAAGCGATACAGTCCTTCATTGCAAGATTTATGTATGAACTGGAGATGATCAATGATAATCAGTAAGTCACAACTCATGTCCCTGTTATTCATGTGGCACCACAACGCCGACCTAAGGAACCACATGTTGGCTTTGCAAAAAAACATGTCGATGCCGGAGTTCGAAGGGGAAGAGGAGGAGCCGCGGCGGTGGTATGTCGGGATAGTGAGGGACATTACATGCAGGGAGGCACTCGCGCTAGCTAAAGATCTACAGCTACATTAGGTAGTGATCGCATCAGATTCTAAGCAAGTCACTGCGGGCATCAACAAAAAATCCAGAGGTAGTTATGGGGCTATCATTAGCGAGATTAATTCCTACTCGTCTCAATTCCAATGTGATTTTACTTTTGAGACTTGTGAGGTTAATGTCATATGTTAGACAAGTTATGTCTATCATTAGGTCTGCAACGCCATGTCTGGTTCGGCCAATCCCATGACCAGAACTATATCCCACATTCCCTGGCCTTTGATGAATAAATCTTGGTTATACCCCTAATTTTTCTTTGCAGAAACAGTAGGAAATAGCGCCTTAAATACCAATAGGGGTTGACATTAGAAACTTTAAATTAGAACGATGAGAACGATGGGAGCCTTATCCCTTTTTTTCCTTTTCATTTAAGTCCTCCAAGTTTGTTGTATTGACACTTCATCCTAAAAAAACTTCAAATGTTATATTTTCTAGTACAATAACTTTTGTGGCATATATTTTATATTATATTGGTCGAATTGTCTATCTAGAGGTACACATGGGCCTTTTGAAAACAAAAAAGAGGGAGTAACATGCTAAACAACCACATACATGAAAACGATGGGAGCCTTATCCCTTTGGTTCTTTTGCATTTAAGTCCTCTGACTACGTTGTATTGCTACTTCACCCTTGTAATTCTCTACTAAACCAAAAGATTTAATGCACTCTGTGGATTAGTCATCAGGCTATCTGTTAAATGCACATAAGCCCCAGGCTAATTATTTGTGTTGCACATGAAGCTAATGAATATTATTTTTACTGTAATTATATATACCGCATAGGTACCGTTGTGAAAGAAATACTACCTCCATCTAAATTTATTAGGCCCAAGGACCACTTTGGCAGGACCAAGGCACTACTGAAAAGACGTGTCTGAAAATTAAAGCTTAAACTGACCATTCAATCCAGCTCAGGGTAAATGAAAAAATAATGAGGTTTTTGCTCTGCAATGCTTGCATGCAAAGATTAACTGCACACGCAGGAAACAAGGCACATCATGCGCGGCCCGGTTGCAGGCAACTACTTGTATGCATTGGCTTGCATGCAAACCTCATCACTACGCACGGGAAACAAAGGCGTGCAGCCTCAGAATAGGAAAAGAAAAGCGCAACCATGGTGCAGGCTTAGCTCCAGCGGCCTAATATTTCCGGACGGGGCTTCGTGGCCAGCGGGCCTTTTAAACACGGATGGAGGTAGTACTTTTCTTACATTTCAAACACAAATTTTATGAAATTTATGACATACTCTATATATTTGCCTCAACCTTCTCTATACGATTCCATTTTAGGCAGGGCGCGCCCTGGGTGGTAGGGCGCGCCCAGGTGCCTTGTGGCCCACTCATGGCTCTGATTGACCTAATTCTTGGCCTATAAATTCCACAATATTCAGAAACCCAGAGCGAGACCTGAAACAATTCTTCCACCACTGCAAGCCTCTGTTCCGAAGCGATCTCATCTGGAGGCCTCCGCCGGTACTCTGCCGAAGGGGGAAACCATTGGGGAGACAATCTTGATCAATCTTGCTGCCTCCATGATGATGTGTGAGTAGTTCCCACAGGACCTACAGGTCCATAGCAGTAGCTAGATGGCTATCTCTCTCTCTCTCAATCTCTCTCTCTCTCTCTCTCTCTCTCTCTTTATCTTCAATACAATGATCTCATCGGATATCAATCCGATGTAAACTTTTGCGGTGCGTTTGTTGGGATCCGATGAATTGTGGGTTTATGATCAGATTATTCATTGAAAGTGTTTGAGTCTTTTCTGAGATTTATATATTTGTGATTTTATAGCCTTGTATTTCTCTCCAATCTATCGATCTCTTTTGGCCAATGAGATCGATTTATCTTTAGTGGGAGAAGTGCTTGGTAGTAGGTTCAATCTTGCGGTGTCCTTACTCTGTGACAGGAGGAGTTGCAAGACACGTATATGTATTGTTGCTACTAAGGGTAAAACAATGGGGCTAGAACATATTAATTGATCTTGCTTTGTCTACATTATGTCATCATGCTTCAAGCATTACTCTATTCGTTATGAACTTAATACCTTGCGATGCAGGCTGGATAGCGGTCAAGGGGTGGAGTAATAGTAGTAGACGTCAGTAAGTCTAAGGGTCTACTTGTCACAGACGTAATGCCTATATAGTGATCATGCCATGAAGATTCATCATAATTTGTTTATCCACTGATGCTATTTATGTGAGAGATGCCTCGAACGCTATGGCCCCCGGTCCATTCACTTCTATATTAAAACAAATCTTATAATTCCTCACTGTTTTCTTTTATTTTTATTAATATTTTATTTATTATCTACCACTACCATATTTGATACTTCCAACGAGCAAGAACAAGGAGGAGTGACGCCCCCTTGCCTTTGTTGGGTGCAAGCATTTGCTTTGTGTGTGTGCAGGTACTGTCGACATTGTCTGTGTGCCGTCTCCTTCTGGCTCGATAAACCTTGGTTCTTAACTGCGGGAAATACTATCTGCCACTATACTACATCACCCTTCCTCTTCAGAGAATCCCAACACTATTACAAGTAGCAGAAGAATTTCTGGCGCCGTTGCTGGGGAGGCTTCACCAGACAAGCCAGGTGCCTTCACACACATTTATCATTTGCTTGTTTTTAATTTCTTTGCGATTTGCCTTCTTTATTTTTGCTAAAAAATGAAAAATACCAAAAATAATTGTGTTACTTTATTTGCTTGAATTTCTATCATGTCTACCGCTGAGAATACTAAAGTGTGTGATTTCTCGAGTACGAACAACAATGATTTTATTAGTACTCCTATTGCTCCTCCCGCCACTAGTGCAGAGTCTTATGATATTAAAGCTGCATTGCTAAATGTCGATGTATAAAAACATAGGTGTTTTCATACCCTGACTTATGCACAGATAGTAGTAGCCTTCCCGACGGCAAGGGCTTGCTGAGGGATAGCTCATATCAAGATTCAAGACTTGGTCAATGGGACCATGAAGAAGACCTCGAGGCAGGTCATCCAGAAGTACTAAGACAGTACTGAAGATCCAGACTACACTTGCCGGCAAGCGAAGGCCTGGCAAGCTCCATGCCGGCAAGCTCCCTCTACCTCACCACCGCTCCACCTCATCGATCAGCTAGTCACTTATCGATAGGTGTCGAGTGGGCAGGTAGTTAGGTAGAACCTGTCGGGGCACGTGTCAGCACGCCGCCTGGAGGTTAACTTTAATGACACCCGTCATGGAGGCATGTCAAGATAATAGAAGGAAGCTGGGCGAGCAGTGCAGGACCCTTGCCGAAGCTGGGCGCATTAATGGCTTTTGTCCTATCCTGTAAGGGTTAGGTATGATAGCACTGTAGCCACTAGTTACACTCTGTTATTACCATTTTGCCATTGTGGTGACCCCTTCTGTCTATAAAAGGAGGCCCATGGCAACCTTAACAAGGGTCGGCTCCTTGCTCAATTACGCGTAGTAGCTGCGCTCCTTTGTAATTTGAACTCATACACAATCAATCCATCAAAGCAGGAGTAGGGTTTTACACCTCACGGTGGCCCGAACCTGGGTAACTTTCTTGTGTTATTGCATTGCTGAAACTGCTCTTTGTGCACGTTGATTCCCACAGCCAAACCGCAAAGGGATCTCCTTGATCCCAAAGTTGTCGTACGCACGACATCTTTGGCGCGCCAGGCAGGGGATCGCGTGTTGGGAACCTATTTCGGTAGTGTGAGCGCTAGCTTCTTCATCACCTTTGATGGCGCCCAAGAAGAAGGGCGTGGCTGCGACAGCTCCTTCCACATCCAAGCTACCGTCGTAGACGTCCGCGGGTGGTGTAGGCGGTGCAGGCAGCGCGGGTGGCGCGGACGGAGGGGTGGAGGCAGCCAGCTTCCCCGTCGTTCTGGTGACCCCGGTCACCAGACTGGAGATGGAGGAGGCGGCCAACTTCCACGACACTCCGGTGATCATAGCCATCACACCGAAGAGGTCCGGAGCGCGACGAGCCACAGCGGCGAAGCCGTGATGTCCAAGGACGGCATGGCGATGTCCCAGAACGCCACGGCAGGACGTACACCGCGACCATTGCAAGATGGGCGTGATACACTTCCTCGCGACGCCGGTGGCTCCGGACGACGACAGAACAACGCCGAGCATCGTCCCCAAGATGCTCCGGCACCACCACCACCGTGTCAGCCCACCGGCGAACATGTGCCATGGCAGCAGGCGTGGGATGGAGTTCCTTCTGGCTCTGCCAGGAGTCGAGCAACATCCTGCTCTTCGCTTCCGGCCATGCCAACCACGGCGGCGGAGGCCATGGCGGTGGCCCAGATGCTGCTGAACTTCCTGCCAATGCCTGACAAGATGGACGAGTGGAGGGCAACCATCCAGAGTCTCATTAGTTTTGCCGACCCAAGCAAGACGCAGCAGGCAGGACCTTTATAGCGACCACCCACGGCGCCGGCAGGACCAGCTGGTGGCCGAGCTGGAGACGTTGTGCCAACAGTGCAGTCACCTCCACGACAGCAACAACAGCGGCAAACCCGCTGAGACGACGAGCCGGACGAGGTGTCCATGGCATCTTCAGATCCGCGGGGCCACCAAGATCAGCGTCAAGTGCTGCAAGATCGGTGGGTGGAGGACGCCCGCACGACGATCAAGCGACACCGGAAAGCACGTCGTCAATCATACGAGCGTGTCGGGCCGGTAGTGTACAAGCCTGCGCCAGGGTATCTTGGGTGCTTACCTTATGAGGTAGGTTGCCTAGTGTTTACTCGTGAGCTGCGGCAAGTTCGCTGGCCGTCCTCCCGAAGCTTCAAACCAGAGCTTCCCGACAAGTACGACGGCAAGCTCAACCCATCAGAGTTCCTTGGCATCTACACCATTGCGGTGCAGGCTGCCGGAGGACGGGATGACAAGATCCTAGCCAACTACTTCCCGTTGGCGCTTAAGCCCAACGTCAGGTCATGCTTGATGAACTTACCGGAGGGCTCCATTTCCTCTTGGGCGGATTTATGTCATCAGTTTGTTGGTGCTTACCGTGGAGGCCACAAGCTTCCCGGCCAGCCCAGTGATCTGCATGTCATTCCCCAGAGATATGGTGAACCCCTTCGCAAGTACATTCAGAGGTTCAGCTGTGTTCAGCACAATATCCCTGATGTACAACCTGCCGCTGTCATTGCCTCGTTCCACACAAACGTGTGCAATCGCAGGATGCTGGAAGAGATGGCCATCAACAAGGTCAGGGATATTGCCGAGCTATATGCTCTGGCCGACAAGTGCGCGCGTGCTGAGGAAGGGAGGTGACCCCCCGGAGAGGATGTAGGAGTGGCAGTCGATTTTGAAGACGAAGATGCATCCAGCTCGAAGAAGAAGGGCCGCAAGCACAATCGCAAGCGCAATGGCAGGGCTGTATTGGTGGTAGAGGGATCAGGGAATCCCAGTAACAAGCCCAAGGCTGAAAGCAGCGGCAAGGAGGTTGCCGTCTGCACCTGCGGCCATGAGGCAACTGTCGGCGAGAAGACTGATGGCCCGTACTGCGAGATCCACCGCATTACAGGCCATGATCTCCAGGAGTGCCGGCAAGTTGAACAGCTTGCCGAGAAGCAGAAGCAAGAGTATGAGAAGCGCGACAAGGAGAAGGCCAAGGACGGTGCCAGTGGATTCAACAAGAAGAGCTGTGGTGGTCGCGGAGGCCACTGCGGCAAGGCTAAGTAGCAGAAGGAGAAGCCTGCTCGAGGCTGTGAAAAGAATGAGGATGAAGATGGTGATGATGAGGACGAGGATGAGTCTGAACATGAATTCCAGAATGCGGTAGATGCCATGTTTGTTCACAGAGGCGCATCTTTGCACTCCTCACACCGGTAGCTGAAGTAGTGGGTCCGCGAAGTCAATGCAGCGGAACCGACAAATGGAAGCACAGAAGCCACTCAAGTGGTCACACACGCCCATTATCTTTGTTGCTGAGGACCACCCTGATCGCACAACTGCGGTCGGGTGCTTGCCGTTGTTGGTTTCACCAAAAATTCACAACCTCAAGGTCACCAAGATGTTGGTTGACGGTGGGGCCGGCTTGAACTTGATCTCACCAGACGTGATTAAGAGGCTACAGATTCCCGACAAAGATATGGAGGAAACAGGCACATTCCAGGGGATCAATCCGGGAAGGAGTAAGCCTAAGGGACATATTACATTGCCGGTCACATTCGGAAGCGAGCTCAACTACAGGATAGAAAAGATTGTCTTTGATGTCGTTAAGATGCCGCTTCGTACAATGGGATTCTGGGCCGCCCGGCGCTGGCAAAGTTCATGGCTCCGTCACACTATGCTTACAATGTGCTCAAAATGCCAGGACCAATGGGCGTTCTTACCATCAAATCCAACCAGAAGGATGCAATTATTTGCGCCGACAAGCTCTACCGGGAGGCAGTAGCAGCATCTGCTGAAGAGGCACTTGCTCCTGCTGGCAAAGCTCCCGGGGGAGGAAAGAAGAAGAAGACCAGCAAGACCTCCAGCAAAACCTCCGGAAAGCGCACTGAGAAGTGCAGCACGTCCGTTAAGGAGCCAGAGAGCTCTGCCAGCAAGAGCAAGAAAGCCAAGGGAACTACACCTGTCATGAAGCAAGTTTCTGCAAAGGAGGATGGGACAGGAGGCACTTTCACCATAAGTGCCAGCCTTAATGACAAATAGGAAAGCGCGCTCGTTGCTTTCCTGCGGGCGAATGTCGATGGGTTTTCTTGGCAAGCAGATGACATCCTCGGTGACGGTGTCCTAGACTAGGGTGTACCAACCTAGTTGGACTACAGTTCATGGGCCGAACCCACAGCCCACCACTTTCATGAGGAAGGACTCCGAAAGCCTCGTACCTTGGCGTGATCAAGATGGACTCTGCCGAAGACTTGACGTGTACTCCAAGAGTAGCATCGGCCGCCAGCGAAGGAATCCCTAGATCGATGGCCGACCATGTGTAACCCTAGGTACCCCCTGCATCTATATAAGCTAAGGGGTTTAGTCCGTAGAGGGGGGATCACAATCACAACCACCTAGCCTTAGGTTTAGAACACAATCTCACGATCTTGAGGTAGATCAAGCTTGTACTCGATACACCATCATCAATATAATCAAAGCAGGACATAGGGTTTTACATCTTCGAGAGGGCCCAAACCTGGGTAAACATCGTCTCCTTCGTCCCCTGTTACCATAGATCCGAGATCCACAGCTCGGGACCCCCTAGCCCGAGGTCTGCCGGTTTTAGTACCGACATTGGTGCTTTCATTAAGAGTTCCGCTGTGTGATCGGAAGAGGATCAATGGCTCATCTACAGATTAACTGCGACTCCGGCTACGGTGACATCTTCATCCCCGGCCAGCTCTTTGCGTTTGGTAACATCGTTCTGCATGTCGACTCCTCAAGCCATCTTGCCCGCATCGAGAATTTTGCCCCGGACCAATCCATCATGTTCGGAAGCTTGGAATACACCGCGGATTCACGCGGCGAACTCGTCCTTTCGGGCTGGATTCCAGGCCGGATCGAGAACTCTTCGGCTACCGCCGACGAAGCCATGGAACCAACTTTGGACCCGAGCTACATATCCGCCCCCGCGGAGTGTCCAGCCTCAAGCACGGAACCAATCGCCGCTACGCCGAGCTTAGACTCAGGCGTGAGCCTTATCTCCTCACCAGGCCAAGACCTCGAGTCAAGCCCAAACACGGAGCCAGCGTCAAACTTGGATCCGATCTCCCTTATGGACAATCAGGGATCGACCCCGGCCGATCAACACACTGAGGCCGCGTCAAGCGACCCACGTATCACACTCCAGATTAGCCTGGCATACAGCCAGGCCATGGACTCCGAGGATCTATCTCACCTTAACAAGATGTTGGACCGTATTCACTTATCAATCTCGACCTCGGTCTATGACAAGATCGGACTTAAAGCCGATGAAGGGAAATTTATAGCCCACCCACCACCCATCTTGTCGCCACGGTCGATGATTTGACCGATGTGCTGGACTACGCCTCCGAGGAGGCTGCTGACATGGATGAAGATGTCGGTGACACACTCGAGGCGGCCACACCCTCAGCTCATACGGACAGATGGACCACTACATCTACCTACGACATTTATATGGTCGACATTCCCAGGAACCCGTCGAAACGCTGACGATGGCGGCCGAAAGGCCCCGGCGGCGACCCCAGCGGGCACAACCGGGCACTACGGATAACGGCGCCATGACCGACGATGCCGACGAACAGGGAGAGGACATTCAAGCCTCCCCGGGAAGGCAAAACAGCCCTGTGAGAATACCCGAGGATGACGACCCCGACGATCTCTTCGACGGGGCTGACAACAACTATCGACCCGAGTCCGAGGAGGATGAGAGATTCGGGGCCGAGGACTTCATAGTCCTCGAAGATCCATATGAGCAGGAGCGGTTCAGACCGTGCCTGGTGGCCACCGCCAGGAGCATGAAAAAGAAGCAACAACAGCTGCACGCTGATAAAAATGAGCTTAACGATAAATGGTTGGAGATTCTCGCAGCCGAACAAGACCTCGAGGAACGGTGCGAAACTGCATCCAAATCTTACCCACGTCGCCGTCTGCTACTAGAATTTGACGACGAGGCAGCAGACAACGTGCCTTTGACACGAGGTCACGCCGACCAGCCTGACCGCCCCCCTAGAGGGCGTGACAGGCCTACATGGGAGCATAGGAACCCCTCAACAGCAACACGCCGTTACGGCAAGGATCCTGTCGACTACCCCGAGCCCTGCGGCGCATGTAGAAGGCTAGAAGCAAACCGAGCACCTCCACAATCCATCTACGTGTCAAGAGGACGCACACCAGCTGGACCCAATGGCTACGAGGCCTGGTTGGACAGGCGCGGCAGGGCTCGGGAATAAGCATATGCACGGATGTCTCCCGACATCCGACACAATACGGCTCAATTTTGAGGGCCCGCGCATCCGATCTATTTTACAGACGAGGTAATGGAGCATCAGTTCCCGGATGGGTTTAAACCCATAAATATCGAACAATACGATGGGATGACCGATCCGGCTGTATGGATCGAGGATTTCCTCCTCCACATCCACATGGCTCACGGAGACATTGTCCACGCCATCAAATACTTACCGTTCAAATTCAAGGGGTCGGCGTGGCACTGGCTTAATAGCCTCCCCCCTCACTCCATCGGGAGCTGGGAAGCTCTCGAGGATGCCTTTAGGGCAAACTTTTAGGGCACTTACGTCCGACCTCCGGATGCCGACGACCTCAGCCACGTTATTCAACAACCCGACAAGTCGGCCCCAAAATTCTGGAATCGGTTCTTAACTAAAAAGAACCAAATAGTTGACTGCCCCGACGCAGAAGCAATTGTTGCCTTCTAGCATAGTATCCGGGACGAGTGGCTTGCATGACAGCTCAGGCAGGACAAGCCAAGGACAATGGTGGCCCTTACTTCCCTCATGACCTGTTTTTGCGTGGGAGAGGATAGTTGGCTGGCTCACAAGTCCCACAACGGCGAGGCCGGCACCTCGAAAACGCACGATGGCAATGGCAAACCCAGGCGCAGCAGGAATAAACACCGGCACAAGAACGGCAGCAGTGATGCCGAGGATATCGCAGTCAATGTAGGGTTTAGCGGCCCTAGGGCCGGGCAGAAAAAGAAGCCCTTTAAAGGGAATAAAGACGGCCCTAGCTAGCTCGATAAAATCCCTGACAGGTCTTGCCAAATACATGGGACCTCGGATAAACCCGCTAACCACACCAACTGGAACTGCTGGGTCTTCAAGCAAGCCAGAAAGGTTGCGGCAAACATGTAAGGCAAGAGCCAGCCCCGCAGCGAGGACGAAGACGAACCTCGGCGGCCTAATAATGGAGGCCAAAAACAGTTCCCTCCTGAGGTAAAATATGTAAACATGATTTACGTCACCCACATCCCTCGCAAGTAGAGGAAGCGAGCACTTCGGGATATCTATGCCATAGAGCTGGTGGCCCCGAAGTACAACCCGTGGTCGGCTTACCCGATCACTTTCGACAAACACGACCACCCGACCAGTATCCGTCCTGGAGAGTCTGTGGCTTTGGTCCTGGACCCCATTGTTGATGGGTTCCACCTAACACGCGTCCTTATGGACGGAGGAAGCAGACTCAACCTTATTTATGCTGATACAATCGGAAAAATGGGCGTCGATCCATCAAGAATCAAGCCTAGCACCACTACTTTTAAGGGTGTCATACCCATGTTGAAGCACGCTGCACGGAAACAATCACGTTGGAGGTCGTCTTCGAATCTCCCAAAAACTTCCGAAGTGAAGACTTGATCTTCGACATTGTCCCCTTCCGCAGTGGCTACCACGCACTGCTCGGATGAATTGCATTCGCCCATTTCAACGCGGTCCCGCACTACGCACATCTGAAGCTAAAGATGCCAGGACCAAATGGTGTTATCATAGTAAATGGCAACACCGAACATTCCCTCCGAACAGAGGAATAGACCACGGCTTTCGTAGATGAAGTTCAGGCATCTGAGGAGGCAGCTCGCACTCCATCCGGGAAGGGCACACTCCGCTCTTTAAAGTGCAGCAAGGGTACCCCTTCCGCCCTTGGATAGGCAAACGTTGAGCCCAAATAGGGTTACCCACTCCCCGCTCTCCTTCATCTGATCGAGGATTATGTACCTAGAGCACATAACTTCATACTTAAAATTCCATGGGAGACCGAGGAGCATAAAAATATTGGGCGCGCCATTTGGCTCAACCAGGAGACGCCCACCCGTGGACCTGTGCACCTACAGGGTACTGTCAAAGGACCGACGGGAGTAGCAGGACTCCATGGTCTAAACCATTGTGCGACAGATGCAACCTACTCAAAGCCCCCCCCCTCTTCAAATGCATAAAGCATAGTATAGGCGGAGGCACGGGTCGCACACAGGAGCCTCGCCATAGACGAGGACAAGCTGGTAATCAACACGGAGGCGCAGACGTGCGGCCGGGAAGGATCCAGGGTTGTAAACCCAATGATAACCAACCTGTTTGAATACCTCCCCCATTTTTTTTCTCTCTTATATAAATGTATCTCTCGAAGCTTCTTTGATAAAGCTCGGCATGTACAGTTTGACCATATGAAATAAAGGAAAAGCAGGCCTTTTGCGGTCACCACACACATATCTGTGTCTCCTTTTTCTTTCTCCCTTGCCTCTAAGCCAAAGACACCTCTCGTGATACATAACGCTTTTTCGAACCCGGCTTTCAACCGGGGGCTAAAATTCAAAAATCCCACACGTGACTCAAAAGTCCAAACTGTGTGTTTGGCGTCTCGGACGTTGCATTATATGAATCAGTTTCGAACCAAGATTTTGGTCGATAGTTGGGTTGCCCAGCTCCTGTGCTTACCTCTTATGTTCCCACTCTGTTCGGCTAAGTGTGTAAAGGGAGAACCACTGCGATTGCGCTTCCATCTCGGATGGTAAAACGCCTTAGTGGAGAAAGCCGAAAACTGACTGTCTTGGTATGCGTAAGCTGGTCGGTACACCGATGACTATGTTAAACTATGGATCGATGGAGGTCACCCGTGTTAAACGAAGGGCTCCTCCAAAAATGAGCTGAAGTGGATAACGGTTTAAACCTCGGCTAAAGCTGAACACTTCAAAACCCGAGGGCTAGTCAGTAGCTCCCACAGTCAAGCTCCTAGGACTATGTGAGAGTTATAAAACCAATATGGTCTGATTGCCTAGTTTCTACACGCATAAACCGCCTTCGGGAACCGAGACGCCGGCTAAGGGTTATAAGTGCAAAGGAAACACCCGTTGTATCCTGTACAAGGGGGCTGAAGCCGACGACCGGTCACTTTCAGTTTCAAATAAAAACTTATACAAGCACAAGTCGGAACATAAAGCCGAATTCATTTCAAATAAAAACTTGTCTTGATTACATCATATAAACTTTGGCATCCCAAAGTATAAAACTAAAAATACATGGTGTCTTTGCTGCAGCGGGGCTCTATGATACGAGCACCCTCCATCACCTCGGCCATGAACTGCTCCAGAGTCCAGTCCTTCCCTTCAGGCGGCCCCGAAGCCATGGCCATCACGTTAATGCGAGGATAATGCATCTTCATGCAGGCATAGGCCCGCTGGACACCCTCCAAGCATGCGGACCGCTTCCAGCGCAGGACTTGTGGGCCGGCATCTTGAAGCCGAGCCACTAGGCCGAAGAAGCTAGTCGGCAGTGGCTCCGCAGGCCACAGACGGATGCAGAGGTCCTCCATCGTTGGCCTCGCCATGCGATAGACTTCCATCAACTGCTTTATCTGATCGTTGAGCAGTGGCGGCTGCGATGGCGCTTGGAATTGGTGCCAGAACGTCCTCTCTGTGGCATAGCCCTCCTATGCGCCGAAGTGATGGCTGGCATCGGACGCACTCCTTGGCAGATCCGCGAAGGCTTCTGCGAATCGCCAGAGTTGGTTTAGCTCGGCGAACCTCTTGCGGCCAAAAACACAATGAAGTAAGTACGACTTACCAGCAGCGATTTGCCTCACTTGCTGGAGCACCTCACGGTTGGCTCGGGCCTAGCTCTGGACTTTGGCCTGCGCTGCCTTGAGCGTTTCGAGCTCGGCGGCCGCCTTCTTCTTGTCCTCCTGAAGGGCGTCAAGTTCGACATACACCCCCTTCATGGTGTCCTCGACTTCAAGGACCCGAGCCTGATCCTAGTCGCAAGCTACCTTCTCTTCGGCCAGCTCCTTGCTGGCCTTCGCTGCCACAGCCTTCTGCTGCTCGGCCTCTCGCCGAGCTTCTTGAAGCTCGGCCCTAAGAGCCTCAAGCTCCGAAGTCGCAGTTGTTATCACACCAGCTCGGCATTAACACAAGATGCATCCAATACGAAAAATGTAACACTCACATGTCAGATTTTCGTTTACCTTGCGCCCGTTCGTTCTGTTGTTGCATCAGATCGAGGTCCTTCTCGGACCACTTTAGCTTCCGGTCCATCTCCGCTAACTCCATGGAGTTAGCATTCGGAGCCGAAGTTGAGGCCTGCGCACAAACCAAAACGTTAGTTGGGAACCGATTTCGATCCCCTGTTTGGTTATTTTATGCCCAACCAGATTCTCGGGGGCTATCGTCTTTTCACTTTTATTCATACAACCAAGTTCGACCCTCGAGTCCTTTCTTTGAAACCGACTCAAGGCTCGGGGGCTACTACTTGCTACGCGTTCCCGTGTACTTTCGGCAGTTTTAGTCTTCGGACTGTGTTGTGTCCGAAGAGGGCTACCGGATGGAACTAGTGTCAAACTAATGTGTAAATAGAACGAGGAAACAAGAAGAGGTGTTTCAAACATACCTCGAAGCCTCTAAGGAGGCCCTCGAAGACCTCATGCATTCCGGCCTCTACAGACCGGAAGCTGCCCAACGCCGTGCCGATAAGGGCACGGTGCTCCTCCACGATAGAGGAGCCCGCCAGAGCCACCTCCATCTCCTCGGGCCACCCCATGAAGACCTGCCCCAGGGCAGGAGGGGCAAGAGGACCCATCTCAGGTCCGCTCGTCTTGGCAACGGAGGCAGAGGCTTCGAACTGCCGCGGCGGTGTTGGAGCTGCCCGGAGGGAAGGGTCAGGTTGGCCGAGCTCCTCCTCCTTGTCCTCGACGGCCGAGGTCTGGACCTCGGCCGAAGGAATCTTGATGCCCACCCCCATATCGATGGCGGTCGGGATCGAGCGGGATGTCGCCTCCCCCAGTCCTTTGGGGGCCGCGGAAGGCACGATGTGCTCGTCCGACCCGCTTTCCGCCATAAATTGCGGAGGGAGCCCGTCGACCTCGGCCACGTCGCCAATGTGGACACGTTGTGGGCTAAACAAGGGATTAATTAGACATTGTGCATCAAAATGTGTTTTCATAAAGAAATCAAGGAGGTTCTATATAGGATACCTCCGGGGGGTCGGCCTCGTCCTGTGCGGTTGCGTGAGGACGTCCTCCGATGTGTCAAAGAGGGTGACATGGGCGGTCCCGGCCCGCTGGCCGACTGGTGCGGCCGAGCCCTTGCATAGTTTCCTGCGGCCCCGAGGAGGCTCTTCCTCCTCAACATCCCCGGACGTCGCCCTCTACCTTTTCGGGGAAGGCACCCCATCCTCTTCGACGTCTTCGGACGTCGCCCTCTTCCTCTTCGGGGAGGGCACTTCCTCCAACCCCTCCATGTCCTCACCCTCGTGGGTGGCGAATACATGGGTGTCCTCGGACCTTGCGTCCTAGGTATTGCGGATGCGGAAGCCGCCCCTCCCCTAGTTGGGGAACGAAGACGACCCTCTCCCCTAGTTGGGGAGTGGGCACCCTCTGGTTCGGCTCCGGGGGCCAGCAGACGGTGTCGGTGGGGATGTACCCCGTGTCCTGTAGCTCCTGGATCACTCCCTCCGTGATGAGGGAGCTGGCCCAGTGTCCGTTCAGTGTTGCGTCCGCCATCGCTGGGGGTGGAAGCTTTGAGCGCGCTGAAGGGGATGAGTGGGTTTGGGATTGCATCTGGGCGCGGGAGCTCAGGAGGCAATGTGCAAGGAAGGGGGAAAGGGAGCGTGCATAGCTGCAGTTGCCTCCCTTTTGCTCTTATAGGCATGTGAAAGGCCAAGAGTCCCCCTCTAGCTGTGCCGAAAAAATCACCATGAACCCCCAAAAAATGCCATTACGCGCATGGGGTGAAACAAAATCTTAATGATATCCCCCAAAATACGGGTACGATCTCTGCTTTGATGAGACGTGCCAATGAGAAAACTGCCTCGGGCCACGATTCGAGTAACAGTAATTGCCCCGCCCACGCTTGAGTGGTGACGCTTCATAAAAAGTTGTCAGGCTAGGTAGTATTATTCATGCCTACCCAGTTGGCCTTCGAGGCTAAGTTATCTCGTGTCTTCGGATACAATTAAAACCATGGTTGGAGGGTGGATTCCTTCGAGAACAGATTCGGTGGGAGCTTGCGAAGAACAAAAAAGATCCCAAATTTTGGAAGAACTAATCTGAGGGGAGATCTCATCTGTCAAACCGAAGTCTCCAAAGCCGAATACAAAATACCAAGGGGTACTCGTCTATCAAGCCGAAGACTCCAAGGCCGAAGTCATATGTCCGAAGTATATCGTCATCCTCAGTGTAGAAGACCAGTTCGGGGGCTACTGACAGTGTCCTGGACTAGGGGGTACCAACCTAGTTGGCCTACAGTCCATGGGTCGAACCCACGGCCCACCACTTTCATGAGGAAGGACTCTGACAGCCTCGCACCTTGGCATGATCGAGATGGACTCTGTCGAAGACTTGACGTGTGTACTCCAAGAGTAGCATCGGCCGCAGGTGAAGGAATCCCTAGATGGATGACCGACCATGTGTAACCCTAGGTACCCCCTGCATCTATATAAGCTGAGGGGTTTAGTCCGTAGAGGGGGATCACAATCACAACCACCTAGCCTTAGGGTTAGAACACAATTTCGCGATCTCGAGGTAGATCAAGCTTGTACTCGATACACCATCATCAATATATTCAAAGCAGGACGTAGGGTTTTACCTCTTCGAGAGGGCCCGAACCTAGGTAAACATCGTCTCCTTCGTCCCCTGTTACCATAGATCCAAGATCCACAGCTCGGGACCCCCTACCCCAAGGTCTGCCGGTTTTAGTACCGACACCCGGTGTTCCCAGGGAAGTAATTGAGCACCACCTTGCCGTCTGTCCCCATGCAAAGCCCATCAAGCAGAAGGTTAGAAAGGAATCCTTGGAGCGGCAAGAGTTTATTGCCCAAGAGATACAGAAGTTAGAAGCAGCAGGTTGTCGGTGTACTAAAACATGGGTGCCTTCATACCCTAACTAGTGCACAGGCAGTTGCAGCCTTGCCGATGGCAGGGCTTGCCGGAGGGCAACTGTGTCCAAGACTCAAGACTTGGTAAACAAGACCATGAAGAAGACCTCCAGGTAGGTCATCGAGAAGTACTATTCTAGTACCGAAGATCAAGATTACCCTTGCCGGCAAGCATAGTACCGGCAAGGTGAAGACCAAGACTCTGGTTGCCGGCAAGGGAAGGCCCGGCAAGCTCCGTGCCAGCAGGCTCGTTCTATCTTACTACCGCTCCACCTCATCATCGGCTAGATAAGCACGTATGATAGGTGTGGAGCGGGCAGGCAGTCAAACATAGCTGGCCAAGGCATGTGTCAGCATGCCACACAAGGGCTAACTTTAATGACACCCGTCCCTGGGACGTGTCGAGATAACAGGAGGGCGGCTGGACCAGTAATACAGATCTTTTGCCCAAAGCTTCACCTCCCTGACGTAGCACCTAACGGTGCATTTAAGCGCTTGTCCTACCCCTTTAGGAGATAGACTTGGTGACGGTGCAGTCACTGTTCATACCCTGTAATAACCGTATTAGCCACTGTGGTAACCCCTTGGCCTATAAAAGGAGGCCCACGGCTATAGTTAGAACGGTCGACACCTAGTTCAATTACGCGTTGTAGCTGCACTTCCCGCGCACCTGGCTGGCAAGCTGCGCTCCTTGTAAACTTGAGCTCATCTACGATCAAACCACCAAAGCAGGAGTAGAGTTTTACGCTCATAGCGTCCCGAACCTGGATAAACCACAGTGTGTTCTTGCATCTATCAGCTCTGCTCTTTGTAGCACGCCGATCCCCATAGCCGAATCGCAAAGGGGCTCTCTCGGTCCCATAGATCATCACTTTTCCACGACACAGGTCTAGTTAGAGGAGTGCTACACCCAACCTATTTAGCTAAACCAGTGGTCGTCCGGAAAGCAAATGGGAAATAGAGGCTTTGTATTGACTTTGCTAATCTTGATAAAGCTTGTCCAAAAGACCCTTTTCCTTTGCCGCGGATTGATCAAATTTTGGACTCTACTGCCGGCTGTGATTTACTCTCTTTTCTTGATGCCTACTCTGGTTATCATCAGATTTTTATGGCCAAGGAAGATGAGGAGAAAACAACATTCATCACTCCATGTGGCATGTATTGCTTCATACGTGTGCCTTTTGGATTGAAGAGTGCTGGAGCAACATTTGCTAGGGCGGTCCAAATTGGTTTTGAGACCCAATTGCACACAAATGTGGAAGCTTACATGGATGATATTGTGGTCAAAACCAAGGACAAATCAACACTCATTCAGGATCTGGAGGAAACATTTGCCAGTTTGTGCAAGATCAACTTGAAGCTCAATCCCGAGAAGTGTGTGTTTGGTGTTCCATCCGACAAGCTTCTCGGGTTCTTTCTATCTTAGAGAAGAATTGAAGCCAATCCCGACAAGATCAAAGCAATTGAGCAAATTGAAGCACCGAAGCGCGTCAAGGACGTCAGGCGTCTTGCCGATTGCGTTGCCGCACTAAGCAGGTTCATCTCCAAGTCAGCAGAGCGCGCCTTGCTATTTTTCAAAATCTTGAAAAAGGCAGGTCCAATGAAATGGACTCCGGAAGCGGAGGCCGCGCTCCAAGATTTGAAGGGGTACCTGTCCTCTCCGCCAGTCCTAGTTGTGATTAAACCACAAGCGTCGTTGCTGCTATACTTGGCGGCAACTAATCAAATGGTCAGTGTTGCACTAGTGGCTGAGAGAGAAGCTGATGACTTAGAGGCAGCAACCGCAGAGCCACAGGCCGACAAGCCGGAATCTTCTCCAGCAAGGTTAGGTGCTGACAAGTCTAAAATTGTGCAAACAAATGAGCCAGATCAACAAGTTATGCAGAAGAAAAAGATGGTGCGGCGCCCAGTTTACTTTGTCAGCTCTCTTCTGCAGGGGGCTAGATCAAGGTATTCTGGTGTGCAAAACTTGCTATTTGGTCTTCTTATGGCCTCAAGGAAGCTACACCACTACTTTCAAGCACATCAGAACACCGTCGTCACTCGTTTTCCTCTGCAACATATTCTGAGAAATCCAGAAGCCACTGGCAGGATTGTGGAGTGGGCGTTGGAGCTGTCAAGCTTTGATTTGAAGTTTGAAAGCACATCAACAATTCAGAGCAGAGTTTTTTGGAATTCATTGCAGAATGGACACCAACGCCGGATGAGGAAGTACAAGAGACCTCTCTCCCCGGCAAGGAAATTGTTGACGATTGGATCATGTACTTTGACGGTGATTTCACGCTGAAAGGCACCGGTGCCGGCGTGCTGCTTGTCGCACCCACCAGAGAGCATCTCAAGTACGTGGTTCAAATGCACTTTCCCAGGGAGCAGGCCACCAACAACACTGCCGAGTACGAAGGATTGCTTGCCGGTCTGTGCATTGCAATCGACCTTGGTATCAGGAAGTTGATCATCAGAGATGACTCGCATCTTGTGGTGAAACAGATTAACAAAGATTATTAGAGCCCGTTGATGGAAGCATACGTCGATGAAGTGAGGAAGCTAGAATAGCACTTTCATGGTCTGCAAATGGAGCACATCCCCCGTGCCCAAAATGAGATTGCTGACGACCTGTCAAAGCTTGCCGCTAAAAGATCTCATGTGGAACCAGGAAATTTTGTGCTACAACTAACTTAGCCATCTGTTACACCATCAAGGCCATCCAGGAAGAGAAATCTAAATACTAGTGGGTACTTTCCGGCAAAGCTGCCCGTAGCTGCCAAGAAAAGTAACTCCACCGACAAGACACTTTTTGCCGGTGAGCAACAGCCTCCGGCAAGCCAAGTTCTTGCCATCGAAGCAAGCACTCCTGCAGAGGAAGAAATGCCTTTAGTCCTTGTCATCGAGCCGCAAGCTCTGGCATGGGCACAGCTTATCGTCCAGTACCTCCAAATAAGAGAACTTCTGGAAGAGGAAGAAGAAGCTGAAAGAGTAGCCCGTCAATCAAGTATGTACCAATTTGTTGACAACACGTTGTACAGAAAGAGACCAAATGAGGTGAAATTGAAGTGCATTTGCCGGGAAGATGGACAAAAGTTGTTGGCAGAGATAGATGAAGGGATGTGTGGCTCTCATATTGGGTCACGCGCACTCCTCGGCAAGGCATTCCGGCAAGGTTTCTACTGGCCGACAGCCCTTCAAGATGCCTTGGCGGTGGTGACCAGATGCGAAGCATGTCAGTTCCACGCCAAGGACATACACCAGCCAGCACTACTGCAGGCGACTGCTAATGTGACACATGAATCAGAGACCCCTCGACCAAACTGTGTGCGATGCATGAATCGCAAACGGTATCGTAATAAAACCGTCACCAATAAGACGAACTGTGTGCAATGGCGGAGACATCAAGTATGATTCATATTAGAGACGCGTGTGCAATACGTGACATACAGTTGATCCATACGAACTGTTTGCGATGAGCCAGAACAACAGATATGGGTAGCCAGTTCGAGGTGTGTGCGATACACGACATACAGTTCACTCAGATGAACTGTTTGTGATTACCCAACACAACAGAAAGGGTTAAACAGATCAAGGTGTGTGCGATATACAACATACAGTTCACTCGGATGAACTGTGTGTGATGAGCCAAAACAACAAAAGTGGTTCAACTTAACAAGATGTGTGTGATACGCAACAAACAGGTCAGTAATCAGAAATGTGTGGGAAGACCGATAACAACACAGATGATTCCTGCTAATAAGCCGTGTATGTTGTGGGCAAATAGTTGCTGGTATACACTTATCAGTGATTGATGAAATATTCACCAACGGGTTCCCTAGTTTAGCCCGTGGGCGATGTGATTTGCTCTGTCCGCACAATATCTATGCTGTGTCTACACAACAACAACATATATACTTATAAGAACATGATTGCATAACCAAATTAAACATCCAATTACATTATACCAAAAATACCAGAAATATTGCAAGGTTCAAATTCCAGCATTACAAGGCCCAAATTCAAAGATTACATGGTTCAAACTGTTCTTACAAATCAAATTCATCTTCTTCAGAGTCTGAGCCATGCTCTATTTCTGCGAATGGATCAGTCACCAAGAAGTCATATATCGGTTTGATCGAGTGACTTCCGAATAATCTGTCATTTGTAGTTCCAAACTGAAATTCAGCTTCTGTAGAGCCTTTTCCATTCAGTTATAGACGCCTGCACTGATCAACAAACCATTCACTCTTGTGCACTAAATATAGGGTAAACCTCGTTACCTTGAGCACACCTGCTCTCTGAACAAAGAACCTGGCGAATTTAATATCTGGTCTGGTGCCTTGGTACTCGTTCAAAGTAATTTTTGTGAGATGAAGATCAAGGCATTCAATGGGATTGTTATATTGTGCCACATTTTCCACTTTCGGGCCTGCTTTTATCTGCAAACGAAGACAACATATTAGTGCCTAGCTGCAGTTTTGAACACTTCGGGCCTCTTTGCTTTGCAGGATTTCTAAAATACACGAATAGAGTGACATGCCTTCTTCAATCGTTCATGATTAACATCTCAAATAATATATGTATTGAAATCCTCCAAATTTCCTTTAGAAATCATACTACATTTGTCATTGTAATCATGGGTAAAAGTAACAACAAATTGAACTCCGTTGTGGTTAACAATTAACAGGAAAGGAGCATCACCTTGATGTATAGCTTCTCCATGCACAGAAAACATCTAAGGAATCTAACAAGTTCATCCAGATCAGGGCTGACAGAATGTAGTGCCAAGATCGTCACTGTGCGCAGAGACGGGGTCAAGCTTGTGGGGATCATTTTCTGGATGACAGCCGAACATAGATCAACAAAAATTAGATAAAATGTGATGTCCAATAAGAAGAAGGAGAAGAAGAAGACTGTTACCTGAATGGATAATGATCCAGTAACAAGTTTGGAGAATTCGGAACGCGAATAGCCCAACACTGTCAATTTCGGTGCGTCAATGACGTGACCCTGATTCTTGTTGGACATTCTTTATCAAGTACAAGCAATCTCTCAAGGAAAGGCGCATTCTCAATGACCATATCGTGAAACACCTCAAATGATAGCCTGTTGCGGCACCAGCAATGCACATAAATTGTACGGACATTCGTCGAGGCGATGTGGAGGCTACTGAACCCATCCATCACCTGAAGACGTAGGTACTCGAGTGTTGTACAGCCGCCGAGCAGGCGCTCCAAATCCTCCTTCGAGATGCGGACGCCCATGAGCTCGAGGTGCTTCAGTCTAGGGAGATGAAGAGCGGGTGCGGCATCAATCTGGGGGGAAAAAGCACTGCATGAACGTAGCGCGGCGCAGTATGGGAGCGAGGCGGAGCGCGGACGGCGGCAACGAGCGCGGATGTCCAGAATGAAAGCTGAGCTCCTCGAGCTGATCTAGGGCGGGGGATAGGAACCACTCGTGAAACTTGGGTTCGGCCTTGCAGTTGGAACGGAACTTGTCGATGGCAAGGCGCCTGACCAGCCCAGGGTGTGTGGCGAGGATGTGGGACAATGCGTCCAGGCGTTTGCGCTCCCCGTTGCAGAGCTCGTCGTCGTTGATGAGGTCCAGAGGGGGCGCCACCGCCAGGAGAGGACAGTGATCCCCACGCCAAATTAGATGGGGAGGAGGGATATGATGGTTACCAACATCTCATAGGGGAGGCTCCTGATGAAGTCCACGCTCGCCGGAGGCTATTGCGGTTCTGGCTCGACCCGCCTCCGCTTGTTGGCCGGCTCGTCCTCCATCGCAGTAGGCGGCGATCCTTGCCGGCAGCGCTTATAGATAAGAACGGAGGAGTGAGGAGAACTGGAAACTGTTCTACATACCTTCCCGAGGCGGCCGAAACCAAAGCCATCAATAAATTTTTGGCACTGCTCGCTGGAAGGTCAAAGGGTTCGCTTCCCGATGAGCCTGCGCGGCGAACTGCTCGCTCACGTCCCGTTGAGCCTGCACGGTGGACAGCTCGCACGCGTCCCGTCTAATCGAACAGCTGCCCGCGGTAGTAAATGGTTAGTGGAACGCCCACGGTTGGAATACAACCGTTTGCCATAATAACGTGGCAGCTATTTGTTCCAAAATGCCTTGAAACTCAAATAATGTATGAAAAAGGCCAAGCAAACCCTGAATAATTCCAAATTGTAGCACCACACTCCTATAGTTGCATGTCGCGTCTATAAAAAAATCAAGGTGGGAAGAGGCAGCGTATGTTGTTTTGCACACAGAGGTGACACGTTCCCTCTCGGAACCATGATGCTTCTTGACAGAAGCTCCAGTTTGTAAGAAGTTTATACCAAAACTTGTCCTAAATCGGCCAATTTTTTTACCACGGCATGTTGGTGCCATGTCATGACACCATGCCAAGTTTCATGATTTTCAGGCGAGTTTTGGATTTACAGGGAATTTAAAACCAAGTTTCTTAATGTTTACGGCCGAGCCACGATGCCCAGATGTTCGAAATTCATTCCCATTTCTTGCATGGGACCTAAACATTCACCCAAGGACACATATATGATTTTTCAACCCATTTTGGTGCACTGGAGCATGTGCATGTAGTTCAAATTTGAATTATGCACATTAAATGCCAAGAAACTCAATTAATGTATAAAAATGCCAAACGAACCCTGAATAATTCCAAATTTTAACACGACACTCCTATAGTTGCATGTCACCTCTGTAAAAAAATCAAGACAGGAAGAGGCAGTGTATGTCGTTTCGCACATAGAGGTGACACGTTCCCTCTCGGAACCATGATGCTTCTTGCGAGAAGCTCCGGTTTGTAAGAAGTTTGTACCAAAACTTGTCCCAAATCGGTCAATTTTTTACCACAACATGTTGGTGCCATGTCATGACACCATGCCAAGTTTCATGATTTTCAGGCGAGTTTTGGATTTACAGGAATTTTAAAACCAAGTTTCTTAATGTTTACGGCCAAGCCACGACGCCCAGATGTTTAAAATTCATTCCCATTTCTTGCATGGGACCTAAACATTCGCCCAAGGACACATATATGATTTTTCAACCCATTTTGGTGCACTGGAGCATGTGCATGTAGTTCAAAATTGAATTATGCACATTAAATGCCTAGAAACTCAATTAATGTATAAAAATGCCAAACAAACCCTGAATAATTCCAAATTTTAACACGACACTCCTATAGTTGCATGTCGCGTCTGTAAAAAATCAAGGCGGGAAGAGGCAGCGTATGTCGTTTCACACACAGAGGTGACACGTTCCCTCTCGGAACCATGATGCTTCTTGAGAGAAGCTCCGGTTTGTAAGAAGTTTATACCAAAACTTTTCCCAAATCGGCCAATATTTTACCACAACATGTTGGTGCCATGTCATGATACCATGCCAAGTTTCATGATTTTCAGGCGAGTTTTGGATTTACAAGAATTTTAAAAACAAGTTTCTCAATGTTTACGGCCGAGCCACGACACCCAGATGTTTGAAATTCATTCCCATTTCTTGCATGAGACCTAAAAATTCACCCAAGGACACATATATGATTTTTCAACCCATTTTGGTGCACTGGAGCGTGTGCCTGTAGTTCAAATTTGAATTATGCACATTAAATGCCTAGAAACTCAATTAATGTATAAAAATGCCAAACGAACCCTGAATAATTACAAATTTTAACACGACACTCCTATAGTTGCATGTTCACTGCAGATAAATGTTCTAGCAATTCAAACACCGTCCTTTCCCGCCATAACCCCATTTTGTTTTTCAAATCAGAATGAAAAAATCAAGTATACCACAAACAGTTTATTAGTAAGAATCGTGTGCGATGGAGTATTAAATATCTTGGGGCACCCGCATGTATGGATTACGCTGGAAGCTTCGTCGGCTACAATCTAGTGCCAGCGCATCAACCACACTTGCGCGCCAGTTTTTCACTGCACCGAGCGAAAAAATTTGGCAACCATGGAAATATCTAGCTCCCCGCCTCCTCCCCCCGACCAAAAGCCACATTTCCACAGTTTCCTCCTTCCTTTCCAAGTTCAAGCCTTCACTACTTGCTTGCAGCACCGCCTGCTCGCCAGCGACGCTCCTTCCTGCTGCGCGGCCTTGTCGATATAGTCTGGTAATCCACACCCCACTTTTACTTGTAAACTGCGTTGGGATTTCCCCGAAGAGGAGGGGTGATGCAACACACTAGAGATAAGTATTTCCCTCAGTGAGAACCAAGGTATCAATCCAGTAGGAGAACCACGCAGAACCTCGTGAACAGCACCTACACACACAAAAGCAAATACTTGCACCCAACGCGGGCAAGAGCGTTGTCAATCCCCTTGAACTCGTTATTTGCAAGGATTAATTCTGATAGTTATAGATAGATAAAATAAATTGCAAAATAAAATAAAGGAAATAAAATTGCAGCAAGGTATTTTTGTATTTTATATATGATAAAAGTAGACCCCGGGGCCATAGTTTTCACTAGAGGCTTCTCTCTCAAACACATAGCATACGGTGGGTAAACAAATTACTGTTGGGCAATTGATAGAAAAGCGCATAGTTATGACGATATTCAAGGCAATGATCATGTATATAGGCATCACATCCAAGACAAGTAGACCGACTCCTGCCTGCATCTACTACTATTACTCCACACATCGACCGCTATCCAGCAAGCATCTAGGGTATTAAGTTAATAAAAAATAGAGTAACGCCTTAAGCAAGATGACATGATATAGACAAAGTAAACCCAATCAATATGAATAAACCCCATCATTTTATCCTTAATGGCAACAATACAAATACGTGTCTTGTCCCCTACTTTGTCACTGGGATATAGAACACCGCAAGATTGAACCCATCACAAAGCATCTCTCCCATTGCAAGATAAATCAATCTAGTTGGCCAAACCAAACGGATAGATCGGAGAGAAATACAAAGCTATAACAATCATGCATAAAAGAATTCAGAAAAGACTCAAATATTTCTCAGGAATAATCTGATCATAAAACCACAATTCATCGGATCCCAACAAACACACCCCAAAAGAAGATTACATCGAATAGAACTCCAAGGAGATCCAGGAGAACATTGTATTGAAGATCAAAGAGAGAGAAGAAGTCATCTAGCCACTAGCTATGGACCCGTAGGTCTGTGGTAAAGAACTCACACATCATCAGAGGGGCAGCAAGCTTGATGTAGAAGCCCTCCGTGATCGATTCCCCCTTCGGCAGGGTGCCGGAAAAGGCCTCCAGATGGGATCGTGGAAGAATAGAAGCTTGCAGCGGCGGAGAAGTTATTTCGTGGGGCTCTCTGTTGGTTTCCCAATATTTGAGAATTTATAGAGGTGGAATTAGGTCAAAAGGATCCACGAGGGGCCCACAAGGCATTAGGGCGCGCCCCCTGGGACCGCGCCCTATTGCCTTGTGACTTCCTCGTGAGGCTTCTGGCCTCCTCCCGAAGCTTCTAGGGTCTCTTTTGTCCAGAAAAAAAAATCGTCAAAAAGTTTCGTAGCGTTTGGACTCCGTTTGGTACTGATTTCCTGGAAAACCAAAAACAGGCAGAAAACAACAACTGGCACTGGGCACTAGGTTAATGGGTTAGTCCCAAAAAATGATATAAAATAGCATACAATTGCATATAAAACATCCAAGATTGATACTATAATAGCATGGACCAATCAAAAATTATAGATACGTTGGAGACGTATCACCCACCCCCATCCTCCTCCTCCTTCTCCGTCCCACATGCAACGACCGCCGACGCGACACCTTCCACCCAAATCAGTGCCCCATCCTCCAAATAAGCGCCGCCCATAGCCGTTTTGCACGCAATATAGCCAGGAGCTCAAGCAGCATGTGGCAGCGGAGAAGCAAATCGCGGTCGCACGCGCGGATGAGTTCGCAATTGCTGCCATGGGTGCCGACCGCCAGATCTTGGAGAAGCACCTCGCCATCGAGGCCACCATTGATGCCTTGCGCGCGGATGCCGCCACGTGGTTGGCTGCTTTAAACGACAATTCGTGGTGTTTTCTCGAGGCCACCGCTGGTGCCTTCTAGTGAATTGTCCTCTGTAATGTTAATATGCAATCTGATCTTCTGAAATGTGATGTTCAGTTAACAGTTTGGTTCAACAATTTCTATATTTCCTAGTAGTTCTTAAGCATGTTTGGTTTGGTTAACTGTCTGATCTTCTAGTATACGTTCTATTCTGCAATAGTTAACTGTTTGGTTCATTTGTTCTGCTGTCCAGTTAACTATTTGGTTCAACTCTGCAATGTGATGTTCATTTGTTGTGGGTACAATTTTGTATTATTATGCATGTGAGAAATAAATCGAATTTGGCTGTACAAAATACGGAGTGCATGAGAAACATATACAATTGCTATATTTCCAAGTTGTTTAGCATGCTTGTTTTGGTTAACTGGCTTTTCCATGCGGCTCGAATTAATCTGCTGGATTTGCAATTTGTTTATTTTTCATTAACATATTCTACTGATAGTATGCCAACATTCACTTAACCTGATCGATATCTACCTTATATGTGTTGCAGGGAAACAATGGGAGGCACTGAGGTTTACCATCGAGCTTTGCACATGCATGACCCTTTGGCTAATAGCACACTAAGGTTTACCATTGAGGTTTTTAACAATTTGGTCTTGCACATGTAGGTCCTGCTGTCAGAGGTTTAGACCCACTGTTCGACCCATTTTGCATATGGGGAAATGAGATGTCCATGAATATTAGTCAAGTCAAGAAACTCAGAAAGATTGTTAGGATGAAGAAACTAGCGACGAATAACAGCAAGATCTTTGTTTGCACAATGAAGAAGACATCAGTCAACTATAGGATGGTACTAACTCTTTTACCTTGTTTTTTTTTCATTGCGACATTTCAAAATTTAGAACAGATATTTATGCATATCTTTGTTTTCAGTCCTTTCCAAAGCAGTTCACCGATGATTAACTCTCAGACCACCTGCATGGTCAAGAGGCGAGGAAGGTATTCATTCAACACCCACGGTACAATATTGAAGTCTTCCTCAAGAGGACGAAGGTTGGGCGGGCAATTATCCACAGCCACTGGCCTAAAGTTGCAAGGACATTCAACATCACTGAAGGCTCAATATTCGCCTGCCGCTTCAGCAGTTTTCCAGATGAGATTCATCTGTCTATTTACCGTCTATGATGTTGCTTTCCAAAGGTTTTAGATGTTGCATGTGAAACTTGGTACTGTTGTGTAATGGTGTAGCTAGCTATATGCCTATATGGTGTAACTGAGTGCTAAAGCTATCTGATGTTGTACTCTGATGTAATTCAATTATGAAATCCTCGTTATAATTATACGGATATGAAATATATGGTGTGTTTGATATGAAATGTCGATTTGATTATTAAATGGATTATCAATAATTGGCCAATTAGCCTGCTTATTGGTTTTTTCTATTGCAGGTGGTTTCTCAGACAACACCGTGGGTGATGAACTCAAACAACCCACACAGTTTCTAGAAAGTAGGCGTGTTGGATCAATGAACAATCACACACAACTTCCGCCCTACAAATGTTTGTGTTAGGCCTCCTTGCACAAACGTTTCCACATAAAAATTGTGTATGATGTACATACGAACAGAAATGTTTGTCTGGGATTCACTGTGTGGGATGTACATATGAACGAAAACGATTGGGCATGTATAATTGTCTGCGATGGCTCGCCCGATCACACACGAGCTCTTTTTGTCCCGCGTGTGTGACTGGAGGACCTATCGTCGACGGTTTCTTGGTCGTATGGGAAGGGCCCCCCCTATCGCACACATAGGAAGGCGACGGTTTAAAACTCTATCGCAGAAAGGGGGTAAAAACCGTTTGTATAGGGCATCTCTGCACCAGTGCAGCTCAAGCCCTTCAAACCATCTCTCTTTCCTGGCCCTTCTCGGTCTGGGGGCTCGATATTCTCGGCCCCTTTCCCCGTGCTACCGGGGGCTTTGAATTCTTATACGCTGCAATCGACAAGTTTACAAAGTGGCTTGAGGTACAGCTAGTGAGAAAGGTGACGACACAGTCAACTATCAAGTTCCTCAAAGGATTGGTGGCACGTTTTGGCGTTCCAAACAGGATCATCACCGACAACGGCGCCCAGTTCACGAGTCGCGCCTTCACAGCATACTGCCAAGACCCTGTAAGCAAGATCTGCTACGCACTACTGGAATCAGAGAATTTGCCATCAGCCAGCTCTTTGCCGTCTGCTAGCGGACGGCACAGAAGGATTTTGCCATCAGCTCACAAAGAGCAGACAGCAAAGATCAGGCTGATGGCAAACATACAGTTTGCCATCAGCCATTTCTTTGCCGTCCGCCAGCCGACGGCAAAGGGCCTGAAGGCAGACGGCAAAGAGCCCAGATGGGCCCCACTGGACCGTGGAGCGGGCTAGATCAGGTGGACGGGCTGGATGCCGTCCGCTGGATCTTTGCCGTCCGCTTCAGCGCTCTTTGCCGTCTGCTAGCAGACGGCAAAGAAGATGGCCTAACTAACGGCCGTGCCCCCCGGCCCCACCCCTCTTTGCCGTCTGCTAGCAGACCTCTTTGCCGTCTGCTAGCAGACGGCAAATAGGCTGCCTAAGTAACAGTCGTGCCCCCCTCTGTCTCCCCCTCAATCTCTCTCTCTCCCCCCCCCACGTCACCCACCCCACCCGCCGCCCCAGCCCCGCCCAACGCCGCCGAGCCCCGCCGCCGGCCCCTGCGCCCAACACCGCCGCCAGCCCTTGCGCCTGCCCTGCCACCGGCCCCTGCTACCGCCCCGCCCCCCCGGCCCCTGTGCCCGCGACGCCGCACCGTCGGCAAGCCCCGGGCCGAGCCCCGCGACGGCCCACTGCCGGCGAGCCACGCCGCGGCGCCGCCCCCCTCCCCGCGGCCCTTCTCTAGCACCGCAGTGCCGGCGTCCTCCCTGCGGCGGCCCTCCTCCACCGGACCCTCCGAGGTGAGCTTTTTTTCCTGTTTTTTGCTGTTTAGGTTTAGGTTAGAGTGCTAGGTTTAGGTTTAGGTTTAGGTTTAGGTTTAGGTTTAGATTTACATAATTAGAAGAAGAAAGAAGAAAGATGAAAGATGAAAAAAAAAGAAGAAAAATAAGAATAAGTAGAAGAAGAGGAAGAAGAAGAAGAAGAAGAAGAAGAAGAAGAAGAAGAAGAAGAAGAAGAAGAAGAAGAAGAAGAGGAGGAGGAGAAGAAAAGAAGAAGAAGAAGAAGAAGAAGAATAAGAAGAAGAAGAAGAAGAAGAAGAAGAAGAAGAAGAAGAAGAAGAAGAAGAAGAAGAAGAAGAGGAGAAGAAGAAGAGGAAAAAGGAAAAGAAGGAAGAAGAGGAAGAAGAAGAAGAAGAAGAAGAAGAAGAAGAAGAAGAAGAAGAAGAAGAACAAGAACAAGAAGAAGAAGAAGAGGAGGAGGAGGAGGAGGAGAAGAAAAGAAGAAGAGGAGGAAGAGGAGGAGAAGAAAAGAAGAAGAAGAAGAAGAAGAAGAAGAAGAAGAAGAAGAAGAAGAAGAAGAAGAAGAAGAAGAAGAAGAAGAAGAAGAAGAAGAAGAAGAAGAAGAAGAAGAAGAAGAAGAAGAAGAAGAAGAAGAAGAAGAAGAAGAAGAAGAGGAGGAGGAGGAGAAGAAGAAGAAGAAGAAGAAGAAGAAGAAGAAGAAGAGGAGGAGGAGGAGAAGAAGAAAAGAAGAAGAAGAAGAGGAGGAGGAGGAGAAGAAGAAGAAGAAGAGGAGGAGGAGAAGAAAAGAAGAAGAAGAAGAAGAAGAAGAAGAAGAAGAAGAAGAAGAAGAAGAAGAGGTGTCGACGGAAAAACCCTAAATAATAACTCTTTAGGTTAGGGGTTGTTGCGGGGAAAGAGCAGTGCGAATCATTTTTTTACAACTTGGCGGTGGCATCCTGTTGTAAATATTTAGTTAGGTTGACGGAAAAAACAATAATGCTATGTTACTCATCTTTGGATTTAAATGTGCAGTTGTTTCGTCGCTGCGAGGGTCTGGTGTTCGAAAACCTCCCCGTGCGTTTGACGAACTCCCCTGCGTTCGTGGGTGAGCACAAATGACATCCCCCCCCTTAATTTGCTCTGTTCCAGTCTTCGTGCCGATGAAACTTGCTAGCTATAGGTGTCTTCAATCATCAGTATGCGTGACCAGTATGCATCTCCCGTTCGAAAGGGCGGCATCTATAAATATGCATGTCTTTGCATATTTATAACCGCCATCCTTTCGAATTGTCCAACGTTATCCATGGACAGCCTGAGTATGTGTAGATTGGGTTCGTTTTCCCATGCTCTGCTCCGGATCCGATGTAGAATTTCGTCAATGCCTCCCTGTTGTTCTCCGGGTACACATCCTCTCTGTTTATTGCCGAGACGTGTATCAGGAGAACAGCGGGGAGGTGCCGCCAAAATTGTGCGTCGAATCCGGAGCAGAGCATGGGAAAACGAACCCAATCTACACATACTCGGGTGGGATTAGGACCTATCTTTACCTATTAGCGTGTAGGTTGCATGAGCATAATAAAATTGACAAACTTAATTAAATGATGAATATATATGATGAATTATATATATATATATTTCTTGTGTGTTTAGTAGGTAGGCAAGATGAGTGATCGTGCGTGGATGTACACCGGCCACACTAGTCAGGAAGACATGACCACTGAATGGTTAACAAAAACCAAGGGGTTTGTGAAAGCCGCATTTGCAAATGGCCAGAGAAAAACCTGGTGCCCCTGTCTTAGGTAAAAAGAGGACAGAGGATGAAATGGTAAACACCTGCAGAAGTGGGGTTTTACGCCTGATTATACGGTGTGGACATTTCATGGTGAGTCTGCCCAACGTACCAGAGCTGAGGTGGTTCGTCGTCGCACCGACGAGCATGGTACCGGGATCGACGATATGGTGCAAGACTTTGATGATGCTCGGGATTCGGACAAGGAGATGGAGGAATCTGCAAAGGCCTTCAATGAAATGTTGGAGTCTTCAAAACGTCCTCTCCACGAGCACACTGAGCTTTGTCAGCTGGATGCCATCGCACAAGTAATGGCTCTGAAGGCTCAATTCAACTTGGGCAGAGAATGCTACGACGCGATGATGACACTATTTGGATGCTTTCTACCCAAAGGCCATGTAATGCCTGCAAACCTGTACCAGTCGGACAAAATCCTCCGTGCACTTAAGATGCCCTATGAGAAGATAGATGCCTGTGAGAACGGATGTGCCTTATTTAGGCTTGAGTATGCGGGCTTGAACTATTGTCCCATTTGCAAGTCTTCCAGGTATGTTGTGGTAGACAACGGTATGGGTGAGAAGAGGCAGACCAAAATCCCCGTTAATGTTCTTCGGTATCTGCCAATCATACCAAGACTTCAACGTCTTTTCATGGTCGAAGGGACGGCCAGACAGATGACATGGCACAAATTGGGCAAAAGAACCGAACTAGATGCAGATGGGAATCAGATGATGGTACACACATCGGATGTTTTTGCGTGGAAGAAGTTCGATGAATTACATGGGGATAAAGCGGCAGATCCAAGGCATCCTCGAGTCTGCATCGGCACGGATGGGTTCAATCCGTTTGGTATGACGGCAACCCAATACAGTTGTTGGCCTGTATTTGTCATTCCACTCAATCTCCCCCCGGACAGATTATGCAAAGAAAGAACATTTTCCTAACGTTGATAATTCTAGGGCCCAACTATCCGGGAAAGAATATGAATATGTATATGCAACCGCTTAAGGATTAATTGCAAGAAGCTTGGGATAATGGGTTCAAGACATACGACTCCGCTAGCAAACAAAACTTCATAATGCATGTCTGGTAGATGTACTCGATGCATGACTTGCCGGCGTATGCGCTATTCGTTGGCTGGTGTGTGCATGGAAGGTTCCCCTGCCCCACATGCAAGGCAGCTCTTCAGTTTCATTGGCTGGAGGCGGGTCGCAAGTATTCTTGCTTCGACTTGCATAGACCGTTCCTGGATCCTCGCCATAAGTTCAGAAAAGACAAGAAGAACTTCATCAAAGGTAGAGTTGTCAAAAACTCTGCACCACCTGCGTTGACAGGCCAACAGATCCTGGATCAGTTAAAAGCTCTCGAGCCTGATCCAGAGCGTCCAGGGTATTTCAAGGGGTATAATTCGGAACACGCCTGGACTCACAAGACATGCTTGTGGGATCTGCCTTAGTTCAAAGACCTCCTTCTTCCACACAACATCGACGTGATGCACACTGAAAAGAATATCGGTGAGGCCCTTTTTGGTACATTTGATTGGCATAGAGGGGAAGTCAAAGGATAATCCTAAGGCTAGAGTCGATCAGCAGATTCTATGTGATAGACCGTTACAGAACATGCGACAACCGAAAGGAAAGAAGAACTGGACGAAGCCAAAGGCCTGGATCAATCTTGGAAGGCCAGCTATGAGGGAAATTATCTTGTGGGTGAAAATGCAGTTGATGTTCCCCGATGGGTATGCAGCGAATCTAAAGAGGGGAGCGAGTCTTGAAAAATTGAAAATATTTGGTCTCAAGAGTCATGATTGGCACATATGGCTTGAGTGGGTAATGCCGGTGATGTTGCGTGGCTTTATCCCTGAGGATGAATGGCTAGTACTGGTAGAGCTGAGCTATTTCTTCCGTGTTCTTTGTGCGAAAGAACTATCGCCTGCGGTGATAGATGACATGGAAAAGTTGGCGCCGGAGTTGCTCTGCAAGTTAGAGAAGATCTTTCCACCGGGCTTCTTTAATCCAATGCAGCATTTGATTTTACATCTCCCGACCGAGGCAAGATTGGGGGGCCCGTGCAAAATCGTTGGTGCTATGCAACTGAGAGGATGCAGAAGACGCTTCGAGCAAAATGTAAAAATAAACATAGAATTGAAGCATCGATGGCCGAGGCATTCATTACTGAGGAGGCGGCAAACTTCGTGACAGCACACTACGAAGCCAAAAATCGTCATTTGCATAATCCGAAGCCTCGGTACAATGCTGGCGACCCTAAAAAAGGTGGATCCAACCTTAGCCTATTCAAAGGGAAGCTCGCGCCAGCCGGTGCTTCGAAACCAATAGAGTTGGATGTCGAAGAATGGCGGACCATTTCGTTGTATATCTTCAACAACCTAACAGAAGTGCGGCCGTACATCGAGTAAGTTGTCGGTACATTGTTTCGCAACTTCTAATTATTCCTTTGAACTGCTCTTATTCCCGGATATTTGATACAGTCGATACGTCGCCAAATTCTCGGATGGAGCGGTGATCCAAAAGGATTCCGTCGAAGAGTATGAGCTTCTGGCAAAGCATGGAGGCGGCTATCCCGGTTTCATCTGTTGGTTCAAACAAACAGTAATTAGCATTAATAGACCATTTCATTTCTTGGTCTAATTTGCGGCTAATGCAACAATTCTTTCGTATTAAACTTGTAGGCTAATTCAGAGTCTATGGACGCCGAATTGAGACAAGCCGCTAATGGCTTTGACTATAAGGTCCGTTCATTTGAGAAATACGGCATCAACGGGTATCGCTTTCGTACCTTTGGCAAAGAGCTATCTATGGCCGACCGAAAATCTACAAATTGTGGTGTCTCTGCTATCGGCGAAGGAGGTACCGAGTATTATGGAAGAGTTGAAGCAATTTATGAACTTCTATTCTATGGTGAAAACCCACCGAACGTCGTAGTCTTCAAATGTTATTGGTTCCAGCCGAAGGAGACTAGAAAGACTCATGAACATATAGGGCTAGTAGAAATCAAACAAAGCACCCATTTAGATGTTCCCGATGTCTATATTACGGCTCAACAGGTGACCCAAGTTTTCTATCTACCGTGGGCATGCCAAACTAATGCAAATCTGAAGGGTTGGGATGTCGTTTATGAAGTGCCGCCAAGTGTTAGACCACCTCCCCCCAATGAAGAGGATTATGAACCTCACATTAACCCAGACAGATATGATGGAGAATTCTTCCAAGAAACACGTCTTTCCAAAAAACGTTTCAAGAACCGCTCTACTTCACCCCAGAACATGGAAGTAGACAGCGACAGTGAATCCGACAACACCCCTGAGCCGGAACAAGAAGAGTTGGAACAAGAAGAGGTTACTGCTGCGGATGATCTGTCAATGCTTGACCGATTACAGAATGGCCTTCCACATGTTGATGCCGCCGAACCCGATGAGCACGTCATTCATGACGACATGCGTGATAGTGATGATGATGATGATGATGATTCCGGAGCATATATAGACGATCCAGACTATTATTAGTTTGTATGCATCCCAACTTAAATTATATACATATTATTATTCATGTCAGTTCTTCAATTTTTTTATGTTGTACTAATTTCGTTTACTCTTTGTCATGGCAGGTGTTGAAAGATGGTGGGCGCGGGTCCAGAGCACGCCGCGGGTACTTCTTCGGCGGCGGCCCGCGGGAGGGGTACTTCCATTCCACCCGTACCTCTCCGGAGAGCGTTGTTAGACAGTATGGGGACACCGTCGGGCGCTTCTTCATCGGCGTCGTTGCCCACCGGGAGAGGAGGTTGGGGAGGGAAGAAGAGAGGAGGTAGATCAGGACGCAGGGGCGGGAGAGGTAGGCAAGCTGCTATGCCTTCCTCGCCGCCACCCCTAGCTGATTCACCCAAGCACAGGACTGCTAGGGTGGACCCGTTTGAGGTGGAGGCTACGGGGACTCCGCACCACGAGCCTCGGGTCGACGGGCCTTCTGCCCACGAGACTCCGGACCCAGAGGCTTCGGCCCACGACACTTCGGACCAGGCTACGTCCCAGGAGACGTCCGGATGGGGTACCTGGCCAGATCTGCGTGAGGGGCCGAGTGGCCATGCTGATGGTGGCGGGGATGATCCGTTTACTGATAGTGAGGGCGAGGTGGTTGAGGGGGCCACCGTGTACCAGCGTGGTGGTACACGGCTCCCGCCCGTGCCGGCGACCCGCGAGCTGCGGCCGGTGATTAGGCCTGATGGGGAGAAGTAAGTGCATTTACTCTTTTTGTACCTTTTGCCTTCAGGTTTCTTCAAATATCTAATGCGTTGGCCTTGTCATACTGCAGGGGTTGGGTACACGCTAGTGGAGTCCACAGGCCCATCACCGTCCTTGGTGTGCTTTGCCAGCAAAACTTCCCAGGGTTTGTCACATTGCCCGGTGAGGGTCAGCTTCCACAGCTAGGATTGAGCTGGGAGCACTACTTGGCTGCCCAGGCCCCGCCCGACCACATGATCGACGGTGTCTTGTGCCACACGATTGCCGAGATGGTGATCAGAAGCTTTTGGGTAATTTCTCCTTTGCACAATTAAAAATTAACAATAGCTAGTTATTTTACTAATCAGTGTTGTCTCGTTTGATTGCAGACCTTCTACAGGTGTGAGGAGGGATACGAGGAGGAGGCGGCACAGGTTATCAATAGCGAGTGCAGGCGCCTACTACAAAACTTATGGCACGAGGCTCGACCACAGGCTGTTCGAGACTACTACGCCACGCGTGGTATTAAGAAGGACAAGGCGTCGTGCCGGTCTAAATTTCTGAAGAAGGATCAGTACATGAAGGTAATTAACTATTCTTAAGGCATTGTACTTAGTTTCCTTGATTTGATTCGTAGGCGTAGCGCTCAAATTTCTCTTTACTAACTTAGGTGCCCCCGAGATGGTGTGCGGATAAGATGGATTGTTGGGAGGCGTTGGTGGATGAGTGGTGCACAGGCCGCTGGCGAGCCGTCCACGACAATGCCAAGGACCGGCGTGCCCAAATGGTTGGTGTGCCACACCATCAAGGCAGCGCCAACTTATTTCAGTTCGGGCGGAACTGGGTATGTGGCTTGCTTCATGATTCATGCAATTCATTCTTCATGCTAGCTTGAGCCCTTCACTAATACTTTGTTCCTCTCTTTTAGGCGGGACACAATAACACGGAGGTGCTAGAGGTTTACGACCTTTATGCCATGGCCCATACTGCCTCGTACAAGAAGGTCAAGGCATTCTCTGAGGCTGACCTCGATAATCCAGAGAACTTCACCAACATCTCCTCCCACCACAAGCTCGTGAGGTACAGAGATGAGGGGAAGGCGAGGAAAGGGGAGGACTTTAACCCGAGCCAGCATCCCTTTGATCCAGAGCTGGTGATGATATCTGGTGGCGGGAGGCCCCATGGCTCGATAGCCATTGGAGATGGACTTATACGTTGTCCTCGCACTCTCCCGGAGATCAAGGCGTGCCAAACGAGCTCCTGTCCTGAGATAAGGCCTCGTCCACGGCTAGTCGATCTCGCCATCGAGGTAAGTTATACGGACTCAGATATCTTTCCTCCATTACATTGTGTGTGTGCCCATCCATGATTAAAATGCTAACGAGGAGTGGTGTTGCAGGCTGCTCTTCATAAAGAGAGAGAGACAACCCAGGCGCTTCTGGAGGAGAGGGACCGGCTGGCGACGGAGAGGGAACGGCTGGCGGAGGAGAAGACGGCTAGGTTGTTGGAGGAGGAGACGGCATGGAATGATGCATCTCACCGGGCCATGTACGAGCTCCTCGTGGTAAGTTTCTTATGCATATTAGCCAAATCATGCACGTAATATGTTCGTTTCATTACAAACCTATATGACTGACTCGTCAAAACCAAATGTGCAGTCTATGTGCGAGAAGACCGGTCAAACCCCTCCGTCGATGCCGGTCATTACTAGAGCGGGAACGGTGAGTTTCATTTGAATGGTCATTAGTTACAAGTCTTAACATTTGAGTGTCATCATGCTAACGAGACTTTGCAAATGATCTTTGGTGCAGCATAACTCCGAAGCCGCATCGCACAACCCTTCTCCAGGTGAAACCGGCCCGACGAACCCCGATGCTTGACCTCCGGTAAGTTTTCTCTATTATGCCACATACTTAGCTTATTTTCCCCAAAAAAGACATACTTATATAGCTAATTATCCTCCAAAATGACATAATTAGCTTATTTAGTCCATTTATGACATAATTAGCTTATTCGTTGCAAAAATGGCATAATAACCTTGGTTACCTCATAAATGTCATATACTTAGCTTATTATCCTCCAAAATGACATAATTACCTAAGTTAGCTCTAAAATGACCTATACTTACCTAATTTAGCTCAAAAATGGCATAATTACCTAGGTTAGCACAAAAATGACCTATACTTACCTTATTTTCCTAGGTTAGCACAAAAATGGCATACTTACCTAGGTTAGCTCTAAAATGACACAAAAAAGACATACTTACCTAATTTATTCTTCTTCTTCTTCTTCTTCTTCTTAGCTTATTTTCCCCAAAAAAGACATACTTAGCTAATTATCCTCCAAAATGACATAATTAGCTTATTTAGTCCATTTATGACATAATTAGCTTATTTGTTTCAAAAATGGCATAATAACCTTGGTAACCTCATAAATGTCATATACTTAGCTTATTTTCCTCCAAAATGACACAATAAGCTTAGTTAGGTCAAAAATAGCATAATTACCTAGGTTAGCTCTAAAATGACACAAACAAGCAATAAGAAGAAGAAAAACAAGAGGAGAAAAAGAAAGAGAAGAAAAACTCTTCTTCTTCTTCTTCTTCTTATTCTTATTCTTCTTGTTCTTCTTCTTCTAGTCTTCTTCTTTTTCTTTTTCTTCTTCTTCTTCTTCTTCTTCTTCTTCTTCTTCTAGTCTTCTTCTTCTAACTTTCTTATTTCCCATTTTGCAGATTTGATTCAGTTCACGGAAGCTTGCATTGATGGAGTGCTTGTGTTTACTTTTTGTTTTGATTTTGTATCCATGAACAATGTGAAACTTGCTACCTATGGATGAAACTATTGTAATATGGTGAAACTTGCACATTTTGTTTTGGTATACCTGTTGGATGATAATATCCATATGGCAGGGATATAGTTTCTTATGTGTTGGATATCATATACTTGCTGTGAAACTTGCACATACTGTTTGCCCTGTGAAATATATATATATATATATATATATATATATATATATATATCATATATTTGCTGTGAAAATGCTTGGATATAACAAAAAACAGAATAAAAAGGGGCAATACAGGCACTTTGCCGTCTGCCAGCAGACGGCAAAGGTCTTTGCCGTCAGCCAGCGGACGGCAAAGGTGCCACGTGGCAGAAACCTGTGCAACCTGGGAGTACTGGGTCTGACCCATTTGGTCATTATGCCGTCCGCTGGCAGACGGCAAAGGCGAGTGGTTCTTTGTCGTCCGCAAGCAGACGGCAAAGAAAAAGAGCGGCAAACGACAAAGAGCGTGGAGGAGTGACGTTATGCCACGGGTCTGCTGACGTCAGGAAGCAGACGGCAAAGGGGAGAGCACGTTTGCCGTCCGACGACAGACGGCAAAGTCTCCCGTTAGCCACCTAACGTGGCTAACGTCTATTATTTGCCGTCCACTTTCTTTGCCGTCTGCTTGGCCAGGAAAGCTGATGGCAAAGGTCTTTGTCGTCCGCTGTACGAATGCAGACGGTAAAGAAACTCATTACCGTAGCTTCAAGTGCCAGAAGCTTTTGCCGTCTGCGGCAGACGGCAAAGACCTTTGTCGTCCGCTTTCTGGTCCTTTGCCGTCTGCCAAGGCAGACGACAAATCAGCTGATTCCTGTAGTGACGCTTCTATTGCTCACCCGAGAAGCAATGGACAGGCGGAGAGGGCAAATGCAAAAGTGTGATGGCCCACAAGTATAGGGGATCAATCGTAGTCCTTTCGATAAGTAAGAGTGTCGAACCCAATGAGGACCAGAAGGAAATGACAAGCGGTTTTCAGCAAGGTATTCTCTGCAAGTACTGAAAGTAGCGGTAACAGATAGTTTTGATAGCAAGATAATTCGTAACAAGTAACAAGTAACAAATATAATAAGTGCAGCAAGGTGGCCCAATCCTTTTTGTAGCAAAGGACAAGCCGGAACGAACTCGTATAATAAGCAAAGCGTTCTCGAGGACACATGTGAATTTCATCTAGTCACTTTCATCATGTTTGTTTGATTCGCGTTCGCTACTTTGATAATTTGATATGTGGGTGGACCGGTGCTTGGGTGCTTTTCTTACTTGAACAAGCCTCCCACTTATGATTAACCCCTCTCGCAAGCATCCACAACTACGAAAGAAGAATTAAGATAACTCTAACCATAGCATGAAACATATGGATCCAAATCAGCCCCTTATGGAATAGCGCATAAACTAGGGTTTAAGCTTCTGTCACTCTAGCAACCCATCATCTAATTACTAATCCACAATGCCTTCCCTTAGGCCCAAAGATGGTGAAGTGTCATGTAGTCGAAGTTCACACGACACCACTAAAGGAAGCACAACATACATAGCATCAAAATATCGAACGAATACCAAATTCACATGATTACTTATGACAAGACTTCTCCCATGTCCTCAAGAACAAAAGTAACTACTCACAAATCATATTCATGTTCAAGATCAGAGGGGTATTGAATAGCATTAAGGATCTGAACATATAATATTCCACCAAATAAACCAACTAGCATCAACTACAAGATGTAATCAACACTACTAGCAACCCATAGGTACCAATCTGAGGTTTTGAGACAAAGATTGAATACAAGAGATGAACTAGGGTTTGAGATGAGATGGTGCTGGTGAAGATGTTGATGAAGATTGGTCCTCCCATGATGAGAGGATTGTTGGTGATGTTGATGGCTTCGATTTCCCTCTCCCGGAGGGAAGTATCCCCGGCGGAATTGCTCCGCTGGAGAGCAAAATAGCTCCTGCCCAGGTTCCACCTCGAGACGGCGGCGCTTCATCCCGAAAGTCTTCTTCTATTTTTTTCTAGGGCAAATGGCTTCATTTAGTAGAAGGAGGGGGCCAGGGGCCCCACAAGCCAGGGGCGCGCCCCCAGGCTTGTGGCTTCCTGGTGGGCCCCTTCTGTTGATTATTTCGCCAGTATTTTTTATATATTCCAAAATAATTCTCCGTAAATTTTTAGGTCATTTGGAGTTGTGCAGAATAGCTATCTCTATTTCACCCCTTTCAGGTCCAGAATTCCAGCTGCCGGCATTCTCCCTCTTCATGTGAATCTTGCAAAATAAGAGAGAAAAGGCATAAGAATTGTACCATAAAGTGAAATAATGATCAAAAACATAATAATTATTAGTAGGAAATCATGATGCAAATTGGATGTATCAAAGTGATGCGTGGTCTCAAGACCAGAACTTTCGACAAGCTGCACAAGCGTGGAAGACGCTGGGTGGAAGAGTTGCCGGCGGTTCTTTGGTCACTCAGAACGACACCAAATCGAGCCACCGGCCAGACGCCCTTCTCCCTTGTCTATGGTGTAGAAGCAGTGCTCCCCACTGAACTCAGATACGGGTCACCTCGAGTCTTGTCCTTTGACGAAGAGGATCAAGCAGAGCTGCGGCAAGATGATGCCACGCTCCTCGAGGAAGATCGTTACTGGGCTGATGTCCATGCTGCACGGTACCAGCAAGCTTTGCGCCGCTACCATAGCCGCAAAGTTCATGCCAGGAACCTTGAGGAAGGCGACCTTGTTCTTCATCGGATCCAGTCCGCAAAGGGGAAAAACAAATTGACACCGAAGTGGGAAGGTCCTTATCGGGTACGTAGTACGGATCACTAGGCCTGGCGTAGTCCGCCTGGAGATCAAAGATGGCATTCCGGTGCTAAACTCATAGAACATTGAGCATCTTTGGAAGTTCTACCCATAAGGCACGATTGCCGGGCTGCCCGACAAACTATTTTGTACAAGTAGGCCAGCAAGGCATGTAAACCTTTGTACAAAGCTGGGCGCAGACCCCGTGCATAGTGAAAGCACATTTGCTCCCTTGGTGGTTTTGGTAATTTGTAACAACATATATCACATTGAACTAATGTCCATTCAAGATAAAGATTTCAGGATGTTCAATGATTGGCATGGCAAGGACTAGAGATGTGGACCCCTCAAAATGCTAAGGACAGGGATTGGCAAAAGCTCAAGACTCTACATTTTTTGTTAAGTGATCCAAGATCACATTGAGTCCATAGGAAAGCCAATACTATTAAAAGGGGATGAGGTGTTGCTTAATGGTCTTTTTGCTCAAGTGCTTAGTGACAGTGCTCCAAAACCCTCAACCACTCTCTTCATCCAAATATGTCCAAAACCTACATTCCAACTCGGCCCCACCGAAAATTCCTATCCGGGGCCACCGAGTTCATCTGGACTCAGCCACTGCCAAAACCCTAACAAATCAGATCCCCCGATATGGATCTCGGTCCCACCGAGATGGCCTTGCCAACTCTCCGTAATCGTTTGCAATTACTTCCGTCCCACCGAGATTTGCAAATCGGTCTCACCGAGATGGCTTGCCTACTCTCTGTTGCCTTATTGCTTCACTTCGGTCCCACCGAGTTGATGAAATCGGTGCCACCGAGACGAGGTTTGCCCTAACCATTGCACATCGGTCCATCCGAGTTGTTCCAATCGGTCCCACCGAGATTCCTAACGTTCATATCTTTTACACAGATCGGTCCCACCGAGATTTCTGATCGGTGCCACCAAGTTGGGTCAAAAGTGTGTAACGGTTGGATCTTGTGTGGAGGCTATATATACCCCTCCACCCCTTCTTACTCAGTAAGGAGAGCCATCAGAACGTGCCTACACTTCCACCATACATTTTCTAAGAGACAACCACCTACTCATGTGTTGAGATCAAGACATTCCAATCCAACCATTTGAACCTTGATTTCTAGCCTTTCCCAAGTTGCTTTCCACTCAAATCCTTCTTCCACTATAGCCAAATCTATGAGGATTTGTTTGAGTGTTGGGGAGACTATCATTTGAAGAACAAGAGCAAGGAGTTCATCAACAATACATCGTCTATTACCTTTTGGAGAGTGGTGTCTCCTAGATTGGTTAGGTGTCACTTGGGAGCCTCTGACATGATGTGGAGTTGAACCAAGGAGTTTGTAAGGGCAAGGAGATCGCCTACTTCATGAAGATCTACCCCGAGTGAGGCTAGTCCTTCGTGGACATAAGCCATGGTGGAATAGGCAAGGTTGCTTCTTCGTGGACCCTTTATGGGTGGAGCCCTCCATGGACTCGCGCAGCCGTTACCCTCTGTGGGTTGAAGCCTCCATCAACGTGGACGTACGATAGCACCACCTATCGGAACTACGCCAAAAATCACCGTGTCTTCATTGCGTTTGAAATCTCCAATCCCCTCCTTTACTTACATGTGCAATTGTTTACTTTCCGCTGCCACACTCTTAGAATTGCATGTGTAGGGTGATGCTTGAATTGTCATACTTGCTAAAATCTGCCCACAACTAAAATTGGGAAAAGGATAGATTTTTATTTGGTCAAGTAGTCTAATCACCCCCCTCTAGACATACTTTCGATCCTACAAGTGGCATCAGAGCTTTGGTCTCCGTAAGCCTTGATTTCCATTGCTTTGGTGATCATAGCCTTGGTTTCACAACCTAGGAGAGTTTGGCGTCTAGTGAGGGTAATTATCACCGTAGAGGTCCATATTTTGATGGTACAACCTTTGCTAGTTGGAAACATAAGATGAAAATGTATATTCTTGGTCATATCCCCACCGTTTGGGCTGTTGTTTGTGTTGGCTTGCAAGGTGAATTCTTTGAGGATGGCAAGGAACCGGATCGTGAAGCAACTGCGGAAGAATTGAAGATGTTGCAATACAATGCTCAATCTTGTGACATTCTCTTCAACGGTTTGTGTCCCGAGGAATTCAACAAAATCAGCCGCCTCGAGAATGCAAAGGAAATTTGGGATACTTTGGTTGATATGCATGAGGGTACTAAGTCCGTCAAGGAATCTAAGTTGGATGTGCTTCAAAGTCAACTTGATAAGTTCAAGATGAAGGATGGTGAAGGAGTCGCTGAAATGTACTCTAGGCTTGCTCTCATCACAAATGAGATTGTCGGCTTAGGAAGTGAAGAGATGACCAACAAATTCATCATCAAGAAAATCCTTAGAGCTTTGGATGGAAAATATGATACCGTTTGCACATTGATCCAAATGATGCCAAATTACAAAGATCTCACGCCCACGGAAGTCATTGGAAGGATTGTTGCTCATGAAATGTCACTCAAGGACAAAGAGGAGCTACACAACAAATCAAGTGGTGCTTACAAAGCCTCAACCGATGCTCCCACAACTTCAAGCGACAAGCTAGTATCCAATGAAGAGATAAGCCTAATGGTGAAAAGATTCAACAAGTTCTACAAGAACAAAGGGAAAGAAAGAAGCTCTAGCTCAAGACACTATGAGAGAAGATCATCAAGTCGTGACCGAAATTGCTACAATTGTGGAAAACCCGGACACTACTCCAATGAGTGTACGGCTCCCTACAAGAAAAGAGACGAATCACCAAGAGGAAGACATAGAAGAGATGAATCACCTCATAAGAGGAGAAGGAGTAGAGATGATCGTTATGCACAAAGACCCTCTTGAAGAAGCAAGGATTCGGAAAGGAAGGACAAGTCATCAAAGAGCTACACAAGAAGAAGACATCAAGCTCATGTTGGTGAATGGATTTCCGGCTCCGACTCCGACAACCACTCCGAGAGAAGCTATCACTCCAACTCCGACTATAGTCAAGATGAAGGTGTTGCCGAACTTGCTCTTGTGTCATCCAACTCCCATGATCTATTTGACTCACCAAATGAAGGGATTGGAAGATGCTTCATGGTAAAAGGCCCCAAGGTATCACACCCCGAGTATCTTGATTTCAATAGTGATGAAGATGATTTGCTTGGTGATGATGATTTATTTGTTGATAAGGCTAGTGATGTGAGCTATAATGAAAATGCTAGTAATCATGATAGTCAAGAGGAAACGAATGACAATGCTATGAAGGAGATTGAGCGTCTAACTAAAGAACTAAATGCTCTTAAGTTAGCTCATGAAACAACTCAAGAGGATCATAGAGAACTTCTAAGAACTCATGAGAAGCTATGCTTTGAGAAGCTAAATTTAGAGCAAGAGCATGAGTTTCTCAAAGCTATCAATGATGATCTTCGAAAGAAGAGTTCTTCATATCCTTCCAAACATTTACTCTTGTCTACCTTTATGCTACAAGTTAAACCTAAGCAAACTAGTAACAAGGGTAAAAAGGGCTCTACCTCTAGTAGTAACAATAACAATGCTATATCCAATGTTGTTGCTTCTAGTAGTTCTATTGATTCCACTAATGATTCTCTTAGCCAAGTTACACTTGAGCAAGAAAACATTCTATTGAAAGGAATTATAGAAAAAGGTGTCTCCAAGAGTATTGCCGGGAGTAAGCAATTTGAGGAAATTTTACGCAAGCAAGGAAGGCACCGGAAGAACCAAGGTGTTGGTTTTGAACGAAAGTTCAATGCCAATGGAGTTGAGCGGGAAGAAGATCAATACCCCAAGATGAAGTTTGTTCCTCAACAAGAGAAGTATGATCCTACTTCCTTCAAGGGAACACAAGATCAAGAAGATCTTCCACCACAAGACCACAAGCTAAAAGGCAAGGACAAGCTTCAAGAAGAGTTTGACTCATTTGAAGAAGCACCTCAAGCCTTGGTCAAGTGGGTTCCCAAGACTTCATCAAGTTCTACTTCATCAAGTGCTACTACAATTCCAAGGATTCCTATCAAGTTGATGTGGGTCCAAAATAAGAAGAACTAGAGAGTTCTTGAGGGTGACTCCGCCAACAAACTTCACTCACATTCATTTATGGCAAGAAATTGTGCAATCAACTTCCACATCTTGCACTAGTACATGGAGTCACAAACCCTCTTGTTGGTAAGGCAAGGGACAAGGTAGTCATTGCATTCATGGACATCATCATATGTGCATTTCACTCTATGTCTATGGATATTCTTGTATGTTCCTTGTGTGGGAATAACCCATGTAGGTATTGAAAGCACAAAACTCCAAAGGATTACTCCCAACTCTTGATGGTCTACATCAACATTGAGCATCCACATCTTCAAAATCTACATGAAGTCATCATCGACAAAACCCAAGGTTAGTTCATCCCTCTTTGGGGGGATATCACATCTAGGGGGAGCTTTGCTCTAAGACTTGAGCTAAAGCAACTCTAATGGTGTGAACACATCAATGCTTTATGTAAAAGTGGCAACCCCACTTGTGCTTAAACGATGAGTATGACGTATGATCAAATATTCTCATTTGAATCCTAAGTCAATATACTCATATATAGATGACCTAGTCATCTCCATTGCTTGATAGATGCTAGAATTGGTTGTGCATGTTTGACACATATTTCATTTGCTATCTCATTGTGTGAGCATGTTGATTTGCATGTTTTCTTTATTCGAGGACATCCATTTGTTGTTTTGATTGTCTTGGTTTTTCTGGCCAAGTGGATGTACAAGAATGCCTAAGTACCTTCTCTAGATATATATGCTTTCTTGTCTCTAACTCTATTCTTGCTACATCACAAAAATTGAACAAGTCATTTTCGGACCTTCCGGGTGAGGCGCACTCGGAGTCACCGATCTGAAAGGGCTGAACCTCCAAAACCTTCTTTATGCATTTCGGCTGGACCAATTCACTCAAACTCGGTCAAACCGAAATCATTTAGATTGATCTAGGTTTCAATCTCGGTGTCACCGAGTTGGATGTTTCGGAGTCACCGATTTGCTATACTGCTTGCAGTTACACATATCGGTGCCACCGAGTTGTTCCACTCGGAGCCACCGACAGTAGTTGGGTATATATACTCAGCGGGCTCGTACGGTTGAAATTTCTCAAACGTCACGACTCCCGCACCCCCTCTGCTGCCGTCGCCCTCATCTCCGGACTTCTTCGTTGCGTCCAGCGCGCCCTCGCCGCCGGAATCCGTCGCCGTCAACGGGAATCTTCCCCGCCGTTGCCGCCGTAGAGGATCTCCACCAAGTTAGGGTGAGATTCGACCCCCTCCGTGTTCCTCTTTCTGATTCAATACATGGATGGATTGCCATTATTCTTGCCACAGATTGCAATGCATGTTCCACGAATAAATTTCGTAGATTAGATTCGAGCAAAAAATTTAGGTTTAAGTTTCCGCCGTAAGCATCTCGGACCGACCGAATTGAGATTTTCGGAGTCACCGATTTGGCCCCAGGCCATTGCACTAGTACATCTCGGTGCCACCGAGAAGTACTAATCGGTGAGACCAAAAGTAACGTTTCAGTGAAACCCTAGCATCTCGGAGACACCGAACCACATCTCGGTTTGACCAAAATGGAGTGCTTTCTTTCTGTTGAGTGCTTCGGTATCACTGAGATTATCAACTCGGTGGATCTGAAATGCCTTCTGTGAAAACTTGAAACTAAGATTTGAACTCAATTTTCAAAAAAAAATGTTTGCTTTTTGCGATGACTCATCTACTCTGCCCATACCCATCTATTCATAGGGTCAGCTTTGCAAGATGTCAGATGCCAGTGATAGTCAAAATGTCTCAGAAGCACACACTGATCTCAGTTCAGGCTCTAGCCCTGAGGGCAGCTACTATGAGGGAGAGAGGAGTTCTCCAGAATTGCCCAAAGCAGCTACTAGGGCAAGAAAGAAGAGAACCACAGATGACGAGGATGAGGATTTTGTGGCTAGTGAGGCCACTTCAAAGAAGAAGAAAGTTGTTCTTGCTAAAGAGTATGGAACTGCAGCAAGTTCCAAGGCCGCAGCTAGCACCAAAGAGAAGACAGCAGTGAAGAAAGTGCCACAGAAAACCATGGCATTTACACTTGAGGAACCAAGTGATACAGAGGCAGCTGATGTAGGAAAGAAGAAAAGGCCAAGCAAAACAGTTGCTCATGTTATAGGCAAACCCTCCATGGATGTTGAAGAGGAAGAGGAGGAACCAGCAGCTGATGCACCTCCTGCCAAGATTCAGAAGCTCATGTCTGATGCTATGAGGTGTGCTGCTCCCACCAAATCCAAGCCCAAAGCTCCAGCACCCAAGAGATCTACAAGAAACATCCCTGCTACTGAGAAGAACAAGGCCCCAGTGCCTGAAGTTGATGCTGATGAGGAGCCACTAGTGTTCAGAAAGTTGAAACCCAAGATTCCATATCATGACAATGCTCATCCAGTTGCAGAGAACATGATTCTCAGGAAGGACAAAGGATTGCGTCAGTGGAGATTATCAGATCCATATGCTGCAAGGAGGAGCACTGCTTGTGATTACCGCTTTCACACACGAGAGCAACAAGATTTCTATGAGACTGTGTTGCTTGAGAAGAAGCCTATTGTCAGTGATATGAAGTGGGTGGATTGGAAATATATTGATGCAAATGAAGACTATTTCCCCCATGTTCATGAAAGCTTCAGAATTGCTGGTGTTGATGATTTCATTGGACAGAGGCTTACCAAATGGAATGATGAGATGATCATGCAATTTTATTCGACATCACACTTTTATCCAGATGGTAGAATTGTGTGGATGACTGAGGGATCCAAATACCAGTCAACCATCTCTGAGTGGGCTGCTCTTCTTGGTGCTCCAAAGGAAGAAGAAGATGACATTGATATATATGCCAAGCTCAAGATGGACCACAATTCCATGGCAAATATGTACACAGCAATTCCTGAGAAAGATATTGAGACTCACAAGCTAGGCTCAGTGAAGCACTTGCTACCTGGTTTGGTCACCACTAACACAATCTTGAGGCACACTCTTTTGCCCAAGTCTGGAGATGACAAGATGATACGTGGCCACTCCATCAACCTGCTACACTTGTTTGACACACCACAGAAGTTCAAAGTTATGAGCCTTATTGTTGAAACTATCAAGAGAACCGCAGCTGACCAAAAGAGATCTTGCGGATATGCTCCACACATTCAGATGCTCATTAACTCCAAGGTTGGAACGAGCACTTATCTACTTGATCGTGAGCATCTCCCATTGCGTCCAGAGTTCGAGGACAATGTAGTGGTAATGGACCCTTCACACCCTACATCTGCCCAAGCTCAAGAGAGGATCCGGGCAGCTGAGGCAGCAAAAGAAGCCCAGAAGGCATCTGCTCCCAATGCACCTATTGCTAACCTCAAGACAAAGAATGACTAGATGACTTATCTGCTAGAAGCCACCCTGAGGATTGAGCGAAGTCTGGCCAACCTCACCAAGAACCAGGCGAGCCTAGAGCGGATAGTCGAGACAAAGATTCATGATCTTGATGTGAAGATCACTGAGGTTCAGACTATCGTGGAGAAGCTGAAAGATGACGTTGACGCAGCCAGGGCTGCTACTGATGATAGTGGAGATGACAGACCGATGACTGAGAGATTCCAGACAGTGCCTAGGGCATCCAGGTCTGCTGCAGTGCCTGTTGCAGATACAAGGACTACAGTCTCTGCACCTGCTAGTGCTGCTACAGTACCACCTCCAGTCTCTACCCCTCCAGCCCAGCAGACGTCAGCTGAAGCCTTCACGGATGCACTTCTCTCAATGCCATCTATGCACACCGGAGCTGCCAGCCGGAGATCACCTTCAGGAGCTTCCGAGGATCGTGCTTAGAGAGACGCATAGTCCTATACCTATTCGAACTTTTTGGTACTTGTTGCCAAAGGGGGAGAATTTGTATAGATCATTAGGCTTCGAGAGAGAGTGTCTTGCTTTTTGCTCGTTGTTTTTCTTGAGTTTTTGCTACTATTTCTATTTGCTTTGATATGTGTGTGAGATACTTTGATCGTTATGTTTGTGAGATACTATATGTGTGATGGATCATACTATGCTTCATGTGATGCTTAATGCTTATCCTTATCATTATCTTATATGATCATTCACTTGTGTATTTGGTGATGCATGCTTACTATTCCATTCATATCATTTTGCGCGCTCCACCAAGTTGTATGTGACATGGAAGAGTGACCCATGATCCTAATCGATTGTGCATTTGCATTCAAACGCAAATTATTAATAATGCACAAATTTAGGGGGAGCTCTTGCTTATCACATACTTCTCAAAGCGATGATGTACTTCATTCATTTAATCATTTGTCAAAGCTTTGATCTATATGTTGTCATCAATTACCAAAAAGGGGGAGATTGAAAGCACCTTTGCTCCCTTGGTGGTTTTGGTAATTTGTAACAACATATATCTCATTGAACTAATGTCCATTCAAGATAAGGATTTCAGGATGTTCAATGATTGGCATGGCAAGGACTAGAGATGTGGACCCCTCAAAATGCTAAGGACAGGGATTGGCAAAATCTCAAGACTCTACATTTTTTGTTAACTGATCCAAGATCACAATGAGTCCATAGGAAAGCCAATACTATTAAAAGGGGATGAGGTGTTGCTTAATGGTCTTTTTGCTCAAGTGCTTAGTGACAGTGCTCCAAAACCCTCAACCACTCTCTTCATCCAAATATGTCCAAAACCTACATTCCAACTTGGCCCCACCGAAAATTCCTATCCGGAGGCACCGAGTTCATCTGGACTTAGCCACTGCCAAAACCCTAACAAATCGGATCCACCGATACGGATCTCGGTCCCACCAAGATGGCCTTGCCAACTCTCTGTAATCGTTTGCAATTACTTCGGTCCCACCGAGATTTGCAAATCGGTCTCACCGAGATGGCTTGCCTACTCTTTGTTGCCTTATTGCTTCACTTCGGTCCCACCGAGTTGATGCAATCGGTGCCACCGAGACGAGGTTTGCCCTAACCATTGCACATCGGTCCATCCGAGTTGTTCCAATCGGTCCCACCGAGATTCCTAACGTTCATATCTTTTACACAGGTCGGTGCCACCGAGATTTCTGATCGGTGCCACCGAGTTGGGTCAAAAGTGTGTAACGGTTGGATCTTGTGTGGAGGCTATATATACCCCTCCACCCCTTCTTACTCAGTAAGGAGAGCCATCAGAACATGCCTACACTTCCACCATACATTTTCTGAGAGAGAACCACCTACTCATGTGTTGAGATCAAGACATTCCAATCCAACCATTTGAACCTTGATTTCTAGCCTTTCCCAAGTTGCTTTCCACTCAAATCCTTCTTCCACCATAGCCAAATCTGTGAGGAGTTGTTTGAGTGTCGGGAAGACTATCATTTGAAGCACAAGAGCAAGGAGTTCATCAACAACACACCGTCTATTACCTTTTGGAGAGTGGTGTCTCCTAGATTGGTTAGGTGTCACTTGGGAGCCTCCGACATGATGTGGAGTTGAACCAAGGAGTTTGTAAGGGCAAGGAGATCGCCTACTTCGTGAAGATCTACCCCGAGTGAGGCTAGTCCTTTGTGGACGTAAGCCATGGTGGATTGCTTCTTCGTGGACCCTTTGTGGGTGGAGCCCTCCGTGGACTCGCGCAGCCGTTATCCTCCGTGGGGTGAAGCTTCCATCAACGTGGACGTACGATAGCACCACCTATCGGAACCACGCCAAAAATCACCGTGTCTTCATTGCGTTTGAAATCTCCGATCCCCTCCTTTACTTACATGTGCAATTGTTTACTTTCCGCTGCCACACTCTTAGAATTGCATGTGTAGGGTGATGCTTGACTTGTCATACTTGCTGAAATCTGCCCACAACTAAAATTGGGAAAAGGATAGATTTTTATTTGGTCAAGTAGTCTAATCACCCTCCCTCTAGACATACTTTCGATCCTACACATAGTTAAATAAAGCTAAGTGTTTCACAACTCTTTGTCAAAGTACATATTTATGTATATTGCATGTGTTATTGTGTTACATTACACGTTGTATGAGATGATTAACGAACCGTCAAGGTTCCGGCCTCCTCTTTTCTCTTCTTTCTTTTTCTCAAAGGACAGAAGTGTTCCTAGCGTGCAAGTTTCCCGGGGGGAGTGACGGTATGGATACCAAATGACGTTCAAGATACCATTTACGACAAGAAGTATAGCAAAGAAAGCTCAGTTGCAAAACTTTGAAACAAAATTTCTTTGTTGTAGTTGCTACTTTTTCCTTGAATGATTTTCATATTTGTATGAAAAACCTGCACGTGAAGGAACCTTGTCGGGATTGGTTGCGCTCTTATTTCTGTTTCGAGTCTGCTCAGCAGGATAAGTTAGCTGCATCAAAACCGATAAGTGTATCTTGCCGGGAAGTGGCACCTCCGACAAGCTGCTAAGGATCCGTTCCTCAAGTGCTAACGGCAAAGCTGTGGGCACCGGCAAGTTTCCGGCAAGCATAGGGTAAAAAAACATACAAGGGCAAAATCATATAAGGAAAATGGCATACATTCATCCAAACATAAGTCATATTACATCAAAAGCATAGTGCAGATCTAACTTAAGATAAATTGTCGTTTACATGATCGCACTTGTGGAAAGGAATGGCGACAAGACTAGTTCCTAAGCTGGCCTTGGGTCCTGGAGACTCTACCAACCCTGTCGGCGATTGGAGCTACGAGTTGCTTGGCGGTGCTGGTGTCCGTTCCTTCCGGCAAGATTGTGAAGGCTTTGGAGAGATCGATGCCGGGATTGCGATGCACAAGCTTGACGAGTACTTTGAAGAGCACGTCATGGGCAAGCTTGCGAGACTCGTTGGCGAACGAGGCAACACGCTCCTTGTGATGAGCCTTAAGTGCATTGATGAGCCCTTCGAAGAACAACATCAGCCTGACACTTGTGGCCTCGTTCTTCTTGACGGAGAAGCACCAGCTCTTCGTATCCATGGCGGCAAAGTATACAGTGAGGCGCTCAGCGATGTCAGTGTGCCTACCGGTCTAGAGGGAAAGGGAGTTTCTCAGCTGGTTGAACTTCTCCTCGGTGTCCACCAGCAAGCCTCGCTCCTTTTAGAGCTCTTCTGCCAAGATCTTCTCTCTGGTCTTGGCGGCTTCAAGATTCATTTCCAAGGTGGAGAGCTTCAACTTCAGATCTTCCTCGACGTCAGCAGCTTTGCTAAGTTCCTGGCTCTTGGATGACAGCTGCGTTTGCAACTCTCCCAAAGTGTGAGTTGCCTTCTGCTCTGATTCCTGGAGGGCTAAGATCTCTCTGTTGTTGGCGGCAAGATATTCTTCATGCTTCTTCACCTTGATGTCCAGATCCGCTTTGGTGGCCTTTGCAGCAGTGGCAGCATCTACGGCTTCCTTAAGCTTGCTAGCGTGATCTTGAGCTTGAGTTTTGATGACCTCCTTGTGGGTCTGTTCCAGCTCCTCAGTCCACTGCGCAAGGAGAGTCTGGATCTCCTCATCTTTGGCACGGAGCGTGGCGGCCAGTGCTACTTCCCGGGCGGCAAGATCTTCTTCTTGAGCATCAAGCCCAACCTTGCGCCTGGTCAGATCGGCGTCAACTATTGCAGCTTTCTTGGTAGCCTCCTCCTGGTCCATTTCAAATTTAGGTTTTTCCAACACGAAGGCATCCCTGTCTGTGCCAGCTGTGCGTGTTGGTCTTTGATCTCTTGGAGCCTCTCGGCATACCAAGATTGAGCTTCGTCCGCACGCTGCAAGAGCTCTTGCCGGCCTGCTTCAACAAGGCGGTTTTGGAGTTGGAGTTTCTCCCACTGCTTGCTGAAGCGTTGCTGGGCAGCCTTAAACCCTTCTTGCATATCCATCAGAAAGAAGTAATCCTCAGCATTGTCGTCCTTGTCTTGCTCATCGGTGGTCTTGTTGGATGGAGGAATGACGAGTTCCTCTTCGACATCCGCGTCTGCTGGTGCTATGACAGTAGATGAGCTGGGGGCATCTTCCCATTGGATATCAGCAAGCCTCCAAGATCTTCTTGCCAAAGGTACTTCAAGTGTTGCGGGGTTGTTGACGTCCGCTGATGATGAGTTGTTAGCTACGTTCACTTCCACACCCGTGACGGCACTTGGCACTCCTGAGGCTGAAGTGCCACCAGTGGTTTCGGCGGCTTCAGTGGTAGCTGCCTTAGCGGCTTCCTCCGTAGTAATCTTGTTAGCTCCTGCTGCGGCAACCTTGGCAGCTTCCTTAGTGGCAGTGTCTGTGGCTTCCTTGGCGGCAACCCTGGCAGCTTTGTCTACCGCGTTCTTTGCGATCCCCTCGACATCGACATTAGCATCCATGTCTTCAGACTGAGGTGGATCTGTGAAGAAGGAGGGAAGAAAAATCAAGATCAAGTTTAAGAAAACAAAACAAAATCGACAGTGGAGAAGAAGTGCTTAGAGAGGAAAGGTTACCTGTCTACGTTTGTTGAGAGGGGATGGTCTCTTCTCCGACAACTTCGGTCGTCGTCGTGTAGCTGCCGGCAACTTCACTTGCTGGCATGTCCTCAGCACGGACAGGTTCGTCAGATGTGATCCTTGCCGGGGAATTTCTTTCCGGCACTTCTTGCGTCCTTCTTCTCCTTCCAAGTCGGCATCAGGGACGATGGTGTCAGCGTTGACGACTGTCAAGGGATAGTGGACAGTGGCCTCACACTGGGGGCTGGACTGGGGGCTGACGACCACAACATCTACAGATGTCATGGTTCACCCATTGCTTGATGCTGGTTCCCCTTCTTCAGCAGTCCTCAGCCTCTTTGAGCGCCTCTGCGCCAACATCTCCTCATCTCTGCAAGACAAGAACAATCAAGTCAAATCAACAATTACAAGAAGTCAAGAATTGATGAAGAAAGTTAGAAGCACTCACTCCTCATCCTCCTCGCGATCACTGAGGGTGGAGAGGTCCCAGATAGGCTCGTTCCCAGCATCAGAAGTTGGGGGCGGAGGAGGTGCTCTAGCACGTTTGGCGAATGATGAAGTCGTAGCCTGTGAAGACCCTACTTCTACGGCAAGAAGTGTAGCTTGCCGTCTCGAAGACATGCGCCTAGTCTCTTGCTGTTGAGAAGCTTGCCGGTGAGCGCCTTGTGGCCGCGTTACCCTGGCAGTCGCCTCCTTGTCGGAAGGCTCGTCACCTGATGATGAGGGGCGCACTGGTTCCTGGCTGGCAGCCTTCTTGAGGACTCGGCACTTCTTCTTATGAACAGGAATGACTGGGGGCTCCTCCTCTTCCTCCTGTGCTCCGACAACTTCATCACCTTGCCCTCTAGTCGGCTCGTCTTGCTGCTCCTCGGCAAGCTCTTCTTCGCCAACCTCTTCATCGTCGGCTGCCGCGGATCGAGACCCGCCGGCAACCGATGTCATCCCTGCTTCCGCCGCTCTGCTGGCTATGTATGCCAACTCTTCTTCGGTGGTGTTGCGGATCAAGTCTTTCTCCTCTCTGGTGGGCTCCTCCACCAGGTTGTTAATCCATGCCTCCACGTCTTCAGGGGAGGGCTCTTGCCAAGTGCCCACGACTCCGTGGGCATTGGAGGATGGCATCATCGCCAAGATCAAGTCCTTAGCAGAATTGACACACAAAGGAACCACCTTGGCCAGCAAGTGGAACTTGCCAGAGGTGCGGAAGAGCTGGTGGTAGAGACTGGCGTGTTCCAACACCGTCAGGTTATTGCCCAGCTCGGCGTGCAGTCGCATCATGTCTGCAGCATTCTTGTACTCCCAAGCACATCGCTCTCTTTTCTACAGGGGAGCAATGCGGCGACAGAGGAAATCAGCGCCTACCATCTCAATGGTGAGGCCGGCAGCCCTGAGGCGGATGATGCGGTCCAGCGCAAGGGTAAGTTTGCCATCACATGTACTGATGTTGCTCCAATCCTTGCCGCGCTGGACCCTCTTCATCCGGGGCACACAGAATTCTAGGAAATCCTTCTCCTTGATCCAACACCACTTTGCTCGCCACTAATCCCACTTCAAATGCAACTGGCCGTCAAGATAGGTCTGCTTGCTGCCTTGTCGGGGGATCCAAGTGATGCTACCAGAAAGTGCGTCTCCCTCGATGCGGGGAACGAAGAAGTGGCGGAACATAGAGACATTGGGGAAGATGCCAACAAAATTTTCACACATTTGGGCGAATACGGACATGTAAGTCACGGTGTTTGGAGTGAAATCCAGAAGCCGGAATCCGTAAGTCCACATGAGCTCGGAAAAGAAATCAGAAAACGGGGGAACATGCCCGCAACAGAAGTAAGCGCAGAAGAAGGGAAATTTGTCTACAGAGGGCTTGAGGTTGCCGGGAAGAACATGCGGCGCACCATGGTCCTTGGACTCCTTTCCCCACATATAGGCGTACCTCTTAGTCAGGTCGCTTTTGCTCAGCACCGGCGGGTGGAAGACGACATTCTCCCTCCGCCGCTTCGCTATGATCTCCCTCCTCCTTTCCGCCTCTAGATCGACGGGCTTGGCAGCCTTCTTCGTCTCCGACTCGGCTGTCTTGTTGGCCTTCTTAGGCGCCATGACGGTCTCAAAGAGGTGGGAAGGTGGGTGGATGAGGGCATAGTGTGACAATGGCGATGGGCTCTGTTTCTGCGCAAGGAAGAAGACGGAAGCGGCGGCGAGATTGGGGAAGAAGGAAGTGAATGAGCAGCACCCCTGCAGATGCTCTTTTTATGGGGAAGACATGGGGGTTGGCTCTTCACTGGCCAACGTGTCAGCGCTTTTTCAGGTGCACTACCCAATTTTACCGTTTCGCTCCACCTCTCCCATGTTCCGCAGTTAATGCGCATCATGGGCGTGCAGTAAAGATGATGATTATGATAGTTATTCTCTGCCACGTGTGTCTGTGCATTGCATTGGGCCTAGCCCAACAACGCTTGGCTTACGTGTGTGGCCCAGGCCCGGGGGCTCCTGTCGGTGTATAAAAACATAGGTGTTTTCATACCCTGACTTATGCACATATAGTAGTAGCCTTCCCAACGGCAAGGGCTTGCCAGGGAATAGCTCATATCAAGATTCAAGACTTGGTCAGTGAGACCATGAAGAAGACCTCGAGGCAGGTCATCCAGAAGTACTAAGGCGGTACTAAAGATCAAGACTACACTTGACGGCAAGCTACACACCGGCGAGCGAAGGCCCGGCAAGCTCCGTGCCGGCAAGCTCCCTCTACCTCACCACCGCTCCACCTCATCGATCAGCTAGTCACTTATCGATAGGTGTCGAGCGGGCAGGTAGTTAGGTAGAACTTGTCGGGGCACGTGTCAGCACGCCGCCTGGAGGTTAACTTTAATGATACCCGTCATGGAGGCGTGTCAAGATAATAAAAGGTAGCTGGGCGAGCGGTGCAAGACCATTGTCGGAGCTCGTCCCCAGCATGACACCTAACGGCGCATTAATGGCTTTTATCCTATCCCGTCATGGTTAGGTATGATAGCACTGTAGCCACGAGTTACACTCTATAATTACCATTTTGCCATTGTGGTGACCCCTTCTGTCTATAAAAGCAGGCCCATGGGAACCTTAACAAGGGTCGACTCCTTGCTCAATTACATGTAGTAGCTGCACTTCCCGCGCACCTTACCGGCAAGCTGCGCTCCTTTGTAATCTGAGCTCATACACAATCAATACATCAAAGCAGGAGTAGGGTTTTACACCTCACGGTGGCTCGAACCTGGGTAAACTTGCTTGTGTCCTTGCATTGCTGAAACTACACTTTGTGCATGTTGATTCCCACAGCCGAACCACAAAGGGATCTCCTTGATCCCAAAGATTGTCATATGCACGACACTAAATCTGTAGGGGAACGCGATAGAAAACAAAAAAATTCGGTACAGCGAGCACGCCCAGGACCACTATGGAGACTGCATACAGGGTTTGATCTGATCATTACCGACTCGTAGCGCGGCGGAAGAAGAGTCGGTGTAGATCGTCGGGGCAGATACCCGTAGCTAGGATTTACAACCTCCCAACTGTGAGGATGTACTCCCTCGTCGGATAGCCCTTCGGGAGGCGGTCGGACAGTCCCTCGGACGATGTCACGAACAGCCCTTCGGGAGGACCCTCGAAACTCGAATGGTAACTCGGACAGCCCTTCGGGAGGACCCTCGAACAGCCCCTCGGGCAAAAGATCGAAACTACGACCTCTCTACGGGGTTGCACACATACGGTGTCAGCTATTCGGCAGGGCTTCGCCGTCCAGAACTAGTTCCTGCCAGAACCCAGACAGCCTTTCGGCTCTACGAAACTATTTCGCGGGGAGGGAGAGAGAAGGCCAGATCATGCATGTCTTGTGTATGTTGAGAAAGAGTGAGTGTGGAGAGTGCCTCTCCACCTCTATTTATAGGAAAACCCAAGGGGTAGGGTGGCTCCCAAAATACCAAAAAAACCCATCATATGGATTCTCCACAAGGGTAAAATGGGAAGGCTAGAGGAGCACCATGGATGGCCTCCTCCTTGGCCGGCCACTCTCAAGAGGGCCCCCGCAAAAGGGGTTCCTTAGTCCCTAAGTCTTTCTAGAAGCCTTTTGGGAAAAGTCCCAAAAGGTGGCTTTCCAAAAAATTAACCATAAAGTGATTTTCACTATTCACGGAAACATTTTTCCGCGACCATTAAATTCAAAAATATTTTTGTGGGTCTTAGAATAATTCCAGTACCCACTAAAATGATTTTGGACGTGTTCCGAAACAATTCCGGATTGGTGATTTTCATCTGCGAAAAGCAACCAAACCGGTTCCGGCAGCTCCGGAACATTTCCGGTTTTTATCCCGGAAAAATCCCAGAAGTTTCCAGAACAATTTTTGCACCCTCCAAGAATTTCCAGGCGTGTGCCGAAACCAATTTGACTTAATGGTATACCCCGAAACAACTTTTCAGTTTTACCGAAACTATTCTGGTGTTCTCTCTCCGGAACTTTTCCGTTGTCTCCGAAACTTTTCCGGTGACTTTCTCTCAGACTCCCTGTCTAGTATTCAACAGATAGATGACCCTTAAGTGTGTGACCCTATAGGTTCGGTGAAGTATAGACATGACCCGGAACACTTTTCGATCAATGATCAGCATCGGAGCCGTGGACACCCATATTGACCCCTATACCCACACGAATAAATATTTGAGTGAACCTCCAGTTGTCGTGTGCTATTCCTGTTGCTTCACAATATATTAAAAATACCCGAGGTGAGATTTATTGGCATCCCCGCGAATCAACAACTTGTCCACTATGCCAGTTACCTCGTTACCGGTTTTGTTCTCTTTTCTCGTTTCCGCGTTCCGGCATCCCAGTGATCAAATCACAATGTGTCTGGCCAGACGATGATGGATACCATAACACCGAGAGGGCCCGAGAATATCTCTCCATCGTCGGAGGAGCAAATCCCAATCTTGAGCTATCTCGTTTCTTGTCATACTTTTCCGTGAACCCGTAAGCTGTCGTAATAGCCACCCAATTACGGATGACGTTTAACAAACCCCAAAGTTCATGAAGCAAGTACGAAGGAACTTGATACTCTCATGGTCTAAGGAATTATGCAAACATTAACTATCTATGTGTTATTAACCATTAACTTGTGATGAATGTATCTCATAGCATAACATCAATTCAGGTCGATTCAACACAAGTGTTCTACTAACATTGTGCCCTCAAAATTGCCGGCATAGCCATGCCCATGATCAGGAAAATAGGATCATCATGCAATACTTGAGCTAGTCTTAGAGGCATGACTAGGAATACTTTTTACCGTTTATTATACCACACGTGCACATGAGTTTCCCTCCGAGCCTTGTGGATATTGTAGACTCGAGAATCATTGCAGTTATAGCATGGAACATAAACATTCATTACAAACTTGGAGATACAAAATAACTGTTATTACTGCCTCTAGGGCATATCTCCTACATACTCCCACTTGCACTAGAGTCATAATCCAGTTACATGGCTTCCCTAACACCAATGCCTATCCGGTGCTGCTCATGCTTTGCTCGTGGTAGAGGCTTTGTCATCGGGTCTGACACGTTCAGATCCGTGTGAACTTTGCGTACTTTCACTAAACCCACTTCGACATGATGTCGAATGAGTTTATATTTGCATTCAATTTGTCTTGTCTTATGGTGCGAACTTGGCTCCCTTGCCTGAGCCACGGCGCCACTATTATCACAATAGATCTCCACTGGGTCTAGAGCACTTGGAACCACACCAAGGTCTTCAAGAAATTGCTTGATCCATACCGCCTCCTTGGAGGCTTCTGAAGCTGCAACATATTTCGCCTCCGTCATAGAATCCGCCACAGTCTTTTGTTTGGAACTTTTCCAATCAACTGCGCCGCCGTTCAATATGAAAACATAGCCTGATTGAGATTTGAAGTCGTCTGGGTCAGTCATGAAGCATGCATCAGTGTAACCACTTACAATGAGCTCTTCATCACCTCCATACACAAGGAGTAAATCCTTGGTCCTTCTGAGGTACTTAAGAATACCCTTGACTGCGGCCCAGTGTTCCAATCCTGGATCACTTTGGTACCGGCTGCTAACACTTAGCGCATAGGAAACATCCGGTCTTGTACATAGCATGGCATACATAATAGAACCAACTGCCGAAGCATATGGAACATCATTCATTTGTACTCGCTCATCGAGGGTCCAAGGACACTGATTCTTGCAAAGCACTGTGCCAGGTGACATGGGGAGTAGGCCTTTCTTGGAGTTCTCCATGTTGAACCTTTTCAACACCTTGTCAATGTACGTGCTTTGGCTAAGCGCTATCAGGCGTTTCGATCTATCTCTATAGATTCTAATGCCCAATACATATGCTGCTCCGCCTAAGTCTTTCATTGAAAAACTCTTCTTCAATGAGTCTTTTATTTCGCTAAGAAAATTCACGTCATTTCCAATCAACAATATGTCATCCACATACAAGATTAGAAATGCTTTTGCGCTCCCACTAAACTTCTTGTAAACACAAGATTCTTCGTCATTCCTGATGAAGCCAAACTCTTTGACTACTTCATCAAAACGAATGTTCCAGCTCCTTGATGCTTGATTCAGACCATAAATGGCCTTCTGAAGTTTGCATACCTTTCCAGCATCCTTATGAACGACAAAACCTTCAGGCTGTATCATGTATACATCCTCTTTGAGATTTCCATTTAGGAAAGCCGTTTTGACGTCCATCTGCCATATTTCATAATCGAAATAAGCAGCAATTGCTAGTACTATCCGAACAGACCTAAGCATAGCTACGGGCGAGAAAGTCTCGTCGTAGTCCACTCCTGGAACTTGTGTGAACCCTTTCGCAACAAGTCTAGCTTTATGGATAATAATGTTACCATCCGCGTTCGTCTTTCTTTTGAAAATCCATTTACAACCAATGGGCTTTATGCCTTCTGGAAGTTCTTCCAAGTTCCAAACTTGGTTTTCGTACATGGATTCCATTTCGGATTTCATGGCCTTGTGCCATTCCCTTGAGCTGGTCCCCGCCATCGCTTCCCTGTAGTGCGCAGGTTCATCGTTTTCAAGAATGAAGATTTCGTTATGAAACCACTCAGGTGGCTGGACAGCCCTACCTGATCTACGCGGTTCAATTACAACATTGTCTGAAGTTTCCGCATCACATGCGACAACTTCCGGCTCGGTTGTAGGGATAATTTGCGGAATTACTTCTGGTTCCTTAGCCATATCAACTGTTACCGAAGATTCACTAATCTCATTAAGTTGTACTATCCTCCCACTTGGTTCTTTAGCGAGAAATTCTTTCTCGAGAAAGTGTCCAACTTTTGCGACAAACACTTTGCCCTCGGACTGGTTGTAGAAGGAATACCCAATGGTGTTATTGGGATAACCTACAAAGTAACATTTGTCTGATCTGGGATCAAGTTTGCTTGGCTGTAAACGCTTTACGTATGCCTCACAACCCCAAATTTTGAGATGCGACACACTAGGAATCTTCCCATGCCACATCTTATGTGGTGTCGTCTCAACAGACTTAGACGGTGCTCTGTTTAGTGTATAAGCGGCAGTGAGTAGTGCGTGACCCCAAAAAAGATATCGGTAGATCTGTAAGAGACATCATCGATCTTACCATGTCTAACAGGGTTCGGTTACGTCTTTCCGACACTCTGTTTCGCTGTGGAGTTCCAGGAGGCGTAAGCTGTGAAACGATTCCACAGTCACTCAGATGTTGGCTAAACTCATGACTAAGGTATTCGCCCCCACGATCAGACCGCAGAAACTTAATCCTTTTGTTACGATGATTTTCTACCTCATTCTGAAATTCTGTGAACTTTTCAAAGGTTTCCGACTTATGCTTCATCAAGTAGATATATCCATACCTACTCAAATCATCAGTAAAAGTCACGAAGTAGAAATACCCACCCCGTGCGATTGTGCACATTGGACCACATACATCACTATGTATTATTTCCAACAATTCACTCGCCCGTTCAGGGTGACCCGTGAACGGCGTCTTGGTCATTTTCCCCATCAAGCAAGCTTCACATGTGTTAAATGATTCAAAATCAAAGGACGGTAAAACTCCATCTTTATGGAGTCTTTGCATGCGTTTCTTTCCGATGTGGCCAAGCCGACAGTGCCACATGAAAGTGGTGGTGGTATCAGCCTTCTTAAGGCGTTTAGCATTCACGTTAAAGACATCATTTCCACATTCAAGATTTAGTATGAAAAGGCCCCCAACAATGGGTGCAAATCCATAAAACATATCATTACAATAAAGTGAACAACCATTGTTCTCAGACTTGTAAGAGTACCCATCGTGTACTAAACATGATCCAGAGATAATGTTTCTACACAATGCCGGAACAAAATAACAGTTACTTAGTTCCAAAGTAAATCCTGAAGGGAGACGTAGAGGCATAATGCCGACGGCTTGAGTGGCGATCCCAGCGCCGTTCCCGACACGCATCACGACTTCATTCTTTGCTAGTTTGCGCACCTTCCGAAGCCCCTGTATCGAGTTGCAGATATGAGCAACCGATCCGGTATCAAATACCCAAGACTTAGAATTTTCGCTAGCAAGCAAAACGTCAATGACATTAACTTGTATAACAGTTATACCTTTTCTGGTTTTCCCGGACTTCTTATCTTCCAGATACTTCTTGCAGTTTCTCTTCCAGTGTCCTATGCCCTTGCAGTAGAAGCACTCAGTTTCATTCTTGGCTCCGCCCTTAGAGTTGCTTTGGGAGCCGGTCTTACTGGCGCCCTTGCCCTTCCTTGGCTTGCCTTTCTTTTTTAAACTGGCGGTTTTATTCACAAGCAACACTTGCTTGCGATTTTTCCAAAGTCCTCCTTCCATAGTTTTCAGCATGGCGAGCACCTCATTTGGTGTCTTCTCCAACCCACTCATGTTGTAGTTCATGACAAAACCATCATAAGACGGGGGGAGTGAAGAAAGCAACATGTCCATCATATGGGCTGGTGGAATTGGAAATTCCAGGGTTTTAAGCCTTTCAGCGTAGCCAATCATTTTGACCACGTGTACGCCAACTAAACTGCCCTCAGCCATCTTGCATTCCATCAAGGTCTTCATGATAGCAAATCGTTCAGACCTTGCGGTTTCCTTGTACAGAGCATCCAATTCCTGGATCATATCATGGGATTTATGGAATTCAGAACGTTTTTGAAGCTCTGGACTCATGCAAGCTAGCATGAGGCACTGCACTAAGTTGTGATCATCATCCTTAGTGGCCCAGACATTTTGTTCATCTTCTGGTGCAGTGGCCGCCGGTTTAGCTGGAAGAGCAGTTTCAAGCACATACATTTTCTTAGCGCTCCTGAGGACAATCCTCAGGTTACGGACCTAGTCCGCATAGTTGTTTCCAGTCGCAGCTAACTTCTCTTTCTCTAACATCGGGCCTAAGTTGAACGCGGTGTTGCGAGCCATTTGATCTACAACGGTAAACACAAGTTTCACTTAGACTTTGTTCATAATTAATTTGCACTAGTGAATAAACAATTTTATTCTAAAGTGCGCTCCCACTCAAATCAATATCTCTCAACATTGATTATGAGTGATACAAGACCCAAATTGTAATTCAACGCCAAGGATGTATCCATCTCAAGTGACGAGAATTTCAATTGGTAGGCCAACTTGCCAATCACATCTCTATGTGACTCTTGTTCATCTTTCGATGGGCGTGTTCCGAGCTCAGGACGATCCTCTGGAACGTCAAGACAACCAAATGATCTCAATGCGATGTCTCAACTCACCCGCCTCACACTTCTCTAATCGTTCGTACCCATGTATCCATGTGGTACCCCGAAAAGATAGGTGCCGTGACGGTGCTACACTTGGGAGAACACTAACTACTTGATATTTTAAGTGAGAGATCACCCTAATAAAAAGCGACTACCGCGCAATCAAGAAGGGTGCATCAAGAGGGATAAACATCTCAGGCAATTCATAATAGCATGATATGGTATAACCCCTTCTGACGGAGAAGTCAAGTATTTCTTTGTCTTCGGCATTTGCGTCGGTGTTCACCTTCGCGAAGATTGCCACCACCTTGCCGATGCACCAGATAATATTGCTATCTCTATAGCTAATAAAATAAGTGCATTACTTAAGGTTGACACGCAGGTCATTAAAGTGACAGTCATATGGCTCCAGCCATCATGCCGAATCATGACACGCAGGTCATGTGAGTAAATTTACATCATATTGTCATCTCATACATAATCGAATTAATATGAACACTGCTATACCACATCACATGCACATCCTGCAAAACCAAGTTAGACGCCTCTAATCGGTTTATGCAAAATTTTATTGGGTTTTATACATCTGTGCCCCTAACTCGAACCCACTACTCATATTTGCCCCTAATTCTGAAGTCTGCTCAAATTTGCCCCTCTGCCGTTATGTGCACTTATAGAAATGCCCTTCTTTGTCGTTACCATCCAGTCAAAGCCGGTCAAAGGACTTTGACCGTCCTGAAAAAATAGCAAAAAAAACTAAAAAATCTGAAATTTTGTGGGATCAAAGATACTCAGGTTCGCAAGGTGCATGCAAATTTTTGTGCTGTTTGGACATTCCAGGAGCTCGTGGCGAAGGAAAAACAATAAATATGTATGCCTGTGAACAGTAAATTCAAAAAAATAGCAAGAAAATTCAAAAAAATATGAAAAATTTTGGCATCAAAGAGGCTCGGGTCTGCAAGGTGCGTGCAAATTTTTGTTGTGTTTGGACATTGTAGGAGCTCGTGGAGAAAAAAACAAAATTTGGCTCGGCAAAAAACTTAGGAAAAAATGACTATTTTTTTTGCTAGAGCTCCTCGCATGTCATTTGATCACAAAAACTTGCAAGCACCTTGTGCACCCAAGCCTCATTGATGCCAAAAAATTTCATATTTTTTTGAATTTTCTTGCTATTTTATTTCAAATTTACTGTTCACAAGCATACAGATTTACTGTTTTTCCTCGCCACGAGCTCCTGGAATGTCCAAACAGCACGAAAATTTGGACGCACCTTGCGCACATGAGTATCTTCGATCCCACAAAATTTTAGATTTTTCAGATTTTTTTTGCTATTTTTTCAGGACGGTTAAAGCCCTTTGACCGGACGGTAATGGCACAGAAGGGCATTTCTATATGTGCACATAACGGCAAAGGGGCAAATTTGAGCAGGCTTCGAAATTAGGGGCAAATATGAGTAGGTGGTTCAAGTTAGGGATAGAAATGCAAATGGACCAATTTTATTTTACGTGGCTTCTAAGGTTTCAAGTATGATTATTCAAGTCGCTAGATGAACATCGCGGGGTGTATGAAACACGAGATAATAAAATCTCGAGCCCCATACTAAACTTCATCATATGCATGACCCCCATGCAGATCATATCTGCATTGCCCTTTCGTCTGCGAAATTTCATCTTTCTCTCAGCTATGGTGGAACCCAAAGAACTGATAGCACTTCATTGATCAATCAGGATCGCGGATTGCCAGAACTTTGTGAAATTCCACCATGTCGTTTCAAGATCAAAAATACGCAAATTCTAGGGAAGCAATAAGAACATCGGGTAACAGATTTCATCTGCCACCCGCATAAATAATTTCCAGCAATAGATCTCATGTACTCCAAAATTATATTATGCAATACCCATACATCTCCATGTATTCTAGATCGTAACCTGCATCTAGGCATAGCACTTGATGCCACTATAGGGGAACGCGACATAAAACAAAAAAAATCGGTACAACGAGCACGCCCAGGACCACTATGGAGACTGCATACAGGGTTTGATCTGATCATTACCGACTCATAGCGCAGCGGAAGAAGAGTCGGTGTAGATCGTCGGTGCAGATCCCCGCAGTTAGGATGTACAACCTCCCAACCATGAGGATGTACTCCCTCGTCGGACAGCCCTTCGGGAGGCGGCCGGACAGTCCCTCGAACGATGTCACGGATAGCCCTTCGGGAGGACCCTCGAAACTCGAACGGTAACTCGGACAGCCCTTCGGGAGGACCCTCGAACAGCCCCTCGGGCAAAAGATCGAAACTACGACCTCTCTACGGGGTTGCACACATACGGTGTCAGCTATCCGGCAGGGCTTCGCCGTCCAGAACTAGTTCCTGCAGGAACCCAGACAGCCTTTCGGCTCTACGAAACTATTTCGCGGGGAGGGAGAGAGAAGGCCAGATCATGCATGGCTTGTGTATGTTGAGAAAGAGTGAGTGTGGAGAGTGTCTCTCCACCTCTATTTATAAGAAAACCCAAGGGGTAGGGTGGCTCCCAAAATACCAAAAAACCCATCATATGGATTCTCCACAAGGGTAAAATGGGAAGGCTAGAGGAGCACCATGGATGGCCTCCTCCTTGGCCGGCCACTCTCAAGGGGGCCCCCCAAAGGGGATTCCTTAGTCCCTAAGTCTTTCTAGAAGCCTTTTGGGAAAAAATCCAAAAGGTGGCTTTCCAAAAAATTAACCATAAAGTGATTTTTACTATTCACGGAAATATTTTTCCGCGACCGTTAAATCCAAAAATATTTCTCTGGGTCTTAGAATAATTCCAGTACCCACTAAAATGATTGTGGACGTGTTCCGAAACAATTCCGGATTAGTGATTTTCATCTGCGAAAAGCAACCAAACCGGTTCCGGCAGCTCCGGAACATTTCCGGTTTTTATCCCAGAAAAATCCCAGAAGTTTCCAGAACAATTCTGGCATCCTGGAAGAATTTCCATGCGTGTGCCGAAACCAATTTGACTTAATGGTATACCCCGAAACAACTTTTCAGTTTTACCGAAACTATTTCGGTGTTCTCTCTCTGGAACTTTTCCGTTGTCTCCAAAACTTTTCCGGTGACTTTCTCTCAGACTCCCTGTCTAGTATTCAACATATAGATGACCCTTAAGTGTGTGACCCTATAGGTTCGGTGAAGTATAGACATGACCCGGAACACTTTCCAATCAATGATCAACATCGGAGCCGTGGACACCCATATTGACCCCTATACCCACACGAATAAATATTCGAGTGAACCTCCAGTTGCCGTGTGCTATTTCTGTTGCTTCACGATATATTACAAATACCCGAGGTGAGATTTATTGGCATCCCCGCGGATCAACAACTTGTCCACTATGCCAGTTACCTCGTTATCGGTTTTGTTCTCTTTTCTTGTTTCCACATTCCGGCATCCCAGTGATCAAATCACAATGTGTCTGGCCAGACGATGATGGATACCGTAACACTGAGAGGGCCCGAGAATATCTCTCCATCGTCGGAGGATCAAATCCCAATCTTGAGCTATCTCGTTTCTTGTCATACTTTTTCGTGAACCCGTAAGCTGCCGTAATAGCCACCCAGTTACGGATGACATTTAACAAACCCCAAAGTTCATGAAGCAAGTACGAAGGAACTTGATACTCTCATGGTCTAAGGAATTATGCAAACATTAACTATCTCTGTGTTATTAACCATTAACTTGTGACGAATGTATCTCATAGCATAACATCAATTCAGATCGATTCAACACAAGTGTTCTACTAACATTGTGCCCTCAAAATTGCCGGCATTGCCATGCCCATGATCAGGAAAACAGGTCATCATGCAATACTTGAGCTAGTCTTAGAGGCATGACTAGGAATACTTTTTACCGTTTATTATACCACACGTGCACATTAGTTTCCCTCCGAGCCTTGTGGATATTGTAGACTCGAGAATCATTGCAGTTATAGCATGGAACATAAACATTCATGACAAACTTGGAGATACAAAATAACTGTTATTACTGCCTCTAGGGCATATCTCCTACAAAATCTTGTTATGAGAGAACAATTTTCTGGTAATCCTAATGAAGATACTGCATCCCATCTTAATTTTTTTGTTGAATTATGTGATATGCAAAAAATGAAATGTGTGGATAATGATATTGTGAAATTAAAATTATTTCCTTTCTCTCTTAGAGATCGAGCTAAGGCATGGTTTTCATCTTTACCTAAAAATAGTATTGATTCATGGTGAAAGTGTAAATATGCTTTCATTGCTAAATATTTTCCTCCTGCTAAGATAATATCTCTTCGAAATCAAATCATGAACTTTAAACAATATGAGCAAGAACATGTTGCACAAGCATGGGAGAGAATAAAATTAATGATTAAAAACTATCCTACACATGGATTGAGCTTATTGATGATAGTGCAAAACTTTTATGCGGGACTAAACTTTGTTTCAAGAAACCTTCTAGATTCAGCTACAGGTGGTACATTTATGGGAATCACACTTGGAGAGGCTACAACACTTCTTGATAATATGATGGCAAATTATTCCCAATGGCACATCGAACGCGCTCCAACTAGTAAGAAGGTAAACTCTGTTGAGGAGATTTCCTATTTAAATGAGAAGGTTGATGATATTACGTCCATGCTTTCTTCTAAGAGTAGTCCTATTGATCCAAATGATGTTCCTTTGCCTACTTTGATTGAGCAAAATAATGATGCTATTGATGTGAATTTTATCTCAAGGAACAATTTCAATAATAATGCTTATAGAGGGAATTTCAACAATCCTAGACCGTATCCTGGTAACCCCTCTAATAATTATGGTAATTCATATAATAATAATAATAATAATAATAATAGTATAACCTTTGATCTTGATAACACTATTAAAGAATTTATTAGTTCTCGAAAGGTTTTCAATGCAATGGTTGAAGAAAAATTGAGTAAAGTTGATGATATGTCTAGAAACATGAATAGTCTTATGCATGATGTGGATATTCTTAAAATTAAAATTTTGCCACCTAGTAAGGATGAAATACCTAAATCTTTAAAAGCTATCCAAGTCTCCATTGACAAAAGTAGGAAAAGGAATGATATGCTAAGAGCTAAACGTGAACTATTAGAAAAAGAGTTTGCATCCGGTTTCTTTGATATGAATGATGAAGATGTTAAAACTATTGGTGTGTCATCTATTGAATCTCTATTTACTAATATTAAAATTGATGATGATGGGACTGGATATGAGTCAACTTTAATTAGAGGGTGTCCCAATTGTTCGGAGGGTGATGATCTTGTTGCTAAAAATGATAAAAGTGGGATTGAAGAGGTAAAAACTTTAGATAGTGATGCTCCCACTCTATTGGATTACAAGGACTTTAATTATGATAATTGTGCTCTTACTGAATGTATTTCCTTGCCTCAATCCATGATTAATTCACCCAATGCTTACAAACAAAATAAAGGTTTTATTAAACATATCGTAGAAGCTCTTATCAAAACTCATGAAGAAAAACTTGAGCTAGAAGTTTCCATTCCTAGAAAGATGAATGATGAATGGGAACCTACTATTAAATTAAAGATAAATAATTATTAGTGCAATGCTTTGTGTGATCTTGGTGCTAGTGTTTCTACTATGCCAAAAGCATTGTATGATGTTCTCGGTTTCACCAACATGAGTGGATGTTCTTTAAATTTCATCTAGCGGACTCCGCCATTAAAAAGACTATGGGAAGAATAAATGATGTGCTTGTGATTACTAATAGAAATTATGTGCCTATACTTTATTATTCTTGATATTGAATGCAATCCATCTTGTCCAATTATACTTGGGAGACCGTTTCTAATAACCATAGGTGCAATAATTGTGACACCCCGATTTTTGGCCCTTTCTTTTCTTTTGGTTTTCTTTGGAATTTTATTTGGAGTTCATATTATGTGGCTCTATGGTCTTGAAACCTGGGAGGATCACCTCTCATTCCTCTCCCAAGGGATTCATCACTCTCAAATCTTTCTCAAGACCATGTCATTTCCATCTTAGCCCACCCCTGATTTTTATTTCTTGGGAATATTCCTTTTTCTATTAAAGGAATAACCATGTTTGCCCTAGGTTGTGAAGCAACCTATATTTCTGTATTTCCCAAAATTCCCACAAAATTCTCAAAATTCCTTTGGACCATATGGACCTTGGATATGTAAAAATATTCAAGATTCCATGCTCATGGCGAGCACACCATCCAATCTCTGTTTCTGGGCACAATTTTAGTTTGTGAAGCAACTATATTTTATATTGCTTCAAAAATTCTGAAATTAATCTAGGATCTAAATAACCCTATATCCTTTGAGCATGCCAAAATTCACATCATTTTGCCAAGCCATTTTCTCCACAAAATTCCCCCAAGTTTCTGTCCAGTGGGAAGCATTGTCAAGGAAGTACCATTTTTACATATCCAAATGGTATGAAATTTTTACAGTGCCTTGATATACCCAAATCATCATCCTCCACAAAATTTCAGCTAAATCCAACACTCTATGTGAGTGCAGCTTCATGATCTAGTTTCTGGACCACATTTTGTAGTTGTGAAGAAACTATGATAAATATTGGTCCAAATCTTTTCATATTTCACAGGACTGTAGTCCTTCCTACCCTAAACCCCTGTGACATCTTTCCTAGCCCATTGGTTAAGTCATTTGACCACAACTTCATGCCCAAGTTTGCTACAACAAACTTCAGTTGATGCTACCCATTAGCACAAAGGTGCCTTAACCAAACCAAGACCACCGTGTTTCTCCATCAAGTAGGGTCCACGCGGTAGACATGTTTTTGCTGGCCAGAATGCACCACGTGCGCCTGTGCACACGGTGACCACATGGCTGGGAGACCATTGTCGCGCTCTGGCTGTCGTTTTGCTTCGGGCCTCCTCTGCTCGTCGTGTCCTCGCGTCCCCTGGTGCCGTCCAACCCTCTCCTCCTTCCACGTAACCCTCTGGCCCCTCTCCCCCTCCTCTCTCTTGCCTGACACATCACGGCGACCGCGTCCTGGAGCAGACCGCGTTTGCTCCACCATTGTCGGCCACGCCTCCCCGAGCCTTCTCGAGCACGCCCGAGCTCCCTCTGCTTCCCCATGAGCCCTCTGGACACCTCTCCCCTCCTCCTCCGTGTGTCCCCGAGCCTCGGCGCGTGGCACACGCGTCACCACGGCCGCGACCTCGCCGGGCTATATATAGCCATTCCCGAGCCCCTCCGAGCAGTCCATCCTCCTCACCTCTCGTCTAGAAACCTCCCCAACCTCTCCATCGAGCTCGAGGAGCCCTCCTCTACCGACATTGCCGCCATGGCCGTCGCCGTCCTCGGCCTAAATTCGGGCAAGCCCGAGCCCTACTCCCCCTCATTCCACCACCATGAGTCTCCACCACCACCCTAGACTCTTCCCCGAAGCTCGCTGCCTCCTCTCAGTTGCCGGAGCGCCATGCCCAACTCCGGCCGAAGTCGTCGTCCACCACAGCCAAAGCCCCACCCCCTCCCATGCTCCCCGGCGCGTTTGACACCCCCAGGCGGGTGCGCCTCTTCGCGTCAAGCCCGCCGATGGCCGGAGCTCGGCCGGAGGTGGTCCGAGTCGCCGGGCAGGCGCCGACGAGCGCGCGTCCCTCCTCTGCACCGCGGGCGAGCGGGAGGATGAAGACGACTACCCGGGCAGGCGGGCCCCACCTCCCCTCGACCCCACATGTCAGCGACCGAGCCCCGGGTCCAGCTGGATAAGTGGAAACATATCTGACCGAATACGTTTTCGCTATACAGAAAGCGTAAACGAGGGCAACTCCAGGGCAGAATGCGTTTTCGCTTCGGCGAAAGCGTATTTTCCTAAAATGCGCCTTCTATTTTAACCTGCCGGCTGAAACTGTTATATTGCGGACGTTTGTCCATTAAGGGCAGAAATGGACAGTTTTTATTTCTTTTTCTGCCTAACGAACGAACGGTCGTATTTTCGCAACCGTAACTCCGATTCAGGTGATTCCAAAGCCTAGGTTCTCTATTTGTTGAGCCCATTCTGTTGGAATCATTTTCATGATGTTGTCACACTATGAAAATGACCATTTTTCCCTTGCTCTCTAATCAGCTCAGCAAAAGAGAAACTTTTCCGGCAAAATCTTCTGGGAGCCTCTCGCACTTCTTCCCGGTGACTCCATCAACCCCAGGCAAGCCACGATAGCCACTTGCATGATGGCATTGCAATAGCCATGGTTTCCACTTGAATCTTTGAATAATTGTCTATTCATTTAATTATTTTGTAAATGCTACTTATATGCTTGTGAATCCATTTCTTAGGCCATGTTCATTTTTATCTAGTGAGTGAAATGACTAATTGTTAATGATATTATTATCATGTAAGAATTTTCGATGCCAGTGATAATGATATGCTCACATGAATAGTTATGATTTGTTATGCAAATACTTGTTATATTCATGATCGTCATTATGCCAGGCTCATTTCCATCCCGTAGACTAAATGAGTTATCATTGTTGATGTTATGATAAATGGTTATATTGCTCATCCATGTTTATGTTGATATCATGCTCATATGCATTGTCATGTTATTTTATTGTGACTCGGCTCATCACCATTCAAGTTGAACCTAACATTAATCGAACTTGAACAAATCTGTTGGCTGAGTCATGGTGCCACTGAATCGAGCTCACCAGTGCAGCCACACTTGCCTGGATGGGGAGGCCCTAATTCGGTCTATTTTCATGCCTCTCGCCAGTACCTCCAACCAGGGAAGGTTATGTGTGCGTGCTACCCTGATCAGGTAGGCGGCTATAACCTTGTGTACCCAGTTTTGGTATTGAGCTCAGGTCCCTGTTTGGGACAGATTTGTTTGGCCACGACGGTGGCGGGGTGTCACACGGTGACACGGGGTCACCCATGACATAGCCCAAAGGGGAGTTTGTCGGAGTGGCCGGGAGAGTGTCATGCAATAGATTGGTTTTGTCGGAATGTCGTTGGTCCACCCGAATGGGAGCACGAGGCCATGAATTTCGTGGTGTGGGTACAGTGTACTAACCTCTGCAGAGTGTATAATCTATTGATAGCCGCGTCCTCGGTCATGGACACAGTTCGTAGTAGGTCACACTATGGGTCAACAGTAATAATAACCTGGATAATAAACAACCCCGGTTCCATGAGGAAAGAAGTTGGTTGATCTTTATGTGGTCATGCGATGATCACAGGTAAAGATCAAACTCCTTGTGGTCATGTGATGATCACGATGGTATTGTTGATACCGAGCTTGGTTGATCCTGAGGTGATCGTGTGATGCTCACGATGGTAAGCTTGACACATATGGTGGTTATGAGATAACCTCTGAGAAGGGTAAGTTGGTCCAAGGGATCTTGAACATCGACCCCCCCCCTCTCATGCTAGTGCTAGTATCATCATGTTCATATCATGAGTAACATGTACATGCCATGCTCATTCTCGTGATTGCTCTAGTAGTATCATGATCATCATTTATTTGTTTCACCTATAAATGCCATGCTGTTGTTTGTCTTGATTGCTTTGGTTGTTGTGAGCTTGCGAGTACATTCAAAGTAATCACCTGGCGTGTCATGCCAGATTGCAGGTGATGCCGTGATTGATTGCTTGTCGAGGATCCCAAGTTTGCGCTCTAGGACGTGTCCCAGCCAGAGTCCCTATGGAGTGGAGTCCTTCACTATCGTCGTTGTTCCGCTGCTAGAAGAGATTCCGTCGCTTCGAGTTGTTCCGCTGCTAGCATAGAACTACCTTAGTAGGCGTAGAATTGCCATGCCTTTGTAACCTTTGTACCTTCAGAACCCTTGTACTCATATTATATGTAATAAAGAGCTGTTCTATTCTATGCCAAGCAGTGTCGTATTCCAGAAGACTTGATCTCTAGGCTGGAATGTGGGGTATTCCGGTCTCTCTGAGCCGGGGTGCCACAATAATTGATATGACGGAAGGTAACATACGGTTCCAATTTCCCTTAAGAAAAGGTATGGAACACTTACCTAGAAAGAGAATTAAACGTTCTTATGAATCTATGATGAGAGCCACCTATGACGTTGCATTGAAATATGACAATACATGATACTATGCATTATGCCTAGCTAGGGGCATTAAACAATAGCGCTTGTTGGGAGGCAACCCAATATTTATCTTTATTTTTCCTTTCTATTTTTTGTGTGTCAACATGATTAGTGCTACCGTATTAATTATGTTTGTATCTTTTCTTTTAATTCTTGTACCAAGTAAAGCCTATAGGGTGATTGGGATGATTGTTTATTTGGATCTGCGCAGAAACAGAAAGTTTAGCGTTGATACGTCTCCAACGTATCTATAATTTATGAAGTATTCATGCCATGTTTATTATAGTTTTGTATGATTTTGGTGCAATTTTATATGGCTTTTATATGATTTTTATGGGCTAACATATTGACCTAGTGCCCAGTGCGGATTCCCGAGGTGACATTGCGGTAATCTATGCATAGGGGTTGATGCACGTTTTCGTCCTACTTTCTCCGGTAGAAATCTTGGGGCACTCTTTGAAGTTCTTTGTGTTGGATTGAATATTATGAATCTGAAGTTATTTGATGCGTATCGTATAATTGACTCACGGATACTTGTGGTAACATTGGAGTATCTAGGTGACATTAGAGTTGGTTGATGCGTATCATATGGTGTTCTTTTAGTACGAACTCTAGGGCTGTTCGTAACACTTATAGGGATGGCTCAATAGATTGATCGGAAAGGATAACTTTGAGGTGGTTTCGTACCCTACAACAATTTCATCTTACGTTCTCCGCTAGATAAGAACTTTGGAGTGACTCTTTGTCGCACGTTGAGGGATTATTATATGATTCAATTATGTTAGCACTGTTGAGAGATTGCACTAGTGAAAGTATGAACCCTAGGCCTTGTTTCTAAGCATTGCAATACTGTTTGTGCTCCGTTTTATCACTTGATACCTTGCTGTTTTTATATTTTCAGATTATATAAACCTATTTCTACTATCCATACTACACTTGTATCACCATCTCTTCGTCGAACTAGTGCTACTATACAATTTACCATTGTATTGGGTGTGTTGGGGACACAAGAGATTTCTTGTATTTGATTGCAGGGTTGTTTGAGAGAGACCATCTTCATCCTACGCCTCCCACGGATTGATAAACCTTAGGTCATCCACTTGAGGGAAAATTGCTACTGTCCTACAAAACTCTGCGCTTGGAGGCCCAACACGAGTCTACAAGAATAAATTGTGTAGTAGACATCAAGCTCTTTTCTGGCGCCGTTGCCGGGGAGGCGAGTGCTTGAAGGTATATCTTTAGATCTTGCAATTGAATCTTTTTGTTTCCTGTTTATCACTAGTTTGTCTTACAAAATAAAACTAAAAAATGGAATTGAGGTTGCCTCATATTATTCATCTTTATAATGTCTTTCTTGAAAATGATGGATCGGAAAATTGTGCTCAATTGATAGAAGAAGAATTCAATAAAATGTTTGGCATAAAATCTTTGAATGATAAGCATGATTGCAATGTTGCTAGTATGAATTCCTTGAATATCCATGATGCTAATGATATGCAAAGCCATAAGCTTGGGGATGCTATGTTTGATGAAGATGATATTTTTACTCCCCCAAGTTTTGATGAGAAAATTTATTATGATGAAAGCATGCCTCCTATTTATGATGATTATATTGATGAAAGTGGGTTGGGAAGAGTGTCAACTCTAGGTAGTAATGATTCCACTATTTTGGAGGGTGTTGAATCTTATTGTTATAATTATGAAAGTGGATTTGGAGAGGTCATGACTTTATTTAGTGATGAATCCACAATTTTGGAAGAAGTTTCAATTGATTATGACAACAAAGTTGCTATCTATGATGATTATGGTGATGACATGTATGCTATAAAGAATAATGATAACCATGAAACTTGTCAACATTTTAATTTTCAATTGGATTATGCCAATCAAGTATCTCATGATAGTTATTTTGTTGAGTTTGCTCCCACTATTATTAATGAGAAGAAAATTGCTTATGTGGAGAGTAGTAAAAATTCTATGCTTGTGGATCACGAAAGGAATGCTTTGTGTGGTGGATATATTGTTGAATTTCTTCATGATGCTACTGAAAATTATTTTGAGAGAGGAATATATGCTTCTACATATCTCAATAATATCAAGTTTCCTCTCTATGTGTTGAAAGTTTTGAAGTCATGCTTGTTTTGCCTTCCTATGCTAGTTGATTCTTGCTCCCATAAATTGTTTTCTCACAAAATCACCATGCATAGGAAGTTGGTTAGGCTTAAATTTTCTAGTCATATGCTTCATGATGCTCCCGTTATGTTTCAATTCTTTACTTTTATGTGAGCATCATTGAAATCATCATGCCTTGCTAAAAAGGCTTTAAAGAAAAGAGCTTGTTGGGAGACAACCCAACATTTATCCCTACTGTTTTTGTGTGTTCACATGATTAAGATACTGTAGTAATCATGTTTTATATGTTTTATTTCAATAATGTACCAAGTAAAGCCTTTGGGACAGTGTGGATACTTGTTGATTTGATTATGTGCAAAAATACAAACTTTTGCGTCCAGTGCTAGAATTTCTGTTCTGTACTGGAACATGAGAAAATTATGAAATTTTTACAGAGTATTGGGTTACAAATTTTTAACGTTTTCCTATTTTTTCAGAATTTTTGGAGGTACATAAGTAAGGTTTTTAAATCGCTCAATACATGCTATTCTGTTTTTGACAGATTTTGTTTTTAGTGCATAGTTTGCTTGTTTTAGTGTTTCCATAGCTTATGTTGAGTAATATAAATTGTGGAAATGATAGAATACAGTAGGAATTATGTGAGAACAATTATGAATCTTGTCTTGACAGTACCTAAGTGGATGATTTATTTTTATCATACTAACCTATCTCACAAGTTCCGTTAAGTTTGGTGTGATTGAAGTTTTCAAGTTTTGGGTGAGATATCGATATGAGGAGAATAAGGAGTGGAAAGACCCTAAGCTTGGGTATGCCCAAGGCAACCCAAGGTAATATTCAAGGAAGACTCAAGCTTCTAAGCTCGGGGATGCCCGGGAAGGCATCCCCTCTTTCGTCTTCAACATTATCGGTAACCTCACTTGGAGCTATATTTTTATTCGTCACATGATATGTGTTTTGCTTGGAGCGTCATTTTCTTTTGTTTAGATTTGCTTGATGTTGTAAATAATCATGTTTTGTATCTTTTAGTTCAATAAAATGCCAATTATAGCCTTTACCATGCTCAGTTTGCAAGTTTATGTGTTGCTGTTTGAAAACAGAAAGTTTTCTTTTATGTCCTGAATTTATGTGAATTGTCAGAACATGATAAAAATCTGAAATTTTTACACAGTAAGCATGCATGAGTTATCTGTCACGTGGTAATTGTTTAGAATTTTTGGAGTTAGGGAAGTATGAATTCTTATTCCCCCTTTACAGACTGTTCTGTTTTGGCAGATTGCTGTTATAGTTGTACTGTTTGCATATGTTTGCTTGTTTAATGTTTCTATTTGAGGATAGGAGTATTAAATATGCAGAGGCATTTAGTATGCAATGTCAAATTATAATTTTAGTGATTTTCTACAGTAGAGAATGATAAGGTTTTGCATGGATTTATACTAACTTATCTCACGAGTTCTTGTTGAGTTTTGTGTGGATGAAGTTTTTAAGGATTAGGGAAACCGTGATATGAGAGGAATTAAGGAGACACAAGGGCTCAAGCTTGGGGATTCCCAAGGCATCCCAAATTAATATTCTAATAAGTCTCAAGCATCTAAGCTTGGGGATGCCCCGGTAGGCATCCCACCTTTCTTCATCGACAATTATCGGTTAGTCTCGATTGAGCCTAAGTTTTTACTTGTTCACACGATGTGTGCTATCCTTGGAATGTCATTTTGTTTGTTTGATGTTTGAATAAAATACTTAGATCTGAAAGTTTTAAATAAGAGAGAGAGTCCTCACATAGCTACCTATTTACTTACTACTCATTTGATCTTCACTTATATCTTTTTGGAGTAGTTTGTCATTTACTCTTGTGCTTCACTTATATCCTATGAGTAAATTGTTGAATGAATTGAATATCATAAAGTTGAAATTATATGTGCTTCATATGCTTGTATCATGCCTAGTAGTAATTTCACATTTGGTTTAGAAAGTAAAATATATTGAAGTTTGACAACCACAATATTGGTCATACAAGCAATTCATGAATGATTAGTATAAGGAAGAGAACTTTCACATGTAAATATATTATCTTGGACATCTTTTATGATTGTGAATACCCATTAATTATTTTCAAACTTGAGAAAATTAGTTGAAGTTGGACAAGGAAGACAACGTAATGAGTTACGTTTGGGTATATTTGCATAGAAGTTATATTGTTATGGATCCTCTAACATGTGGTGCTTGCTTAGGATCTTCTGCTAGCCAAAAATTCATACTAAGTAGAGATACTACTTGTGCATCCAAAACCCCTTAAAACCCAGTTTCTTCCCATGAGTGTCCACCATATCTACCTATGGATTGAATAAGATCCTTCAAGTAAGTTGTCATCGGTGCAAAAAGCAATAAAAATTGCTCCTAAAATATGTATGATCTTTTATTGCAAGGGAAAATAAGCGTTGTATGAACTTGTGATGGTAAAGAAATAAAAGCGACGGACTGCATAATAAAGGTTGCTATCACAAGGGGCAATATAACGTGACGTTCCTTTGCATTAAGGGCTTGCACATCCAAAAATATAAAGCGCATGACAACCTCTACTTTCCTCTGCGAAGGGTCTATCTTTTACTTTATGTATTTACTTTTATGCAAGAGTCAATAAGTATTCATTCTCATTTCAACCTCAATTATTCTCTAGTTGGCAAGCATCATGTGGTGGGGAAAGATCCAGGCACATATGGCCAGTCAAATATATTTCATCATGAATTATTATTGTTGACAATTATCTCTATGATAAATAAGTTGGGAGGCGAAACATTAAGCCCCTATATTTCTCTGTGTTTGATGGATGCTATTTGTTCTAAAAATATGCTTTGAGTACTAGCAATCATAGAAGACTAAATGATAATTGAGTATGTGGAGCTCTTACTTAGACTTTGTTGAAGATAAGTTGAATTGCAATTGTTTGGTGACTAAGAACATAGGTTGTTAAGTTTCAAGAGAATGCATTCTTTGAACCATAACATGTGAATTGATTGCTACTTTATCTTGATGAGTTTTATGAGAAAAAGTTGATGTCATGATGCTAGGAAAAGTGATTGAAATTATCATTGATCAAACTTATGCACTATGCTAGCATTCACACTTCATAAATTATTTCTTTTATCATTTACCTACTCGAGGACGAGCAAGAATTAAGCTTGGGGATGCTGATACGTCTCCAACGTATCTATAACTTAAAGTATTCATGCCATATTTATTATAGTTTTGTACGATTTTGGTGCACTTTTATATGGCTTTTATATGATTTTTATGGACTAACATATTGACCTAGTGCCCAGTGCCAGTTGTTGTTTTCTGCTTGTTTTTGGTTTTCCAGAAAATCCATATCAAATGAAGTCCAAATGCAGCAAAACTTTTTGACGATTTTTCTGGAAGGAAACAGACCCAGGAAGCTTTGGGGGAGCAGCAGAAGACCCACAGGGGCCCACAAGCCACCTGGGCACGCCCTGGTGCCTCGTGCGCCCCCTATGGCCCCTCTTCACGTGATTCCAACGCCAAAAATTCTTATAAATAGAGAAACCTCCAGAAATAACCCTAGAACTTTGACTCCACCGCCGCAAGCCTCTGTACCTCCACGATCTCATCTACAGCCCTTTTCCGGCACCCTGCCGGAGGGGGAAATCATCACCGGAGGACATCTTCATCATCCCGGCGGCCACCATGATGAGGAGGGAGTAGTTCACCCTCGAGGCTAGGGGTATGTACAAGTAGCTATGTGTTTGATCTCTCTCTCTCTCGTGTTCTTGATTTGGCACGATCTTGATGTACCGCGAGCTTTGTTAATATAGTTGGATCATATGGTGTTTCTCCCTCTCTATCTTGTTGTGATGAATTGAGTTTTTACCTTTGAGGTTTCACTATTATTGGATTGAATACTTTTATGGATTTGAGAACACTTGATGTATGTCTTGCATATGAATACCCGTGGTGACAATGGGGTATTATATTGATTCACTTGATGTATGTTTTGGCACTCAACTCGCGGATTCCCGAGGTGACATTGCGGTAATCTATGCATAGGGGTTTATGCACGTTTTCGTCCTACTTTCTCCGGTAGAAATCTTGGGGCACTCTTTGAAGTTCTTTGTGTTGGATTGAATATTATGAATCTGAAGTTATTTGATGCGTATCGTATAATTGACTCACGGATACTTGTGGTAACATTGGAGTATCTAGGTGACATTAGAGTTGGTTGATGCGTATCATATGGTGTTATTTTAGTACGAACTCTAGGGCTGTTCATGACACTTATAGGGATGGCTCAATAGATTGATCGGAAAGGATAACTTTGAGGTGGTTTCATACCCTACAACAATTTCATCTTACGTTCTCCGCTAGATAAGAACTTTGGAGTGACTCTTTGTCGCACGTTGAGGGATTATAATATGATTCAATTATGTTAGCACTGTTGAGAGATTGCACTAGTGAAAGTATGAACCCTAGGCCTTATTTCTAAGCATTGCAATATTGTTTGTGCTCCGTTTTATCACTTGCTACCTTGCTGTTTTTACATTTTCATATTATAAAAACCTATTTCTACTATCCATACTACACTTGTATCACCATCTCTTCGCCGAACTAGTGCACCTATACAATTTACCATTGTATTGGGTGTGTTGGGGACACAAGAGATTTCTTGTATTTGATTGCAGGGTTGTTTGAGAGAGACCATCTTCATCATACGCCTCCCTCGGATTGATAAACCTTAGGTCATCCACTTGAGGGAAAATTGCTACTGTCCTACAAAACTCTGCGCTTGGAGGCCCAACACGAGTCTACAAGAATAAGTTGTGTAGTAGACATCAAGCGTCCAGTGCATGAATTTACATTATGTATGGGAAAGCGATAAAATTCTGAAATTTTTACACATAAATTATATGCAAATTTTCTGTGTTTTCCAAATTTTTCAGAATTTTTGGAGTTATAGAATTATGACTAACAACTCCATCTTTACGTACTGTTCTGTTTTAGAAAGATTCTATTTTTATTGCATAGTGTGCTTATTTTGAAGTTTCTATGGATTGTATCGGGGGTATAAGCTATGGAGATGATAGAATACAGTAGATATTATGTAAGAACAATTATGAATCTTGCTATGACAGTACCTAAGTTAATGATTTATTTTATTATACTAATGGATCTCACGAGGTTTTGTTAAGTTTTGTGTGACCGAAGTTTTCAAGTTTTGGGTGAGATGGCGATGGAAGGAGAATAAGGAGCGACAAGAGACTAAGCTTGGGGATGTCCAAGGCACCCCAAGGTAGTATTCGAGGAAGACTCAAGCGTCTAAGCATGGGGATGTCCCGGAAGGCATCCCCTCTTTCGTCTTCAATCAATCGGTAACTTAACTTGGAGCTATATTTTTATTCATCACAAGATATGTGTTTTGCTTGGAGCGTCTTTTGCATTTCTTAGGTTTGTTTGCTTTATTTCCACAATCATTGTTTCTTGATTGCACCTTTTATGAGAGACACACATGAATCAAAAATATATAGAATGCTTTATGTTCTTCACTTATATCTTCTGAGTTGAGGCAATTGCTCATGTTTTTCACATATATTTGTTTGAGCAGGGCGAGAAATATTCTATACAAATTATTTGCACTCTCTTGCTTCACTTATATATTTTTGAGAGTTAAATATGAAATGGTAATTTGCATGAGTTATATGTTTGGTCCAAAAATAATAGGTATACACTGGTACAGCGAGCTGCTATACAAACGGTTTTTAACCCCTTTCCGCGACAGAGTTTTAAACCGTCGCCTTGTCTGTGTGTGCGATAGGGGGGTCCTTCCCACACGACCCAAAAACCGTCGGGGATAGGTCCTTGATACGTCTCCAACGTATCTATAATTTTTGATTGTTCCATGCTTTATAGTATCAATCTTGGATGTTTTTATATACATTTACATGCAACTATATATCATTTTTTGGGACTAATCTATTAACTTAGTGCCCAGTGCAAGTTGCTGTTTTTTGCCTGTTTTTGGTTTTCTAGAATATCAGTACCAAACGAAATCCAAATGCCACGAAACTTTTTGGAGATTTTTTTTCTGGACATAAGAGACACTAGAAGCTTCGGGAGAGGTCCAGAAGACAGAGGAGGTGGCCACGAGCCACCAGGGCGCGCCCCAGGGGGGTGGCGCGCCCTGGTGCCTTATGGGCCCACCTCTGCTCCGTTTGACCTAATTCCACCTCTATAAATTCTCTAAAATCGGGAAACCAACAGGGGAGTCCATGAAATACTTTTTCCGCCGCCGCAAGTTCCTGTTCTCGAGAGATCCCATCTGGAGGCCTTTTCCGGCACTCTGCCGGAGGGGGATTCGATCACGGAGGGGCTCTACATCAACCTTGCTGCCCTTCCGATGATGCGTGAGTAGTTTACCACAGACCTTCGGGTCCATAGTTAGTAGCTAGATGGCTTCTTCTCTCTTTTTGATCTTTAATACGATGTTCTCCTCGATGTTCTTGGAGTTCTATCCGATGTAATCACTTTTTGCGGTGTGTTTGTTGGGATCCGATGAATTGTGAGTTTATGATCAGATTATCCATGAATATTATTTGAGTTTTTCTCTGAACTCTTTTATGCATGATTGTTATAGCTTCGTATTTCTCTCCGATCTATTGATTTGGTTTGGCCAACTAGATTGATTTATCTTGCAATGGGAGAGGTGCTTTGTAATGGGTTCGATCTTGCGGTGCTCAATCCCAGTGACAGAAAGGGACATGACATGTATGTATCGTTGCTATTAAGGGTAAAAATATGGGGTTTATTCATGCGTGAGTTTACTTTGTCTACATCATGTCATCTTGCTTAAGGCGTTACTCCGTTCTTTATGAACTTAATACACTAGATGCATGCTGGATAGCGGTCGATGTGTGGAGTAATAGTAGTAGATGCAGAATCATTTTGGTCTACTTGTCTCGGACGTGATGCCTATATACATGATCATTGCCTTGGATATCGTCATGATTTTTTGCGTTTCTATCAATTGCCCAACAGTAATTTGTTCACCCACCGTATGCTATTTGATACGTCTCCAACGTATCTATAATTTATGAAGTATTCATGCCATGTTTATAACAATTCTATATGTTTTGGTATGATTTGATTAGAACTAACCCGGACTGACGCTGTTTTCAGCAGAACTACCATGGTGTTGTTTTTGTGCAGAAATAAAAGTTCTCCAAATGAGCTGAAACTTTTTGATGATTTTTTTGGAACAAAAGAGACACTAGAAGCTTCGTGGAAGGACCAGAAGAGCCACGAGGTGCCCACGAGGCACCGGGGCGCGCCAGGGGGGTGGCGTGCACATGTGCCTCATGGGCCCATCTTAGCCCATCTTGACGTGATTCCAACGCTGAAAAATCCTATAAATAGAGAAACCCACGGACATAGCCCTAGAACTTCGACTCCGCCGCCGCAAGCCTCTGTACCTTCGAAATACCATCTACAGCCCTTTTCCGACACCCTGTCGGAGGGGGGAATCATCATCGGAGGCCATCTTCATCATCCCGGCGGTCTCCATGACGAGGAGGGAGTAGTTCACCCTCGGGGCTGAGGGTATGTACTAGTAGCTATGTGTTTGATCTCTCTCTCTTGTGTTCTTGATATGGCATGATCTTGATGTATCGCGAGCTTTGTTAATATAGTTGGATCATATGGTGTTTCTTCCCTCTCTATCTTTGTTGTGATGAATCGAATCTTTTCCCTTTGAGGTTTCGTTATTGGCGGATTGAATATTTCAGATTTGAGAACACTTGATGTATGTCTTGCATATGAATACCCGTGGTGACAATGGGGTATTATATTGATTCACTTGATATATGTTTTGGCATTCAACTCGCGGATTCCCGCGGTGACATTGGGGTAATCTATGCATAGGGGTTGATGCATGTTTTCATTATCTTTTCTCCGATAGAAACTTTGGGGTGCTCCTTGGAGTTCTTTGTGTGGATTGAATATTATGATTATGAAGTTGTTTGATGCATATCGTATAATCAACTCACGGATACTTGTGGTGACATTGGAGTATCTAGGTGACATTAGAGTTGGTTGATGTGTATCATATGGTGTTATTTTAGTACGAACTCTAGGGCTGTTTGTGACACTTATAGGAATAGCTCAATAGATCGATCGGAAAGGATAACTTTGAGGTGGTTTCGTACCCTACAAACAATTTCTATCTTATGTTCTCCTCTAATAGGAACTTGGGAGTGATTCTTTATCGCACGTTGAGGGATGGTTATATGATCCAATTATGTTAGCATTGTTGAGAGATTGCACTAGTGAAAGTATGAACCCTAGGCCTTGTTTTTAAGCATTGCAATACCGTTTGTGCTCACTTTTGTTACTTGCTACCTTGCTGTTTTTATATTTTCAGATTACAAAAACCTATATCTACTATCCATACTACACTTTTATCACCATCTCTTCGCCGAACTAGTGCACCTATACAATTTACCATTGTATTGGGTGTGTTGGGGACACAAGAGATTTCTTGTATTTGGTTGCAGGGTTGTTTGAGAGATACCATCTTCAACCTACGCCTCCCACGGATTGATAAACCTTAGGTCATCCACTTGAGGGCAAATTGCTACTGTCCTACAAAACTCTACGCTTGGAGGCCCAACATGAGTCTACAAGAATAAGTTGTGTAGTAGACATCACTATTTTCAAGAGAGAAGCCTCTAGTGAAAACTATGGCCCCCGGGTCTACCTTAATCATATATTGAAAATCCTAAAAATACCTTGCTGCAATTTTACTTTATTTATTTTATTTCGTATTTTTGTTTGATCTATCTATCTATCACCATACAATTTAATCTTGCAATTAACCGCCAAGGGATTGACAACCCCTTGTTCGCGTTGGGTGCGAGGATTTGTTGTTTTGTGTGCAGGTGCTGCTAACGAGTTGTTGCGTGATTCTCCTACTGGATTGATAACCTTAGTTTCATAACTGAGGGAAATAGTTATCTCTACTAGACTGCATCATCCCCTCCTCTTCGGGGAAATCCCAACGCAGCTCACAAGTAGCAGGAAGAATTTCTGGCGCCGTTACCCGGGAGACATCATCAACATCTATCAAGTACCTACGCATAAACCTTCATCTCCTTGAATTTATTTTATTTTACTTTGCCTCTCATTTTCATCTCCCCCACTTCTAATATTTTTTTACAAAAATACAAAAATATTTTCCGTTTGCCTTTTTCTTATTTGCTTCTTTGCTTGCTTGTTATCTTGTTTGCGTAGCCACGATGTCTCAAGAAAATACAAAATTGTGTGATTTTTCCAATACTAATAATAATGATTTTATTAGCACACCGATTGCTCCTCCCGCCGCTAGTGCGGAGACTTGTGATATTAATGCCGCTTTGTTAAACCTTGTCATGAAAGAACAATTTTCTAGTAGTCCTAATGAAGATGATGCATCCCATCTTAACACTTTCGTAGAATTGTGTGATATGCAAAAGAAAAAAGATGTGGATAATGATATTGTGAAATTAAAATTATTCCCGTTCTCATTGCGGGATCGCGCAAAAATTTGGTTTTCATCTTTACCATGAAATAGTATCGATTCTTGGGATAGGTGTAAAGATGCTTTTATTACCAAGTATTTTCCTCCCGCAAAAAATATTTCCCTTAGAAACCAAATTATGAATTTCAAGCAACTTGATCATGAACATGTTGCTCAATCTTGGGAAAGGATGAAATTAATGACAAGAAATTGCCATACTCATGGTTTAAATTTGTGGATGATCATACAAAATCTTTATGCGGGATTAAATTTTGTGGAGATTACATTGGGAGAAGCTACTAAATTACTTGATAATATTATGGCAAATTATTCACGATGGCATACTGAAAGAGCTCCTACTAGTAAAAAAGTGAATTCTGTTGAAGAAATTAGTACTTTGAGTAATAAAGGTGATGCGCTTATGAAATTGGTTGCTAGCAAAAATACTCCTATTGATCCTAATGATGTGCCTTTATCCACCTTGATTGAGCAAAATAATGATCCCGTAGATGTGAATTTTGTCTCGTGAAACAATTTTAATAATAGTGCTTATAGAGGTAATTTTAATCCTAGGCCGTTTCCTGGAAATTCCTCTAATAATTATGGCAATTCCTATGGTAATCCTTATAATAATAATAATAATAATAATAATAATAATAATAATAATAATAATAATAATAATAATAATATTAATAGGATGCCCTCTGATCTTGAAAGTAATATTAAAAATTTATTAATGCTCAAAAAGTTTTCAACACTACGATAGAAGAAAAATTAAGTAAACTTGATGATATGTCTAGGAGCATTGATAGAATTATTCATGATGTGGAAAATCTTAAGACTAAAATTTTGCCACCCAAAATTGATATTAATGAAACAATTAAATCTTTATATGTCTCCATGGATGAGAGTAAGAAAAGAACCGCTATGCTAAAAGCTAAACGAGAATTTTTAGAAAAAGTGATTCCTCCCGGTTTCTATCGTAGTAATGATGAAGATATTAAAATGATTGGTGTTTAATCTATTGATTCCTTGTTTATCAATAGAAAACTTGATGAAAAGGGGACTGAATAAGAGTCAACTTTAGCTAGGAGGCGTCCCCATAATTCGGAGGGTGAAAACCTTGATGAAAAAATTGATAAAAGTGGGTCTGGAGAGGTAAAAACTTTAACTACGGTGTGCCCACTCTCTTGGATTAAAAAGACTTTATTTATGATAGTTGTTCTTTGATTGAGTGTATTTCTTTGTTATAATCCATGCTAAATTCACCCAACGCTTATGAACAAAATAAGGCTTTTACTAAACACATTGTAGAAGCAATGATGAAAGCGTTAGAAGAAAAGCTAGAACTAGAAATTTCAATTCCTAGAAAATTATATGATGAGTGGGAACCCACCATTAAAGTAAAAATTAAAAATTATGAGTGCAATGCTTTATGTGATTTGGGTGCTAGCGTTTCCACAATTCCAAAATCCCTATGTGACGTGCTAGGTTTTACCAATATAGATGAATGTTCTCTTAATTTGCACCTTGCGGATTCTACTATTAAAAAGCCATTGGGAAGAATTAATGATGTTCTTATTCTTGCAAATAGAAATTATGTGCCCGTTGATTTAATTGTACTTGATATTGATTGCAATCCGTCTTGCCCCATAATACTTGGTAGACCGTTCTTACGAACTATTGGTGCTATTATTGATATGAAAGAAGGAAATATAAGATTTCAATTTCCACTAAAGAAAGGGATGGAACACTTCCCTAGGAAAATAATTAAAGAACCCTATGAATCCATTATGAGGGCCACTTATGAAATCAACTTGAAGGATGACAATACTTGAAAACTATGCATTATGCCTAGCTAGGGGCATAAAACAATAGCGCTTGTTGGGAGGCAACCCAATGAATAAAGTACTTTTTTGCTTTTTATTTCCATTCTTGTGTGTTTACACAATTATGCTACTGTTATTATTGTGTTTTTATGTTTTAATTAGTGTTTGTGCCAAGTAATGCCTTTGGGATGATTTGGAAGATAGTATAATTGATGCTGTTTGGAAAACAGAAAGTTTTGCGTCCAGTGCTGGAATTTTAATTCCGTACTGGAGCGTCAGAAAAATCTGAAATTTTTACACAGTATTTGTATATGAATTTCCCACGTTGTCCTGATTTTTAAGAATTTTTGGAGTTACAGAAGTATAGCTTTTAAATGGATCTTTACAGACTGTTCTGTTTTAGACAGATTCTGTTTTTGTTGCATAGTTTGCTTATTTTGATGAATCTATGGATCGTATCGGGGGTATGAGTCATGGAGAAGATGGAGTATAGTAGCATTATACCAATATTAAATATGAATCAATTTACCACAGTACTTAAAGTTAAAGATTTATTTGTTATACTAACGGATCTCACGAAGGTTTTGTTGAGTTTTGTGTGATTGAAGTTTTCAAGTTTTGGGTGAGATCACGATAGATGAAGGAATAAGGAGTGGCAAGAGCCTAAGCTTGGGGAAGCCCAAGGAACCCCAAGGTAATATTCAAGGAAGACTCAAGCGTCTAAGCTTGGGGATGCCCCGGAAGGCATCCCCTCTTTCTTCTACCAACTATCGGTAATTTTACTTGGAGCTATATTTTTATTTATCACATGATATGTGTTTTACTTGGAGCGTTGTGTATTATATGAGTCTTTGCTTTGTTTGCTTTTTAGTTTTTCACAATCATCTTTGCTGGACACACCTATTTGAGAGAGCCACACGTTTATCATGATTTGTTAGAATACTCTATGTGCTTCACTTAAATCTTTTGAGCTAGGCAGTTGCTCTAGTGCTTCCCTTAAATATTTTTGAGCACGGCGGTGGCTATATTTTGAAGAAATATTTGAAATCTCATGCTTCACTTATATTATTTTGAGAGTTGATAAGATTAAAATTTTTAAGAAATATTTGAGCTCTCATGCTTCACTTATATTATTTTGAGAGTTGATAAGATTAAATTTTGAAGAAATATTTGTACTCTCATGCTTCATTTATATCTTTTTGAGAGTTGATAATAGTAATGGTAATTTGCACAAGATATGAACTTGGTCCCAAAGTGATGAATATTCAAGAGGGATATAATAAAAACTTTCATGAAAGATCATTGGATTTGATAAGTTTGATTCCTTGCAATAGTTTTGCGATATGGAGATGATAATATGTGAGTCATGTTAGTGAGTAATTGTGATTTAGTAAGAATATTGGTGTAAAGGTTTGTGATTCCCTATGCATGCACATAAAGTTAATAGTTATGCAACGAAATTATATCCTACTTATGGTGCATTATTCGGTGTTAGTTATGTTCAGTGCATGTTTATGACCATTTTCGCTTTTTGGTTGGTCGCTTCTCAATCTATTTGCCAGCCTTCATTTGTACTAAGCGGGAATACTGCTTGTGCATCCAACTCCTTAAACCCAAGTTGTGCCAAATGAGTCCACCATACCTACCTATATGCGGTATTTCCATGACGTTCCAAGTAAATTTGCATGTGCCAACTCTAATTTTTCAAAATAATTTTCTGTTTTGTGTGCCCGTACCGCTCATGAAGCGGCAGGGGGTGGCCAATATTTTCCATGCTAGGTGTGTTCTTCTCACGATGAGTGTTTATTCACTTGTCATTGCACGAGAGAGTGGCAGGTAATAGGGATGCCCAGTCCTGAAATGTTTTTTTTAATATGATGTTAATAATAAATTCCTTGGAAAGTGTTGGTATGGAGGGCACCCGTGGATACGGCTAGCCATGGATTGTGAAAGAATGGTGGAAAGGAAATAAACTTTATTTTCTGTTTGGGAACCGCCTATAATGTGTCTAGCATGGAAGATATTGGGAATTCTCGGTCGTTTTCGTTGACAGGAAAAGCATGCCTCTCAAAATAATTTTATCTCTCTAATTTAAGCTTTGAGATCTGGCACATTTGCAAATCTCTGCTTCCCTCTGCGAAGGGCCAATCTATTTACTTTTATGCACTTTTTATTTTTATTTTGAGTCTCCATCTTCTCTTACAAAGCACCAACTAGAGAGCACTATTGTCATACTTGTGCATTATGTGTAGCTAATATTGAGTGTGTTTCATGAATGGATCAATGATTGAGCATAATGGGCTAGGGATAACTTTCTTTAGCATTGATATTTTGAAAGACATGGTTGCTTGTTAATATGCTTGAGTATTTATGTCTTCATGTCAAACTATAGACTATTGCTTTGAATCATTCAAGTCCAAATGTCCATGCTACAAAGAAAAGAATATATGATGAATATGACAGGTAGCATTCCACATCAAAAATTCTGTTTTTATCATTTACCTACTCGAGGACGAGCAAGAATTAAGCTTGGGGATGCTTGATACGTCTCCAACGTATCTATAATTTTTTATTGTTCCATGCTATTATAGTATCAATCTTGGATGTTTTTATATACATTTACAAGCAATTATATATCATTTTTTGGGACTAACCTACTAACTTTGTGTCCAGTGCCAGTTGCTGTTTTTTGCCTGTTTTTGGTTTTCCAGAATATCAGTACCAAACAAAGTCCAAATGCCATGAAACTTTTTGGAGATTTTTTTCTGGACATAAGAGACACTAGAAGCTTCGGGAGAGGGCCAGAAGACAGAGGAGGTGGCCATGAGCCACCAGGGCGCGCCTCAGGGGGGTGGCGCGCCCTAGTGCCTCATGGGCCCACCTCTGCTCCGTTTGACCTAATTCCACCTCTATAAATTCGATAAAACCGGGAAACCAACAGGGGGGGTCCACGAAATACTTTTTCCGCCGCCGCAAGTTCCTGTTCTCGAGAGATCCCATCTGGAGGCCTTTTCCGGCACTCTGTCGGAGGGGGATTCGATCACGGAGGGGCTCTACATCAACCTAGCAGCCCTTCCGATGATGCGTGAGTAGTTTACCACAGACCTTTGGGTCCATAGTTAGTAGCTAGATGGCTTCTTCTCTCTTTTTGATCTTCAATACAATGTTCTCCTCGATGTTCTTGGAGTTCTATCCGATGTAATCACTTTTTGCGGTGTGTTTGGTGGGATCCGATGAATTGTGAGTTTATGATCAGATTATCCATGAATATTATTTGAGTTTTTCTCTGAACTCTTTTATGCATGATTGTTATAGCTTCGTATTTCTCTTCGATCTATTGATTTGGTTTGGCCAACTAGATTGATTTATCTTGCAATGGGAGTGGTGCTTTGTAATGGGTTCGATCTTGTGGTGCTCAATCCCAGTGACAGAAAGGGACATGGCATGTATGTATCGTTGCTATTAAGGGTAAAAATATGGGGTTTATTCATGCGTGAGTTTACTTTGTCTACATCATGTCATCTTGCTTAAGGCGTTACTCCGTTCTTTATGAACTTAATACACTAGATGCATGCTGGATAGCGGTCGATGTGTGGAGTAATAGTAGTAGATGCAGAATCGTTTCGGTCTACTTGTCTCGGACGTGATGCCTATATACATGATCATTGCCTTGGATATCGTCATGATTATTTACTTTTCTATCAATTGCCCAACCGTAATTTGTTCACCCATCGTATGCTATTTTCAAGAGAGAAGCCTCTAGTGAAAACTATGGCCCCCGGGTCTACCTTAATCATATATTGAAAATCCTAAAAATACCTTGCTGCAATTTTATTTTATTTTGTATTTTTGTTTGATCTATCTATCTATCACCATACAATTTAATCTTACAATTAACCGCCAAGGGATTGACAACCCCTTGTTCGCGTTGGGTGCGAGGATTTGTTGTTTTGTGTGCAGGTACTGCTAACGAGTTGTTGCGTGATTCTCCTACTGGATAGATAACCTTGGTTTCATATCTGAGGGAAATACTTATCTCTACTGTACTACATCATCCCCTCCTCTTCGGGGAAATCCCAACGCAGCTCACAAGTAGCAGTCCTCCGGTCACACACGCTGGGCAAAATGAGCTCGTGTGCGAGCAGGCGAGCCATCGCATACAATTATACATGCCCAATCATTTCCGTTCATATGTACATCCCACACAGTGAATCCCAGACAAACATTTCCGTTCGTATGTACATCCCACACAGTGAATCCTAGCCAAACGTTTCCGTTCATATGCACATTCCGCACAGCGAATCCCAGACAAACGTTTTCGTTCGTATCTACATCACACACAGTTTTCTGTATAGCCTCGTCTGTGATAGGTGTAACGATCACACACGCTCTGCCTCTGTAAACCGTTTGCGTTATTCAAGTATATCACACACGCTTTTGCTGCTAGAACCATTTGTAAAGTTCCATGACCCATTTAGCAGGTTTATTAGTTTACTATTAATAATTCTAGTATTAAGCAAAATCACATTTCATATCAAACAGTTGTTTGCCAATTTCATATCAGGCACATAAATATATTATAACATCACAGTACGATAGGTACGTGAAAACAACACAGTACAGCATATAGCTAGTTCACCTTCATAAGCACAATATTAGAACAATATATTCATTTCCCTAATCGACTGATGCATGATCAGCCAAATTAGTCTTCTCCACCTCTGCTTTCAGTTCAGTAAGAACCTGTTTTGCACTGACCAACTGGGAAAGTGCCTCCTCCTTCGCAAACACCATCTTAGCAAAGTCTAATTTAAAAAATCTGAGCTCATTCTCCATCTTCCTCTTTTTTTCCAGTACCTTGAAGTATTCTTCAGCGTTGACAACATTTTCTCTAAGCCTATCTCTATTCTCTTCCTCAAACATGCTCCAGAGCTTTGCTAGGCACATCTTCAAAGATGGTGGCCACTCTTGATCAACCCAGTCCAGGTAAGAACACTTCCGTTCATCCTATAATATTTAAAACTAAATTAGTTACAGTTGTAGGGAAAATGGGTTTCCAGCAACATAGAAAATCACCACATACATATTTTGAAAAACTGCAGAAACACATTTATTATGACATATCTTCTCAAAAAGCTCAATGTGCAAATGAATTAATTGCTACTGAGACAACAACCAAATTCAGGAACATCACAAGCTATAATTAAGTTCTTAGTCAGGTACTATAATAACAAATTGACCATTTTATGAGGAAGCTAAATATAACTGCAACAGCACAGCGACAGTGTTTCAATGCCATCAAATTAATACTAACAGGTATGTACATGCACAAATTTAAGAACATAGAACTAATACCAATAAAGGCCCTCCACTGTGTAGGCCAAAACTGGTGTCAAAACAACTGTTGCTACATTTGGCACCGGTATCATGCACTGCCGAGTCGTTGCCAGAGGAAAAATTTAGGGAACCAGAGCACCTAGTTGCTCCGATGCCCAGTTCCTTCCTGCCATAAAGTATTAGTATTTTGTTGCTTCGCTGCTCGGATGTGTGGAGCAAAGTTGGGTGCACAAACTGCTAAAGCGGTGCCAAATAATTTTTTCAGGGCACCGCTGATGAGATGGCAACATTTTTAGATACTAGGTAGAAACTTTGACAGTGTCTTAATCACATCCATATTAACATAGCACAGTGACAGTGTCTGAATCACATCTAACAAATGATTTGTAACAACGAAAGTGGGGCTAACCTTCTCTGTACATGCCAGAAACTTCCTCCCACTATCCACAGATTCAAAAGCCACTAACTTCACGCATGGAGATTGATGGTGACAACGAGCAGGCAGATCTTCAGCTACCCCACTCCATTCCTTGCAAGTGATGGTCCTAGGGAGCTACAAGAGGAACAAATGGCTCAAATCGGTCTCCGGGTTAAAATCCTTTATTACAAATTAGAACCCTAAGCCTAGGGGGGCAAGAGAGAGGAGAGAGGCATACCCGGCTGGTGACATACTCGTCGGAGGAGGAGGAACCGCTGGAGAGGTCAAAGAAGACCATGGCGTCCGCGGCGGTCGGATGCGAGATGGCGAGAGCGAGGAAAGCAAGCGAGAAAGCGGCTATAGCTTGGGAAGGAAGGAAGGAGTAAACAGAGGAAATGTGGCTCATGGTCGGGGAGAAAAGGGGGTGGGAAGGGGGGAAGAGTTAGATATTTCGGCGGTAGGCAAAAAATTTCGAAAGGTGGGGGGGGGGGACTTGGCGCGCAGTGTCATCGGACACCTTTCACTTTGAACAAATGTGTGCATCACAAACGATTCTTCTGCTTTACGCGCATGCGATGAGTTTGAGCACTCGAATTTTGGTGGAAATTTCCCTAGGTATAGTGCTCATCCACGTCATTGCATATTTAACATCACTTGCTAATTTGGGGGGGGGGTACACAAAAGAGCCTACAGCACACGGACCACACTTAATGAATCGAGCAATTTTAGTAATTAAACAGAGCCAGTTGACCTAAACATTGCTCTAACAAAAGACCAGCATTATAAACAAAGGCTAAGTACGCATAATTTAAACAAAGCCGCCGACGCACCGCCGCCCTATGCCTCGCCGGTGTAAAATGAGATGTCGATGACTTGTCCTGGCGACATGCCGCCGCTGGTGGACTCCGCGTCCCCCAGGCTGAAGTCGACCGCGTCGTCGTCCTCGTCCTCGTCCTCGGCGCCGCCCTCAAGGTTGTAGTACTTGTAGTAGTGGCGGCGCCAGAGCTCGCGTTGGTACTCCACCACTGATTCCTCGACGGACAGGCGGCTCTCTACCTCCTCCTTAGCCACGCGCAACGCCTCTTCCCGGCGCTCCTCAATCTCCGCCGCCTCCTGCATCTCCAGCTCCCGCTCGGCGATCTCATGAGGAAGCAGGGGCTCCATGGTCTCCGCCGCCGCATCGTCGAGCCGCCTTTTCGGACGTGGGGTGCATGCTGGATTCCGAGGAGGCCTGGAATATCTTGGCGTGGGCGTCCTCGACCTGGGCGTGGATGGCCTCGACCCGGGCCAGGGCGACCTCCGCGGCATGGACGGCTGCTCGAGCGCTCTCGGCGTTTGCAGCCCCTGTCACAGCAGCTGCTGCAGCCGTCTCGGCTGCTGTAGCTGCCCTGTCGGCTGCCACAGACGCCCTCTCGGCGGATGCGGCCGCGCTCAATGCGGATGTGGCCGTGCTCTCGGCGTAGGCGGCCGCGCTCTCGGCGGAGGCGGAGCCGCTCGGGGAGGTCTCGGCGACCGTACGGGCCCTCACGAAGCGTCTCCACGGCGTCATTCTTTGCAAGAAGGGGATGGGGAATGGGTACGGGGTCTCGAGGATTCGGGGGTAAACAGCGCTTGAGCAGACGAATCCGGCGAAGCTTACGGAGGAAGACATAAAAAGACTCGCGAATTTTCATCGCAAACGGTTCTTATAACCAACTGTGTGCGATGTAGTCCATTTTTAATTACATGCGGCAGACTAATTTGGAGTACACTGGCAACGGATGGTGATAGAAGTTGTTTGAAATTTTTTGTACCGTTAACATGCACTGATATAACTGTCATGTTAAAATTTGGAATTTTTCACGGTTCATCTGACCTTTTTAAGACATTAAGTGAGTTCCTAGCCATATAATGGCCGTAATTCAAATTTGAACTGCATGTACATGCAACGGCAAACCATCATGGGTTGGAAAATCATATTTGTGTCCTTGTGTGCGAGTTAATGCTCTGTGCAGTTAGTTGGAAGGAATTTTCAAACATATTGGTGTCATGGCTTGCACACAAACAGTGAGAACCATGGCTTTTAAATTCCAAAAAAAACAAAAATGATCAAAAAAACATGAAACCTTGCTTGATGTCATGAAATGGTACCAAGATGCAGTGGTAAAAGAATTGGCCAATTTGACAAAAGTTTTGACACAGACATCTCACAAATCGGAGCATCTCACAAGAAGACACGTGGTTCCGAGAGGGAACAATGCATGTTTGATGACGAACCGGCGCTCGCTTCCTCGTATGACCCTGAATTTTTTTCTACCATTAACATGCACTAATGCAATGGTCATGTTAAATTTTTGAAATTTTTGGTGTTGATTTGACCTTTTTAAGACATTAAGTCAGTTTCTAGCCATATAATGGCCGTAATTCAAATTTGAACTGCATGTACATGCAACGGCAAACCATCATGTGTTGGAAAATCATATTTGTGTCCTTGTGTACCAGTTAATGCCCTGTGCAGTAAATGGAAGGAATTTCCAAACATATTGGTGTCATGGCTTGGACACAAACAGTGAGAACCATGTATTTTAAATTCCAAAAAATTCAAAAATGATCAAAAATACATGAAACCTTGCTTGATGTCATGAAATGGTACTGAGATGCAGTGGTAAAAGAATTGGCCAATTTGACGAAAGTTTTGACACAGACCTCTCACAAATCGGAGCATCTCACGAGATGACACGTGGTTCCAAGAGGGAACAATGCATGTTTGATGACGAACCGGCGCTCGCTTCCTCGTATGACCCTGAATTTTTTTCTACCGTTAACATGCACTAATGCAATGGTCATGTTAAATTTTTGAAATTTTCGGTGTTTATTTGACCCTTTTAAGACATTAAGTGAGTTTCTAGCCATATAATGGCCGTAATTCAAATTTGAACTGCATGTACATGCAACGGCAAACCATCATGTGTTGGAAAATCATATTTGTGTCCTTTTGTGCGAGTTAATGCCTTGTGCAGTAAATTGGAAGGAATTTTCAAACATATTGGTGTCAAGGCTTGGACACAAACAGTGAGAACCATGGCTTTTAAATTCCAAAAAATTCAAAAATGGTCAGAAATACATGAAACCTTGCTTGATGTCATGAAATGGTACCGAGATGTAGTGGTAAAAGAATTGGCCAATTTGACGAAAGTTTTGACACAGACCTCTCACAAATCGGAGTATCTCACGAGAAGACACGTGGTTCCAAGAGGGAACAATGCATGTTCGATGACGAACCGGCGTTCGCTTCCTCGTATGACGCTGAATTTTTTTTATACCGTTAACATGCACTAATGCAACAGTCATGTTAAATTTTTGAAATTTTTGGTGTTGATTTGACCTTTTTAAGACATTAAGTGAGTTTCTAGCCATATAATGGCCGTAATTCAAATTTGAACTGCATGTACATGCAACGGCAAACCATCATGTGTTGGAAAATCAAATTTGTGTCTTTGTGTGCAAGTTAATGCCCTGTGCAGTAAATTGGAAGGAATTTTCAAACATATTGGTGTCAAGGCTTGGACACAAACAGTGAGAACCATGGCTTTTAAATTCCAAAAAATTCAAAAATGATCAGAAATACATGAAACCTTGCTTGATATCATGAAATGGCACCATGATGCTGTTGTAAAAGAATTGGCCACTTTGACGAAAGTTTTGGCACACACCTCTCACAAATCGGAGCATCTCACGAGAAGACTCGTGGTTCCGAGAGGGAAGAATATGCATGTTTGATGACGAACCGATAGTGGCTTCCTCTTATGGGTTGGCATTTTTTTCTACCGTTAACATCCACAAATACAACTTTCATGTTAAAATTTGGAAATTTTCAGGGGTTATTTGACATTTTTAAGACATTAAGTGAGTTTTTAACCATTTAATGGCCGTAATTCAAATTCGAACTACATGTACATGCAACAGAATATCATCATGGGTTGGAAAAATCATTTATGTAATACATTTTCCAACAATATCATGGTAACACGAAATAAGCATTCATGCAAAACATTTGAAAAGAATATGTAAATATCTGGCAAGACAACTGGGCCCCACATGATTGGCACTCTGTTTCGCGCCGCGAGGTTTGGAAGGTGAGTGGCGCTGGTTATTAATCAGACGCGGTTCAGTCTTGGGAACCGTCAGCGATTTATTTCACACACAGATTTTGATGCGGGAATCGTGTGTAATTCAAGCTATAGTACTCGTAAATTCCGGCCACCGGCGCTTCTACTGCTCCTGTCGATCTAGATTTCGGCCGGCAATAAATACTATCCCGCCCACGTCATCCCACCTGCATTTTCATCTACATTCTCTCCTCGCTCACCCCCCCTATCTCTCACAAAACGCTTCCATGGCACCGACGATCTGCCCACCCGTCAAGGAGGAGGCGCCACCCCGCGAGGACATCCAGGCGCAGAGCAGTGACGAGAAGAACCCCTACGCGCCACCAGACGAGGTTGCGCCAGAACCCCCAACTTTGGAGTGGTTTTGGGGCCAGTACAATCTTTGTCTGTGGAAAGCGCTGCCGCCGGCTGAGAAAGCCAGGCAAGTGGCATTCAAGAAGGAGTTGGCGGAGGAGCGCATCAGGGACCATGCGGCCTGTGAAGCCCGTGAGGCCACCTAGGAAAAGGAGAAGCTGGAGCTTTGGCGGCGGGCGCGTCGACGTGCGGACGAGGTGTACGAAGACGGACAGTACTTTGCCAGGAGGGCCAAAGGCGCTAGGCGCCTCATCGCTGCGTGGAGGTGGGCCGATAAGCTCCAGCGTGCTACCAACGAGGATCTCCGGTGGGCGCCCAATGAAATGGCAAGATCATTCGCGCGCGTCCGCCAGCAAGAGGCAGATCGGCACGTCAAGCGTTGTGAGGCGGAAGAAGCGGAGAACTCCCTCCGCGCTGGGAAGCCGTCGCGCACCAGGGAGCTGCTAGCGAGGGGCTGCCGGAATACTAGTGCATAAGGAGGGATTATTAGTTGTAGTATTGTTCATTTTCAATTTTATGCAGTGTACTTAGTAGTTAAGTATGGGATCCCAGTTAAGTATCATCACATATTGTTCATTTTTGTACTAATTTCTATCTAGATGTTTACCATCCACATGTACAAAATGGAAAACATGCACATTGAAACAGAACAATATATAAGAACGGAAAACAGAGTACACACATTGAAACAGAGCAATAAACAGAGCAATATTATGATTGTTGGGAATACATAGCGATCAACGTCGAAATGACTCAACAAAATAAAATGCGTCCATGACCACCACCCCTGCCTACGGTATCTCTTGCCTCTGCCTGAACTCGTGCAGGCGTTCGTCCAGGCGGTTGACACGCTTGCGGTACATCTGGAGCGCGATCTCGAGCTCCAAGTTGGCTATTTCATTAGAGATCACCAGCTCAAGGATGCGACGGCCATGTTCCTCTACTACGCCTATCTGGACACCTGAGCCAAGGAGGCGCTCAAGCCTAGCGACCAGTGCGTTGGCATCGAGAGGGCCGCAGACAAGGCGAACGGCGCGACCCATGTGAACGGCGCGGCCAGCGTCCGGTGCAAGCACGGCGCGGCCGGCCTCTGGTGCTAGTACGGCGCAGATGGCCTCTGTTCACTCCTGGCGAGGAATGGGGCTACTGACGAGCCATGTAGCCAGCTGCAACGCCCTGTCGACAGCAGGCAAGCGCTGATGGAATCGCTCTTGCTGTGCGGCGCACCGCGCCTCTCGCTCTGCGGCGGTCCATCGGTCTCGCTGTGCGGCGAGCCGCAGCCTATCGGCGCAGACGCGCCTGTCTTGCGTTGCGGGGCACCACCGATCATGTTGTGCGTCGAGTTGCAGCCTCTCGGCGCTGAGTTGCCTTTCTTGATCCGCGGCGCTGAAGCGCCATCCGCCAAGGGTCTGCTCAACCCTGGGGATGACGCGCAGCATGGCGTCGTCCATCGCGTTGCTAGGGACGCCCTTGGCCTCGACGGGCCGTGGCGCCTGCTCGTTTACCTCGTCAAGGAGGTTGATGGCAGAGGTGGCGCTTCGATGGGTTGACATGCTTGCAAAAGGTAGCTACAGGGGCTATAGGTTGCGCTTGTGCCTCGGTGTGTCGCGCGCCGCCTAGGCTTATGCGCAATCACTGGGTGGCAGCGGGAAACCGATGGGGAAATGGCGGGAAACGGTGGCGTGTTCATAAAATGCCATCAATTAATGGAAACTCACAAGAGGCCAAGTCTATAATTTGATCATGAATTATTATTGTTGACAATTATCTATATGATAAATGAGTTGGGAGGTGAAACATTAAGCCCCTATCTTTCTCTGTGTTCGATGGATGCCATTTGTTCTAAAAATATGCTTTGAGTACTAGCAATAATAGAAGACTAAATGATAATTGAGTATGTGGAGCTCTTACTTAGACTTTGTTGAAAATAAGTTGAATTGCAATTGTTTGGTGACTAAAACATAGGTTGTTAAGTTTCGAGAGAATGCATTGTTTGAACCATGACATGTGAATAGATGGCTACTTTATCATCATGAGTTCTATGAGAAAGAGTTGTTGTTTATAATGCTAGGAAAAGTGATTGAAATTATCATTGATCAAATTTATGCACTATGCTAGCATTCACACTTCATAAATTATTTCTTTTATCATTTACCTACTCGAGGACGAGCAGGAATTAAGCTTGGGGATGCTGATACGTCTCCAACGTATCTATTATTTATGAAGTATTCATGCTATATTTACATGAGTTTTATATGGTTTTGGTGCACTTTTATATTATTTTTATGGACTAACTTATTGATCCAGTACCCAGTGCCAGTTCCTGTTTTTTGCATGTTTTTTGTTTCGCGGAATTACCATACCAAACGAAGTCCAAACATGATAAAAATTTACGGAGATTTGTTTTGGAATATATGTGATTTTTGGGAGGAAGAATCAACGCAAGACGGTGCTCGAGGACCCCACGAGGCACCAGGGTGCGCCCTAGGGGGGTGGCGCGCCCTGGTGACTGGTGGGCACCTCGTAGGTCGGTTGATGCCCTTCTTTCGCCGCAAGAAAGAGAATATTCGGATAAAAATCCCCTCAAAATTTCATCCCAATCGGAGTTACAGATCTCCGGGAATATAAGAAACGGTTTTCGGCCAGAAACAGGAGCGCAGAAACAGAAGGGAACAGAGAGAGAGATCCAATCTCGGAGGGGCTCCCACCCCTCCGAGCACCATGGAGTCCAAGGACTAGAGGGAGAACCTCTCCCCATCTAGGGGGGGAGGCCATGGAGGAGCACACCGGAGGGGGAGCCTCTCTTCCCCTCTCTCTCGGTGGCGCTGGAGTGCCGCCGGGGGAACCATCGCCGCGGTGATCGTCTTCATCAACATCACCGTCCATCACCTCCCTCATCTCTTATCAGCGGTCCACTCTCCCGCACCCCGATGTAATCCCCTTCTTGAACATGGTGCTTTATGCCACATATTATTATCCAATGATGTGTTGCCATCCTATGATGTTTGAGTTGATTTCTTTTGCCCTTTGGGTTGATTGATGATCTTGATTGGTTTGAGTTGTATGTTTTATTTTGGTGCTGTCCTATGGTGCCCTCCATGCCGCGCACATGTGGGGGATTCCCGCTGTAGGGTTTTGCAATGCGTTCATGATTCTCTTATAGTGGGCGGCTAGAGTGATAGAAGCTTACACCCGAGTAAGGGGGTTGTTGCGTATGGGAGTAAAGGGGACTTGATACTTAATGCTATGGTTGGGTTTACCTTAATGATTTCTAGTAGTTGCGGATGCTTGCTAGAGGTCCAATCATAAGTTCATATGATCCAAGCACGGAAATTATGTTAGCTCATGCCTCTCTCTCATATAAAATTGCAATAGTGATTACCGATCTTGTTATCAATTGCCTAGGACAATTCTGCACACCGATCCATTATTATTCCACACTCGCTATTTGTAATATATTGTAATATATTTTTACTTTATTTAGGCAACACCTATTTTTATATTTTAGGTCTCCGTTATCATGCAAAGCTATCCCCTTCATACCCACAACGTAGTTTTATTTCTCGTTTCTGGGTGAAAGCAAACGCTCGGTGTATGTAGAGTCGTATTAGTGGCAGATAGGACTTGAGAGAATATTGATCTTACCTTTAGCTCCTTGTGGGTTCGACACTCCATACTTATCACTTCCATCTTTGGAAATTGCTACGATGATTCCTTGCACTTGGGGATTATCACAGACGGCGAGGGCTCGGACGCGTGAAAGGGTGGAGGGGGCGTGGGAAGGGGGAGGGTTTGGTGGATTTGGTGCAATTTGTGGTGGGCTAGGTATGTTAGGTCCGACGTGGCGGACGTGCCCGGGCCTCCCCATATCCGCCCTATATTTGGACTGGATATGACAGGTGCCGGTTAGCTCGAGCATTTGAGCCCCGTTTGAGGAGCCCGTCCAGGTCGGGTTTTTTTTTGACCGGGCCATCCGCCCGGGCATTTGAGGGGTGCTACTTGTGAGCTGCGTTGGGATTTTCCCCGAAGAGCAAGGGTGAAGCAATATAGTAGCGGATAGTATTTCCCTCAATGAGAACCAAGGTTATTGAACCAACAGGAGAACCACGCAAATTCCTAGTAAGCAGTACCTACACACACAAGAGCAAATACTTGCACCCAACGCGGGCAAGAGGGTTGTCAATCCCCTTGAACTCGTTACTTGCAAGGATTAAATCTGATAGTGATAGATATATAAATTGAAAAGTAAATAAAAAGTAAGATAATTGCAGCAAGGTAATTTTGGTTTTAGTAATATAATTAAAGTAGACCCGGGGGCCATAGTTTTCACTAGAGGCTTCTCTCTTGAAACATAGCATACGGTGGGTAGACAAATTACTGTTGGGCAATTGATAGAAAAGCGCATAGTTATGACATTATTCATGGCAATGATCATGTATATAGGCATCACGTCCGTGACAAGTAGACCGAAACAATTCTGCATCTACTACTATTACTCCACCAATCGACCGCTATCCAGCATGCAACTATGGTATTAAGTTCATGACAAACAGAGTCACACTTTAAGCAAGATGACATGATGTAGACAGAGTAAACTCAAGCAATATGATTAAACCCCATCGTTTTACCCTTAATGGCAACAATACAAATACGTGCCTTGCTACACCTTCTGTCACGAGGTGAGGACACCGCAAGATTGAACCCATTACAAAGAACCTCTCCAACTGAAGATAAATCAATCTAGTTGACCAGACCAAATGGATAGATCGGAGAGAAATACATAGCTATAATAATCATGCTTAATAAATTTTAGAAAAGACTCAATTACTTTCAATGAATAAGCTGATCATAAACCCACAATTCATGGGATCCCAACAAAGACACCGCAAAAGAAGATTACATTGGATAGAACTCCATGGAGATCATGGAGAACTTTGTATTGAAGATCAAAGAGAGAGAGAAAGCCATCTAGCTACTAGCTATGGACCCGTAGGTCTGTGGTGAACTACTCACACATCATCGGAAGGGCAGCAAGGTTGATGTAGAAGCCCTCCGTGATCGATTCCCCCTCCGTCAGAGTACCGGAAAAGGCCTCCAGATGGGATCACGGAAGAACGGAGGCTTGCGGCGGTGGAAAAATTGTTTCGCCTGGCTCTCTGGGGGTTTTGGAATATTTGGGAATTTATAGCGCTGGAATTAGGTTAGACGGAGCCACGAGGGGCCCACAAGGCATCAGGGCGCGCCTACCTCCCCCCCCCAGGGCGCGCCCTGTTGCCTTGCCGTCTCCTCGTAGGTCTTTTGGTACTCCCCCGAAGCTTCTAGGGTCTCTTTTGTCTAGAAAAAAATTGTCAAAAAGTTTCGTAGCGTTTGGACTCCGTTTGGTAAAACCAAAAACAAGCATAAAACAGCAACTGGCACTAGGCACTGAGTTAATAGGTTAGTCCCCAAAAATGATATAAAATTGCATAAAAAGTATCTAAGAATGATAATATAGTAGCATGAAACAATCAAAAATTATAGATACGTTGGAGACGTATCAAGGGGGTTTGGGGTGCCGGCTGTAGATGCTCTTTTAGGGCATCTCCAACACCGGCCCTCAAATCGCCCGCATACGTCCAGACCGCGTGGTCCGGACCGCGGAAGCCATCCAACACGGTCTTGTATCGGTCCGCAGGGCGGTCCGGACCATTATTTTTCCGCAAACCAAAACCAAACATGGGGGGGGGGTTGCGAGAGTCCGGACACGAGAAACGACGGACTCTGACCCCCTGGCCCACCCAAAAGGAAGGCAGAGCCCTCGCTTTTGTAGCAACCCGCACTGTTTTTGCACCAAAACCCCCCGCTCTCTTCTTCCATCCCCCACCGCTATCCACCCAATTCCCGCCCTTTTCTCCCACCCTCTCTTTCCTTCCACCGCCGACGCATGGAACCGGTGGAGAACCTGTATGAAATGGAGGTGGTGAAGGTGCTGGAGAATCCGAGCATCACGCTCGCCCGGAAGATCAGCTCGGCTATGCGGCAAGCTCGCCGCCTCAAAGTGAAGTCCGCAAAGGAGGAGAATCTCAAGAAGTGGATGGCCGTCGGTGGGCCTGGTGGTGGCGTCGAGCGTGGTGGATGTTGTGGCGGAGGCCGCGGTGCCCAGACGGGCGCGCCCACGGTACAGACAGCGTCGTGGCCGGAGCATTACAAGCCTCCGTGCTTCTACACCGCCAAGCAGCTCGGAACCCTCCCCCCCCCCTCCCGGAAGGTGCCTTACATGGTGGACGTAAATGCGGCGGCGCAGAATGATGAGTTGATAGCGGTGGACAATGAGGACACGGCGGAGGCGGAGGCTGCCTACATGGCGGCGACGACACCTTGATCGGGGAGCAGATGGCTGGGATTGCCGGTCCAGCAGGGTAGAAAGTTACACAGACTGCCGGACTGACGTTCTTTTGGATTCGGGCATGTAAAAACTAACCATACTTGCCTCTTTTTGGTTGTGATCGGGCATGCGATCCGGCGCTAGTGTGATCCGACGCGTTGTGTGGATCGGACTAAATTTGAATTTCAAATTGCCCTTTACAGATGGACATATACATGATAGCATTGGATGGCGGCCTTCCGCATCCGTGTCCGCGGACTGCCTGTCCGCACACGGACGTGGGAGGGAATTTGCGGGTTGCCGTTGGAGATTCCCTTAGAGCATCTCTAGCAGATCCCGCAAACCGGGTCATCCGGCAAAATAACCACCGGTTTGCGGGGCGGAGGGCGTTTTGCCGGCCCGAATAGATCCCGCAAATTCGGCCATCCGAATTTTTTTTGTGGGATCCCGGATCCGCCGGCTCATTTCCTTCATATCTACGGGATTTCCCTTGTTTTGCCGACTCCCCTTTCCTTTGGCGCGAACCAACTTCCGGCCGCTTCACTTCTCGCCTCTTGCGCCGCCGCCGCCTCCAATCCCGCCTCCGACCTCGCTGTCCGGCCTCGCGGCGTGGGAATTTGGCCGGATGGAGTACCATTGCCGCTTCGTCCGCCCGCGCCTCCCATGGCCGATCATGCCGGCGCCGCCCCAACTCCTTCCGCTGCCGCCATCAAGAGGAAGCGGCAGGAGAACCACCTCGTCCAAGGCAGCGCAGCCGGCGCGGCACCACCGACTTTCAGCCCAACTCTGGTTCCACCCGTCAAGGCTGCGGGCGCGAGGAAGAAGACCCCCTCCACCGGCCCGTCCGGTGCGCGGACGAAGGGCCCGAGGAATAAGGTGATCGTGATAAGGGGTCGGACTCCTCCTCCACCTCCGGCCGGCCACGGCATCCACATTCATGGCGACTCCGCCGGTCACGCCTACAACGTGTTCGATGAAACGACCGGGAGGTATAAATTTCTTTCTTTTGCTTGGTTTTCTTCGGTGATCTATGCTTCGGCCGTTCGGAACACTTTTTTGATCTTTGCCCGTTAAATTCGTGGTGGATTTTGAGTGCCCCCGTTGGCGATTTCTATGCGACTCACGTTGAGGTCGAGGCGGAGGTGGATCAAGAGAATGACGGTGATGACGACATGCAAGTGATCGACGAGGCCAACTATGATGCTAGGGTGGGGAGGACATGCAACTACACGGAGACAGAGGATGTGTGCTTAGTTCAAGCATGGGAGAGTATCTCTCTTGACGCCATGGTCGGCAAGGATCAAAGCTATGGAAACTATTGGCAAAGGATTGAGGACAAATATCACCAAATGATGCCATTCCCTTCCGGCCGGACCTTGAAGTCACTTCAAGGCCGTTGGGACACCATCAACAAAGCTTGCGGCCGTTGGAGTGGGTGCTTGAAGGCCGTGCGGAATGCACCTCCAAGTGGCGTCACTATTGATGATTATGTGAGTATTTCTTCATCTTGGTGTCTTTGGTCGTGTTGATATGAAGCGTATGAGCCCATACTTGTCTCAATGTTTGTGTGTAGGATCGCATCGCTAATGAGTACAACAAGCAAACCCCGGGCACCAACGGCCGGTCATTCAATCTTCATCATTGTTGGCGATGGCTCCGGGATAGTGAGAAGTGGAGGGTGAGGGACAAAGAATGCCCCTCAAAGAAAGGCGTCAAATTGGAAGATGAGGATGATGATGATAGTGATGATGCACCAAGAGGAGGGCGAAACAAGGGCAAACCGGATGGAAACAAGGAGAAAGCAAGAGTGAAGAGGACGGCCGAGGCAATCACTTTGAGAGATCAAATTGGTGAGATGGCCAAGATGAAAGAGGCCATGTTATCCAAGCATTGGGATGCTAAAGTTGCCATGGCCGAGAAGAAAGAGAAGCACAAGGAGGAGAAGTGGGAGAAGAGGTGTGCCTTCGAGGAGCGCAAGATCGCCCTAGAGGAGCAAAAGAGGAAGGACGAGAGGACCGCCGAGGAGGACCGGTTCATGATGATGAATCCGGAGGCCATGGATGCAATGACAAGAGAATTTTGGGAGATGAAAAGAATGGAGATCATGCTCCGGAGGAAGATAGAGCTTCAAAATCTTATGGCCGGTGGTGGTGTTGGGTTTGGAGGGGGTTTTTCTTTCGGCAATGTTGGTGGTGGTGGGTTCGGCATGGGTGGTGGTGGGTTCGGCATGGCTAGTGGTGTTGGGTTTGGAGGTGGCGGAGGGGGTGAAAGGTTCGGCATTGGGGGTGGTGGTAGATTCGGCAATGGTGGTGGAGGTGGGTTTAGAGGTGGGGGAGGAGCTTCGGCAAACCATGTGAATGATGGTGGTGGTGGTGGTGGTGATGGTGGTGGTGATGATGGTGGTGGTGGGTTTGGAGGTGGGGTTGGTGCTTCGGCAAACCATGTGAATGGTCGTGGTGGTGGTGGCGGTGCTCATTCTCCGGTCCAAGTTCATGAAGATGGTGGTGCTCACTCTCCGGTCAATGTGGATGATGGCGATGGAGGTGCTAGGGGCGATGGTGGTGGCGACGTTCTTCGCAACAATGAGGATGTTGCTTGATTGCTCTATGCATTTGAGCATATTTTGTTTTGTTTGATCGCGCATTTATAAGGCTAAACTTGATACCTAGTATGTTGCGCATGATTTTGGATGTGATGAACTAGTGATGTATATATATGATGATGAACTAGATATGAACTAGTGATGATGAACTTGTCAATATTTGTCCTATAATTTTATTTGCATTACCGCAAGTCCTCCGGCGCCGTAAACATTTGCGGGGCAGATTTACGGGATCTGTTCCGCTGGAGAGTTCACGGTACCCAAAAAAAATCCCAATTGATAAGTGCCACACGTGTGGCACGAAGCAACATGGTCCAAACGCTCCCATCACCACCCATTTTGCCACATCATACAGATGAGATCAGCGGAATCTTTTTGGTTTGTCGGACGTAAAAATGTTTTATCTCTTAATTAAAAATTCCAATTAAAAATATGTGTTCACCATTAAATCTGTCTCGGTGAGATCTTCAAAACTAGATCTCATATTGATATTTTTCGATGACTTTTTTGGGGGCCAAAAGTTGTCATGATGTTTACACTCTAGTTGCCATACAATTTACACTAAATTTGCCATGATAGGTTATATCTATTTTTTTCTTCTAAATTTAAAGCTACCGTTGTATTTTCAACTATTTTTCATGGCAATTTTATTAATTGACCATGGCAATTTTTAGTAATTAACCACGACAAATTTAATTCATGGATCATGGCAATTTTTAGTAATCCATCATGGCAAATTTAGTTTATATATTATGGCAATTTTAGTTTATAGATCATGGCAATTTTAGTATTTTTAACCATGGCAATTCTAGTTTTTTGATCATGTAAACTATTTTTTGTATGAACCATGGAAAATTGTAGTGCATGTATCATGGCAAATTTAAGTAATTCATCGTGGCAATTTTAGTTTATGGTTCATGGCAAATTTGAGTCATTGACCATGCATTTTTAAAGTAATTGACGACGAATTTCTTTTTAATTATGAACCATGTCAAAATTATTTCATTGATCATGGCAAATTTTAGTAATTCATCATGGCAAGTTTAGTTTCTTAATTCCCCGTTTTATAACATGTCAAAAATTACTTTAAACGTAGAAGAAAAAGTAGTTGAAACATATCATGGCAACTTCAGTGTAAACACCATGGCAATTTATCTGCAATAGACATGGCAACATTTAACAAAAAAAAGTCATCGAAACATATCGATATGAGATCTATTTTCGAAGATCTCGTCGCGACGGGTTTAATGGTGAAAACGGTTTTTCAATCGGATTTTTCATTTAAGAGATAAAACATTTTAAAAACTAAAAACCAGAAAGATTCCTGCTGACATCATCAGTTCGTCACTTTGTGCATGCATACGGTGACGTGGCACAATCTGTGGTTATACGGCATGTGGTCGGGTGTTGCTCCCACCACATGTGTGGCGTCCAAAAAAAATTGCGGCCGCCCTTCTTAGCCCACCAAATCTGAAGGCTGCACCCCACCCGAGGGTTCTCTTTCTTCTTTGTTTTTGGACGCTGATAACCACCACACGTGTGGTGGGAGCAACGCCCGACCACACGCACTATAACTACATATTGCGCCACGTCACCGCATGCATGCATGTGAGAATCTTTTTAGATTTCCAGTTTTTAAAATATTTTATCTCTTAAATAAAAAATCCGATTGAAGATCCGTTTTCACCATTAAATCCGTCGCGACAAGATCTTCGAAACTAGATCTCATATCGATATGTTTCGATGACTTTTTTTTTGGTTAAAAGTTGCCATGTCTATTGCACAAAATTGGCATGGTGTTTACACTGAAGTTGCCATAATATGTTTCAGCTATTTTTTCTTCTACGTTTAAAGTAAATTTTGACATATTATAAAACGGGGAATTAAGAAATTAGACTTGCCATGAACCATAAACTAAAATTGCCATGGTTCATAATTAAAAAGAAAATTCGTCGTCAATTACTTTAAAAATACATGATCACTGACTCAAACTTGCCATGAACCATAAACTAAAATTGCCATGATAAATTACTTAAATTTGCCATGATACATGCACTAAAATTTGCCATGGTTCATACAAAAAATAATTTTCATTGTCAAAATACTGAAATTGCCATGGTCAAAATTCTAAAATTGTCATGATCTATAGACTAAAATTGACATGATCTATAAACTAAATTTGCCATGATGGATTACTAAAAATTGCCAAGATCCATGCATTAAATTTGCCGTGGTTAATTACTAAAAATTGTTATGATCAATTAATAAAAATTGCCGTAAAAAGTAGTTGAAATACAACGGTAGCTTTAAATCTAGAGAAAAAAATAGATAAAACATGTCATGGCAACTTTAGTGTAAACACTATGGCAACTATAGTGTAAACATCATGGCAACTTTTGACTCAAAAAAAATGATCGAAATATATCAATATGGGATCTAGTTTTGAAGATCTCGTCGAGACGGATTTAATGGTGAAAACGGATTTTTAATTGGATTTTTTAATTAGAAGATAAAACATTTTTAAGTCTGAAAACTAAAAAGATTCCCGCTGATGTCATCTGTTTTGACGTGGCAAAATGTACGGTAATAAAGGCGTTTGAGCCATGTTGCTTCGTACCATACGTGTGAGCGTTAACATTTAAGTTTTTTTTTTTGGCAGACTGGGTCGTGAGATGAGCGGTTTCGGTAGCAAAACTGCTGCAGTTTTCGGCGGCAGCAGGCGGAGGCGGAGCTGTGATTTTTTGCGGCGTGCGGCACGCTGGGTGGCCTCGGCGGCGTTTTTCACTGCGGTTGGTCTCTGGTTTGTGCTCGGAGCCCCTCCTCCGTTCGAATCTGGGGGTAATCCATGGCTGAGCCCTTCTTTGGCGGCGACTCGGCTCCCGCGGAGATGACGACGAGGATGCGAACAGAGCTGCGCCTATCGTGCCCTCTTCCTCCGTACAGCAAGTTCCACCAAGGCCACATCGTCTTGACTTGGTAGAGCGTCTGCCGGTCGTCGGTCGCGCGGATCCAGAACCGCATAGGACTGCTTCCTCGACGGTGTATCCTCCGCGGATGAGCTGGAGGCATGCGCAAGCGTCGAGCGCGTGCTTGTAGGCGCCAGGCGCACCATCGTGGCCTGTAGCGCCTTGGCTACAAGAAGACTGACACGGTGCTCGGGGGCTGCATCACCCAGGTTGCTGGACTGCATACAGAGGATATCTTTGCATGTATGGCTCTCAGTGATTTAGGTATGACGTGCAGATGTACAATTAATAATTTGCTTAAAGGACACGCCTCAAATACCAAGTTGATGCACACTAATACAATGATAGATATGCCATTCTCGATTAATTGTTAGCAGTCTTCTTGTTTCTTTATGTCTGCACAACTACTGATTTGTGGATCTGGTGACCTACAGTTTATGATGTCCAATGTGGTTAGCTCTGCATCAGAATGCTTATTACCCCACTAGTCTGGCCAAAGCTATGATGTCTGCACATAAGAATACATCTAGCTTTAGTTTCCCTCTGAATATTCAGTTTACATCCTTGAGTTAATGGCAATGCTTGTTATCCGGAATAATTCATGTGGGCAACTGTCCCGGTGCTTGATTAGTTGCTCCTGTCTTCGATTCTCTGGGTGGCAGCACATGTGAATTGATTTAATAGTTGAAACATTGACAACAACTGTTCCCCATCACGAATTCCTAGTGTGGAATTGGTGTTGAATAAATTTCCTATTCCCCATCTGGTCTTAGGGAACATGCTTTTTCAATTATGAAGGGGTTTATTAATTGGTTAACCTTCGGCATCGTCTGTTCTTCATCATGGATTACTACCGTTATATTTATGTTGAAGATGGATTTCCTATTTGATACCTACTCCTGCCGCGTGTTGTTAACAATACTCGACAGAGAAATGTTTCCTTTGTGGTGCTTTAAAAATTGGCTTTACTAATCGTGTTTGTTTCTGAATTTCAAGTGGTTTCTTACATTTGACTATATTTTTTGCTGTCATTTGGAGTTATATTTTGTTTGCCAAAGGCACATAACTGCTAAAGTATTCGTACAATATAGTCAAGGTTAGATCACCAAAAATTGGGTATCTACTTTGTTGATAGAATGTAATTCTTGCAGTCCCTGTACCACTATCAAATCTTTAAGTGACAAAAATGACATGTGTAATGTGCTAGCTTGTTCTAGGAGTTGATATGTTGAGACTTCCTTCTTGGGTTCTCCCAAGACACATTGTGTTTTTTTATATTGTCGTTACCTATTTTATAATCAAAATTTAGCATTGATAAGTGATATTTTGGTTATCTATTGAAAGTAACTCTGTATTCAATTTTACCTTTAAGTCGATGATGTGCAACATGTTGTTTTCCTTTCAAGTATCTGCGCTCAATACTAACCTTCTTTTGATTTGTTTCCATCTCAATATCATCTCACGGGCCAAACACGGCTAGAGTTCTACACAAGCTGTTATTGTTAGCAATGACCCTTTTATTGAAGGGGTGATGAAACATCCTTGTTGCTTTTTATGTATTATTACTTTGAGAGGTTTTATGTTTCTACCGGCACCGTTCTTTGCCTTTGTAACTAACCTACTATCTATTGTTAATATACATTATGTAAAAATCAGCTCTACATGATAGTACTAATAGTAGTACTAACATTAATTAAGGCATGGCTTAGTGACTTTGGTACCAATGGGATAGAAATGACACTTATTTATTTATTTAGCATGGTCTCTCTTACTGCTTCTCCTAGCTACCAACCATGTTACAATGCACTATCCAAAACTAGAAGTATGTATACTTATCGAGTGAGTATTTATTTATTTAACGAACAGTCCCTGCAGTTTCTTCCCTTCTAGCTGTGTGTGGATTATACCAGCTTTTTCATGCTATGTGCTTTGTTGGGTGTTCATTCTATGTCCTCTTCATTTAATCTGCTACTCCCTCTGTCCCAAAATAAGTGTCTCAAGCTTAGTACAACTTTGTACTAAAGTTAGTACAAAGTTGAGACATTTATTTTGGGACGGAGGGAGTACAATATAGTGATGATACACCTTTCTTGTTATCTTACTCAATATCTTGATTGTTGATCTTCTTCCCTGTGATCTTCTTACACCTTTGTGTAAGCCATATGGCTAGGCATATTGAGTATTGCTACCCAGGAATATATGACAATCATGTGTATATTAGAAATGTACGAGTCGCTAGAGTCACCATTATTACTTACAAGCTACAGTTTCCATCAATACCATTGTGTTCATGGACTGTTTACATGTACACTGTGAGAACATTTTTCAATCATATTTTGCAGGAAAACAAAGATGTGTATATTAGAAATGTACGAGTCGCTAGAGTCACCATTATTACTTACAAGCTATAGTTTCCATCAATACCATTGTGTTCATGGACTGTTTACATGTACACTGTGAGAACATTTTTCAATCATATTTTGCAGGAAAACAAAGAAACCGCTTGCTACAAGCAATAGGTCATCAAATATTGGGCAAAGTATGGCAATGAAGGAAAGAATGAAGACAGAAAGATTCTCAAGCAATGAAAATCTTCCTCTGTGGTGTTAGTAATGGAAATATTCAGTTTTAATGTAACCTTGGCTAAATTGTCATCATTTGATGTTGCTGTGAACCTTTGTTGTATTGCAAAGATTGAACTTTTCATGAAGTCTCATGTTAAAGTTCTCCTTTTGCTTTATTTTCTACTCCCTCCGTTTGGGAATAACTGACGCAAGGAATTATTTCTGAGCGGAGGGAGCATGTACTGGCAAGTTTCAGTTTAAAGCAAAACATTGTTGTATGTGTGAACAGTAGAGGTTCAATGTTATATTGTTCCTCATTTTGGTGTTGGCAAGGATTTCACCTCCAAATCGTAGTGCCAGCCAAACATGAAATTTGGATTTGGAATCTGGATTCAGCCAATACCCTTATCAGAATTTCATTTCATTTCTACCAAATGAAATGAAATCAGGGGACCCAAACAAGCTGTTATTATTCTGTTGAGCTCAGAATATGCGTGGATGTATTGGAACCACCGTCTCATTGAACATTGATTCTGGAACTGCACCAGTCACATTGAACTTTGTAATCACTGATGGAATTCTTATAGCAATCAGTTCATGGCAGCGGTCCATTTTAGCATGAATCGTTGCGCTCAATTACTGGATGCCATTTTCTTGGGAAGCCAGCCAACATGCGATCATTGCAGTTCGCGAATTTAAGAACGTTTTAGTCATCAGAAGTGCACAATGTTGTTACAGACATGTCACATGTTAAGTTAACTCCTCTCTCCCAGCCTAAAGATAGGTGCCTATCAAGGATGAGCACATCAACAAACGACAAGGTACATGGAGGAATCAAGCCATAGCAGAAATCCTCTTGTACAAAGGAGCAGAAGTTAAACACAAGGCAAAATTTCATTGAAATAAGCTGGTGACCCTTAAAATGATGGAGGTCCAAGTTCAACAGAAAGCACAAAGATCAGAATTATGTTGGAATTTCAACAAGCCCAATCCACATGTTATGGAATTCACCCAAGTTTGGATGATGAGATTCCAGAGGGACAAAGAAGTATTATTGAATGTTCTAGTAAAAGAACTTGGACTTTCGCCGTTATCTAGTATCCCCAGTAATCGTTACGGATCTCATCATCAAACTTCTTCTTGAGTTCAGGGTGCTTCTCAAAGTACTCATCTGCTGTCATCGTGCTGATCTTTTTCTGCATGTGTAAACAAGATGTTAGGATGAATGTAAAAGCAACTGGTACCAAATTTGTCAAAGATCCACCTCACCTTCATCTCTTTCATTTCAGCAATCTCCTTCTCTATCCTCTCTGATTCCTTCAGAGATGTCTTCTCTGCTTCCTTCATTTCGATTAACTATGTATTTTCAAAAGAAAGTTCATAAGTATCTGAATGGAAGAGCCATCAGTGCCAATCCAATTTGTACCAAAGAAGGCGTCTATGCGAATAACAGGAAACTGAAGCATATTTATAACGGTGAATCCTCACCAGAGCATCAAACTTTGGCTTGTACTCAGGAGTGACAGTGTCAACATACTTTGGGATCTCAATGCCTGCATTAGTTCCGTTGATTGGTGTATCAATGAGAGGTTAAACAGATTGAATGAGCATAGACACGCGAGACTAACAGCTGTACTGGAAAGTAGCAAAAACCAAATGCTAAATCATTTGGTGTGAATATGACGTTACACTCATGTTTCAATTTACTTGTATTCAGTAACGATGGTATTACAGAGATGACGAGAGAAAGTGATACATCAAAATCCATAGCAGGATTGAAATTCCTAAACAGGGTTGAAATTCCTAACACTGTCATACAACATATTGCTAGGGGCACCCTCAAGAAGGGAGATGAAACCTAAAACATGGTGTATTAGAATGCATACATGAAGTATACATCACTACTATAATATTGTGATTTGTGAAGGGAGCATTTTGAACTATAAGCAAGTTTCAGTTGGTATCGTAATTCTTAATCTTCGAAAGACATATCATCCACTAGTTAAAAATCCAATATTAAGTCAAAACCATCTTGTTTACAAATTTATAGCACACTGGTTTCCTAGAAATGCAAGTAGATGGAGAGTACGAAATACACATACTATCATAAGCCTCCTTGTACATATCCACAACTTTTGATCCGATTCCTTTTCTGTAGTATTCCCAGTCAATTGGCTTTGGTTCCTGCAGTAGCAATAGATATAGATCTCTCATATCAGTAGATATGCCAGAAATGGCGATGCATGTTTCATAGGTAGCCATAAGACTAGCATACACAAGTTCAATCCAAAGCTAACAAACAAATGTCAAACTTTACAAGCATATACATGCCAAAGAAGGCTACTTGGTTCATCCATGCATATGCCTCTATTGAGACAGAGCCTCACAAGAGTTTGCAATTTCATGTTCAAAAGCAGTACTTGGATTACAAGAGAGATGAGATAAGCCACGCCTTTTCCTGTCAGTGATGTTAGGGTGTGTAGGGATTTAGGAATATGTAGTTCTACAGGGAGTAAATGTAAGATGTACCAAAGATAAGACGAACAATAGGGACAGACACAGGAGGATGTACGATCCATACAGAAATTTCCCCAAATGTTCTTGCTCATGTCTCGACCTCCTCTCAAATCCTAACATCAAATCCCTAAATCGTTCAATAGTTCAATAACTAAACCAACTGGGCAAGTAAATCCTAAAAAGCGAAACCGAGATTTGATTGCCCCGTGTTCATGGATCTGCGAAACCCTCGTTCTCCAGGAGCAGATCCCAGGCGCAACCGCGTTGACTAGCGAAACGTAACGATTCCCCTGATCTGATCTGACCGAGGACCAAACCCTAGGTACATTGGCCAGATCGACCAGCCGAGCGCGAGACAGGGATGGGGCCGCGGCTATTGGAAGGATACCTGGGAGAACTTGGTCTGGAGCTGGTGGTTGACGTCCTCGAAGGTGCGGCGGAGGTTGGCGAACTCCTTTCGGGCCTCGTCGGAGACGAGCATCTTCGCCAGGCCGTCCCAGTCGATCGCCTTCCCGGCCTTGGCCGCAACGTCCGTCACCTTCTTCACCCCGCTCATCTTCGGCTCTGGATCTGCTAAACTTGCTAGACCTGTGTGACTCTTGATTGTTTCAGGAGTTCGGTCCAGAGTTATATGTCCCTGTTATCTCCAGGTTTATGCGGCGCTAAAATGACGAGCGCTCAGGGCTTCCCCGCTCCAGGCAATTTCAGCCGCAAGATCTTCACTCAAAACAATCTCAGCCATTTGGGGCTGTGGAGCAGGCTTTCCGTTACCCTGAGATGCATTTCTGTGGTGATTGTTAATGGGGCCTGCTTGGTCTTGGCCCGTCGGCCCGTCACACAGGGACTCTTCATCGTTTTGGTGTGGTGTTAAAACATTCTCCCCCTTCTCCAACGAGTCTCTCTCCGATGTGACAAAACTCGTATCGGTGTCGTTGAGGTCTACAGATCCTAGCCTCTAGCTGATTTCCTCCAGATATGTGCATGGGCAGCGGTGCTCGGGTCCGGCGCAGTCGAGCTCGAGGTGGGGACGAAGGAGTCGGAGCACGGGTTGGGTGCAGCCGGCGATGGAGCTCGGAGACAGGCTACAGACGGGTCAAGGTGGCACGACATCAATGTTGCGCGACTGTGACCGAATTGGAGCATTGGAGTATGGGGTGCAGCTACCGGCGGCGCGGTTGCAGGCCTATTTCAGCGATACCCTTGCGAGCATTGGAGCCGTGGGAAGCAACCTTTCTGCATGATGGGTGGTTGTGGACACACGCCCATTAAGAACAATATAAAGGGGCGAGCTACGAGCCACCACAGCGCTTTGCTTCGCTGACCGACAGATCAAACCAAGGAACGCACCAGATCGTCCGGTCACTCGGTGCGTCTGCAAGGCCATTTTCGCTCGCCACTCATGGCCGGTCCAACGTCTCTGGGCCGCTACTCTCAAGAACAACCTGGGCTTCCTCTCATCAATCGGGCCAAAAAATGTAACTGGGCCTTCAAGTTTGTTGTGATCCAGGTCGACAGACAGAGCGGCTCGACGAGAAAAGTAATCGCTCAAAATAAAAAAGCAGGCGAAGCGGCGGCGCGGGCGAAGATGGTGGAGTCGCCGTCGTTTCTTCCTGCCATTAACGGCATACAAGGTGCGTTGTTGTTGCCCTTCCATTCTCTCCCCTTCCGGTTGTAGTGGATGGCTCTGTTTCTAGACTGTCCACCTTCTGTTCCCTACTTCATGAGTCTATTTATGCTTTGAGCTACATGTTTCCTCTTCTTGCTTCCTGAGCAGCCATGGTTGACACCTACGTTTCCCCTCCTTGCTTGTAGACATTTTGGTTTCCCCCTCATCATGTTTTCTCGGTTTGCATAGGTGCTGATACCTACTCTCTCTGTGTGTGTGTGTGTGTGTGTGTGTGTGTGTGTGTGTGTGGAATCAGGGCGGCGACGACGATACAATGGAGAGGGTGCATGTTAGTGGCGACGGGGAACGAGGAGTAGGCCATGGCATCAAACGGCTCTAGGAAACAGAGGAGGAGGACACAACGCGCCACCCCGCCACCCCCTGACCACGACGGGAGTGCAACACACCTCCACTCCCACTGTGGCACTGCCTTCTCCCCTCGTTGATGGGTATTTCTGCAGCGATATGTTCATAATATCACTGCAGCGATCCGTTCCATTCTGGACTCAAAAACGTTGGAAGGGACAATAAATCTTCAGGTTACCTAGATACAGGATACTATAACTCCTCCCAACCAATTACTTGTGAACTTGGGATCGAAGTCATTGCTCTTGTTGAGCCGGTGGAGTTCAGATCCTCACTAATTAATAATTTAATATGCTTGCAACTTATCTAAATACTATAATTATGTCATATTGCATGAAAACTCTTCAGTATGGTGATTTATTCATGTGCCATTCCAATGTAATTAGCCCCTTGTCGCACAAAATTCGTACTCATCCGTCAAATAAATTGTATGTCTTTATAAAGCATGTTCTGATAAATTCTCTAAACTCAGTCCAACACATTTCTATGTAGAAGGTGTCCTCATAGAGTACCACCTATCTAATGCTGACAATAAAGATGTCTGCGATGTTGTGACTAAGGGCATATATAAATTATTTCTTCTTAGCAGATAAAAGGTAATGGGTGAGGAATGACGTACATTCAGTTTCTAATGTTACATGTCAAAACTCAAATTCTAAGATATATAAAGTTATTCTCATCTCATTGTAGTTTCACATTGTACTTCTCTTTTCCATTTGTGCTCTGAGATAATACTCAATAACTCTGATCTATCGAATCACTCTAAAGAAGAAATTTTACTTTATTCACTGGTGCAATGACCTGCTATACAAACGGTTTTTACCCCCTTTCCGCGACAGAGTTTTAAACCGTCGCCTTGCCTGTATGTGCGATAGGGGGGGGGTCTTCCCACACTACCCAGAAACCATCGGCGATAGGGAGAACGCAAGCATACGTTTCGCAGAACTAAGCGTATGCGATGCCCGCATCTTTCACAAACGCTCCGTCCTTGCTACTCGTGTGTGCTCGCATTACCATCGCACTCGGTATTCTATGGTGCAACGTTTACGATGCTCACCCCATCACAAACAGTTCACGATTGTACACCGTATGCGAAGTTTGAATATATCCCACACATTTGTATGTACATAAACGTTTGAGATGTATAAAATGCCCCAAACGATTCATCCGTATTACCCATGTCGGATGAAGGCCTATCGCACGCGTTCTTCTATGAGCAAACGTTTACGATGCACACGACATCATAAAGAGTTCATAATTGCCTAGCGTGTGTGATAAGGTGACTTTCACAAACATTTATAAGAAGGAACTGTGTGCGCTGTTGTCGTTAATCTCACACGTTTTTTCTTGTCTGGTCGTGTGTGCAGTAAAGTTTCATCGCACACGTACTGATCTGAGAAACATGTCTGATCTTGACGTTTATCACAGACGTTTTGCTTTCGCAAACCGTGTGCAGTGTAATGGCCTGCAAATCATAATTTATCCCTAATTTAATCCCTGCATTTAAAATTCATAGAATTTGAAATTGAAACAGATTTTCAATATGAAAGTAGGCAATCACTTATTTCATATCGAACCATGTTTATTACAAATACAAGTTCAAGGACGAATGCATAATTCGATGCACAGGTACATATACTGAAGAACTACAGAAGCAGCAAGTAAAGAATGATGAACCATAGTTGTACTAAAGACTGTAAAGAGAGAGGTGGAAGACATTCTGGTTGCTGGAGAAGGTGAAGCGGAATGCCCATATTGTGCCCTCCTCCATGCCTAATGCGCGCACGACTCTAGGCCAACCCCTTGTGATGGCTGCCCGCCCATCCTTCACTGTCTTCATTAGGACTTCTCGATGCTCATTGTAGTCTCGATGAAATACTTTAACCTTCATTGCATGTCCACCAATCATGTACTTTGCGAGGTAATCTTGAGTAAACTGCTTTGGGAACCACTGCAAATGAAAAAGATTAAGACATTGTTGTCTAACAACTCATTATGGGCAGTAAAAAGAGAAGGCTACAGAGTTCGTAGTTACCATCCTACAGCTCACTGTTGTGTTGGATAGAGTGTAGACAAATAATTTAATTGCCATCGGTCGTATCTTTTTGCTAATAATTCTTATCAGTTTCCTCACTTGATGCTGGTTCATGAATATCTCATTGCCCCATAAGCAAAAAGGGTCGAGGCGTGGATCTTTGCCTAGGACATATGTACCTACAAGCAACAAGTCAATATTAGAAGCTAAAAAGTGTCCAGCCGTGGATCTGTATGCACTACATTATGGAACGGAGGCAGTATAAGCCAAGGGATGAAACTAACCTCGGTGGAAAATGCTGGCCACTCCCGTTGTTGTCCTGCGTAAGTACATGGAAAGGCGTGATAAGTACTACAGGCTTAACATCAACCAAATATAGCCATGGTAAACAACATCTCAAAATGACAGCTTGAATGTGTTGGTTTCAGCATGCTGTTAAAGCAGATAAAAAATGGAAGGGAATGTTAACTACAACAGGCTTAACAGGGACCAAATATTGTAATTCAAACTGGTACTGTTGAAAATGAAAAGAACGTAGCTCATGCTTAAACATCACACTGCATAAATGTGTAAAACTGAAATAAAGGGCATGTGTTAACTTCACCAGGCATAACAGAAACCAAATATAGCAGTTCAAACTGGTATTGATGAAATCGAACTACACAGTTCATACTTGCACGTAATGAACAACACATTGTGAATAACTGAAATAAACAAGGCATATATGCTCACTATAACAACCTAATATAGCCATTGAAAACTGGACAGAGGCTCACTGTAACCAACCTAACAAGCAAATACAGATAAACAAGGCATCTGCTTGAAAACTGGACAAAGGCTCACTGCAACCAACCTAACAAGCAAATACAGATAAACAAGGCATCTGCTTGAAAACTGGACAAAGGCTCACTGCAACTAACCTAACAAGCAAATACAGATAAACAAGGCATCTGCTTGAAAACTAGACAAATGCTCACTGCAACCAACCTAACAACCAAATACAGATAAACAGGGCATCTGCTTGAAAACTGGGCAAATGCTCACTGCAACCAACCTAACAACCAAATACAGATAAACAAGACATCTACTCACTATAAACAACCAAATATAGCCATTCGTGAAACTGAAGTGGACAATTCATACCTAAACATCAGATAGCCCTATTGAACATTACATTTTTGCATAACTGAAATAATTAAACACGGCACAGTTAAAACATCGCATGGCAAAAGCTACTACAACAATGGGTACGAGTTGGCTAGCTAGAAAAAGTAATATTTGCTTATAGGATATTGCCTCACTTGTCATGGACAGGATCCTTCCACTTGGAAGAGCACAGACCCAGGGTGCGCTCCCTGATGTCGCAGATGGGCTGTCTCACCTTGGAAGAGCCGTAGTGGGTGCCCTTCACGTGGTCGTGGTCGATGAGATCTGACTTGGCACCTGAGGATCCCAAGCCACCGCCGTAGAACATGTCCTTCAGAAATGACATAATGGGCTCGATGGCGTACAAGGATCGCAAATCCTTGACCGCGAGGTGGAGGAGATCAGTGGCGGGGCCTTCGAAGAGATTGACGGCGGTTGAACCAGAGGCGTTGGGGATGGACCACTTAACCTGTGACATGGCCCGCGTGAAGCCTTCGCTGTCGACGAGCTTGATGTCGTAGCCGGCTGACCTGAGATTCAGTAATACACAAACCCGCTGATGTGAAGCCTTCGCCATGGCGACATAGTCAACATCCTCGCCAGCTTTCGCAGCGAGGTGTTCCTTCGGGATCAACAGGTCGGCACGAACGGCGGACACGTCGACATCGTCCGGCGGAGAGGCCATGATAGACCTCCTTTTGGACGTACGCTCCTCGGGCTCCCCGGGATATGTGGTCGGGCTTAGGCTGCGACTCTCTGGAGTAGGGGTGGGGATCTAGGGGGAGGGACACCGCAGGCCTCATCTAAAAACTCAGGGCAGCGAGGGTGTCGGTGTAAAAACCGGCAGACCTCGGGGTAGGGGGTCCCGAGCTGTGGATCTTGGATCGATGGTAACAGAGACGAGGGAGACAATGTTTACCTAGGTTCGGGCCCTCTTAATGGAGGTAAAACCCTACGTCCTGCTTCTGTTTATATTGATGGAGATGTAACAAGTACAGAGTTGATCTACCTCGAGATCGTAATATGAGTCTAACTTCTAGGGCTAGGTGAGCAATATTGCGTTGTTCCCCCTTCTACGGGCTAAACCCTCTGGCTTATATACACGCCAAGGAGGGTATGTAGGGTTACAAGGTCGGTATCTAGGAGTAAGATGGCTGGACAAATCTTGAAGTGTACTACAAGTCTTCGGTAGAGACAGCCTCGATCACGTCTCCCGTGTGTGGCCTCCGGAGTCCATCTTGATCACGCACAGAGGCATATCGGCCCAACCGAGGAGACGGGCCGGCTAAGTTAGCACCCCCTAATCCAGGACACCGTCAGTAGCCCCCGAACTGGTCTTCTACGCCGAGGACAACTTTCAACAAACATCACTTCGGATCCGGAGTCCTCGGCTTGACAGACGAGTTCCACTTTGCATTTCGGATTCTCTTAATGGAGCATCAACATCCGTGGTCCAACCGAGCTTGTACCCTGCCCGAGGTCGGTAGGTATCTTAGCCTCGAAGGCTGGTCGTGCAGGTATGAACAATCCAATCCTGCCTGACAACTTTATCAGCGAGGCTCGCCCCATGACAGGTCGAGCAGTTACTGCCTCCCCCTCAAATCATGGTTCGAGGCAGCCTGTTTACTGGCACGTCCCTTCAAGGCAGAGATTGTGCCCGCTTCCTTAGGGATATCAAAACTGCATTTTATGATCTGGCAAATGGATGTCAAAACTGCATTCCTTAATGGTTTTCTCAAAGAAGAGTTGTATATGATGCAACCAGAAGGTTTTGTCGATCCTAAGGGTGCTAACAAAGTGTGCAAGCTCCAGCGATCCATCTATGGACTGGTGCAAGCATCTCGGAGTTGGAATATACGCTTTGATGAGGTGATCAAAGCATATGGTTTTGTACAGACTTACGGTGAAGCCTGTATTTACAAGAAGTGAGTGGGAGCTCTGTAGCATTTCTAATATTATATGTGGATGACATATTGTTGATTGGAAATGATATAGAATTTCTGGATGGCATAAAAGGATACTTGAATGAAAGACCTCGGTGACGCTGCTTATATATTGGGCATCAAGATCTATAGAGATAGATCAAGACGCTTGATAAGACTTTCAATGAGTACATACCTTGACAAGATTTTGAAGGAGTTCAAAATGGATCAGTCAAAGAAGGAGTTCTTGCCTGTATTGTAAGGTGTAAAGTTGAGTAAGACTCAAAGCTCGACCACGGCAGAAGATAGAGAGAGAATGAAAGTCATTCCCTATGCCTCAGCCATAGGTTCTATAATGTATGCCATGCTGTGTACCACACCTAATGTGTGCCTTGCCACGTGTCTGGCAAAGGGGGTACAAGAGTGATCCAGGAGTGGATCACTGGACAGCGGTCAAAATTATCCTTAGTAACTAAAGGACTAAGGAAATGTTTCTCGATTATGGAGGTGATAAAGAGTTCTTCGTAAAGGGTTACGTCGATGCAAGCTTTGACACCAATCTGGATATCTCTGAGTAGCAAACCGGATACGTATAATGGAGCAGTCATTTGGAATAGCTCCAAGTAAAGCGTGATAGCAGCATCTACAGTATGACATAAGGATTTGCAAAGTACACATGGGTCTGAATATTGCAGACCCATTGACTAAAATTCTCTCTCACGAGCAAAACATGATCACACCTTAGAACTCTTTGAGTGTTAATCACATGGTGATGTGAACTAGATTATTGACTCTAGTGAACTCTTGGGTGTTAATCACATGGCGATGTGAACTAGATTATTGACTCTAGTGCAAGTGGGAGACTGATGGAAATATGCCCTAGAGGCAATAATAAAGTTGTTATTATTTTATATTTCCTTGTTCATGATAAAGGTTTATTATTCATGCTAGAATTGTATTGACCGGAAACTTAAATACATGTGTGAATACATAAACAAATACCGTGTCTCTAGTGAGCCTCTACTAGACTAGCTCGTTGATCAAAGATGGTTAAGGTTTCCTAACCATAGACATGAGTTGTCATTTGATAACGGGATCACATCATTAGGAGAATGATGTGATGGACAAGACCCATCTATTAGCTTAGCATACGATCGTTCTGTTTATTGCTACTGCTTTCTTGAATGTCAAATACATGTTCCTCCGACCATGAGATCATGCAACTCCCGGATACCGGAGGAATACCTTGTGTGCTATCAAACGTCACAACGTAACTGGGTGATCATAAAGATGCTCTACAGGTATCTCCGAAGGTGTCTGTTGAGTTGGCATGGATCGAGACTGGGATTTGTCACTCCGTGTTTCGGAGAGGTATCTTTGGGCCCTCTCGGTAATGCACATCATAAGAAGCTTGCAAGCAAAGTGACTAAGGAGTTAGTTACGGGATGATGTATTACGGAACGAGTAAAGAGACTTGCCGGTAACAAGATTGAACTAGGTATGGCGATACCGATGATCGAATCTCGGGCAAGTAACATACCGACGGACAAAGGGAATTACGTATGTTGTCATTGCGGTTCGACCGATAAGATCTTCGTGGAATATGTAGGAACCAATATGAGCATCCAGGTTCCACTATTGGTTATTGACCGGAGAGGTGTCTCAGTCATGTCTACATCATTCCCGAACCCGTAGGGTCCGCACGCTTAACGTTCGTTGACGATATAGTGTTATATGAGTTATGTGAATTGGTAACCGAATATTGTTCGGAGTCCCGGATGATATCCCGGACGTCACGAGGAGTCTCGGAATGGTCGAGAGGTAAAGATTTATATATGGGAAGTCATATTTTGGGTTCCGGAAAAAGGTGCAGTTTTTTCGGTATTGTACCAGGAAGCTTCCAGAAGGTTCCGGAGGATTCCGGAGGGGTCGGGAAGTCCACAAGTGGGTCCACCACGTCCCAAGGGCTGGCATGGGCTAAGGGGAGGCGCCCTGGCCTTATTGGGTCAGGCGCACCAAGTCCTCAAAAGCCCACGCAGCTAGGGAAGGAAAAAGGGAGAGTCCTAGTAGGAATAGGATTGGACTTTGGAGTCCAAGTCCACGTGTGTACTATTCACGTGGTACTGTTCACGTGATACTGTTCACGTGGCACTATTCCTTCTACTCCAAGCCCCTACACATATATAAATAGAGGAGAGGGGGCGCCCCAAACAAGACACAACATTGTCTTAGCCGTGTGCGGCGCCCCCCTCCACAGTTCTGTCCCTCGGTCATATTTTCGCAGTGCTTGGGCGAAGCCCTGCGGAGATAGCATCACCATCACCGTCACCACGCCGTCGTGCTGCCAGAACTCATCCACTACCTCGCCGTCTTGCTGGATCAAGAAGTCGAGGACGTCACCGAGCTGAACGTGTGCTGAACGCGGAGGTGCCGTACGTCCGGTACTCGGTCGGTTGGATCGTGAAGTTGTTCGACGACATCAACCGCGTTGTTCTAACGCTTCCGCTTACGGTCTACGAGGGTACGTAGACACACTCCCCCTCTCGTAGCTATGCATCTCCATGGATAGATCTTGCGTGTGCGTAGAATTTTTTTTGTTTTCCATGCAACGTTCCCCAACAGGACGGAACGGCGCGGGGTGGACCGAGGAGGTGGAGGAGGCCCTAAAGGGCTCTTCCATCAAGGAGGAGCACCGTGCCTTGATAGGCACGGCGCTGGTAGGCTACCGGTCCGCAGGGGCCGGCCTGCACGAGGTTTTCAAGAACCTCATAGCAGGTTTCGAGGTACGCCTTCTGCGCAATCAATTTGTTTATTTAAACTGTTTGTTTTATGAATTTTGTGCGAGGACATAAAAGTACAACCTACTAAATGGCTTAGGGAGTGAGTAGCCCCCGAGCCCGAAGTCGGTTTTAAGAAACCGGCATCAGGGTCGCCTGAGTAAGTAGGAGCCCATTGAGTAGCCCCCAGGACGTTGCTCGAGGCAGCCGTCCTGGAGCCTGTTAGTGGTTTGAACTATTCCCTTTGTGATAAGGATCTGTTTTACTCCAGGTTTCGACCTCGGTTCCGGACTCTGTCTCTGAAGAGATGGCGGAGATGAACCGGAAACTTGAGCGATCTCAAGGTAAGCAAGTTTAAACTTGCCTTGTATTCTGGATGAAGAGGTATAATGTATGTTAAAGAAAACAACTAAGGCTGAACTGTGTTGACAGCGGAGCTGGAGACGCTCAAGGCCGATCTCGAAAGGGCTCGGAAGGAGGTGTGGCAGTAGGAAGCTGTTGCCGCCACGGCCGAGAAGGCCCGGGCCGCCGAAAAGGCAGCTGGGGAAAGGCACCAAGCGCGGGTGTTAGAGGTCGAGTAGACCCTGAAGGGTGTGTTCGAAGCATGCGACAAACTTCAAGAGGAGGGGCAACAAACGAAGGAGGAGCTCAAGAAGCTTCAACGTGCCCACTCCGAGCTCAAGACCTCGGCCCGAGCTGATCGCGAGGTGCTCCAACAAGTGGAGCAAATCGCCTCGGGTAAGATATTTTTGCTGCAGTGTGCATTTGGCAGCAAAGGGTGTGTCGAGCTCACCCAGTTATGGCATTCTGCAGAGGTCTTTGAGGATCTCCCGCAGAGCGCGGCGGATGCGGTGGCATACTTCGGCCAGCTGGCGGGTCATGAGGCGGAGAAGGCCTTCTCGGGGCAGTTTCCAGGGTCGCCATCCGCACAGCTGTTGAATCATCGAGTGAAGCAGCTGGTGGAACTGTTTTGCATGATGAGACCGGCGCTCCAGGACCTCTGCGTCGCTCTATGGCCTGCCGAAGCCATGCCGAAGAGCCTCTTCGGCCTGACGGCCCGTCTCCGAGACGCCGTGCCCTGCGTGGATCACTGGAAAAGGTCTGCATGCCTCGAAGGGGCGCGGAGGGCATATGCTTGCGTGAAGAATCACTTCCGCAAGGTTGATGCGGAGACATGTGCCGCGAGCCCCCCTGCCAATAAGCCGCGGACCGCCGAGCAGTTCTTCGCCAAGGTGGAGGCGGGAGCTCGGACCACCGAGGCCATGTGCCCCAAAGACACTTTGTATTTTTAGATGATACTTCAGAATGCCGGGGTGTACAATGTAAAAAACTTTATCTTTTGTTGAATGAGAATGGCTTAAGATTCCATGTGTGTTGTTTTATAATTTTAATTATTCCTCCTATATGATTGTTTAAAATGAGAGTGGCCAGTCGTCGGCTTCAGCCCCAGTGTAGGTCATACAAAGGGTGTTCCTTAAGGCACACTGCACCCTTAGCCGACGTCTCGGTACCTGGAAGCGGTCGGTGCCTTATAGGAACTAGGCAATCGGACTATAGTGGCTTGATATCTTTCATTTAGTCATAAGAGTTTGACTGTGGGGGCTGATGACCAGCCCCCGGTGTAAGAAGTGTTCGGCCAGCTCGGCCGAGGTCTAGGCCAGAGCACACTTCGGCTAGGAATGGAAGCCCTTCGTTTGACACGGGTGATCTCTATCGTCACATCGCTTGACGCGGTCTCCGGATGGCAGACCAGTTTACGCCTACCTAGATAGTCAGTTTTCGGCTTTCTCCACTGAGGCGCCATGCCAATTGACCTGGCGGCGCAATCGCAGTGGTTCTCCCGTTACACCCTTAGCCGAATTCATCGGAAACGTAAGGGGTACACATAGGAGCCGGGCAACCCAACTATTGACCGAAATCTAGGTTCGAAACTGATGCATATAAGGCCAACATCCGAGACGCCGAATACATCGGACTTTGTTATACAATTGCATCTTTTTAGAGAACTGCATCGTCCCAGAGCTATGCTGATAAAGAAATACAATAGAGACCTTGAAAGGGCACAGTTTCTTTATTTCATAATATCAATCATGTACATGCCCACCTGTGACGAGAGTAGTTGAAAGAGTACAATGTAGATGGTAAAGAAGAAAGAGGAAAAACAGGTCGGATAATCGCTAACGGATTTTAAAGGATCCAGACCGCTACCTGCCGCACGTCTGCGTTTCCGGACTGTTGACCAGATCGTCACCATTGATGGCGAAGAATTTGCGAAGGTCGATGCCCTTCCGGACCTTTATACACTCTAGGTGTTTGATTGACCGAGTTCCTTGAAGGGAGGTGTGGCCGAAGCCACTCTGTGGTTTTAAAACCACATAGAAGTTTGGCAGTTCCTTTTACAGATGCTTGCCTGTGCAGGGGCTCTAAGCCTCGTCTTTGCGTGGTTAATCCGCGCCAATGTTTGGGTAGTCATTCTGGCTCCTCGACGTCCCAGGGAATCTTGAGCGCGAAGTTATGCACTCTGGGGACGTAGTGCCCACTCCAGAGAGGGCACACGAGGAGCCCGCATCCCTATTCCACGTGCGGGGGCACCTGGCCGAGGTCGATTTGTGCAGCACGGGCGCGCTTCAAGGAGCGGGCGATGCGTTTACCGCTGCGGGCTGCCTCCTCGGACGCTTGAACCTCGGCTGCGAAAGCCATGGTCTGTTCCTCTGTCCGGAGTGAACGTTCCGTGTTGCCATTGACTGTGATGATGCCGTTGGGTCCCGACATTTTGAGCTTGAGATAGGCGTAATGCGGGACTGCGTTAAAGCGTGCAAAGGCTATGCGCCCTAAGAGCGCATGGTATCCGCTCCGGAAGGGTACGATATCGAAGATTAACTCTTCGCTTCGGAAGTTCTCGGGTGAACCGAAGACTACCTCTAGGGTGACTGTTCCGGTACAACGGGCTTCGACGCCCGGAATGACACCTTCAAAGGTGGTAGAGCTCGGCTTCATCCGAGATGAGTCAATGCCCATATTCCGAACTGTGTCCTCGTAGATGAGGTTAAGGCTACTTCCCCCGTCCATCAGGACGCGCGTTAGATGATAACCATCAACAATAGGGTCCAGGACGAGCGTCGCCGATCCGCCATGCCTGATGCTGGTCGGATGATCGTGCTTGTTGAAAGTGATCGGGTAGGCCGACCATGGGTTATACTTCGGGGCGACTGGCTCCAGCGCGTATACGTCCCGAAGTGCACGTTTCCTCTCCCTTTTAGGGATGTGGGTGACATAGATCATGTTGACCTCTGTTACCTCATTAGGAAATTTCTTTTGGCCTCCATTATTGGGCTGCCAAGGTTCATCCTCGTCATCGCTGCGGTGTTGGGTTTTACTCTGACCCTCTGTCGCCATCTTGCCGGCTTGTTTAAAGACCCAGCAATTCCTATTAGTGTGGTTTGCTGGTTTTTCCTGAGTACCGTGGATCCCACATGGGCGGTCCAAGAGTCTATCAAGCTGGCTAGGTCCATCTTTGTTCCCTTTAAAGGGTTTTCTTTTCTGCCCGGATTTAGGTCCGGGGAATCCTGCGTTGACCGCGGCGTCTTCAGTGTCGCTTCCGCCATTCTTGTACCTGCGCTTATTTTTGTTGTGCTTTGGTTTTCCATTGGCGTCGCGAGTTTCCGAGGTGCCTGCCTCGCCGTTATGAGTACTTTGGGCAAGCCAGCTATCTTCTCCCGCACAAAAGCGAGTCATTAGTGCGGTCAGGGCAGCCATGGTTCTCGGCTTATCCTGGCCGAGTTGTCGAGCCAACCATTCATCTCGAATATTGTTTTTAAATGCGGCGATGGCCACGGCTTCGAAACAGTCTATGATCTGGTTCTTCTTGGTGAGGAACCTGTTCCAGAATCTCCGGGCTGATTCGCCTAGCTGCTGGGTGACATGGCTAAGGTCATCCACGTCCGGAGGTCGGACATATGTGCCCTGGAAGTTTGCTCGAAAAGCGTCTTCTAGGGCTTCCCAGCTGCCGATAGAGTGAGGCGGGAGGCTGTTAAGCCAATGCCTCGCCGGCCCCTTGAGCTTGAGCGGCAGGTATTTAATGGCATGGAGATCATCTCCATTGGCCATGTGTATATGCAGGAGGAAATCTTCGATCCAACTGTTGGAAATATGCCCTAGAGGCAATAATAAAATGGTTATTATTATATTTCCTTGTTCATGATAATCGTTTATTATCCATGCTATAATTGTATTGGTTGGAAACACAAATACATGTGTGGATACATAGACAACAACATGTCCCTAGTGAGCCTCTACCGGACTAGCTCGTTAATCAAAGATGGCCATGGTTTCCTGGTCATAGACATGAGTTGTCATTTGATAATGGGATCACATCATTAGGAGAATGATGTGATGGACAAGACCCAAACTATGAACGTAGCATATGATCGTGTCAAGTTTATTGCTATCGTTTTCGCATGTCAAGTATCTGTTCCTATGACCATGAGATCAAGCAACTCACTGACACCGGAGGAGTACCTTGTGTGTATCAAACGTCGCAACATAACTGGGTGACTATAAAGATGCTCTACAGGTATCTCCGAGGGTGTCTGTTGAGTTGGCATGGATCAAGACTGGGAATTTGTCACTCCGTATGACGGAAAGGTATCTCAGGGCCCACTCGGTAATACAGCATCACATTAAGCTTGCAAGCAATGTGACTAAAGAGTTAGCCACGGGATCTTGTATTACGGAACGAGTAAAGAGACTTGTCGGTAACGATATTGAACTAGGTATGGAGATACCGATGATCGAATCTCGGGCAAGTAACATACCGATGGACAAAGGGAACTACATACGGGATTGACTGAATCCTTGACATCGAGGTTCGACCGATAAAGATCTTCGTTGAATATGTAGGAACCAATATGGGCATCCAGGTCCCGCTATTGGTTATTGACTGGAGAGGAGTCTCAGTCATGTCTGCATATTCCCGAACCCGTAGGGCAGCACGCTTAACGTTCGGTAGCACTAGGGTAGTATTGAGATATTAATAGTGGAAAGTCCGAAGGTTGTTCGGAGTCCCGGATGGGATCCGGGACATCACGAGGAGCTCCGGAATAGTCCGGAGGTAAAGATTCAAATATGGAAAGTTGTTATCGGGGTTCCGGAAAAAGTTCGAGTTTTTTCGGTATTGTACCGGGAAGGTTCTAGAAGGTTCCGAAGTGGAGCCCACCTGCATGGGGGACCCACATGAACGTGGGTAGTGGGGAAAGTCCCCACAACCCTGATCTAGGTGCACCAAGATCCTCCCTTAAAAGGAATAGTATCATATCCCAAAGGGATAAGATCAGGATCCCTAAAAAGGGGGGATAGCGATCGGTGGGGAAGGAAAGGAGGGATTTCCTTCCTCCCCCTTTGGCCAACGACCCTAGGGCCTTGGAGGGCAAGCCACCAGCCCCCTCCACACCTATATAAAGGTGGGGAGGCGTTGGGAGCAGCCACCCCTTGGACCCTTGCCCGTTACCTCTCCCAACTCCTCCCACGTTTCACCGGTACGCGCTTGGCGAAGCCCTGCCGGAATTCCGCTGCCACCACCACCACCATACCATCGTGTTGGTCCCGATATCATCTACCCTCTCTCTCTCGCTTGCTGGATCAAGAAGGAGAGGACGCCGCCGAGCCGCACGTGTGCTAAACTCGGAGGTGCCGTCCGTTCAGCACTTGATCGGGAGTTCGTGGACGGATCGTGATTGGATCGCGAAGATGTTCGACTACATCAACCGCGTTTCTTAACGCTTCCGCTTAGCGATCTACAAGGGTATGTAGATGCAATCTCTCCTCTCGTAGATGTTCATCTCCTAGATCGATCTTGGTGAGCGTAGGAAAATTTTTGTTTCCCATGCAACGTTCCCCAACACCAAACTGCTGGGTCCGTGGTGCCATCGTATGATTCTATGTTGATGGGTTTAAACCCTTCCGGGAACTGATGTTCCATCACCCTATCTGTGAAGCAGATCGGGTGGGCCGGACCTCGGGATCGAGGAGCATCTCGTCGGAGGTCGGGGGAGAGTCGTGAGTAGGCTTGATCTCGGGCACGGCCGTTCCTGTCCATCCAGGCATCGTAGCCGGCGGGCCCGGCGGGCCCACGTCCCCTTGACCCGTAGATGGACCGAGGGGGAGCCCTATTTTCCTCAATACGACGTCTAGCATCATGAGGATCTAAGTGATCCATGGGGTCGTTGCCATGACGGCGTGGAGGTGGCCGTTCACCGGGGTCTTCTCGTCTTGGCCTGTCCCGGCCTCTAGGGGGCCGATCGAAGTCGTCAGCGAGCTCCTCGTCGAACTCCGGTAAAAGACACCTGCGTGGGTATGATTTCGGTGCACTATGGCATCGGTTTTCCATGTCTTGCTCGACAGAGAGCACTTCGATCCACTTTTCATTTAGCGCATCGATATTGGCCTGCAGCTGATGCTGCTTGCACTTTAAGCTCCGGGCCTTCGCAACGAGGCGTCGTCGGAAGCGCTCTTGTTCAAAAGGGTCTTCGGGGACGATGTAGTCCTCGGTGCTGAGGCTCTCGTCCTCCTCGGATTCCGGCATGTAGTTGTTGTCGGCCCCTTTAAAGAGGTCATCGGGATCTGAGTCTCCAAGAGGTCGGTCTGGTGTGCCGTTCCTTACTGGGGAGGCTTGAACTTCCTCCTCATGGTTATCGGTGTCGCCGTCCTCTGCGTCGCCATTATTGGCTGTCGCGTCGTTGCCACTGGGTTCCCCATTATTGCCCCTTCGGCGCCTTCGCCGACGTCTTGGAGGGGATTTTGGGGTGTCCACCATGTAGACATCGTAGGTGGACGTGGCGGTCCACCTGCCGCGTTTACCGGGGGCAAGGTGTTCTCGATGGGGCCATCGGCGTCCTCCTCCATGTCTGAGGGTTCACTGTAGTCCAACACGTCGGTTAAATCATTGATCGTGGCGACTAGGTGGGTGGTGGGTAGAATGTAAATTTCCCTATCGTCGGCTTTAAGGCCGATCTGATTGTAAACCGAAGTCTTGCCGTCCGAGATGGACATACTCCGGATGCGGTCAAGCATCTCATCGAGGTGAGATAACTCTTCGGGATTCATGGATGCGCCATAGGCAGGGCTGATTCGAAGTACACCCGGCGTGTAACCAGATGCGTCTTTGGAGCGGCGGGAGTCTGAACATAGTTCCGGGTTCCGTGCCGGAATCAATCCTGGCACCGGCGCAATTTCAGGGGTGGGAGCCGGATTCATCTTCGGACTGGCGATCGGGGAGAGACTGGCCGGAGTAGAGGTGTCAGGGGTCTCAAGAGGCGCCGTGACAGAGTCCGGCTCCGGAGTCGAGCCTTCGGAACCAGCCGGGCTCTCGATCCGGCCGGGAGTCCATCCCGAGCTGTGGATCTTGGATCGATGGTAACAGAGACGAGGGAGACAATGTTTACCCAGGTTCGGGCCCTCTTAATGGAGGTAAAACCCTACGTCCTGCTTCTGTTTATATTGATGGAGATGTAACAAGTACAGAGTTGATCTACCTCGAGATCGTAATATGAGTCTAACTTCTAGGGCTAGGTGAGCAATATTGCGTTGTTCCCCCTTCTACGGGCTAAACCCTCTGGCTTATATACACGCCAGGGAGGGTATCTAGGGTTACAAGGTCGGTATCTTGGAGTAAGACAGCTGGACAAATCTTGAAGTGTACTACAAGTCTTCGGTAGAGACAGCCTCGATCACGTCTCCCGTGTGTGGCCTCCGGAGTCCATCTTGATCACGCACAGAGGCATATCGGCCCAACCGAGGAGACGGGCCGGCTAAGTTAGCACCCCCTAATCCAGGACACCGTGAGAGGGTATGGGAATCAGTGGGTAACATGAACTTATCTAAGCTAGGAGGGACGGGCAGACCGGCCGGGGTTGGTGGCGGCGCCGGCGGCTTCGGCGCCAGCGGCGAGCTACGGTTCAAGCGGGGGGGGTGTAGACTGTGGAGGGGGACGGGGTTAGGGCGGGTGGTGTTTGAGGATATGCCGCGACTACTGAAAATTTTAGTAATGGTGGGTGGAGATGGTGGTGGACGAGGGAGGGCGACGGTTCAAATGCCTCGGCTACTGGAATTTTACTATGAGGTCGGTGGTGGAGGAGTGAGGGTGACGGTTGAAATACCGCGGCAACTAAAATTTGGGTAAAGGAAATGAAGCGGGGCGGGAGCAACCAAGATCGCACACGGTCCAAACATAATAATTGTGTACGATAATAAGGAAAAGCCGCGGAACCACCAATTTTTGCATCGCTCAAGGCGGGTAGCTTTTTTTGAGATTTCTAGCTAGCTGGTTTATCGCACACGATTCGTCCTAATTTTCAGACGCATACGTGGAATTCATCCTAAATATCCTGTACACATTACCCCTTCACCCTTGCTGGCGCTTGCGAAGTCGTGGCGATTTTACAGGGCACGAGCTTCGCACATGGTTAAGCCAGTGCACCCGTGTCCGTTGCGCGTACGTTCGCAGGCAGTTTTTCATCCGAGTCGTCTGCTATTTTATGTAGCACCATTTGGTAACAAAAAAATGCGAGAGAGGGTAAGAACACAACCACACCAGCATGTGGCCCAAATATATATGTATGAAAAGGGTGGTGTGTGATGTTCAAATTCCCAATGCACAACTTTGACGCGCGGGCCCACGGGTGGGCGCGTCGTCGAAGATCGGGTGAGAGGGGCCAGAAGACAACAACCACCTGGAAGTGGCCAAATATATGTAGGAATAAAGGGTGTGATGTTTAAATACACAATGCACAACTTTGATGTGGCACCTCCCTCACAAACCGGAAAGCCCCCTTGGATATCTATAATGATAGGTTAAGGTCGTAGCTAGGGTGCCTGCCCCACCCCCACTTCGTGTTGGCGGGACGCATGCACGTACTCATACTTTGGTCGGACATGCATGCATGTCACCATGACCTACCATAAGATGGACCAAGTGAATCTATCTTGGCCAAACGACCACTATTGTTGTCGGTCAAAAAGGGATATAAGAGACCGCTTGGGCCCATAGATTGGACCATCACCGTAAACCGCACGAGAAGGGCCACAAAACCATCACCACCTGCATGGGGCCCAAATTGATGTACGTTGGAAGGGTGATGTGTTACAATTTTGATGTGGCGCCTACCTCACGAAATGGACAACCCCCATGAAAGGTAGGTAGTAATTAAGGACGACGTCGACGTACGTAGGGTGTCGATCCAACCCGCCATTTCGAGAGCATGGGAGGGAATCCTAAGAACGCATGAGCTCGAACTTTGCTCGGACATGTCACCATGACCCGCGGTAACACGAACCAGGAGGAATCCATTCATGGCCAAAACCCCTCGTTGTCAGCCAAAGGGATGATATATATAGATCAGGCCCACAGATAGGTGTGTCGTTGAAAACCGCACATGGGAGCCGGGGTCGATCCGAAGACCCTATACCCTGCATGCGGCACAAATATATGTATATATGGGTGGTGTGTGATGTGATCAAATCCCCAATGCACAACTTCGATGGGGCACCAGCTGCATTACAAATCGAACACCGTACCCCCAGGAAGCCAGGTTACGTATGATGCCGGTTCCCCAACTTTGAGCCGGCGGGAGGGAATCCAACAAATGTTCCCAAACTAAATTTGGTCTGACATGCCGCCATGACCTATACCAAGAGGAACTCGTCATGGTCAAACCCTTCTCGTACGTTGTGGGTCAAAGGATAGAACACGTGGGCCCACAGATCTCGAACGTTGTGGGTCAAAGGATAGAACGTGCGAACCCACAGATCTCGAACGTTGTGGGTCAAAGGATAGAATGTGGCGGGCCCACAGATCGATCTCGATCATTCTCCAATTTTTCAAAACAACAAATAACAAAAAAAACATCATTCTCCAAATTTTCAAAACAAGGATCTCAAGGTTATTTTAATCGACATGACTGGTCACTACAGACACATTTAGATGCTAAATGTCTATAATGACCGTATCATGGCACTCAAATGAAGCTTGAGATATAGCAAATTCCCACCCGGTCACCCATCCGTAGACTGCTCCAGCACGAGCACGCTTAACTCATGTGTTCTATTCGACTAGGCTAGCGGATGGGAAGTTGCCCTTGCTGATAAGAGTTGCCTCCTCGCGTTTAAGGCGTTTACCGATGGTCACCGTGTGGGACCTATTCCTTACTATCACACACGTTTGTGCTTTTAGAAACTGTGTGCAATCTTTACATAACGGACCACTTCCATTCAAACTTACATTATTTTTTTACTACTTAAAACTAGCCGGAAGAAGCAAAAGCTTTGCCTTTTCATTAATTAAGAACAACATAGTTGCCCAGTTAATTGCGGAAAATCAGGCGAAAACCGATACAAACAGGGCCTAAACCTACGGAACTCTTGGCTGAGCATGAATTGGTACATGCCTTCATCCACACGTCTGATACGCTCGCGGAACTGCTGTACCGCAATATCGATCTCCGCCCAGGATATTTCATCGGCGACGGTCGATTCCAAGTTGCGACCAGTATTTTGCTCTGCTTCGTCGTTGGCGGCACCTGGGGGGCCGAGGAGGTCGAAGAGCCAATCGACCAGCCCGTTGGCGTCGTGGCGGCGGATTCTGGCAGTGCGAATTTCGTCCGATGCAATTATGGCGCTGACGGCGTCTGCCCATTCCTGGCGGGGAATCGGGATGCTTACCGGCCCTGGAAACGGCCTCTTGAGTGGTTGAGTCAATAGGATGCTGACATGGCTCCGCTCAGATAGTGCGGCGCACCGCACCTGATGCACGGCGGCGTTCTCCCGCTCTTGCACGGCAGCGCTTTCCCACTCTTGCTCCGCTCCGCTCCATGGGCGGCGACGAACACATGTGTAGACATTGGCCCGCTCAAGCACTGGGGCGCGATGATACCGCTCACGCTCGGCGGCGTGCTGTGATGACCCACAAGTATAGGGGATCAATCGTAGTCCTTTCGATAAGTAAGAGTGTCGAACCCAACGAGGAGCAGAAGGAAATGACAAGCGGTTTTCAGCAAGGTATTCTCTGCAAGCACTGAAATTGTAGGTAACAAATAGTTTGATAGCAAGGTAATTCGTAACAAGTAACAAATAGTAATGGTAACAAAAGTGCAGCAAGGTGGCCCAATCCTTTTTGTAGCAAAGGATAAGCCGGAATGATCTCTTATATAAACCAAAGCGTTCTCGAGGACACATGGGAATTTCATCTAGTCACTTTCATCATGTTTGTTTGATTCACGTTCGCTACTTTGATAATTTGATATGTGGGTGGATCTGAGCTTGGGTGCTGTTCTTACTTGAACAAGCCTCCCACTTATGATTACCCCCTCTCACAAGCATCCGCAACTACGAAAGAAGAATTAAGATAAATCTAACCAGAGCATGAAACATATGGATCCAAATCAGCCCCTTACGGAATAGCGCATAAACTAGGGTTTAAGCTTCTGTCACTCTAGCAACCCATCATCTAATTACTACTCCACAATGCCTTCCCTTAGGCCCAAAGATGGTGAAGTGTCATGTAGTCGACGTTCACCTGACACCACTAAAGGAAGTAACAACATACATATCATCAAAATATCGAACGAATACCAAATTCACATGATTACTTATGACAAGACTTCTCCCATGTCCTCAAGAACAAAAGTAACTAGTCAAAAATCATATTCATGTTCAAGATCATAGGGGTATTCAATATCATTAAGGATCTGAACATATAATCTTCCACCAAATAAACCAACTAGCATCAACTACAAGATGTAATCAACACTACTAGCAACCCACAGGTACCAATCTGAGGTTTTGAGACAAAGATTGAATACAAGAGATGAACTAGGGTTTGATATGAGATGGTGCTGGTGAAGATATTGATGAAGATTGGTCCTCCCACGATGAGAGGATCGTTGGTGATGTCGATGGTTTCGATTTCCCCCTCCCGGAGGGAAGTATCCCCGGCGGAATCGCTCCACCGGAGAGCAAAATTGCTCCCGCCCAGGTTCCACCTCGAGACGGCGGCGCTTCGTCCCGAAAGTCTTCTCTATAATTTTTTAGGGAAAATGAGCCTATATAGCAGAAGAAGGGGGCCGGTGGCCTGCCAGGGGCCCCACAAGGCATCAGGGCGCGCCTAGGGGCGGCGCCCTATTGCCTTGTGGGCAACTGGTGGGTCCCCTCTAGTATTTCTTTTCTCTAGTATTTTTCATATATTCAATAAAAAATCTTCGTGAAGTTTCAGGTCAATTGGTGCTCTGTAGAATAGGTATCTCTGCTATAGCTATTTCAGGTCCAGAATTCTAGCTGCCGGTATTCTCCCTCTTCATATAAATCTTGCAAATTAAGAGAGAAAAGGCATAAGAATTGCATCATAAAGTGAAATAATGATCAAATACATTATAAATAACAGTAGGAAATCATGATGCAAATTGGACGTATCAACTCCCCCAAGCTTAGACCTCGCTTGTCCTCAAGCGAAAGCCGAAATCGATAATCATGACCACATGTTTAGAGAGAAAGGCGTCAATAAAACAAAATACGGACATGAAGGCATCATGATCTTTATTATAACTGCAATATATCATCATAAGACTTCTCATGAAAAAGTGACAATTCATTCACACGTTAAAGTATGAACCGTAAACCGTATTGAAAACTAACAAACTATGATCTCAGTCACTGGAGCAATCGCAATTCATCATATTATCAGAAAGAGTCTATGTAAGAGCTTTGTTTAGCAAGTTCACATACTCAACTATCATTTAGTCTTCTATGATTGCTGACACTCATGGCATACTTATGGAGCAAAAGTTTTAGTCAGACACATAGAAAGATAGGGGCTTATAATTTCGCCTCCCAACGTATTTACCTCAAGGGTAATGTCAACAATAATAACTCATGATCACCTACATTCAACTGGATATATATGTCTGGATCTTTCCCCACAACATGATGCTTGCCAAGAGAGAAAAATAAAACCAGAATAGAGGAGAATACTATTGACTCTTGCATAAAAATAAATACATAAAGTAAAAGATAGGCCCTTCGCAGAGGGAAGCAGAGGTTGTCATGCGCTTTTTATTTTTGGATGTGCAAGCTCTTAATGTAAAGGAACGTCACTTTATATTGCCCCTTGTGATAGCGACCTTTATTATGCAGTTTGTCGCTTTTATTTCTCCACCATCACAAGATCGTACAAAGCTTATTTTCCCTTACAATAAAAGTTCATACATATTTAGGAGCAATTTTTATTGCTTTTGCACCGATGACAACTTACTTGAAGGATCTTATTCAATCCATAGGTAGATATAGTTGACTCTCATGTCATGAAACTAGGTTTAAGGGTTTTTGGATGCACAAGTAGTATCTCTACTTAGTGCAGAATTTTTGGCTAGCAAAAGATAGGGGCAAGCACCACATGTTAGAGGATCCAAAACAATATAACTTCTATGTGAATATAGGCAAACATAACTCATTACGTTGTCTTCCTTGTCCAACGTCGACTATTTGACATAGAATATTTAATGGGGGCTCACAATCATAAAAGATGTCCACGATAGTATATCTATATGTGAGACCTCTCTTCCTTTATTACTTTTTCATGCAACAATGACCAATGCTATGTTTGTCAACTTCCAACAAGTTTTATCAATTATACTTCTTTTATGTGAAGTCATCACTCCCCATGGGATTAGCATATGATCTTACTTCTTATTCTCTTTATTTTATTTCTAAGATTGGATCGAAAAAAGCAAAACACTCAACTTAAACTAATCTTTATTATATAACTTTCACACATGATTACATAGATAGATAGATCACAAAGCAAGCACTCGAAACTAAATCATACTAAGACTTTATTCCTCTAAATCACGAAATAAGTAAGGATCGAACTAAGATATATAATGATGATAAAAGTGATGGTGATACGATACCGGGGCACATCCCCCAAGCTCGGCACAAGCCAAGGGTGGTGCCCATACCCATGTACTCAAGTCTCCTTCTTCGGGGATGGTGGTGATGAAGTTATAGGCTTGTCCTTCCACTTCAGTAAGTACTCCAAATTGCCATTGATCCTCCGAAGGGCACGATTCTGCTCTTCTAACATAATAACTTCATGAGTAAGCGATGTATTCTGAGCACAAATTGCTTTAAAAATCTTTAGTGTATCGATTTCAGATGGGGGTGGGTTACTATAAAGAGTTTGCCATGTATCCCCCTTTTCTGGTGCTCCTCCTGTGCGCGTGGCTTGATCTTCTTCTCCTTGAATCCGGTCCTCCGTTACCTCTCCTGACTCCCCCTTCATAGCGGTGTCCTCTTCCCCGAACGACCACTCATAATAGACTTCGCTGAAAGGGCGTTTGCCGTGCAAAGGTTGCACAATCCGGTGCTTGGTGCGGAGCCTTCGGGGAGCCTTGGGGATCTTGATCTGTTAGAAAAATAGCCCGAAACAAGAACAGAGGAGAAACTTGCGATGCGGTGGTCAAAACACCCGTGAGTATATATAAAGAATTTTTATCTTGCAAAACAAGCATACGAGAGGAAAACGGAGCCGGGAAGGCACACGAGGGGCCCACAAGGCAACACGGTGCACCCCAGGGGGGGCGCGCCCTGTTGCCTTGTGACCTCCTCGTGGGTCCTCTCGGCTGTTTCTTATTTTTGTATTTTTTTCTAATATTCCAAAACGGACAGAACTATTTTTTATGGAATTTTTTGAGTCGGTTTTCATACCGTATCACATACCTACCCCTTTTCAGGGTTCTGGAGCGTTCCGGAAGGACTCTTTGATGTGTTCCTCCGGTGTCATCCTCTGAATAATATTAGTTTCAACGTTAATGGGTGTACCTGAGATATAATGCTTAATTCTTTGCCCATTCATCACTCTCGGGTTGGTGCCTTCGGAATTGTTAATTTTAATAGCTCCGGAGCGATAAACCTCTTCGATGATATATGGCCCTTCTAATTTAGAGAGAAGTTTTCCTGCAAAGAATCTGAAACGAGAGTTGTACAATAGAACTTGCTCACCCACTTTAAATTCCCGTTTTTGAATTCTTTTATCATGCCATCTTTTAACTTTTTCTTTAAATAACTTGGCATTTTCATAAGCTTGGGTTCTCCATTCATCTAAAGAGATAATATCAAATAACCTCTTTTCACCGGCAAGTTTAAAATCATAATTAAGTTCTTTAATTGCCCAATAAGCCTTATGTTCTAACTCAAGAGGTAAATGACATGCTTTTCCATAAACCATTTTATATGGAGACATATCCATAGGATTTTTATAGGTAGTTCTGTAAGCCCATAATGCATCATCAAGTTTCTTAGACCAATTTTTCCTGGATCTATTAACGGTCTTTTGCAAAATTAATTTTATTTCTCTATTACTCAATTCAACTTGACCACTAGACTGAGGATGATAAGGAGATGCAATCCTATGATTAACATCATATTTAGCAAGCAATTTACGGAAAGCACCATGAATGAAATGTGAACCACCATCAGTCATCAAATATCTAGGGACTCCAAACCTCGGAAATATAACTTCTTTAAGCATTTTAATAGAAGTGTTATGATCAACACTACTAGTCGGAATAGCTTCTACCCACTTAGTAACGTAATCAACAGCAACTAAAATATGAGTATACCCATTAGAGGAAGGAAAAGGTCCCATATAATCAAAACCCCAAACATCAAATGGTTCAATAATAAGTGAATAATTCATAGGCATTTCCTGACGTCTACCAACATTACCAATTCTTTGACATTCATCACAAGAAAGGACAAACTTACGTGCACCTTGGAAGAGAGTAGGCCATTAAAAACCAGATTGTAATACCTTATGTCCAGTTCTGTCTCCCGCATGGTGTCCTCCATATGCCTCGGAGTGACACTTCTGTAGGATTTGTTCCTGTTCATGCTCAGGTACACAATGTCTAATAATACCATCTACTCCTTCTTTATATAAATGTGGGTCATCCCAAAAGTAATGCATTAAATCGAAGAAGAACTTTTTCTTTTGTTGGTATGTGAAACTAGGTGGTATATATTTAGCAACAATGTAATTAGCATAGTCTGCATACCACGGAGTGTTACGAGAAGCATTTATCACAGCTAATTGTTCATCAGGGAAATCATCATTAATAGGAAGTGTGTCATCAAGAACATTTTCCATTCTAGACAAATTATCTGCTACGGGATTATCAGCTCCCTTTCTATCAACAATATGTAAATCAAATTCTTGTAACACAAGAACCCACCTAATAAGTCTAGGTTTAGCATCTTTCTTTTCCATAAGGTATTTAATAGCAGCATGATCGGTGTGAATAGTTACTTTGGAATCAACAATGTAAGATCTGAATTTATCACATGCAAACACAACTGCTAATTTTTTTCTCAGTAGTACCATAGTTTCTTTGAGCATTGTCTAGAGTCTTACTAGCATAATGAATAACATTTAATTTCTTATCAACTCTTTCACCCAGAACGGCACCAACAGCATAATCACTAGCATCACACATAATTTCAAAGGGTAGGTTCCAATCAGGTGGTTGAACAATAGGTGCAGAAATTAAGGCTTTCTTAAGTATTTCAAAGGCTTCTACGCAATCATCATAAAAAACAAATGGAACATCTTTTTGCAAGAGATTAGTAAGAGGCCTAGAAATTTTAGAGAAGTCTTTTATAAACCTTTTATAGAAACCAGCATGACCAAGGAAACTTCTTATACCTTTGATATCTTTAGGACACGACATTTTCTCAATTGCATCAACTTTAGCTTTATCAACTTCAATACCTCTTTCAGAAATTTTATGCCCAAGGACTATACCTTCATTTACCATAAAGTGGCACTTCTCCCAATTCAAGACAAGATTAGTTTCTTCACATCTCTGCAAAATTCAATCAAGGTTGCTTAAGCAATCATCAAAAGAAGTTTCGTAAACGGAAAAAACATCCATGAAAACCTCAATAATCTTTTCACAAAAGTCAGAGAATATAGCAGCCATACATCTTTGAAAGGTAGCAGGTGCATTACATAAACTAAACGGCATACGACGATAAGCATAAGTTCCAAAAGGACAAGTAAATGTGGTTTTCTCTTGATCTTCTGGTGAAACAAGTATTTGAGAGAAACCAGAATAACCATCTAGGAAACAAAAGTGTGTATGCTTAGATAATCTTTCTAACATTTGATCAATAAAAGGCAGCGTCGACAGTGGCCTCGACAGCGAGATGCTCCTCCAAGATCTGGGGGTCTGTGACGCCCCTGCTCGACCATGCACTAATCATACACGCAAACGTGCACGCTCGAGATCAGACACTCACGGGAAGATATCACAACACAACTCTAAACTCAAATTAAACATAAATCTTCATATTACAAACCAGGGGTCACGAATACCCGAATACATAAGTCATACACACAAATAATATCTGAGTACAAACATAGTTAGTCAAGTTTGCCTTAAGAAGGCTAGCACAAACAGCGACACTGATCGAAAAGGCGAAGGCCTCCTGCCTAGGGCCTCCGAACTACTCCAGGTCGGCTGGCTCAATCCAGTAGTACGTGCCTCCGGGACTCTCCTGGTAGTAGTCTCCTGTAGTGGCGTCTTACTCTGGGGCTCCGTCGTCTGATGGCAGCAAGCGGGTATGGGGAAAAAGAAGTAGCAAAGCAACCGTGAGTACTCATCCAAAGTACTCGCAAGACTGACATCAGAACTATACTAATTATGCATCGGTATCAAAGGAATGGGGCTATATCTTTGGACTGAACTACAGAATGCCAGAATAGAGGGGGAGAAGCCTAGCCTATCGAAGACTAGCATCTTGAAGCAATCTTGCAGCATCAGAAGAGAGTAGATCACAGTAGCATATAATGGTGGTTATGTGGTAGCAACGCCCTGAGATCCTTTCTCGACTCCCTGCGAGAAAGCGATCCCGAGAGCAGTATTAACAGTTTAATATTGAATCAGCATCAGTTTGTAGTTGTAGTGGATCAGGATACAACTCCGAGCGTCCTGTTACCGTGGACACGGCTATTCGAATAGATAACTTCCCTGCAGGGGTGCACTACTGTTACCCAACACGCTCGATCACATTTGGCCTGACACACTTGCTGGGTAATGCCCGGCCTCGGGTGATCGATACGACGCAGTCCTACCTAGGCTCAGCAGAGAGGTCAGCACGCCGGTCTAAATCCTAAGTGCGAAGGGGTCTTGGGCCATCGCCCTTTGCACTCCTGCACATTGCGAGACTGGCCGGGGCCCAAGCGCAACTGTGGAAACACCACAGACGTAACCAGCTCACCCCAACAATCAGCCCGCATCTCTGAGCTGTGACGTTTGAAGAGCTTTCGGCTGATACATACGACGTAGAGGGTCCCATAACCATTATCCCACGTGGTGGTAGTGCGTATAGGGCCAACGACCCACTCAGATCAAATACCCAAATCCGTTAGGCGTATTTAGTAGCTCGCAGAGGCGATCAGGATCCCTGTCGCTCCGACTTGATAACACACGGCTCGCGGGTGCTCTTGGAGCCGACCCGTCTTTATCAAATAACAGTAGTAAATCCAAAGTACCCGTGTGTCCAAAGTATCGGGAAGGAATCCGAGGAATCACCCTCGATGGATTCCCAATCGAAGTATCGGTCAAGGAGAACCCAGAGGAATCACCCTCGATGGATTCACACAAGAGAAGTTGCATGACGGAAGCTTTATTGGAGGTGATGAAAGAGGAATCACCCTCGGTAACCCACAACCGGATAGCTATTCTACAGAGACATCATCGGAAGTGAGATAAGAGGTATCACCCTCGGCACTCGGTGGTAGCTCTGCAGAGTCGAATAACTTAGGGGGAGTGAGCGGTGATATGTTGGTCTCTGACCGTCAATCATACTGATCGAGTCACTGGTGGAAAAGCATGGCAACAAGGACAAGGGTGTGGGGCCATTGATGTTTCACTAACCAACCTATACTAAGCATATAGGATAACAAGTAAGGTATCAACAACAAGTTGCAAAACCAGGCTATGCATCAGAATAGGAACTATCGGAACAGTAGTAGGGGCAATTCTAATGTAAGAATAAGAGAGAAAGAATAGGCGATATCTGGATGATCAAGGGGGTTTTGCTTGCCTAGAAGCTCTGTTCAGAGGGGCTGGTCGTCTGAAGGTTGCTCGTCTGGAGCGTAGTCGTACTCAGCTGCGTCAGCGGCGGTCTCGGCGTCTATCGGGAGAGAAGGAGGGGGGAAAACAATAAATTCACGGCAACAATGCAACAGTGATGCATGACATGCCTAAATGATATGCAGAGGTGATATAATGCCTATCTAACTGCTTTAGATAATTTAGGAATTTATTTGCATTTATTTTATTAAGGTCATGCACTATTCATTTATCAAAATCGGGCAAAAAGTTCCACATTCACCTACATAGGAGTGATGGTCAAGCATTTTGACCACATATTCGGATTCTTCATATTTTTCTGATCATTTTTCATATATAAATTATTTTCATCCGAGTTACGGTTTATTTTATATGATTTTTCAAAGTTTTAATCATTTTCTGAATTTGTTTTAATTATTTAAATCCGAATTATCCAAAACAGTAGCCAGTGACGTCAGCGGTCAAACCCGGCTGACCAGAGTCAAAACCTGACCAGTGGGTCCCACTGGTTAGTGACTGTGCTAATTAGCAGTGGTTTAACCTAATTAATTAAGTTAATTAACAGGTGGGCCCGCACTGTCAGTGACTGTACGGTTTAATTTAATTAGTGTTTAATCTAACCCGAGTTAATTAGCGAGCGGGGCCCATTTGTCAGCCGCACAGAGGCGTGGTTAGACGTTAATCACGCCTGACACGTCAGCCAGCCAGCGTTTAGCCGCCGGCGACCATTTCCGCGGCGGTGCGGCTCGGGCACTCGCTGGAAATCGTGCTCCGGCCACCATTTCGCGCGCGCGAGGCGGCGTTCGAAAGAGGGGAGCGAGGCGCGTCGCGGGTTGCTATCGGTTGGTCTCGGGGAGGCCCTAAACGACGACGGCGTCGACCGCGGCGGACGCCGGAGTTCGGGCAAGTGCGGGCTCGGCGCTAGAGGCTATGGGAAGAAGAGCTAGCGGCATGGGCGGCCTCAGCGAGCTGCCCTGAGCACGTTCCCGTGCTCGGGCGAGCATGACAACGCCTACAGCGATGGCAGCGAGCTTCGCGGCGGAGCTGGGTTCGGACGGCGACGACCGAGGCGGCTACGAGCACGGAGAGAGAGGGGAAACACGCGCAAGCTCACCGGGAGCCTGTAGGTGAGCAAAGTGGGCGCGGGGGAGGCTCGAGGTAGCCGGATTTGTCGTCAGCGTTCGTCGGTGCAGAGGAAGAAGAAGAACTCGTGAGGCTCGCTACGGCGGCTCCCGTCTCCAATGGCTTGGCGCAGGCGGCGTAGCGGACGGCGGCGATGCTCTACGACATGTCAGCGAGGCGTGGGCTCGACGGAGAGCGCGGGATCGACAGCGGCGGCGATGGGAGCTTCTGGCGAGCTCGTGCGGGAGCGATGGAGAGGGCGTGGGGGGATCTGGGGGTAGCTAGGGTTTCGGGGGAGAGGGAGACGACCTGGGGTGGCCTTATCCACGCCGGGGAGACGGCGGATGGCCGGCGCGTGGCGATCGGTGGCCGCGGGCGCGCGCCAGCCGACAGCTGCCAGAGGTGGGAGACGACCTGTGCAGCTGGGCTGGGTTGCACTGTGCTACTCAAAGCCCAGTTGCACAGTGAGCTCCTTTCTTTTCCTTTTTCTTTTCTGTTTTCTATTTTCACTTCTGTTTTGTAAAATGTGGCTACAATTTGGCTTTTGTAAAATAGTTTACTTAGCTCAATAATTACCGTGCAATATTAACTACTACCAGAAATTGGTTTGGAGTCAATATGATTTCATTTGCAATTTTATTAAACAAAATGGTATTAAATATTGTTGTTTGGTACTGTTTTGACGATGTTAGAGTCATCTAGATGATTTAGGTGATGTTGTTTTTCTTAACATAATTAGTTATGGATTATTTGCTATTTAATGAACATTTTTGTTTCCAAATTGGAACAACTTTTATTTTTCACTTCATATTTGAATTTCAATTTGAATTGGAATTTGAAATGAGATATGATGCAAATGATGATCAAGCACTGTTAAGCATGGTGACTTGGCATTATCAGAAGGTGATCACTCTAGCTTAATTACATGGGGTGTTACAGGGTCGACACACATGGCAGCCATCGCGACCTCATCCGCGCGTGCGGCCGCGATTTGCTTCTTCGTTGCCAGATGCTCCTTGAGCTCCTGGCTATATTGCATGCACCATGGCTTAGGGCGGAGCTTATTTGGAGGATGGGTCGGTGATTTGGGTGGAAGGTGCCGCGCCGGCGGTTGGGGCATGTGGGATGTAGAAGGAGGTGGAGGATGGGGGTCGGGTGTGGATTACCTGACTAGATCGACGAGGCCGAGCAGCAGGAAGGAGTGTCGCCGGCGAGGCGGCGGCGCTGCAAGCAAGCAGTGAAGGTTTGAACTTGGAATGGAAGGCAGAAACAGGGGAAATGTGGCTTTTGGTAAGGAGGAGGGGGCATGGGAGGTAGATATTTCCTCGGATGCCGAAAATTTTCGCTCCGTGCAGCGAAAAACTGGCGCGCGAAGTGTCATCAGACACGGCCCCTTATTCAGCACTGTGTACGATATCTGAACATCACAAACGATTCATATGGCTTACCCCGTGTGTGATGAGTTTGAACATGCAAATTTTGGTTCGAATTTCCCTGGTTACAGTGGTCATCCACGTCATTGCATAATTTGGGTACACAAAAGAGCCTACATCACACTCACACTTCTTAATTGAGCAAGTTCAGCAATTAAATAGAGTTAGCTGACCTAAACATTACTCTAACAAAAGACCGGCGCTCTAAACAAAGACTACTACTCCGCCTGGCGCTCGTCGATCTCCGCCGCCTCCTCCATGTCCAGCTCGCGCCCGACGATCTCCTGGGGAAGGGGCTCCATGGCATCCATCGCACCATACTCGGCAAGCATCTCGCCATCCGCGTCCGCCATCTCTTTGGAAAAGGCCGCCACGAGCTGGGCGTGGGAGGCCGCGGTCTGGGCTAGGACGGGCTCCAACGCGGCAAGGTATGCCGCGAATGAACGGACGGCTGCTCAAACGCTCTCGGCGATTGACAACTCTTCGGCCGTGGGTTGCCCACCATTGTCGAAGAAGATTCGTGTGATTTGTGCGGTGACCGCCAGGAGCTGGGCGTGGCCGGCCTCGACATGGGCATGGGCGGCCTCCATCAGGGCTAAGGCGGCCGCCGCAAAACGGACAGCTGCTGTCCCGCTCTCGCCATTTGCTATCCCCGTCGCAGATGTTGCTGCCGCCATCTGAGCTGCAGTAGCAGCCGTTTTGGCTGCCGCAGCCGCCCAGTCGCAGATTGCGGCCGCGCTCACGCAGGTTGTGAGCACACTCATGGCGGCTGCGGCCGCGCTCTCGCCGGACTGGGCCGCCGAAGTTGCCCTCATGACGCGGGTCCAGGTCCCCATCTTTGACCGGCGATGATTGAACAGTGAAATGATATTTGGGGGGCTAGTTTGCTTGACACGCCGGCTATGGACTGTAGCCGACGAACCTTCTCGCGTAAGCCATATATGATGGTGCACCAAGATATTTTGTACTGCATCTCACACGGTTGGTGATAATAAACTGTGTGTGATGTACTTGATTTTTCGTCTTGATTTGAAATACGGCATGGGGTCACAGCGGCAAAGGATGGTGTTTGAATTGCTAGAACATTTGTCTACAGTGAACATAAAACTATACGAGTGTCGTGTTAAAATTTGGAATTATTCGGGGTTCGTTTGGACATTTTTATACATAACTGAGTTTTCTAGGCATTTTATGTGCATATATCAAATTTGAACTACATGCAAATGCTCCGGTGCACCAAAATGGGTTGAAAAATCATATGTGTGTCCTTGGGTGCATGCTTAGGTCCCATGCAAGAAATGGGAATGAATTTCAAATATCTCGGCATCGTGGCTCGGCCGCAAACGCTAAGATACTTGGTTTTGAAATTCTAGTAAATCCAAAACTCGTCTGAAATTTATGAAACTTGGCATGCTATCATGGAATGGCACCAACATGCTGTGGTAAATTTTTTGTCCCATTTGGGGCAGGTTTTGGTATAAGCTTCTCACAAACCAGAGCTTCTCACAAGAAGACTCATGGTTCCGGTAGGGAACTTGTCACCTTTGTGGACGAAACGACATTCATTGCCTCTTCTTGCCTTGATTTTTTTCTAGAGTTAACATAGACCAATAGGAGTGTCGTGTTAAATTTTGGGGTTCGTTTGGACATTTTTATACATTAACTGAGTATTCTAGGCATTTTATGTGCATAATTCAAATTTGAACTACAGGCACATGCTCCGGTGCACCAAAATGGGTTGAAAAAACATATATGTGTCCTTGGGTGCAGGCTTAGGTCTCATGCAAGAAATGGGAATGAATTTCAGACACCTCAGCATCGTGGCTCCACCGCAAACGTTGAGATACTTGGTTTTGAAATTCTAGTAAATCCAAAACTCATCAGAAATTCATGAAACTTGGCATGCTATCATGGAATGGCACCAACATGTTGTGGTAAAAGAATTGTCCCATTTGGGGCAGGTTTTGGTATAAGCTTCTCACAAACTAGAGCTTCTCACAAGAAGCCTGATGGTTCCGGTGGGGAACGTGTCACCTTTGTGGACGAAATGACATTCAATGCCTCTTCTTGCCTTCATTTTTTTCTAAAGGCAACATAGACCAATAGGAGTGTCGTGTTAAAATTTGGAATTATTCGGGGTTCGTTTGGACATTTTTATACATTAACTGGGTTTCTAGGCATTTTATGTGCATAATTCAAATTTGAACTACATGCACATGCTCCGGTGCACCAAAATGGGTTTAAAAATCATATGTGTGTCCTTGGGTGCATGCTTAGGTCTCATGCAAGAAATGGGAATGAATATCAAACACCTCAGCATCGTGGCTCGGCCGTAAACGCTGAGATACCTGGTTTTGAAATTCTAGTAAATCCAAAACTCGTCTGAAATTCATGAAACTTGGCATGCTATCATGGAATGGCACCAACATGCTGTGGTAAAATTTTTGTCCCATTTGGGGCAGGTTTTGGTATAAGCTTCTCACAAACCAGAGCTTCTCACAAGAAGCCTCATGGTTCCAGTAGGGAACGTGTTACCTTTGTGGACGAAATGACATTCGTTGCCTCTTCTTGCCTTGATTTTTTTCTAGAGGTAACATAGACCAATAGGAGTGTCGTGTTAAATTTTAGAATTATTCGTGGTTCGTTTGGACATTTTTATACTTTAACTGAGTTTTCTAGGCATTTTATGTGCATAATTCAAATTTGAACTGCATGCACATGCTCCTGTGCACCAAAATGGGTTGAAAAATCATATATGTGTCCTTGGTTGCATGTTTAGGTCCCATGCAAGAAATGGGAATGAATTTCAAACACCTAGGCTCTTCGTGGCTCGGCCGCAAACTTGAGAACTTGGTTTTGAAATTCTAGTAAATCCAAAACTCGTCTGAAATTCATGAGACTTGGCATGGTGTCATGGAATGGCACCAACATGCTGTGATAAAAAATTTGTCCAATATGAGAGAAGGCGCACACATTAACAGACAACAAATAGCCGTCACGTTATCATCACAAACGGTTGTACAGTATTATTTCAATCATGGGTGTTCTACTGACCATTTACGTGCCGCCACGCGTCCCACTTTTTTAATGGCAAGGAGGTGCCGTCCGGGCAGCTGTTTGAGTAGACGGGAGGCGTGCGAGCGAAGTCCGTGGTGCAGGCTGACCGGGAGGCGTGCGACCAGTCCTGCGTAGGCTGACCGGGAGGTGTGCGACCAGTCCTTCGCTACGAAGGCTCACCGGGAGGCATGCAAACAGTACACTGCGCAGGCTCACCGGGAAGCGAGCCCTTTGACCTCCATCGCCGCCCGCCTCGCTCTCAACTTCTCCATTAATGGCGCCCGAGCCGCTATTTAATAGGCGGCCTTACTGATCTGTCTTCGCCTCCCATTCCACTCTCGCCCGAATTCTATCTTCCAAAGCTCCACCTACTCCATGGCGCACAAGGATCATCTGCCACTAGTCTTCCGGTTTGGTGAAGTCGACTCCGAGCCAGAGGAGATAGAAAATAAGGAGGAATGGGACCTTAGGGACATGGCCCTGAATGAGCTGGCCGCGGCGGATGCTGCCCGCGCCAGCGACCATCCCCGTGGCATTGATGGGCTGGTCGCCGAGCACCACCGCAGAGCTGGAAGCCGCGGGCGTCAGCGAAGCCCCCGCGGACCCACGTGAGCTCGTGTACGTACCTGCGCCAGCGCCCCCGCCTGTGCTCGTGCGCGCCCCAGCACCCACCGCGGCGCCGGTCCCCATGCGTTTCCTACACCAGCCACGCCCGTGCCCGTGCGTGCGCCTGCACCCGCCGCGCCCCCCTCAGCGTCATGGGACACCGCCGTCGACCGCTACCTCACAGCGCCATGAGTCGCCGTCCCCCCGCGCCCTGCCCGTCGATCGCGCGACGAACGGCTCTTGTATTTGGAAGTCCATAACATTCTGGGATGGCTTAAAGACTTGAACAACGGCGTCCCGGTCGATGACAACACCGGCGCAGCATGCCGCCGCCGCCGCCGCTGCAATTAGTTTTTTGTTTAATATTGTATCCCGATCGTATGAATGTAAAACCAGAGTGTCACTGAATGAAATCTATGGTTTTGATCAACTTAGTGTTTTTTCTCTGAATGTACAAACTTACCAAAGTAAAAAAAATCAACGTCTTTCTTTGAATAAAACACTCATCGCAAACATTTTCACACTGACCACCCGTATGCAAAGCGAGAGCTGGGTTCCTTCGCAGCTAAGCCAAGGGAAAAATGTGGCGCGCAGGTTTTGTGCATCTCTTCATCGCAAACGTTTCAGACTGAACACCCGTATGCAAAGCGAGAGCTGGGTTCCTTCGCAGCTAAGCCAAGGGAAAATGTGGCGCACAGGTTTTGTGCATCTCTTCATCGCAAACGATTTTGCATGATGACCCGTGTGCAACGACGTACAAACAATGTGGTAAGATTTGCATCTGTCATATTGGGTATAATTGCCATCTGTCAAAATGGAAAAATTGGCATTTGTCAATCTAGTAACATTGCCATTTTTCAATCTAGTAACATTGCCATTTGTCAACCTAGTACCATTGCCATTTGTCAACCCAGTAACACTGCCATTTGTGATCCTCAGAAAAAAACACTGCCATTTGTCAAATTTTGCAGCTAAAAATCACTAGTAATGTAATCTGTAATTTTTGTAAATGAAATTCAGTAAGCATAGATTTCATTCATAGATTAAGCAGTCGTTCTTTATATAAACAATTCAACTCGACAGTTGAACCGAACAAACTTTTACCCAATTGTTGCCAACCACGTACTGAAATAGCTAGTTCAACTATATATACTAGCTAAATTTAAGTACGTAGTACAGTTCAACCATATCTATAGTCAGATGAACTGAACAAAATAGCCCCTAAATACTACTACTATGGAGGGGCTTTGTACTACTTCCAGCAGCCTCTCCCCTGCCGAGCGCGCTCAGTAAGAGGCCGAGGAGGAGGAGCCTACCGACGAGCTGGAGAAGCGGAATCTGGCGCCTGCCGTTGCTGCACCTTTAGCGACGCCCAACTCGAATGCCCTATGCCGCTCCAGACGATCCCTCTCGAAGCGGCAGGACTCCTCGTATATCTCCGCATTCCGCGCCACTGCGGCGGCTTCTGCTGCGGCCACGGCGGCGGTAAGACGCTTTGCGTGCTCGACCAGGTGCTCCTCCTCCTCCCGCGGGAATTCGATGTAGCACGCGAAAAGGTCGTTGATGCTCGTGCGGGCCTCCACATCCCGCCTTCGGGCCGCGGTGGCGGAGCGGGTGATGACCCCGACGGTCGACGGTGGGAAGGCGGCCACGGTGGTCGACGGTAGGGAGGCGGCCACGACGGCCGACGGTGGGGTGGCGGCCACCTCCCTCCTTCGGGCCGCGGTGGCGGAGCGGGTGATGGCCACGGAGCCCAACGGTGGGGTGGTGGCTAAGACGGCCACCACCCGCCTTCGGGTCGCGGTGGCGGAGCGGGCGATGGCCCTGGCGGGATTTGGTGGTGTGGCGGCCACGGCGGCCGACGGTGGGGTGGCGGCAACGGCTGCCGGCAACAGCTGCCATCAGGCAGCGGTGGCGGAGCGTGTGGTGGGTGTTGTGCGCACACCCAACACGGACACCACGTGCAGTATACGCCGCCGGGGACTGCGTCGCCGCCGCGGTGTAGCCTCCCAGCTGGAGCTGTCCTCAGACGACGGCGGAGTAGCTGAGTGACGACGACAGACCGGTGCCATTGGTGATGGTGGGAGAAGCAGACGAGATAAGCTACGGGGAGGAAGGGGAAAATGCGATGCCGACTCACCGGCCGTGACTGTTTATATAGCAGGCCGGTAAGCACTGGTTTTTTTTTGGGATTTCGCCGAGTCGGGCGGGAAGCTTGCGCGGGAACCTGCCCGGTTGCGCGGGAAGGGCTCACCGACGATTCATTGGCGCCTCTTCGAGCTAACGTTTGGCCAAAAGAACGCCTGTGCGGTGCTCAAGCTTGCGCTCTAAGCCTTCTGCAGCAGCGCGGTGACAAGACGTGCGAGAGGAGGACGAAATGACACGTACACAAACGGTTAATAAAAAAAACGTTTGCGATTTAATTACCTAGCACACGGTCGCTCTCTACGCAACGTCGTGAACGATCGTTCGTGCACTGTGTGATGTGGAACGCGACGTAGTTTCACATCACGCCGCCGGCTCGCAACTGCCGGCCGGCTTGTAGATGGCCATTCCCTGCATGTTCAACTGCTCTATGCGTGTGGTTGCTCGCGGTTGAGGCGGCCGCGGCGCGCTCTGCTTGCGTCCCGCCGCGCGCGCTCTGCTCGCGTCCCTCCGCGCGCTCTGCCCGCGTCCCTCCACACGCGCTGCAAGCGTTTCAGGCTGGTGCACGATCACGTACGTTCGGGGTGCCTTATGCATGCGGTTACGCCGGACGCGGCGCCACGACGCAGTTACGTGCGGTAAAAACTGCCTTGCGAACGTGCCGAGAATCCCGGCCGCCCGGCCCTCATTTATTCCTGCGGCCATTTTCCTTCATCTCTCGCGCCCCGTGACACAATAAGCACACCCACGACGACACATACAGAGAGGATATCCAGCGGCTCCAATGGCGAACCCGGCTCTAATGGCGCTCCCAGCGGCTGACGATGACGACGGGCGGCAGTTCAACACGCCTCACGTAGTGGACACCCACGTGAGGGGGAAGGACCTCTCAGTGGTGTACACCAATGAGCCGGTCTCGGTGGAGAGCTCCATCCACACTATGGAGGAGTTGCTTGCTGAGGACGAGTACCAAGTGGTCGGCTTCGACCTCGAGTTCACCGACGGTCGTGCCGGGTATGATCAGAAGGTTGCCGTCGCCCAGTTGTGCGTGCGCCATCACGTCCTCGTCTACCACTACTCCCTGGACACTAGGCCTTGCGAGCGTTTCTCCAGGTTTATCAACAGCCCCGACTATAGTTTCGCTATGGTGGACACCGTGAACGATCTAAAGGTGCTCGAGACTACGGGCTTGGCCTGCCAGAATCTTGTCGACATCCAAGGCCAGTACAGGGTTTGGGGCAGAAAGAAGAAGAAGGACTCCCTGGTTGACCTAGCCGTGGCCATCATCGACCCCTACTACAGAGGCATGAAAGATGAGTGCAAAAAGAACAAAGATGCCTGGCACGAGGCCTGGGTGCGGAGACTGGATGAAGAACACGTCAAGTACGCGGCCAAGGACGCGTACACAAGCTACGAGATGTACAGGCGGATCGTTGACATGAGGGAGTGCCTCCTTCCTATGGACGACGAGGGATCGAGCCACAAGTAGAGTAGTGGCGGCAGCGTCACAAGAAGTAGATGATTAGATGATCGTTTCTCCTAGTTTAGAATGCATATAATTGTTTATTGAGGTGTGTGCGAATGTTTTGTATAGTCACCTATGTAATTGGATGTTTAATTTGGCTATATATGTTGTTCTTCTGTAGACTGAGCAAATTACAACACAGACGGACTAAACTAGGGAACCCGTCGGTGATGATTTCATCAATCGCTGACAATTGTATACCAGCAAGCGTTTGCCCACAACACACATGGGTTATTAGCATGAATCGTCTGTGTTGTTATCCGTCTTCCCACATATTTCAGATTACTGGCCTGTTTGCCGCGTATCACACACATCTTGTTAAGTTGAACTGTTTCTGTTGTGTTGGGTAATCGCAAACAGTTCATCCGAGTGAACCGCATGCCGTATATCGCACACACCTTGATCTGCCTGACCGTTTCTGTTGTGTTGCGTAATCACAAACAGTTCATCCGAGTGAACTGTATGACGTGTATCGCACACACCACGAACTGGCTGACCGTGTTTGTTATTCTAGCTTATCGCAAACAGTTCGTATGGATCAACTGTATGCCACGTATCGCACACGCGTCTCTAATCTGAATCGTTTTTTATGTCTCCGGCATCACAAGCAGTTCTTCTTATTGGGGACGGTTTTTTTATGACATCGTTTGTGATTCATGCATCGCACACAGTTTGGTCGCGGGGTCTCTGATTCATGTGTCGCGTTAGCGGTCGCCTGCAGTAGTGGGTGCTGATCCCTGGGCAAATATACAAGTTTAACAGCAAAGACAACAAGTTCAGAACATTCCAACACTTGACAGTCAATTCAGAGACATGCAAACTAGACAGGAGGAAGAGCACGATCGATGTCACCCTGGAAGCAGTGCTTCATGCACTTGAACCTATAGATGGTGGAGGTGTCGGCGTTGTATATCTAGACCTTGAAGCCGATGACCGACAGTCTCAGGACAAGCAGGTCTCCAGGGACAATCTTGTGCTTCTGGCAGAAGTAGTCCCAGTGACGGTGTCATACACCAGGGTGGCTCACAGGAGGGATCCCGACATCGGGCCTGCCCAGAGGCCCACGAGGCCTAGGGATCAAAAGAAACCTTAAGGAGGGCGCTGAAGACCTTCTTTCCCTCCAAGTCAAGGGCGGCGGTGCCCAAGATCGCATCTATCCGCATGTAAACCCTAGCCCCCACTGTGTATATAAGGGGGGGCTAGCGGCTCTCATAGGTATCTATTCTCAGATAGAAAATCTCGGTAGCAATCTCATACACCATTGTAAACCGCTCGCATGAGGTATCCCTTCACTATGAATAACCAAAATAATCAGGATGTAGGGTATTACTCTACGGAGGCCCGAACCTGGGTAAAAACCTCGTGTGACATCTAATCCGTGACTTACAGCTGCGCTTGGACCCCTACCGAGGGATCTGCCGATATTTGACACCATCACCCAGCCCCTCCCCGACACCATCTGCTCGTGGAAGATCTGGACCTAGACCCAGAACTCGCACCATTTGTTTGTAGAAGCTTGTATATATGACATGTAGTGAAGCTTTTGGCATTGCCAGTGGATCTACATATCCAGGGTCAGCCCTGGGCCGGGGCAAAAAGGGCAACGGCCTAGGGCCCAACCTGATTGAGGGCCCCAACCCTGTCCATAGTGTGTATGTACAGTCTTAACTCAAAAAAGAAAAACCTCTAGTGTACAGCCCAACGTTTATTTATTTAAATGGCCCACGGAGCAGCCCGGCGGGTGATTAAAAAAGGCAGCGAATGTCGTGAGAGCTATATCTCGCTCAACGCCAGATGGAAGGAAGTCTCGCTTGAAGGATTCCCTCCCACCTGTAGCTACTGGGCCGACCCATATTTGTTTTTTTCGTTCGCTGTGTTCGCTCGCTGGGTTGGTTTCCCTTTTTTTCTTTACGGTTTTCTTCAGATTTATGTTTTTCATCGTTTTTCTTTATTTTGTCACGGTTCTTATAGGTTTTCTTTGTTTCTTTCACAATTTTTCTTCAGTTTTTGTGTTTTATTTGGTTTTCTGCTGGTTTTCTTTAAAAAAATCTCGGTTTTCACTAGTTCTTCCTTTTCTTTCTTCTTTCTTCGGTTTTTGTTTCTTTCTCGATTTTCTTCGGTTCTTCTTGTTCTTAGTTTCCTTTCCTTTTTCGTTTTTTCTCGGTTTTCAGTATACATTCAACATTTTTCGTATACATCAGAAATATTTTTTATATACACGTTTAATAGCTTGAAATACATGATTAACATTTTTTTGATTTTTTTAATTTTTGATGTCTACTTTTTTCCATACACATTGTACCTTTTTTGGTATATATCTAATATATTTTTCAAATACACGTTTAACATTTATAAAATACAAGCTTAACATTTTTTGGAATACATGGTCAACATTTTTCTATACACATTTAACATTTTTAAATGCTCGATTAACATTTATCAAATACAAGATTTAATTTTTTTAATACATGGTCAACACTTTTTCTATACACATTTAACATTTTTCAAATGCAAGCTTAACATTTTGAATACATGGTCAACATTTTTTCTATACACATTTAACATTTTTAAAATGCTTGAGTAACATTTTTTTCAAATACTTGTTTAACATTTTTTTTTCAAATGCTTGATTAATATATTTTAAATACATGATCAAAATTTTCATACACATTGTATTTTTTTCGTATACAAGAGAAACATTTTCTCTATACACATTTAACATTTTTTAAATGCTTGGTTAACATTTTTTTCAAATGTTTTATGTATAGTGTTTTGGTAATATATTTACTTAGAATATTTGGAAGTATAAACAAAAACAAAAAAATGAGGTTGTGGCCTCCTGTGTGCCAAGCGAGACATAGAGGCTCCCCGTGAATGTGAGGCAGCAAGTTTTGATCGATTCAACTCGCAACACGCCATACCAGTGACGGCCGCCGTTTCTTCTTCCCTCCTCTGTCTTCTCTCCCGATGCACACAACACACCTAGCTAATTAATGGATATTATTTCTATGATCTACTCTTAATTTCTCCATCCCGTTCGGTATGAATTCCTCATTTCTCCCCTCCTATAAGCACTTTCATTCGGCGGGCAGCGACAACACGCTAGCGCGGCTCGGTTTGCTTTGCAAGTTGTAAGGACAGTTTGTTGGGTCGATGGCTCAAGGAGTCCTCGTAATTTCCGAGTTCTTTTATTTGATGTTTGCCCATTTTATTAATTTGTGTTGTCTAGTGATTCTTTGTTTGATCTTTTCCCGTTGTATGGGTTGCTCGTTCGGGAGACGAGGATTCGTTGACATAGCGAGGACGTAGCAAGGTCCAAGAGGCTTCGAACTGGCCAATTGGATTTCTTCTATTTTCCTCTGACAAATTCAAGTTTCCCCCCTCCTTTTCTGTAACAATGACGCCAAAAAAGTATTTTCTCTGGTTTGTTGAGAAAAGAAAAGGAGTAGATAAATTATCTCCAAGGGTGCTACACAGATTTGTTTCTAGAAATGTCATTGCTGAGAATTTTAATCAATTAGATGTTCATAGCGACGAAGAACAACTACATGTAGCAACCTTTGGTTCTGCAAATGATCACAATTAGGGCAGAAATTCGAGTGAGCAAGAAAATAATGCCAATATTAAAATCAGAAATGCTAATGAACAAGAAGCTTGTCCTTTAGATATTTATGACTCAAATTTGGGACAACCTTGACATTAATCTAGAAAAATTATTATTATTATCAGACATTGTCGAAACTATTCAGTTAGATGGCTTTTAAGCCAAAGTAAATATTGTGCTATGCATTTATACAAGTGAATTTTTTTTCTTTCAATTCACTATAGTTGTTGGGCCCTTTTTTTAAGTTCGCCCCGGGCCTCCGAAAAGCCAGGACGTACATATCAGAAGGCTCCGCGTTTTCATCAGGCGTTGCTGCTGAGATGAGAGATATTAATCATGGAAGCTGCTGCTACTGTAGTTCTATCTTACAGGAGATTAAGCGATGTCGAGGACGTTTTGTTCAAGTTTAATTTATTCATGAGAGAGCGTCTAATGTTGAGTAAGTGCGTGGCATCATGAGAGTGCACAGGTAGGGCAACCGTAGTATATTGGCCCTGTTTGGATACTCTAACCAAGGTTAGAGTTAGAGTTAGTTTCTAACTCTAGACTAACCCTGGACTAACTCTAACCCTGATGGTGTTTGGATCACAGGGTTAGAATTGGTGGCGGCCAGCCGAGCTCGTCCAATCGCCGGGCCACGGGGAGCTCACCGATGGGTGGGTGGACGGATGGGCTACTGTAGTTCTATCTAACTCCAATCTAACCCACCAGTTTGGATCCTACTAGGGTTAGTTTAGCCTAAACTAACTCACTCTAACTCTAACTGCAGCATCCAAACAGGGCCATTATCTCATTCTGTTGTTGGATTCTCGGATAGTAAGATAAGATCGATCCAGCTCCGCCCCCACATACTCCATCCCATATTTCTGCACAAGCACGGCAGCCCCGCAATCGATTGCCACTGTGCGTCGCGTTAATCCGAACTGCTGCCGGCTGCGCGAGCCCGGCACACGTGCAGTCCCTCGCTGCAGTTATGTACGCAGAGGGCACTTTTCCAAGGACAGAAGAATTATGGCACCCAGGCCACCTCGCTGCGAATGCAGTTTATTGCAGTCACGGCTACAGCCAACGAAGTCGCGCCCGTAAGCGTCCATGCATGTTCATCAGCGTGCACCGTGCATCCTCCATCAACGCGATGCGTACATTTTCTCTTGTTGCACGACTGCACCTTGGCCGGTTTGGCGGGCGATCAACCCTTGTTGCACGGCTGCCGCTTTTCCTGCGCGTTCGGTCACCGGTCCAATCCGTAGTAACCACTTTGTGTTTAAACCGTGAAAGGACCACGTAAAATGGCCGAGTTTGACGAACGAGAGCGGTGCGATTGTTGGCAGGTCGGTTAGATTAATGGCGTGGGGTTCGTACCTACGGATAGATGAGAGAAAGATCGACTTTTGCATTAGTATCTAGCCTTAGGTAGTGTAGGAGTGATGTGTTTGTGTTGACAAGAGTGAGAGCTAGTCTGCTGATTAACTGCTAGTCCTACGGCAGCAGGAGGAAAATTGGGTCTAGCTAGACAGAGAGGCTACTCCTACTGTGCTCACGGATGATACAGCCCACCTGTCGCTCTTTTTGTTGAAAATTTAAAAGGATTTACTTATTGACGCAGTAACCACATGACACATGTGGTAAGCAATCTAAACTATTCAAAAAAAAATACTTATTGACGCAGTATGTGGTCACGAAGAGAGAAAATATCATCAGCCATAAGCCAAAGGAGAGAGAAAATATCATGTACTCCGTATATGTGGTCACGAAAAAAATATCATCTCCCTCGATGGCCCGATCAGAGCTGCATCTCTAGTTCGCTACAGAACGAGAGGCTGCAGCAACGTCACATAAATATACTCCCTCCATTTCACAATGTGGTGCATCCGCGCTTTCCGAAATCTAAGTTTGATCATAAATTTAACCAACGAGATCGACTGCGGCGGGAGCAAAAATTATACCATTGATTCGCTATTTTGATACGAATTATGTGGTATAATTTTTGCTCCCGTCGCAGTTGGTCTCGTTGGTTAAATTTATGGTCAAACTTAGATCTCGAGAAGCGCGGACGCACTACATTGTGGAATGGAGAGAGTATAATACAGTATCTGAACTCGCTACTGTTATCGTGTAACAGTCCCTTGCGAGCACTCGGAAAGAACCGGGGCCGCTGCTCCAACCATCCAATCCAACGATCAAGATGGCCAGGACAAGACGCGGCACGTGTTCATGGGCGAGCACCAGTGAACCGACGCACAAGTTTCCAAAACGAGTTGATAGGAAACCCCTACACAGCGGCCGGGATAGAGATCGATCGCGCCACCCCGGCCACAGCTGCAGACCAGACCGCCCCGGCCACGAATGTGCCTGCGAGGAGTGACCACGTACCCGAACCGAATACATGTGCAGTTCGTGACCATCTCTTGTCCTGTGGGACCGTGTCATGCCACTGAACGGCGAGCGCCGGGCTTCGGATACCGCTCCATCCGCATGTGGCTATGGCGATGCGTGGTGCCGTGGCGGGTGAGGTGGGCAGAGGAGCCGATGGGGAGAGACAGGATCACAGGAGGGGGCGTGCGACTTGTCCAGCATCCGTCCAACGCCTGCTGTGGAGCATCGTTTCCCTTCCCTGCCGTCGTGTCGACTTGCGTGTGTCCAGCTTCTGTTTCACCACTAATAATCCACGTGCCATGTTTTTTTAGCTGACGTGGCATGGTGTTGAAACGGGTGTTGCTGGGATCGTACAAGAGCATCTCCAACCTTTATAGTGATCTTTTTTTGAGGGGGAACCTTTATAGTGATCTAAAACGTCTTTATTTGTTTACCGGGTGAGTACTATTTTAGCCCCATATCGCATACATAGTATAGATAAACATTGGACAACAGAATGTAACATCTGACTACTAGGACATACGAAAAAAATATGCATAAAACGAACTTAAAATTACCCCTACTCCTCGTCAGAAAAGAGCTCGATGACCCCTCGCCAGTGCCACCAGCCTCAAGGTCGTTGACGGCAGGACAAATCAAGAGCATCTCCTCGTCGGGCTCCTCCGTGAAGAGTTGCTCTTGCTTGACGTCGCAAAGGCTTATCTTGCAACGGTTCGCGCAACCACCCGCTCGGACTTGAGGGTAGCATCATTCTTGGCGACGACGGTGGGGTCACCGACGAGCTCGGTGGGGCGGCAGCGATCGCGAGCTCGGCCTCGAGCTACAACTTCGCCGGGAGGTGCTCTACCTCCTCGGCTTGCGCGAGGAGGAATTGCTCCTCGCCTTCTCCATCAAGAGGAGGCAAACGTCGCCCCCCCCCCCGGTTAGCCACGGCGTCGATCACCTCAAACTCGGCGGTGGGGCAAACCTTCGAGTTCGACTTCTTCGAGCGTTGGTCCTCGTTGGCCGTAACGAGGGTCGCGCGTAGTAGGCACGCTTCTCAACAGCGAGCTCCGCATGGCGCTCGGCATGAGCATCTTCTAATATGTGACCTTCTCGCGACCTTGGCGGACGGCGGACAACGAGGTTGAATGCGTCATATCTGTCCGACTGGTGCCATGTAGTCTTCGGCTCTTGGCCCAGTCAAGGGGTAAACCACACACCATGATCCTCTAGAACACTCTGGAACTTTCTCTAACCTTCCAAAAGCTTCTAGAGCCACCCGGGACTTTCCCGAGCATCATCGAGACCTCCCGGAACATTTCTAGGATCATCCGGAACATTTCCGGTGCCTAATTTCTCATTCTCTCTTATCTGTAGGATCGAAAGTAGGTCTAGGGGGGTGATTAGACTACTTGACCAATAAAAATCTAGTATTTTCCCAATTTTAGTTCTTGGCAGATTTTAGCAATACTAGCAAGTCTACTAACACCCTACACATGCAAGTCTAATACAGTAGCAGCAGAAAGTAAAGATTTTACACATAAGTAGAGGAAGGGTTTGGAGATAATCAAACACAATGAAGACACGGTGATTTTTGGCGTGGTTCCGATAGGCGGTGCTATCGTACATCCACGTTGATGGAGACTTCAACCTACGAAGGGTAACGGCTGCGCGAGTCCACGGAGGGCTCCACCCATGAAGGGTTCACGAAGAAGCAACCTTGTCCAAGTCATCTGTAACACCCCCAGTGTCATACTACAGTGATCACCTTTTGATAATGCCAAGTCATCATGATTAACAATGCTTGATCATCATTTAAATCATATCTCATTTCAAATTCCACTTAAATTGAAACTCAAATGCAAGTGAAAAATAAAAGTTGTTCAAATTTGAAAAACTAAAATGTTCATTAAATAGGAAATAATCCATAACTAATTGTGTTAAGAAAAACAACATCACTAAAAATCACTAGATGACTCTATCATCCAAAAACAGTACCAAACAGCAATATTTAATCCCATTTTATTTAATTAAAATTAAAATGAAATCATTAGTCCCCCAAACCATTTTCTGGCAGTGGTTGATGTTGCACTGTAATTATTGGGCTAAGCCACCTATTTTACAAAGCTGAACTAGAGCTAGAAGAAAATGCAAAACAGAAATAAAAAGTGAAAACAGAAAAGAAAACAAAAAGAAAATAAAAAGAAAAGGAAAACCCCCCTACTGGGCCTCGGCCCAGCAGGCCACCAGGCCGACCAGGCCGGCCCAGCCACCCCCTACACATCCTCCTGCTCCCCCGAACCCTAACCCGATCCCCACCCCACTCCTCCTCGTCCCTCCCCTCGTCCCCGACGCCGCCCGTCGCCCGCCCTCGCCGCCGGCGCCGCCTCGCCTCCTCGTCCTCTCCCTCGCCGGACTCCGTCGAGCCTCGCCGGCGTACCCCTGCATCGGGGGTGAGGAACCCCGTCGCCCCCTCCCTCTCTCTGTCGCCGCCACCGCAGCCGCGCCGCCCGTGGCCTCCTACCGCTCGCCGCGCCATGGCCGCGCCCCGCCATCGCCTGGCCCGCGCGCCCCCGCACCGCTGCCGCGCCCCGCCTCCGCCTGGCCCGCGCGCCCGCCGCCGCTGCCTCCTGCTGCTGCCCCGCGCGCCGCTCGCCGCCTCGCCCGTGCGCGGCCTCCCCGGCTCTCTGCACGTGCGCGCGCGGACATGTCTGGCCCTGGCAGGGCACAACGCGGACATGTTCGGCTGTGCCACTGACCACTGGGGCCCACGCCCCTGTTAAAAAAAAGAGAGAGAATAAAAATAAAAATAAATAATAAATAAAATGATTAATTAATTAATTAGTAAATTAATTAACTTAATTAATTTGGTTTAATTAACTAATTACTTAGTTAACCTAATTAATCTGTAATTAGTTTAAACTAACCCCTAATTAACTAATGTGACACTGACCAGTGGGACCCACTGGCCAGGTTTGACTCTGGTCAGCCAGAGTTGACTGCTGACGTCACTGCGACGCCATGATGACGTCACCATTTACTGTTCCGGATAATTCTAATTTAAATAATTAAAATAATTCCAGAAAATGTTTAAAACTTTGAAAATTAATATAAAATAAACCGTAACTCGGATTAAATTAATTTATATATGAAAAACGATCAGAAAAATATGACGATTCGGAATATGCACTCCGTTCATCTGTCCCGTGCCTCTTTCATAGCGAACATGGAACCGTCCCCTCCGGTTTAGTGTACCGATAATTGCCCGGAGCTGGAAAACACCTTCATGTGTTTTCCCGCTCCGACTAACTTGCGTAGTGCTGCATTAGGGCACCACTGGCACTGCATATTAGCATGTCATGCATCCCTGTTGCATTGTTTGCCGTGTATTTATTGTTTCTTCCCCCTCCTTCTCTCCCGATAGACCCCGAGACGGCCGACGACACTACAGAGTACGACTACGTCGTCGACGACCAGCCCCTCTCGGCAGAGCTTCCAGGGAAGCAAAACCCCCTTGATCATCAGATATCGCCAATCCCTTCTCTCTTATGCTTGCATTAGTATTGCTTCTGTTGTTGCTCCGATAGCTCCTATTCTGATGCATAGCCTGATTTTGTCGCCTATTACTGATACATTACCTGCTATCCCATGATGCTTAGTTAGCTATGCTATTGCTTCATCTGTGGCCCTTCACCTTGTCCGTTTGTCATGCTTGTTACCGTGCCGTGATCACTCTGGGTGTGATCGCGGAAATGTTTACACTACTGGATTACTTAAACTGTTAAAGTCGGGCTGGCCCCAAGGGTACCCGCGAGAGAATATTATTAAAGACAGGTCGGCTCCAAGAGCACCCGCGAGTCGTGTGTTACCAAGTCGGAGCGACAGTAACCCTGTACGTCTCTGCGAGTTACTAAACATGCTTAACGGATTTGGGTATTTGATCTGAGTGGGTCGTTGGCCCTATACGCACTACCACCACGCGGGATAATGGTTTATGGGCCCTCGGCGCCGTATGTATCAGCCGAAAGCTTTGTCAGACGTCCAGTTCAGCATTGCGGCACGGTTGGGCCGGCGCCATCCAGGACAGAGGTGGTGCCTGGACCCGCCATGTGCGCAACGACCCGGAGTGCAAAGGGCGATGGGCCCAAGACCCCTGAGCACTTAGGATGTAGACCGGCGGGGACCTCTCTGCTGAGCTCTAGGTAGGGTTGCGGTGTGTCGGTCAGCCGAGGCCGGGCATGACCCGGAAAAGTGTGTCCGGCCAGAGTTAATCGAGCGTGTTGGGTAATAGTAGTGCACCCCTGCAGGGAAGTTATCTATTCGAATAGCCGTGTCCACGGTAACAGGACACTCGGAGTTGTATCCTTATCTGCTACAACTACAAATGGATACTGTTACATGATAAATTGCTATTGCTGTTCTCGGGATCACTTTCTCGCAGGGTAGTCGAGGGAGGATCTCAGGGCATTACTAAAATATAATTGCTACTATATGAAACTATGCTCTACTCTCTTCTGATGCTGCAAGAATTGCTTCAAGATGCTAGTCTTCGATAGGCTAGGCCTCTCCCCCTCTATTCTGGCATTTTTGCAGTTTAGTCCAAAGATATAGCCCCATTCCTTTGATACTGATGCATACTTAGTATAGTTCTGATGTCAGTCTTGCGAGTACTTTGGATGAGTACTCACGGTTGCTTTGCTATTCTTTTTTTTTCATACCCGATTGTTGCATTCAGATGCCGGAGTCCAGGAGCAGGAGATCTCCAGAGGCATCTACTGCTACGTTGAGCCCGCCGACCAGGAGTAGTTCGGAGGCCCTAGGCAAGAGGCCTTCGCCTTTTCGATCAGTGTCGCTGTTTGTGCTAGCCTTCTTAAGGCACCCTTGTTTAACTTTGTGTCTGTACTCAGATACTATTGCTTCCGCTGATGCTTGTGTAACTCGATCTTTTGTATTCGAGCCCTCAAGGCCCCTGGCTTGTAATATAAAGCTTGTATTTTTTGTGTGTGTCTAGAGTTGTGTTGTGATATCTTCCCATGAGTCCTTAGGCTTGATCGTGTGCATTTGCGTGTATGATTAGTGCACGATTAAGTCGGGGGCATCACAAGTTGGTATCAGAGCCGACTGCCTGTAGGAAGCCCCCTTCCGATTCCTTGGTCGAAGTAGAGTCTAGTCGTTGAAAAAACTATTTTACTAATAGTGTTGTGTGGCTTACGGGCCCACGATTGCACATGGATGGGATTAGTATCTTTTATTCCTCCTCCTTACTCTGGGACTCTGATCTCTCTTCTATTCGGGTTAAATTTTTGCTAACTCTAACTTTAGGATCTCGTGACCATATTCTCCCGGAGAGCCACTCGATACAGATGATCGCCTGTTTCACCAGAAGATCCCGAAGATACTCTCCGATAAATTTCCGATACCCTATGTGCCCACCGCTTTTGCAATTCCCTACCACTGGTAAATCCTGATGGAAAACTACATACACTTGTCGTACATATATTCATTCCAGTTACTCTCTTGTTCCATCCGACATATCAAAATACTCGCCGGTATTTCGAGAATCATGTGTCCCTACTGCCTTGCCGTCCTTTGTCACATGAATACATTTGCGAATAATTCCTCACACTTATCTGGGATTCGTTCATCCCCGGTTGTTCTTCTGATTCACAATGTACTTTGAAATGATATTCGAGCTTCCGATAATCCTCTGCAACCTATTACTCTTGAAACTCTTGACTGCCTGCACTATGGCTAATTCCATATGTCCAGTAATCTTCGTGGACATCCTTTGTCATTATCATCTTGAGTCCCCTGATTCAATACATTTGCGAATGCTCGCAATCATCAATCCATTTCTAGAATTCATCCTTACGGCTCAGATATCATTTTGAACATGAGCTGGTTCTCGGCAAATCAAGCCTTGATTGATTGTCCGTCTAATTCTATTCAACTTACTCATCTTTCGGTCAGAGCGTCTGCTTCTGATCCCCCGATTTGGAAATCAGAATTCCTTTGTAATTAAGCTTCGAATTATTCAGTTATTTCTATAATCCGGTGCTTTTACATTCTTTCTTCTTCCGGTTGAGTACCGGTTGAAAGAACATGTGCTGCCCCCATGTTTGGTTTTGGTAATTGATGACAATCTCTATGGACTAATGGTTGCCATGAGTTATATTGAAGGGTTCTTCCATAGGCATTTCTTGAAGTCCATTTGTTGGTTTCAAGAAGAATATGTGTTGACCAAGGTGCTATTCAAGGATTTATCCAAAGATTGGTCATGTGAGAGATGAGCCTATTGCAAGCATGTCTTGAAGAAGAAGATTGTGTGGACATTCATGTTTACCTTCAAGACATCATCTTAATGAAGAGAGTTGAAAAGATACAAGGTTGATCAAGAATAAGTACAACGAGTGATTCAAGTTGATCAACACACACAAAGCGTAGAAGATGTACCAAGCGAGATCAAGTGATCTCATGGTATGGTAAGCATTGTCCATTATGCTTTGTGTACTAACCCATGGTCTACATGAGAGTTCTATGTGGGGTTAGGTATGTGTCCATGGGCTTGCGTCAACAGGAAGATCTCATTCAACCCATGGAGGATGACATCAAGTGGTGATCGTCATCAAGATTGCGGTGTGCAAGTTCAAGTGGAGCATCACAAAGAGATCACATGCTTGAAGCTTGCCGTCCATTGTGGTGACAATGGACTTGTGAAGATGTGCCGAAGAGTGGCTCACCCATAGTGGAGTATGGGGGAGCAATCAACTAGTCTTCATCGAGCCGGCGCAATCAAGAAAGGTGGTCCAACTTGAGGAGGTCAAGATCGTCATCATCTAGCTCAAGTGGACTATGAGCAAGGCAAAGGTTTGCCCTTGATAGGTTTTCTATTTTACCGGTCTCATGGTGGTAGTTGGGAGACCGGGTTATAGGATCGATAGCCGTACTATCAAGGTGGGCTCTCAAGTGAGTAGCTTGATCGTATCGTTCGTAGAGAGCTCAAACCATTGCATCCTTGCATCATCTTTCTTGGTTCTTGTTTGGTGTTTCTCTTTGTGAGTTTTTGAGCTTATGGTCATCTTCATGACAAGCTCGAGTTCATCAAAAACGGAGTTCATATATGCATCTTCTATGATGTTTTCGATGTTGGAGTTTATGTCGGTTCTTCATTCATAGAGGTTTCTCATCTCTATATCTTAGGCATATCTCCCCTGCCACTTCTTATTATATCCAGTAGATGTTGGATAGTATTTGTCGTCATCTATCCAACAAGCTTGAGTTTGCTCAATTCGGAGCTCATTTGCAGAAGTTATGGCAGTTCTGGCTTTATTGTATCCTCTGTTTTCTGTGGATTTTCAGTGGCATGCAAGCGGTAGTACCGCTGGTGCCCACGGTAGTACCGCTGGGTACTTCCGTGGCACTACCGCTTGGGGTTTCCCCGAGCGTGCAACTCTCTGTTGTCGGTCTGCAATTCACGGTAGTAGCGCGGTAGTAGCACGGTAGTACCACTCTGGCGGTACTACCGCCCGTACTACCGCCGCCACTACCGCTTGCGGGGTTTCCTCCGTGCGCGCTTCTGCTTCCTTTTTTCCCTTTGCGGTAGTAGTGCGGCACTAGGACGGTAGTACCGCTTCGCACGGTACTGCCGCCCTGGCTGCCTCTACTACTGCTGCCTCTCCTGGTCTAAAACACCCTAAGCGGTAGTACCGCCAGGGGCAGCGGTAGTACCGCTCCGGCGGCACTACCGTTGTACACTCAGTGTATTTCAGGCTTGTGCGAGGTAGTACCGCTTGGCTGCGGGCGCAGGGCAGATAACGGTTGGATTCGAGGGCTCCTATAAAAGGGGGTCTTCTTCCCCAATGGACCTTATCCCTTCTAGCTCGTGTTCTTCCCCCATTGTTGACCTTCTTCGAGCTTGCTAACTCTCAATCCCTCCAATGATTCTTGCTAGTTCTTGAGGGAAAAGAGAGAGGAGATCTAGATCTACGTTTCCACCAATCACTTTCTCCTCTATGTGAGGGGAACCCCTTGGATCTAGATCTTGGAGTTCTTGGTGTTCTCCTTCTTGTTCTTCCTCTCATATTCCTCCATAGCTTTCGTTGCTTTGGTGGGATTTGAGAGTGAGGGACTTGGGCACTCCGTGTGCCCTTGCCATTGCATTTGGTGCATCGGTTTGAGTTCTCCACGGTGATACGTGGAAGTGAAGTTTGAGAAGCTTTTTACTCTTGGGTGCTTGGTACCCTAGAGCTTGTTCCTCTTGGGTGCTTGGGTGCCCTAGACGGTTGGTGGTGCCTCGGAGCTCAATCATTGTGGTGTAAAGCTCCGGGCAAGCGTCGGGGTCTCCAATTAGGTTGTGGAGATCGCCCCGAGCAATTTGACGGGTACCGGTGACCGCCCCCAAGGGTTGCCAAAGTGTACGGGTTCGGTGACCGCCCCCAAGGGTTGCCATTTGTACGGGTTCGGTGACCGCCCTCAAGGGTCCCTTAGTGGAATCACGTCATCTTGCATTGTGCGAGGGCGTGAGGAGATTACGGTGGCCCTAGTGGCTTCTTGGGGAGCATTGTGCCTCCACACCGCTCCAAACGGAGATTAGCATCCGCAAGGGTGTGAACTTCGGGATACATCGTCATCTCCGCGTGCCTCGGTTATCTCTTACCCTAGCCCTTTACTTATGCACTTTACTTTGTGATAGTCATATTGTTTCTTGTTATATATCTTGCTATCACTTAGTTGTTTATCTTGCTTAGCATAAGTTGTTGGTGCACATAGGTGAGCCTAGTCGATTTAGGTTTTGTGCTTGACAAATTAAACGCTAGTTTTATTCCGCATTTGTTCAAGCCTAAACCGTAATTATTTTGAAGCGCCTATTCACTCCCCCCCTCTAGGCGACATCCACGATCTTTCACCGGTGCTCACCTCCTGCTGGGCCGAGGCCCAGTAGGGGGGTTTTCCTTTTCTTTTTATTTTCTTTTTGTTTTCTTTTCTGTTTTCACTTTTTATTTCTGTTTTGCATTTTCTTTTAGCTCTAGTTCAGCTTTGTAAAATAGGTGGCTTAGCCCAATAATTACAGTGCAACATCAACCACTGCCAGAAAATGGTTTGGGGGACTAATGATTTCATTTTAATTTTAATTAAATAAAATGGGATTAAATATTGTTGTTTGGTACTGTTTTTGGATGATAGAGTCATCTAGTGATTTTTAGTGATGTTGTTTTTCTTAACACAATTAGTTATGGATTATTTCCTATTTAATGAACATTTTAGTTTTTCAAATTTGAACAACTTTTATTTTTCACTTGCATTTGAGTTTCAATTTAAATGGAATTTGAAATAAGATATGATTTAAATGATGATCAAGCACTGTTAATCATGATGACTTGGCATTATCAAAAGGTGATCACTGTAGTATGACACTGGGGGTGTTACAAATCTCCTCCACTCAAAGAAATCTCGTCCCGAGATTTAAGAGGTAGAGTAAGGGTGTAAAATGTCTGGTTTCGAAATTCTAACGAATCTTCTTGTTTTTGTTGCTCTTCTCGAAGAAGTTAATCCTTCTCGTTAATGTCTTCATTTTGTCTGCATCAGTGCATCATGACGAAGTTGATGTTCTTCCTTCAGGATCTTCATCGTACTTACGAAAAGGATAAGGGGTAACCTTGTAATGACGGAATGTTATAAGGGTTAATCATCTGGGGTTATCCCATGAATGAACGCACAAGTACCTCTCGAGTTGGAACTCAGGAAATACATCGAGAGAAAATAATAGAAGGCATGAGAAGTTTCAAGCGGGCAAGCATTCATTTAATGCCTAATCAGAAGGTGGAAAGGGGTTTCAGAGCAACATGAATAGATATTGCGTCTGATACCGGAATAGAACATCGTAAGGAAAGTGGCTCGTGAAATACATACGAAGCCAAGCACGAGGAATAACTTTGGAAACAGGGGGTGCACAGGAGAGTCAGGATTCGGTCCTGTGGAACTGTAGTTAGGGTGGATCAAGAATAGGAAGGCTGGTGACATCTTGTACAATCACGATACAAGGCTTGTCAGAGAACAGCTTATCCACTATGTTGGCAACAGCGTCGGTACCTAGGGCGAGGGACGAAGAGAACCATTTTCCTGCTCGTTGAAACGAGGCGGACCAATAGGCAAAGTTCTCATCCATCGATGGTTACCGAAATGTTAACAGCAATAGTAACAGGGTTTTTCTGATTAAGTTGTACACTGAGGTGTTTACATAAGCAGGGAATTATTACTGCTTAGATCATATAGATCATAAGAAAGGTTAAACAAACCAACGGAAAGGAAAAATGTGATTATCGGCTTAACAAACCAATGGAAAGGAAAATGTATTTATGCACAAGAATTAGGAGTATATCCTTTCCCAAGGATAATCAGAGGATGATGTACAAGACAGGGCAACAGTTGCGTAACCCTTTAGGTAAAAGGGGCAAGGAGAATCATGATGTTTATCCATACAACGGCATTTGGATAATTGATCGAGAAACATTTAGCATTGCGCTTCCAATGTTCTTGTTGATATTCGGAGTACCACAGTCATGCTACGGGGTAGCAATGATATGGTGTTTCAAGTAAAGATTGGATTTGAAGACCACAAGAAATGCGCAAGGAACAATTTCCAAGAATAGCAAGGAATACAAGGTATAACCCAAAACATGACCAAGTCTATGTTGGAGGGAAAGCAAGGATGTTGTCGATGATAACACAAATCATCGAGGGGCAAGGATGGTATTTCTCATCATGAATTCAATTGACACTTGGAAGAAGCCAAAATGTTGACGATGATCACGACACATTTTGTCGAGAGGTTTCACGAAGATGTAATCGATCAGCGACGACATCAAGCAAACGGGGTGGTGAAGCGAAAACTATTGGAACTACATATAAGATGCAAGCTCAAAATCAGAGTTGCCTTTCAAGACAAACAACATGATGTTGAAAACTCGACGTAAGCTTTGCTCACGGTCTGAAGAATTCGTGCGCCCAAGAAGGACGAGGTAGCACGTACTAAGGTAGCATGATAAGGATGTAGCCAGCAGGCTAGCAATGACAAAATTGAATATTAAACTTCCAGCAACAAATTACTAGGAGTAATGAACTACAGTGTGGATTCGAGTCACTTGTCAGAGTTCTCAAGTGACGGACAATGCAAACCTGTGGAGTGACTAAAACGGGAGAAGTATTATTCCAACAAGATTTCATAAGAGGTAGTGCGATGGCACGACATCCTCGAGATACCAGAGGGTAATATTCAAGGGTGGAACATAATAGAAACTGATCTGGATCGTTGAGCTGCGGGCAGCAGATAGTTTAACCTTGTCGAAAAATAGACGAGGCACGGGAATGGATTCTTTTCAGATATATCGAATAAGGACTGCATGGTCGGAACCATAACTGCAAGGGATTAGATTTTAATGATACCGAAAGAGTTATACAAATTAATAAATATGTTGCAAGAAGCTTCCATGACGGTCTACATCGTTTCCATGGGCATGAACACAGAGTTCAAGGTCGACTCCCACTTCTTCAACGCATAACCTTTCATTTACTTCTCGCTTTCGATGAAGTTGTAGTGTTGAAATTTTATCTGGCGTAACACCAGAAGAGTACGAGCCGTGATGATTACTGGGCTCACACAGATAACAAAAGCATATATTCAACCCCTCGGGACATTTTACGAATCTATACAACACACTTATAGAAGCAACGGATACCATCTCGAAACAGAGTACCGACGACACAAGCAGAGGATACAATTCGCAAAGGCAGCTTGTATCAGAGGAGAACTCACAAGATTTTGAATATGAAGGACACTGTCGGATAATAATCCAGCAAAAGGTCTGGCGTCTGCATCGGGGGTGAGGAACCCCGTCGCCCCCTCCCTCTCTCTGTCGCCGCCGCCGCAGCCGCGCCGCCCGTGGCCTCCTCCCGCTCGCCGTGCCATGGCCACGCCCCACCTCCGCCTGGCCCGCGCGCCCCCGCACCGCTGCCGCGCGCCCCCCGCCGCTGCCTCCTGCTGCTGCCCCGCGCGCCGCTCGCCGCCTTGCCCGTGCGCGGCCTCCCCGGCTCTCTGCCCGCGCGCGCGCGGACATGTCTGGCTCTGGCAGGGCACAGCGCGGACATGTCCGGCTGTGCCACTAACCACTGGGGCCCACGCCCTGTTAAAAAAATAGAAATTAAAATTAAAATAAATAATAAATAAAATGATTAATTAATTAGTAAATTAATTAACTTAATTAATTTGGGATTAATTAACTAATTACTTAGTTAACCTAATTAATCTGTAATTAGTTTAAATTAACCCCTAATTAACTAATGTGACACTGACCAGTGGGACCCAGTGGCCAGGTTTGACTCTGGTTAGCCAGAGTTGACTGCTGACGTCACTCTGACGCCATGATGACGTCACCATTTACTATTTCGGATAATTCTAATTTAAATAATTAAAATAATTCCAGAAAATGTTTAAAACTTTGAAAATTAATATAAAATAAACCGTAACTCGGATTAAAATAATTAATATATGAAAAACAATCAGAAAAATATGACGATTCCGAATATGCACCCCGTTCATCTGTCCCGTGCCTCTATCATAGCGAACATGGAACCGTCCCCTCTGGTTTAGTGTATCGATAATTGCCCGGAGCTGGAAAACACCTTCATGTGTTTTCCCGCTCCGACTAACTTGCGTAGTGCTGCATTAGGGCACCCCTGGCACTGCATATTAGCATGTCATGCATCCCTGTTGCATTGTTTGCTGTGTATTTATTGTTTCTTCCCCCTCCTTCTCTCCCGATAGACCCCGAGACGGCCGACGACACTACAGAGTACGACTACGTCGTCGACGACCAGCCCCTCTCGGTAGAGCTTCCAGGCAAGCAAAACCCCCTTGATCATCAGATATCGCCAATCCCTTCTCTCTTATGCTTGCATTAGTATTGCTTCTGTTGTTGCTCCGATAGCTCCTATTCTGATGCATAGCCTGATTTTGTCGCCTACTACTGATACATTACCTGCTATCCCATGATGCTTAGTTAGCTATGCTATTGCTTCATCTGTTGCCCTTCACCTTGTCCGTTTGTCATGCTTGTTACCGGGCCGTGATCACTCTGGGTGTGATCACGGAAATGTTTACACTACTGCATTACTTAAACTGTTAAAGTCGGGCTGGCCCCAAGGGTGCCCGCGAGAGAATAATATTAAAGACGGGTCGGCTCCAAGAGCACCCACGAGCCGTGTGTTACCAAGTCGGAGCGACAGGAACCCTGTACGTCTCTGCGAGTTACTAAACATACTTAACGGATTTGGGTATTTGATCTGAGTGGGTCGATGGCCCTATACGCACTACCACCACGCAGGATAATGGTTTATGGGGCCCTCGGCGCCGTATGTATCAGCCGAAAGCTTTGTCAGACGTCCAGTTCAGCATTGCGGCACGGTTGGGCCGGCGCCATCCAGGACAGAGGTGGTGCCTGGACCCGCCATGTGCGCAACGACCCGGAGTGCAAAGGGCGATGGGCCCAAGACCCCTGAGCACTTAGGATGTAGACCGGCGGGGACCTCTCTGCTGAGCTCTAGGTAGGGTTGCGGTGTGTCGATCAGCCGAGGCCGGGCATGTCCCGGAAAAGTGTGTCCGGCCAGAGTTAATCAAGCGTGTTGGGTAACAGTAGTGCACCCCTGCAGGGAAGTTATCTATTCGAATAGCCGTGTCCACGGTAACAGGACGCTCGGAGTTGTATCCTTATCTGCTACAACTACAAATGGATACTGTTACATGATAAATTGCTACTGCTGTTCTCGGGATCACTTTCTCGCAGGGTAGTCGAGGGAGGATCTCAGGGCATTACTAAAATATAATTGCTACTATATGAAACTATGCTCTACTCTCTTCTGATGCTGCAAGAATTGCTTCAAGATGCTAGTCTTCGATAGGCTAGGCCTCTCCCCCTCTGTTCTGGCATTTCTGCAGTTTAGTCCAAAGATATAGCCCCATTTCTTTGATACCGATGCATACTTAGTATAGTTCTGATGTCAGTCTTGCGAGTACTTTGGATGAGTACTCACGGTTGCTTTGCTATTCTTTTTTTTTCCATACCCGATTGTTGCATTCAGATGCCGGAGTCCAGGAGCAGGAGATCCCCGGAGGCATCTACTGCTACGTTGAGCCCGCCGACCAGGAGTAGTTCGGAGGCCCTAGACAGGAGGCCTTCGCCTTTTCGATCAGTGTCGCTGTTTGTGCTAGCCTTCTTAAGGCACCCTTGTTTAACTTTGTGTCTGTACTCAGATACTATTGCTTCCGCTGATTCTTGTGTAACTCGAGCTTTTGTATTCGAGCCCTCGAGGCCCCTGGCTTGTAATATAAAGCTTGTATTATTTTATTTTGTGTCTAGAGTTGTGTTGTGATATCTTCCCGTGAGTCCTTAGGCTTGATCGTGTGCATTTGTGTGTATGATTAGTGCACGATTAAGTCGGGGGCGTCACATCATCGCAGCTTACGCCCATGAAGGACTAGCCTCACTCGTGGTAGATCTTCACGAAGTAGGCGATCTTCTTGTCGTTACAAACTCCTTGGTTCACTCCACAAGCATTGGAGGCTCCCAAGTGATACCTAACCAATCTAGGAGACACCACTCTCCAAAAGGTAATAGATGTTGTTGTTGATGATAAACTCCTTGCTCCTGTGCTTCAAAAGATAGTCTACTCAACACTCAAACACTCTCTCACAGATTTGGCTATGTGGTAGAAGAGGGGTTGAAGTATAAAGCAACTTGGGGAGGCTAGAGATCAAGGATCAACGATTGGAGTGGAATCCCCTTGATCTCAACACAAGTGTAGGTGGTTCCTGAGAAAATGGATATGGGAAATGTAAGCTTCGAACTAGTTGCTCTCTGAGAGTTGGTGGAATGGGTGGGGGTATATATAGGCAACACCAAAAATCCAGCTGTTACACACCTTTATGCACACTTCAGTGGGGTCGGGTGAAAACCACTCGGTGAGGCCGACCTGTGCAAAAGGTTTAAACTTTAGGCTTTTCGGTGAGACTGGTTGAAACCTCTCAGTGGGACCGAGTAGACCTGTGCATGGGCAGCCCGGCCCGGAGGCCCGAGCCCGAAAGCCCAGCATCCGGGCCGGGCTCGGGCTCCATTTTCCCGCCCGAAGCCCGGCCCGAAAGCCCGAAAAAGGCCGAAATGGCCATAAATCTATATTTTATTCGAAATATAGGTATAGTTTATTATTTTAATACCCCGAATATAATTATTTTTATTAAAAAATGACACTGTTCATGTGCTTCGGGCCGGGCCCGGGCTTGGGATTTTTGCTTCGGGCTTTACAAAGCCCGGCCCGAAACCCGGCCCGGCCCGGGGTTTGCTCAGGTTTAGGACCGAGCGAAGCTGACCTAAGCACTTTCCACACTTCGGTGTCACCAATTGAAACCATTCGGAAATTTCGAGATGAATGCAATTGGTAACAGAAGGTTGGCAAGTGCTCTTCGGTGGGACTGAAGGGCCAACTCGGTGAAACCGAGAGGCTAGGGTTTAGGTAGTTTCTATGTCAAGTGTATCTCGGTGAATCCGGATGAATGAATCTCGATGGGACCGAGATGGACTTTAGGGTTCTGGACATATGAATTTGAGAGTGTGGTTGAGGGTTTTGGAGCAATATCTCTAAGCACCTAATCACTTAGGCCATCATCAAAACCTCATCCCCTTTTAATAGTATTGGCTTTCCTATGGACTCAATGTGATCTTGGATCACTTAACCAAAAACGTAGAGTGTTGAAGCTGTGCCAACACATGTCCTTTACATTTTGAGGGGTCAACATTCACATCTCATTGCCATACCTATACTGAACTTTCTAAAATATTCTTTGAGTAGCATTAGTTCAATGATGTATACGTTGTTATGATTATCAAAACAACCCGGAGATTAGTTGCACTTTCATCCTAGTTCTCCTACAAACTACTAGTCGTTAAGCATGTGACCCTACAGGTTTTGTAATATGTGAAGATGACTCGAAACTCTTTTCGGTCAATAATTAACAATGAGATCTGGACAACCATGATAATTCCCACATATTCATGAAGATCTTTGTTGACCAAACATTTTCTATGCATAAAATTTAATTTCCTTCGCAGTACGTTACAAAACCCGAGGCGAGACTTGTGAAGCAAAACCTTGATCACTATACCGAGTTGAGTATCTTTCCATCGCCGGAGGAGCAAATTCCAGTCTTAAACTGTCTAGCACCGTACCATACTTTTCCGGTATGACCGTAAGCTACATTTATGATCACCCAATTACGAGTAACGTTTGGCAATCTCAAAGCAACCATCCGGTATGAAGGTCTACGATATTCTCATGGTCTAAGGACACGAGTAAACGTTTCACACAATATGATAATACCGACAACATAGTGACAATAGGATCTCACAAGATATCATAAATTGGGTCTATCCAACACCATGGTTCCACCAACAATGTGTTCTCATTATTGCCGACATCCTTATTACTCTTAACAATGCCCTGTGATCAGGAAAACTTGATCATCTGCAATATATGAGCTAGTCTTAGAGGTGAGACTAGGGATCTGTTTGCTGTTTATGTTTTCACATATGCAAGTGAGTTTTCCTCTGAATCTCATATTCAAAACCATTATAATTATAATAAAAAATAGAAACTTTTAATTACGAACATGAAAATAAAATAATATTTTATTATTGCCTCTAGGGCATATTTTCAACGGCCGGCATCTTTGTTACATTAACAATGCCCATGGTTAGTAAAACAAAACCATCAACAATACATGAAATACATGAGCTAGTTCAGAGACCTGACTACGATTCTGTTTGGTGTTTATCTTTCTACACATGCAACTAGGTTTTTCTCCGAACCTCACATTCATAAACCAATACAATTCTAACATGAAAATATAAACTTAATTATGAACATGGAAATCGAATAATAACAACTTTGTTACTGCCTTTAGGGTATATTTCCAACATACGCCGCGCATTTTTCTAAATCTTCTCAATTTTTTTATCATGACACCGTGCCAGGTTTCATGTTTTTCAGATTTTGTATTCATTTTTTAGAATAAAAAAAATATAAGCTCCATGTTCGGGGTCAAGTCTTGGCACCCGGATGCTTGGAATTCCTTTTCTTCTCTGGTATAAGGCCTAAATACAGACTCAAGAACACAAACAGGAATTTTCAGCCCATTTTGCCAACTTTTTCACGCACTTGAATTTGAATTATATTCACTAAATGCCAAGAAATTCATTAGTGGCTTAAAATAGCAAATGAACCTCCCAAAATGTCAAATTTTGACATGAAACTTGTGATTGTGTATTTTGCGTGTAGATTTTTGTAAGGTCAAACGATTAATTATGACACTTGCCAATTTTCATGTTTTTAGACTTTGTTTGCTTTTTTAGAATTAAAGACAAATAAAGTCTATTTTAGTAGAATTACAAAAAAAAAATAGAAGAAAGAAAATAAAATAAAATAAACAAAAGAAAATAAAAGAAAGAAAAAAGAAAAGAAAAAACTTTACCTAGTGTCGGCTTTCCGCCGAGTGTTTTTTTGGACACTCGACAAAGGTCGTATTTGCTGAGTGACCGATGAAATACACTTGGCAAACAACTCAGCACTAGGCAAAATTAGTGATTCCGGTGATACTGTTCACTAGAGAGCGTCCATTTTGAACTGGGTACGAGCTTAACAAATTTAAGAAGGCGGTTAGATCAAACGCCAGCTTGGAGTAGTTACACCGGACTAAAGAAAATCCAGCAGATTGTGATGACCGAGGTCGTGCAGACTTCAACCAATATAAAACTGCTCCGGTTGTAGATTTACGAGCATATTTTAACAAGAACTCAAACCTCTACTACAAGTGTAGTGCTATGTAAAAGAACAGAAGTAGTATCCATAAAACAATACCGGGTCAACATGCAAATCGTATCAAACAATCACTACACGTCACGCGCCATGCTCTTATGTCTGCCTGCACCTGATGGCTGGAACCTTTTCCATTCTTTTTTGTTGCAACTCGTGTAAAATTGCGCTCTAATTCCGCAAGACACTTGTTCGGCCAAGGCGCAGACTATTAAGTACTAGTGGTCAAGCGAATCCAAAGGGTGGGATGAGGGCATAGCATCCCACTCCAAGGAAACGGAATCATTCAAGATGGATGGCCGTAGCTAGATCATCAACCGGCCACGCTTATGAATGTTTGATCACCGGTACTGCATGGAGACGATTAACTGGAGCGACGAACGGGGACCCGCGGCCCACATGCCCGTTTAGTTAAAGCACGGCAGTTTGTACCTGCATCGGAGCCATGAAGACAGTCTCGGGGCCGGAGAGGGTCCTGTTGCTGTTGGTTTGTTTTCAAAAGTTTGCGGAGGGAAAGATCCAAGGAGCGAACGGAGGTACTGAGCGTTCCGTTTGTTCCATTTTGCAAGAGCCGGCAAGTGTGTGACTGCGCGTGCCGGCGAGCGTTGCGTTGCGTCGCCTCCGCTCTTTTTGCCCCCGCATTCCGATGCGCGGCGACCTTCTAGGCGGCACTGACCGCAGGCGCATGCGACGGAGTACAAGAATCAAAACCTGATGGTGTCACAAGTTTGACGTACAAGAGAGAGTGGATTTCTCGTCGAGGCAGAGCAGAGCACACCGCAGCAGAAGCTGTAGGCATTTGAACGCCCGCCACCGCCGCCGTTCCGTCGTTGTTGCTTCACACACCAGTTGGCACCAACATCCCTTGCCCCCACACCACAAGCGAAACATCGAAACGTCAGCTCGATGCCTCGAGATCCACCGAGATCTGTTTCGGCTCGTATCCTACTCCTACAGGAGGGCAGGCTGCAACATCACGCAAAAGGCACAAGTGCGGTTACAGTGCCCGGTCGGTGTCAGCCCGTGTACTCTTATTACTGGCGAGCGACTCGTAGTAATACTAGTACTAGTCTCTCGTAGGTAGAGTATATATAGGAGTAACACAATCCACCCGGCCGACGGCGGACCGCAACTGGCGAGGGTGTGAGGCGACACGGAGGTGCGCGTGGAGCAAATGAGTGCGTGCGTTCTCTAACGAGAAGGCGTCTGTGGAGTGTGAGCCTCAGCCGGTGGTGGGCGCCTCGCTCTATCACGCAGCCGCGGCCAGGTCGGGCCACACACACAGTGGTGCGCCCCACAGGTAGATTAGGGAGAATACAGTGGTGAAGTGGTAACCATGTGTCGCCGCGGCGGCACGACATGACGCAGCGCTGTTGACGTGACGGGCCACGCAGGTAACGGCACAATCAGTTCGCCTCCCGCGAATACAGCAAGCAGATTACTACTACTCCCCTTACCCCAGTAGTAGTACTATCTTTATCTTTCTGGCTGCGATTGCATCCACTAAAAAAATAAACTGCGGCTAGAGCTACAGTCTCTGTAGGTTTGAATCTGATTAAATAAAGAAATTACTACCGTTTCCGGGTCGTATTCTTGTCGCCCTCTACCGGTGCTGAGTTGTGATAGAACAAGTCGTGAAAAGGAAAAGTGAAAAGAAAAGGCCCTGGCTAGGCATTCGAGACGGAGACACGAAAAAGGGCCGAGGAGAGAGACGCGTGAAAGGGAGGCACGCTACGCCCTGCTACAGGTAGCATTAATAAACAGCGGCCATAAATAAATCCTAGGGTAGGGGTGGTGGTGGTGCGTGTTTTTATTGGGTTGCGGTGGGGGCGCGTCGCTCGCTCGCTCGCGTAGCCATAGCCATAGCCTAGCATGGGGCTGCCGTGGTAGAGAGAGAAAGGCACGCCGCTAGAGTGAGAGAGAGGATAGGAAAGAGCGTGAGTTTGGTGAGAGTGGGAGGGAGGAGCGGCGTCCATAGGTGCAAGTGAGGGGGGAGGCAGCCGCTCTCATCGCGTCTTCCTCTTTTGCTCCCCGTGATGTGCGCGCATTGCTGCTCAAGCTGACTGCCGCCTCTTCGCCTGCTCCTCATCCGCATCCACATCTCCCCTGTCCTACTCGGCGCCGCTCCTTCAAAACCCTACATCTCGCCTCCGCCGCCGCCGTCCTCCCGCCGGTAAGATTCTCCCGCTCCAAAATCCAAATCCCCCGGTTCTCTTCTCTCTCTCGTGCACAAATCTGGTTCTTCCTCTCTTTTTTTTTACTCTGCGCGTTTGTGCCTTCGGCTTTGCTCAAAGTAACCCCCATTTTGTTCGCCCATCTGCTGCTTGCGTCTTCTTGTCCCTCAAGCCCAGAGGTTTACGGATCTTGCATCAGTTCCCTATACAAGAAAAAAGAGAGAGAAACCCCACCTCACCTACCGCATCTATGTCCCTTTTGCTTTCGTTTTTTCTATAGTTTTTTTTTTTCAAATTCTAACTAGGGGGTGGGGAAGGGGCGACTGTAGTGGAAGATGATAATGAGTACAAGCGCACCAAGATCGACTCGAGCTCCAGTTTTGCCTCAGATTCCTAAGCTTTTTCCTCCACTATGCTAGTGCCAATAAGGTTCTTTCTTGTGTGTGAATAAATAAGGTTACCTTGCACCATCAGATTCCTAAGCTTTTTCCTCGTGATGCCGCTTCTTGATCCAGTCTCTGCTTACTCTCTGGTCACCAAACTGCAGGCGCCAACGGTCCTAACTTGAAGCGCATCACCACCTACCCAGATGCGGTTGCTGCTTGCAAAGCTCCGCAAGTCAATACTCTACTAGGAGGGAGCATTTCTGGAGGCGGTGGGAGTGCTGGAGAGGATGGGTTCTTCAGGGTGCCCGGAGATAGTCGAGCTGGTGGATGAGACGAAAGATGCCCGTCCGGGCGGGGTCACCCATCTGAGGTTGAGGGTGAAGCCGGTGGGGCAGGAGCATGGGGGGCGGTCGTGCTCGGTCGAGGATGATCTCGACCGGCTCCTGAGATCGTTCAATGTGCGCACCTCGGCGCGGGCTTCTGGTCAGACAAGCACGGACAAGAGGCTTATTGCGCTTGGGAAGGCGCCGATGTCGAGCTCGGAGATCGTGGAGTCTGTGAGCTTGAAGCAGGCCCTGAGGAAGATGTGCATCTCCCAGGCCTCGGAGATGGCCGCCATGAAGAGGATGTCAAAGCCCCCGGCTGTGTCGAATGCTCCTGAATCTGGGGCGATTAAGAAGCTTTATGCCTCTGTTGTGGTTCCAACAGACGAGGACCAAGATGGGAAGAACAAGGTTGAGAAGGCCGTTGCTTTGCCTGAGAAGGTTGTAGTAAGTTCATCGGTTAAGTTGGTTGAATCAGGTAAAAAGGTGCACAGTAAGGGTTCAGCTAACAAGCATGTGCGATCAGCTTCTCCAACCAAGGCCAAGGTCCAAAAAACCAGAATCCAAGATGTCATCAGTAATAAGTCACTGGAGGCAAGCGAAGATCCGCCTGCAGGAAGAGCTGTGGCAAAGCAGAGAAAGGGTAAATCTCCAAAAGCATCTAGTCCGCGAGCTGTTCCAGTAGGAGGCTCACGCCTGGTGTTTCGCAGCAAGTCCTCCACTAAAAAGAAGGTTAAACCGGAACCAGCTGCAGCAGTGGCATCGCATAAGCAGTGTGAACCAAAAGGTTCCGGTTCTCATACTAACAAGCAACAGGAGGCCCTTCAGGATGAACCCAAAACTCCAGCACCAACCAGCAAGAAGGGCGCTGATGGCTCTCTCGGTGCCGAAGGAGTTGATTTTGGCAAAGGATGCTATGTCAGTGGGATCCCTGGTTCACAGCCTGGTGAATTGTCAAGATCGAAGGAAAAGGGTGAAAGCTCCCAAAGCTCAAAGAGCAGCATCGGTGACTATAGCACAAGCACCAGCATCAGTGAAGATAGTTATGGTAGCTTCAGTGCTAATGGCAGCAGGCCTCACATGTCAAAAGATGTCAGATGGGAAGCCATGAGGCGCATAGCGATCCAACAAGGGACCCTAGGATTGAAGAACTTCAAGCTTCTCAAACAGCTTGGCTGTGGAGATATTGGCACTGTTTATCTGGCTGAGTTGGTGGGTTCGGACTGCATGTTTGCACTGAAGGTTATGGACATTGAGTACCTAATAAGCCGGAAGAAGATGCTGAGGGCTCAAACCGAGAGGGAGATACTGCAAATGCTTGACCACCCGTTTCTTCCTACCCTGTATTCTTATTTCACGACAGATAATCTGTCTTGCCTAGTCATGGAGTATTGTCCAGGCGGTGACCTGCATGTCCTAAGGCAGAAGCAACCTACTAGATGCTTTTCAGAAGCTGCTGCTAGGTAAGTAACTTCAGCCATGGTATTTATGTGTTATCTCATCGACCAATTGCGCCTGCATTTCTAGCGGAAAATCATGTTTCAGGTTATTTAACTCATAAGGATTATGTGTCCCTTTGCAGGTTTTACGTCGCTGAAGTTCTCCTGGCATTGGAGTATCTGCACATGTTGGGGGTTATATATCGCGATCTGAAGCCTGAGAACATACTTGTTCGTGAAGATGGGCACATAATGCTCTCCGACTTTGATCTGTCCCTGAGGTGTTCAGTTAATCCCATGCTTGTGAGGTGCTCATCGGTAGGAAGAGATGAACCTCCTAGGCCTTCCGGACCTTGTGCAGAAAGCTGCATCGATCCACTCTGTATCCAGCCATCCTGGGCCAACTCTTCTTGCTTCACACCTCGGCTGGTATCTTCTACCCCTTCCAGGACACGGAGAGCTGAGCCCCTGAAGAAACCATCACTTCCGCAGCTTGTCGTTGAACCGACTGACGCGAGGTCAAATTCATTTGTTGGGACCCATGAATACCTTGCCCCGGAGATCATCAGAGGAGATGGCCATGGCAGCTCGGTTGATTGGTGGACTCTTGGCATCTTTCTGTATGAATTGCTCTACGGCAAGACACCATTCAGGGGACCCGGCAATGATGAAACACTTACAAATGTGGTCTCGCAGGGGCTGAAGTTCCCTGATAGCCCAGCTGTCAGCTACCAGGCTCGCGATTTGATCAGAGGGTTACTCGTGAAGGAGCCAGAGCACCGGCTAGGCTCGAGGAAAGGAGCTGCCGAGATCAAGCGGCATCCCTTCTTCCAAGGCCTGAACTGGGCCTTGATCCGTTGGACTGCACCGCCCGAGACCCCGAAAAGCGTCGACGCCTCAACCCTTACGGCAGCGGTGGCACGGAAGAAGAAGGAAGGCAAGTGCCTCGAGTTCCGGATGAATGGAGACGACATTGAGTTTGAACTCTTCTAATGGTGGCAGTAGTAGCAGTAGAAGTTGTAGTGGTAGTACGTTTATGTTATGAAGAATATCCATACCGTGGTAGCTAGAAGTGGTAGTCCCCTGCAGTTTTTTTGTTGAAAATGAGTTATCAGTTGTCACCTGCCAATGTTGGGATGTAGAGTAAGGTCGGCTGTTGTGCCTGTAACTTTATTCCTTGTTAATACCATCAGATATCAGATGAGCCATGGTCTTGTGCAAGCAATTTTTCTTTTGAATGCAGCCATGGTCTTGCAAGCAATTGCAGCTGGGAGAACATGCTGCTGTTGTGCTGTTACTGCTTGCAGTAGTCGTTGTTGCTAGATAGTAGCAGTAGTAACTCAAGTAAGGTCCAGTAATAAGTTATGTGACATGTATTCTTGTTCATTAATATCATAAAGTTATGAGTAAGGATTTAGCAGTCAAGTACTCCGTTCCTAAATATAAGACCTTTTAGAGATCCCACTATGAACTACATAGTGAGCAAAATGAGTGAATTTACAGTCTAAAATATGACTATATACATCCGTATATAGTTCATAGTCGAATCTCTAAAAGGTCTTATACTTGAGAACGGAGGGAGTACGTGTTTGTCACTGACTTCACAATTATGTTATGGAACCTCACAATTATGTTATGGGTTTGAGTTGCTGAATGCTGATGGGACGAGACGCTAGCGTGCACCAGTAATTGCTTGGATGTGAACCATTTTATGGTGCTGACCGGTGAGTAGCATAAACAATATGGCGCATCTGTGCTGTGATTATACCTTGATAACCAATTAACCATAAACAGAATGATAGCGTCTCAAAGTGGGCATTTCCTCTTGACAAGTTCACTGTAATATGTACAAATCCTGGAGGTATATGTGCGATTCGCACAAAAAACTAAACACTGCTACATCTATGAACCCCCTAACATTGGAACTGCTGTTAGACTTACACAATGTAGGTCTTCTTCGGTGCTTTCCTGCCACGCTTCCTGTTCGGGTTGCATGAATCAGCCATGAGACTAAAAGCGTTAGCAAATTCCTCGTCTTCGTTGTTACAGAGTATCCTAGACTTTTCAGGGTTTTCGAGCAGCAGCTTGGCCACAAGGAAGCCGGCAATGGACCAAGTTTGGAATAGCCGAGCCTGTTTGCCGATGAACCGCCCACGCTTAGTGTCGTAGTATTCAGGCCATTTATCCACAGAAATACGCCTCTCGGCCACCTCCACAGCTCTTGCCGCAATCTCGGGCCGGTTCATCTTGATACATGCCACTGTGAGCTGCAAAAACAAAAGCAAGAAACTGATTGACATTTACAAGCAGGAGCAACTGGTGCCAAGTAATCCAACCAAACACTCGACAAGGTCTCGAAGTGATAAACTGGCCAAGGCACGCCACTTTGCAACTGAGTACACATCGAAATTTTCAACATAATGCTCAAGTCGCAAACCTGCCACAACAATGTTGGCCAGGAACCTCCGTTATGGTATGACCAAGGCCTGCAGCAAAACAAAATAAATGTTATGAAGAAATGTAAACGATCTGCAAGACTCGCAGAAATAGGCAACAATCTAGGACTCACGTGTTTTTAGGGTCACTCCCTGTAATGTATTTCCACTCTTGATCCTCAAGAGCAGGATAACATATCTTCAATGGCATCTCTGCCACTAGATCAGACCATTTGGCTTCAACTAGATCCAGAATAGCGTGAGATTGACGGGTTGTTGCCAAACTGCTTACTATAGACCACAAGTTCCCCAGAGAAAAGAATCGGAAATCCATGTGAGCTGGTTGCAGGTTTCCAATTAAGTAACCCCCTTCCGGAGGGATCCATTCAACTAGCCAGGGAGGAATCTGATCAGGATATATGTTAAACTTGTTGACAGCATCATAAGAATATTCTTCTGTTTTGTATCGATATATCTCATTTAGCTTTCTCTTGTCAAGCCAATAATATTCCCTAATATGAAAAGAGAGTGCCATAAGCCTGCTATTTAGGGCACGGATCAAGTCAGCAGATCCATCTTCCGGGGTAAGCATCTCACGTGCGCACAAGAGGGCTGAATAGAACAGTGACTGCACAAGAAATGAAAATGATATATGAGAAATCATGCATAAATAGCAGAAAGTAATCCTCATCCACAGAATAGCAGGGGTGCATCATGTGGCACTATTAACCATAATCTTAGAATGACCTGAATAACCATGTTTTCAAAGACAGGTGCTTCGATTGGCCAATATTTGTGGTTTCAGACCAGAACTGTGCTCCGTGCAGTGAAATGAGTGCCACCCAAAAAGAATTTAAGACATGTAAGAACTCTCTCATTCCTTGTGTAAAATATACCAGACTCCATAACTTCTATTTAGTGCCCGTGCCATCGTCATATATGTTTGTGTTGCTATGGTTATGTGCCTTTTGCTGTTTGTTTCGTGTATGTTTGTGATGTTTCACTACGCTGTTACTTTCGGACATTTGTGCTACCTGAATCTCCAGTGGGTGTCCATGGATACCCATTCGACGATCCATCATGCAGGAGCCATCAGTGACTAGCAATGTGGGGAACATGTCAAACCCATCAGCTAAGCAGAGCTTCAGGATCAATTTTATTCCAGTCTGGACATCGATTCTCTCGTGAAATGAAAGGTCTCCTGAACATTTTCCATATGCCCTCAATAATATGATCCACCATAGACCTGAAAACCATCATTAATGCTCTCTTTTTATGCTATACGCGTATTAACAGAGTCAACATTTACCTGAATTAAAAGGTTTATTAAAAAACTTTACCTGAATCAACTGGTGCCACACGGCCTATAGCAGCCTCCCCAAAATCAGGATCGAGGACTTCCTCAGTTGCGCCCTCTTCATCACCTTCAAGCGGAACGACACGCACCTTGAAACTAGCTGGCATCAAGCCTTGCCCTGGACTGTGGCAGTCCATGGTTTTCTCCCAGCTCTATAGATGATCAACAATCAGTTTTTACAAATTATTACAAGCTTCATACATGATAGGCAGTACATTGAGCAGAATGGTATCCTGATTTATTGCCTTCAACTAATAATTTCATATAGGTTGTGCTTAATCTTATTGGAAGTGAGGAGCATCAACATCAATGATGCAATTGCATACACATTATTAACACAAGTAAGAGGAGCATACACCAACCGACCGAAATACTAGTATGAAGGGTGGGTGACCTGGAGCTGGAGCGTGTGCAGGATGAAGTTGCGGACGATGTCGTACTCCCCCTTGAGCAGAAAGGCGATGCCCGAGGGCACGAAGTCCCGGATGAAGACCTGGTCGTAGTTGAGCGGGCTGGAGTCGTTGGGGTCGCAGGCGGCGATGGTGCCCACGGGGCTGCCGCAGTAGCTGACCACCGACTCCCGGAGGAGCCCCCACGCCTCCTCCTCCAGGTCGCTCGCCGCGCGCCGCCTCTGCTGCGGCGCGTGGTCGGCGGCGCCGTTCAAGTCCCTCCCGGCGACATCGCCGGCGGGAGCGGGAGCAGGAGCCTTGAGGACGGGCTCATGGTCGTGCGCTCTCGGGTTGCTGCTGGGATGCAGCGAGCTGGCGGCGCGAGGAGGGTTCCGCCGCCTCCCGCCCTTCCTCCTCGCATGGGATCCGAATCCGACCCCGACCCTGAGGGAGGTGAGCCGCGGGGGCGCCGCGCCGGAGCATCCGAGATGCAGCCGCAGCGGGGCGGCAGCCTGTGCGATCCCCATGCGCTGGGAGGAGCCGTCGTATCGAACCTCTGTTGAGCCGCAAAAGCGAAACTGACGGGATTGATTGGCTGTGCGCAGGGCACGAGGGGGATGCAAACAAAGGCGTTCGAGAGGGCCAAGCGAAGCGCCGTTTTGGCCTGTCGCTGAGACCGTCCGTCACGGAGGCAGGGGAGGGCGATGCGTGGCCACCACTCGGTGCTTCTCTCCTCATACACGCCACGCCTCTCCCTGCCTCGATGCTCTCATCTAGTTTTGCCTCTATGAACGTTACTATTAATCAGTTGCTTTTTCAAATTCAAAAGGCCACCCATACAAGAACAATCCAAAGGCTAAATAAAAAAGTACGTACTGAAAAGATGGTATTTTAAGTACGAATGTGAAATCGTACAATGCTGTACAAGTCAGCAAGTGTTACATTCTCCCACAATGCTTTCCAGCCCTAGCGTTAGATCCTAAAATGTCAATCGCCCAACTATTTCCCATCCCATGATGTTAAACTCAACAGCAGCAGCTGCAGGAAAGACTTTCAGCTTCCACCTACATACATCGCCAAGATGCCGATCTCAATGTCCGCCGTCATCGTGATCAATGTCATTGTCGCCTTCATAGTACTCGTCCTCACGATAAACCTGCTTGTCTTGGGTATGCTCTGCATGACATAACACACACTTGTGTAAATAAAATATGACAACACAATTCAAAAGGACTGGACACAATACCAGGCAAGGAACTGGCTGAATGAAGAACCAATTTAAGAATAAATAGATAATGCTATAGTTTTTGCACTGACAAATCATCAAGTCGCTACTCATCCATATGAATGCTGCAAGACATGCCAGAGGTATTTCACTTACGGTCAACACGTTCATCAGGATCCAGCTCGTCCTCATCAAAGTCTGGGACATAGAAATCAGGTGGAACCTGCAAAATAAACTCATCATGTATTCGGTCTCTGCTAAGAAATAACAAACTACACTATCCTGGTGGAAGCAAGAAAAATAATAAAGACAACAAAAGATGTAAAGGCACATTCTAGTGTTCAGATACTATCCATTCCCAGTTTCAATTGGGATGTTTCAACATGCGAATGGGAATACAAACTAACCTCTTGCATCTGAACGCCAGGTGCATGTTGTATGGCCCGCAAACTCTCCATGACTTGCACTTTGATTGAACTGAGATACGTCTTACTATTCAGGTTGTCCTGGTCCATTCATCAATAGGAAGACAAATATCAGTTGCACATCTACACATCTCTAAAGAAAGATATTGATATTCTAGTTAAACGTACCCAATATATAAAAAAGCATGACGCGCCAAACGTCAGTTAAATATTTCCACAACACCAGGCAGGCATAGAATTACAAAGTTCAATCAGAAAAGGTTCATACCATGTTCAGATTTGGTACTTTCAATGTATAATCTGGACCGAAGTACTTAATGTATTCATTGTCAGGGATCTCTGCAAAGAAAATGCCATGTTAAACTCCGGACAATGGATAACCACTAAGGAAGAATAGCTTACAAAAAGTAGTATTATAAGGGAAGAGTATTAGGACAGTATTGGATTTATTTTCACTTTTCACCTTAAAAGATCAAGAAAAGAAGAAAAAGAATACAAGAAAAAAATGTCACTATATTGAAGGATTACTAGCTACTGTCACTCAAACCAACAAGGTTAAGGGGAGCAGAACAAACAAATGAGATACCATTTGGGAGCTCTGTGTCTAGAAGAACCCCAGTTTCAACAGCCCAACAGCGTGCTACATTCTCTTTGGTGTACCCACCACCTCCTGTCACCTGCATGTTTGAAAATACATGAATATCCTAGAAAGAGCAAAAATAATCATACGATGATAGTTTTCTCCCTTACCAGCAGCGGGATTTTAAATTTCTTAACAAACTTTACACATTCAGCATGGCCTGTTTATGGAAAGCAGATCAAGTTAGTAAGTATAATAATAGATTATCCGAGTGAGTTAGCTCAATGAAACTAAAGTTCAAAGGACCCCAAATACCATCAACGCAAGAAAATTCTCAGAATACACTATTTCAACAGTGGAGACAAGGTAATCACGGTTAGTTTATACATCTGGATGTTTTGCCAAATCTATAGTAGCACGTAATATCAAGTTTTAGAGAGTACCTTCTATTGAAAGATTGAAACACCCTAGGCGGTCTCGCGCCAATGAATCAGCCCCACATTGAAGAACAATAGCACCTGGCAGATATGTCTCAACAACTTTGGCAATAATCTACATGATAAGCAACATTACATACCTCAATAAGAGTAGAGAACAAGAACATGAATAAACATAAAGTAATGCACATCGACTTTTACCGTTTTAAAAAGCCGAGTAAAGCTGCTGTCATCTATGCCATCTTTAAGTGGGATGTTGATTGCATAATATTTTCCTTCCCTGTCTCCTATATCCTTCAAAATGACAGCCAGGTAAATCGATATGAAGAGCACATCCTTATAAAATGAAGCTAAATTTTTTAAAGCTCTCATCATCATTACTTAACAGCACGTGATATTGAACTATTTAAAAACAAAGCAAGATGCAAGCTCTGTAAGTGCCATTTTTTTCAACATGTTAATAAACAGAAAAGCGCACATTTCTGCTCATATCGAACCTCGCCCTTCCTCTAGTATGTGAGTTACAAGCTCTAGTTGATGGGATAATTTTGAATGGAGAACTTGCAACTCAATCAAAGACAATTGCATAAAGAAACCCTTCCACTCATGCAGATGCACGCATAAAATATGTGCAAAAATAGCATTATCAGACCCATTACAAAAACGATAAAGTGAATCTTCAAGTGATGGTTCAAGCATGACCGCAAGTGTTGTGTTGGTCAGTTGACAGCTTCTATTCTTCTAAGCTCAGATGATAATACATGCATCAGAATGAAGAACATCCTTTTTAGCACTACCGCTTATCAAATATAGATCATAAACCTCCACTATTCCCAAATATGATGCTGGCTATTTGGATAGAATACCGCACCAAGATTGTCCAGTAATGGAGACAAGAGTTCAATGATAAAAGTCACATACTTACATGTTCTAGGTGGACAGGAGAGAGTGAAGAAAAGAAGAAACTGAAGTATGTCACGATGGTTCCTAGAATTATTGATTACCTCTAGTACCATCAACTTTGAGTAATATTATGCCAAAACCCATTGTAACTCAGTTTGTAAATGTCTCTTCTATTTCATACAATTAAGAGTTCACATTCCAACTTTAACCGACATAAGTAAATAGGAGACAACAAACACCATAAAACTCATGCCCAATATTGAGCACAAACTAAGATACAAACTGAAGATAATAGCGATGAACTACTGCGAAATTAAGTAAAGGCAACTACATAATATGTATATTCATAAAGCTTGTCAGTGGAACATTACCTTAATATCACCTGTGCCAGGAAAGAACATGTCACCATACTTGTGGAAACTTACAGTCATTACCCTACAAATATGTATAGACAAAATCAGATTGGAAATCTAAAGGCTCTCGAAGAGACAGCGGCATTACTATACAGCAACCTCACACTACCCATCTTAGAAGACAGAGCCAGAGATAGCAACTAAACTGAAAATATGGTGACAACAAAAGAGTAGGCGTCTATGGAGGCTCTGAAGATCAGTGAGACACATCCTATCAACAATTACAGTCATGTATTTTACTATCCATAAAAGCATGAACCTGTCAGTGAAATAGAAGGCTTCTTCAACTCCATCTCCATGATGGACATCAATGTCAATATAGAGAACCCTAGCATGATACTTGAGAAGCTCCAGAATTCCCAAAACCAGGTCATTAATGTAGCAGAAGCCTGACGCCTCACACTTCTTTGCATGATGCAGCCCACCAGCCCAATTAATAGCAATATCACATGTTTTATGATTTAGTCTTCGAGCCGCATCTGAAAAATAAAGAAAAGCTTAGAGATCACAAAACAGAAAGAAGCATTGGCAATTTTCCTATTACCTAGAGTTCCTCCAGCATAGATTTGGCAGAACTCAAACAAATCATCAAAGACCGGGCAGTCCTCTCCAAGGTTGTCTGGGACAATGATTACAATGACGAAGTCAGATAAGTGAAGTAAGAAAACCCCAAATACATGGAGATGTGATTTATAGCAATTCGCCAATTCCATTTAGTACAACAGGCATATTGTGGAAAGTATAGCAGGCAGTTCTTTATTTAAGTGCAAACTGCTAAGCTTCCATTTGGATACAACAATTTGTTGAGAGATCAGACCATCTTATGTGTTCCGCTTCTATTTTAAGCATACATCCAAAGACCTAAGCTAATATAGCACTACCTTAGATTCAGGTAAATCATTTTGGGAGTTTTTGGTTCAGTGTCAGAAGTTACGCAAGTTTGACCAAATGCTGCTGGCGTTTGGTTCATATAAACAACTGTGGCGAGCCACAAATTCTTAGGCACATGGCACATGGTCCACTCGTCATACACATGTTCTAACCAAGTTTTGACATGATTTTTTACAGCTAAATATAAGCAAGCAATATATGCGGCGTGCATTTTATTGTGAAAATAGCAAAGCCTGGGAGAGTAGTCTGTAAAAGAGAAAAATATCATCATCATACATCTAGTTAATTCACTTGCATACAAGTGCTGGGTATCAGGAGTTATTCGGTGCAAGAATTCCACATAATCAGCAGAATGGAACTGCGCAAGTTCTGTTGGATATGCTTTGTGGGGTCTCTGCAAAATCCAATGGGAGCAAAATAAGGTAAACGACACATTTAAACAATTCATAAGTACAAAGAAAGGGGATGAACAATAATTCAATACCGACATATATCTCCATTTTCTTGTGAAGATCATATGATAACACGAGATGATGTGTCATGCAAAGGCGATGCGGTTTCATCGGGTGATTTGGCCCAAAGTACACATTGCCAACATCCCCTGAGATGCTCGGTCACAGAAAAGCAAGTAAACAATCTTAAAAGGTTGAACAGCAAAAAACTTAATACACATGTTGAACAAGGTGTGTGGATTTTTCCACAAACAACACAATGAAGGAACTAGTCATGAGAACCGAATCAAATAACTAGCGCAGAAATTTTTACCATTTGACTTCCTTATCGACCTAGAATGAAGCATGCACTAATGCAAATTTTAGAACGCACCTACGGCTAGGGTTGAACAACTCAAGGAAATAGTAGGCCAAAGAACAGGGTCACACCAATTCTAGTTGAACAGATCACAATAGCACATAGCATCAAGTAATTTTCCTTCGTCGCATAACCATAGCACAGGATTCGACCGCAATGACCCATGCTGACGTCTTGCCACTACAAATCGGCGAAACAAGCACAACATACCACTATGCCCACACAGTATTTCCCCCTACTATCGAAATTGCCAGATGAGACACCTAGGAGGAGTAAGAGTAGCGACTTGCGACTAGCGGAGAACTAGGTATGAACGGTGGTTGGTGGTGGGTGGGTGGGGTGGGTGGGGGGGGGGGGGGGGAGGGGGGCAGTGGAGAAGAGGGGGCGTAGGGAACATACCATCGTAGAAATAGGATATCCTGTCTTTCTCCAACATGACCTCGCTCTCGAGCGGCCGCCTGCCTCTACAGGCGGAGGCGGCGGTGGCGGCGCCGAATGAGGGGAGCCGGGGAAGCCGACAGCGAGTTCGCGACGGCGGAGGCGGCGGCGGAAGTTGGGGCGGTCGTGCGTGAGGAGGAAGGGGAAAACCGAGCGAGGCGATGGCTCTGGGGAACGTTCTGGACCGGCATGGACAGTCAGGATCGTGTTGGTGCCATGATCGGACGGTCAAAGTTATTGCGCGGGTGAATTATTTCGCCTCGATTGGTACTCAAAAGTACTGTTTTTTTTTTAGTTGGAAGTACTGCTATTTCTGATTCTGTACAAAATATTAGTACTAGTACAATCTTTATTTTTTTTTCATGGAGTACTAGTACAATCTTCCTTCGTACGAAAAATAACTGTTACTCAAACGGATGTATGTAGCGAAATACGTCTAGATACCTTTACTTGAGCGATAGTTATATTTGGATGTAGGTAGTATTTTCTGAACCAGTAAAATGTACTCGAGGGTCTAATTTCTTTAGCCGGACCATTCTTTTGGTCAAACATTTTAGCCGAACCTGTAGGAACACTGGGGTTCTATGACTTGCGGCTGGTTTCAATTTATTCTATAAACACGTAGGTGGTTAAATCGACATATTTAATTTAGTATGTATGTCGTTAAAAATGGTATTTAGCGGTTTCCTTTCCTTTCCCCTGGGAAGGCGAAAAGGAAGGCGACTTTGTCCCCTCGATCTGCCGCCGGCCAGGCCGGTGGTTCCTTCCCTTTCCGTCCGCCGCTCCGGCGACGGGAGAGGGCGGGAACCCCCGTCCTGTGCTTCCGGTATGTAGATAGTAGGGTAGTGGTTCCCGGAGTTGCCGTCATGGTGGGGGTGGCGGTGTTGGTGTGGAATAAAGGTGTTGGTGGTTCTCCCTCATCCCGGTGAGGCCTTTGGCGGAGCCGGCGAACTGCCGGCTTTAGGTGCTCTCGGATCCTTCGATCTGGTGAGCTTTGGTGCTCCGAGCAAAGCGCTGGATCGGCCAGCGCATGTTTGTGGTCTCTGGATCTTTGCAGGTTCTTCTCCTCAACGGTGGTGGCGACATCTCTTCCAGTGCGCTGGTCCAACTAGACTGAAGATTGTAGACTTCCCGTTCGCATGATGTGCCGTTTGATTCAAGGTCAGGCCGGCTTCGGGGAAGCGACGGCGACGGCGGCGCGTCTGCGTCTCGCACTGATAGATGAGGTCGTTGGGTGCCCTTTGGACCCGGTTGTAATTTCTGGTTTCTTTGGGTTGCTCTGTACTGCTGTTGATCTTTGTTATTAGATCTGGGGACCTTTTCGCAAAAAAAATAAAAAATAAACACAACAAAGTAAACTTGACACCACAACATGTTATCTCAGCTTATGCTTCTTTAGTCAGGGAAATTAAATTAAATACCTGATGTCTAATAGGGATTTAGTATTACTCATGTGTAGCTGAGATCAGAACATTGTTCATGACTATATGGCTAAGTATGCCCACACAAAACAACGCACGGTTGTCTGGCTTCGCTTTGTACAGACGATGTCGTCAGTGGCGGATCCAGGATTTAAAATTAGTCAAGGCGAACTATCGGGCCTAAAAACATTTAGGTGCAAATGCAAGTCTATTCAACCAAAAACTGTCCAACTATAAAAACATTTAAAAAATAGTAAAAAAAATGACAACTGTTCACTTAATGCTACAATATGAAATATAGACTCTTGAGTTTTGACACTTGAAATGTTCGCTTAATGCTACAACACGAGAACACCGTTTCAAACGAGTCTACAAAATTATGTAGCATAAATGTGACAATGGTTGTATATTTTGATAAGATGGCAATATACCTTCTAAACTGCAATGGAAAAAAATACGACAGCGGAGCGGAGGGAGACGACGCCACATAGAGCCGCGAGCGGCGGCACAATAGTGGCTATTGGCTAGGGCTCGAGAGTCGGTAATGTTGGGTCAAAAAAATTTAGTTGAAGATATTTTCTTTTTTAGACTGGGAAGGGGATCGATTTGGGAAGATATAACGATCGATTCAGTCTTTTTCTTCTTCTCAAAGTTGACCGATTTGATTCGATCAATATTGGATTGATTTGGTTGTTGCATCATACTGTGTAATCCTATCTTTACTACTATTAAACAAACAAACATTATCTTTCCTAACCACACCTCATCTAGCGTACACAGAACAACCAGGAGTAATTAAAGCCACATGATTAGGCCTACTCATTTAGATCTAACCGTTAAAATAATAACTAACCTCACCAAAAGTACGTTTAGCAATTTCAGTGAGCGGATGAAAAGTCTGTCATCCTACACCTGGCGATCGACCACAACCACGAGCCCCCAAAAAAGGACCACAACCATGATCTGTTTATGCCAAACTCCGCTGCCGCACCTCCCTCCACCGCCCAGGCCCTCGCTCCGGTGGCCGCATCGCCCGTATCCACCGCACCCTCCCTCTGCTGCATAGCCCTAGCTCCGGTGGGCGCGCCGCCCACTACGCTGGCGGCGGCGACAACGGCAATTTCTATTGGGAAGTCGTGGCCGAGGCGGAGCTATAGGCCACCGAGGCTGCCTATGTCGTGGGATGAGGAGGAGGATGGCGAATGGGAGGCACCGAAGATTGACTACCCCAACTCCCCAAGTGTGAAGAGGCACTTGGTTGTGGTGAATGGAAGAGGTCGATGAAGCATAACCCTTCCTACAAAGGCAAGTGGTATGCGCCCCTGATTGACAACCCCAGCTACAAGGGAATCTGGAAGCCCCAAGATATCCCCAACCCCGAGTACTTTGAGCTTGACAAGCCTGACTTTGATCCGATTGCTGCTATTGGAATTGAGATCTGGACAATGCAGGACGGCATCCTTTTTGACAATATTCTTATTGCCGATGATGAGAAGGTAGCCACCTCTATCCTGAAGAATACATGGAAGCCCAAGTTTGATGTTGAGAAGGAAAAGCAGATGGCTAAATAGGCTGCAGCAGCCGGGTCAGAGGACCTTTCTGAGTTCCAGGTAATTCATTCTTCTTCTGACGTCTTCCATACATTATATATGCCCTTCATTTTATCGCTACCTGCATTATCGCTAACTGATTTGGTATGCATATTGCAGAATAGGACCTTCAACGTTTTGTACAAAATCGCTGTCATTCCGTTCTTGGAACCTTACAAGATCAAGATCATTGAAAGGACTGAAGAACCTTACTTGTCTCTTCTGTTCAAGCAGTTCTGCGTGTTCTCTGAAAAATGACATATAATCTCTCTTTGTCTCTCAGGATGTGATTGAAAAGGGAGAGAAGCAACCCAACATTAAAATTTCGATTTTGGCCTTAGTCGCTGTCATCCTTGTTACTGTACTCTTCAGAACCCTTGTGTGCCAACAAGGACCGGGCCGGGTTAGAACTGCACCAGGTACATCTTTTATTTCTTTGATTTACTATTTCTCTCTCACATACACAGACCTGCACCTTCACATATCTGAATATTGATTCCCTTCCTAATCCTTAGTTTTGGGCCTTATTCACTGCATATACACATATACTACTATCTTATAGAAATATGTTGTTTAAGGATGAAGAGGTGGATAAGTTTGTGGCTTTAGTTGCTGAATGTCCAGATCTGACAAGCTTCTCAGCCAGGGCCTACATTAGAGAAGACATATCCATATGTAAGAGATTTAAGGTCAATTGCTCCCCTTTTTGTAATGCTCATCATCTTAATTTAGACATTGTTATATATATGCACCATGGTTCATGACTGTACTTTTTTCATCGTGTTTGCAAAATTAGTCAGTATTATTATGCAGAGACAACCTTTCATGGTTCTGCATTAATGTGTTCTTTCAATTGTCAATTTCTTTTGCTTTGAAACAATATTGATCGGCTGAAAGAATGGTTCTGCGTGGCTTGCACGCTTAGACCTACTTGATGTTGAATTTTATTAGCAAATCTATTGAGAACAGTGTTAACATTCTACATCTTGCTACAAGAAGCTGTACCCGGGAACCGAAGAAGGCGACTCAGAAGTTTCTCCCTGCAAATAATCAAGATTCACGAGGATAGGATGGCAGAGAGATCATGCTGCCATGGAATTGATCTGTTTTCAATGCTTTGCTACTTTCTTGTTTCCTGATATTCAGCAGCCTTATACATTTAGGACTTGGGAAGCGATTTCACATGCATCTCCGATGGTAGTTGATACTTTTGCTGGTTCAGGATGAGCTAATTTGTGTGCAGTTGCTATTGGTCATGGAAAGGCTGGCTATGCATGGCTCAGTTTTATTGAGCTTAGATGGAAAATTTGAGTGGACCACTTAAATTCATACCAAACGAACAAAGGCTGAGTAGTGCCCCAAATTAGAGACACGGTGGGATCATCCTGGTCACTATTAGATTTTGTCGTTGTCATCTAAGAGCTACTATTAGACTTATAATCCTGAACGACTACCTATATTTTTCAATTTGTTTGCCAACCTGGAATGGCCCTTATTTGGGCATAGGCCATGCCTGTACGTTTTGTACAAGTTACAGGACAGGCATTCTATTTAAAATTGATAGATTGCAAATTTTGTTATACCTCCATTTGTCAGGACCTGACCATGGAAGGATGAACACTAAATGATGTCAAATGAACTACATTTGTCGGGATCTCCACATAATAAATGATTCTTGCTCCACTAGCTTACGCATCCGCATTGTCCGTCGACGGGTTCTCTGGCTGGTTATGTATGGGCCGTCGCTTGGTACAGCCGCAGGGAGAAGGGCCGGCACTGAACTACAATGGTCAGGACCTTTAAGTAATGAGTAGCGTGATTCATGACTTATTCTGGTGATAAAGATGTGATACCAATGCAGCCTGATGGTTTGCTTCTATATGAACTAGCAATTTTTTTTGTTTCATAGATGCATAAGATTGCATCTCAGAAGTTTGATGGATTCTGTCATTTGACTGGCTTATGTGAAAACCACTTATTTCCATTCCTCTATACATGCACTTGCATCTCAGATTTTTTTTTATTTCTGGTGCTTATTTACAATAAGATTGAAGAGGTATTTTTCCTGATTGGAAATATTATACCTCATATTCAGTTCAACTATGGACACAATGATGACTTTATGCCATGAATAACAAGTGATTATGTCAGCTATACATTTTATGAGCTTTAGGAATTAGGACTGGTGACAACGCTCGAATTTCCAATATACTAAAATTGCTGCTTAAATTTTTCTAAAGCTAATGAAATTCCCTTCGTTCTGCAATTTCTCTAAAGATATTGGATTCATTGTGCTGAATTAACCTTGCTACTTAAGTTGTATTAATTAAGGGGCTCAAGGGCGCAATGAGAAGGGTAAAGGAGTTACAAGGGAGAAGCAGGTATCACATCAAGCACCAACAACAACATGCGAGCTTAATATTTATTTATAATCTCATCAATCCAGTATGCTTTTGATCATTTCCATGGTAGATCTATAGAACCAGTATAGCTGCTTGATCACACTGACAAACACAGAAATCACTCGATAGTCGCACAAAACACATTGGGAATTTAAAGTGTTGTTTTTTCTAAGCCTGTCTAATGCCTGGCCTATTAGGTAAGCACAATAGTTATTTACTGCTCTTGAGAATATATATGCATTCTGACTCATGCAAATGAGTTTATTTGGTTGGACGTCTCACAGTTTCCAAGTCAGGCCATGGAAATTTTCAAAACGAAGGCTAAGTAGTGCCCAAATTTGAGTGTTCTTTCATTTATCAATTTCTTTTGCTTTGAAACAAATTGCTCAAATCATAATTTTTTGTAAAAGAACTATTACAAAATGCAACTATTTGTCATTGAATTAGTAATAGAGATTCTCTTAAAGCGCATGTTTAGAGCGTGCTGCTGCTAATTTTGGGATTGTTACGTTGGACATTTTCCCCATGGTTATCTTTTGTTAGGATCACATTGTCAGAACAGACTCTTGTGGAAGGTCGATAATATGTATTGTTACAGAGTGATGGTGCAGTTTGAGGCACCTTATTATCATGCTTCACCATAGAATGGCTACAAGGTTTCACTAAACCACTTTAAGATCATAACCCTTCATTGATGTTAATTTTGCCTATAATTGATGCTTCATATTTATGCACGGCTTTCCTACCATGTTTTTATCGCCTGCTAACTGTTTGGTGATCGTTTAGCCAATTCATTGTGAACAATTATTTGCAACTATGAAGCATCAAATATGAAATTCTCAAAGACTTATTCTATGTTATGTAAAAATATTTATGTTTCATAATATAGCATGATTTTAGTCCAGACGTGTGCATGCTTACTAGTGTACCTAGATAATTGATCTTAACATGCACATGTCACCTCATCAAAAGTCCACCACAATATGCATGAGAAAAAGTTTTCCATTATTAATTGATCTCATGCACACATTCATCTCATCACACATGACACCTCATCAAAGGTCCACTCAACATGCATGTGAAAAGTTTCCATTATATTATGTCACTTATATTCAATAAATATTTTCGAATGCATAATAATAAATATAATATATAATATGTATTTTTTGTTTTAGTTAATTCAACTATTCATGTTTCATACCATCAAATCACTCAATCGATTCCCGCAGCAATTGATTCCCGCAGCAATCGCACGGGGTATCCTCTAGTTCTAGTTATGCCCGAAGTGCAATCATTGCAGCATAGTACTGGTAGTGTCCACTCGAGCCCAAGCCAAAACTTTGTCTCCCTCAATCCCGTAGCCCTTCGCATAAGCAGGCACGCAACTGCGCCACCATAGACTACTAGTAGAACGCCCGTGCGTTGCCACGGGCTACAATGCATATAAATAAATTAAACAATTGGTTAAGATCGTCTCCAAGGTTCAAGCTCATTCTCCCTGATACGTCTGGGCGTGCTCAGACATCAGATGGGCGCCCGGCAGGCTCCCCAAAATTCAACCGCCTAGATAGTATGGACCACCCCACATATAGCCCATATCGTTGGGAGAAATGTGCTTGTCCGGACTATCCGCCATGTTATCTCTAACACGCGGTCCCAACACAAAAAACCCACCCCACAATGCACCCTTCCCTTTTCCTGCTGGACCCGTTCTCTGCTGTAGCGGGACATTTCTCGCTGGAGCCCTCTCCTAAACCGGATGATGCCCACCTCACCTTCGCCATAACACCCTCTCTCCTTTACACCGTACTTCCTCACGAACCACCAAGGAGTCCCTGCCCACCATCCCACTCTCCACTCCGATCCCATCCCCTCGTGTTCGTGCCAATCCTCCACCACCATCAAGGGGGAGGAGTCGCACGCCGGTGTTGGAGCCTGTGCTTGCATGCTCGATGTGTTTATTTTAAGATGAGAAAAGGGACGGCAGTGGGGTTGAGGTCAAGTTGATTGCACAGAAATCCTTTTATGTTGTTATTTATCTGCTTTTTTGGTTGATCATCCTTCCATCCACTGGAATGGTGTATGTTGCTGTCACTTGAACATCTTCATTTTCAACTATTGTAATATTTCCATTAATAAGAAAATTGTTTATCTTCCATTTAAGTTGTTCCACTGTTGCCTTTGGATTTTTCTAGAGAACAATATATAATTAATAGCAGAAAAGAAAACATACATTCATATGGGTAGAAAATGGATACAGCAGAATATGCAAAGTAGCATAGAAATTACCAGTTCCCTTGGTTAACCTTTTTTTGCGAAAAAGCATAGATATATTAAGAGAGTTCACTGCAAGTAAAAAGTATCCGAAACATAAATAATAAAAATATATTAAACAGTGAACAAAAATACAGAGGAAATCGATGGCCACCGAAAGCCCTACTGATCATTGATCGCATCTTGAAATAATTTAAGCTTAAGTCGCGGGTATACATACAGGCATTAGCACGTCTCCCTTGCATGTCAGTGAGCCAATTCTGGGCTTGCCAACAATAAAAATGAGGCTGTTATGCCACTCAGTACTGAATAACTAGTCAAGAAATTTACAGTAAGAAATGAAAAGTACAAGTATGCTTACTGACAATTGCCAGTGGCTTCAGGGCAATATTTTCACAGAACGGACACGCCGTTGAGGATCTAGTAGTGGTTACATTTGAGCATCGCATGCGTATCCCATTAGCTTTCAACATGGTGCTGAATTTTATAAGTTTTTTTTTTTGACAGTAATCTGAATTTTATAAGTTAGCTTTTTTATTGTTAATGGAAAATCATGTGAACCAAAAGTTACGTCCTTTCATTGTACTGGTGCCTGGGGCGAACAATATTATAAGTTGGTGGCGTGTCCAATCCGTTCATCCAATCTGTTACTTATATCTGGTGCAATGGTATTTCTGTAACTCGTACAATAGTTGAAGCGGACAAACATGATTTTGTAGAAGTACAAACAAGATTATTCAGCTAAGCCTTTAGCATATGTACCATATGCAAAACGTTTCTCAACCAATCTCTTATAAATCAAAAGAAAATACAATGGATCAAACGTAGGAGCAGAAGAGCAGAACTACAGCCAAGTTACTCAGCCTGATAGATGTAGGAAGTGCAGCATGGTGGGGTGCTTAGATATGTTCTGCACCTCGTGTAATTATGTTTATGCAAAACCTTGTAACATTGCTCTTCTCAATCTTAATACAGAAGACACGCGCTTGCGTGTTCTTGAAAAAAGAAAAAATCCATGGCAATTGTCTATGACACATGAGAACCTCAATCAGTTAAATGAAACACGGTAGGGCAGAAAAAAGAGAACTGTAAAACAAAAGAAGGGAGATTACTCTTATTCGCTGAAGAGAATTAAGACACTGCAAACTGAAAATCTGGAGGTTATCAACACCATTGTTTGATGCAACACGTGAAAATCTCAATTTAATTGTTAGTCAAAAAAAATCTCAATTTAATGACACCACTATTTCCTGCAATACATGAACATCTTAATTAGCTGAGCAAATAGAATAAAACAAAGTCTGCTTACATCCGTATGTAGTCCATAGTGAAATCTCTAAAAGGTCTTATATTTAGGAAGATGGAGTAGTACTTGAGCAAATCGCACACCATAAACTGGACAAATAAGAAGCAGATCCATGACCAGCTAATTTTATACAACAAAAAAAATCTCCAGACTGAATTGGCCTAATTGCAACTACGCCTCATCCGGGTTGCTCCGTCCGTCCACCTGCGACCGAGCGTCAAGCAGAGGAAGGCGGCATGGAGGCAGAGAGAGACCAATGACTATTAGTAAAATAGATTACAACAACACATTTTCTTATAATATACATAGATGCTAAGCAATATTCAATCTAAAAACTTAGCAACCGTGTTTTGTAAATTATTTATACTTCCTGCTAAGAAAACATGACGGGTAAGCAAAAAATAAAGCTGCAGATTTCTTTGAAATGCAGTTCCATATTTGCAAATGCTTGTTTCCTGTAATGTATATGTTATTACCTTCACCTTATTTATGTGTCATGGAGCAATGCCGTGATGGCATATAAAATATTCAGAAAGTGGATACCTCTTTATGCAATGCGTTGGAAGATTTCCTGAACTGTAAACCAATGACCAGAAAGGCAGGTTAAGATCTTTGTAGTTATTTTCTGTTCAGATCTTTGCCTCACGAAAGGTTTTGCATAGAACTTGAACTTTAACCACTGAGCTCGAACATTAAGGAGATAGTGTTAGATACATTTAGCAGCAGTATAAACATCCACAGCACAAAGCCCCATCCTAGCAGACATCTATATGTAACTTTAGATACAAATTTGAACCACCAACATAGCAAGAAAGATAAAAAAAAATCGTGCAATGGTAGGCAAATTTACCTGCTATAGAGAGGAATCTGGGTGCATCCATCACTTAAATCTGGGAGGAAGCAGAGGACAAAGTATTAGACAGAAAGAATTGAAGAGAACCTATCAGATGGGAAGCCACACCACACCGTGCATGAATTAGGCTAATAGCCTGCTGGGTTCCACCTCATGCTATATACAAACAGATAATGCTTGGCAAAGCACACAGCGATAGAAAACACATGTCCTGGCAGAAGTTGCTGCCCAGGTGATGGTGATCGAGACTATGCACGGGATTCATGTTGAAGCACCTAAACACGGGACTGGAAATTGGTACCTCGGCTGGAACACGGGCGTAGGAGTTCTAGCGAAGTCCACGAAATCGGAAGGGGATGTTAGTTGTTTTTAGTAATCTAGACACCACAGTGCAAGCCTACACAAATCCTAGCAGTCATTAGAGCGGAGTGAATGAATCAACTGCTCCATATAGTATAGGCGGGAAGAGAGTAGCAGAGAATCGTTCGTGGAGATGCACCTCGAGGCTGTCAGAGACGACGGCGAGGAATATAAAACCAGGTTGCCCCAGCTCTAGATGGAACTGCCTGTTGTTCCTCTTCTTGTTGAGGACCTTACCGTCCCTGCAACACTTGATCCTCTTTGCCTCCAGCAGCCAACCGGCATGCGAAATCAGAGGAGAAGGAAGCTTCTTGTAGAATCGGAGGACTGGGCTGAGGGGGGTGGCTCCTGCTCCGGGACGAATTCCTGTTGCGGAGACTAATAGACCTGGCTGCAAACAAAGTCAAACATGAGCACAACCGAAGAAAAGAAGACCACAAGATGAAAACATAGATCAGCAACATAGTCAAAATAAATAGAGTCGGGTCAATAAAATAACTCTTTCTCCTCAATCTGACATGGCAGATTATGCATATCTACTAAAAGTACTACACAGATCTAATTTAGTTTCTTTAAGATTCAATGCATACCACTGATTAATGGAAGTGGCAAAAAGTGATCTGGCTAGATCATGCCTAGTGCATGCATCTGACAGACTAGAACTTACCTGGAATAACAAAATTTAGAAGGATCATTCTAATTCTGTCCATCAAACTGTTTTTGAAAAAAATAAAATTAGGGGAAATCCCTCTTGTGGTTACTAAGAATTCCTGTACAAGCACATAAGAAGGTTAGATAATCTAAGTCTAACGTAGTTATAATCTATCCAGCAAACAAGAAGTACAAGCAAACCAACTAACATTTACATGAAGAGAGCAATATGCACAGCCATAGCCTCTAGAGCCTGTCTTTTCTTATGAATGAAACCGTGCATCGGGAGACAACTCAGAGCCTTTTCTTAATCTTACAATTCAAAGTACGCGGTGTTAAGAAATAGTATGATCATTCTAAGCCGCTGAAGGACATGACAGTAGCTATTCAGTTCTACTTGAACTTCATATGCTACTTGAATGCGCAGACGTGCAACTTCCGTTCCTGTAGCAGAAGCCAGAGCCTAAACTTGAAAAAAAAAATGTTGAGCAATGGTGAACTAATCAGGACATATACATGAAACGCTTTGGAGCAGTGCATCCTGTTATCAATGAGATGGTACTCCAGCAAGCCTCCATTATCAATTAGCGCAATAGAAACCTAGGTGCGTCAGACACCTATTGCCATCCAGTAAATTTTCCCGTGTGTGCACGTTCCGTGTGTTAATCAAGCTAACTTTCTGTATTAGCGCATCTGGCCGGAATCAATTAGCGCATCTGGCTCCCATCGTACCTGGCCACTGCCTGCGCCGCGCTCGTGTCTGCCGCTCCCGTGAGCGCCATCTACTCGTGGCCAGTTGCCGCCACGCAGCAGCATCCTCTGCGGCATCTGCTCGACATGGCAGCGGGCGCAAGGGAGATCGGGGACGGGCTGGCGCGGCGGCTGGGCGACGGAGGGCGACGAGGTGGCGGTGCTTGGAGAGCCTCTAGCGGCAGAGCTCACCGGTGCACGCGGCAGAGGCGATGGCCCAGCCCATCGCGGCTCAGGCGGGCGCGAGATGTGCGCGGCAGGGACGCAGTCGGCGGTGGTGGAGAGGTAGGGAGGAGGAGCGAGCACGGAGGGGCCGGTGGTAGATCGTCCGCCGGCAACCGGGGGTGGGATGTTTGGGCGGCCGCCTAGCTGCGTCGGGCGTGAGGCCCTCTCCTGGCGGCTGCAAGCTGAACCCTAGGCACGGATCTCTCCTCGCGAGAGAAGGAAGAAAGCAGCGAGAAATATCTGGGCGGGGCGAAGGCAAGATTAGGTGGCCTTGCTGCTTTTTTGCGTGGGGTGGGTTTTTAGCGGAAGGGTGAAAAACCAAGCGGTGGAATTCCTGCCTGATCGATAGCCTGGCGCCGGAAACCGAGAACAGGGAAGATCTCTCCTTGTTCAAGCTGAGAGCTTGGTGTGTGGATCCAGACGAGATTCCGGCGAGTCGCAGGCTATGGGTGCCGGAGCCTCCGGAGAGTGCTAGCAACCCGGCAGCGCGCCGCCCGTCCTTTCGCCAGCTGCTTGAATATCCCACCTTGATTCACATTGGCCGCCTGCGCGATTTCTCTCCCCCAGAGCTCTGGCGTCGCTCGCCTAGCTCGGATGGAGACAGTGGTCAGAGTGGCTTGCCGGACTCCTCCGGCGGCTCCTTTGGTGGCGAGTGGGCAGTGCAGAACTGGACTCGGGGCGTTCCAGATGACCGTGGCCTAGGCCGGCACTTCGCCGGCCCGGCAGGCGGCGGCGGCGGCGGTGGGACAGTCAGGTCCTATCGGCAGGCGTTGGAAGGAAGGGTGGGTCCCTCAGACTGGCGCATTCCGCCCATGGGCCCGTCGGAGGCAGCTTCTGCTACGCTGGCGGCGCGGGGCCCGTCGGTCAGAGAGAGGCTGGGGGTCCGGATTTCGAATGATCCCCCAACGACGATTGGGTTGGTGACAGCTGGGAGGCTTGGTACACCGAACTCGTCGGATAAAGCTGTGGAGATAGGCGGTGCTGCAGATAAAGCTGTCCTTAAGATAAGACAAGACGTTTCCTCGGTGCCCACTTTGAATCCCGAGGAGGACCGACAGCTCTGCTCGCTTGACCAGCCGAAGGAGCTGCAACGGGAAGATCCCGAGACGCACTCGGGCCCAGTACATGAGTTGTCTGGCGCGGCCCCGACTGTGGAGCTAGGAGTAGACCACACGGAGACTGTTCAGGTGTCACCACAGGAAATCCCAGCCACGGCTCTGCCTGAGGCGGCCACTCACGTGGAGGGCTGGGACCCCGTAGCGGATCTGCTTGCCACCACAGCGGTGGCTGATCATGCCCCGGGAAGGATTTCGGCCGCTACTTCGCCTGGTGCGCCTCAGGAACCGATGGCAGGTGGGACCGCACTGGCACTATCGCTGCATGGCTCTGCATGTGAGATGAACACGTTGCCTGATGCTGGTCTTTGGGGTAGCCTTGTGGCCAATGTGGAAACACAGGCAGCAGGACAACTCTCGTCCAAGGAGCAGGTGGCCCTATCTAACATCAGGACCTTCTGCTCGGGCTTGCTGAAGAAACTCGCCCCACCCTTGCTCAGAGAGATTGAATTAGCCAACGGAGTAAGACCGGGTCAGGATCCTTTCACGCCTAGAAGGAACACTAGATCCATCAGCTCGTCCACGTCTAAGAGCATCTCTAGTGGCTTGTGTAAATATGGTAGTCTATATCTTCATATAGACAATGGTCTAAATTTTTTTGAATTTAGACAACCTCTGTTTTCCAGCGGATTGTGTAAATTTGGTAGTCTATATTTCCAACGACTCTATTTCCAACGGCTCTATTTGCAACGGCTCTATTTCCAGGTCTATATATACCACCCCTCCCACATCTCATCCACCAATCCTGCTCATTCCTCTCCCGAATTCCTCTGTCCTCTCTCACACAACAGAATGATGAGTGAAAACATTTCTTCTGTGAATATGCTCATGAATTCGTCGTCGTCTTCATCCGACGACGACGAACTCATCCTTGTAGCATTCGCAGAGCGCGAGGAGGAAGAGCAGGGGAACCGTCGACGCCATGGTGGTTCCAAGCATGGACGTCAGATGATCAATCGAGGAAGAGATGCGGGATTTGTTCTACTCTGGAATGACTACTTCAGTGAAAATCCTCGCTATCCCGAAAACTTATTTCGGCGAAGGTTCGTAATTAGTACATTACCCTATGTTTGCCTATTTTCCACCTTCCTATCTAATTATAGATTGTACGCACAGGTTTAGGATGTCTCGTAATTTGTGTAAATGGCTTCTTTTTCTCATCCAGTTCAATGAACAAGCGGTGTGCATCTCTTTCCTGCAAAAGGAAATGGAGAGTCAAGCCGCTGCCATTGTAGTGATCAAGCCGCTGCCATACACTTTCATACAACACATATGGAATATTTGAAGCGAATTAGAAAATAGATGCATACCTTATCGGAGAGAGTCAAGCCGCTGCCATTTCTATTTAATATCTGTTGAACGCATGCACAGAACCTGCTCGTGAGCGCTGAAATAGTGTTGTAACGACAAGTGAGTCCATTAGGAACACGCTCCGGCCATGACGGTTTTTTGTGGCTGTTGTAGTGATCTGAAATCCTACCCCAATATGTACTTAAATTCTGATCCGTCCCAGTCACCGCATCCAAACTAGTATTTGCCCATGCTTGGATCAACACCAAGTCCTCAGCACTTGACCAATTTTTCCCTTTTGTCGAGGCTCCTTTTGTCGGTTTTGTTTTAGTTGGCATCCTCACTTGTTCCCCGATTGGGCTGCAATTTGGTGTTCTATCCCAATTTATGTCACTCGATCCCACATCCATCATGTCTAGAAATGAGGAGTTGTTCATCTGTGAGTCCATCTCATTTGAGTTCTCCATCTACACAAACAAACAATGATTTCAGATACATACATGGCAATAGCAGCAATATACAGCAATAGTAGGATATATACAGAGGCAATACATCTGTGAGGCAATAGCAGCAATCAGCAATATACAAGAAATGGCGCTGGCGGTCGATCCATCGATGGCTCGGGTCGGTCCATCCATTTGCCCCCCCCCCCCGCGGCGAGCGATCCAAACCCACCCCGCCCGGCGCTGGTGGCCGACCCCAGATCCCCCCCCCCCCCCGCGGCCGGCGGCGCCGCTGGTGGATTCACCCCCCGGGCCGAGCGCAGCCGAAGCCGCAGCGGCAGCCGCGTCCACCGCGACCTCTCCTCGCAGCCGCCTCAGCTCGCGCCGCACCCGCCGCCGCTCGCGGCGTCCCCTGCAGCCGCCGCCGCTCGCGTCAGATCCGGCGCCGCCGCTCGCGCCCTCCCATCACACCCTCTCTCTGGGTCACTCTGCTCTACGAATCGGACGTACCTCACGACGGCGGCGAGCTCGGGGCAGTGGAGGGCGCGTCCTCCTCGTCTCCAACTGGGCGCGGGAGAGAGCTCGGGGCAGGCAGCTGTGCTTTGCTCGTTGTGGCTCGGTCGTCCAAATGTGGACAATGCGTACCGATTCCGATGGATGTCTAAAATTTAGACCAGGACATACACAAGCCACTGGACACACTTTTTGGCCTCTGATGGTCTATATATGACTTAGACTATGGTATACACAATCCACTAGAGATGCTCTAAGAAGTCCAAAGCATCGGCGGCTGAGACAGTTCTGCTCAAAGCCCTAGGTATCGTTCCCGATGAGCTGGCGATCTCGGAGGACTCTGTGGATCACCTGCGTAGACTTTTCAACTCGCCGTTGCAAGAAAAGCACCTGCGCACGATCGCGGCTATCTTCGGGAAGTCCTTGCCGTTGGACCTTGGGACGGATGGTGCTCCTGAGCAGGTAGTCATGGCTTAGGTGTGCGTGTTCTGGAGTCTACGTGTTGTTCATGTCGCACGTCAAAGTGGAGCTGGTGAGCTGGAATGTTCGTGGTTTGAACAGTCCGGCCAAAAAGAAGGCACTGAGAGAATTCGTAGATTCGACTAGACCAGCTATCCTATGTATTCAGGAGTCTAAACTGGATGTTGTTGATCAGTTCTTAATTATGCAATGCTTTGGCCCATCTTATGATGGGTTTTCGTATTTGCCGGCCTTGGGGACTCGTGGGGGCATTGTCCTTGTGTGGGACTCCTCGATTGTGAACATCTCCAACTGTGTCCGCGACACGAATTTTATTACGGCATACGTCATGCCGTTGGATGGCACAGCTTGGTGGCTTTCCGTGGTGTATGGACCTCAAGAGGACAATGAGAAAATTCATTTCTTGGAGGAACTAACGGCGAGGAGGCTCTTATGCCCGGGCCCCTGGCTGGCAATCGGAGACTTTAACTTGATCATGCAGGCCTCGGATAAGAATAACGCTTCCATTGACCGGAGAATGATGAATAAATTCAGGAGATTCATTGATGATAATGGCCTCAAAGATATTTTCCTTCATGGAAGGCTCTACACTTGGAGTAACGAGAGGGAAATGCCCACTCTTACCAAAATTGACCGTGCATTGGTTTCGGTAGATTGGGAATTGGAGCATCCCGATTGCCTTCTGCAGGCCCTGTCCACTAGCACGTCAGACCATTGCCCGCTGCACCTTTCGCTGAATGACCACCTATAGCCACATAGGAGATTTCGCTTTGAACTTTTTTGGACCAAACTGGAGGGCTTTGAGGAAGCGGTAAAGGAAGCTTGGACTTGTGATCCGGAAATCACTGACCCATTCCATCGCCTGGATGTGTTGCTGCGGAACACGGCGCGGTACCTTACAACTTGGGGTCAAAAAAAGGTGGGACATGTGAAGCTGCAGATCGCGATTGCAAATTGGGTTATTCTGCATCTGGACAAAGCTATGGACCATAGGAGACTCACTGTGGAGGAGAGATGGTTGCGCAACACGCTGAAACTCACATCCCTGGGTCTTGCGTCCTTAGAACGTACGATGGCCAGGCAGCGATCCAGATTGCGGTGGCTGGGCGAAGGTGATGCTAACACAAAGTTGTTCCACCTTGTAGCCAATGGCAGGAAACTGAGAAATTTCATCCCTGCGCTTCATTGTGGAGACTCCATCATCACTGAGCAAGAAGGCAAGGAGGATGCGTTCTTTCAGGCATACCAGGAGCTGCTCGGCACGTATCACATGCGGGACAAAACCATGGACTTAGAGTTCTTGGGAATCACCCCTATCGACCTAAGTGAGCTTGATGCCATTTATACTGAGGAGGAGGTCTGAAAGGTTATCAATGACATGCCTGCTGACCGAGCACCCGGCCCGGATGGGTTCATTGGACTTTTCTTTCGCAAGGCTTGGGAGGTAATCAAGGCGGACATCATGGCAGCGATTCACAAATTTCAGCTTGGAAACGGCAGAGGATTTGGCAGGCTTAACCAGGCACTCATCACTCTCATTCCTAAAAAACATGATGCCTGCCTTATTGGAGACTTTCGGCCCATCAGCTTACAACATAGCATCCCCAAAATCAGTTCAAAGCTGATGGCCTCCAGGCTGTGTCGTCGCATGGGAGAGCTAGTGAATTCGAACCAGTCGGCTTATATCAGAGGGAGAAGTATACATGACAACTTCATGCTGGTCCGTCAGGTAGCTCGCAACCTACATAAGAGGAAAGCCAAAGGAGTCATGATCAAGTTGGACATCTCGCGGGCTTTCGATTCTATCTCCTGGTCTTTCTTGTTTGAGGTGCTTCGAGCCAAGGGGTTCTCGGAGCTTTGGTGCTCGAGACTGGCGATACTCCTCACCACTGCTAGCTCACGCATCATAGTCAATGGTCGCCTAGGAAAGAAATTTATGCACGCGAAAGGGCTGCTCCAGGGAGATTCTCTATCCCCCATGCTGTTCGTCATTGCTATGGAGACTCTCACGACGCTGATGATAAAGGCACAACAGATGGGGGCGATCAGTGCGCTGCCAGGATGCACACCGCTGCAGCGGCTGTCTATATACGCGGATGATGTTATACTTTTCATCAGACCAACGAACAGCGATCTGCAGTTTGTCAGGGAGGCCTTGCAGATTTTTGGAGCTGCCTCAGGACTTTATGTCAACTACGCAAAGTCTGCGGCAATCATGATTCGTGCGGACGATTTGGACAAGCTCAGGGTGGCCCAGGCCTTGCCTTGGAGGCTGGAAACCTTCCCGTGCAAGTACCTGGGATTACAACTGTCGATCAAGCAGCTTACTAGAGCACAATGGCAGCCGATGGTCGACCAAGTGCTCAACTTTCTTCCGGGATGGCAAAGAGGGTTGATTACTAGACCGGGAAGATTGATTTTGGTCAACCACGTGGTTCGGGCACGGCCCACCCATCATCTCATGGTTGCGGATGCACCCAAGTGGGTGCTTAATTGCGTGGATAAGAGCTGTCGTGCTTTCTTTTGGGCTGGGTCAGACCACATCCACGGTGGTAAATGTCTGGTTTCTTGGCAAAGAGTTTGTCGGCCGAAAAGCCTTGGAGGGCTCGGAATCCTGGATCTCAACAAGCAAGGTTTGGCCCTCAGACTGCGATGTGAATGGCTTAAGCGCACTGACAGCTCGAGGCCATGGCAGGGGCTCTCGATGGTAATGGATGATAAAGTGCAATCGGTTTTCAGCAGCTTGGTACACTGGAATGTGGGTGATGGTCGGCAAATCCTGTTTTGGAAGGACAGATGGCTTAATGGCTCGACAGTAACGGAGATTGCGCCAATTGTGAGATCGCAGGTGCGCACGCAAGTGGCAAACAAAAGGGCGGTATCGGATGCACTCTTTTTGCATCGTTGGGCAAATGACATTATAGGTGACCTGTCGGCCGAGGGGATGGTGCAGCTAGTTCGACTCTGGGAGATTATGATCACGATTCAGCTTGACCCTACACTTTCAGACGCACCTATATGGAAGTGGAACAATCTTGGTTCCTACACCTCGGCCTCCACCTATGCCATGCTATGGGAGGGCAGCATCTGGTTTGCTCCGGCACAGGCCATTTGGAAGTGCCGGGCACCTCTTTCTTGCAAGCTGTTCATGTGGCTGGCCACCCAGTATCGACTATGGACCGCGGATCGTCGGTTTAGGCATGGCCTCCAGGATCAGAGATCACCTTGCTACATTTGTTTGCAGGATGAGGACACGGTCGATCACATTCTACTGCAATGTGTTTTTGCACGTCAGGCATGGCACAACTGCTTTGCACAGGCCGGAATCGACCTCACCATGATTCCGTCAGCGGAGGACTGCTTGGTAGAATGGTGGACGGAGCGGCGTGTTCGGGTGGTGTCAAAACAACGAAAAGGTTTCGACTCTTTGGTCCTTTTGATCTGCTGGCAACTATGGAAGAACCGCAACGGTCTAGTTTTTGGCCGCACCACCCAGTGCACTATACCACAGTTTACCTCGGTGGTGTTTGACACTCTTCGTTCTTGGGTGTTGGCGGGATGTACTGGAGCTAGCGTGTTCTGTGAGTAGTAGAGTTTAGCTTGGGAGTGGAGTTGTCTTAGGACTTCGGTGGCATGTCCGGTGCATGCCTTGTGTTGTAACTCTCTGTATATACTTCTGCCTTCTATAAAGCTAAGGTACGCGATTGTGTACTCTCAAAAAAAAAACAAGCGGTGGTGGGAGGCGGTAGAAAATAAAACCGGACAAAAATAAAACCGGAGTATCAGGTTACCAAGTACTTCATTAGGAGTAGAGATTAGGAATAGAGATTTGTCGCTGGAAGAAAACTAAGAGGACTAGAAGAATTCCGGAGGGGTGGAACTCCACTAATGTGGTGCTTATCCCTAAGGTGGACAGCCCAGAGGTGATCACCCAATATAGACCCATTAGTCTGTGTAATGTGGTCTACAAAATTATCTCAAAGATGCTTGCAAATAGACTAAAAAAGATTTTGCCTGATGTAATTTCTCCAACTCAAAGCGCGTTTGTTCCAGGCAGATTAATCACGGACAACGTGCTAGTTGCTTATGAGTGCTTTCACGCAATTAAAAAGAAGACCCATGGCTCTAATGGTGTCTGTGCAGTTAAATTGGATATGCTCAAAGCATATGATCGAGTAGAATGGGGCTTCTTACATAGAATGATGCTGAAAATGGGTTTTAACCCATTATGGGTGGATATGATTATGGAATGTGTTTCCTCTGTCAGCTACAGAATCAGGTTTAATGATACGAAGACAGATGAGTTCATACCCACGAGGGGACTTAGGCAGGGGGATCCCTTATCCCCATACCTCTTTCTGTTGTGTTCTGAGGGGCTATCCAGTATGCTGGCCCATGAAGAAAATATAGGTGGAATAGAAGGCATAAAGGTATGCAGGAACGCACCTTCTATCTCTCACCTTCTATTTGCTGATGACTCCCTTATTTTAATGAGAGCAACTGATCATAATGCAAATACTTTGAAGAGGATTCTAGATACATACTGCACAAGCTCAGGTCAGCGGATTAGCAATGTAAAATCCAGTATTTTTTTCAGCCCTAACACCGGAGTTTTGGTCAGGGAAGGTGTCTGTGGTATATTGGATATTTTAACTGAAGCTTTGTCAGACAAGTACCTGGGCCTCCCTACCATGGTTGGGGTGGACAGGAGTGACTGTTTTCAGCACTTGATAGATAGAGTTTGTCAAAGGCTAAAAGGATGGAAGGAGAAAATCTTATCAGTACAAGGTAAAGAAATTTTGTTGAAATCTATGGCACAAGCTATCCCTTCATACGCAATGTCTGTTTTTAAATTGCCAAAGGGAATTTGTAAGTCAATTACCGATGAAATATCGGGCTTCTGGTGGGGAGACGGAGAGGAAAAAAAGAAAATGCACTGGTTTGCATGGTGGAAAATGTGCGTTCCGAAGAAGAAAGGTGGAATGGGGTTTAGGGACCTTCACAGCTTTAACCTTGCTATGTTAGCAAAGCAGTGTTGGCGACTTCTCCAAAACCCGGACTCTTTGTGTGCACGAGTGTTGTGTGCTAAGTATTATCCGAATGGCGATATTTTGAAGGCACGACCAAAAAAGGGTTCATCATTTACATGGCAAAGCATTGTAGCAGGTACTTTCAAGAGAGGGTGCATCTGGCGGGTTGGTTCAGGCTCACATATTGATATCTGGGAGGATCCTTGGATTCCATCTAGTCAGTCGAGGAGAATTATTACCCCACGTGAAGAAACAATGCTATCCAAAGTTGAGGACTTGATCGACCCACATACGGGCCAGTGGGATGAAGTACTCCTTTGGGACATTTTCCTACCGGTTGATGTTAACAGAATCCTACAAATCCCCTTGCATGTTGAAGCTGTAGAAGATTTTGTTGCATGGCAGTTTACAAGGTCTGGTACTTTTTCAGTTCGGTCTGCCTATCATGTTGAGTTTAACCACCAGTTTGGACGGCACTTTGCTATATCGGATGGTCCTGGAAGGTCTCAATGTTGGAAATATGCCCTAGAGGCAATAATAAATTGGTTATTATTATATTTCCTTGTTAATGATAATCGTTTATTATCCATGCTATAATTGTATTGATTGGAAACTCAAATACATGTGTGGGTACATAGACAACACTGTGTCCCTAGTAAGCCTCTAGTTGACTAGCTCGTTGATCAAAGATGGTTAAGGTTTCCTAGCCATTGACATGAGATGTCATTTGATAACGGGATCACATCATTAGGAGAATGATGTGATGGACAAGACCCAAACTGTAAACGTAGCATTTGATCGTGTCAGTTTATTGCTATTGTTTTCTGCATGTCAAGTATCTGTTCCTTTGACCATGAGATCATGCAACTCACTGACACCGGAGGAATACCTTGTGTGTATCAAACGTCGCAACGTAACTGGGTGACTATAAAGGTGCTCTACAGGTATCTCCGAGGGTGTCTGTTGGGTTGGCATGGATCAAGACTGGGATTTGTTACTCCGTATGACGGAGAGGTATCTCAGGGCCCACTCGGTAATACAACATCACAATGAGCCTTGCAAGCAATGTGACTAAAGTGTTAGCCACGAGATCTTGTATTACGGAACGAGTAAAGAGACTTGCCGGTAACGAGATTGAACTAGGTATAGTGATACCGACGATCGAATCTCGGGCAAGTAACATACCGAAGAACAAAGGGAACAGCATACGGGATTAACTGAATCCTTGACATAGAGGTTCGACCGATAAAGATCTTCGTAGAATATGTAGGAGCCAATATGGGCATCCAGGTCCCGCTATTGGTTATTGGCCGTAGAGGTGTCTCGGTCATGTCTACATAGTTCTCGAACCCGCAGGGTCTACACACTTAACGTTTGGTGACGATTAGTATAATTGAGTTATTATGTTGGTGACCGAAAGTTGTTCGGAGTCTCGGATAAGATCCCGGACATGACGAGGATCTCCGGAATAGTCCGGAGGTAAAGATTGATATATGTGATAATAGTGTTTTGATCTCTGGAAGGGTTCCGGAGTTCACCGGAATGGGTTCCGGATGTTTACCGAAGTGTTCGGGTGCAGCAACACTTTATATGAGCCAAAGGGATAAAGCCCACAAGGTATTGGAAAGTGCAAAAGTAGTTTTGCTGCCGCGTAAGCGGTACTACCGCTTGGTGAAGCGGTACTACCGCCGGAGCGGTACTACCGCTTGTGTGAAGCGGTACTACCGCCCAAGCGATACTACCGCTTGTGTGAAGCGGTACTACCGCTTGTGCGCGGCTGTGCACGGTTCGGCAGGGATCCGAGTTGGACTCTTTCCCTGCGGGCCAAACCGACCTTGTGCGGGCAAAACCGACCCGGAGGAGGCTTTTACTCCAAGTTTAGACCCCAAGGCTCAACATATAAATAGAGGGGCAGGGCTAGCACACGGGACACATCAAGATTTCCCCAAGCCGTGTGCGGCAACCCTAACCCTCTAGTTCCTCCGTCATAATCTCCGTAGTGCTTGGCGAAGCCCTGCAGAGATTGTTCCTCACCACCATCACCACGCCGTCGTGCTGCTGGAACTCAACCACTACTTCATCATCGCTCGCTGGATCGAGGAGGTGAAGGCGTCATCAAGCCGTACGTGTGTTGAACGCGGAGGTGCCGTCCGTTCGGCACTAGATCGGAAGGATCGTGATTGGATCGCGGGACGCTCGGCGATTTGGATCGCGAAGACGTTCGACTACATCAACCGCGTTTATTAACGCTTCCGCTTAGCGATCTACAAGGGTATGTAGATTCACTCTCCCTCTCGTAGATGCTCATCACCATGGATAGATCTTATGTGTGCGTAGGAAAATTTTTGTTTCCCATGCAACGTTCCCCAACAGTGGCATCATGAGCTAGGTCTATGCGTAGATGAGATCTCGAGTAGAACACAAACGAGTTGTGGGCGTGGGTGTATACATATTGCTTGCCGTTACTAGTTGATACTTGATTCAGCGGTATTGTGAGATGAAGCGGCCCGGACCGACATTACGCGTACGCTTACGCGAGACTGGTTTTACCGCTGCGTGCACTTGTTGCATAAAGGTGACTGGCGGGTGTCTGTCTCTCTCACTTTAGTTGAATCGGTTCAATGAAGAGGGTTCTTTTAGAAGATCAAAAAGCAATCACTACACCACGTTGTGGTTTTGCGTAGGTAAGAACGGTTCTTGCAAACCCGTAGCAGCCACGTAAAATTTGCAACAACAATTAGAGGACGTCTAACTTGTTTTTGCAGGGTATGTTGTGATGTGATATGGCCAATTACATGATGAGATATATGTGATGTATGAGATGATCATGTGATGTATAGAATATCACGACTTGCATGTCGATGAGTACGGCAACTGGCAGGAGCCATAGAGTTGTCTTTAATTATTGTATGACCTGCGTGTCAATCATTAAGCGCTATGTAATGCTTTACTTTATCGCTAAACGTTAGCTATAGTCGTGGAAGCAACAGTCAGCGCGACAACCTTATGGCGACACGTTGATGGAGATCAAGATGATGGAGATCATGGTGTCATGCCGGTGACGATGGAGATCATGCCGGTGCTTTGGAGATGGAGATCAAAAGCACAAGTTCATGGCCATATCATGTCACTTATGATTTGCATGTGATGTTAATCCTTTTATGCATCTTATTTTGCTTAGGACGACGGTAGCATTATAAGGTGATCCCTCACTTAAATTTCAAGATAAATTGTGTTCTCCCCAAGTGTGCACCGTTGCGAAAGTTCGTCGTTTCGAGACACGCCGTGATGATCGGGTGTGATAGACTCTACGTTCGCATACAACGGGTGTAAGCCATGTTACACGTGCGGAACACTCGGGTTAAACTTGACGAGCCTAGCATGTACAGACATGGCCTCGGAACACAAGAGACCGAAAGGTCGAACATGAGTCATATAGTAGATATGATCAACATGAAGATGTTCACCATTGAAACCACCTCAACTCACGTGATGATCGGACTTGAGTTGGTGGATTTGGATCATGTTACACTCGAATGATCGGAGGGATGTCAATTTGAGTGGGAGTTTTTAAGTAATATGATTAACTAAACTCATTATCTAAGAACAATAGTCTAAGTTGTCTTTGCAATATTTATGTTGTAGATCATGGCTCGCGCAGTAGCACCCCTGAATTTTAATGCGTTCCTAGAGAAAGCTAAGTTGAAAGATGATGGAAGTAACTTTGTGGACTGGGCCCGTAATCTAAGGATTATCCTTACGGCTTCCCAGAAGGCTTATGTCCTTGATGCACCGCTTGGTGATCCACCCGCTCCAGTTGAGTCTCTAGACGTTGTGAACGCCTGGCAGGCTCGTTCTGATGATTACTCAATAGTTCAATGTGCAATGTTGTATGGCTTAGAACCGGGACTTCAAAGACGTTTTGAACGTCATGGAGCATATGAGATGTTCCAGGAGTTGAAGTTTATCTTTCAGAAGAATGCCCGGATCGAGAGATATGAGATCTCCAATAAGTTCTATGCTTGCAAGATGGAGGAGAACGGGTCTATCAGTGATCACGTGCTCAGAATGTCTGGGTACTCCACCCGTCTGGCTGAGTTAGGGATGCCCCTTCCGCCAGAGGCTATCACTGACAGAGTTCTTCAATCATTGCCACCTAGCTACAAGAGCTTCGTGTTGAACTATAACATGCACGGGATGAACAAGTCAGTCGCCGAGCTGTTTGCGATGCTGAAAGCCGCTGAGTCTGAAATTCAGAAGGAGCATCAAGTGTTGATGGTCAATAAAACCACTAGTTTCAAGAAAAATGGCAAGGGTAAGAAGGGTAACTCCAAGCAGAGTGGCAAAGCAGTTGCTCCTCTCGTGAAGAAACCCAAGGCTGGACCCAAACCAGAAACTGTGTGTTTTCATTGCAAGGGAACTGGACACTGGAAGCGGAATTGCCCCAAGTATTTGGCTGACAAGAAGGCGGCCAAAAACAAACAAGGTATATATGATATACATGTTATTGATGTGTACCTTACCAACTCTCGTTGTAGTGCCTGGGTATTTGATACCGGTGCGGTTGCTCATATTTGCAACTCAAAACAGGAACTGCGGAATAGACGGAGGCTGGCAAAGGACGAAGTGACGATGCGCGTGGGAAATGGTTCCAAGGTTGATGTGATCGCCGTCGGCACGCTCGCTCTTCGATTACCATCGGGATTAGTGATGAACCTAAATAAGTGTTATTTGGTGCCTGCGTTAAGCATGAACATTATATCTGGATCTTGTTTATTGCGAGACGGTTACTCATTTAAATCAGAGAATAATGGTTGTTCTATTTATATGAGTAATATCTTTTATGGTCATGCACCCGATGTGAGGGGTTTATTCTTATTGAATCTCGATAGTAATGATACACATGTTCATAACATTGATGCCAAAAGATGTAGAATTGATAATGATAATACCACTTTCTTGTGGCACTGCCGTTTAGGTCATATTGGCGTAAAACGCATGAGGAAGCTCCATGCTGATGGACTTTTGGAGTCACTTGATTTTGAATCACTTGACACATGTGAGCCATGCCTCATGGGCAAGATGACTAAAACGCCGTTCTCTGGAATAATGGAACGGGCAAGTGACTTATTGGAAATCATACATACTGATGTGTGCGGTCCGATGAGTATTGAGGCGCGCGGTGGTTATCGTTACTTTCTCACCTTCACTGATGACTTAAGTAGATATGGGTATATTTACTTAATGAAACACAAGTCTGAAACATTTGAAAAGTTCAAACAATTTCAGAGTGAAGTTGAGAATCATCGTAACAAGAAGATTAAATTCCTACGATCTGATCGAGGAGGAGAATATCTGAGTTATGAGTTTGGCAGTCACTTAAGACAGTGTGGAATTGTTTCACAATTAACACCGCCTGGAACACCACAGCGTAATGGTGTGTCCGAACGTCGTAATCGAACCTTATTGGATATGGTGCGATCTATGATGTCTCTTGCCGATTTGCCACTATCGTTTTGGGGTTATGCATTAGAGACAGCTGCATTCACTTTAAATAGGGCACCATCGAAATCCGTTGAGACGACGCCATATGAACTTTGGTTTGGCAAGAAGCCAAAGCTGTCGTTTCTTAAAGTTTGGGGATGTGATGCTTATGTCAAAAAGCTTCAGCCTGAAAAGCTGGAACCCAAAGCGGAGAAATGCGTCTTCATAGGATACCCAAAAGAGACAGTTGGGTATACCTTCTACCTCAGATCCGAAGGCAAAGTGTTTGTCGCTAAAAACGGAACATTTCTTGAGAAAGAGTTTCTCTCGAAAGAATTGAGTGGGAGGAAGATAGGACTTGATGAGGTTATTGAACCTTTACTTCAACCTAAGAGTAGCGCAACGCAGAAAGTTGTTTCTGTCGAGCCTACATTAGCTGAAGAGGAAGTTAATGATGATGATCATGAAGCTTTGGATCAAGTTGCTATCGAACCTCGTAGGTCGACAAGGACGCGTACTGCTCCTGAGTGGTACGGCAACCCTGTCTTAGAGGTCATGTTGTTAAACAACGATGAACCTACGAGCTATGGAGAAGCGATGATGGGCCCGGATTCCGAGAAGTGGTTAGAGGCCATGAAATCCGAGATGGGATCCATGTATGAAAACAAAGTATGGACTTTGGAAGTATTACCTGAAGAGCGTAAGGCCATTCAGAACAAATGGATCTTTAAGAGGAAGACGGACGCGGACGGTAATGTCACCGTCTATAAAGCTCGACTTGTGGCAAAGGGTTTTTCACAAGTTCAAGGAGTTGACTACGATGAGACCTTCTCACCCGTAGCGATGCTTAAGTCCGTCAGAATCATGTTAGCAATAGCTGCCTTTTTCGATTATGAAATTTGGCAGATGGATGTCAAAACAGCGTTCCTTAACGGTTACCTTAAGGAAGAGTTGTATATGATGCAACCAGAAGGTTTTGTCGATCCAGAGAATGCTGACAAAGTTTGCAAACTCCAGCGATCCATTTATGGACTGGTGCAAGCATCTCGGAGTTGGAATCTTCGTTTTGATGATGTGATCAAAGCGTTCGAGTTTATACAAGTTTACGGAGAAGCTTGTATTTACAAGAAAGTGAGTGGGAGCTCTATAGCGTTTCTAATATTATATGTGGATGACATATTGCTGATTGGAAACAATATAGAAATGCTGGAAAGCGTAAAGGAATATTTGAACAAGAGTTTTTCAATGAAGGACCTAGGAGAAGCTGCTTTCATATTAGGCATCAAGATCTATAGAGATAGATCAAGACGCTTAATAGGACTTTCACAAAGCACATACCTTGATAAGATTTTGAAGAAGTTCAAAATGGATCAGTCCAAGAAGGGGTTCTTGCCTGTTTTGCAAGGTGTGAAGTTGAGTAAGACTCAATGCCCAGTGACTGCAGAAGATAGAGAAAAGATGAGTGTCATCCCCTATGCTTCGGCCATAGGCTCTATCATGTATGCAATGCTGTGCACAAGACCCGATGTCAGCCTTGCCATAAGTATGGTCGGAAGGTTTCAAAGTGATCCAGGAATGGAACACTGGACGGCGGTCAAGAATATCCTGAAGTACCTGAAAAGGACTAAGGACATGTTTCTCGTTTATGGAGGTGATCAAGAGCTCGTCGTAAAGGGTTACGTCGATGCAAGCTTTGACACTGATCCGGATGACTCTAAGTCGCAAACCGGATACGTATTTATTCTTAATGGGGGTGCGGTTAGCTGGTGCAGTTCCAAGCAAAGCGTGGTAGCAGATTCTACATGCGAAGCGGAGTACATCGCTGCCTCGGAGGCGGCGAAGGAAGGTGTCTGGATGAAGGAGTTCATGACAGATCTTGGAGTAGTGCCTAGTGCACTTAACCCAATGACTCTGTTTTGTGATAATACTGGTGCCATTGCTCTAGCCAAGGAACCAAGATTTCACAAGAGGACCAGACACATAAAGCGACGTTTCAATTCCATCCGCGATTACATCAAGGAGGACGACATAAATATTTGCAAAGTACACACGGATCTAAATGTTGCAGATCCGATGACTAAACCTCTTCCAAGGGCTAAACATGAACAACACCAGAACTGCATGGGTGTTCGATTCATTACAATGTAAATCACATAGTGATGTGAACTAGATTATTGACTCTAGTGCAAGTGGGAGACTGTTGGAAATATGCCCTAGAGGCAATAATAAATTGGTTATTATTATATTTCCTTGTTAATGATAATCGTTTATTATCCATGCTATAATTGTATTGATTGGAAACTCAAATACATGTGTGGGTACATAGACAACACTGTGTCCCTAGTAAGCCTCTAGTTGACTAGCTCGTTGATCAAAGATGGTTAAGGTTTCCTAGCCATTGACATGAGATGTCATTTGATAACGGGATCACATCATTAGGAGAATGATGTGATGGACAAGACCCAAACTGTAAACGTAGCATTTGATCGTGTCAGTTTATTGCTATTGTTTTCTGCATGTCAAGTATCTGTTCCTTTGACCATGAGATCATGCAACTCACTGACACCGGAGGAATACCTTGTGTGTATCAAACGTCGCAACGTAACTGGGTGACTATAAAGGTGCTCTACAGGTATCTCCGAGGGTGTCTGTTGGGTTGGCATGGATCAAGACTGGGATTTGTTACTCCGTATGACGGAGAGGTATCTCAGGGCCCACTCGGTAATACAACATCACAATGAGCCTTGCAAGCAATGTGACTAAAGTGTTAGCCACGAGATCTTGTATTACGGAACGAGTAAAGAGACTTGCCGGTAACGAGATTGAACTAGGTATAGTGATACCGACGATCGAATCTCGGGCAAGTAACATACCGAAGAACAAAGGGAACAGCATACGGGATTAACTGAATCCTTGACATATAGGTTCGACCGATAAAGATCTTCGTAGAATATGTAGGAGCCAATATGGGCATCCAGGTCCCGCTATTGGTTATTGGCCGTAGAGGTGTCTCGGTCATGTCTACATAGTTCTCGAACCCGCAGGGTCTACACACTTAACGTTTGGTGACGATTAGTATAATTGAGTTATTATGTTGGTGACCGAAAGTTGTTCGGAGTCTCGGATAAGATCCCGGACATGACGAGGATCTCCGGAATAGTCCGGAGGTAAAGATTGATATATGTGATAATAGTGTTTTGATCTCTGGAAGGGTTCCGGAGTTCACCGGAATGGGTTCCGGATGTTTACCGAAGTGTTCGGGTGCAGCAACACTTTATATGAGCCAAAGGGATAAAGCCCACAAGGTATTGGAAAGTGCAAAAGTAGTTTTGCTGCCGCGTAAGCGGTACTACCGCTTGGTGAAGCGGTACTACCGCCGGAGCGGTACTACCGCTTGTGTGAAGCGGTACTACCGCCCAAGCGGTACTACCGCTTGTGTGAAGCGGTACTACCGCTTGTGCGCGGCTGTGCACGGTTCGGCAGGGATCCGAGTTGGACTCTTTCCCTGCGGGCCAAACCGACCTTGTGCGGGCAAAACCGACCCGGAGGAGGCTTTTACTCCAAGTTTAGACCCCAAGGCTCAACATATAAATAGAGGGGCAGGGCTAGCACACGGGACACATCAAGATTTCCCCAAGCCGTGTGCGGCAACCCTAACCCTCTAGTTCCTCCGTCATAATCTCCGTAGTGCTTGGCGAAGCCCTGCAGAGATTGTTCCTCACCACCATCACCACGCCGTCGTGCTGCTGGAACTCAACCACTACTTCATCATCGCTCGCTGGATCGAGGAGGTGAAGGCGTCATCAAGCCGTACGTGTGTTGAACGCGGAGGTGCCGTCCGTTCGGCACTAGATCGGAAGGATCGTGATTGGATCGCGGGACGCTCGGCGATTTGGATCGCGAAGACGTTCGACTACATCAACCGCGTTTATTAACGCTTCCGCTTAGCGATCTACAAGGGTATGTAGATTCACTCTCCCTCTCGTAGATGCTCATCACCATGGATAGATCTTATGTGTGCGTAGGAAAATTTTTGTTTCCCATGCAACGTTCCCCAACACTCAAATGAACCCGGTCTGGAAGGAATTGTGGCATCTACGGGTTCCTGGTAAGATAAAGCATTTTGGATGGAAGGTACTTAAGGGGGTTCTACCCTGTTTTGGTGTTCTAGCAAGCCGGCATATCCCCCTAGTTCCTCAGTGCCCATTATGCAAAGTCGGTCTCGAGGACATCCAACACTGCATTTCATGTGTCCCAGGGCCTGCGAGGTATGGTCTGCACTCAACCTTGCGGAAACTATACAGAAGGCAGTGGTACAGGACCGATCGGGGTCCATAACGCTTGAGATCCTCCTGGAATTGCAATCAACAGTACATGAAATACCGGCAGCCGAGCTCATTCTAGTTGCCATGTGGTATATATGGTGGCAAAGAAGGCAAGCAATGAAAGGGGAGCCCATCCAATCCCCTGATAGAACGGCGATATCAATTCGAGTACTAACTACAAACTTTACACGAGCATATACTCCGAACCAGCCAATTCGAAAGCTTGACCAAATATGGAAGAAACCAGATTCAGGCAGTGTGAAAATCAATGTGGACGCCTCCTTTCATGCAGAAACTTTGGTAGGAGCTTGTGGAGCTGTGGCAAGAGATGATCATGGCAACTTCATTGCAGCGGCGACCTGGACCTTGCCCCATGTTTCTTCAGCGGACTCGGCAGAAATAAATGCAATTCGTTATGGGCTGATCCTTGCTGCAAATATAGGATGCACAAAGCTCACCATTGAATCTGATGGTATGGTGGCTCTGGAGGCGGTTTCAAATCCTGAAGCGTACATGGGTACAGATGTGCCAATCATTACGGAAGCAACCCTGCTGGCTATGGATTTTTCAAATATTGCTTTTGTTCAATGCTGCAGGGAAGCTAATCTTATCGCGGATTGTTTGGCAAAACACTGCTTTAGATCTAGTGTGCCTGAATTCTGGGATTCTATTGCCCCTGACTTTATTCTTCCGCAAATTGTAAACGATATGGCTATTGTCTAAGGAATAAAGTTATCTTATGTTCAAAAAAAAAAGAGGACTAGAAGAAGGATAAGTACAGCTAAAAAAAAAGGATAAGTAGGGGTCGCTGCTCCTCCGCTGGCGACTCGGGGCGGCCGCCCTAACTCGTCCTAGTAGTAGATCCGCCACTGGATGTCATGGATTAATATCGGCTTGATTGTGATCTATTTATTGAGTAATACAATCACCTATTCGCACAAAAAAAAAGATCATGTACAGAGCATGTACCTCTGCAACCATCCCTCCCTTCGTAGCGTTCAAGTTGTGCCTTTTTAGTCTACTGTTATCATAATGCCCGTGCGTTGGTTTGGCACGTAATTACAAAATAATTGAAGTTACATTGAATTTGCAGTATACAACAACCAATGAACTTGTAACCCCGCAAATATAAACTCAACAAAGCACGCAACATTCCGCGTGCGTAGTTGCACGACCATGAGAGCACTCATACGTTCTTATAAAATATGATCTCATTGAGAACATGAGTAAGGTGATCGCTTGCCGGTTTGATTGAGCTAAGTGTAGAGGCAGTTGTGCTGTTTGAGGCTCTCCAACCATATTTTTTTTACTGTTTCATTTACAAATGGATGAGAAAGATTAAGGTGAAAAGTGGTAGTGGATAATCCAAAATATCCGATATTCGTATTCGAGATAATGTCTATTCTGAAGCATCCGCATCCGAACTAAAATAGAAATGATATGTATCCAGATTTATTTAAAATATATATGATACGAGATTTTGACACAAATATGAATGTGGGAATGGATATACCCATAACCGAAATAAAATTATGTGAGGTAATTTTTGAAATTCTAGCCCCAATATGCCAATTATCCAACATAAAAGCCAAAGAAGTTGTAAATTTTTACTTTTTATATGATTAAACTTGGAAATTATTATGCATTACAATAGTATTTATTCATAAACCTATCTATCATTAATTTATTGTATGTCGCGACTTGATTATTTCCTGTCACATACTATTGACTAATTTTCTTAACTAAAATGTCGGTGATATTCATATTCGTTCCGAATCGAGTAAACATCCGATATGTATCCATATTCGAGTAACATCCGCTCCGCATTTGTATCCGATAACATTCGTATCGCATATGTATTCGTTTTGAAAATATGAAAACGAAAGCGGGAAGAACACTATCCGATTCGTTTTCACCCCTAATTGGGATGGTGTGGGGAGTAAAATCTTCCAACCCGGAGGGGTCAGGTGGGTTCTTTTTAGAGAAAAGGCTCAGCCCGAGCCTGAAGTAGGCTCGGACCTAACCCGACTTTGAATTAACAAAGTCATCAACCGGCCAGGATTACACGAGCGAAATACAAACGAAACGAGAAGAACCAACAAGAAACGCCCGAAAGATACAAGGGGGCACTCTGCACAGCTTACAACACATCACAAAGCTAGTAACTAGAGATACAGAGATCAAGCACAACTAGCAGGAGTAGATGACCGCAACTCTCAGGCGCCAAGGATAACGAGCAGTAGAAGCACCGCTGGGACAGCTTGAACTAAATGGATGGCAAGAACAAGGATGAACACTGGAAAGGTTGAACGCAGCACCTCCCTCCCCCGCCGAAGAGGGCCACAACCCTCTTGTCTTGGCTCACCAAGAGCTAGAGAGAGCCGAACTCAAAATCCAGGGCATCCACAGATCCTGACCTCCGTGACGAAGATAGCTCACCATGCCGGCCACACTGACCCGGACCTAGAGCGCTTGACAACAGCAGGAAAGCCGCCGCGAGCAGCAGCAGAGAGACGGACAGCAGGGCAGCGGGACAACACCTCAGCACTACACCCGCACGAACCAGCTGCCGGCCAAAGCCCCCACCTTCAGCAACCCACACCCAAATCCATAGCTCCCCAGGCAACGCCTCCATAGAGGGGATGACACGCATGGCGCCACCACTGCCCAATCCAGGCCGGATTTTGGGTTTTCACCCAGGAGAAGAAACGGAGGTGGCAAGAAAGGGACCACGACACCACCTCCCAGAAGGAAACGACGCCCGAAGCCGCTGTCACTACCTGGCCGGACCAGCCGGCCTAGGGTTTCTCCTGGTCCCGATCTGCACCACCATCCCCAAAAGCACCAGATCCAGCAGCCGCCGCCGGCAACAGGCGCAAAGGGGAAGGGGCGAGAAGGAGGGAGCAGCAGACCTTCAAATCTGGCGAGGAAGAAGGCCTCCACGCTGCTGCCGCCGAGTGCCGACGCCCAACCGCCCTTGCGGCCGAGGACGCCGTCCAGAGCCCCCGCGCACATCGTCCAGGGTGCGAACGGCGATGCCGCACCGACAGGGGTCGCCGCCGATCAATCGTAGTCCTTTCTATAAGTAAGAGTGTCGAACTCAACGAGGAGCAGAAGGAAATGACAAGCGGTTTTCAGCAAGGTATTCTCTGCAAGCACTGAAATTGTAGGTAACAGATAGTTTGGTAGCAAGGTAATTCGTAACAAGTAACAAGTAGTAACGGTAACAAAGGTGCAGCAAGGTGGCCCAATCCTTTTTATAGCAAAGGACAAGCCGGAACGAACTCGTATAATAAGCAAAGCATTCTCGAGGACACATGGGAATTCCATCTAGTCACTTTCATCATGTTTGTTTGATTCGCGTTCGCTTTGATAATTTGATATGTGGGTGGAACGGTGCTTGGGTGTTGTTCTTACTTGAACAAGCCTCCCACTTATGATTACCCCCTCTCGCAAACATCCGCAACTACGAAACAGGAATTAAGATAACTCTAACCATAGCATGAAACATATGGATCCAAATCAGCCCCTTATGGAATAGCGCATAAACTAGGGTTTAAGCTTCTGTCACTCTAGCAACCCATCATCTAATTACTACTCCACAATGGCTTCCCTTAGGCCCAAAGATGGTGAAGTGTCATGTAGTCGACGTTCACACGACACCACTAAAGGAAGCAACAACATACATATCATCAAAATATCGAACGAATACCAAATTCACATGATTACTTATGACAAGACTTCTCCCATGTCCTCAAGAACAAAAGTAACTACTCACAAATCATATTCATGTTCAAGATCAGAGGGGTATTGAATAGCATTAAGGATCTGAACATATAATCTTCCACCAAATAAACCAACTAGCATCAACTACAAGATGTAATCAACACTACTAGCAACCCACAGGTACCAATTTGAGGTTTTGAGACAAAGATTGAATACAAGAGATGAACTAGGGTTTGAGATGAGATGGCGCTGGTGAAGATGTTGATGAAGATTGGTCCTCCCACGATGAGAGGATCGTTGGTGATGTTGATGGCTTCGATTTCCCCCCCCCGGAGGGAAGTATCCCCGGCGGAATCGCTTCGCCGGAGAGCAAAATAGCTCCTGCCCAGGTTCCGCTTCGAGACGGCGGCGCTTCATCCCAAAAGTCTTCTCTTTAATTTTTTAGGGCAAATGAGCTTATATAGCAGAAGGAGGGGGCCAGACGCCAGCTAGGGGCCCCACAAGGCATCAGGGCGCGCCCAGGGGGGGCGCCATGTTGCCTTGTGGGCAACTGGTGGGTCCCCTCCATTATTTCTTCTTTCCAGTATTTTTTATATATTCAATAAAGAATCTCCGTGGAATTTCAAGTCAATTGGAGCTCTGTAGGATAGGTATCTCTGATGTGGCTATTTCAGGTCCAGAATTCCAGCTGCCGGTATTCTCCCTCTTCATATAAATCTTGCAAATTAAGAGAGAAAAGGCATAAGAATTGCATCATAAAGTGAAATAATGATCAAATACATTATAAATAATAGTAGGAAATCATGATGCAAATTGGACGTATCATGGATCCAGACCTCTGTAAACGGAGCGACGAAGGCCTCGCCGCCACCGTCACCGGTGGCGTGCGGGCTTGCCCGGCGACCTCCTCGGGTGGCAGCGAGGAGGGGGAGGACAAGTGTAGGTGGCGGCGTGCTACTTGTAGTCTGCGTTGGTATTTCCCCGAAGAGGAGAGGATGATGCAGTACAGTAGAGATAAGTATTTCCCTCAGTTAAGAACCAAGGTTATCAATCCAGTACGAGAACCAAGCAAAATTCCGTTAAGCGCACCTGCACACACAAGAGCAAACACTTGCATGTAGGATATATGCCCTAGAGGCAGTAATAACAGTTATTTTGTATCTCCGAGTTTGTAATGAATGTTTATGTTCCATGCTATAACTGCAATGATTCTCGAGTCTACAATAACCACAAGGCTCGAAGGGAAACTCATGTGCACGTGTGGTATAATAAACGGTAAAATGTATTCCTAGTCTTGCCTCTAAGACTGGCTCAAGTATTGCATGATGATCCTGTTTTCCTGATCATGGGCATGACTATGCCGGCAATTTTGAGGGCACAATTAGTAGAACACTTGTGTTGAATCGCCCCGAATTGATGTTATGCTATGAGATACATTCGTCACAAGTTAATGGTTAATAACACAGAGATAGTTAATGTTTGCATAATTCCTTAGACCATGAGAGTATTGAGTTCCTTCGTACTTGCTTCGTGAACTTTGGGGTTTGTTAAACGTCGTCCGTAACTGGGTGGCTATTACGACGGCTTACGGGTTCACGGAAAAGTATGACAAGAAACGAGATAGCTCAAGATTGGAATTTGCTCCTCCGACGATGGAGAGATATTCTCGGGCCCTCTCGGTGTTACGGTATCCATCATCGTCTAGCCAGACACATTGTGATTTGATCACTGGGATGCCGGAACGCGGATACGAGAAAAGAGAACAAAACCGGTAACGAGGTAACTTGCATAGTGGACAAGTTGTTGATCCACGGGGATGCAGAAAATCTCACCTCGGGTGTTTGTAATATATCATGAAGCAACAGGAATAGCACACGGCAACTAGAGGTTCGCTCGAATATTCAATCGTGTGGGTATAGGGGTCAATATGGGTGTCCACGGCTCCGATGTTGATCATTGATCCGAAAGTGTTTCGGGTCATGTCTATACTTCACTGAACCTATAGGGTCACACGCTTAAGGGTCATCTATCTGCTGAATACTAGACAGGGAGTCTGAGAGAAAATCACCGGAAAAGTTTCGGAGACAACGGAAACGTTCCGGAGAGAACACCGGAATAGTTTCGGTGAAACTGAAAAGTTGTTTCAGGGTATTCCATTAAGTCATATTGGTTCCGGCACATGCCTAGAAATTCTTGGAGGGTGCCAGAATTGTTCTGGTAACTTCTGGAATTTTTCCGGAGAGAAAAACCGTAAATGTTCCGGAGCAGCCGGAACCACAATGGTAGCTTTTCGCTGAAGAAAAACATTGTTCCGGAATTGTTTCGGAATGCGTTCAAAATTGTTTTAGTGGGTACTAGAATTATTCTAGGCACACAGAAATAATTTGGGATTTAACAGACGCAGAAAAAATGTCTTCGTGAATAGTGAAAGTGCTTTATAGATATTTTTTGGAAAGCACCTTTTGGGATATTTCCCAAAAGGCTTCTAGAAGGGCTTGGGGGCCAAGGAAGCCCCTCATGGGGGGGGGGGCAAGGGGTGGCCGGCCAAGGGAGGAGGAGCTCCTTGGAGCTCCACATGCCATCCCTTTTTGCTTTATTCTTTTATGTAAAGACATCAAGTGGGGGTACTTTTGGTATTTTTGAATGCCAACTTTACCCCTTGGCTTTCCTATAAATAGAGGTGGATGGGTGCTCTCCAAACCTCATGCTTGCTCTCATACACATGCCATAGACTTGTCTGGCTTCTCTCTCCCTCCCAGCGAAATAGTTTCGTAGAGCCGAAAGGCTGTCTGGGTTCCGGCAGGAACTAGTTCTGGACGGTGAAGCCCTGCCGGATAGCTGACACCGTATGTGTGCAACCCCGTAGAGAGGTCGTAGTTTCGATCTTTTGCCCGAGGGGCTATTCGAGTGTCCTCCCGAAGGGTTGTCCGAGTTTCCATTCGAGTTTTGAAGGTCCTCCCGAAGGGCTGTTCGTGACATCGTCCAAGGGACTGTCCGACCGCCTCCCGAAGGGCTGTCCAATGAGGGATTACATCCTTGCGGTTGGGAGGTTGTAAATCCTAGCTGCAGGGATCTGCACCGACAATCTACACCGACTCTTCTTCCGCTGCGCTACGAGTCGGTACGGATCAGATCAAACCCTGTATGCAGTCGACATAGTGATCCTGGGAGTGCTCGCTGTACCGAATTTTTTTGTTTTCTGTCGCGTTCCCCTACATTGCACCCAACGCAAATAAGAGGGTTGTCAATCCTCTTAGCGGTTATTTGCAAGGATTAAATCTTATAGAGATAAATTGATAAACTAAAATACTAATTAAAATAAAAGTAAATAAATTGCAGCAAGGTATTTTTTGGTTTTTAATATATGATAAAGTAGACCGGGGGCCATAGTTTTCACTAGAGGCTTCTCTCTCGAACGCATAGCATACGGTGGGTAAACAAATTACTATTGGGCAATTGATAGAAAAGCAAATAATTATGACGGATTCATGGCAATGATCATGTATATAGGCATCACATCCGAGACAAGTAGACCGACTCCTGCCTGCATCTACTACTATTACTCCACCCATCGACCGCTATCCAGCATGCATCTAGGGTATTAAGTATGAAACAGAGTAACGCCTTAAGCAAGATGACATGATGTAGACAAAGTAAACTCAAGCAATATGATTAAACCCCATCTTTTTATCCTTAATGGCAACAATACAAATACGTGTCATGTCCCCTTCTGTCATTGGGATTGAGCACCGCAAGATTGAATCCATCACAAAGCACCTCTCCCATTGCAAGATAAATCAATCTAGTAGGCCAAACCAAATCGATAGATCAGAGAGAAATACAAAACTATAATAATCATGCATAAAAGAGTTCAGAGAAGACTCAAATATTTCTCATGAATAATCTGATCATAAACTCACAATTCATCGGATCCCAACAAACACACCGCAAAAGAAGATTACATCGGATAGAACTTCAAGAACATCGAGGAGAACATGGTATTGAAGATCAAAAGGAGAGAAGAAGCCATCTAGCTACTAGCTATGGACCCGTAGGTCTATGGTAAACTACTCACACATCATCGGAAGGGCATCAAGGTTGATGTAGAAGCCCTCCGTGATCGATTCCCCCTCCGGTAGAGTATCGGAAAAGGCCTCCAGATGGGATCGCGGAAGAACAGAGGCTTGCGACGGCGAAAAGGTTTTCTCTTCTGTCTTTCTGTTGGTTTGGGAATATTTATGAATTTATAGCGAAGGAATTAGGTCAAGATGTGCCACGAGGGGCCCACAAGCCTGGGGGCGCGCCCTCCAGGCTTGTCGCCTCCTCGTGGCTCTTCTGGTCTTCTCCTGAAGCTTCCTGGGTCTCTTCTGGTCCAGAAAAAATTAATCCAAAGTTTTTTCTCTCGTTTGGACACTTTTTGATAATGATTTTCTGAAAAGGCAAAAACAAGCAGAAAACAGCAACTGGCACTGGGCACTGGGTTAATAGGTTAGTCCCAAAAAATGATATATAATGGCATATAATTGCATATAAAACATCCAAGATTGATACTATAATAGCATGGAACAATCAAAAATTATAGATACGTTGGAGCCTCTGGGCCTGCCTCGAATCGGCAGTTTCTCGAGAGCCAGGCCCACGCGATGCACTTGGGCTGCGGGGACTGCACGCTGATACGTCTCCAACGTATCTATAATTTATGAAGTATTCATGCCATGTTTATTATAGTTTTGTATGATTTTGGTGCACTTTTATATCGCTTTTATATGATTTTTATGGACTAACATATTGACCTAGTGCCCAGTGCCAGTTGCTGTTTTCTGCTTGTTTTTGGTTTTCCAGAAAATCCATATCAAATGAAATCCAAATGCAGTGAAACTTTTTGACGATTTTTTCTGAAAGGAAACAGACCCAGGAAGCTTCGGGGGAGCAGCAGAAGACCCACAGGGGCCCCACAAGCCACCAGGGCGCGCCACCCCCCAAGCGCGCCCTGGTGCCTCGTGGGCCCCTTGTGGCACCTCTTTGCGTGATTCCAACGCTGAAAAATCATATATATTCAGAAACCCCCGAAAGTTAATCTAGATGAGTTTTTACGCCGCCGCAAGCCTCTGTACCAAGGAGATCCCATCTGGAGCCCTTTTCCGGCACCCTGCCGGAGGGGGGAAATCATCACCGGAGGCCATCTTCATCATCCTAGCGGTCTCCATGACGAGGAGGGAGTAGTTCACCCTCGGGGCTGAGGGTATGTACTTGTAGCTATGTGTTTGATCTCTCTCTCTCTCGTGTTCTTGATTTGGCACGATCTTGATGTACCGCGAGCTTTGTTAATATAGTTGGATCATATGGTGTTTCTCCCTCTCTATCTTGTTGTGATGAATTGAGTTTTTACCTTTGAGGTTTCACTATTATCAGATTGAATAATTTTATGGATTTGAGAACACTTGATGTATGTCTTGCATATGAATACCCGTGGTGACAATGGGGTATTATATTGATTCACTTGATGTATGTTTTGGCACTCAACTCGCGGATTCCCGAGGTGACATTGGGGTAATCTATGCATAGGGGTTGATGCACGTTTTCGTCCTACTTTCTCCGGTAGAAATCTTGGGGCACTCTTTGAAGTTCTTTGTGTTGGATTGAATATTATGAATCTGAAGTTGTTTGATGCATATCGAATAATCAACTCACGGATACTTGTGGTGACATTGGAGTATCTAGGTGACATTAGAGTTGGTTGATGCGTATCATATGGTGTTATTTTAGTACGTACTCTAGGGCTGTTCGTGACACTTATAGGGATGGCTCAATAGATTGATCGGAAAGGATAACTTTGAGGTGGTTTCGTACCCTACAACAATTTCTATCTTATGTTCTCCGCTAATAGGAACTTTGAAGTGATTCTTTATCGCACGTTGAGGGATTGTTATATGATCCAATTATGTTAGCATTGTTGAGAGATTGCAGTAGTGAAAGTATGAACCCTAGGCCTTGTTTCTAAGCATTGCAATACCGTTTGTGCTCCGTTTTATCACTTGCTACCTTGCTGTTTTTTTATTTTCAGATTATAAAAACCTATATCTACTATCCATACTACACTTGTATCACCATCTCTTCGCCGAACTAGTGCACCTATACAATTTACCATTGTATTGGGTGTGTTGGGGACACAAGAGATTTCTTGTATTTTGTTGCAGGGTTGTTTGAGAGATACCATCTTCATCCTACGCCTCCCACGGATTGATAAACCTTAGGTCATCCACTTGAGGGAAAATTGCTACTGTCCTACAAAACTCTGTGCTTGGAGGCCCAACACGAGTCTACAAGAATAAGTTGTGTAGTAGACATGAAGCTCTTTTCTGGCGCCGTTGCTAGGGAGGTAAGTGCTTGAAGGTATATCTTTAGATCTTGCAATCGAATCTTTTAGTTTCTTGTTTTATCACTAGTTTAGTTTTATAAAAAGAAAACTACAAAAAAAATAGAATTGAGGTTGCCTCATATTATTCGTCTTTATAATGTCTTTCTTGAAAATGATGGTTCGGAAAATTGTGCTCAATTGATAGAAGAAGAATTCAATAAAATATTTGGCATAAAATCTTTGAATGATGAGGATGATTGCAATGTTGTTAGTATGCTTTCTATGAATATCCATGATGCTGATGATATGCAAAGGCATAAGCTTGGGGATGCTATGTTTGATGAATATGATATTTTTAGCCCCCCCAGTTTTGATGAGAAAATTTATTATGATGATAGCATGCCTCCTATTTATGATGATTATATTGATAAAAGTGGATTTGGAGAGGTCATGACTTTATTTAATGATGATTCCACTATTTTGGAAGAGGTTTTAATTGATTATGACAAAAAGTTGCTATCTATGATGATTATTGTGATGACATGTATGCTATAAAGAATAATGATAACTATGAAACTTGTCACCATGATTTTAATTTTCAATTGGATTATGCCAATCAAGTATCGCATGATAGTTATTTCATTGAATTTGCTCCCACTACTATTCATGAGAATAAATTTGCTTATGTGGAGAGTAATAAAATCTCTATGCTTGTGGATCATGAAAAGAATGCTTTATGTGATAATTATATTGTTGAATTCATTCGTGATGCTACTGAAAATTATTATGAGAGAGGATCATATGCTTGCAGGTGTTGCAATAATACCAAGTTTCCTCTCTATGTGTTGAAAGTTTTGAAGTTATGCTTGTTTTGCCTTCCTATGCTAGTTGATTCTTGCTCCCATAAACTAATTGCTCACAAAATGCCTATGCATAGGAAGTGGGTTAGGCTTAAATGTGCTTTTCATATGCTTCATGATGCTCTCTTTGTGTTTCAATTCTTTACTTTTATGTGAGCATCATTGAAATAATCATGCCTAGCTAAAAATGCATTAAAAAAGCGCTTGTTGGGAGACAACCCAACATTTATACCTACTGTTTTTGTGTCTTCACATGATTAAGCTACTGTATTAATCATATTTTTTATGTTTTCTTTCAATAATGTGCCAAGTAAAGCCTTTGGGATAGTGTGGATGCTGGTTGATTTGATTCTGTGCAAAAACAGAAACTTTTGCGTCCAGTGCTGGAATTTATATTCTTGTACTGGAGCGTGAGAAAATTCTGAAATTTTTACACAGTATTTGGTTACAAATTTTTTATGTTGTCCTAATTTTTCAGAATTTTTGGACATACAGAAGTATGGTTTTTAAATCGCTCACTACACGCTGTTCTGTTTTTGACAGATTCTATTTTTGGTGCATAGTTTGCTTGTTTTAGTGTTTCCATAGCTTATATTATAGATATAAATTATGGAAATGATAGAATACAGTAGGAATTATGTGATAAAAATTATGAATCTTGTCTTGACAGTACCTAAGTGGATGATTTATTTTTATCATACTAACCTATCTCACAAGTTCCGTTAAGTTTTGTGTGATTGAAGTTTTCAAGTTTTGGGTGAGATATCGATATGAGGAGAATAAGGAGTGGCAAGACCCTAAGCTTGGGGATTCCCAAGTCACACCAAGGTAATATTCAAGGAATACCCAAGCAACTAAGCTTGGGGATGCCCCGGAAGGCATCCCCTCTTTCGTCTTCAACACTATCGGTAACCTCACTTGGAGCTATATTTTTATTCGTCACATAATATGAGTTTTGCTTGGAGCGTCATTTTTTGTTGTTTAGATTTTCTTTCTGTTATTTAGAATCATGTTTTGTATCTTTTAGTTCAATAAAATGCCAATTATAGCCTTTACCATGCTCAGTTTGCAAGTTTATGTGTTGCTGTTTGAAAATAGAAAGTTTTCTGTTATGTTCAGAATATTCCTGAATAGTCAGAACATGATAAAAATCTGAAATTTTTACACAGCAAGCATGAATGAGTTATATGTCACGTGGTAATTTTTCAGAATTTTTGGAGTTAGGGAAGTATGGATTCAAATTCACCCTTTACAGACTGTTCTGTTTAGACAGATTTCGGTTATAGTTGCATTGTTTGCATATGTTGCTTGCTTAATGCTTGTATTCGTGGATAGGAGTATTAAATATGCAGAGACATTTAGTATGAAATGTTTAATTATAATTTTAGTGATTTTTTTACAGTAGAGAATGTTAAGGTTTTGAGTTGATTTGTACTAACTTATCTCACGAGTTCTTGTTGAGTTTTGTGTGGATGGAGTTTTTAAGATTTGGAGAAACCGTGATATGAGAGGAATTAAGGAGACACAAGAGCTCAAGCTTGGGGATGACCAAGGCATCCCAAGTTAATATTTCAAGAAGTCTCAAGCATCTAAGCTTTGGGATGCCCCTGTAGGCATCCCACCTTTCTTCATCAACAATTATCGGTTAGTCTTGGTTGAGCCTAAGTTTTTGCTCCTTCACATGAGATGTGCTATTCTTGGAATGTGATTTTATTTTGTTTTCTTTGTTGTTTGAATAAAATACTTAAGATCTGAAAATTTTAAATGAGAGAGAGTCCTCACATAGCTACCTATTTACTTAACTACTCATTTGGTCTTCACTTATATCTTTTTGGAGTAGTTTGTCATTTACTCTTGTGCTTCACTTATATCCTAAGAGTAAATTATTGAATGAATTGAATATCATAAAGTTGAAATTATATGTGCTTCATATGCTTGTATCATGTCTAGTAGTAGTTTCACATTTGGGTTAGAAAGTGAAATCTATTGAAGCTTGACAATCACAATATTAGTCATACAAGCAATTCATGAATGATTAGTATAAGGAAGAGAACTCTCACATATAAATATATTATCTTGGACATCTTTTATGATTGTGAATACCTATTAATTATTTTCAAACTTGAGCAAATTAGTTGAAGTTGGACAAGGAAGACAACGTAATGAGTTATGTTTGGGTATATTTGCATAGAAGTTATATTGTTATGGATCCTCTAACATGTGGTGCTTGCTTAGGATCTTTTGCTAGCCAAAAATTCGTACTAAGTAGAGATACTACTTGTGCATCCAAAAACCCTTAAACCCAGTTTCTTGCCATGAGTGTCCACCATATCTACCTATGAATTGAATAAGATCCTTCAAGTAAGTTATCATCGGTGCAAAAAGCAATAAAAAATGCTCCTAAATATGTATGATCTTTTATTGCAAAGAAAAATAAGCGTTGTACGAACTTGTGATGGTAAATAAATAAAAGCGACAGACTGCATAATAAAGGTTGCTATCACAAGGGGCAATATAACGTGACGTTCCTTTGCATTAAGGGCTTGTGCATCCAAAAATAAAAAGCGCATGACAACCTCTGCTTCCCTCTGCGAAGGGCCTATCTTTTACTTTATGTATTTACTTTTATGCAATAGTCAATAGTATTACTTCTCATTTCAACCTTAATTATTCTCTAGTTGGCAAGCATCATGTGGTGGGGAAAGATCCATGCACATATGGCCAGTCAAATATATTTGATCATGAATTATTATTGTTGACAATTATCTCTATGATAAATAAGTTGGGAGGCGAAACATTAAGCCCCTATCTTTCTCTGTGTTCGATGGATGCCATTTGTTCTAAAAATATGATTTGAGTACGAGCAATCATAGAAGACTATATGATAATTGAGTATGTGGAGCTCTTACTTAGAATTTGTTGAAATTAAGTTGAATTGCAATTGTTTGGTGACTAAGAATATAGGTTGTTAAGTTTCAAGAGAATGCATTGTTTGAACCATAACATGTGAATTGATTGCTACTTTATCATGATGAGTTTTATGAGAAAAAATTGCTGTTATGATGCTAGGAAAAGTGATTGAAATTATCATTGATCGAACTTATGCACTATGCTAGAATTCACACTTCATAAATTATTTCTTTTATCATTTACCTACTAGAGGACGAGCAGGACTTAAGCTTGGGGATGCTGATACGTCTCCAACGTATCTATAATTTATGAAGTATTCATGCCATGTTTATTATAGTTTTGTATGATTTTGGTGCACTTTTATATGGCTTTTATATGATTTTTATGGACATATTGACCTAGTGCCCAGTGCCAGTTGCTGTTTTCTGCTTGTTTTTGGTTTTCCAGAAAATCCATATCAAATGAAGTCCAAATGCAGCGAAACTTTTTCACGATTTTTTCTGGAAGGAAACAGACCCAGGAAGCTTCGGGGGAGCAGCAAAAGACCCACAGGGGCCCCACAAGCCACCAGGGCGCGCCACCCCCCCAGGCGCGCCCTGGTGCCTCGTGGGCCTCCTGTGACACCTCTTTGCGTGATTCCGACGTTGAAAAATCATATATATTCAGAAACCCCCGAAAGTTAACCTATATGAGTTTTACGCCGCCGCAAGCCTCTGTACCAAGGAGATCCCATCTGGAGCCCTTTTCTGGCACCCTACCGGAGGGGGGAAATCATCACCGGAGGCCATCTTCATCATCCCGGCGGTCTCCATGACGAGGAGGGAGTAGTTCACCCTCGGGGCTGAGGGTATGTACTAGTAGCTATGTGTTTGATCTCTCTCTCTCGTGTTCTTGATTTGGCACGATCTTGATGTACCGCGAGCTTTGTTAATATAGTTGGATCATATGGTGTTTCTCCCTCTCTATCTTGTTGTGATGAATTGAGTTTTTACCTTTGAGGTTTCACTATTATCAGATTGAATAATTTTATGGATTTGAGAACACTTGATGTATGTCTTGCATATGAATACCCGTGGTGACAATGGAGTATTATATTGATTCACTTGATGTATGTTTTGGCACTCAACTCGCGGATTCCCAATGTGACATTGGAGTAATCTATGCATAGGGGTTGATGCACGTTTTCGTCCTATTTTCTCCGGTAGAAATCTTGGGGCACTCTTTGAAGTTCTTTGTGTTGGATTGAATATTATGAATTTGAAGTTGTTTGATGCATATCGAATAATCAACTCATGGATACTTGTGGTGACATTGGAGTATCTAGGTGACATTAGAGTTGGTTGATGCGTATCATATGGTGTTATTTTAGTACGAACTCTAGGGCTGTTCGTGACACTTATAAGGATGGCTCAATAGATTGATCGGAAAGGATAACTTTGAGGTGGTTTCGTACCCTACAACAATTTCTATCTTATGTTCTCCGCTAATAGGAACTTTGGAGTGATTCTTTATCGCACGTTGAGGGATTGTTATATGATCCAATTATGTTAGCATTGTTGAGAGATTGCAGTAGTGAAAGTATGAACCCTAGGCCTTGTTTCTAAGCATTGCAATACCGTTTGTGCTCCATTTTATCACTTGCTACCTTGCTGTTTTTTTATTTTCAGATTATAAAAACCTATATCTACTATCCATACTACACTTGTATCACCATCTCTTCGCCGAACTAGTGCACCTATACAATTTACCATTGTACTGGGTGTGTTGGGGACACAAGAGATTTCTTCTATTTGGTTGCAGGGTTGTTTGAGAGATACCATCTTCATCCTACGCCTCCCACGGATTGATAAATCTTAGGTCATCCACTTGAGGGAAAATTGCTACTGTCCTACAAAACTCTGCGCTTGGAGGCCCAACACGAGTCTACAAGAACAAGTTGTGTAGTAGACATCACACGCGCGGAGCCACGCTCGAGAAGCCGCGTTGCTTCCCGAAGCGCCGGCAGTTATTACCCTCACCTCCCCCTCACCGCTCCCTCTCCCCTCTCCCCACTCCCCATTCTCACCGACGGCGGCGGCGGCGGCGTGCAGCAGATCGGAGGAAAGCAAGGTGACCTGAGGCCCCTTCACCGGCATCCACATCATAACCTCCTGCACGGCAATGGCGGTAAGCACTTTTTGATCCTTCTCACGTACTCATTCGCATTCGATCCGCGGTTAGGTTCGATCGTTAGGGGAATGAGGAATCGGGGTAAATAGACATAGGAGTGAGCATAACATCGTCATGAGTTCGTAGTACCGATCGATTGAAGGTTACAGATCGGGATTGAGAACAAGGGTAATGGAGATTAGGGGTAAATCTTACACAGTAGTCCTAGATCTTAGCCTCGGCGACCCTGGAGGCGGTTGGAGCGGCGGATGCCTTTCGCCTTGTTCTTGTCCTCCAGCTGCATGATACGTCTCCAACGTATCTATAATTTTTGATTGTTCCATGCTGTTATATTATCAATCTTGGATGTTTTATATACATTTACAAGCAATTATATATCATTTTTTGGGACTAACCTATTAACTTAGTGCCCAGTGCCAGTTGCTGTTTTCTGCCTGTTTTTGGTTTTATAGAATATCAATACCAAACGAAGTCCAAATGCCACGAAACTTTTTGGAGATTTTTTTCTGGACATAACAAACACTAGAAGCTTCGGGAGAAGGCCAGAATCCCCAGGAGGTGGCCACGAGCCCCCCAGGCGCGCCCTGGTGCCTCGTGGGCCCACCTCTGCCCCTTTTGACCTAATTCCACCACTATAAATTTCCAAAAATCGGGAAACCAACAGAGGAGTCCACGAAATACTTTTTCCGACGCCGCAAGCTTCTGTTCTCGAGAGATCCCATCTGGAGGCCTTTTTCGGCACTCCGCCAGAGGGGGAATCGATCACGGAGGGGCTCTACATCAACCTTGCTGCCCTTCCGATGATGTGTGAGTAGTTTACCACAGACCTTCGGGTCCATAGTTAGTAGCTAGATGGTTTCTTCTCTCTTTTTGATCTTCAATACAATGTTCTCCTCGATGTTCTTGGAGTTCTATCCAATGTAATCACTTTTTGTGGTGTGTTTGTTGGGATCCGATGAATTGTGAGTTTATGATCAGATTATCCATGAATATTATTTGAGTCTTCTCTGATCTCTTTTATGCATAATTATTATAGCTTCGTATTTCTTATCCGATCTATTGATTTGGTTTGGCAAACGAGATTGATTTATCTTGCCATGGGAAGAGGTGCTTTGTAATGGGTTCGATCTTGCGGTGCTCAATCCCAGTGACAGAAAGGGACATGACACGTATGTATCGTTGCTATTAAGGGTAAAAAGATGGGGTTTATTCATGCGTGAGTTTACTTTGTCTACATCATGTCATCTTGCTTAAGGCGTTACTCCGTTCTTTATGGACTTAATACACTAGAAGCATGCTGGATAGCGGTCGATGTGTGGAGTAATAGTAGTAGATGCAGGCAGGAGTCGATCTACTTGTCTCGGACGTGATGCCTATATACATGATCATTGCCTTGGATATCGTCATGATTATTTGCTTTTCTATCAATTGCCCAACAGTAATTTGTTTACCCACCGTATGCTATTTTCTTGAGAGAAGCCTCTAGTGAAAACTATGGCCACCGGGTCTATCTAAATCATATATTAAAAACCCTAAAAATACCTTGCTACACTTTTTGTTTATTTATTTTATTTTATATTTTTGTTTCAATCTATCTATCTATCACATACAATTTAATCTTGCAATTACCGCCGAGGGATTGACAACCCCTTGTTTACGTTGGGTGCAAGGATTTGTTGTTTTGTGTGCAGGTGCTGCTAACGAGGTGTTACATGATTCTCCTACTGGATTGATAACCTTGGTTTCATAACTGAGGGAAATACTTATCTCTACTGTACTGCATCTCCCTTCCTCTTGAGGGAATTACCAACGCAGCTCACAAGTAGCACTGCACCACCGTCTCTTCTTCCTCGCCGGAGTCCAAATCGATTGGCATGCTTCGGTGTCCTGGCTCCGGCGCCCTTACAACCATCGCCACCGCAACTTCTTCTTCCACCTCCATCGCCACCGCTTCTTGTTCATCCTCCATCGCCACCACAGTCCCTGACGTGAAGTACGCTGCGGCACGATGGTCATGAGGACGCCTGTACTGTCTGTACTTGGCCCACCTTGACCTCTGTCGAGCGTCGCCGGACTCAGCCTGATTCATGGCCCAGTGAAGGATGTCGACTGACATAGCGCCCTTCGCTGGGTCAGGAATCAGCGTCTTCAACTCCTCCGGCGTCGCCTTCTTCACCACCGCGTCCGACTCTTTCTGCATGTTTGCCATGCTGGTGAAGTTGGAGCAGACTTCCATGGTGTTCTCGAACTTGGTGCGGTCACCGAGCGAGCACCCGAGGAAGAAAGCCCTCCATCCAATGCCCCAAGGGAAGGGGTTGGAGTTGCTGTTGGAGTTCATGGCGGTAGATAGGAGGAAGAGTGAGAGACAGAGAGATGACTGAGTGAGATGGTGGGTAAGTAGTGACCGTGAGGATGGATAAATAAAGGGGTTATGGGAGATAGGTTTTAATGGCGATCAACCTTTGAAATTTGTGCTGTTCATAATGCGCTCTCTTCGTAATGCAGATCGACACTGACAACAAGGGCAAGGAGGTGGTGCCGCTCATGGGGAAGGGCAAGGAGGTGGTGCCGCCTGATACGTCTCAACGTATCTATAATTTTTGATTGTTCCATGCTGTTATATTATCAATTTTGGATGTTTTTATATGCATTTACAACAATTATATATCATTTTTGAAGACTAACCTATTAACTTAGTGCCCAGTGCCAGTTGCTGTTTTCTGCCTGTTTTTTGTTTTACAGAAAATCAATACCAAACGAAGTCCAAATGCCACGAAACTTTTTGGAGATTTTTTTCTGGACATATACAACACTAGAAGCTTCGGGAGAAGACCAGACGCCAGAGGGGTGGCCACGAGCCACCAGGGCCCGCCTGGGGGGCAGGCGCGCCCTGGTGCCTCGTGGGCCCATCCCAGCTCCGTTTGACCTAATTCCACCACTATAAATTCCCAAAAAATCAAAAACCCTCAGGGGAGTCCACGAAATACTTTTTCCGCCGCCGCAAGTTTCTGTTCTCGAGAGATCTCATCTGGAGGCCTTTTCCGGCACTCCGCCGGAGGGGGAATCGATCACGGAGGGGCTCTACATCAACCTTGCTGCCCTTCCGATGATGCGTGAGTAGTTTACCACAGACCTTCGGGTCCATAGTTAGTAGCTAGATGACTTCTTCTCTCTTTTTGATCTTCAATACAATGTTCTCCTCGATGTTCTTAGAGTTCTATCCGATGTAATCACTTTTTGCGGTGTGTTTGTTGGGATCCGATGAATTGTGAGTTTATGATCAGATTATCCATGAATATTATTTGAGTCTTCTCTGATCTCTTTTATGCATGATTATTATAGCTTCGTATTTCTTCTCCGATCTATTGATTTGGTTTGGCCAACTAGATTGATTTATCTTGCCATGGGAAGAGGTGCTTTGTAATGGGTTCGATCTTGCGGTGCTCAATCCCAGTGACAGAAAGGGACATGACACGTATGTATCGTTGATATTAAGGGTAAAAAGATGGGGTTTATTCATGCGTGAGTTTATTTTGTCTACATCATGTCATCTTGCTTAAGGCGTTACTCCGTTCTTTATGGACTTAATACACTAGATGCATGCTGGATAGCGGTCGATGTGTGGAGTAATAGTAGTAGATGCAGGCAGGAGTCGGTCTACTTGTATTGGACGTGATGCCTATATACATGATCATTGCCTTGGATATTGTCATGATTATTTGCTTTTCTATCAATTGCCCAACAGTAATTTGTCTACCCACCGTATGCTATTTTCTTGAGAAAAACCTCTAGTGAAAACTATGGCCCCCGGGTCTATCTAAATCATATACTAAAACCCTAAAAATATTTGCTGCACTTTTTGTTTATTTATTTTATTTTGTATTTTTGTTTCAATCAATCTATCTATCATATACAATTTAATCTTGTAACTTACCGCCGAGGGATTGACAACCCCTTGTTTGCGTTGGGTGCAAGGATTTGTTGTTTTGTGTGCAGGTGCTGCTAACGAGGTGTTGCGTGATTCTCCTACTGGATTGATAACCTTGATTTCATAACTGAGAGAAATACTTATCTCTACTGTACTGCATCTCCCTTCCTCTTCAGGGAATTACCAACGCAGCTCACAAGTAGCACCGCCCATGGAGCCGACCACGCCAGAGGATGTGCCCACGGATGAGGACATGGTGCCGGAGGAACCCCCTAGCGGCAAGCGCCGTAAATACGGCCACTACCACGAGGAGGGAGGTCCTACCCACTTCTGCAAGGTGATCCTTGCTCCTCAGCTTGAGTGCATCCCGATGCCCCTGGACTTCAGCAAGCACTTCCCGGCGGTGCCGCAACACTTCCAGCTGAGGACCAACACCGGCTGCTCATGGAGGGTGACTGTCCGACTGATGGACGGCACGGTGACCCTTGATCAGTGTTGGGCCCCATTCGCCGCCGTCCATCAGATCAGGATCGGCTACATGGTGACGTTCAAGCTGCTCACTCCGGACACGCTCAAGATCATCGTCTTCAACGACAAAGGCATTGAAGTGGTGACCAAGTGCGACAGGCATGACGACGCCTTCACCGTCAATGTCTAGGACTGCCCTTCCTATGGTCCAACTGGTTTAGTTTCTTATCGTACTACTTTGCGTTTGAACTGATATGTTTAAGTGTGGCACTTTATTTAAACTGCGGTTAGCTATGGTTTACAACTATCTTCTGTTATGTGTGTATGATTTTTTCTTCACGCCCCTGTGTGCTGGTAACCTCACCACCTCGCTGAAGAGATTACCAGACAACAACTGTTGCATGGAACCAAACACGGTGTAGTTGCGTAAGCCGAGCCAATGCAGGCAACCAAACGACATGCCAAAATTGCTCTCCTAATGCGAGAAGCCTAAATGCGGGCAACCAAACAATATGCAGATGTTGCATTTTTGCCTGTTTTCCTTCAACCAGTCTCCGATGAGCCAGGCCGAGCTAGTCAGACCCGGCTCATGCGGCAACCAAACACGTCATCTATGCATGGGTGTCTGCGTCTACATTGTGTTGAAAACATTCATCTTTTTGGTAAAAGTTGTTTTTTCGGTCAGCATTTTTTTGATGCACTTTGCGTACCCTGTCTTCCTGGCCGGCTCCTAATCGATCGATCCGATCGGGTCGAAAAGCAAGCAGCGGCACGTGCTAACACCGACTTGGGCGCCGTTTACAGATGGTATAATTACTTCTTCCGCTCCCGGGATTATTAAGCTCCAAGGGAATATCGGCAAGATCACATCCATAGCCTTCGCAAGGCAACAAAATTGCAACCGATTGCTGCCAAACAGGTCGATTTCGACCGATCTCCTCCGCTTATGTGGTTCTCTGCTGCCCTCGCCGCTTCCCCTCCCATCCTCCTTGTCCTTGCGCGCACGGGGAAACGACGCCGGCGAGATGGCTCCTCCCCGCACGGTGCTCTGCGTGGGTGACGTCCACGGCTACATCTCCAAGCTGGAGAGCCTGTGGGCGAACCTCCAGTCCGCGCTCCCCGCCGACGCCTTCGCCACCGCGCTCGTCATCTTCCTCGGGGACTACAACGACCGCGGCCCGCACACCCGCCGCGTCCTCGAATTCCTCCTCGCGCTCCCGGCCCGCCATCCGGCTCAGCGCCACGTCTTCCTCTGCGGCAACCACGACCTCGCCTTCGCCGCCTTCGTCGGAGCGCTGCCGCCGCCCCCCGACGGCTCCCCTTTCGCCGCCACCTGGGCCCAATACATCGACAACGAGGCCCACGAGGGTTGGTTCCGCGGGCCGGGGCACGAGGACATGCACGTGCAAGGGAGGAGATGGGGCGGCGTCATCAAGGAGAGGTGGAACCCCAAGAAGGGCCTCCCGTACAAGGGCTCTATCTACGATGCTCAGCCCACATTCGAGTCCTACGGCGTCGCCCATGGATCCCCAGGTCAGTCTAGGAATTTCCCCATATCAATTTGCTTCCATGCTGACCAAATACTACTACTGTTCATACTTCAATTGCTTATGATGTGAATTGCCACTGCGGAAGAAACGGTCATATAATAAACTAGAGATGTGGACGTTAAAGTCAAAGCCATTAACAGAGCTCAAATGACGCGATCCGTTGTTAAACCCTTACATATTCCACTTGTTTATATTTTATTGACGGAATAGTGTCTCATCGACTGTGAAGTAGTAACACAGAACACCTTCCAGTATGAAGGGCCAGTTTTCATTGTTACAACATTGCAGTGCAGTGTTGGAGCATAGAGACCACTCACACTTCACAGTACTGACAACCACCTGTTTCATCTCTAGAAAGTCTGCATAGTACACTTTCCTGACATTGCCGTTATTTACATACTTATGAACTATGATCACTATTTTTTCCATGGAAACATCGCAATGCCTGCTTTATTTAGATTAAAAATCACCCTGTTTTTGCCAATACAAGAGTACACAATCAATATCGTATAGGTATTGAGTTCTGTTCACTGAAATCAAATTAGTGGTTTACAATATGTGATTAATACTTATAGCACCGTCATCATGATATTAGCCTACATTAAATTAATTTGGAAAATGCTAATTATTTCCAACAATCCCCAAACTTTGTTTATGGAGTTTTTGATTCAAGGCTTGTTACTGTTCTGAAACTGAACATGTTTACGGGTGTGCTTTTAAGAGTTGGCAAGTGAAAACCATCTTGTGGTTCATGACTATGAATGTATATTGGGTATTGGCTAGCACACCTGAAAGAGCGCTTATTCCTGAACGGGAGAAAGTGTTCAAGGATACTGCCACACTCTTTGTGGATGCCGTCATTAGCGTGAGAGACAAGTTGGGTACAATGGTACATGTATTTGAATATAAGTAATGCCAAGGAACCGTGGGATGCGCTCAAAGCTATGTTCGGCGCAACTGATGTTGGCAATGATCTGTATGCTATGAAGCAGTTTCATGACTTAAGGATAGTTAATAACAATCCTGTGGTAGAACAGACTCACAAGATACAATGCATCGCTAAGGAACTTGAGCTTCTTAGGTGTGGGCTACTCGACAAGTTTATCGCCGTATGCATTATTGCTAATCAAGTCGTGCATTCGGTTCCCCTGAATCGATTTGTTTGGTGCTTTGGGTCTTGGAGAAATTCGGTTATCAGAATATGTTGACCGATCCGTTTCTTCAAAAAACACCAAGCGAGACTTCGGTCCACTAAACATAATTTCGGTGCTCGGTTAACACCGATCAACACAGTTCTGTAAAACGCAATCGATGCATAAAATCTGAGCTTCAAGAGACCAAACACAACACATCTCCCATGAAAAACAACGGCGGCGCATGCCCGAGCGCATTATTGGATTGCGACCAGGAAGGACTAGACCATCTGATCTTCAAAAGGACAATGAGCTATGGGAGAAGCGAGAGCTGTGAGATTCCGCCTGACAGAGGGAACATAGCGCACCGCAACTAGGGCTTATGTGAAAGCCAACGCAACTCGTCGGTGAGGGAGTTTGGCAGGAAATCGAGTTCTAGACATGCCTAGGCATGGGATCTTGATGTCTCAGGGTGGATAGGAGCAGAGAAGGGGGCGGCTAGAGATAGGGCAGGGAGGGTTTCATCGCATTTGGGGTTAAGCAGCGGAGCTATTGGGCCATGGACCCCGAAGTTTTATATGGAGTTGGGCCTCTTTGTTGGTGTCTCTTTGGAACGTCGGTGTATTCGGGTACTCGAGGCGAACACCCGAATTAACCAAACTAACTGCGGTTTTGCAGCGTTGATGACCAAAGATCTGACTGAATAAATCTGTTTCGGTGTATTCGGATTCGGGCTTGGTTAGTTCGGGTTGGCGCTTCGGTCATCAGTTTATATCCCCACCCTAAATTGCTAACCTTACTCAGTGAAGAAACTAGGCCACTTCTAAAGCACCGAAGCCGGGAGATCTCTATTGAGAATCTCATTGTATCTTTGGGTGTACGCGAGAGCAAAATATACACACACTAAAGAGGCCGAGAGACAGTTTAGCGTTAGTGTGGTGCAGAAAAATCCATGAGTTCCAAGGGAAAAAACGTGGTCGTTCAAACTACCAAGTTCAAGAAACAGAACGAGGACACATATGTGCTATGTGTGCGCTGAACCTGGCCATTGGGATGTCAAGTGCCCATCGCAAGGGTGGGAAGGGTCAGCTAGTATAGAACAAAGTTTGTCAACCTGCAATTGGCAACAATGATGATACAACACCTAGGTACGGTAATGTGGTGCGGAGCACCCTACGGTCATCCCCATGGACATACCACCATCGCCCCAATCACCAAGTGGATCGATCACAAGAGCACGTGCAAGAGCTATCGAAACCGAGGTTACCTCTCTCCTTATTGAGCTTCCCCTTGATTCACTTGAGACATGGCTACTACCTCAAGCGGAGACATTGTGCATCCTTAGCTACCAAGAGGACAGCCATGGAGAAGCCAAGGACCAAGGCCAAGTTTGGGCGAAAGCGGAGCAAGAAGGAGGAGAGGAGAAGTGCTGGCGCTTGCAGAAAGCTAGACGTCCGGGTCCATACCCGGACGATCCAGGCTCGGCCAAAAGAAATGGCCCCCCTTACTAAGTGTCCGAGCCAGGCATCCGGGCACCAGCCGGATCATCTGGGCAGCCACCTGCATCAGCCGGACCGTCCGGCTACACCACCAGGACACACCCGAAGGCCGACCCCGAAGCCGGATCGTCCAGGACCGGGCCTCGATAATCCGGAAGATGCCCGGACATCCGGACTGCGTCCCGGATGTTCGGTCCCCCACCAGCTGCTACGACGTAGCCGGACCATCCGGGTAGTTACCTGGATCATCCGGCCAATGCTCGGATCATTCGGGTACCTACCCGGATCATCCGGCCTTGCCTGCGTGCAATACGGCCCAAGTGGCTATGTATCCCTTTCCTTCGCCCCCTTTGCACTAGCACTATAAATAGACGATCCCCACTTCGTTTCTAGGGTTAGCAAAGTATATTGAACTAAACCTAGAGAGCTTTGCTCATCTATCACTCCATTGGAAACCAAGACCTCCATTGGAGAAGATCCCTTGTGGATTCAAGGCCCCTTTAAGGGAAGATCCATCCATGGATGCAAGGCCCCTACTCTAGGGAAGATCTACCTACCCCCAAGACCTCATCTCCTTTGGATTTGAGAACTCTACCCTAGTGCTATTTCCCTTGGATTGCTCTTGTATTCTTGTGAATCTCATGTGTGCTATTCTAGTGGATGTGTGATTTGGACATGTTTGAGTGATTTCCCTTTGTGTTCTTGCTTGTTCTCCTCCAAGTGTGAAAAGATTGGCCATCTAGGGTTCCACCCTACATCATAATGGTACCTAGTGTACTTCATGTTTCTTAGTCTACCAATTGGTGGATTGATATCGGAGCTAATATTCATGTGTGTGCTGATATCTCCTTGTTTTCTTGTTACCATGTCGCTCATGATTCCATCCTAATGGAGAATGGTTCACATGCTTCTATTCATGGTGTTGGCATGGCATATTTGAAGTTTACTTTGGAAAAAAATCGTGCAACATGTGCACTCAATAAATAATAATCTCGTTATTGGTGGCATCCTTTGCAAAGATGGGTTTACATTGGTTTTTTAGTCCAATAAAGTAGTAGTGTCAAAATATGTGCTTTTTATTGGTAAAGCCTTTGAGTGAGGAGGTCTGTTTCGCCTTTACGTGTCACATTTTTATAATTAGGTTGTGAACCATATATGCACTAGTGTTATTGAGACCGGCATTCATGACTTTGTCACATTAATTTTGGTTGTATTATGTGCCTTGCCAAAATCCTGAGTTTCACCTTACCAAAAGGCTCTAAGTGCTAAGCTTGTGTGGCTCTAAGTGCTAAGCTTGTGTGCAAGCTAAGCAAACCTTGCAAGCCTTACAAGGCTGCCGGGAGAGAAGCTTGGCACCATTGGAGCTCATGCGTTTTGATCTATGTGAGATGGATGGTGTGTCGACAAAAGGTGAAAATAAATATTTCATGACTTTGATTGATGATTCCACTAGAGAAACTTGGCACCATTGGCACCATTGTGGCAACCTGCGTCATTCAACCGAAACTAATGTGCCAAAGTGGTGAATGCCAAACATCGGTTTTGTTGACACTAGTGATATGTGGTTCACGGCCTTGTTACAAAAATCTGATGGGGAAAGGTAGAACGAACCTCCGCACTCATAGCCTTTTCCAATAAAAGGTCCATACTTCGACACTACATTATTGGACTTAAAAACAAACTTAAATCCATCTTTGCAAAGAATGCAACCACTAACGAGATTATTATTTGTCGAGGACACATACTGCACTATCTTCCTTGAAGTAAACTTTGGATGTACCATGCCAACACCACGAACGGAAGCATGTGAACCGTTCCTCATTAGGACGGTGGAAATCCCGAGCGACCTGGTAACAAGAAAAAACAAGAATATATCAACATACACATGAATATTAACACATATCTCAGTCCACTAATTAATAGACTGGCAAGCAGAAAGGACAATAGGTACATTACCGTACCCAAGTACTACATCATCAATTGCCAATGATCGGGTTGACAGACTTTGAGTTTTGTCTTGGCTGACCCTTCACGCCCTTGCGAAATGGGCACTTCTAGGTTCACCGCACACATAGCACATATCCTTGTCCTGCTTCTGCTTCTTCTTGAACTTGGTAGTTTGAAGACTCATTTTTTTCCCTTGGAACTCATGGGATTTTTGTGCACCACATTGACGCTAGACTGTCTCTCAGCCCCCTTTGTTCTCTTCAACACCCAAAGATCAAATGAGATTCTCAATATAGATGTCCTGTCTCTGGTGCTTCAGAGAAGTGGCAAAATTTCTCCATGGAGTAAGGTTAGCAATAATGCATCCAATGACAAACTTGTCGGGTAACACACACTTAAGGAGATTAAGTTTCTTAGCAATGCATTGTATCCCATGAGCCTGTTCTACCACAGGACGGTTGTCAACCATCCTATCGTCATGGAACTGCTCCATAGCATACAATTCGCTGCTTGCATCAGTTGCGCCGAACATAACTTTGAGCACATCCCACAATTTCTTGCCATTACGCATATGCAAATGCATGCCCACCAATTTGTCTCCGGTCACGCTAATGACCGCACCCACAAGGAGTGTGGTGACATCTTTGAACGCTTTCTCATGTTCAGGAGTAAGCGCTCCTTAAGGAGTGCTAGCCGACACCAGAACACGTTCATAGCCGTAAGCCACACAAGATGGTTTCTATTTGCCAACGCTTAAAGTGCACACCTGTAAACGACTCACTTTCAGAGCAGCAACAAATCTTTGAATCAAAAATTGTGAACATGTAAGGTGTTTGGATTGCTGAAGTAATTAGCGAATTTGTGAATTGTATAATCCAACTTAGTATCATGACGACAATGGTAACAATATTAGTCGCATACTATAGACTAGTCATGTGATTGCCTACGAAACATAGAACCGACATACTATCTATGAATTTCACATGTATAGCAAACAAACGTGGACTAGTGAGAGGATTAACTGAATGTACTCGCAGGTCGAAAAGACCCCGGCAGCAACGTTCTTCGCGACACCAGCGATGTCACCAGTGTCAACCATGGCGAGGTCGACGAAGTCGTGGAAGTAGTCGAACAAAGGCGAGCGGTCGCGTCGAGACGCTCCCCAAAACCTTACTAGTCTTCATGCGATGTACTCCCTCCGCCCCATAATGTAAGGCGTTTCAAAAAACGTCTTACATTATGGGACGGAGGTAGTAGCTTTTTGCAAAGGGCGCAGTTCTCGAGGCCCGCCCTTCCGTGCACGCAGTTGCCGGGAGGGGAAGCCAAGAATAGCACAGCAAGAGGAACGGTGGGGTGGTTCGAGATAAACCCACATCCGAGTCGGTAACAACCCACCATCCGAACAAATTGGGAACAACTGTTATTAAAGTGCTTGTTAATGACTCGTAATTCATAATAATTAATTACCCATTCCAACCTGCAAAAATAAATCGCACACTTGTCATGGGTCTCAGCCCGGCCTGTTCACGAAACGCGACGCACATGCGCTTTGCATGGCGGGCGGTAGAGGAGGAGCACGTGTGTATAAGTGCTCTTCTCAAGCTCAAGGAGTGAGTCCGTTTTATGTTTATTTAGCGAAGAATCCGTTTTATGTTGGTCTCTACTCTCCTGCACTCTACATGTAAGACTAAACTTCCTACCCATACATGCAGCCGTAGTGGGCCTTTGATATTTTCCTGGAATTATTTCTTATAAGGGCTAATGCCCACATACTGTCACAGTAATGCACCCACCATAATTTAACCAAGCAGTTTCTAATTTGCCAGCGGTTCTAATTACACTGTAGATCTCATGAAAGCTGTGCCTGAGGAGCACAAGAAGTTCCTGCATGACTTGGTTTGGGTCCATGAAGAGGTATGCATTCTTTTCTAGTGCAAAGTATACTAGAGATGCAAGACGTATTTCTGCTTTGGTGTTTCATGTTATCGTTATATTGCAGGAAGACGTTCGTATTGATACAGATGGAGGCCAGATTCTATGCAAACTGATCGCGGTTCATGCCGGCCTGGAAAAGTCATTGGATTTGAATGAGCAGCTTAGAGTTTTGAGAAGTAGAGACACAAGTGTGCCAAAAGTTCAAATGCTTAGCGGGAGGCAGGATGTTTGGAACATACCACAGGTGAGCTAATATGTGATCCTGTTGCACTATATCTTGCCAGAGACGAACAATTTACTCTCCGGTTTCTTTTCTGTGTTATTGTGTCTAATTTGGTGTCGCAGTTACCTCAGTACACTCGTGTAGTGTGTAGTTGCAAACAAGATAAAGTTAATTGCATTAGATTACCATCCTTGTCGATTATATAGAAGAGACCAACATAGTCTACACAATGCTTTTTCTAATTGTATCTAAAGATGCCGTGAGACATACATGGAGTCACGTATTTTATATCACCTGCAGTACTAGTGAACCCGTCATTGGCTTGATATTGCACCATGCTAAGTTCTGTTGACACTAAAGTCTGATATTAAGATTGGTGTGGTATGTGATTATTCCTAGAACTACTAGCCTTAGTGAAGCCTGCACAGTTAGCCCCAAAATTGTTTGATTTGTCACTTCTCTGAACTGTGGAAATGTTATGTACGCAGTTTTCCTCAGCATCTTATTCTTGGTTTGGACTAATTTATATACTCCCTCTGTCCCCAAAAAACTGTCACACCTCTTAACCACAATTGTGCATGAGTTAGTTAAGAGCTGCGACAGTTTTTCTGGGACAGAGGGAGTACATAGGAGTTCGTAAAAAAGTGTATATACATAGGGCCATAGGCCAGCGAAATGCTTTTTTTTAACAAAGGCAAGCACTTTGTCATATTTCATTAAATAGGAAGGACAGTGACATAAATATATACACAACAAAAAGGCCAAGGTGGGCGAAAACCCCTAAAAATATATACTACTGAAATTAGTGCTCCCAAGTGCTTTGCACGGCTACCACCAAACAATTTGCCTAGCTCTTGATTCTTATGGGGTGAACAGCATGCTGCTAACTGATCTGAAGACTCTTGCACTCAATGTTTGAATGAAAGTGTAGAGTTTTCTCACCAGATGTGTGAGCACATAATCTTTGCTTGCTATGATGCAAGTACTGACAAGTGCCATTTTCTCCTTTTATCAAATTATTGAGCCAGTTTTCTTTAGCACAGACCGTTGGTGATGTGTAAAGAAAAAAAAAAGTGTGGCATGCAGGAAATTTGATTACAGCTGTCAACTGTCCTGCTTCTAATATGCTTTAAACTAGCAGCAAGGTGCATTGGGTGAAGTTAGGTTACAGAAATCACACCAATTTGACTGTCACTCTGGAACTTGGGATGGTTTAGCCCATTTTAGCTGAAACAGCAAGCACATGGTGCATGCTCATAGACTGCCACTAACTTATTCATGGCTACATGGTTGGTGTCCATGGTCAGTACATTTATCGGGATTATGAGCAGTTGTGCTGATACACGGATTTCCTTTTCCAGGATCTGGCCGGCAAGCAGACCATCGTTGTAAGTGGGCATCATGGGAAGCTCCACGTGGACGGTCTCAGGTTCATCATCGACGAAGGTGGCGGGTACGCAGATAAACCTATAGCCGCCGTTGTTTTCCCGTCGAAGGAAGTGATCAGGAGCTCAGAGGGAACGACCTCCCAGAATTAATCTAGACATCATCGGAACGGCATGGATGCAAGCTCATGTTTTTTGTTGCTGTCGTAACATGAGCAATCGGACGACTGATATGTACATCTGCCAAAACGGAGTATAATATTTCAAAAAACATAGAATTAGGGTTTTAATGCATTATAACGTCGAGTAAATCAATAATGTGTGAGGCGATCCCACTTGGGCTCGTTTCTTCTCCTAAAGCATGCAATGTGCCAACTAGGACAAGTTCCTGTATGTATGCCAGTTGACAGCATCATTATACTTGCAACTTGGCTGTCGGTATGAATCATGAACGGTAATGGCCCTGTTTTTAAACAACAACTTTTTCTTTCTTGTTAATAATTGATGAAGTAATACAACCTGCACTTCTATAGACAGATCTCGGACGGTGGTTGTACATTCCTACATGGTACAAACTCGTTTGCTCCGTGGCACCCGCAGAGCAAAAGTTTTTTTTTTCTTCCGAATTCCGCAGTGCAAAAGGTGCGAGGGATATCATGTCACACTGGAGTTGTTGAATTAACGGTCGGGAGAGAGCCTCCTCCCCTTGCACTTCTCGTTTGTTTCTTCCTGATGAACAGCAAGCGAAAGCGAACGGACATGTCCACTGGGAAGGGACCACGACTCCCTCCGTCCTCCACCAGTCAACACCGGTCGCCAAGCTTCACGTACTAGTAGGGCTTAATAAATATCTCTCCGATATCTAGGAACTAGGATCACAGAGGGCTTAAAATAAGCATCAGTGCACGGCTTCAGGGATGACCATGTCGAAGTGAGATCTTGATGCCCGTTTGCGGCCAGAGAACTCAGAAACACCTCCATTTTAGATGTTTATTAGATTTTGATTTTTTTTATTTTTGTGTTCTTTTCGGACGGTGGGGTCGTGGAGAGATTAGCGTCTAGTTTCTTAAAAAATCGGCCATTTAGGCCCTGCTTTACAAAAGGCTCAACCAGTCCAAAACGTCTGCTAGGATCACCACTTCACCAGCTGCAAGTTAAGTACATGCGCCAGACCCTAAGCTGGAATGCCCACACGGCATCAGCCGAGCCAACCACCAAAACAGGCGCATTCGAACCGGACAGACGCTCACGCAGGAGCGCAGACTAGCGTCTAGCGGACGGCTGCCACAGGCTTGATCCTGATAGCGGACGTGAGTGCGTGACACACGGGGGACGGGGCCGTCGGAGGAAGGAAGAGAGACGCACGCACATGAACACCATGATGCTATCAGGCATGATTAATCATGTGGAGGGAGCAACCATGCACCTTTTCCCCTCTGGAAATTCATGGCACACACTTTTTTTAAGGGTTAATTTGATAAATGCCACTCGAATTCTCGCAGAGTGGCGTGGTGTTTTTTTTTATTACGAAAATGCCATAGCTGGCCCGCATGCGTGCAGATCGGATGATCGGAGACGACGGACAGCAGACACTCCATCGTCACCAACTGCTTTTGTCTGGGAGACAACAAATATTTTTTTGTAAGCAAACTATATAAACGAGGGTACTAGAAGCCGGTAACGGCATGGCCAGGTAAACGCGCTCCCAGCCGTTGGTTTGCGATCTCGTCCTCCCTCCCGCACGCAGCGTCACCTCCTCCGTCCGTCGCTGCCACCTCTGCGCGCGCGCACGAGGGAGGAAGACGACGCCACACACACTCCCCGTGGGGCCCCTTTCCGGCTTGGCGTCTATCTCCTCTCCCCCCGCCCATCCCCATGCACGGCACCGTACCCGCCAGCTTCCACCCCCGCCGCACACGTTGCTCCCCCTTCTCATCGCTTCTCAATTAATATCTCCATCACTCGGGTTCCGCGCTGCATTTCGGCCGGCGGGTTGAGTGAGATCTGGGCGACTGGCTCAATCACTGCGCGGGGATGGCGACGTTCGCGGTGTCCGGCGCGACTCTCGGTGTGGCGCGGGCCGGCGTCGGAGTGGCGCGATCCGGCTCGGAGCGGAGGGGCGGGGCGGACTTGCCGTCGCTGCTCCTCAGGAAGAAGGACTCCTCTCGTACGCCTCGCTCGCTCAAATCTCCCCGTCTGTTTTTAGTCCCCCTTCTGTCTCTCTGCGCGCGCATGTTCGATACTGTTCCCCAATTGATCTCCATGAACGAGAGAGATAGCTGGATTAGGCGATCACGTGCGTTAGTGTCACTCAGGCCTTGGTGTTACCACGGCTTTGATCATTTCCTCCTTTCATTCTGATATTTTCTGTTCTTGCTGTAACTGCAAGTTGTAGCTTTTTTTTCCCCGAATAAGTTGTAGCTTCTTGCTGTAACTGCAAGTTGTTTCACTATTGTAGTCATCCTTGCATTTGCAGGCGCCGTCCTGAGCCGCGCGGCCTCTCCAGGGAAGGTCCTGGTGCCTGACGGTGAGAGCGACGACTTGGCAAGTCCGGCGCAACCTGAAGAATTACAGGTACAAACCGTCGTGCCGGAAAATCTTCATACAACCGTTATTCACTTACCAGATGTCGGATGGGTCAGGTTTCGAGCTTCTTCTATCAGCATTGTGCAGTACTGCACTGCCTTGTGCATTTTGTTAGCTGTGGACCCGTGCTGTCTCTTGGGCCACTGAAAACTCAGATGGATGTGCATTCTAGCAAGAACTTCACAAAATAATGCACTGTTTGTGGTTTCGTTAGTCTGCTCTACATTGCTATTTTTCGTGCTGTAGATACCTGAAGATATCGAGGAACAAACGGCTGAAGTGGACATGACAGGGGGGACTGCAGAGAAACCTGAATCTTCAGAACCGACTCAGGGTATTGCGGAAACAATCACTGATGGTGTAACCAAAGGAGTTAAAGAACTAGTCGTGGGGGAGAAACCACGAGTTGTCCCAAAACCAGGAGATGGGCAGAAAATATACGAGATTGACCCAACGCTGAAAGATTTTCGGAGCCATCTTGACTACCGGTAATGCCTACCTGCTACTTTTGCTCATTTTGAATTAAGGTCCTTTCATCATGCAAATTTGATGAACATCAAAGAGACAAAGACTAGGGACCACTATTTCATACAGTTCCTCTCATGGTCTGAGAATATGCTGGGAAGTAGATGTATAATTGATGGCTACAATTTGCTCATAATTGCAATACAAATAACTGTCTCCAATCATTACAATTACAGAGTGGCAAACTGATGAAAATGTGGTGGATGGGTTATAGATTTTACTTTGCTAATTCCTCTACCAAATTCCTGGGGAAAAGAAATCTACCAGTTGGGCAACTTAGTTTATTATCTTTGTTGCCTTTTTGTTTTGGGGAAAACACACTGCTAAATTTGAATGATTCTGGGTATGCCTCTGTGGATTCAACAGATACAGCGAATACAAGAGAATTCGTGCTGCTATTGACCAACATGAAGGTGGATTGGAAGCATTTTCTCGTGGTTATGAAAAGCTTGGATTTACCCGCAGGTAAATTTAAAGCTTTATTATGAAACGCCTCTACTAGTCTAATTGCATATCTTATAAGAAAATTTATAATTCCTGTTTTCCCCTCTCTTTTTTCCAGTGCTGAAGGTATTGTCTAATTGCATATCTTACAAGAAAATTTATAATTCCTGTTTTCCCCTATTTTCCAGTGCTGAAGGTATCACTTACCGAGAATGGGCTCCTGGAGCGCATGTACGTCTTTTACGTCTTAACAGACACCTTCCAATTTATTGTTAATGGTCACTATTCACCAACTAGCTTACTGGACTTACTAAATAGCTTACTGAATACTGACGAGTTACTCTAAATTTATGATCTGGCTTTTGCATCCTGTTACAGTCTGCAGCATTAGTAGGTGACTTCAACAATTGGAATCCAAATGCAGATACTATGACCAGAGTATGTCTACAGCTTGGCAATCTTCCACCTTTGCTTTATAACTACTGATACATCTATTTGTATTTATTTAGCTGTTTGCACGTTCCTTAAAGTTGAGCCTCAACTATATCATATCAAAATGGTATAATTTGTCAGTGTCTTAAGCTTCAGCCTAAAGATCCTACTGAATTTAGTCCATCTTTTTGAGATTGAAAATGAGTATATTAAGGATGAAAATACGTTCAACACTCCCATTTTTTGGTAGAACCTTTTGCATTATGTGTGCTTTTCCATCCACAATGAGCATATTTCCATGCTATCAGTGAAGGTTTGCTCCTATTGATGCCGATATTTGATATGATCTTTTCAGGATGATTATGGTGTTTGGGAGATTTTCCTCCCTAACAATGCTGATGGATCCCCAGCTATTCCTCATGGCTCACGTGTAAAGGTAAGCTGGCAAATTATTTAGTCGAGGATGTAGTATTTTCGAACTCTGCCTACTAAGGGTCCCTTTTCCTCTCTATTTTCTAGATACGGATGGATACTCCATCTGGTGTGAAGGATTCGATTTCTGCTTGGATCAAGTTCTCTGTGCAGGCTCCAGGTGAAATACCATTCAATGGCATATATTATGATCCACCTGAAGAGGTAAGTATCAATCTACATTACATTATTAAATGGAATTTCCAGTGTTACAGTTTTTTAATACCCACTTCATGTCTCACTGACATGTGAGTCAAGACAATACTTTAGAATTTGGAAGTGACATATGCATTAATTCACCTTCTAAGGGCTAAGGGGCAACCAACAATGGTGATGTGTGTATGCTTGTGTGACTTAAGATCTTATAGCTCTTATATGTTCTCTGTTGGTTAGGATATTCCATTTTGACCTTTTGTGACCATTTACTAAGGATATTTTACATGCAAATGCAGGAGAAGTATGTCTTCCAACATCCTCAACCTAAACGACCAGAGTCACTAAGGATTTATGAATCACATATTGGAATGAGCAGCCCGGTATGTCAATAAGTTATTTCACCTGATTCTGGTCTGATGGTTTATTCTATGGATTTTCTAGTTCTGTTATGTACTGTTAACATATCACACAGTGCATTCACGTGACAACCTCGATTTTATTTTCTAATGTCTTCATATTGGCAAGTGCAAAACTTTGCTTCCTCTTTGTCTGATCGTTCTTTTGTCTCTGTACGATTTCCATTGCATTTGGAGGTAGTGGGCATGTGAAAGTCAAATCTAAATATTTTTTGTCACAGCATAGTTATATTGAATGCCATTGTTGTTGCAATAGCTCGGTATAATGTAATCATGTTATTAGCTTAAGATGGTTAAGGTTTCCCACTTAGGATGTAAGAAATATCGCAATGGAGCATGTCCAGCAAGCCATTTCCTAGCTTATTACTGAGAGAGAGGGAGAGAGGCCCGGGGGGGGGGGGGGGGGGGGTCTGTATTCTGCGAGCGATTCAAAAACTTCCACTGTTCTGAGGTGTAGGTACTGTAGGGATCTCCCATTAATTATTTGTAACCTACTTGGAAACTTGAGTCTTGAGGCATCGCTACTATATTATCATCTCAATACTTAGAGGATGCATCTGAATATTTTAGTGTGATCTTGCACAGGAACCGAAGATAAATTCATATGCTAATTTTAGGGATGAGGTGCTGCCAAGAATTAAAAGGCTTGGATACAATGCAGTGCAGATAATGGCAATCCAGGAGCATTCATACTATGCGAGCTTTGGGTATTCACACAATCCATTTTTTTCTGTTTTTTTTCTGTATGTGCCTCTTCACCCATTTGGAGCTATTACATCCTAATGCTTCGTGCACATGAAATATTTGGATATAATTCTTTATTAGACATATAGTACAACAACACTTAGTATTTCTGACTAGTATGATCATTTTATTGTTGTTGGCTTGTTCCAGGTACCATGTTACTAATTTTTTTGCACCAAGTAGCCGTTTTGGAACTCCGGAGGACTTAAAATCCTTGATCGATAGAGCACACGAGCTTGGTTTGCTTGTTCTTATGGATATTGTTCATAGGTAATTAGTCCAATTTAATTTTAGTTCCTTTACTGTTTATCTGGTATTGTAAATGGCAGGGCCCTACCGACGAACATTTTTCCATTCTATATAATTGTGCTACATGACTTCTTTTTTCTCAGATGTATTAAACCAGTTGGACATTAAATGTATTTGGTACATCTAGTAAACTGACAGTTTCATAGAATATTGTGTTGTAATGGCAACACAATTTGATGGCATAGATGTGGACTGAGAAGTTCAGATGCTATCAATAATTAATTAACTGGCCATGTACTTGTGGAACTACATAGAGTTTGCAAGTTGGAAAAGTGACAGCAATACCTCACCGATAAGTGGCCAGGCCCCACTTGCCAGCTTTTTTTGACGCGTCAACGGCGGGCTTACGCCGGCCTGAACCACTTTATCACCGAAACAGAGAGATCATTACAAAAGGGAGAAAGAGTTATTGGGCGGGGGAGAGAGAGGGTAGTTAGCTAGTGTGTTACAATCTCGTGGCTAGGTGAAACAACATTGTCGCCCAGTCACGGAGCAGAGCCTGCTTCTGAGAATTCTTGCATCGGTTGGACCATAGATGAAGGTTGTCGGCCACTTGCCAGCTTCATATTAGATGTTACTTCCCTGTTGAACTCCTTTGAACATATTGCTTAAAGTTCTTCAATTGTCCTAAGTCAAACTTCTATAAGTTTGACCAAGTCTTTTGAAAAATATAGCAACATCTACAACACCAAATTAGTTTCATTAGATTCACAATTTTTATTTTATTATATTAGCACATTTTTTATGTTGTAGATATCAGCACATTTTTCTATAGACTTGGTCAAATATAGAGAGGTTTGACTTAGGACAAATCTAGAATTTCAAACAATTTGGATCAGAGGGAATAGTCCATACTGGTTGATTATATTTCTCCCAGAGGAGGGAGTGAGGAGCTTGACTTCGGTAACATCAAATAATATAGATAGATGTCAACATTTTAACAAAAAAATCAGACCTTGTCACCAAATATGCATCAGACCATCTGTTTGCTTTAGACACTTGCTTTCATATTTATGTGTTTGTAACTAACCTACTTTTCCTTCTACTTGGTTTGGTTGATTCTATTTCAGTTGCATTGCTTCATCAATGATTTTGTGTACCCTGCAGTCATTCGTCAAATAATACCCTTGACGGTTTGAATGGTTTCGATGGCACTGATACACATTACTTCCACGGTGGTCCACGTGGCCATCATTGGATGTGGGATTCTCGTCTGTTCAACTATGGGAGTTGGGAAGTATGTAGCTGTGACTTCTGTCACCATATTTGGCTAACTGTTCCTGTTAATCTGTTCTTACACGCGTCGATATTCTATTCTTATGCAGGTATTAAGATTCTTACTGTCAAACGCGAGATGGTGGCTTGAAGAATATAAGTTTGATGGATTTCGATTTGATGGGGTGACCTCCATGATGTATACTCACCATGGATTACAAGTAAGTCATCAAGTGGTTTCAGTAACTTTTTCAGGGCACTGAAACAATTGCTATGCATCATAACATGTATCATGATCAGGACTTGTGCTATGGAGTCTTAGATAGTTCCCTAGTATGCTTGTACAATTTTACCTGATGAGATCATGTAGATTGGAAGTGATTATTATTATTTTTTCTTCTAAGTTTGCTTCTTGTTCTAGATGACATTTACTGGGAACTATGGCGAGTATTTTGGATTTGCCACTGATGTTGATGCGGTGGTTTACTTAATGCTGGTCAACGATCTAATTCATGGACTTTATCCTGATGCTGTATCCATTGGTGAAGATGTAAGTGCTTACAGTATTTATGTTTTTTAACCAATTAATTTAATAGTAGTTTTATTTTGGGGATCAGGCTGTTACTCTTTTTGTTACGGGTAAAATCTGTCTTTTCATAAGAATGCTAATTTATACATTGTATGGTAATGCATCACGTAAGTAATTTGAAAAGTGCAAGGGCATTCAAGCTTACAAGCATATTTGTTGATGGCTGTAATTTATTTGATAGTATGTTTTTTTGGGTTTTTCAGTAAGTGTGAGTGTGTGACTAATGTTGTATTATTTATTTACTTGCGGAAGAAATGGGCAACCTTATCAATTACTTCAGAATACTAACTTAGATTCCATAAATGCTGTGGAAATGAGAGGCTATTCCCAAGGACATGAAATTATACTTCAGTGTGTTATGTACAAGTATTTGTAAGATCAAGAGCAACATGGTTTAACTTAAATTCCTGCACTGCTATGGAATCTCACTGTATGTTTTTAGTGTACACATCCACAAACAAGTAATCCTGAGCTTTCAACTCACGAGAAAATAGTAGGTTCCACTTCTGCCAGCATTAACTGTTCACAGTTCTAATTTGTGTAACTGTGAAATTGTTCAGGTAAGTGGAATGCCTACATTTTGCATCCCTGTTCCAGATGGTGGTGTTGGTTTTGACTATCGCCTGCATATGGCTGTAGCAGATAAATGGATTGAACTCCTCAAGTAAGTGCAGGAATATTGGTGATTACATGCGCACAATGATCTAGATCACAATTTCTAAATGGTAAAAAGAAAAATATGTATGTGAATAGCTAGACATTTTCCTGGTATCAGCTTGAACACGAGAAGATTCATCAAATACATGATTTAAATAGCAAATCTCGGAAATGTAATGGCTAGTGTCTTTATGCTGGACATTGTACATGGTGCTGTGGCAGGTCAGTCAATACAGTTAGCGATATTTTCAGAAACAAAATAATTATTTATATCTTTATTTATATCTGTATATGGGGAAAGTAGGGATATAGACGGTGGTCATTAATCGTGTTCACTTTTTGTCCTGTATAAGCACGGGCAGTAGGTAATAAATTTAGCCAGATAAAATAAATCGTTATTAGGTTTACAAAAGGAATATAGAGGGTCATGTAGCATATCTAGTTGTAGTTATTGAAACGGCTGACAAGTGGTTCAGTAAAAAAACTTTATGATGATCCGGATATGCAGGAACACGAGTAAAGCTCAAATATTTATAGTGGTTGCTGTTGCTTGCTGTATACTTGTATCTGCACATATATGAAATTACTACTACACAGCTGCCAATCTGCCATGATCTGTGTTTTGCTTTGTGCTATTTAAATTTTAAATGCTAACTTGATACAATGGCAATAATAAACTTAACTATTCAACCAATTTGGTGGATATCAGAGATTTCTGCCCTCTTTTAGTAACGTTGTGCTCCTGCTGCTGTTTTCTGTTTTTCGCATCATTAGTTTTGTGTGTGAGTAATTTAAGCATGTCCTTTGAAGCTGTGAGCTGTTGGTACTTGGTACATTCTTGGTAGTGTCCAAATATGCTGCAGTCTAATTTAGCATTTCTTTAACACAGGCAAAGTGACGAATCTTGGAAAATGGGCGATATTGTGCACACCCTAACAAATAGAAGGTGGCTTGAGAAGTGTGTCACTTATGCAGAAAGTCATGATCAAGCACTAGTTGGTGACAAGACTATTGCATTCTGGTTGATGGATAAGGTACTAGCTGTTACTTTTGGACCAACAGAATTACATAAGATTTGTCTCATCAGATTGCTCATGTTTTCTTGTGAGATTTGGCCGCCTCACCCATCATCCCAACTGTCACTTGAGCAAAATTTGCTGAAAACGTACCATGTGGCACTGTGGTGGCTTGTGAACTTTGACAGTTTATGTTGCAAAGTTCTGTTCTTATTTATTTGATTGCTTATGTTATCGTTCATTTGCTCATTCCTTTCCGAGACCAGCCGAAGTCACGTGTAGCTGTGTGATCTGTCATCTGAATCTTGAGCAAATTTTATTAACAGGCTAAAGTCGAACGCATTATTTGCTTGAATTTATAAATATACAGACGTATAATCACCTGGCGCTTTCTGAAATGATTACCATAGTGCCTGAAGGCTGAAATAGTTTTGGTGTTTCTTGGACGACGCCCAAAGGAGTGATTTTTATTGGGTAGATTCCTGGCTGAGCCCTGGTTACAACATACATTTTGGAGATATGCTTAATAACAAATCTGGGAAGTTTGGTCACGAGTCTGCATCTACACGCTCCTTGAGGTTCTATTATGGCGTCATCGTTGTAACTAGTGGCACCTCTTAAGGAAACATTCAAAAGGAAACTGTTACATCATTCTAGTCAGGACCACCATACTAAGAGCAAAATTCTGTTCCAATTTTATGAGTTTGAGACCCCAAAGTGAACATAAGTGTCTCATATCGTGCTAATTAACTACAGATGTTTTTATACCACTGTAGATTTATTTTAGGACAGTTGATACTTGGTACTGTGCTGTAAATCATTGATCCAACACAGAACAGCATGAACATTTCGAGCTCTCTTTGTGCAGGATATGTATGATTTCATGGCTCTGGATAGACCTTCAACTCCTCGCATTGATCGTGGCATAGCATTACATAAAATGATCAGGCTTGTCACCATGGGTTTAGGTGGCGAAGGCTATCTTAACTTCATGGGAAATGAGTTTGGGCATCCTGGTCAGTCTTTACAACATTATTGCATTCTGCATGGTTGTGATTTACTGTAATTTGAACCATGCTTTGTTTTCACATTGTATGTATTATGTAATCTGTTGCTTCCAAGGAGGTAGTTAACTTCTATTTACTTGGCAGAATGGATAGATTTTCCAAGAGGTCCGCAAACTCTTCCAACCGGCAAAGTTCTCCCTGGAAATAACAATAGTTATGATAAATGCCGCCGTAGATTTGATCTTGTAAGTTTTAGCTGTGCTATTACATTCCCTCACTAGATCTTTATTGGCCATTTATTTCTTGATGAAATCATAATGTTTGTTAGGAAAGATCAACATTGCTTTTGTAGTTTTGTAGACGTTAACATAAATATGTGTTAAGAGTTGTTGATCATTAAGAATATCATGATTTTTTGTAGGGAGATGCAGACTTTCTTAGATATCGTGGTATGCAAGAGTTCGATCAGGCAATGCAGCATCTTGAGGAAAAATATGGGGTATGTCACTGGTTTGTCTTTGTTGCGTAGCAAGTCACAGTTTAACGTCAGTCTCTTCAAATGGTCAAACAAGTGTAGAATTAATTCCTGTAATGAGATGAAAACTGTGCAAAGGCGGGAGCTGGTATTGCTTTTCGCCAATTAAAACTATTTTCTTAAGCGATTCTGTATTGATACCTATACCAACACTGACAATGTAACTGCAGTTTATGACATCTGAGCACCAGTATGTTTCACGGAAACATGAGGAAGATAAGGTGATCATCTTCGAAAGAGGAGATTTGGTATTTGTTTTCAACTTCCACTGGAGCAATAGCTTTTTTGACTATCGTGTTGGGTGTTCCAAGCCTGGGAAGTACAAGGTATGATTTGCTTTTTCATTGTCCACCCTTCACCAGTAGGGTTAGTGGGGGTTCTACAACTTTTAATTCCACATGGATAGAGTTTGTTGGTCGTGCAACTATCAATATAATTTATAGGATATTTGTAAAGAAAAGAATTTGTTGCTCGATATGTTGTAGTCATAGAAAGGTTCTTAACAGCCCCGAAGCACATCTACCATTCATTCATATTATCTACTTCAGGGTTTGTTTCAATCTTTGTGCTCAGTTGGACTCGCTCTAATACTGGAACTATTTTCCGAATCTACCCTAATCATCCTAGCAGTTCTAGAGCAGCCCCATTTGGACAATCAACTGGGTTTAGTTGGTTGTGACAATTTCTGCTATTTCTTATCAGGTGGCCTTAGACTCCGATGATGCACTCTTTGGTGGATTCAGCAGGCTTGATCATGATGTCGACTACTTCACAACCGTAAGTCTGGGTTCAAGCGTCACTTGACTCGTCTTGACTCAACTGCTTACAAATTTGAAACAACTTCCCGTTTGCTGATGCCCTTGCAGGAACATCCGCATGACAATAGGCCGCGCTCTTTCTCGGTGTACACTCCGAGCAGAACTGCGGTCGTGTATGCCCTTACAGAGTAAGAACCAGCAGCGGCTTGTTACAAGGCAAAGAGAGAAGTCCAGAGAGCTCGTGGATTGTGAGCGAAGCGACGGGCAACGGTGCGATGCTGCTCTAAGCGCCATGACTGGGAGGGGATCGTGCCTCTTCCCCAGATGCCACGAGGATCAGATGGATAGGTAGCTTGTTGGTGAGCGCTCGAAAGAAAATGGACGGGCCTGGGTGTTTGTCGTGCTGCACTGAACCCTCCTCCTATCTGGCACATTCCCGGTTGTTTTTGTACATATAACTAATAATTGCCCGTGCGCTTCAACATGAACATAAATATTCTAATAGGTTAGCCCGTGATTTACCTGCCTATATTTTAGTACTCCCTTCGACCCGAATTAATTGACGCAGTCTCTATACATTATTGTATATACAAGAGGTTGTATAGTGGTTGTGTCAATTAATCTGGATTGGAGGGAGTAACTTTATTTGGTAAGCACTTATTTGCTTACCAACTCGTTACCCCATTCGAGTGAGCGGTGAACGCATGCCTTCAAACAAAGCGCCTCCTGGGAAGGTAAATTGTGCCACGGTGTGACGGTTACCCATCCCCACCGTGGCCGCGATAGGCGATTCTGAGGCGACCTTCAATGGTGTTTGTTGCACTTGAGCTTCCACCTTGTCCACATCTTGGTTAGTGTCTTCTCCTTGCGCCGCCCTCCAATCCATTTCACATCGCCTCACTACTCCCTCCGTACTGGTGCATAAGTCACATTATGAAAATCAAATAATCCCAAAACTCTTAGGCGCGGTGCATTAACTACCCACCTCGTTCCCTATTTTTTGCCACGAAAAAAGAAATCAGCCAATAGGAGACGTGGGGTGTGTATGCATTTAATGACTTAAGACTACTTAGCACAACATGCAATGGTCAATTTTTTGCATGCAATGGTATTAATTAGCAAATAAACATCAAGTTCTCTCGTTTTTCCCTCACCTTGGTCGCGGTGAACAAACTAAGATGACTAATACACCGGTACGGAGGGAGTACCACAGTTCGGGGTGGTGACTTCAACCCTTTGTTGTGACTACAACATGCCTACCGTGGCCGGTGGGTGACACTCGGTGGGTGAGATGTCGATAAGAGCAACTCTAGAAGATGTTTCAAAAACAACCCTCCAAAATTGGTTTGGAGTGCACCCCATAAGTTTTGGAGGCTGTGGAGGAAATGCGTAAACTCAGACTCGCCAAACTTCGGCCTATACAATTTTCAGCCTTATTTCTCTTATGTATGTCTGCATATAAACTCTCTTGTGACTTTAATTTTGCATCAAACATAATTCAAAGTTATCATGTTTCAACATCAAACAATTCAACAAGTTTTCAAAGAGGTTTGCTTTGGTACACAGTTCACGGATTTCAATGCAAATCAATGGTCATGATCGAAACAAGCCACTTAAATCAAAAGGGTAATATGGTTTGTTTGGTGAGGCGCGAAACAAGTTGTCACGGCTTTCCTGAAGACAAGAGACACTTAGGATCAAACAGAAGATGACTGAATGGTCCAAGCGAGCTGACAAGAGGAAGAACCAGGATCTTCAGGCCTCCAGGCTGGATTCGCAACCCATGAAGAGCCTCACTGCGAAGAAAGCATGTAGTTAGAGATCTCTATTAAATAGTCGTTGTGAAGACAGTGTTGGCATGTGATGTAATAAGCGTTGACCTCTTCCTCACCTACTCTTTTCTTCCTCCCCAAGATTGGAACTCAGATCTTGTATCTTGGCGTGACACCGAGGAATTTATCTACCTCTGAGAGTGAATTAATGTTTCCTACTACCATGAGTGGTACATTTGGTTCTTCCCAGGCGGCGATTTGGCGGTAGAGACCTCGTTCAGGTACATATCGGGCGACGTCGAATGGTTGGGTGCGATTTCCATCCCGCACCGCGTGAAATCCCAGCTTGTTGTCCCGATCCATGTGCCAGTGAAGGGAAATGTTTGAGAAACCTCAACTCCACGTCATCCAGATAAAGACGCAAGGTGTGTTGGTTGCGGCTCATCAAGTCCATGAAAGATACGATCAGGGCTATGGGGCTATGGATGCCGCAAGTGGATGTCTCCATCAAGGCATTGAAGGCGACGCTCGATGGCGTCGACACGCAAGGTGGCGGTCCTTGAAACGGAGCACTGGCTACTAGAGGCAAGGATCATGCCTCGGCCTTATGGGCATGACTGCTAACAGCAAATAGCCTTTGTCGGGCTCCCTAGCGTAGGATTTTGGAGTATGCAACAAGTTTTTTTCTCGGTGGGAAACCAAGGTATCAATCTGTGGAGGTACCAGTATCCCACAACAGTTTAATGTTCTGGAACACAAATAAAACTTCACTGTGTCCCCAACAATTCTAACAATGGTGTCAACCTTACTAGTCTTGCTAGTTGCACAAAGCAATTAAAATTTAAATTATTAGATAATATTTTTGTAATTTCTGAATAAAACAAAAATAAAAATAAAAGTGCGTGTAGAAGTTGTTGGAAGATGATTCTTATGCTAAAAACTGGACCATGGTTCATAGGTTCACCAAGTGCATCTCTCTAATATATAGAAGTGTGGTAAGTAACACAATCATGTGAAAAGGTACATAATGAAATATTTCATGATCATGACAAACATATAAATTTGTTGATTCTACATAGACAGTACATCCATAATACTATTAAACCGAGATACCCTCTACATCTTATAGCTAAATAACCCGTCCATAGATCAAGATCCCTCTATGCCATCTGGACTTCAAGTGTGAAGATAGGTAATTGCTTTGAGAACGATGATATACTATTGTTTATGGGATTTCAGTGAATCCTCTAATAAACCTTAAACCTTAGTGGCAACAATTCCATACAGGCCTTTTTCCACTGTTTGTCACTGCGGTAGATTATGGGTAAGATTGAACCCAGCTAATGCACACTTCCCTCACCACTGATTACAGATCTAAACTGGCCAAGAGTAAACAAGCAACTGGAGAGAAATACACATCTATAGATCAAATAAGATGGCATCCATAAATCTGAACATAAAGAAATAATTCATCACATGATCAACATCACCGCTACGAATACATTATATTAACCATAATCATTTAAGGCAGCTCATATGGCTATTGTATTGAACATCCAAACATATCAAGATGAGAGATTACAACTTGGCTACTGCCATGGACCCATAGTCCAGAGGGTGGACTACTCACAACTGATCTTGGAGCGCGAGGATCAATGTTGGTGAGATGAATTCCCCCTCCGGCAGAGTACCAGAACATGTCTGAAAACAAAGATCGCCTCGGAATAGCGAAGTGGCGGCGCCAAAAAAATGCACGATAATTAAGGTGAAGTTTCTGGAGAATATACAGACAATCGGGAACCGGAGCCACCTTGGGGGCTCACAGGTCGTAGGCGCCCCTATAAGTAGGGCGCCTAGGCCCTGTGGGTCCCACCAGGGGTTGGGACTTGCCCCCTGGTCTTCTTCCAGCACAAAACCTTCCCACCTATTTTTGTTTGATTTTTTATGATCATTTTGTATGGTGATTTCCTGAAATTCCAAAAACACCAAAAACATGAACTGACACAGAGCACTGGATTAATATGGTAGTCTAATAAAAATTGCTAAGAAAAGTATGCCCAAAGTGACGGAGTCGATTTCGGCAGATCCCGGGTAGGGGGTCCCGAGCTAGTAGCCTAGATGCAATGGTAACAAGGACACGAGGTTTTACCCAGGTCCAGGCTCTCCGAAGAGATAAAACCCTACGTCCTGCTTGTGTTGTATTGATTTAGATGGAGTACAAAGTACAAGTTGATCTACCATGAGATTGTTGTGTCTAGATCTGATGATCTAAGTTGTGTTGAGATGTCTAGTGATGTTGTATCGACTAGCCCAACCTCAGTTTATATAAGTTACCGGAGGCCTAGGATTACAAGAGTCCTAGTCGGATACGCTGGTGGAGAGGAGTCCTTATCTTGAACAGCAAGGCTTCTGGAATCTTCCTTGTATGCGTCATGGGCCGCCCAAAGTGGCCCCGGATGGAATGACCTAGGGGTCCTCGGCCTGGCCCACCAGCCGGGAGTCGACATGGTGAGAGCCCCCTAGCTGGGACACCGTTAGTAGCCCCCCGAACTGGTCTTCAAGCTGGTAGCACCTCAGCCTATCTGAGCCGCTCGTCGTCTTTGGTCGTCGGTCTTGAAACTGGTTCACCAAGAATTTTCCCCGATCAGTGTCTTCTTGCACCCGAGCTCCGATGCCAGGTTGGATCCGAGGTGACGCAGACCACCTCGGTCTTTGAAAAGGTTGAAGGAGTTTAGCCAAGCTGCATGCCAGAAAAAACTCCCGTGTAGCCAGCTGCTCGCAGCCGGCCTCCATGCCAGACTGCTTCTGAAGTGGTGCTCACCACCCCGGGCTTGAGTTGTCGATGTAGATATCCGGCCTCCACGAAAAAAAAAGTTTTCCCGACAAGCCGATTTCCGTGAGTCATTTTTTCACGGATTATTTTTGATTCATGCAATTTATTCTCTGCCTAAATATATAGCCAGTAGCTCTCAAGGTGTGTGCCGGCTCAAAATCCAATATGCATCTGAAGGATAGAAGAAACCCGTTGATCCCAGTAGCCCCCGAGACTTAGGTCGATTCGCCAAGTAGGCTTGAGGATAGAATTCTCGCTTGGTAGCATACTTTAGGAAAAATGCGGTATACAGTAGCCCCCGAGACTCAGGTCGGGCGAAAGCGAGTGACCTGAGGATGAAAATCTCCTCAGAAACCATATAACACCTTGAATTTCCTGCATTGAATTGTCAAGGTAGTAGCCCTCGAGACTTGGGTTGGGCAACATGGACGATCCTAGGATCGTATCTCCTCGGGACCTAGCTCAGCCAGCGTTTGCATTTCGCCATTACCAAGGTGCACCTCGGCAGGGAAGATGTCGAACTGCGGGTCAGAAAAAATCTTTTCCCGAGCAGAATTGCAACACAGTAAACTCGACCAAGAAAATGTTCTGCCTCCTAGATAAAAAAGCATACAATAGATTAGAAGTATGATAAGCTCAGTAATAACCAAAAAACTTACGTAAGGACATTACGCTTGAATTAAGTCAAGTTTTTTTGGTGCCAACTGAGTTGGTCTTAAAATTAATTTGTGCTTCCGTCGTGCTTTAACATGATACGTCTGATCTCCAAGCTCCGAGCGGACTAGCCTTCGGCTTCAACCTTCTTGTCCCGAAGGCGCATGTGGAGTGCTTCTCACGCCTATTTAGGCAAACTAAATTCTAGTGGCACAAAGAGAAGCCAGTCAATCTAACTATTGGCCGAGTACTCGAGCCGAAAAAAAGAGTAGTAGAAAAAGGCTTCAGAACGACTTAGGAAGAAAAAACTTAGGTTAAAAAAAGACACATATTAAATTAAGAGCCACCAGGTGACTTGGGTAGAGAAAGTGTTTTATAATGTTTTTCTTCTATACAAATATAATGCCTGACCGAGCTAGACAGAAAGAATTGAAATTTTTAAGAATGAAAGTGACTTAGTTGGTTAATGCTCTCGGTGTTGATGACTGCTACTTGTGAGCTGCGTTGGGATTTCCCCGAAGAGGAGGGGATGATGCAGTACAGTAGAGATAAGTATTTTCCTTAGTTATGAAACCAAGGTTATCAATCCAGTAGGAAAATCACGCAACAACTCGTTAGCAGCACCTGCACACAAAATAACAAATCCTCGCACCCAACGTGAACAAGGGGTTGTCAATCCCTTGGCGGTTAATTGCAAGATTAAATTGTATGGTGATAGATAGATAGATCGAACAAAAATACAAAATAAAATAAATAAAGTAAAATTGTAGCAAGGTATTTTTAGGATTTTCAATATATGATAAAGGTAGACCCGGGGGCCATAGTTTTCACTAGAGGCTTTGAAAGTGCTAGTTATCGACTAGAGGGGCGGTGAATAGGCGATTTTTATGAAAGGCTTCGAAAACATGCAATGTCTTCGAAGAAAGCGGAAGCGGAATGAGAACTAGCGAAGCCTATCAATAAGATGAACATATATGACAATCATAGACATCATACATACAAGCATGCATTGAAAATAAACACAAGAAGCATGAAGATAAATGAGTAAACAGATGAATGGCTTCAGGGAATATCTTCAAACACAAGCAAGCATGCAAAGGCTTCACAGTTCAAAACAGTAAGTAAGGAAGAGTAAGGATAGAACCAGGAGCTCGGGGAAGACAATGATTTGTTTGACCAGTTCCAACTGCTGTGACAGTTGTACGTCTGGTTAGGGAGGCTGAGATTGAACTCAGAAGACCACGTCTTCACCTTATTCCCCTTGAGCTAAGATCACTTAGACCTCGCCCAATCACTCTAGTAAGTCTTCAAGGTAGACTTCCAAACCTTCACAGACTTCGTTCACCGACAATCCACAATGACTCTTGGATGCTCAGAACGCGACGCCTAACCGACTGGAAGATCACAGTCTTCAAGTGTAATAAGTCTCCAGTTCACTTAGAACAGAATGTCTTCAGTGATGCTCAATCACTTTGGGCTCTGGGTGTTTTGGGTTTTGACCTCGCAAGATTTCTCTCTCAAAGGCTTCGAGGTGGGTTGCTCTCAAACGACAAAAGCCGTGTACTAACTCGGAGTAGCCACCAACTTATGGTGGAGGGGTGTGGCTATTTATAGCCAGGGGGCAACCCGATGTGATATGTCCGAAATGACCCTTGGTCATTTAGGAACTGACATGTGTCCAACGGTCGGAATTTAAACCCACGCGGCAACTTTACTTGGGCTGGAAGCAAAGCTGACTCAACCAACTTTGGAAGAGATTTTCTCTCATTTGTCTTCGCTTGAAGACATATGATTTTAGGTTGAGCATCTCGTCAGTTTCTGACTTCGTTTACCTCGACCCCACTTGACAGTTTGGTGGTTCCTATGACTCAAGAAATAAGAAAATGAAACTACGAAAAGACTATGTCTTCAAGCTTCATTGTCTTCGACGAATGTCTTCATGAACCAATATCTTCAGCAAGAATGTCTTCGTGAATCACCATTGTCTTCAATGTCTTCATACATTTTTAGGGGTCATCTCCGATGGGTAAACCGATTCAATAGGGACTTCTACCTGTGTTCTCCTGTGAATCTCACAAACACATTAGTCCCACAACCAAGTTTGTCTTCAAAACTCCAAAACCAACAAGGGGTGGCACTAGATGCACTTACAATCTCCCCCTTTTTGGTGATTGATGACAAACTGGTTGAAGTTTTCAACGGGGATAAAAATAGGTGAAGTTAAGGTACAGATGTTTTGGCTTCATGAAGTAGGAGGGGCTCCCCCTGAAGATGTGCATATAAGTAATTTGCATTTGAATGCAAATGCACATGGCAGGTTTGACTTTGTGGAGATCTCCCTCTATTCATGAAGTCACAACATGTGCATACAAAATATATTGAAAATAATGACATGCACAATGAAATATGGGTGTCTGCGAAATGACTCCATGCGCGTAATATCAACGTTAAGTAGCGCACAAACAGTAGCAAAAACAACGAATGTAGCAGACGTCCATCAGGACTTAAGTTTTACAACCCAAAACCAAATATGCAAGAACGAGAGTTGTAAACTTAGCAAAATATATCAAGCCCAGCCCATTTTGCCCGCTTGAAGACTATCAACCCATATGCTTCTCCCCCTTTTGTCAACAAGTGACCAAAAAGGTGTGAAGACATAGGGTGTCTACACGTCCCTTGGAGGCGATGAAGATGTTGGGGCAGCCGGGTCGATGGTGGAGTTGGGCGGTGCAGAGGGGCCTGATGCAGCGTCTTGATGTAGTGAAGCCATTGGCGGAGAAGTAGCATCATCTTCCTCATCAACCACCCGTGCGACGACAGTGGGCGCTGAAGAAGAATAGTCTGAGTCTTCAAGAGATGGTGTAGCACGCCACTTCGCTGTAGCAGGAGGCTTGGAGTCGAATTTGAAGCCTTCCTTGAAGCCATCGGCAGCAAGGTCATCTTCAGAGCAGAGTAGTGTGAGACACTTCCAAGCCCGGTGGCTGGCTTGATGTGCGACAAACGCATTCTTGGTGGAAAGATTGCGCACTCTGTTGAGATCAGTCATGAGGCTCCTCATTTGCCTTTTGAGCCAGTCATGATGCTTGTCTTGCTTCTGATGAAGAGAAACAAGAAGCTCTCTATTGGATAAGACTCGCGCACGCTTTTGAGGTCTTGGAGGCACAGTGCTTGTGGTGGCTTCAATATTGGCTTCACGTGGCTGGCGAAACTGACCAGTGAGATGACCAGCTGAAGGTGCATTGGGGATATGGATGGCTCCAACATGAGCAGCACCGCTGTGAGAGCCTGGAACTTCGACCACTGGAGTCTTAGCAGAGCTGGATAGATGTCTTCAACAGGTGCAATCTCAGGCAGAAAAATGTGATGGTTTCGGCTTGATGGTTGATATTGCACTGAAGAGCGAATCTTGATGAGGCACATTATCCAGGGAGCATAAATCTTGAGGCCAAATAGGTCCATGCCAGATGCAGCTAACTGTCTGATGAAGAAGTCGTTGGTGTTGAATCTGATGCCATAGATGATGTTGTAAAGCATTGTCTTCATAGCACCTTTAACCTTGCTCGACGAGGAGTGCCCTTTGATAGGCCATGATGTATGCCTTAGGATATGATAGATAGTGCGAGGCAAGTACTGGAGCTCATTGACAAGAAACCCCTTGGGACAATCGGCTTCAACAGGCAATGGCTTCATCATGGTGAGCATCTGAGTCATGTTTGGCTCGGTCTTCTAAAAGATACTCTCCACAGCTCTGTCATAGGCTTCACAGCCAGGTTCATAGATATCACCAGGAGCAGGCAGGTTCGTGAGCTCGAGAAGATCTTGAGCAGAGGCTTCATGGTGAACATCCCCAGTCATCCAGTGAAGAGTCCAAGTCTTGATATCTTTGTGGTATCCAGAGATATGGAGGGTGGCATAGAATTGCAGCAACAGCTCCTCATTCCAGTGCTCTTTGTCTGTCACAAAAGGAAGCAGACCTACATCACGAAGACAATCAATGGCTTCATCCAGACATGGCAGATCAGTCATAGCTTCAAAGTTGAGGCGCTTGTGAGGATGAATCCTGTCTTGATTGTAGAGGACACTCATGTAATAGCTTCGTTGTTGATAGCTCCAGAACCTGTCAGAAGATATTCTTGGCTTGGTGTATGGGTTCTTGGAGCGGCTAAAGAAGGTATTATCGTTCCTGAAGCTAATGACACTGAAGGGGCAGTCGGTGGAAGCAGCTCCTCGAAGCCTTGGCAGCCTCGGCATTGGCTTCTGAACAAGAGGCCGGTTGTCAACATAGAACTCATATTGTGGGCCAGGTCTTTCTGGTGATGCAAGATGAGGCCAGTTGATAGGCACAAGTTCTCCAGCCCTGTTGTATGACATGACAGTATTGGCGTCAGAGAGCACAATGGCTTCAGAGGTGGCAAGATCTTCAGTAGTGGCATTCAAATTTCCTTCAGTGGCTTGGACTTCAGACTCAGGGGCCACATTTGTATCAGCAGCAGCAGTGTCAGACACAGGAGGCTGCTCTTGAACGTCTTCGGCTGTTGCAGCCGGTATAACTTCAGACTGTTGGGCTTCCTGCTCAGGTTGGGCTTCACCAGATACAGTCTGTACTGGATCAGCTTGCTTGTCTTCAGTCTGAATGGTGTTTGTGGCTGGAACATCTCCTTGAATATCCTCTTGAGAAGCAGAGGCATCTTGATGCACTGCCTCCTCAGAAATGCTGGACATCCGTGGGCCACGGTGAAGCCTTCGGAAGATGGGCGACGCCTTTGGAGAAGAATTGTCTTCAACCATGGCTTCAGGAGTATCTGACAACATAGGTTCATCAGTGGTTGCAGCTTGAGGAGGAGGAGTGTGGGGTATGACTTCATCTTGATCCATTGGCATCAGAGGGCGACCAATGCTGATCGGTTCACTGTGCTCAGGAACGGGCGATGATACCACGTTCTCGGTGAGCTGAGGAAGGACTTCATCATCATCATTTTGCACATTGGCATCAGTACCAATGTCTTCAGCTGCGTTGGGATCAACAGCTGGAATCTCTTCAGAAACGGGAACCTCTGTGGTAGCAGGTTCATGCACGATAACACGTCTCTCGGTGTTTCCAGAGGCAGGGGGAGCAACGAATATCGGCGTCACGAGCAGTGGCTCTTGAGAAGCAGATTGAGCAGTTTCTGCTTGTGCCTTGCGCGAAGCCTTTGAATACTTCGTCTTCTGACGCTTTTGAGACGAAGGAGCAGCAGAGGTATCAGATTGCTTGCGCTTGCGAGATTCGGCTTCAGCTTGCTGTGTCTTCTTCTTCTCAGAAGCAACTGATGGAACGGATGGCTTCAAAGCAAGCATAGATGGTGGGAAGACAATCCGAGGCTCATCTTGCCTTGGGGCCTCAGCAGCAGGGGTCTCGAGCTTCTTCTTCTTTTTCTTGATCAGCTTGGGATCAATGGCAGGGCAACCAAGTGCTTTTCTCTTCAAGCCCTCATTGTGGGCTTGCACTGTCTTCTCAGCATAGTGCTTGAGACGTTCTCTGGCACCTTTGGCATCATCACGAAGCTTTTGAAATTCCTCTTTCAGCTCGGCCATCATCTTCTTGTAGCCTTGAATTTCTGCGATGCTGAATTTGGACAAGTGCTTCTTGAATAGACTCTTCTCATATTCAATCTTGTTTTTCTGTTCAAGCACTTTCTGGACAACCGCAAGTTCGTTGTTGATGAAGCCTTGGAACGTGACACTGATGTCAATCGGAAGCTGCAAGTCGTCAATCGACAATGACGGGTTGCGAAACCATTCGTCGATGAAGTTGTTGAGAATATCATGGTCGAACAGAGGCAAGTTTTTGAACATATCAGCCTCTTCCTGCTTGTTCTTGATGAGGAGCTCAAGGGCATCATCATCAAACTCATCATCAGATAAATCAATAATGGCGTTGTCATCAGTCAACGTAGTTGTTGGTTTGGGGCCTCGCCCAGCAGGTTTCTTTGTCTTCGGGATGTTCCGAGACACATCTTCAGACTGCACACTGGATTCAGGAGGTGCATCTTTCACAGGCTTCACTCTTGAAGCTGATAGAGCAGCAGCAAACTTGGTAGATTGCCCCTCTTTGGCTTTGGAGCCCGTTGGCTTTCTTTTTGTCTTGGGGGAGGCAGGAGCAATGTCTTCAGCATGGGCTTCTCCGCGCGCATTAGTGGCAGCGGCATGAAGAGCGTTGATATGCTCAACATATGCTTGAAGACTATCCCATGGCCTAGTCAGATTGGGTTCTGCTTGACGGGAGCCATCGGGTCTTGGTTCTGCAGGACCGGGGTTGAAGTTCACACCAAACTCCTTCTTGTTGGCATCTGCTGAAGCCTTTACAAACTGATAATTGGCTTCAAACAGATCATCTTCACGACACCATCTGATGCTAGATGGGTCGGCATCTTCGGGCATCACACCTCTTACCATGCAAGGATAGAAATTCTGGGCAATGGCGTCAGCCTTTGTCTTCGGAATAAGCTTCCTGTATACAATATCCGCCCATGGTGGCCTGACTGCATTCTTCTCAGCATACTCTTGTGTAACAAAATGATAATGAAACCATTGCTCTGCCCAGTAGCGGCGAATCCATTGCACTCGAGATTTGCGTTCACCATAGGTTTCATTAGGATCAAATTTATACTACTCATACAGATCTGGAGGGAGGTCAAGAGCAGTGTTGGCTCATCGTTGCCTTCCTCCCTTCTTTGCAGATTTACCACTGGCCATTGGCTTCACAGGATTGATTGGCTTCACACTGTTGATCTGACAGGAACTGGCTTCAGGAGAGTCGAGATGAAACTGCAAGAAGTCTGCAAATGAACTCAGACTATGAGATCCAAGTGACTCGCCCACGGACATGTACCCGTGACAGCATTAGAGATGCGAGGGAAGGAGGAGAGGTCATATGCATTCTCAGAAAATTTTGAATCCAACTCAGTTTGAAGACAATGACCTCACAGTTCGAAGACATTCACTTATAGAGAGATGTTGGTTCCAGATTTGTACGAATCCGAAGATAGGTACAAGTGAGGAATCGTCACTATGCAGTATAAGTGAAGTAACTTGGCAAGATATGAGATGCGTGTAACAGAAGATGAAGATTTGGAAGTGAAAGAAACAAGTTCTGAAGATATTCGATAAGATTTTGGATCAAATAGACGGTAAAAAGTAAGTTTTATTTACCGCACGAAGAACAGCTCAACGAGGCGAAAGGAGGCTGAGCAGTTTAATCCCCCACGCCCTAACTTGGCAATGGAGAACAGCTACGGCGGCGGCGGTGAGAAGATGCCCGCGGCCGGCATGAGTACGACGTCGAAGAGGTCGCGATAGCGAAGCGCTTCTCCTCCGGCGACGATGAAGTTAGCGGTGGCGCTAGGGTTATGCGAGGACGACGGCGACAGGGGTGTAGAACATTAATGGAACCAGGGGAGAAGTATTTATAAGGGATGGTCTGGTCTGGGGGATAAGACAGACATGCCCCTGGCGATACATATCTATGTGACGCGTGGCGCACATGTGCAGATGTTGTGACCATGCCTTGACCCGACGACCAGCTGTTTTGGCGGGCGGTCGTTCCGCCTTCTGTGGATGCAGGTAAATTGGATAGAGATGAAACTCATTTTAAATTTTGTCTCAAAATCTTCGACTGACAAGGACACAGTGAAGACAATCGACATGTGTCAAATAGAATGCATATGAAGATTTAGAGAGACTGGACGAGATAAGCACAGAAGGGGTAAGGGTCCGATCACATTCACCTAGTTCAGAAACACAGGTTGAAGACATAGCTATAGGTGAATGCTGTTGAGGACAAACTCATATATATATATATATATATATATATATATATATATATATATATATATATATATATATATATATAGTATAGGCAATGAAGTCAAATAGAATGCGAAGATAAAACCATTCGAGAAGACAATCAAAATCAGGAAGATAATGCAATAGATGTGATGCCAAATGAAAGTCTTCAAGAAAAATTTGGTGGTGGCATTACCCACCGTATAGGAAGTAGTAGACCCAGACACGGCGCACCATTATCGTGGCGCTCTGAAGTCAAAATCCATTTTAATATCTTCACACTCAGAGTGTATATCTTCATGAATTGAAGACATACGTTTCTTCGTGTGTTGTGCACCAAAGTCGTCAATTATGCATAAGTGTTTGGATGAATGCCCTCTCACAGGACATTTGAGGATTCTAAGATATTTAGCTCACACCGTAACTTGCGAAACCTCTTCTCATCCAAAGGCTTCGTGAAGATATCTGCCAGCTGATCTTCAGTGTTGACGTGAATGATATCAATGTCTTCTTTGAGCACATGATCACGAAGAAAGTGGTGTCTAATCTCAATATGCTTCGTCTTGGAGTGTTGGATAGGATTGTGAGAAATCTTGATTGCACTCTCATTGTCACAGAATAACGGAACCTTCTTCTTGTTGATGCCATAATCCTTGAGAGTTTGCTTCATCCAGAGAAGCTGTGCACAACATGATCCAGCAGCAATGTATTTGGCTTCAGCAGTAGAGAGTGATACACAGTTCTGCTTCTTTGAAGACCAACATACCAGTGAACGTCCAAGAAAATGACAAGTGCCTGATGTGGATTTTCGATCCACCCTGTCTCCAGCATAATCAGAATCGGAGTAGCCAACCAAATCAAACTCTGAGCCCTTTGGATACCATAATCCTAGTGTTGGAGTGTGAGCCAAATATCTAAGAATTCGCTTCACGGCGAGGTGATGCAATTCCTTTGGTGCCACTTGAAATCGGGCACACATGCAAACACTAAGCATTATATCTGGCCTAGATGCACATAAGTACAATAAAGAACCAATCATGGAGCGGTATACCTTTTGATCGAACTCTTTACCATTGTCGTCAGTACTCAGATGACCATTGGTTGGCATTGGCGTCTTGTAGCCCTTGCAATCTTGCATTCCAAACTTCTTCAGGCAATCTTTGAGATATTTCTCTTGTGATATGAAGATGCCATTTCTTTGTTGGCGAATTTGAAGACCAAGAAAGAATTTCAGCTCTCCCATCATGGACATTTGATATTGCTCTTGCATCATATGACTGAACTCATCACTATATCGTTTGTCAGTGCAGCCGAAGATAATGTCATCCACATAGATTTGGCACACAAACAGTTCACCATCATATGATTTGGTGAAGAGAGTGGGATCAAGTGAACCAGGTTTGAAGCCTTTGCTTTTCAGGAATTCCTTGAGTGTGTCATACCAGGCTCGTGGGGCTTGCTTGAGGCCATATAATGCCTTGTTGAGCCTATAGACCTTGTCGGGATGCTTTGGATTTTCAAACCCAGGTGGTTGAGCAACATAGACTTCTTCTTCAATTTTGCCGTTTAGAAAGGCACTCTTCACATCCATTTGATATAGAATAATATCATGATGATTGGCATAAGCAAGAAGTATGCGGATGGCTTCAAGCCTAGCCACAGGAGCAAAGGTTTCATCGAAGTCAATTCCTTCCAGTTGTGTGTATCCTTGTGCGACTAGACGAGCTTTGTTTCTGACAACTTGACCATGTTCATCTTGCTTGTTGCTGTAGATCCATTTTGTTCCAATGATATTGTGCTTACGAGGGTCAGGACGCTTGACAAGTTCCCACACATTGTTCAGCTCAAATTGCTGAAGCTCTTCTTGCATAGCTTGAATCCATTCAGGTTCCATGAAGGCTTCAGTGACTTTGGTGGGTTCATTGATGGAGACGAAAGCGAAGTGCCCACAAAAGTTTGCTAGCTGTGTGGCTCTTGAACGAGTGAGAGGACCAGGTGCGTTGATGTTGTCGATTATCTTCTCGATCTGAACTTCATTGGCCACGCGAGGATGTACAGGACGAAGACTTTGCTGTTGCCGAGCATCGTCTTCAGGCTCAGCATTATCTTCTATCTGATCATTGTCTTCACGCTGGACTGGAGTGGGTATCACAACCTCTTCATCTCCGAGTTCCTCAGTGGGTATTATTTCTCCAGTACCCATTTGCTTGATGGATTCACTAGGAGGGGGTTCATCTATCACAGTTGGCAGGTGCTCTCTTTGCGAGCCGTTAGTCTCATCGAACCGCACATCTACAGTTTCAACCACTTTGTAGTGAAAGAGGTTGAAGACTCTGTAGGTGTGCGAATCCTTTCCGTAACCAAGCATGAAACCCTCATGTGCTTTCGGTGCAAATTTGGAAGTGTGATGTGGATCTCGTATCCAACACCTGACACCAAATACTTTGAAATAACTTACATTTGGCTTCTTACCAGTGATCAGTTCATAAGATGTCTTCTTGAAGAACTTGTGAAGATATACTCTGTTGATGATGTGGCATGCAGTATCAATGGCTTCGGGCCACCACTTGCGTGGTGTCTTGTATTCGTCAAGCATAGTGCGAGCCATCTCAATGAGAGTCCTGTTCTTGCGCTCCACGACGCCATTCTGCTGAGGAGTGTATGGAGATGATAACTCGTGAGTGATGCCAAGAACGTCAAGATAGGTGTCGAGCCCAGTGTTCTTGAACTCGGTGCCATTGTCACTCCGGATGTGCTTGATCTTGACGCCATAGTTGGTCATTGCACGGTTGGCGAACCGCCTGAAGACATCCTGCACTTCAGTCTTATACATGATTATGTGCACCCATGTATATCTGGAATAATCATCAACAATCACGAAGCCATATAAGTGTGCAGATGTAGTAAGAGTGGAGTAATGAGTAGGGCCGAATAAGTCCATGTGTAGCAGCTCGAAGGGACGAGTGGTCGTCATGATTGTCTTCGAGGGGTGTTTCGCCCTAGTCATCTTCCTGGCTTCACATGCTCCACACAGGTGATCCTTCTTGAACTTGACGCCCTCGATCCCAATGATGTGCTTCTTCTTCACAAGAGTGTGCAAGTTCCTCATGCCAGCATGTCCTAGCCGTCGATGCCAAAGCCAGCATTCTGAAGCTTTCGCTAGAAGACATGTGGCAAGTTGTGGTCCTGTAGAGAAATCTACCATGTACAAGTCACCTCTTCGATAACCTTCGAAGACTTGAGTTTTGTCAAAAGCCATTAGCACAAGACAGCGAAATTTGCCAAAGATGACAATCATATCAAGATCACAAAGCATTGAGACTGACATGAGGTTGAATCCAAGGGATTCGACAAGCATCACTTTATCCATGTGCCGATCCTTTGAGATTGCAACCCTACCTAGACCCAATACCTTGCTTTTCCCAGTGTTAGCAAAAGTAATGTGCTTTTGAATAGATGGACGAAGTGTAGAGTCCATGAGTAGGCTTTGGTCACCAGTCATATGATTGGTGCAACCACTGTCCAGGATCCATTCAGTAGCTTTTGGAAGTGAACCCTACAGTAAAGTTAGTGGGATAGGCTTCACGATGACAATTTGTGAAGATAAAGCATGTGATCGCAGATACTTCATGCAAGATTAGTTTCATGAAAGATATGGAAATGTAATCATCAAGAAATTATGTTGAGTCTTTTGTTCCATAGCATTTTGGGCATTATAACTTGTGACCCACAAGTTTATTCAGGTCCCTAGCATTGTCTTCAGAACCAATGCTTTTCGGCTGGAGACCTGACCCTGCAAGAAAGAGATCAGTTCTTCTTAACCACCCACATCTGAAGGGGTGGCTTAGAAGCAATAATTCTAAGTGCAGCATCTGAGAACTTTGGCTTTGAAGCCCTAGCAAATAGCTTCACAAGGGGGTTAGAGTACTCAAATGAATAGGCAGAGAAGTTCCTTGATTTGTGAACATAATGGTATGAGGAACATCTCTCATATTCATGAGTCTGATCATTGTGACCCTGCAAAACATTAGCGTTAGGGCGATCATACGAAGACCTTTGTCTGTATGAAGACTTTGGTCCATATGAAGCTTTTGCTCTGGGGTTTGTCTTCTTCCTTGGTGGTGTCATGATGACATTCACGGGAAGCTTTTCAAGAAGACTTTTGGGAACCCAGATCTTCTTCATAGGGGAACCATTCCTGCAGTTAGTTCCAATAAACCTGGCAAACACTTCACCATTCTGGTTTTTGAACAGTTTATAGTTTGAGTCAAAGGACTCATCAATGATGATAGGGTTAGCACAGTTGTAACCAGATAAGGTGGATGGATCCACTGATGGCCCTTGTGCAGCAACCCAGGTAGTTTTGGGGTACTGCTCAGGCTTCCAGTAAGACCCATCAACATTGATTCTCCTCTCGAAGCCAATACCCTCTTTCCTAGGGTTTCTGTTCAGGATCTATTTCTTGAGGACAACACAAAGCGTCTGATGCCCTTTGAGACTCTTAAACATGCCTGTCTCAAGCAATGTCTTCGACCTAGCATTCTCATCAGTAATAGCAATGGCTTCCTCAGATGAGGGGTTAGTTGCCACAACAGTAGTTGAAGATATTGCAGTTTCAGAAACAGTAGAGCATTCAGCAGAAGAATTGGCGTTATCACGCTCAAGGCATTTTAAGCAAGGTGGCACAAATTCATCCTGAGCGGTACTGGTCTGTTGAGCGAGTAGTGAATCGTTTTCAGTCCGAAGATCATCATGAGACGCTCTCAGCTTCTCAAGCTCTTGCTTCCTTTGAAGATATTCATAGGAGAGCTTCTCGTGATCAGATGAGAGGGTATCATGACGACTTAGTAGCTCTTCATACTTAACTTGAAGATTTTTTATGTCTTTAATTAAGGATTGACTTCGATTCATTTCCTCGTCCAACATATCATCGCTTTTGTCTAGCAGTTTTTGAATCTTTTCCATAGCAGTTTGTTGCTCAGTTGCAATTTTAGCAAGTGTCCTATAGCTAGGTTTGGATTCACATTCAGAGTCGTCTTCACTTGAGGTTTCAAAGTAGGCAGCGCGTGAAGTTACCTTAGCACCTCTTGCCATGAAGCAGTAGGCAGGAGTAGGGTCGTCGTCCATAGTGTCGGTGACGTGACCATTGTCTTCAGTGTTGAAGATGGACTTGGCGACGAATGCTGAAGCCAAAGCCAGGCTTGCCATGCCTAAGTCTGACTCCTCGTCTGACTCCTCCACTACCTCCTCAGTATCAGATTCCTCCTATGAATCCATCTCCTTGCCAATAAATGCACGAGCTTAGCTAGAAGAACTTGATTTGCACGATGAAGACTTTGATGAAGACTTTGATTGTTCCTTCTTCTTCTTGTCATCAGAGTCATAATCCTTGCTCTTCTTCTTCTTTGATTCCTTCTCCCATTGAGGACAATCAGCGATGTAGTGACCTGATCTCTTGCATTTGTGGCAAGTTCTCTTCTTGTAGTCACGAGTGGAAGCCTCATCTTTCTTGGAATCATACTTTGACGACTTTCCAGAACGGTTCTTCTTGGTGAACTTCTGGAACTTCTTCACAAGCATTGCGAGCTCTCTGCCAATGTCTTCAGCACTATCAGAACAGCAGTTAGAGTCTTCAGATGATGATACAGCCTTTGCTTTCAAAGCACGCGATCGTCCATAGCTAGGACCATAGATATCTCTCTTCTCATATAGCTGGAATTCATGTGTATTGAGCCTCTCAAGTATATCGGCAGGATCCAATTGCTTGAAGTCGGGGCGCTCTTGCATCATCAGTGATAGGGTGTCAAAGGAACTGTCTAGAGACCTCAGTAACTTCTTTACAACTTCATGCTTGGTGATGTCAGTGGCGCCAAGGGCATGAAGCTCATTGGTGATATCAGTGAGACGATCGAAGGTGAGCTGGACATTTTCATTCTCGAGCCTTTTGAAGCGATTGAAGAGATTGCGAAGAACATCGATTCGGGAGTCCTGTTGTGATGAGACACCCTCGTTAACCTTGGAAAGCCAGTCCCAGACAAGCTTCACAGACTCCAAGGCACTCACACGTCCATACTGCCCTTTGGTCAGATGACCACAGATGATGTTCTTGGCGGTGGAGTCCAATTGAGCGAACCTCTTCACGTCAGCAGCGGTGACACCTTCACCGACCTTGGGGACGCCCATCCTGATGACATACCAGAGGTCGTTGTCAATGGCTTCAAGATGCATGCGCATCTTATTCTTCCAGTAGGGATAGTCAGTGCCATCGAAGACAGGGCACGCAGCGGAAACTTTGATTATCCCTGCAGTCGACATAGCTAAAATTCCAGGTGGTTAAACCGATTCACACAGAAGAAGGGAGCACCTTGCTCTAATACCAATTGAAAGTGCTAGTTATCGACTAGAGGGGGGTGAATAGGCGATTTTTATGAAAGGCTTCAAAAACATGCAATGTCTTCGAAGAAAGCGGAAGCGGAATGAGAACTAGCGAAGCCTATCAATAAGATGAACAGATATGACAATCATAGACATCATACATACAAGCATGCATTGAAAATAAACACAACAAGCATGAAGATAAATGAGTAAACAGATGAATGGCTTCAGGGAATATCTACAAACACAAGCAAGCATGCAAAGGCTTCACAGTTCAAAACAGTAAGTAAGGAAGAGTAAGGATAGAACCAGGAGCTCGGGGAAGACAATGATTTGTTTGACCAGTTCCAACTGCTGTGACAGTTGTACGTCTGGTTAGGGAGGCTGAGATTGAACTCAGAAGACCGTGTCTTCACCTTATTCCCCTTGAGCTAAGGTCACTTAGACCTCGCCCAATCACTCTAGTAAGTCTTCAAGTTAGACTTCCAAACCTTCACAGACTTCGTTCGCCGGCAATCCACAATGACTCTTGGATGCTCAGAACGCGACGCCTAACCGACTGGAAGATCACAGTCTTCAAGTGTAATAAGTCTTCAGTTCACTTAGAACAGAATGTCTTCAGTGATGCTCAATCACTTTGGGCTCTGGGTGTTTTGGGATTTGACCTCGCAAGGTTTCTCTCTCAAAGGCTTCGAGGTGGGTTGCTCTCAAACGACAAAAACCGTGTACTAACTCGGAGTAGACACCAACTTATGGTGGAGGGGGGTGGCTATTTATAGCCAGGGGGCAACCCGATGTGATATGTCCGAAATGACCCTTGGTCATTTAGGAACTGACACGTGTCCAACGGTCGGAATTTAAACCCACGCGGCAACTTTACTTGGGCTGCAAGCAAAGCTGACTCAACCAACTCTGGAAGAGATTTTCTCTCATTTGTCTTCGCTTGAAGACATAGGATTTTAGGTTGAGTATCTCGTCAGTTTCTGACTTCGTTTACCTCGACCCCACTTCACAGTTCGGTGGTTCCTATGACTCAAGACATAAGAAAATGAAACTACGAAAAGACTATGTCTTCAAGCTTCATTGTCTTCGACGAATGTCTTCATGAACCAATATCTTCAGCAAGAATGTCTTCGTGAATCACCATTGTCTTCAATGTCTTCATACATTTTTAGGGGTCATCTCCGATGGGTAAACCGATTCAATAGGGACTTCTACCTGTGTTCTCCTGTGAATCTCACAAACACATTAGTCCCACAACCAAGTTTGTCTTCAATACTCTAAAACCAACAAGGGGTGGCACTAGATGCACTTACATGCTTCTCTCTTGAAAATAGCATACGGTGGGTGAACAAATTACTGTTGGGAAATTGATAGAAAAGCAAATAATCATGACGATATCCAAGGCAATGATCATGTATATAGGCATCACGTCCGAGACAAGTAGACCGAAACGATTCTGCATCTACTACTATTACTCCACACATCGACCGCTATCCAGCATGCATCTAGAGTATTAAGTTCATAAAGAACAGAGTAATGCCTTAAGCAAGATGACATGATGTAGACAAAGTAAACTCACGCATGAATAAACCCCATCTTTTTACTCTTAATAGCAACGATACATACGTGTCATGTCGCTTTCTGTCACTGGGATTGAGCACCGCAAGATCGAACCCATTACAAAGCACCTCTCCCATTGCAAGATAAATCAATCTAGTTGGCCAAACCAAATCAATAGATCGGAGAGAAATACGAATCTATAACAATCATGCATAAAGGAGTTCAGAGAAAACTCAAATAATATTCATGGATAATCTGATCATAAACTCACAATTCATCGGATCCCAACAAACACACTGCAAAAAGTGATTACATCGGATAGAACTCCAGGAACATCGAGGAGAACATTGTATTGAAGATCAAAAAGAGAGAAGAAGCCATCTAGCTACTAACTATGGACCCGAAGGTCTGTGGTAAACTACTCACGCATCCTCGGAAGGGCATCAAGGTTGATGTAGAGCCCCTCCGTGATCGAACCCCCCTCCGACAGAGTGCCGGAAAAGGCCTCCAGATGGGATCTCTTGAGAACAGGAACTTGCGGCGGCGGAAAATGTATTTCGTGGACTCCCTTGTTGGTTTCCTGATTTTAGAGTATTTATAGAGGTGGAATTAGGTCAAACGGAGCAGAGGTGGGCCCACGAGGCACCAGGGCGCGCCACCCCCCTGGGGCGCGCCCTGGTGGCTCGTGGCCACCTCCTTTGTCTTCTGGCCCTCTCCCGAAGCTTCTAGTGTCTCTTATGTCCAGAAAAAAATCTCCAAAAAGTTTCGTGGCATTTGGACTTCGTTTGGTACTGATATTCTGAAAAACCAAAAACAGGCAAAAAACAGCAACTGGCACTGGGCACTAAGTTAATAGGTTAGTCCCAAAAAATGATATATAATTGCTTGTAAGTGTGGCACCCCGGCTCAAAGGACCAGTTTACCCATTGTTTCCAACCCAGAGATCATGTCTTCTGGAAACACACAACAACTTGGAATAGAACAGAACTGATCTTTATTAATATTATACAAGTACAAGCTCGGGAATTACATCAGGTAGCGAGGCCAGAAGCACTACACGTGCTATGACAATATCTACATTATTTATGGAACATCAAGGGCCTCAGCTTTAGGGAAACTCTACAGCGTAGCGGAACATCGCGCAGGAAACTCCATCCCATAGGGACACTGCTGGAACACGGCCTAGTTAGCGTAGGATACCTTCGGGGTCTCCGTCAACGGCTTCTCCTGCATCTGGCATGATACGCCAGGTGAGTACTTGGAATGTACTCGCAAGCTCACAACAACCAAAAAAGTGCAGCAAACAACAACATGGCGATAATTAAGTCATTACTTTAAGATGCTCACTTACGGTTGCCACTTATTCTCTTCCGGGTTCACACGTGACCCCCGGATCATTCGCGACCCATCGGTCACTTCCAAGCATGAGACGAGTTCTTCCATCATCATTATTATTATTATTACGGTTGACCACTCAGTGTGACCTAGTGCGGACTGTGTCCAATACCGTGGACGCGGCTATTCGAATAGATTCTTACACTCTGCAGAGGTTGCACACTTTTCCCACACCATGGAGCTCCTTGTCCCGTACCTCGGTACACTTCCCTTCCGGGTGGACCGGTGCTGCTCCAACGAAACTTGCCTAACCCGTGACCCCTCCATCGTACCACCGTCAATCATCCTCCCCCGGAGTCATGCCTTGGGTGGCCCCTGTGTCACTCTTGACACCTGCCACCGTCATGGCCAACTAAACTGTCCCAAACAGGGACGCCGACAAATAACTCAACTGGCTCACAAGGTTATCGTCGCCTACCTGATCAGGGTAGCACGCACGCATCACATCCCCTCTTTGGTGGTACCGATAAAAGAGCACGCGGTCAGACCAAGTCAAGGCCGTCCCATTCCGGCAGATGTGGCTGCACGGGTAAGTCCGGGTCGGTGGCACTTGATCAACCATTAAGCTTAGTTTTAGTAAGTACATGACAAGCAAGGTTGTTTATCATGAATAACTTAATATGGCAGTAGTTATGCAACAATATAATTTACTACGAATTATCACATATTAAAATTATGCAAATAATTCAACAATAAACCAATACTATTGAAATGCTTCATGTAATGGATGATATGGCTTTCCTTGCTCAGTTGGGTTGTCCACAAACTCCTGGTCCCCAAAACCAAAATGATTTCCCTCTGAAAATATTTTAGAATAGCAAAAGAAAATGTCACATAATACATTTCTGTTAACCAGAAATTCTGTACATGTGAGAAAAATACCAAAATTTACCAGAAAATAGAGGGGCTCAAGACAAAGGCAATGCAAAAAGAATCAATTGATTTGGACTTGTGGATAAAAAGTAATGGGCAGTCAAAGTTACTGGTCAAAGTTGAATTTAAACAGAAATTAGAAAATCTCTGGGAGGGCCACGTCGAAGGCGTAAAACACCAGGGCGCCTCCACTTTTATACCGCTTCGGCGCGCGGCGGAGTCACTGACAGGTGGGGTCGGCTGGATTTAAAACAGAAAGAGAGAGAGAGGAACAGAGACGGGCGGCTCACCGATGGCGATCACCGGTGATAGAGACGGCGGCGAGCTCGGGAGATGGTGGATATGGATCGGCCACACGACGGCGGTCCTCCCTGTACCAGCAGCGTCTCCGAGGACGGCCTGACGGCATCGCCCCCTTCCTCTCCGGCGGTGGCTGGTTTCGGGGGTCGTCGGCGACGGCGTCTCCGGCAGCGGTTTGGCTGGGCAAGAGGTGGGGAAGAACCAGGGGAGCTTGCTGAGCTCGGGGACGGAGTTGGGCGGGGCTGGGGTGGAGTGTAGCGCGGGGAGTGGCGGAGCTGGCTTGGCGGCAGAACTCCAGCGAGCTACGAGGCCAGAGGGCCTCTCGGCCTTGGCTCGGCGCACTGGGGGTCGATTGGAGGTGGAGTGAGTGCGGTGAGGAGTGGAGCGAGCCGGGCGGGGCCTTTTATAGGCGAGGGAGGAGCTTCTGGAGTCGGGCAGCGCCACGGCCACGTCACCGGAGCGAGGATGGCTAGCTGGCTGGCGCGGCGCGGGCGACGTGATGGAGGAGGCAGAGGGAGTAAATGAGCGAAGAGACGGGTCGCCGGGAAGCCTCCATCCACCTCACCTCCCGTACGGCTACTGTGCCGCCCGTTGCACACGGTGGCCGTATCCGGCGAGGGCGATTCCGGCGAGGGGGAAGGGTCTAGCGCGGCCAAGTGGACGGAGGGGAGCTCGTCAGCGCGCGGAGACAATGTACGGCGATGCGGTCGTCGCGCTCCGACGTGACCCGTGCCTGCCGGCACCCAGAGCGCGGTTTTGGCAGGGCTGGCCATGCGGTCACCGCATGCACAGGCACACGCGGCGCGAGCTAGCCTGCCAGGCTGTGTCTGGTGTGTCGACCCTGCATACTAGAGCCCTCTCGTGTCACTAGCTCGCCCAGAAACTTGATGAGCCGAAGTGTAGCATCGACAACAGTTTGCTGTCAGTAACTTAGGAGACATCTGGAGAGAAGATGAGCTGGAGATGAAACCAATGGAGTTGTCTCGAGTGATCTATGTTGGAAGGACTACATGCTGGCAAGATTTGAGAAACTTTGGCCAAGATTTGAACATGGTTCATGTACAAATGCTATACTGGTCTAGAAACTTGGTGAGGTTGATGCACTCACATGGGTGATCTACTGGAGCTGAAATTTGGTGTGTGGGGGTTATTTGGTAATGCCAAGATGCCATAAAAATTTCAGCTCAAATGGGTACCTTTAGCTGGTACTTCCTTCACAGAGGTTTGAAATGAGCAGAAACTTGGCAGAATATTTTTGCTGGAAATTTATACCGGACAAGGAGATGTTTTTGAATATTGTGGCAATATATGTCCCCTAGTACCTCAGGGAATTATTTGAGAGTTTTCTGAGTTGAGGAAATATGGGTTGCTTCACAAAGGGTCATTGCTGTCCAGAAGATAAAAGGAATATTCTGGACAAAATTTTATACTGGACCATGGAATGTTTTTGGAGATTGTGGGACTAGATGATGACAAGAAGCTGTGGTATTAATTTGGGATTTTTCTGATCATCAGAACTATAGGTTGCTTCACAACCCATAGTGAGGACAGAACAGATTTTCCCAAAGAAGAAAATGGATTATTTTGAAAGGAATGAGAATTGCAATTTGATCCAGAAGGCGTGTGACAAGATTCTGGAAAGATATTGAGGGCTTTGGATCACTTAAAGAGAAATTCAAAGTTTCCCCAAGTCCAAAGTCAACTGAAAAGGTTTAAAAGCCATCCAATTTGCAAATAAAACCAGGAAAATTTTGAAAAAAAAAAGTTGCCAAAAACCAGGGTGTCACAAACCTACCCCCCTTAGGATGAATCTCGTTCTCAAGATTCGGTTGCTCAGGGAACAAATGCGGATATGCTGATCTCAGAAAATTCTCTCTTTCCCAGGTAGCTTCTTCCTCAGTATGATGATCCCACAATACTTTGTAAAATTTGATCATCTTACTCCTGGTAGTTCTTTCCATCTCGTCCAAGATTCTGATAGGTTTTTCCTCGTAGGTCAAATCCTTAGTCAGCTCTAGCTCACTCATATCTGCCTGCTTGATCGGAGGTGCAATGCACTTTCTCAACTGTGATATGTGGAAGACATCGTGAACGTCGGACAACTCTGGTGGTAACTCTAACTGATATGCCACTCTGCCTCTTCTAGCAATTACTGGAAAGGGACTGATATATCTCGGTGCAAGCTTCCATCGGGTATGAAACCTTTTTATTCCTTTCATGGGGGTGACTCAGAGATAAGCATACTCTCCAGGCTCAAAAGTTACTTCTCGATGCTTAGGGTCATAGTAACTCTTTTGACGGGACTTGGCTGCTCGAAGACGTTCCTGAATATCCTTAACTTGCTTCTCAGCCTCGAGCATCAAATCCGTGCCGAAGATACGGCTATCTCCTGTCTGGGACCAATTTAAAGGAGTGCGACATTTCCGTCCATACAATGCTTCGAACGGTGACATCTTGAGACTTGACTGATAACTGTTGTTGTAAGAGAATTCCACATAGGGTAGACTATCCTCCCATTTGGGTCCATAGGTGAGAGCACAAGACCGAAGCATATCTTCCAATATCTGGTTCACTCGTTCGGTCTGTCCGTTTGTCTGTGGATGATATGCCGTGCTATGCTTTAGCACGGTTCCCAGGGCTTGGTGCAACCGCAGCCAGAATGCTGAAGTGAACAAGGATCCTCTATCTGATGTGATAGACTTGGGTACTCCATGAAGACTAACAATCCGGGACATGTAGAGCTGTGCAAGCTGATCGGCTCCGAAGGTGGTCTTCACTGGAATAAAGTGAGCCACTTTAGTAAGTACATCCACGATGACCCAGATAGCATCATGGTCTCTTGTTGACTTGGGTAGTCCAACAATGAAGTCCATGCATATGTCATCCCATTTCCACTGGGGAACCTGTAAAGGTTGCAGTAGTCCAGTGGGTTTCTGGTGTTCAGCCTTGACTTTATTGCAGACATCACAACAGGCGACATAGTATGCAATGTCCCTTCGCATTCCTGGCCACCAAAAGGTTTCCTTTAAGTCCTGGTACATTTTCGTTCCTCCCGGATGAATAGAGTATGCGGATTCATGTGCCTCCCTAAGTATTTGCTGTCTCAAGTTTTCTTGATCAGGCACGTATATTCGGTTCTCAAACCATAAGGTGCCTTGGTCATCAACACGGAAGGACTTGGTCTTCCCTTGCTGAACGTTCTCCTTGATCTCCTGTACACTTTTATCTGATTTCTGGGCTGTCTTAATTTCTCCCATAAGTGTTGGAGTAATTTCCAATGTATCCAGGCTAATTGGGCCGCATAGCACCATATTAAGCTTGGCAAACTCTTCTTGTAGCCTTGGATGGATACCCTCAGCTATTGCATTCATGGTGCCTTGTTTTCTACTGAGAGCATCGGCGACCACATTGGCTTTTCCCGGATGATAATTAATTCCAATGTCATAGTCCTTGACCAGTTCAAGCCATCTTCTCTGTCTGAGATTAAGGTCAGGTTGGGTGAAAATATACTTGAGACTCTTGTGGTCTGTATATATTTCACATCACTGCCCAATGAGATAATGCCTCCAAATCTTTAATGCATGAACCATGGCTGGCAATTCCAAATCATGAGTGGGATAGTCTCTTCATGGGGTCGTAGCTGTCTGGATGCATATGCTACAACCCATCCTTCTTGCATTAGAACGCAGCCGATTCCATGCCTGGAAGCATCGCAATATATATCAAAGCTCTTGTGGATGTCTGGAAGAACTAAGACAGGGGCCGTAGTTAGCCTCGTCTTTAATTCCATGAAACTGCTATCACATTCTTTTGTCCAGGCAAATTTGTGATTCTTTTTCAACAGTTCTGTCAATGGCTTGGCTATTTTTGAGAAGCCTTCAATGAAACGACGGTAGTAGCCTGCCAATCCCAGAAAGCTGCGGACTTCAGTTACTGTGGCTGGTGTCTTCCAGTTTAATACAACAGTCACTTTGCTGGGGTCGACGGCCACACCCTGTTCTGATAGAACATGTCCCAGAAATCCCACGTCTCTTAGCCAAAATTCACACTTACTGAATTTGGCATACAAGCGATGGGTCCTTAGTCTTTCCAGGATAGCACGGAGGTGTTGCGTGTGTTCTTCTTCATCTTTGGAATAGATAAGAATATCATCGATGAATACCACCACAAACTTGTCCAAAAAGGCCATGAAGACCTTGTTCATCATGCTCATGAAGTAGGCTGGAGCATTCGTCAGCCCGAATGACATGACTGTAAATTCATACAGACCATATCGGGTAGTGAAGGCTGTCTTGGGGATATCCTCTTTCCTGATTTTTAGCTGATGATACCCCGTTCGGAGATCAATCTTGGAAAATACCCGGGCCCCGTTTAATTGGTCGAACAGATCATCAATGCGGGGAAGCGGATATTTATTTTTAATGGTGACCTCATTCAATTGGCGGTAGTCCACACACATTCGTAGTGATGACCCACAAGTATAGGGGATCAATCATAGTCCTTTTGATAAGTAAGAGTGTCGAACCCAACGAGGAGCAGAAGGAAATGACAAGCGGTTTTCAGCAAGGTGTTTTCTGCAAGCATTGAAATTATCGGTAACGAGTAGTTTGATAGCAAGATAATTTGTAACAAGTGACAAGTAGCAATAGTAACAAAGAGTGCAGCAAGTTGGCCCAATCCTTTTTGTAGCAAAGGACAAGCCGAAACGATCTCTTATAGTAAGTAAAGCGTTCTCGAGGACACATGGGAATTTCATCTAGTCACTTTCATCATGTTTGTGTTGGGGAACGTTGCATGGGAAACAAAAATTTTCCTACGCACACACAAGATCTATCCATGGTGATGAGCATCTACGAGAGGGAGAGTGAATCTACATACCCTTGTAGATCGCTAAGCGGAAGCGTTAAGAAACGCGGTTGATGTAGTCGAACGTCTCCGCGATCCAAATCGCAAGTCGTCCCTCGATCCGATCACGAACTAGTGCCGAACGGACGGCACCTCCGCGTTCAACACACGTACGGCTTGATGACGCCTTCACCTCCTCGATCCAGCAAGCGATGGTGAAGTAGTAGATGAGTTCCGGCAGCACGACGGCGTGGTGATGGTGGTGAGGAACAATCTCTGCAGGGCTTCGCCAAGCACTACGGAGATTATGACGGGAGAACTAGAGGGTTAGGGTTGCCGACACACGGCTTGGGAAATCTTGATGTGTCCCGTGTGCTAGCCCTGCCCCTCTATTTATATGTTGAGCCCTGGGGTCTAAACTTGGAGAGAAAACCTCCACAAGGTCAGTTTTGCCAGCACAAGGTCGGTTTGGCCCGCACGGAAAGAGTCCAACTCGGATTCCAGCAGTATCGCGTACAAGCGGTAGTACCGCTTACGATAAGCGGTAGTACCGCCTGTAGCGGTAGTACCGCTTACGATAAGCGGTAGTACCGCTTACGATAAGCGGTATTACCGCCTGTAGCGGTAGTACCGCTTACGATAAGCGGTAGTACCACCCCAGACGCCAGCAAAACTTCCTTTTGCACCTTGCCTAAGCCTCGTGGGCTTTACCCCTTGGCCCAAATAAAGTGTTCTCGTACCCGAACATTTCGGGAAACATCCGGAACCCCTTCCGGTGAATTCCGGAACCCTTCCGGAGACCAAACACTATTATCCCATATATCAATCTTTACCTCCGGACTCTTCCGGAGATCCTCGTCATGTCCGGGATCTTATCCAGGACTCCGAACAACCTTCGGTCACCAACAAAATAACTCAACTATACTAATCGTCACCAAACGTTAAGTGTGTAGACCCTGCGGGTTCCAGAACTATGTAGACATGACCGAGACACCTCTACGATCAATAACCAATAGCGGGACCTGGATGCCCATATTGGGTCCTACATATTCTACGAAGATCTTTATCGGTCGAACCTCTATGTCAAGGATTCAGTTAATCCCGTATACTGTTCCCTTTGTTCTTCGGTATGTTACTTGCCCGAGATTCGATCGTCGGTATCTCTATACCTAGTTCAATCTCGTTACTGGCAAGTCTCTTTACTCGTTCCGTAATACAAGATCTCGTGGCTAACACTTTAGTCACATTGCTTGCAAGGCTCATTGTGATGTTGTATTACTGAGTGGGCCCTGAGATACCTCTCCGTCACATGGAGTAACAAATCCCAGTCTTGATCCATGCCAACCCAACAGACACCCTCGGAGATACCTGTAGAGCACCTTTATAGTCACCCAGTTACGTTGCGACGTTTGATACACACAAGGTACTCCTCCGATGTCAGGGAGTTGCATGATCTCATGGTCATAGGAACAGATACTTGACATGCAGAAAACAATAGCAATAAACTGACACGATCATATGCTACGTTTATAGTTTGGGTCTTGTCCATCACATCATTCTCCTAATGATGTGATCCCGTTATCAAATGACATCTCATGTCAATGGCTAGGAAACCTTAACCATCTTTGATCAACGAGCTAGTCAACTAGAGGCTTACTAGGGACACAGTGTTGTCTATGTACCCACACATGTATTTGAGTTTCCAATCAATACAATTATAGCATGGATAATAAACGATTATCATGAACAAGGAAATATAATAATAACCAATTTATTATTGCCTCTAGGGCATATTTCCAACCGTCTCCCACTTGCACTAGAGTCAATAATCTAGTTCACATCACTATGTGATTTACATTGTAATGAATCGAACACCCATGCAGTTCTGGTGTTGTTCATGTGTTGCCCTTGGAAGAGGTTTAGTCATCGGATCTGCAATATTCAGATCCGTGTGTACTTTGCAAATATTTATGTCGTCCTCCTTGATGTAATCGCGGGTGGAATTGAAACGTCGCTTTATGTGTCTGGTCCTCTTGTGAAATCTTGGTTCCTTGGCTAGAGCAATGGCACCAGTATTATCACAAAACAGAGTCATTGGGTTAAGCGCACTAGGCACTACTCCAAGGTCTGTCATGAACTCCTTCATCCAGACACCTTCCTTCGCCGCCTCCGAGGCAGCGATGTACTCCGCTTCGCATGTAGAATCAGCTACCACGCTTTGCTTGGAACTGCACCAGCTAACCGCACCCCCATTAAGAATAAATACGTATCCGGTTTGCGACTTAGAGTCATCCGGATCAGTGTCAAAGCTTGCATCGACGTAACCTTTTACGACGAGCTCTTGATCACCTCCATAAACGAGAAACATGTCCTTAGTCCTTTTCAGGTACTTCAGGATATTCTTGACCGCCGTCCAGTGTTCCATTCCTGGATCACTTTGAAACCTTCCGACCATACTTATGGCAAGGCTGACATCGGGTCTTGTGCACATCATTGCATACATGATAGAACCTATGGCTGAAGCATAGGGGATGACACTCATCTTTTCTCTATCTTCTGCAGTCACTGGGCATTGAGTCTTACTCAACTTCACACCTTGCAAAACAGGCAAGAACCCCTTCTTGGACTGATCCATTTTGAACTTCTTCAAAATCTTATCAAGGTATGTGCTTTGTGAAAGTCCTATTAAACGTCTTGATCTATCTCTATAGATCTTGATGCCTAATATGAAAGCAGCTTCTCCTAGGTCCTTCATTGAAAAACTCTTGTTCAAATATTCCTTCACGCTTTCCAACATTTCTATATTGTTTCCAATCAGTAATATGTCATCCACATATAATATTAGAAACGCTATAGAGCTCCCACTCACTTTCTTGTAAATACAAGCTTCTCCGTAAACTTGTATAAACTCGAACGCTTTGATCACCTCATCAAAGCGAAGATTCCAACTACGAGATGCTTGCACCAGTCCATAAATGGATCGCTAGAGTTTGCAAACTTTGTCAGCATTATCTGGATCGATAAAACCTTCTGGTTGCATCATATACAACTCTTCCTTAAGGAAACCGTTAAGGAACGCTGTTTTGACATCCATCTGCCAAATTTCATAATCGAAAAAGGCAGCTATTGCTAACATTATTCTGACGGACTTAAGCATCGCTACGGGTGAGAAGGTCTCATCGTAGTCAACTCCTTGAACTTGTGAAAAACCCTTTGCCACAAGTCGAGCTTTTTAGACGGTGACATTACCGTCCGCGTCCGTCTTCCTCTTAAAGATCCATTTGTTCTGAATGGCCTTACGCCCTTCAGGTAATACTTCCAAAGTCCACACTTTGTTTTCATACATGGATCCCATCTCGGATTTCATGCCCTCTAACCACTTCTCGGAATCCGGGCCCATCATCGCTTCTCCATAGCTCGTAGGTTCATCGTTGTCCAACAACATGACCTCTAAGACAGGGTTGCCGTACCACTCAGGAGCAGTACGCGTCCTTGTCGACCTACGAGGTTCGATAGCAACTTGATCCAAAGCTTCATGATCATCATCATTAACTTCCTCTTCAACTGATGTAGGCTCTACAGAAACATCTTTCTGCGCTGCGCTACTTTCAGGTTGACGTAAAGGTTCAACAACCTCATCAAGTTCTATCTTCCTCCCACTCAATTCTTTCGAGAGAAACTCTTTCTCAAGAAATGTTCCGTTTTTAGCGACAAACACTTTGCCTTCGGATCTGAGGTAGAAGGTATACCCAACTGTCTCTTTTGGGTATCCTATGAAGACGCATTTCTCCGCTTTGGGTTCCAGCTTTTCAGGCTGAAGCTTTTTGACATAAGCATCACATCCCCAAACTTTAAGAAACGACAGCTTTGGCTTCTTGCCAAACCAAAGTTCATATGGCGTCGTCTCAACGGATTTCGATGGTGCCCTATTTAAAGTGAATGCGGCTGTCTCTAATGCATAACCCCAAAACGATAGTGGCAAATCGGCAAGAGACATCATAGATCGCACCATATCCAATAAGGTTCGATTACGACGTTCGGACACACCATTACGCTGTGGTGTTCCAGGCGGTGTCAATTGTGAAACAATTCCACATTGTCTTAAGTGACTGCCAAACTCATAACTCAGATATTCTCCTCCTCGATCAGATCGTAGGAATTTAATCTTCTTGTTACGATGATTCCCAACTTCACTCTGAAATTGTTTGAACTTTTCAAATGTTTCAGACTTGTGTTTCATTAAGTAAATATACCCATATCTACTTAAGTCATCAGTGAAGGTGAGAAAGTAACGATAACCACCGCACGCCTCAATACTCATCGGACCGCACACATCAGTATGTATGATTTCCAATAAGTCACTTGCCCGTTCCATTGTTCCAGAGAACGGCGTTTTAGTCATCTTGCCCATGAGGCATGGCTCACATGTGTCAAGTGATTCAAAATCAAGTGACTCCAAAAGTCCATCAGCATGGAGCTTCCTCATGCGTTTTACGCCAATATGACCTAAACGGCAGTGCCACAAGAAAGTGGTATTATCATTATCAATTCTACATCTTTTGGCATCAATGTTATGAACATGTGTATCATTACTATCGAGATTCAATAAGAATAAACCCCTCACATCGGGTGCATGACCATAAAAGATATTACTCATATAAATAGAACAACCATTATTCTCTGATTTAAATGAGTAACCGTCTCGCAATAAACAAGATCCAGATATAATGTTCATGCTTAACGCAGGCACTAAATAACAATTATTCAGGTTCATCACTAATCCCGATGGTAATCGAAGAGCGAGCGTGCCGACGGCGATCACATCAACCTTGGAACCATTTCCCACGCGCATCGTCACTTCGTCCTTTGCCAGCCTCCGTCTATTCCGCAGTTCCTGTTTTGAGTTGCAAATATGAGCAACTGCACCGGTATCAAATACCCAGGCACTACAACGAGAGTTGGTAAGGTACACATCAATAACATGTATATCATATATACCTTGTTTGTTGTTGGCCGCCTTCTTGTCAGCCAAATACTTGGGGCAGTTCCGCTTCCAGTGTCCAGTTCCCTTGCAATGAAAGCACACAGTTTCTGGTTTGGGTCTAGCCTTGGGTTTCTTCACGAGAGGAGCAACTGCTTTGCCACTCTTCTTGGAGTTACCCTTCTTACCCTTGCCATTTTTCTTGAAACTAGTGGTTTTATTGACCATCAACACTTGATGCTCCTTCTGAATTTCAGACTCAGCGGCTTTCAGCATCGCAAACAGCTCGGCGACTGACTTGTTCATCCCGTGCATGTTATAGTTCAACACGAAGCTCTTGTAGCTAGGTGGCAATGATTGAAGAACTCTGTCAGTGATAGCCTCTGGTGGAAGGGGCATCCCCAATTCAGCCAGACGGGTGGAGTACCCAGACATTCTGAGTACGTGATCACTGATAGACCCGTTCTCCTCCATCTTGCAAGCATAGAACTTATCGGAGATCTCATATCTCTCGATCCGGGCATTCTTCTGAAAGATAAACTTCAACTCCTGGAACATCTCATATGCTCCATGACGTTCAAAACGTCTTTGAAGTCCCGGTTCTAAGCCATACAATATTGCACATTGAACTATTGAGTAATCTTCAGAACGAGCCTGCCAGGCGTTCACAACGTCTAGAGACTCAACTGGAGCGGGTGGATCACCAAGCGGTGCATCAAGGACATAAGCCTTCTGGGAAGCCGTAAGGATAATCCTTAGATTACGGGCCCAGTCCACAAAGTTACTTCCATCATCTTTCAACTTAGCTTTCTCTAGGAACGCATTAAAATTCAGGGGTGCTACTGCGCGAGCCATGATCTACAACATAAATATAGCAAAGACAACTTAGACTATTGTTCTAGATAATGAGTTTAGTTAATCATATTACTTAAAAAACTCCCACTCAAATTGACATCCCTCCGGTCATTCGAGTGTAACATGATCCAAATCCACCAACTCAAGTCCGATCATCACGTGAGTTGAGGTGGTTTCAATGGTGAACATCTTCATGTTGATCATATCTACTATATGACTCATGTTCGACCTTTCGGTCTCTTGTGTTCTGAGGCCATGTCTGTACATGCTAGGCTCGTCAAGTGTAACCCGAGTGTTCCGCACGTGCAACACTGGCTTGCACCCGTTGTATGTGAACGTAGAGTCTATCACACCCGATCATCACGTGGTGTCTCGAAACGACGAACTTTCGCAACGGTGCACACTCGGGGAGAACACAATTTTATCTTGAAATTTAAGTGAGGGATCACCTTATAATGCTACCGTCGTCCTAAGCAAAATAAGATGCATAAAAGGATTAACATCACATGCAAATCATAAGTGACATGATATGGCCATGAACTTGTGCTTTTGATCTCCATCTCCAAAGCACCGGCATGATCTCCATCGTCACCGGCATGACACCATGATCTCCATCATCTTGATCTCCATCAACGTGTCGCCATGAGGTTGTCGCGCCGACTGTTGCTTCCACGACTATTGCTAACTCATAGCGATAAAGTAAAGCAAAACGGCGAAAATAATTAAAGACAACTCTATGGCTCCTGCTAGTTGCCGTACTCATCGACATGCAAGTCGTGATATTCTATACAACACATGATCATCTCATACATCACATATATCTCATCATGTAATTGGCCATATCACATCACAACATACCCTGCAAAAACAAGTTAGACGTCCTCTAATTGTTGTTGCATATTTTACGTGGCTGCTACGGGTTTGCAAGAACCGTTCTTACCTACGCAAAACCACAACGTGGTGTAGTGATTGCTTTTTGATCTTCTAAAAGAACCCTCTTCATTGAAATCGATTCAACTAAAGTGAGAGAGACAGACACCCGCTAGCCATCTTTATGCAACGAAGTTACATGTCAGTTGAAGGAACCGGTCTCTCGTAAGCGTACGAGTAATGTTGGTCCGGGCCGCTTCATCTCACAATACCGCCGAATCAAGTATCAACTAGTAACGGCAAGCAATATGTATACACCCACGCCCACAACTCGTTTGTGTTCTACTCGAGATTTCATCTACACATAGACCTAGCTCAGATGCCACTATTGGGGAACGTTGCATGGGAAACAAAAATTTTCCTACGCTCACACAAGATCTATCCATGGTGATGAGCATCTACGAGAGGGAGAGTGAATCTACATACCCTTGTAGATCGCTAAGCGGAAGCGTTAAGAAACGCGGTTGATGTAGTCGAACGTCTCCGCGATCCAAATCGCAAGTCGTCCCTCGATCCGATCATGAACTAGTGCCGAACGGACGGCACCTCCGCGTTCAACACACGTACGACTTGATGACGCCTTCACCTCCTCGATCCAGCAAGCGATGGTGAAGTAGTAGATGAGTTCCGGCAGCACGACGGCGTGGTGATGGTGGTGAGGAACAATCTCTGCAGGGCTTCGCCAAGCACTACGGAGATTATGACGGGAGAACTAGAGGGTTAGGGTTGCCGACACACGGCTTGGGAAATCTTGATGTGTCCCGTGTGCTAGCCCTGCCCCTCTATTTATATGTTGAGCCCTGGGGTCTAAACTTGGAGAGAAAACCTCCACAAGGTCGGTTTTGCCCGCACAAGGTCGGTTTGGCCCGCACGGAAAGAGTCCAACTCGGATTCCAGCAGTATCGCGTACAAGCGGTAGTACCGCTTACGATAAGCGGTAGTACCGCCTGTAGCGGTAGTACCGCTTACGATAAGCGGTAGTACCGCCTGTAGCGGTAGTACCGCTTACGATAAGCGGTAGTACCACCCCAGACGCCAGCAAAACTTCCTTTTGCACCTTGCCTAAGCCTCGTGGGCTTTACCCCTTGGCCCAAATAAAGTGTTCTCGTACCCGAACATTTCGGGAAACATCCGGAACCCCTTCCGGTGAATTCCGGAACCCTTTCGGAGACCAAACACTATTATCCCATATATCAATCTTTACCTCCGGACTCTTCCGGAGATCCTCGTCATGTCCGGGATCTTATCCGGGACTCCGAACAACCTTCGGTCACCAACAAAATAACTCAACTATACTAATCGTCACCAAACGTTAAGTGTGTAGACCCTGCGGGTTCCAGAACTATGTAGACATGACCGAGACACCTCTACGATCAATAACCAATAGCGGGACCTGGATGCCCATATTGGCTCCTACATATTCTATGAAGATCTTTATCGGTCGAACCTCTATGTCAAGGATTCAGTTAATCCCGTATACTGTTCCCTTTGTTCTTCGGTATGTTACTTGCCCGAGATTCGATCGTCGGTATCTCTATACCTAGTTCAATCTCGTTACCGGCAAGTCTCTTTACTCGTTCCGTAATACAAGATCTCGTGGCTAACACTTTAGTCACATTGCTTGCAAGGCTCATTGTGATATTGTATTACCGAGTGTGCCCTGAGATACCTCTCCGTCACATGGAGTAACAAATCCCAGTCTTGATCCATGCCAACCCAACAGACACCCTCGGAGATACCTGTAGAGCACCTTTATAGTCACCCAGTTACGTTGCGACGTTTGATACACACAAGGTACTCCTCCGATGTCAGGGAGTTGCATGATCTCATGGTCATAGGAACAGATACTTGACATGCAGAAAACAATAGCAATAAACTGACACGATCATATGCTACGTTTATAGTTTGGGTCTTGTCCATCACATCATTCTCCTAATGATGTGATCCCGTTATCAAATTACATCTCATGTCAATGGCTAGGAAACCTTAACCATCTTTGATCAACGAGCTAGTCAACTAGAGGCTTACTAGGGACACAGTGTTGTCTATGTACCCACACATGTATTTGAGTTTCCAATCAATACAATTATAGCATGGATAATAAACGATTATCATGAACAAGGAAATATAATAATAACCAATTTATTATTGCCTCTAGGGCATATTTCCAATAGTTTGTTTGATTCGCGTTCGCTACTTTGATAATTTGATATGTGGGTGGACCGGTGCTTGGGTGCTGTTCTTACTTGAACAAGCCTCCCACTTATGATAACCCCCTCTCGCAAGCATCCGCAACTACGAAAGAAGAATTAAGATAACTCTAACCATAGCATTAAACATATGGATCCAAATCAGCCCCTTACGGAATAGCGCATAAACTAGGGTTTAAGCTTCTGTCACTCTAGCAACCCATCATCTAATTACTACTCCACAATGCATTCCCTTAGGCCCAAAGATGGTGAAGTGTCATGTAGTCGACGTTCACACGACACCACTAAGGGAATCAACAACATACACATCATCAAAATATCGAACGAATACCAAATTCACATGATTACTTATGACAAGACTTCTCCCATGTCCTCAAGAACAAAAGTAACTACTCACAAATCATGTTCATATCCAAGATCAGAGAGGTATTGAATAGCATAATAGATCTGAACATATAATCTTCCACCAAATAAACCAGCTAGCATCAACTACAAGATGTAATCAACACTACTAGCAACCCACAGGTACCAATCTGAGGTTTTGAGACAAAGATTGAATACAAGAGATGAACTAGGGTTTGAGATGAGATGGTGCTGGTGAAGATGTTGATGAAGATTAGTCCTCCCACGATGAGAGGATCGCTGGTGATGTCGATGGCGACGATTTCCCCCTCCCGGAGGGAAGTATCCCCGGCAGAATCTCTCCACCGGAGAGCAAAAGTGCTCTGGCCCAAGTTCCGCCTCGAGATGGCGGCGCACCGTCCCAAAAGTCTTCTCTATATTTCTCTAGGGTAAAATGACTTATATACCATAAAATGGGGGCCAGAGGCTGGCCAGGGGCCCCACGAGGTACCAGGGCGCGCCTGGGGGGGTGGCGCGCCCTGGTGCCTCGTGGGCACCTGGGTGGCCCCCTCTGGTACTTCTTGATTCCAGTATTTTTTATTTATTCCAAAATAATTCTCCGTGAAATTTCAGCTCATTTGGAGATGTGCAGAATAGGTATCTGTGACATAGCTTTTTCAGGTCCAGAATTCCAGCTACCGGCAATCTCCCTCTTTGTGTGAATCTTGCATATTAAGAGAGAAAAGGCATTATAATTGCTCCACAAAGTGTTATATTGATCAAAAACACTATAAATAACAGTAGCAAAATATGATGCAAAATGGACGTATCAACTCCCCCAAGCTTAGACCTCGCTTGTCCTCAAGCGAAAGCCGATATCGATAATCATGTCCACATGTTTAGAGAGAGAGAGGTGTCGATAACAAAAAATACGGACATAGTAGCATCATGATCACTATTATAACAGCAATATCTATTATCATAAACTTCTCATGAGCAAGTAACAATTCATCACAATAATAGAGTATAAGGTATAAAATTTCTTGAAAACTAACAAACTATGTTCTCAGTCAACAACGCAATTGCAATTCATCATATTTTCAGGAAGGGTCTCATGTAGGAGCTATTTAGCAAGTCCACATGCTCAACCATCATTTAGTCTTGTATGATTGCTAACACTCACGACATATATATGGAGCAAAAAGTTTCAGCAAGACACATAGAAAGATAGGGGCTTGTGATTTCGCCTCCCAACTTATTCACCTCAAGGGTGATGTCAACAATAATAACTCATGATTACTCATATCCAACTGGATATATGTGCCTAGATCTTTCCCCACCACACGATGCTTGCAAAAGAGAAAAATAAAAAGAAAGTAGAGGAGAACACTATTGACTCTTGCATAAAAAGTAAATACATAAAAGTAAAGGACATGCCCTTCGCAGAAGGAAGCAGAGGTTGTCATGCGCTTTTTGTTGTTGGATGCACAAGCTCTTAATGCAAAGTAACATCACTTTATATTGCCCCTTATGATAGCAACCTTTATTATGCAGTCCGTCGCTTTTATTTCTTTGCCATCACAAGTTCGTACAAAGCTTATTTTCCCTTACAATAAAAGTTCCATACATATTTAGAGGCAATTTTTATTGCTTTTTGCACCGATGACAACTTACTTGAAGGATCTTATTCAATCCATAGGTAGATATAGTGGACTCTCATGACATGAAACTGGGTTTAAGGGTTTTGGATGCACAAGTAGTATCTCTACTTGGTGCGGATTTTTGGCTAGCAAAGATATTGGGCAAGCACCACATGTTGGAGGATCTATAACAATATAACTTCTATGTGAATATGAACAAACATAATTCATTATGTTGTCTTCCTTGTCCAACGTCAACAATTTGACATAAAATACTTAATGGGGGCTCACAATCATAAAAGATGTCCAAGATAGTATATTTGCATGTGAATCTTCTCTTCCCTTATTAACTTTTTCATGAATTGCATCATTGACTAATGCTATGTTTGTTAACTTCCAATAAATTTTACCACTTATACTTTTCTTTATGTAATGTCATTACTTTCCATAAGATTAGCATATGATCTTTTTCATTATTTTTCATTGCTAGAGTTGAAACATGAAGGTAAAGAAGCAAAAACTCAAACTACTCTTTATTATATAACTCTCAACTTGATTACATAGATAGATAGATCACGAAGCTAACACTCAAAAATAGATCATACTAAACTTTTATTCAACTAGATCACGAAATAACTAAGGATCGAACTAAAAATAGGTAATGATAATAAAAGTGATGGTGATACGATACCGGGGCACCCCCCCAAGCTTGGCACAAGCCAAGGGGAGTGCCCATACCCATGTGTTCAAGTCTCCTTCTTCGGTGATGGTGGTGGTGATGAAGTGGTGGGCTTGTCCTTCACGACATTAATTAGGATCTCCTTTAGGCTCTGGATTTCCCGAAGCACATACTGTATCATTTCTGTATTCCTTTGGACCTCAGCCATAATATGCTTATTCTCTGGGCCCCAAGCGTTCTTTCCTGCATCACTTTCACTTGGACGAGAGATGTCCCAATTGGAGGGTATGTGCATACGAGGAGTATTCTCGATCCCATAATTGTGAACTAAGTTATGAAAATTGTTCCGATGTAACCTGTGTAAGGGCCTTCTAGGGGGAAGCCCTTCCTGTACCTCTGGATTCGCATGGCCTGAAGTGCTTCTTACGGCTTGGTGCGGGTTCGGAATTGTGGAGATGCCGACAAGGGTTCCCCTCTCGGAAGCCGAAGGATGGACCTCAAGCGAATCTCCATCATCTTCATCCATGGTAACTTCTCCTCCCGCCTCCCTCCCAAGCTCCATCTGCATCAACCAAGCATCGTCTCCCAAATTGTTGGAGGAGGAAGAAGACATGATGCCTGGCCTCAAAATCTGACAGGAAACAGCACGAAACAAGAACAGAGAAGATTTCTGCGATACGGTGGTCAAAACATCTGAGAGTATATATAAAGATTTTTTATCTTGCAAAACAAGTAATCCAGAAGAAAAACGGACTCGGGACGGCTCACGTGGGGCCCACGAGGTACCAGGGCGTGCCTGGGGGGGGTGGCACGCCCTGGTGCCTCGTGGGCACCAGGTGGGTCCCCCGGCTGTTTCTTATTTTTGTATTTTTCTAAATATTCCAAAACCGACAGAAAATATTTTTATGGAATTTTTGGAGTCGGTTTACTTACCGTATCACATACCTCTTCCTTTTCAGGGTTCTGGAGTGTTCCGGAAGGTCTCTCTTATGTATTCCTCCGGTGTAATTGTTTCAATAATATTAGTTTCAACATTAATGGGGGTACCTGAAATATAATGCTTAATTCTTTGCCCATTCACCACTCTCGGATTAGTGCCTTCAGAGTTATTTATTTTGATTGCTCCGGAGCGATAAACTTCTTCGATGATATACGGTCCTTCCCATTTGGAGAGGAGTTTTCCTGCAAAGAATCTCAAACGAGAGTTGTACAATAGAACTTGCTCACCTACTTTAAATTCACGTTTTTGAATTCTTCTGTCATGCCATCTTTTAACTTTTTCTTTAAATAATTTGGCATTTTCATAAGCTTGGGTTATCCATTCATCTAATGAGCTAATATCAAATAACCTCTTTTCACCGGTGAGTTTAAAATCATAATTCAGTTCTTTAACTGCCCAATATGCTTTATGTTCTAACTCAAGAGGTAAATGACATGCTTTTCCATAAACCATTTTATAAGGAGACATACCCATAGGATTTTTATAAGCAGTTCTATAAGCCCGTAATGCATCGTCAAGTTTCTTAGACCAATTCTTTCTAGATCTATTGACGATTTTTTGCAAAATTAATTTTATTTCTCTGTTGCTCAATTCAACTTGACCACTAGTTTGAGGGTGATAGGGAGATGCAATTCTATGGTTGACATCATATTTAGCAAGCAATTTACGGAATGCACCATGAATAAAATGTGAACCACCATCAGTCATCAAATATCTAGGGACTCCGAACCTTGGGAAAATAACTTCTTTAAGCATTTTAATAGAAGTGTTATGATCAACACTACTAGTTGGAATAGCTTCTACCCACTTAGTAACGTAATCAACAGCAACTAAAATATGTGTATACCCATTGGATTTAGGAAAAGGTCCCATATAATCAAATCCCCAAACATCAAATGGTTCAACAGCAAGTGAATAATTCATAGGCATTTCCTGACGTCTACCAACATTACCAATTCTTTGACATTCATCACAAGATAGGACAAACTTACGAGCATCCCTGAAAGAGTGGGCCAATAAAAACCAGATTGCAATACCTTATGTGCAGTTCTGTCTCCCGCATGGTGTCCTCCGTAAGCTTCAGAATTACACTTCTGTAGGATTTGTTCCTGTTTATGCTCAGGTATACAACGTCTAATAATACCATCTACTCCTTCTTTATAAAGATGTGGGTCATCCCAGAAGTAATGTCTTAAATCAAAGAAGAACTTTTTCTTTTGTTGGTATGTGAAACTAGGTGGTATGTATTTAGCAACAATGTAATTAGCATAGTCTGCATACCATGGAGTATTACGAGAAGCATTTATGACAGCTAATTGTTCATCAGGAAAATCATCATTAATAGGTAGTGGGTCATCAAGAACATTTTCCATTCTAGACAAATTATCTGCTATGGGATTCTGAGCTCCCTTTCTATCAGTAATATGCAAGTCAAATTCTTGTAGCAATAAAACCCACCTAATGAGTCTAGGTTTAGCATCCTTCTTTTCCATGAGATATTTAATAGCAGCATGATCGGTGTGAACAGTTACCTTAGAATCAACTATGTAAGATCTGAATTTATCACGTGCAAACACAACTGCTAGAAATTCTTTTTCAGTAGTAGCATAATTTCTTTGGGCACTGTCTAGAGTTTTACTAGCATAATGGATAACATTTAATTTCTTATCGACTCTTTGTCCTAGAACAGCACCAACAGCATAATCACTAGCATCACACATAATTTCAAAAGCCAAGTTCCAATCAGGTGGTTGGACAATAGGTGCAGTGGTTAAGGCTTTCTTAAGTGTTTCAAAAGCTTCTAGACAATCATCATCAAAAACAAATGGAACATCTTTTTGCAAAAGATTGGTAAGAGGCCTAGAAATTTTAGAGAAGTCTTTAATAAATCTCTTATTGAAACCAGCATGACCAAGGAAGCTTCTTATACCTTTAATATCTTTAGGACATGGCATTTGCTCAATAGCATCAACCTTAGCTTTATCAACTTCAATACCTCTTTTAGAAATTTTATGCCCCAAGACAATGCCTTCATTCACCATAAAGTGGCACTTCTCCCAATTCAAGACAAGATTAGTTTCTTCACATCTCTGCAAAACTCGATCAAGGTTGCTTGAGCAATCATCAAAAGAAGTTCCGTAAATGGAAAAATCATCCATGAAAACCTCAACAATCTTTTCACAAAAGTCAGAGAATATAGCAGTCATACATCCTTGAAAGGTAGCAGGTGCATTGAATAAACCAAAAGGCATATGTCTATAAGCATAAGTTCCAAAGGGACAAGTAAAGGTGGTTTTCTCTTGATCGGGTTGTGATACGGGTATTTGAGAAAAACCAGAATAACCATCTAGGAAACAAAAGTGTGTATGCTTAGACAATCTTTCTAACATTTGATCAATAAAAGGTAAAGGGTAATGATCTTTTCTAGTAGCTTTGTTTAATTTTCTAAAATCAATTACCATCCTATAACCAGTTACAATTCTTTGTGGAATGAGTTCATTTTTATCATTGGGAACAACGGTAATACCTCCTTTCTTAGGGACACAATGAACGGGACTTACCCATCTACTATCAGCTATGGGATAGATTATACCTGCTTCCAGAAGTTTTAATATTTCGGTTCTTACCACCTCTTTCATCTTAGGATTTAATCGTCGTTGGTGGTCGACAACCGGTTTGGCATCAGGCTCCATATTAATTTTGTGCTGACATAGAGTGGGACTAATGCCCTTAAGATCATCAAGAGTATATCCAATAGCAGCACGGTGCTTCCTCAGAGTTTTCAGTAATCTCTTTTATTCATGCGCTGAAAGGTTAGCACTAATAATAAGAGGATATATCTTCTTTTCATCAAGATAAGCATATTTCAATGTATCAGGCAATTGCTTCAATTCAAATACAAGATCACCCTTAGGTGGAGGAGGGCCTCCAAGAGTTTCAACAGGCAAATTATGTTTAAGGATAGGTGGTTGATCAAAGCATATCTTATCTATTTCGTTTCTTTCATTCATATGCATATCGTTTTCATGGTCTAGCAAATATTGTTCTAACGGATCAGTAGGAGGTACGGCAATAGAAGCAAGACCAATAATTTCATCTTTACTAGGCAATTCTTTATCATGAGGTTGTCTACGAAACTTGGAGAAATTAAACTCATGAGATGTACCACCGAAATCAACACTGACAGTTTCTTTAGTGCAATCAATCTTAGCATTAACAGTGTTCAAAAAAGGTCTACCAAATATAATGGGACAAAAGTCATCTTGTGGAGAACCTAGGACTAGAAAATCAGTAGGATATTTTATTTTTCCACACAAGACTTCAACATCTCTAACGATCCCAAGTGGTGTAATGGTATCTCTATTAGCAAGCTTAATAGTAACATCAATATCTTCAATCTCAACAGGTGCAATATCATGCATAATTTCTTGATATAAGGTAAACGGAATAGCACTAACACTAGCACCCAATTAACATAAGCCATGATAACAATGATCTCCTATTTTAACAGAGACAACAGGCATGCCTACTACGGGTCTGTTTTTATCTTTAGGATCTGGTTTAGCAATTCTAGCTGCTTCATTACAGAAGTAAATAACATGCCCATCTATATTATCGACCAAGAGATCTTTAACCATAGCAACATTAGGTTCAACTTTAATTTGTTCAGAGGGTCTAGGTGCTCTAATATTACTTTTGTTAACCACAGTTGAAACTTTAGCATGTTCCTTAATCCTAACAGGAAAAGGTGGTTTCTCAATATAAGCAGTAGGCACAACTGGATCAACATGGTAAACAATTGTATCTTCTTTAACACTAACGGGTTCCTCAATCTTTTATTTAACAGGGGGGTGATATTTAAACCACTTCTCTTTAGGGAGATCAACATGAGTAGCAAATGATTCACAAAACGAAGCTACTATCTCAGAGTCAAGTCCATATTTAGTGCTAAACTTATGAAAAGCATCGGTGGCCATAAAAGATTTAACACAATCGAACTCAAGTATTATACCTGACTCATTACCTTTGTAGAGTTCCCAATCTTTAGAGTTGCGTTTAATTCTTTCCAGAAGATCCCATCTGAATTCAATAGTTTTCTTCATAAAGGAGCCAGTCGAAGAAGAATCGAGCATAGTTTGATTATCATGAGAAAGCCGAGCATAAAAATTTTGTAAGATAATTTTTCTTGGGAGCTCATGATTGGGGCATGTATACATCATGTACTTAAGCCTCCCCCAAGCTTGAGCGATGCTTTCTCCTTCATGAGGCCAAAAGTTATATATATAATTCCGATCACGATGAACCAAATGCATAGGATAAAATTTCTGATGGAATTCTAGTTTCAATCGGTTCCAGTCCCATGTATCAGTATCATCACATAGCCTATACCACATTAATGCGTTTCCCTCCAAAGATAAAGGGAATACTTTCTTCTTAACTCCATCTCCGGATAAACCTGCAAGCTTAAACAATCCACAAATTTCATCCACATAGATTAAGTGCATATCAGGATGTACTGTTCCATCTCCTGCATAAGGATTAGCTAGCAGTTTCTCTATCATACCCGGAGAGATCTCATAATAAATATTTTCAGTAGGTGCAGTAGGTTGAGGAGCAACTATTTGTGTTTCCGGTCGAGGTGAAGATACCCCGAACAAACCCCTTAAAGGATTACTTTCCATAGTGACAAGTGACAGTAAATTTCAGCACGTAATATAAATGTTTCCTTACCAAATTCCACTCACCAAAGGTGCTTCACTCCCCGGCAACGGCGCCAGAAAAGAGTCTTGATGACCCACAAGTATAGGGGATCAATCGTAGTCCTTTCGATAAGTAAGAGTGTCGAACCCAACGAGGAGCAGAAGGAAATGACAAGCGGTTTTCAGCACGGTGTTTTCTGCAAGCACTGAAATTATCGGTAACGAGTAGTTTGATAGCAAGATAATTTGTAACAAGTGACAAGTAGCAATAGTAACAAAGAGTGCAGCAAGTTGGCCCAATCCTTTTTGTAGCAAAGGACAAGCTGGAACGATCTCTTATAGTAAGTAAAGCGTTCTCGAGGACACATGGGAATTTCATCTAGTCACTTTCATCATGTTTGTTTGATTCGCGTTCGCTACTTTGATAATTTGATATGTGGGTGGACCGGTGCTTGGGTGTTGTTCTTACTTGAACAAGCCTCCCACTTATGATTACCCCCTCTCGCAAGCATCCGCAACTACGAAAGAAGAATTAAGATAACTCTAACCATAGCATTAAACATATGGATCCAAATCAGCCCCTTACGGAATAGCGCATAAACTAGGGTTTAAGCTTCTGTCACTCTAGCAACCCATCATCTAATTACTACACCACAATGCATTCCCTTAGGCCCAAAGATGGTGAAGTGTCATGTAGTCGACGTTCGCACGACACCACTAAGGGAATCAACAACATACACATCATCAAAATATCGAACGAATACCATATTCACATGATTACTTATGACAAGACTTCTCCCATGTCCTCAAAAACAAAAGTAACTACTCACAAATCATGTTCATATCCAAGATCAGAGAGGTATTGAATAGCATAATAGATCTGAACATATAATCTTCCACCAAATAAACCAACTAGCATCAACTACAAGATGTAATCAACACTACTAACAACCCACAGGTACCAATCTGAGGTTTTGAGACAAAGATTGAATACAAGAGATGAACTAGGGTTTGAGATGAGATGGTGCTGGTGAAGATGTTGATGAAGATTAGTCCTCCCATGATGAGAGGATCGCTGGTGACGTCGATGGCGACGATTTCCCCCTCCCGGAGGGAAGTATCCCTGACAGAATCTCTCCGCCGGAGAGCAAAAGTGCTCCTGCCCAAGTTCCGCCTCGAGACGGCGGCACACCATCCCAAAAGTCTTCTCTATATTTTTTCTAGGGCAAAATGACTTATATACCAGAAAATGGGGGCCAGAGGCTGGCCAGGGGCCCCACGAGGTACCAGGGCGCGCCTGGGGGGGGGTGGTGGCGCGCCCTGGTGCCTCGTGGGCACCTGGGTGGCCCCCTCTGGTACTTCTTGATTCCAGTATTTTTAATTTATTCCAAAATAATTCTTCATGAAATTTTAGCTCATTTGGAGATGTGCAGAATAGGTATCTCTGACATAGCTTTTTCAGGTCCAGAATTCCAGCTGCCGGCAATCTCCCTCTTTGTGTGAATCTTGTATATTAAGAGAGAAAAGGCATTAGAATTGCTCCACAAAGTGTTATATTGATCAAAAACACTATAAATAATAGTAGCAAAACCTGATGCAAAATGGACATATCAGTTGCCATCCTTCTTCTTAACGAACAACACAGGTGATCCCCATGGCGAGGTGCTTGGACGAATGTACCCTTTTTGTAATAATTCATCCAGCTGTTTCTTTAATTCCACCAGGTCTGGAGAAGGCATGCGGTAGTACTTCTTATAAATTGGAGTGGTTCCGGGAATAACATCAATAGCGAACTCTAGTTCTCGATCAGGTGGCATTCCTGGTAGTTCTTCCGGAAATACATCCGGAAATTCACTGACTACTGGAATCAGATTTATATCTGTAGCAGTGGCTTTGAATGCCATTCCCTTCTTTGACATCATTCTGCTAGCAGTAAATTGTACTGTTTGACCTGCCGGGTTAACCATTGTCACTGTCCTGGTGGCACAGTTGATACAAACCTGATGTGGTGTCAACCAATCCATTCCTAGTATTATATCCAGTCCAGGGGATTCAATGGCGACAATGGTAGCTAGAAACTTAACTCCATGTATCAAGATTTCCAGATCCTTATATATAACATTTGTTCTGAGCATGGAGCCAGGGGATTGTACCGCCATGATTTTGTCCAAAAGAGAAGGAGAAAATTTGTGTATGGTGGCAAAACTCCGCGAAATAAACGAATGAGAAGCCCCAAAATCAAATAAAATTATTGCGGGTATGTCGTTAACAGAAAACATACCAAGGACCACGTCTGGTGCTTCGCGGGCTTCCTCAGCGGAGATATGATGGACCTGGCCGCGATAGAAGTTCTGATTGGGGCGGCGCCCAACATTGTTGACTTGTGGCTTGTAGTCGGACGGTGGCTTCCCGTTTCTTGTGGGGCACTGCCTGGAGTAATGCCCGCCCTGACCACAAGTAAAGCAAGTGTTGTTGCGGCGGCAGTCCTCCATCACTGGTTGTTTGCCAAAGGTCTTGTCTTGGCTGCCTGGCTTATTGCTGTTGTTGCCGTTGTTCCAGGCAGACTTGTACTCAGACGGACCTGGTTGCCAGATACATGGCTTCTGCACAAACTGCTCACGGTTTTCCTTCTTGGGTTGAAACTTCCGCTTGCGATCGTCATATGCTGACCTATGCTCTCGTTCAGCTATGAAAGCCTTGTTCACCAAAGTCTGGAAGTCAGGAAAATCCAGCATACAAAGCTGACAACGGAGGGTATGATTAAGTCCTCCTAGGAATCGGTCTATCTTTATTTCTTCTGTGGACACGTCGTGAGTGGAGTACCGTGCCAGATTATTAAACTTGTTCAGATACTCACCAACTGACATATTCCCTTGAGTAAGAGCAAGAAATTCCCTCTGCTTCACCTTTATTATGCCGGTAGGAATATGATACTTGCGGAATACCTCCTTGAATTTCTCCCAGGAGATATCTTCCCCAGGAGGCCACATTATTTTTGTATTGTCCCACCATATAGCTGCTGGTCCTTCCAGGTAGTGAGTAACAAAAGGAACCTTGTCTGACTCATCACAGCGGGCTAAAAATCAGACAATTTAGAGTGTGTCCCATTGTTGTGATTCTGACCCACCATAGTCTGCATACTTTTCAGAAATTCCATGAGGTCTTGATTTCTTTTCTCTTCAAACATTCTCATAATTTGATCAGTGGTCGGTGATTGTGGTGGTGGAGGTGGCAAATCTTCTGGTGGTTGTCCTGCTTGTCTGGCGGATCGACGAACCGGAGTTCCATCGCCACCTTGATTACTACACCTCTTCATCCTATATTTGTTCCCATTGCAAAATACCGAATCGATGAGCAACATCCATAAGGGAAATACAACAATATGACACCAGGAAAAGAAACCAAATAAAAAGGGAGAACAAAGCGAACAACATAATTATACAAGGCATCCCAACATCATACATGACAAGCTAGTAGGGGGGGGGGTTATCATGACTAGAACTGCTCATACGGCAGTTGACACATGCAGAGATGCTACGATGCATGCACTGAAACTCAAGCCTCCACTCTAGTAGCGCGGGTGGCACAGACACTGGCAGACTGAAGACTCCTCCTCGTCTGATCCTGTCTCGGAATCGGAGCTGATGATGTGAATCTCGGCCTCCGGATCAAAGGAAACACGGCGACGCTAACGGGAAGGTTCTCCCTCTGAAGGAGAAGAAGCACGACGCCGCAACATCGGAGCAGCTGTTGTAGTTAGGAGTGAGGCCCATTCTGTCGGGGTCTCATGTCGGCTACCAGACGAAAAGCCTGGCGGTCCGAACGAGCTAGAAGGAGTCTCAGGTGCTAGTGAAGGTGGAACGGGTGGAGTATACACAGGTGAAAACGCAGGAGGAAGAGGAGACTGTGCTGCCGCAACAGCTGCAAGTGCCTCTCGGGCATGAGTCAGCTCCTCAGCCAGTGAGGTGATCATATGGTAACTGGTGTTCAGATAACGAGATAAAACACCAGTAGCACGATCACTCGCCGGGTCAACAGGTGCGAAAAGGACTCGCCCTGTCGTAGGTGATAGGGTGGGGTAATGAAAGAAACCTGGATGTGTCTGCATCTCGACCTCATGGAAGCGCAAGTCAGTGAGAGCCTCCATCGCAGTAAACTGGATCACCAGCTCTGGAGTAGAAGCAGTTCCGCCCTTGGAAGAGCGGGAGTAACTGCCAATATCCGAACTCGCGGTAAGAAAGGCCTCCGCGTGATACTCGTACACTGAACCAGCAAGCTTCTCTCGGAACACCTGGTACACTGGGTCTTCGCCGTTGGGATACAGCCGAAGCCAAACGCTACGGAGCAGTACTGGAAAAGTGAACGGTGCCGGCTCATGGTTGTAGTGGTACAGGACTGGTGCCATCTACACTCACAAGGCCAACGGTTAGCACAACAATAAACTATATGCATGCCATGCAGCAATCAGATGCAACAAGCAAAGCACATACCAAGATTCTAAGCTAATCGAAGTTCTAGCGCGGGGTTAACAAGGGTGTCCTACAGTCAGCGCGGCTCTGATACCAAGCATTGTGGCACCCTAGCTCAAAGGACCGGTTTACCCAGTGTTTCCAACCCAGAGATCATGTCTTCTGGAAACACACAACAACTTGGAACAGAACAGAACTGATCTTTATTAATATTATACAAGTACAAGCTCGGGAATTACATTAGGCAGTGAGGCCAGAAGCACTACACATGCTATGACAATATCTACATTATTTATGGAACATCAAGGGCCTCAGCACTAGGGAAACTCTACAGCGTAGCGGAACATCGCGCGGGAAACTCCATCCCATAGGGACACTGCTGGGACACGGCCTAGTTAGCGTAGCATGAACCTTCGGGGTCTCCGTCAACGGCTTCTCCTGCATCTGTCATGATACGCCAGGTGAGTACTTGGAATGTACTCGCAAGCTCACAACAACCAAAAAAGTGCAGCAAACAACAGCATGGCGATAATTAAGTCATTACTTTAAGATGCTCACTTACGGTTGCCACTTACTCTCTTCCGGGTTCACACGTGACCCCCGGATCATTCGTGACCCATCGGTCACTTCCAAGCATGAGACGAGTTCTTCCATCATTATTATTATTACGGTTGACCACTTAGTGTGACCTAGTGCGGACTGTATCCAATACCGTGGACGCAGCTATTCGAATAGATTCTTACACTCTGCAGAGGTTGCGCACTTTTCCCACACCATGGAGCTCCTTGTCCCATACCTCGGTACACTTCCCTTCCGGGTGGACCGGTGCTGCTCCAACGAAATTTGCCTAACCCGTGACCCCTCCATCGTACCACCGTCAATCATCCTCCCCCGGAGTCATGCCCTGGGTGGCCCCTGTGTCACTCTTGACACCTGCCACCGTCGTGGCCAACTAAACTGTCCCAAACGGGGACGCCGACAAATAACTCAACTGGCTCACAAGGTTATCATCGCCTACCTGATCAGGGTAGCACGCACGCATAACCTCCCCTCTTTGGTGGTACCGATAAAAGAGCACGCGGTCAGACTAAGTCAAGGCCGTCCCATTCTGGCAGATGTGGCTGCACGGGTAAGTCCGGGTCGATGGCACTTGATCAACCATTATGCTTAGTTTTAGTAAGTACATGACAAGCAAAGTTGTTTATCATGAATAACTTAATATGGCAGTAATTATGCAACAATATAATTTACTACGAATTATCACATATTAAAATAATGCAAATAATTCAACAATAAACCAATACTATTGAAATGCTGCATGTAATGGATGATGTGGCTTGCCTTGCTCAGTTGGGTTGTCCACAAACTCCTGGTCCTCAAAACCAAAATGATTTCCCTCTGAAAATATTTTAGAATATCAAAAGAAAATGTCACATAATACATTTCTGTTAACCAGAAATTCTATACTTGTGAGAAAAATACCAAAATTTACCAGAAAATAGAGGGGCTCAAGTCAAAGCCAATGCAAAAAGAATCAATTGATTTGGACTTGTGGATAAAAAGTAATGGGCAGTCAAAGTTACTGGTCAAAGTTGAATTTAAACAGAAATTAGAAAATCTCTGGGAGGGCCACGTCGAAGGCGTAAAACGCCAGGGTGCCTCCACTTATATACCGCTTCGGCGCGCGGCGGAGTCACTGACAGGTGGGGTTGGCTGGATTTAAACAGAAAGAGAGAGAGAGGGAGAGGAACAGAGACGGGCGGCTCACCGACGACGATCACCGGCGATAGAGACGGCGGCGAGCTCGGGAGATGGATCGGCCACACGACGACGGTCCTCCCTGTACCAGCAGCGTCTCCGGGGACGGCCTGACGGCGTCGCCCCCTTCCTCTCCGGCGGCGGCTGGTTTCGGGGGTCATCGGCGACGGCGTCTCTGGTAGCGGTTTGGCTGGGCAAGAGGTGGGGAAGAACCAGGGGAGCTTGCTGAGCTCGGGGACGGAGTTGGGCGGGGCTGGGGTGGAGTGTAGCGCAGGGAGTGGCGGAGCTGGCTTGGCAGCAAAACTCCGGCGAGCTACGAGGCCAGAGGGCCTCTCGACCTTGGCTCGGCGCACTGGGGGTCGATTGGAGGTGGAGTGAGTGCGGTGAGGAGTGGAGCGAGCCGGGCGGGGCCTTTTATAGGTGAGGGAGGAGCTTCTAGAGTCGGGCAGCGCCACGGCCATGTCGCCGGAGCGAGGACGGCTAGCTGGCTGGCGCTGCGCGGGCGACGTGATGGAGGAGGCAGAGGGAGTAAATGAGCGAAGAGACGGGTCGCCGGGAAGCCTCCAGCCACCTCACCTCCCGTACGGCTACTGTGCCACCCGTGGCGCATAGTGGCCGTATCCGGCGAGGTCGATTCCGGCGAGGGGGAAGGGTCTAGCATGGCCAAGTGGACGGAGGGGAGCTCGTCGGCGTGCGGAGACAACGTACGGCGACGCGGTCGTCGCGCTCCGACGTGACCCGTGCCTGCCGGCGCCCAGAGCGTGGTTTTGGCAGGGCTGGCCACGCGGTCACCGCATGCACAGGCACACGCGGCGCGAGCTAGCCTGCCAGGCCGTGTCTGGTGTGTCGACCCTGCATACTAGAGCCCTCTCGTGTCACTAGCTCGCCCAGAAACTTGCTAAGCCAAAGTGTAGCATCGACAACAGTTTGCTATCAGTAACTTAGGAGAGATCTGGAGAGAAGATGAGCTGGAGATGAAACCAATGGAGTTGTCTGGAGTGATCTATGTTGGAAGGACTACATGCTGGCAAGATTTGAGAAACTTTGGCCAAGATTTGAACATGGTTCATGTACAAATGCTATACTGGTCCAGAAACTTGGTGAGGTTGATGCACTCACATGGGTGATCTACTGGAGCTGAAATTTGGTGTGTGGGGGTTATTTGGTAATGCCAAGATGCCATAAAAATTTCAGCTCAAATGGGTACCTTTAGCTGGTACTTCCTTCACAGAGGTTTGAAATGAGCAGAAACTTGGCAGAATATTTTTGCTAGAAATTTATACTGGACAAGGAGATGTTTTTGAATATTGTGGCAAGATATGTCCCCTAGTACCTCAGGGAATTATTTGAGAGTTTTCTGAGTTGAGGAAATATGGGTTGCTTCTTAAAGGGTCATTGCTGTTCAGAAGATAAAATGAATATTCTGGACAAAATTTTATACTGGACCATGGAATGTTTTTGGAGATTGTGGGAGTAGATGATGACAAGAAGGTGTGGTATTAATTTGGGATTTTTCTGGTCATCAGAACTATAGGTTGCTTCACAACCCATAGTGATGACAGATTTTCCCAAAGAAGAAAATGGATTATTTTGAAAGGAATGAAAATTGGAAGTTGATCCAGAAGGTGTGTGACAAGATTCTGGAAAGATATTGAGGGCTTTGGATCACTTAAAGATAAATTCAAAGTTTCCCCAAGTCCAAAGTCAACTGAAAAGGTTTAAAAGCCATCCAATTTGCAAATAAAACCAGGAAAATTTTGAAAAGAAAAAGTTGCCAAAAACCAGGGTGTCACAGTAAGTGTATATAAAACATCCAAGATTGATACTATAATAGCATGGAACAATAAAAAATTATAGATACGTTGGAGACGTATCAAGCATCCCCAAGCTTAATTCCTGCTCGTCCTCGAGTAGGTAAATGATAAAAACAGAATTTTTGATGTGGAATGCTACCTATCATATTCATCATATACTCTTTTCTTTTGTAGCATGGACATTTGGACTTGAATGATTCAAAGCAATAGTCTATAGTTTGATATGAAGACATAAATACTCAAGCATACTAACAAGCAACTATGTCTTTCAAAATATCAACGCTAACAAAGCTATCCCTAGCCCATTATGCCCAATCATTGATCCATTCATGAAACACACTCAATATTAGCTACACACAATGCACAAGTATGACAATAGTGCTCTCTAGTTGGTGCTTTGTAAGAGAAGATACAGACTCAAAAATAAAAAAAAAAATTGCATAAAAGTAAATAGATAGGCCCTTCGCAGAGGGAAGTAGAGATTTGCAGAGGTGCCAGAGCTCAAAGCTTAAATTAGGGAGATAAAATTATTTTGAGAGGCATGATTTTCCTGTCAACAAAAACGACCGAGAATTCCCAATATCTTCCATGCTAGACACATTATAGGCGGTTCCCAAACAGAAAATAAAGTTTATTTCCTTTCCACCATTCTTTCACAATCCATGGCAAGCCGTATCCACGGGTGCCTTCCATACCAACACTTTCCAAGGAATTTATTATTATCATCATATTAAAAAAATTCATTTCGGGACCGGGCATCCCTATTAACTGTCACTCTCTTGTGCAATGACAAGTGAATAAACACTCATCGTGAGAATAACACACCTAGCATGGAAAATATTGGCCACCCCCTGCCGCTTCATGAGCGGTACGGGCACACACAACGGAAAATTATTTTGAAAATTTAGAGTTGGCACATGCAAATTTACTTGGAACGGCATGGAAATACCGCATATAGGTAGGTATGGTGGACTCATTTGGCGCAACTTGGGTTTAAGGAGTTGGCTGCACAAGAAGCATTCCCGCTTGGTACAAATGAAGGCTAGCAAATAGATTGAGAAGCGACCAAACAAAAAGCAAAAACGGTCATAAACATGCATTGAACATAACTAACTGTCGTGGGAAACGAACACCTATGGGATCAAGAAGATCCCTTACGGTTCGGCAAGGGGAGAGGATTGCACAAAGAGCAGAACTAACGAATAGCACACGGGGATTTACCCAGGTTCGGGCCGCACGGATGCGTAAAACCCTACTCCTGCTTTGATTGTATTATTGTGGATGTTCTTGGCCAAGTTCTGGGAGCTCCAGTAGCAGCTACACATGCAGAATGGGTCCAATCTCAGAAGTGCTCTCTCCTCTCAGAAGTGCCATCCCCCCCCTCTGTACGTCTCGGGCCTCCTTTTATATTAGTCAAAGGGGCTACCACAGTGGCGTACGAGATAAGGCATGAGGTGGAAAGTAGCTACAGTGTTATCATACCTAACCCTGACGGCTTAGGACAAGCTCATTAAATGCACCGTGAGGTGTCCGTCGAGGTGTCCCTCAGCGTCTTGGGCTTGGAAAAGCTTTACAGGGGATGGGCAAAAGCAGCCATCCCATCAGCACCGCCTAAGCATCTCGTGGCCGACATCGCACCACGTCACCATGAGGACAAGCCCTAAACGACAAGGCTGGCCGCTGCACTGGAGCGATGGCGCTGCACTGTGCAGAGCCTTGCCGGGGCTGAATCCTTGCCGGGCCCGGGGCTTTCCGGGACCGAATCCTTGCCGGGCCCGGGGCTTGCCGGGACCGAGTCTTGCCGGGCGCGAGGCCTTGCCGGGCGCGGGTCTTGCCGGGCCTCCGCAACCCTCTGGTCTTCTGTCTTCCGGTCTGATCGTTGACTTGAACGTCTCCTTGTCATCTTAGTCTCGTGATTACTCCTAGCTATTCCCCGGCAAGGCTTGCCGCGGTACGGCTACAACTGCCCGTGCACAAGTAAGGGGTACTAAAAAGACCCATACTTTAGTACACCGACAGGAGCCCCCGGGCCTAGGCCATACACGGGTGCCAGGCCTGTTGGGCTAGGCCCAAAACAGTGCACGGGCACGCGTGGCAGGGAATAACTGCTCGTAATCATTATCTCTTTTACCACGCCCCTCCACTACGCGCATTAATCGCGCGACGTGGGAGACGTGGGCGGAAACTCCGCTACAAAAGCAGCCGGTAAAGAGCCTGCCTCGCGCCTTCCCCATAAAAAGGGAATCGCAGAGGGCACTGCTCATTTACCCCCTCCGCCTTTCCAATCTCAATCTCAGAGCCGTCGCCATCGTCTTCTTTCTCGCGCTCAAAGCAAAGTTTTTCTCCCTCCACCTGCCTCCACCGCGCTCTCGACGTCTTCAGCGCCCACCTCCATAGCCACCATGCCGCCCAAGCCGAGCAAGGGCAAGGCGGCGGAAGCAGCTGCCGCCGAGAGCAGGTTGGCGAAGATGCGGAAGGAACGCGCCGTCTTCCCCTCGACGCTTGATGCGGAGACCTTGAAGAAGAGGTACCAGTTCGCATGGGCGACTGAGACCACGGCGCATCCAGCCACCAAAGTGAGTGTAGCTTCTCGCAAGGCAGAGCCAAGAGATTATGCCTTCTTTGCCGATTACTTCTGGTGCGGCCTCTGTCCTCCGTACTCGGATTTCTTCGTAGACATCATGCTCACCTACGGCTTCCAGCTGCTAGATTTCACGCCGAATGCCGTGACTTGCATGTCCGTCTTCGCGCACCTTTGTGAGAATTTTGTTGGGGTCATCCCGAGCACTGCACTTTTCCGGCACTACTTCTATCCCCGCATCCAAAAGGGCGACGCCCTCTCCGGCAGCATCACTTGGATTCCGAGGACGGCAACCAAGGAGACGTACCCAGAGGGGCTCTACCGCGATAGATGGGATGAGTGGCGCGGCAAGTGGTGCTGGGTCTGGGAAAAGGAGCCCAAACCGTTCTGCGAGGTGCGGAAGCAGAAGGTGGTCCGCGGCAAGGATTGGAGCGCCGCGGACCCTGATGACAGCAAGCTCACCATCGCCATCACCAGGATACTGCGCCTCAGGGCTGCCGGGTTGAAGGTGGAGATGATTGCTTCAGATTTCCTTCGCCGGCGCATCGCCCCACTGCAGAACAAGGGGCGCCCTGCCTGGGAGTACATGAATGCTGCCGACATCATGAGGGTGCGGCCTGGACTGGATAATGATCTGACAGCCATGGGGCACGCAGCCCTCTGCCAACAGCTGTTCAAATCTGGAGCAGTGGGAGAGTTGCCGGCAAGCGTCGTCCCACTGTGCAACAACTCGTCGCTGACCTCCATCATCGCCATGATGCCGGTGCTCAATGCCCATAGCATCGACGAGAGGTGGATCGAGCCGTCCGCGGAGCAGGCGCTGGCGTTCTTCGACAACTTGACGGAGAAGGCCGTCCGCGCGGAGAACCTTGTCCGCGCCACCACGGAGGAGGAGCTCGCCTACATCGCCAACAGGGCGGAAGAGGCGAACCTTGCCGAAGAAGCCGGCAGCGCTGAGTCCAGCGAAGGCGAGGACCCACTGCGGGAAGATCTTGCCGGGCGAGACGAGGCTGCCGGGGAGCCAAGCGGAGCCGCTGACGGGAGCTCTTCTGCCGGAGGCGCCGCCGAAGAGGAAGAAGAGGAGGAGGAAGAGCCCCCAGCTCTTCAACACAAGAAGAGGCGCGTCCTCCGGAAGAACGCCCCTGGCGCTCCAGCCCGCCAACCTTCCTCGAGCAGCGAGGCTTCCGGCAAAGGGGCGGCTGGCGAGGCCGCGCCGCAACCTGCCGCTGCCAAGCGGCCCAGGACCACTCCTCCTCCTCCTCCGTCAGGAACTGCGGCGGGGGTCGGCTTCGACCTCTCTGCCATCAGCTCCGAGGAAGAAGAAGAAGAGTAAGAGTCCCGCCACGGCTTTGATTCTTATCCTTCTAGTTTTGCTTGATTAACTTGCTCTGTTTTTGCCTCCTCAGGGATACGGAGACTCTGGCGCAGAGGATGGCGAAGAGGGCCAAGACCTCAACAAGCGTCGAGCCGCCGGCAAGCACCTCCGGCGCGCCGGAAACGGTTCTCGTCAGCTCGGAGTCAAGCCCAGAACGCAACCCTCGATGCAGCCCTCGACGCAGCCCCCGGCGCAGCCCCCAGCGTGAGTCTTCTACTCACTACCCACTGGCGCGTGCCGGGGTGTGCATCTTCTCTGCTGACATCTCCGGGCGTGCAGGAGCGGAGCAACAGCGAGAAGCAACAGTGGGAGCTGCCTCTGCCGTGCCACCTCCGTCGACCACACCGCCCAGGGGCGAGTCTTCGGACAAACTCTTCCACGACGACGAGGAGGGGCCGGCAAGCGCAGGCTCCGGCAACCCCTTCCTTGACGCAGGTAAAGCTGCTTGCCCCCAAGAACTGTCGCTTTGGTTTTTTTTCTTCCTTTTGTCTTCTTGAACCTCCTTCCCAGCTTCATCTTAATCAACTCCTTGGCTCTCAATCTTCTTCTGACAGAACTCATGGACACTGACGTTGTCATTGAAGAAACTGCCAAGGATGCCGCCACTGAAGCTGGCAAGGTTGCTGCCGAAGAGGCCGCCAAGCATGCCGCCGCCGAGGCCGCCAAAGCTGCTGCCGCCGAGGCTGCTGCCGCTGAGGCCGCCAAGGCCGCTGCCGCCGAGGCCGCCAAGGCCGCTGCCGCTGAGGCCGCCAAGGCCGCTGCCGCCGAGGCCGCCAAGGCCGCCGAGGGAGCCGGTGAGGAGACCCGCGGCAATACTGACGGCGCTTCCGCCACAGGAGCGCCAGGCGCTTCTACTGCCGCGGGGCCGTCGACTGCCGAAGACCAACCCTCGTCGTCCCAGGCCCCTCCCTCAAGCCAATACATCAGGGCCGGCAAGAACGTTGTCAGCATGCCGGGGTCGGCAAACATCGAAGAGCTGGTTGAAGGAGAACATCTTGACGGGGAAATCACCGTCGCTGCCGCCAGTGAGCTCAAGGAGGAGCAGCTACTTCAAGCCATGAATGACAACTATCAGAAGCTCCAGACGCTCTACCGCGTCCGGAAGGACAAACTGGACTCCCGGGCAGCGCTCGTCGAGGCCGCGGAAGGAGACTTCCAACAACGCGTCACGGAGACACAGGCTTGGTATGGCGAGGCCCTCCAAGAGCTGAATATTTATCGGGAGCAGCTGGCGGAAGAGCGGAATGTCCTCCTGCTGAAGCAATCAGACATCGAGAAAGCGCAGGAGGAGGCCGCCTAGCAAGCCGCCGCGGCAGAAGCCCTCTTGACGCAGCGCCGTATCAGCCTTGACGCCCAAGAAGAGGACCTTGCCGCGCGCGAGGCGGCGCTTGCCGCCAAGCTTTGCAACAAGGATGAAGAGCTCGAAAGTCTTGTCGCACGGCGGGTCCAGGAGCTTGAGCAGAAACACTTGAAGACGCTCAGAGCTCTAACTGAAGACCACGCCGGCAAGCTCAAAGAGGCCCTCGACGCTGCCGGAGCTACGGAGACCGCCAAGAAATTGCTGGAGGAGAGGACGAAGCAGCTGGAGGCCGCTCTCGAGGACCACGGCAAGAAGGTCTCAGCACTCGAGGCCGAGAGAGACAAGGCTCTCCACAGCCCGATGGAGACGCAGGCTGCCGCATCCGAGAAGGTCCAGCAGCTTTCCTCCGCCAAGGACTCCATTGAAGATCTGAAGCTGAAGCTATCCACGCTGGAGGAGTCTCTTGAGGCCGCCCGAGTTCGCGAGAGGACTCTTATCAAAGACCTCCATGACGAACATGAGCTGCTCCAGAACGCCGCCACCACCCACAACGAGTATACTTCTAGCGTGAAGCTCTGGACTGCCAGGCTGGCGGACGTCGCCGAGAAGCTTGGCGCGGAGCTGGAGGCCATGGACTTGCCGGGCTTCGGATACTCCGTCGATGACAACGTATCCTCAATCGCCAGGCTAACCATGTTCTTCGACAAGCTCGTCGACGCCCTCAAGCTACTCCAGGCGAACCAGACAAGCAAGCTGGCCGACGAATCTCGGAAACTCTGCCAGCTCGTCCTCCGCAAGGTGTTGATGAAGGTGGCGTACAGGAACCCTGGCATCGACCTCTCCAAGGCCTCGAAAAGCTTGCCGAAGGACGCGGACGTCAAGGCTCTCGAAGAGCTTGTCACGCCCATCGTCGATCGGGTGAGCCAGGTGAAGAGGGTCGAGGGCGATCGCCGGGATTAGCTGTAGCCTCCTATCTCTTCTCCATCTTGCCGCCAGCATTCCATGTAAAAGACAATTTGTTTTATGTCAGAAACGCGGCAAGCACTAGATGTAATATAACTTGCTCTATTTGAATTATGGCATGCTATTCCCTTTGTTCAATTTCTTTCTGTATAGCATATACCCTACGCTTTGCTGGGAACTTGCCGGAGCATAACCCCGTCGCGAGCGCTGGATTCGGGTCGTCAGCAGCTTGCGGGCAGTGCTGCTCACGGCAAGAAATCTTGACGCTTTCAGCGCGGCCACCTAGACTGTTGAGCGGACTCGAAACAGAGTAAGGGCGCAGCCGATCACGACAAGATTCCATCGCGTGCAGGTTTTCCATACAAGGCCGAAATCGTTCAAGGGAATACAGCCTTACAAAAATCAAAATCTGCTTAAGGGTTTAGCAACTTAGCTCTGCTTTTCGTCGCTATTCCTTTTCTTCCGGCAAGGCGCCAACCTTGAACGTCGTCTGGTATCCATACCACCATTCTCCTTCCCCCCCCGGCAAACTTGTGCGCGAGGGAATCTTCTATCTCTTGAGAAAAAGAAAGAAGAGAAAATAAAGGTATGGAACCTTGACGGTTCGTTAGCTCTTACCGGGATCGAGTGCAATACATATCTCAGATAATACATGCATATAGAATGACATGAAATCAACAAGAAATGTAAAGCACACAGATCTTATAAAATATGCACAGGGATGTGCCTGCTCTGTACAAAGGATTACATGCCAGCGGCAACACTTGTACAGAATGGCGTTGCCGGGATCTTGCCGGAGCGTTACGCTGCCGCGAGCGCTGGATTCGGGTCGTCAGCAGCCTGCCGGCCGTATCGCTATCACAGCAAGAAACCGGAACAACTGCGCCTTACGGGTAGAACTTGCGAAGGTGCTCGATATTCTAGGAGTTGCTCACTGGCAAGCCCTCTTCGGTCTCCAGGCGGACAGCGCCAGGCCTGGTGACTCGCACTACCCGGTAAGGACCTTCCCACTTCGGCGTCAACTTGTTGGAATTCTTGGCGGACTGAACGCGCCGAAGAACAAGGTCGCCTTCCTCAAGACTCCGGGGGTGAACCTTGCGGCTATGGTAGCGGCGCAAAGCTTGCTGATAGCGAGCGGCTCGCACAGCAGCCCGAAGACGCTTCTCCTCAAGGAGCAGCGCGTCATCTTGCCGCAGCTGCTCTTGCTCAAGCTCATCATAAGCGAGCACTCGAGGTGACCCGTATATGAGTTCCGTGGGGAGAACTGCTTCCGCTCCGTAAACCAGAGCGAAGGGTGTCTGGCCGGTGGCTCGATTTGGCATCGTCCTGATCGACCAAAGAACCGCCGGCAGCTCATCAATCCAGCGTCTTCCATGCTTGTGCAGCTTGTCGAAAGTCCTGGTCCGAAGACCCCGCAGCACTTCAGCGTTTGCCCTCTCCGCTTGGACATTGCTTCTTGGGTGAGCAACAGAGGCAAAACAAATCTTGCCGCCAAGGTCTTGGACGTACTGCATGAAGGCGCGACTAGTGAACTGCGTACCGTTGTCGGTGATGATCCTGTTCGGCACACCAAAACGGCACACAATCCCCTTGAAGAACTTGACTGCTGACTGTGCTGTCACCCTCCTCACTGCTTCCACTTCTGGCCACTTCGTGAACTTGTCGATGGCAACGTACAAGTACTCGAAGCCCCCGGCAGCGCAGGGGAAGGGACCCAGTATGTCGAGCCCCCAGACCGAGAAGGGCCAGGAGAGAGGGATCGTTTGGAGAGCTTGAGCTGGCTGATGAAGTTGCTTCGAATGAAACTGGCACGCTTCACATTTGGTTACTAGTGCAGTTGCATCCTGGAGAGCAGTAGGCCAGAAGAATCCTTGCCGGAATGCCTTGCCGACAAGGGCTCTTGAGCCTATGTGGGATCCACATATGCCCCCATGAATCTCTGCCAACAACTCTAGTCCGTCCTCCCGAGGAATGCACTTCAATTTCACACCGTTGGGTCTTTTTCTGTACAGGACTTCGTCGACGAACTGGTACATACTTGACTGACGCGCTACTTTCTCAGCTTCTTCCTGCTCCTCAGGGAGTTCTCCTGTCTGAAGGAAATGGACTATTCGCTGTGCCCATGTCGGAGCCTGTGGCTCGACGACAAGGACTAAAGGCGACTCTTCAGCTGCAGGAGCATTTGCTTCTACGGCAAGAACTTGAGGTTCTTGGCGGAGCAGCTGCTCACCGGCAACTGATATTTCTTCGGCAGCAGGGGCGCTTGCTTCGGCGGTAAGAACCTGAGGTTCTGCGCGAGGCCGCTGCTCATCGGCAACCGTGTCGTTCCCGGCAAGATCCTTGCCGGGGGCTTCGGGAAGCCCTGCCGGGAAGTACTCGCCGGTACTTAACTTTCTCCTCTTATCAGGCCTTGTCGATGGTGACACGGATGGTTGAGTCAAGCGGAGTACAAAAGTCCCTGGTTCCACAGGTAGCTTGAGTGCGGCACGCTTCGACAGGTCGTCGGCAATGCTATTCTCTGATCGAGGAACATGCTCTGTCTGAAGACCGTCAAAGCGCTCCTCCAGCTTCCTCACTTCATCGACGTACGCTTCCATCAATGGGCTCTGATAATCTTTGTTGACCTGCCTCACGACGAGCTGGGAGTCACCTCTGACGATGAGCTTCTTGATCCCAAGGTCTGCCGCGATCTTGAGACCGGCAAGCAGTCCTTCATACTCTGCCGTGTTGTTGGTCGATCTCTCCCGGGGAAAATGCATCTGGATGACGTACTTGAGGTGCTCTCCAGTGGGTGCGACAAGCAGCACGCCGGCACCGGCGCCTTGCAGCGAAAGGCTCCATCAAAGTACATAATCCATTCGCGATCTGTTTCCTTGCCGGGAATCGCTGATTCTTGAACTTCGTCGTCTGGCGTTGGGGTCCATTCTGCAATGAACTCTGCCAAGGCTCTGCTCTGGATAGTTGAAGAACTTTCAAACTTGAGACCAAAGCATGATAGCTCCAACGCCCACTCCACAATCCTGCCGGTTGCTTCTGGGTTCCGGAGAATCCGTTGCAGCAGAAAGCGAGTGACGACGGTGATCTCATGTGCTTGGAAGTAATGGCGCAGCTTCCTCGAGGCCATGAGAAGGCCGAAGAGCAACTTCTGCACACCAGAATATCTCGACCTAGCCCCCTGCAATAGGGAGCTGACGAAATAGACTGGGCGCTGCACCATCTTCTTCTTCTGCACTGCTTGACTTGACTGCGCGTATCTTTCCTTGTCGGCACCAGACTCTGTCGGGGCTGGCCCCGGCAAGTCGCTTGGCGGGCCTGCCGTTGCCGCTGCATCCTCCTCTGCTTCTCTCTCCGCCACCAGCGCAGCACTAACCACCTGATTCGTTGCCGCTAAATATAGCAGCAGCGACTCTTGTGGCCTAGGCGCGACTAGTATTGGTTGAGAGGAGAGGTACTTCTTCAAATCCTGCAGTGCGGCCTCCGCTTCCGGAGTCCATTTCATTGGACCTGCCTTCTTCAAAATTTTGAAAAACGGCAGGGCGCGCTCAGCAGACTTTGAGATGAACCTACTCAAAGCAGCGACGCAGCCAGTGAGGCGGCGCACATCCTTGACTCGTCTTGGCGCCTCAATCTGCTCAATTGCTTTGATCTTGTCGGGATTGGCTTCAATTCCACGCTGAGATACAAAGAACCCGAGAAGCTTGCCGGATGGGACGCCGAACACGCACTTCTCTGGATTGAGCTTCAAATTGATCCTGCGCAGATTTGCAAATGTCTCCTCCAGATCTTGAATGAGCGTTGCTTTGTCCTTGGTTTTGACCAATATGTCATCCATGTAAGCTTCCATATTTCTATGCAGCTGGGCCCCGAAACCAATCTGGACAGCTCTAGCGAAGGTCGAACCAGCACTTTTCAACCCGAAAGGCATACGCAAGAAGCAGTATGTGCCACATGGGGTGATAAATGCGGTCTTCTCTTCGTCTTCTTTCGCCATGAAGATCTGGTGATAGCCTAAGTATGCGTCAAGGAATGACAACAGATCGCAGCCGGCAGTGGAATCCACAATCTGGTCGATGCGCGGCAAGGGAAAGGGATCTTTTGGACAGGCTTTATTGATATCTGTAAAGTCAATACATAGCCTCCATTTACCATTCGCCTTGCGCACAACAACTGGATTGGCCAACCATGTAGGATGGAGGACTCCTCTAACCAGGCCTGCCGCCTCAAGCTTCCTAATCTCTTCTGCAATAAACTCTTGCCGCTCCAAAGCTTGCTTCCGCACCTTCTGCTTGACGGGCCGCGCGTGGGGACAGACAGCTAGGTGGTGCTCAATTACCTCCCTGGGAACACCGGGGATGTCAGATGGTTGCCATGCAAACACGTCGACATTCGCCCACAGGAAGGCAACAAGCGCGCTTTCCTATTTGTCATCAAGGGTGGAGCTTATGGTGAAAGTTCCCCCAGTCCCGTCCTCCTTGGCGGGCACCTTCTTGGTCTCAGGCGGAGCAGCCTTGGATTTCTTGGTCTGGCCGGCAGAGCTCTCTGGGGCACCCTCGACGGCAGCGCAGCACTCTGGAGAGGCGCGCTTGCCGGAGTATGTACCAGAGGCCTTGCCGGGCCTCTTCTTCTTGCCGGGATCTTGAGCGGCAGGAGCATGCGCCTTGGCGGTGGACGCTGCAACTGCTTCCCGGTAAAGCTTGTCGGTGCAAATGAGCGCGTTTTTCTTGTCGGAGTGGACAGTGATGACGCTCATTGGACCGGGCATCTTCAAGACGTTGTAGGCGTAGTGCGAGGCTGCCATGAACTTAGCCAGCGCTGGGCGGCCAAGGATTCCATTGTACGGCAACGGAATCCTGGCGACGTCGAAGACGACCTTCTCCGTCCTGAAGTTCAGCTCGCTGCCGAATGTTACCGGCAGCGTGATTTTGCCCTTCGGCTGGTTCCTTCCCGGATTGACCCCTTGGAAAGAGCCTGTTTCCTCGAGATCTTCGTCGGGAATTTGCAGCCTCTTGATCACATCGGGCGAGATCAGGTTCAGGCCGGCCCCACCGTCGACTAACATTTTCGTCACCTGGAGGTTGCGGATCGTTGGTGAAACCAACAACGGCAAACACCCGACCGCAGTTGTGCGATCAGGGTGATCCTCGGCGTCAAAAATGATAGGCGTGTGGGACCACTTCAGTGGCTTCCGGGCATCGAGGGATGGCTCTGCTGCATTAATCTCGCGCGCCCACTGCTTGAGCTGGCTGTGAGAGGAATGCAACGAAGCGCCCCTGTCGACGCACATGGCCTCTGTAGCCTTTTGGAACTCGTGTTCGCTGGACTCGTCGCCCTCTGCATCATCATCCTCATCTCCTTGCTCTTTGGCGCGGCCCCGGGCAGGCTTCTCTTGCTGCTGCCTGGGCTTGCCGCGGCGACCTCCTCGACCGCGCTTCCTGCCAGACCCTCCGGTACCATCTTGGGCTCTTTCCTTGTCGCGCCTTTCGTACTCGGCGCGCTGCTTCTCGGCAAGCTCCTCAACTTGCCGGCAGTCTTGGAGATCATGGCCCTTGGTACGGTGGATCTTGCAGTACTGCTTGCCGGATCCTTCTGGCTTGTCGGCAGCCACCAAGGCCTGACACGCCGCACACCCGGCAACCTCCTTGCCGGGGTCGTCGGTCTTGGACTTCTTGGCGGTGCCGGTGTTGCCGGAACCTTCAACGGCAAGCACGGCCTTGCCCTTGCGCTTCTTGTTCTTCCGCCGCCCCTTCCTTGCCGGGGCAGGAGCGTCTTCGCTATCGGAGTCGACTCCAGCGCCAGCGTTCTCGCCGGGGAGTCTCCTTCCTTCTTCTGCCCGAGCACATTTGTCGGCCAAGGCGTAGAGCTCGGCGACATCTCTGACTTTGTTCATCGCCAACTCCTCCCGCATCTTACGATTGCGCACATTCTGATGAAAGGCACTGATGACGGCGGCGGGATGAACGTCAGGAATGTTGTGCTGGATGCGGCTGAACCTCTGGATATACTTGCGCAAGGTTTCGCCCTCCTTCTGGGGAATGATGTGTAGATCACTCTCCTGGCCAGGAGCTTGATGGCCGCCGGTGAAGGCGCCAACAAACTGATGGCACAGGTCGGCCCAAGAAGAGATGGAATTCTCGGGCAGGTGCATCAACCACGATCTCACGTTGGGCTTCAGCACCAACGGAAAGTAGTTGGCCAGCACCTTATCGTCACGAGCCCCGGCAGCCTGCACCGCGATGGTGTAGATGCTCAAGAACTCGGACGGATGAGTCTTGCCGTCGTACTTCTCCGGTACTTCCGGCTTGAAAGAGCGGGAGCTAGGCCACTGGACTTGCCGCAACTCACGAGTAAACGCCGGGCAACCCACCTCGTAAGGTAGGCAGCCAGGGTACCCTAGCGCGGGCTCGTCAACAGCGTTCCCAGCGCGCTTGTCGGACTGGCGACGCGCTTCCCTTCGGCGCTCGATGGTGGTTCGAGCGTCCTCCTTCTTCCGCTCCTGAAGAACGTGACGTTGATTGCGGCGAACCCGCGGATCAGACAATGCCGTGGAATCATCCTCACGGGCGCCGGTCCGTCGAGTTAACGACCGCTCTTGATGCAGCGGAGGGGAACGCAACGTAGTCGTTCCAGCTCCGGTCTTCTCTCCATCGCCACGCACCAGCCTAGACGACTGCAGCCGCGAGGGTTCACCCTGCTGCGGTACGTCGTTGTTGGCTAGGCCGATGAGGCTCTGGATAGCGGCTCGCCACTCGTCTAGCTTCTCCACGGCGGGAGGGAAGTCTAGGAGCAGCTGAGCTCGCGCCAACGCCTCTGCTGGCGTAGGTGGCGGCGACAGGTGCGAAGAACGTGAGGTGCTCAAACTCCTAACAGGGTTAGAAGGAGCACCATCACGACTCTGCACCCGCGCGCGGCTTCCACCAGCGCGCTGGCGCGGATCTTGGCCCTGCGCACCCTGGGAATGATGCGCAGGGGTCTTCCCATGCGGAAGCCTAGAACCACCAACATCTTGAGGCTGCACGTCACGCGCGTCCTGAGAAGGTCGCGGTGCATGCGCCGGCGTATTCGTCTTGGAAGGCGCCGCTCCATCCTTGGAAGTCGCTGCACCACCCGCAGGTTGCGCAGCTCCATCCTTGGACCTGTTGCTCGTCCGGCTCGGATCGCCGGAACGCCGTGGAAGCTCAGAGCCTCCACCTCCTCCACCCGCGCCTACCCCGTCGCCTGTGCGTGCAGCATCAGACACGACGGATGCAGATGGACCAACCGCCATGAAACCCTTCTTCTTGGGAGCCATGGTGGTGAAGTTGATCGAAGATCTGACGCGCTGATCGCTGGATCAGGTTCGCACAACCTCGATCCCCCTACCTGGCGCGCCAAAGATGTCGTGGGAAACGAAACACCTATGGGATCAAGAAGATCCCTTATGGTTCGGCAAGGGGAGAGGATTGCACAAAGAGCAGAACTAACGAACAACACACGGGGATTTACCCAGGTTCGGGCCGCACGGATGCGTAAAACCCTACTCCTGCTTTGATTGTATTATTGTGGATGTTCTTGGCCAAGTTCTAGGAGCTACAGTAGCAGCTACGCATGCAGAATGGGTCCAATCTCAGAAGTGCTCTCTCCTCTCAGAAGTGCCATTCCCCCCCTCTGTACGTCGCGGGCCTCCATTTATATTAGTCAAAGGGGCTACCACAGTGGCGTACGAGATAAGGCATGAGGTGGAAAGTAGCTACAGTGTTATCATACCTAACCCTGATGGCTTAGGACAAGCTCATTAAATGCACCGTGAGGTGTCCGTCGAGGTGTCCCTCAGCGTCTTGGGCTTGGAAAAGCTTTACAGGGGATGGGCAAAAGCAGCCATCCCATCAGTACCGCCTAAGCATCTCGTGGCCGACATCGCACCATGTCACCATGAGGACAAGCCCTAAACGACAAGGCTGGCCGCTGCACTGGAGCGATGGCGCTGCACTGTGCAGAGCCTTGCCGGGGCTGAATCCTTGCCGGGCCCGGGGCTTGCCGGGACCGAATCCTTGCCGGGCCCGGGGCTTGCCGGGACCGAGTCTTGCCGGGCGCGAGGCCTTGCCGGGCGCGAGGCCTTGCCGGGCGCGGGTCTTGCCGGGCCTCCGCAACCCTCTGGTCTTCTGTCTTCTGGTCTGATCGTTGACTTGAACGTCTCCTTGTCATCTTAGTCTCGTGATTACTCCTAGCTATTCCCCGGCAAGGCTTGCCGCGGTACGGCTACAACTGCCCGTGCACAAGTAAGGGGTACTAAAAAGACCCATACTTTAGTACACCGACACTAACACCGAATAGTGCACCATAAGTAGGATATAATTTCGTTGCATAACTATTGACTTTATGTGCATGCATAGGGAATCACAAACCTTAACACCAATATTCTTACTAAATCACAATCACTCACTAACATGACTCACATATTATCATCTCCATATCGGAAAACTATTGCAAGGAATGAAACTTATCATATCCAATGGTCTTTCATGAAAGTTTTTATTATATCCCTCTTGAATATTCATCACTTTGGGACCAAATTCATATCTTGTGCAAATTACCATTACTATTATCAACTCTCAAAAAGATATAAGTGAAGCATGAGAGTGCAAATATTTATTCAAAATTTAATCTTATCAACTCTCAAAATAATATAAGTGAAGCATGAGAGTTCAAATATTTCTTCAAAATATAGCCACCGCCGTGCTCAAAAAGATTTAAGTGAAGTACTAGAGCAACTGCCTAGCTCAAAAGATTTAAGTGAAGCACATAGAGTATTCTAACAAATCATGATAAACGTGTGGATCTCTCAAATAGGTGTGTCCAGCAAAGATGATCGTGACAAACTAAAAAGCAAACAAAGCAAAAACTCATATAATACACGACGCTCCAAGCAAAACTCATGATATGTGACGAATAAAAATATAGCTCCAAGTAAAATTACCGATAGTTGGTAGAAGAAAGAGGGGATGCCTTTCGGGGCATCCACAAGCTTAGTTGCTTGAGTCTTCCTTGAATATTACCTTGGGGTGCCTTGGACATCCCCAAGCTTAGGCTCTTGCCATTCCTTATTCCTTCTTCTATCGTGATCTCACCCAAAACTTGAAAACTTCAATCACACAAAACTCAACAAAACCTTCGTGAGATCCGTTAGTATAACAAATAAATCTTTAACTTTAAGTACTGTAGTAAATTGATTCATATTTAATATTGGCATAATTCTACTGTAATCCAACTTCTCCATGACTAATACCCCCCGATACGATCCATAGATTCATCAAAATAAGCAAACTATGCAACAAAAACAGAATCTGTCTAAAACAGAATAGTCTGTAAAGATCTATTTAAAATATATACTTATGTAACTCCAAAAATTCTGAAAACTTAGGACAACGTGGGAAATTCATATACCAATACTGTGTAAAAATTTCAGATTTTTATGACGCTCCAGTACAGAATTAAAATTCCATCACTGGACGCAAAACTTTCTGTTTTCCAAACAGCATCAATTATACTATCTTCCAAATCATCCCAAAGGCTTCACTTGGCACAAACACTAATTAAAACATAAAAACACAATCATATTAGTAGAATAATTGTGTAAACACACAAGAACAGAAATAAAAAGCAAAAATTTATTTTATTCATTGGGTTGCCTCCCAACAAGCGCTATTGTTTTATGCCCCTAGCTAGGCATAATGCATAGTTTCAAGTATTATCATCCTTCAAGTTGATTCCATAAGTGGCCCTCATAATGGATTCATAGGGTGCTTTAATTGTTTTCCTAGGGATGTGTCCCTTCCCATTATTTAGTGGAAATTGAAATTTTATATTCCCTTCTTTCATATCAATAATAGCACCAATAGTTCCTAAGAACGGTCTACCAAGTATTATGGGGCAAGACGGATTGCAATCAATGTCAAGTACAATAAAATCAATGGGCACATAGTTTCTATTTGCAAGAATAAGCACATCATTTATTCTTCCCAATGGATTTTTAATAGTGTAATCCGCAAGATGCAAATTAAGAGAACATTCATCTATATTGGTAAAACCTAGCACATCACATAGAGATTTTGGAATTGTGGAAACTCTAGCACCTAAATCACATAAAGCATTGCACTCATAATTTTTAATTTTAACTTTAATGGTGGGTTCCCACTCATCATATAATTTTCTAGGAATTGAAATTTCTAGTTCTAGCTTTTCTTCTAACGCTTTCATCATCGCTTCTACGATGTGTTTAGTAAAAGCCTTGTTTTGTTCATAAGCGTTGGGTGAATTTAGCATGGATTGTAACAAAGAAATACACTCAATCAAAGAACAACTATCATAATTAAAGTCTTTGTAATCCAAGAGAGTGGGCACATCGCTAGTTAAAGTTTTTACCTCTCCAAACCCACTTTTATCAATTTTTTCATCAAGATTTTCACCCTCCGAATTATGGGGACGCCTTCTAGCTAAAGTTGACTCTTCTTCTGTCCCATTTTCATCAAGTTTTACATTTCTAAACAAGGAATCAATAGATGAAACACCAATAATTTTAATATCCTCATCATTACTACGATAGAAACCGGGAGGAATCGCTTTTTCTAAAAATTCTCGTTTAGCTTTTAGCATAGCGGTTCTTTTCTTACTCTCATCCTTGGAGACATATAAAGCTTTAATTGATTCATTAATATCAATTTTGGGTGGCAAAATTTTATTCTTAAGATTTTCCACATCATGAATAATTCTATCAATGCTCCTAGACATATCATCAAGTTTACTCAATTTTTCTTCTATCGTAGTGTTAAAACTTTTTGAGCATTAATAAATTTTTTAATATTACTTTCAAGATCAGAGGGCATCCTATTATTATTATTATAAGGATTACCATAGGAATTGCCATAATTATTAGAGGAATTTCCAGGAAACGGCCTAGGATTAAAATTACCTCTATAAGCATTACTATTAAAATTGTTTCGCGAGACAAAATTCACATCTACGGGATCATTATTTTTCTCAATCAAGGTGGATAAAAGCACATCATTAGGATCAATAGGAGTGTTTTTGCTAGCAACCAATTTCATAAGCGCATCAACTTTATCACTCAAAGTACTAATTTCTTCAACAGAATTCACCTTTTTACTAGTAGGAACTCTTTCAGTATGCCATTGTGAATAATTTGCCATAATATTATCAAGCAATTTAGTAGCTTCTCCCAATGTAATCTCCATAAAAGTACCACCCGCGGCGGAATCTAAAAGATTTCTAGAAACAAAATTTAATCCCGCATAAATTTTTTGTATGATCATCCACAAATTTAAACCATGAGTAGGGCAATTTCTTATCATTAATTTCATCCTTTCCCAAGATTGGGCAACATGTTCATGATCAAGTTGCTTGAAATTCATAATTTGATTTCTAAGGTAAATAGTTTTCGCAGGAGGAAAATACTTGGTAATAAAAGCATCTTTACACCTATCCCAAGAATCAATACTATTTCGTGGTAAAGATGAAAACCAAATTTTTGCACGATCCCGCAATGAGAACGGGAATAATTTTAATTTCACAATATCATTATCCACATCTTTTTTCTTTTGCATATCACACAATTCTACAAAAGTGTTAAGATGGGATGCAGCATCTTCATTAGGACTACCAGAAAATTGTTCTTTCATGACAAGATTTAACAAAGCGGCATTAATATCACAAGTCTCCGCACTAGCGGTGGGAGGAGCAATCGGAGTACTAATAAAATCATTATTATTAGTATTGGAAAAATCACACAATTTTGTATTTTCTTGAGACATCGTGGCTACGCAAACAAGATAACAATCAAGCAAAGAAGCAAACAAGAAAAAGGCAAACGAAAAATATTTTTGTAAAAAAAATTAGAAGTGGGGGAGATGAAAACGAGAGGCAAAGGCAAATAAAATAAATGCAAGGATATGAAATTTTATGCATAGGTACTTGATAGATGTTGATGATGTCTCCCCGGCAACGGCGCCAGAAATTCTTCCTGCTACTTGTGAGCTGCGTTGGGATTTCCCCGAAGATGAGGGGATGATGCAGTACAGTAGAGATAAGTATTTCCCTTAGTTATGAAACCAAGGTTATCAATCCAGTAGGAGAATCACGCAACAACTCGTTAGCAGCACCTGCACACAAAATAACAAATCCTCGCACCCAACGCGAACAAGGGGTTGTCAATACCTTGGCGGTTAATTGCAAGATTAAATTGTATGGTGATAGATAGATAGATCAAACAAAAATACAAAATAAAATAAATAAAGTAAAATTGCAGCAAGGTTTTTTTAGGATTTTCAATATATGATAAAGGTAGACCCGGGGGCCATAGTTTTCACTAGAGGCTTCTCTCTTGAAAATAGCATACGGTGGGTGAGCAAATTACTGTTGGGCAATTGATAGAAAAGCAAATAATCATGACGATATCCAAGGCAATGATCATGTATATAGGCATCACGTCCGAGACAAGTAGACCAAAACGATTCTGCATCTACTACTATTACTCCACACATCGACCGCTATCCAGCATGCATCTAGAGTATTAAGTTCAAAAAGAACGGAGTAACGCCTTAAGCAAGATGACATGATGTAGACAAAGTAAACTCACGCATGAATAAACCCCATCTTTTTACTCTTAATAGCAACAATACATACGTGTCATGTCCCTTTCTGTCACTGGGATTGAGCACCGCAAGATCGAACCCATTACAAAGCACCTCTCCCATTGCAAGGTAAATCAATCTAGTTGGCCAAACCAAATCAATAGATCAGAGAGAAATACAAAGCTATAACAATCATGCATAAAAGAGTTCAGAGAAAACTCAAATAATATTCATGGATAATCTGATCATAAACTCACAATTCAACGGATCCCAACAAACACACCGCAAAAAGTGATTACATCGGATAGAACTCCAAGAACATCGAGGAGAACATTGTATTGAAGATCAAAACGAGAGAAGAAGCCATCTAGCTACTAACTATGGACTCGAAGGTCTGTGGTAAACTACTCACGCATCATCGGAAGGGCAGCAAGGTTGATGTAGAGCCCCTCCGTGATCGAATCCCCCTCCGGCAGAGTGCCGGAAAAGGCCTCCAGATGGGATCTCTCGAGAACAGGAACTTGCGGCGGCGGAAAATGTATTTCGTGGACTCCCCTGTTGGTTTCCTGATTTTAGAGTATTTATAGAGGTGGAATTAGGTCAAACGGAGCAGAGGTGGGCCCACGAGGCACCAGGGCGCGCCACCCCCCTAGGGCGCGCCTTGGTGGCTCGTGGCCACCTCCTCTGTCTTCTGGCCCTCTCCCGAAGCTTCTAGTGTCTCTTATGTCCAGAAAAAAATCTCCAAAAAGTTTCGTGGCATTTGGACTTCGTTTGGTACTGATATTCTGAAAAACAAAAAACAGGCAAAAAACAGCAACTGGCACTGGGCACTAAGTTAATAGGTTAGTCCCATAAAATGATATATAATTGCTTGTAAGTGTATATAAAACATCCAAGATTGATACTTTAATGGCATGGAACAATAAAAAATTATAGATACGTTGGAGAAGTATCAATGACGTGGTCCGAGCTTGCAGCGAGACGAGGTACCAGCCCCCAGGCCTGATGAGGGAAGGATATCTATTACTCCTGTTATTTCACCACCTCCTGATATTCTGAAGTTTGGATCCTTTCTTTTGCTTTGCAATTCCTCCTACGGATGAGGTGAAGCCCAATTTTAGAACACCACCAATGTGTTTCGGCAAGGCCAAATAGGAGTGGCTCAAAATAATTAGTTGCCCATTTCTATCCAGGCCATGTCATGGCCCATAGAGTTTTATTTTTTTAGTTGTGCTATTTTAATTCGGTTTGGGCCTGTCCAATCCGAATAGTTTTAGTTTTAGGGTTTACCTATATAAGCCAGCCACCGGCCATTGTAATAGGGTTTTTTTGAATTTTTGAGTTAAGAATAGACAGGAAAAAGGTCCCATGTCGGGGACACCAATATCGCTTGTTTTGCTTGCTGGTTCGCAAGAATCTGCTCTGTTGTTTATGGAGTAGATCTAACCTGCTCAACAATCAAAATTATCTATTGGTTCTATCATTCATCGTGAAAGATTGGGCCAAAAACCTTAGGATCTCTACTTGATCCTTATCATCTTGGTATCAGAGCCCCCTCGCGTGACGTGTTTTCTGTTCTTTTCGACTGTTGCTGTTTCGCCATTTCTTGCTGCTGGGCAGATGGACGAAGAGGCTGCTTCTACCACTGCTACTGCTAATGGAGGGAAACTGAAGGAGCCTGTGCTTCCCACCTTTGCTGTTGATTTGGCTCCTAATGTCCAGGGTGGCTTTGACAGTACGTGTGAGTACATTAAGCAAAGCCATGATTCTTTGGCCGTGCAAATTGCATGCCTGTCTACCCGGTTTGATGCGTTGGGAGATATTGCTGCACGTGCAAGTGTGCAACCACCGCCTGCTGTACAACCTCCCGTTGTACTGCCACACCGCCATGCTGATGTTCATGCTCGCCGACAAGGAGTCCATGGACATTCTAATGATGAAGAACTTGTGGATGATGGTGATTATGCACCAGAACATCAACCTTTTGATGTCCGTTTTGCAAGTGCTCGTCGTGCTATGCCACCTGATCGTAATAGTGTTGGTCAGGCTATTCATATTCCCACGGATGATGGTGGTATTGGGCGTGCCAAACTATCCATCCCTCCATTCTCCGGTGACCGCGGACCTGACGATTATTTGGAGTGGGAGATGCGTATGGATCGGATTTTTTCTACCCACCATTATACTGAGGAGAAGAGACTTCAACTTGCTGCAGTTGAATTCTCCGGTTACGTGCTGATTTGGTGGAGTCAAATTTTGTGTATGCCAAACCGCCCAATGTCCTGGAGAGGTATGAAATAACTCATGCGACATCGTTTTGTTCCTGAACATTACAAGCGTGAATGTACCACAAATTGCAGCGGCTCACTCAAGGTAATAAATAAGTGGATGACTATTATAAAGTGATGGAGCTGTTGATGATACGTACGGGAACAACTGAGGACCCGGAGGCCACTATGTCTCGGTTCTTTCATGGGCTGAATGTTGAGGTGCAGGATCGTGTGGAGATGGTGGTCTACTACAACATCCAAGACCTTGTGCACCAAGCTGAGCGTGCAGAGCAACAACTCAAACGATGCCAAGTTTCAGCCATGAACACATGGCGTCATTCCCCCACCAAGGCTGCTAGTTCTAGTGCTAAGCCGGCACCTTCTACACGCTCCAACAACTTTTCTCAGGGTGAGGCACCAAAATCAGGAGTGTCCAAAGCTGTGTCTACTCAGTCCACCGCTGGTATAGAGTGCTTTACTTGTGGAGGCCGAGGACACATGAAGCATAATTGCCCTAATACAAAAAGGGTGATGCTCACACAAGATGGATATGTGTCTGCTAGTGATGATGACAAGGTTGCTGATCCATCGAGTGAGGAGTCTGAGGAACTTGAACATGTGGATGTGTATCCAGAGAACGCTGCTCCTAATTGCACTAACTTGATGGTGCACCGTGTACCTGTGGATCGCATAGAAGGACAAGGGCAGCGCTGGAATATTTTTCAGACCCAATGCACAGTCCAAGACACTACCTGCAAGCTGATTATTGATGGTGGCAGCTACACTAACATTATCAGTAAGAGTTTGGTGGATTCTCTCCCGTTGCCTACATGGAAACACCCACAGCCACATTGTGTTCAGTGGTTGTATAATTCTGGGAAGCTGAAGGTAACACATAAGGTGTGCCTAAAAATTTCTGTAGGTACTTATGAGGACATGGTGGTCTGTGATATTTTGCCTATGGATGTATGTCATGTGCTGCTAGGCCGACCGTGGCAATTTGATAGGCGTTCCACTCATGAAGGCAGATCCAATGTTTATTCCTTGTGGCATAAGGAGAAGCGTCATGTGCTGCAGCCTATGCTTGACGAGGATCTCAAAGTGGATGCGTTTACTGTGAAGACAAAGGTCCAACACATTAAGGCGAAAACGAGGACGGTTTCCCCTCAAGTTGGGGGGGATGATGAGGGGAGGATATCTATTACTCCTGTTATTTCACCACCTCCTAATATTCTGAAGTTTGGATCCTTTTGCTTTGCAATTCCTCCTACGGATGAGGTGAAGCCCAATTTTAGAACACCACCAATGTGTTTCGGCAAGGCCAAATAGGAGTGGCTCAAAATAATTAGTTACCCGTTTCTATCCAGGCCATGTCATGGGCCATAGAGTTTTATTTTTTTAGTTGTGTTATTTTAATTCGGTTTGGGCCTGTCCAATCCGAATAGTTTTAGTTTTAGGGTTTACCTATATAAGCCAGCCGCCGGCCATTGTAATAAGGGGGTTTTGAATTTTCGAGTTAAGAATAGACAGGAAAAAGGTCCCATGTCGGGGACACCAATATCGTTGTTTTGCTTGCTGGTTCACAAGAATCTGTTCTGTTGTTTGTGGAGTAGATCTAATCTGCTCAACAATCAAAATTATCTGCTGGTTCTATCATTCGTCATGAAAGATTGGGCCAAAAACCTTAGGATCTCTACTTGATCCTTATCAATGCCAGTCCTGATGTGGCAGAGCGAGGATCTCGGCCCAACGAAGTGACAACACGACACGGTTGTCGTGGCGAGGTGAACCACCCGATAGCCGACATATCGAAGCAGGTCGGTGGGGTGACGATGGAGCCCCGGAGCAGGTCGATGAAGCGATGGCGAAGCCCCCGGGCCAGCCGATGTGGCAGAGCAGGTCGATGAGATGACATTGGAGCCCCCACGCAGCAGATGTGACAGAGTATGTTAGTGTGGTGGACGTCGGCTTCATGAAGCGACGGCGCGGCGATGCCGACACAGATCGGAATTCATGACGCGGTCGATGTCGGCTTGATGAAGTGACGGCATGGCGATGTCGACGTGCCCGACCTGCGCAATCTGTGGGGCGACGATGTGGTCTTGGCAATGTCGAGCTCCTGGTCGGCAATGCTAGCGCAGGTCAGCATCCGCGGAGCAAACAAGGCCGGGCCAGTGTGACACCAGCGCGACGATGAAGAGCACCTCGAAAAAGGCTCAAAATTTGTAGGCATGTGTTTTAGAAAAAGGCCGTTACCCTACAAAAAAATTCCTAAAAAAAGGAGGTCTTATAGCCCGTTCATGAAATAGATGAACTCTGGTTGGATTTGTTGTCGCGCAGAAAATAGATTCAAAAATTGATGCACTCGTCGGGCTCCACCCGGAGTTCGAACCGTTGGATCGACCTCCAATTTTTAGAAGTTGCAGCCACAATTTTTTTGCACAATCTGAACGGTTGCATCTTCCAAAGCATGTTGGAGCTGGGGTCTGGACTCCCTTTCCCGAACTCGTGCGGACTTCCATCCAGATCTGACATGGTTTTGGTATATCGGCAACTGCCGGAGATTCCACCGTCGGAATGCGATGAAATTTTATAGAGTTGTTGTCGACTCAATTCCACACAGTCCCACCAAAGGAATTATTGAAACGATGTTTGAGGAGGCATGGACGACAAAAACGAATCTGCTGTCCCCAAAATTCTACGTGATCACGCGAGGGAAAAGTTGACGTTGAACCCCCGAGCTCCATGGACGAATTTTTCCATGATCTCAGTTGAGATTGAAGTTGGTGTTGCTAAAGACGCACATAGATCTCTAACAGATCCAACATGGGTCCTAGTCCTCGACCTGGCCGAGGTGACCAGTCGAGTTGGCGATGAGCAAGATCACGTCGAGGACGAACATCTGACCGGGCACAAAGATTGCGCCAGCCTAGATTTCCTCATTGATCTTGATCCCCAACGTATCACCACGACTATGTAGTGGGACCTGCATGGGTCACCAATGATGGAGTTGATTCTAGCAGATCTCAAGTAGGGGGCTCGAGCTAGTAGCCTAGATGCGATGGTAACAAGGACATGATGTTTTACCAGCTTCAGGCTCTCCAAAGAGATGAAACCATAAGTCCTGCTTGTGTTGTATTGATTTAGATGTAGTACAAAGTACATGTATTCCGGTAGATCTTGGGTAGGGGGTCCTGAGCTAGTAGCCTAGATGCGCTGGTAACAAGGACACGATGTTTTACCCAGGTCCAGGCTCTCCGAAGAGATAAAACCCTACACCCTGCTTGTGTTGAATTGATTTAGATGGAGTACAAGGTACAAGTTGATCTACCACGAGATTGTTGTGTCTAGATATAATGATCTAAGTTGTGTTGAGATGTCTAATGATGTTGTATCGACTAGCCCAGCCCCGGTTTATATAAGTTACTGGAGGCCTACGATTACAAGAGTCCTAGTTGGATACGTGATACGTCCAATTTGCATCATGATTTCCTATGAATAATTATTATGTTTTTAATCATTATTTCACTTTATGGTACAATTCTTATGCCTTTTCTCTCTTATTTTGCAAGATTTACATGAAGAGGGAGAATGCCGACAGCTGGAATTCTGGACCTGAAATAGCCACATCAGAGATACCTATTCTACAGAGCTCCAATTGACCTAAAACTTCACGGAGATTTTTTTATTGAATATATAAAAAATACTAGAGAAAAGAAATACCAGAGGGGACCCACCAGTTGCCCACAAGGAAACAGGGCGCGACCCCCCTGGGCGCGCCCTGATGCCTTGTGGGGCCCCTGGCTGGCGTCTGGCCCCCTCCTTCCACTATATGAAGCCATTTTCCCTAGAAAAAATAGAGAGAGGACTTTCGGGACGAAGCACCGGCGTCTCGAGGCGGAACCTGAGCAGGAGCACTTTTGCTCTCCGGCAGAGCGATTCCACCGAGGATACTTCCCTCCGGGAGGGGGAAATCAAAGCCATCGACATCACCAACGATCCTCTCATCGTGGGAGGACCAATCTTCATCAACATCTTCACCAGCACCATCTCATCTCAAACTCTAGTTCATCTCTTGTATTCAATCTTTGTCTCAAAACCTCAGATTGGTACCTGTGGGTTGCTAGTAGTGTTGATTACATCTTGTAGTTGATGCTAGTTGGTTTATTTGGTGGAAGATTATATGTTCAGATCCTTAATGCTATTCAATACCCCTTTGATCTTGAACATGAATATGATTTGTGAGTAGTTACTTTTGTTCTTGAGGACATGGGAGAAGTCTTGTCATAAGTAATCATGTGAATTTGGTATTCGTTCGATATTTTGATGCTATGTATGTTGTGCTTCCTTTAGTGGTGTCGTGTGAACATCGACTACATGACACTTCACCATCTTTTGGGCCTAAGGGAAGGCATTGGGGAGTAGTAATTAGATGATGGGTTGCTAGAGTGACAGAAGCTTAAACCCTAGTTTATGCGCTATTCCGTAAGGGGCTGATTTGGATCCATATGTTTCATGCTATGGTTAGAGTTATCTTAATTCTTCTTTCGTAGTTGCGGATGCTTGTGAGAGGGGGTAATCATAAGTGGGAGGCTTGTTCAAGTGAGAACAGCACCCAAGCACCGGTCCACCCACATATCAAATTATGAAAGTAGCGAACGCGAATCAAACAAACATGATGAAAGTGACTAGATGAAGTTCCCATGTGTCCTCAAGAATGCTTTTCTTATTATATGAGTTCGTTCCGGCTTGTCCTTTGCTACAAAAAGGATTGGGCCACCTTGCTGGACTTTTGTTACCGTTACTACTTGTTAGTTGTTACGAATTATCTTGCTATCAAAACTATCTGTTACCGCTACTTTCAGTACTTGCAGAGAATACCTTGCTGAAAACCGCTTGTCATTTCCTTCTGCTCCTCGTTGGGTTTGACACTCTTACTTATTGAAAGGACTACGAGTGATCCCCTATACTTGTGGGTCATCAATACACTAGTGGAAAGGAGTCCTTGGCTTGAACGGCAAGGCTTCTGGAATCTTCCTTGTATGCGTCATGGACCGCCCAAAGTGGCTCCGCATGGAACCGACCTAGGGGTCTGCGGCCCGACCCACCAGGCTGGGAGTCAATATGGTGAGAGGCCCCCTAGCTGGGACACCATCACAAAGTTTAAAGAATTGATAGCAATGTAACATGAATCATACAAAAATTGTAGATACGTTTGATACGTGTCAGCAACCCCAAGCTTAATTCATGCTCGTCCTCGAGCATGAAAATGATAACAAAGATATTTTTTGGGGATGAATGCTACCAATCATGATCTTGATTAACTCATGTAACACTTATGTTTAGCTTAAAGCAATAAAAGAGATGTTTGGCAAATGTTTATATTAACAATTTCCAACTGTCTCAGTGCATACAAAGAAGTTCCCACATATTACTTGATAATCAAATGCATCAAGTCAAAATCAAAAATGCCAAAGGTTTGAAAAGAATGACAATATTTATTGGGAACACAATGATAATCATCTATGCAAAGTATATATATACATGGGAATCACTCCTAGGCTAACCCAAGATACAAGACCGAATACAATCACTTGTTGCATGTTTTCTCTATTTCACAATCTTCACAATTCAAAATTTGAGCGCAGGTATGAGTCTGCACCCTAATTAGTGGTAATGAGAACAAATGTGTGTGTGGTGGTGGGGGTGTTAAAGAAGCCAAAAACAAGAAAGTCTGGCAACAACGTAGTTGGCCATTATGACAAGAGGAAGACCTTATGATCGATACTGTGCAAGGAGTAGGGATTGCCATGCAACTAGGGTGCACATAGAGCTATATAAGAATGGAGCTCTCCTATGGACTAATGGGGTGCATACAACTTGCTTGCTCACGAAGACCTAGAGCTCATTTGAGGTGGCTCTCCATTGTAATATACAAGACAAGTTCTATAATGTAAAGTCCCCACTAGTGTAGAAACATAATTTTCATGGAACTTACAAAACTCAAAAAATTCCCAAACAATTAGGATAAATATTAGACATACGTAGCTCTGTTCAGTAAAAATTTCAAGTTAAAATCATGTTCAAATGGATTATGCCATTTTTGGAAGTACAACAAACATCAGAAAATAGAACAACTACCACAAAGTTTAAACATTCAAACTAATTGCATAACTTGGCACCTTGTTGAAAGAGAAGAAGAAAAAATAACTTTGCTATAGTAAGGTAGAAAGTTCTACATTATTCAAACCAAACAAAATCTAAATGTGGGTTGCTTCCCAGAAGTGCTTTCTTTTAGGCCTTTGAGCCATGCATGATAGTTTTTTGAAGGATATTCAAGTTTTACCTTTTCCACTTCACATGGAGCTATTAAATCCCAAAATGATTTCATAACCATTTTTTATTTATTTTTCTTGGAGAGTGTTCTAAGTATTTACTCATTGGGAATTGAAAATTTTCATTCGTTCATATCAATGATTGCCCTAATAATTCTCAGTGATGGTGTCATACACCGGGGGTGGTTCACCAAGGGGAGCCCGGTAGAAGGCCTGCCAGAGGGCCCACAAGGCCCAGTGACGGAGGGAGCCCGAAGAAGAGGATAAGCGTCTGGCGACCAACATGACCTCCAAGCTGGTGGCGGCGGCTACCCTAGATCACATCTCTCTCTCTATGTGTGTGTGTGTGTGTGTGTGTGTGTAAAACCCTAGCCTCCATCGTGTATATAAGGGGAGGCTCGGGGGCTCTCATTCCCATCTATTCTCAGATAGACCAACTCTCGGTAGAAATCTCATCTACACCATTGTAACCCCCCGCACGTGGTATCCCTCCACCATGAATAACAAACACGAGCAAGATGTAGGGTATTACTCTTCGGAGGCCGGAACTTGGGTAAATTCCCTGTGCGACCTCCGCTCTGAGACTTCCAACTACGCCAGGACCCTACCGAGGGATCTGACAGTTTTGTGCATCGTCTGTTGGTGCACCAGGCACGGGCCACGTCAGCTGGAGACCGATCTCAGATCGGATCTTCCCCAACCTCCGACGGGGTACCGCTGGGGCAGAGCCTCACCTTTGGCTCCCTCGCCTTCGCCACCGACGGGGCAGGCCGGGTCAACATCAATCCACCGGCCCACCCTGTTCGCACGATCCATGTCCGCATCGTGGCCTGATACATCTCCAACGTATCTATAATTTTTGATTGTTCCATTCTATTATAGTATCAATCTTGGATGTTTTATATGCAATTATATATCATTTTTTGGGACTAACCTATTAACCTAGTGCCCAGTGCCAGTTGCTGTTTTCTGTCTATTTTTGGTTTTTCAGGAAATCAGTACCAAATGAAGTCCAAATGCCACGAAACTTTTTGACGATTTTTTTCTGGACAAAAGAGACCCTGGAAGCTTCGGGAGGAAGCCAGAAGCCTCACGAGGAGGCCACAAGGCAACAGGGCGCGCCCTGATGCCTTGTGGGCCCCTCGTGGCTCCTTTTGACCTAATTCCACTTCTATAAATTCTCAAATATTGGGAAACCAATAGAGAGCCAGACGAGAAAACCCTACCGCCGCCACAAGATTCTGTTCTTTCACGATGCCATCTGGATGCCTTTTCCGGCACTATGCCGGAGGGGGAATCGATCATGGAGGGCTTTTACATCAACCTTGCTGCCCCTCCGATGATGTGTGAGTAGTTTACCACCGACCTACGGGTCCATAGTTAGTAGCTAGATGGCTTCTTCTCTCTCTTTGATCTTCAATACAAAGTTCTCCTCGATGTTCTTGGAGTTCTATCCGATGTAATCTTCTTTTGTGGTGTGTTTGTTGGGATCCGATGAATTGTGGGTTTATGATCAGATTATTCATGAGAAATATTTGAGTCTTCTCTGAAGTCTTTTATGCATGATTGTTATAGCTTTGTATTTCTCTCCGATCTATCCGTTTGGTTTGGCCAACAAGATTGATATATCTTGCAATGGGAGAGGTGCTTTGTGATGGGTTCAATCTTGCAGTGTTCTATATCCCAGTGACAGAAAGGGACAAGACACGTATTTGTATTGTTGCCATTAAGGACAAAAAGATGGGGTTTATTCATATTGCTTGAGTTTACTTTGTCTACATCATGTCATCTTGCTTATGGCGTTACTCTGTTTTATACTTAATACTGTAGATGCATGCTGGATAGCGGTCGATGAGTGGAGTAATAGTAGTAGATGCAGGCAGGAGTCGGTCTACTTGTCTCGGACGTGATGCCTATTTACATGATCATTGCCTTGAATATCGTCATAACTATGCGCTTTTCTATCAATTGCCCAACAGTAATTTGTCTACCCACTGTATGTTATGCGCTCGAGAGAGAAGCCTCTAGGGAAAACTATGGCCCCCGGGTCATTTATCATTATTATATAAACAAAAATCCTAAAAATACTTTGCTGCAATTTATTTACTTTTATTTTATTTTGCAATTTACTTTATCAATTTATCTATCACTACGAGATTTAATCCTTGCAATTAACCGCCGAGGGGATTGACAACCCCCTTGTTCGCGTTGGGTGCAAGTATTGGCTTTTGTGTGTGCAGGTGCTGCTAAAGAGGTTTTGCTTGGTTTTTCTACTGGATTGATAACCTTGGTTCTTAACTGAGGGAAATACTTATCTCTACTATATTGCATCATCCTCTCCTCTTCGAGGAAATCCCAACACAGCTCACAAGTTGCAGGAAGAATTTCTGGCGCCGTTGCCGGGGAGACATCATCAAAACTTATCAAGTACCTTTGCACAAACTATCCCTTACTTGCATTTATTTTATTTGCCTTTTTATTTGCATTTTCCTCTCATTTTCATCTCCCCCACTTCTAAAACAATATTACAAAAACACAAAATATTTTTTGTTTGCCTGTTTGCTTGTTTGTTAGTTTGCTTGCTTGAAACTGCTACCATGTCTGAGTTTGTTATCAAAAGAGGTGTGGATGGTAAAATCCCTAAGATAGAAATTCCCTCAAATTTGGATACTAAATTTTTTGTGACGGGAAGTGGGAATATCATAGGAAAAAGTGTTATCCAAGAATTCTTTACTTGTACGGGAACTTTGGTTTGCAATGACATTCCCATTCTTAAAAGAACCAATAGTTACGCCGAAGCTATCTCTGCACTTGTTCTTAAACTTGAAAGAAGATTTATATGTACTCATCCCACTTTGCAAAGATTGTTCTATGAGTTACCGGTTATAAAAAACCCTAAGGCTAAAAAGATAGCTACTCTTATCCTTATGAATGAATTTGATTACATAGTTCGAGAAGCTAGAGAGATCTTTGATTTTTATAATATGAGCCATGAAAACCCTGTGGTAAATGAAATTTTATATGATGAAGATTATATGATGAGGTATGTATTTGGTGATGATCATGCCTATGATGAAAATACTAAAAAGGAAGTCCGCCCTTTACATATTATCCAACAAGTTTTCAATGGTATTAATCAAAAATATTCTTGGATCCTAAAAGGGAATCAACAAGGGTTTGATGAAAGTTACCTCAATAATGATGAAATATTGATTGATGATGTGTTTCCCATTGTTTTTGAAAAGCCTCTTGTTGAGCACACACTCCAAGATCCAAAAACGAAGGATGATAATACTTGAAATTATGCATTATGCCTAGCTAGGGGCATAAAACAATAGCGCTTGTTGGGAGGCAACCCAATATTTATTTTTGAACCTTTTTATTTTCTTGCGTAACACAATTTTAGCCTCTGTTATGATTGTTTTTTTATCTTTTAGTTAGTGTTTGTGCCAAGTAATGCCTTTCGGATGATTTGGATGATAGTATAATTGATGCTGTTTGGAAAACAGAAAGTTTTGCGTCTAGTATTTATTTTTTAGTTCTGTACTGGAGTATCAGAAAAATATGAAAATTTTACACAGTATTTGTATATGAATTATTTACGTTATACTAATTTTTAAGAATTTTTGGAGTTACATAAGTGTGGCTTTTAAATAGGTCTTTACAGACTGTTCTGTTTTAGACAGATTCTGTTTTTGTTGCATAGTTTCTTATTTTGATGAATCTATGGATTGTATCGGGGGGGGGGGGGGGTATAAGCCATGGAGAAGTTGGAGTACAGTAGAATTATGCCAGTATTAAATATGAATCAATTTATAACAGTACCTAAAGTTTAAGATTTATTTGTTATACTAACGGATCTCACGAGGTTTCTGTTGAGTTTTGTGTGCTGAAGTTTTCAAGTTTTGGGTGAGACTACGATGGATAAAGGAATAAGGAGCGGCAAGATCCTAAGCTTGGGGATGCCCAAGGCACCCCAAGGTAATATTCACGGAAGACCCAAGCGTCTAAGCTTGGTGATGCCCCGGATGGCATCCCCTCTTTCGTCTACAATCTATCGGCAACTCACTTGGAGCTATATTTTTATTCATCACATGATATGTGTTTTGCTTGGAGCGTCTTGTGCTATAGTTTTATTTTCTTTGTTTGCTTTTTAGTTTGCCACAATCATCTTTACTGAACACACCTTTTTGAGAGGGACACACATTATTCGTGATTTGTTAGAATACTCTATGTGCTTCACTTATATCTTTTGAGCTAGGCAGTTGCTCTAGTGCTTCACTTATATCTTTTAGAGCACGGCGGTGGTTATATTTTAAAGAAATAGTTGCACTCTCATGCTTCACTTATATCTTTTTGAGAGTCTAATATTTAGTAATGGCAATTCGCACATGTTAAAAGAATGGTCCTGATATGATAAGGTATCCAAGGGGGATATAATAAAAACCTTCATGTAGATCACTAAGTATGAAGTGCATGGTTAATTTTATTAATGTCGTAATATGAAAGGATATAGGTTCATGATCATTGGTTAGTAGAAATATCGGTATTAAAGTTTTTTATGACATATTCACCTAAATATTAGTTGCGGCATGGAGAGGAAGTTGGAGCATTTATAGGTCTGAAACGAAATCCTTGAGTGCTGTTATAATCGGGGTCGGGCGATGGTTAACTCCTACCAACCCTCCTCCTAGGGGCATGCGGTGAGTGCTTTGCTTCGAGGGCTAAGTAGACTTTTGCAATAAGTATGTGAGTTCTTTATGACTAATGTGAGTCCATGGATTATACGCACTCCTATCTTTCCGTAATTTGCTAGCCTCTTCGGTACCGTGCCTTGCCCTTTCTCACCTCGAGAGTTGGTGCAAACTTTGCCGGTGCATCCAAACCCCGTGATATGATACGCTCTTTCACACATAAACCCCTTTTACCTTCTTCAAAACAGCCACCATACCTACCTATTATGGCAATTCCATAGCCATTCCGAGATATATTGCCATGCAACTTCCACCGTTCCGTTTATATGACACACATCATCATTGTCATATTGCTTTGCATGATCATATAGCTGACATAGTATTTGTGGCAAAGCCACCGTTCATCATTTTTCATACATGTTACGCTAGATCATTGCACATCCTGGTACACTGCCAGAGGCATTCATATAGAGTCATATTTGTTCTAGTATCTAGTTGTAATTTCGAGTTGTAAGTAAATAAAAGTGTGATGATCATCATTATTAGAGCATTGTCCCAGTGAGGAAAGGATGATGGAGGCTATGATTCCCCCACAAGTCGGGATGAGGCTCCGGACGAAAAATAAAATAAAATAAAATAAAGAAAAAAAGAAAAAAAAAGAAAAAAGAAAAAATGAATGAGAGAAAAAGAGAGAAGGGGCAATGTTACTATCCTTTTTCACACTTGTGCTTCAAAGTAGCACCATGTTTTTCATATAGAGAGTCTCCTATGTTGTCACTTTCATATACTAGTGGGAATTTTTCATTATAGAACTTGGCTTGCATATTCCGATGATGGGCTTCCTTGAATGCCCGAGGTCTTCATGAGCAAGCAAGTTGGTTGCACACCCACTTAGTTTTCAGTTTGAGCTATCATACACTTAAAGCTCTTAGTGCATCCATTGCATGGCAATCCCTACTCCTCGCATAGATATCGATTGATGGGCATCTCCATAGCCCGTTGATCCGCCGAGTTGATGCGAGACTTTCTTCTTCTCCTTTCCATTATTTGATACCTACCACCGCATTCTACTCCACCTAGTGCTATATCCATGGCTTGCGCTCATGTATTGCGTGAGAGTTGAAAATGCTGAAGCGCGTTAGAAGTACGATCCAATTGCCTGGTTTAACACTGGGGTGCTCACTATTTATATATTTGCGGTGAAGATAGAGTCATGCCATGATTAATATGAGAAAGTGAGTAGGGATAACACTCGTTAAGGATCGTATATTTTGAAAGTTAATGATTATGCTTCTTATGTTCATGGATCTTATTTTGTTGATATTGTTAATTCATCGCTTCACAACTTATATGCCATAAAGAGATTACATAATAAACATGTTGGGTAGCATTCCACATCAAAAATTCTGTTTTTATCATTTACCTACTCGAGGACGAGCAGGAATTAAGCTTGGGATGCTTGATACGTCTCCAGCGTATTTATAATTTTTGATTGTTCCATGCTATTATAGTATCAATCTTGGATGTTTTATATGCAATTATATATCATTTTTTGGGACTAACCTATTAACCTAGTGCTCAGTGCTAGTTGCTGTTTTCTGCCTGTTTTTGGTTTTTCAGGAAATCAATACCAAACGAAGTCCAAATGCCACGAAACTTTTTGACGATTTTTTTCTGGACAAAAGAGACCCTGGAAGCTTCGGGAGGAAGCCAAAAGCCTCACGAGGAGGCCACAAGGCAACAGGGCGCACCCTGATGCCTTGTGGGCCCCTCATGGCTCCTTTTGACCTAATTCCACTTCTATAAATTCTCAAATATTGGGAAACCAATAGAGAGCCACACGAGAAAACCCTACCGCCGCCGCAAGCTTCTGTTCTTTCACGATCCCATCTGGAGGCCTTTTCCAGCACTCTGCCGGAGGGGGAATCGATCACGGAGGGCTTCTACATCAACCTTGCTGCCCCTCCGATGATGTGTGAGTAGTTTACCACCGACCTACGGGTCCATAGTTAGTAGCTAGATGGCTTCTTCTCTCTCTTTGATCTTCAATACAAAGTTCTCCTCGATGTTCTTGGAGTTCTATCCGATGTAATCTTCTTTTGCGGTGTGTTTGTTGGGATCCGATGAATTGTGGGTTTATGATCAGATTATTCATGAGAAATATTTGAGTCTTCTCTGAACTCTTTTATGCATGATTGTTATAGCTTTGTATTTCTCTCCAATCTATCCGTTTGGTTTGGACAACTAGATTGATTTATCTTGCAATGGGAGAGGTGCTTTGTGATGGGTTCAATCTTGCGGTGTTCTATATCCCAGTGATAGAAAGGGAGAAGACACGTATTTGTATTGGCACCATTAAGGATAAAAAGATGGGGTTTATTCATATTGCTTGAGTTTACTTTGTCTACATCATGTCATCTTGCTTAAGGCGTTACTCTGTTTTATACTTAATACTGTAGATGCATGCTGGATAGCGGTCGATGAGTGGAGTAATAGTAGTAGATGAAGGCAGGAGTCGGTCTACTTGTCTCGGACGTGATGCCTATTTACATGATCATTGCCTTGAATATCGTCATAACTATGCGCTTTTCTATCAATTGCCCAACAGTAATTTGTCTACCCACCGTATGTTATGAGCTCGAGAGAGAAGCCTTTGGTGAAAACTATGGCCCCTGGGTCATTTATCATTATTATATAAACAAAAATCCTAAAAATACTTTGCTGCAATTTATTTACTTTTATTTTATTTTGCAATTTACTTTATCAATTTATCTATCACTACGAGATTTAATCCTTGCAATTAACCGCCGAGGGGATTGACAACCCCCTTGTTCGCGTTGGGTGCAAGTATTGGCTTTTGTGTGTGCAAGTGCTGCTAAAGAGGTTTTGCTTGGTTCTCCTACTGGATCGATAACCTTGGTTCTTAACTGGGGGAAATACTTATCTCTACTATACTGCATCATCCTCTCCTCTTCGAGGAAATCCCAACGCAGCTCACAAGTAGCATGGCCTTCCTCGTCAATAACCACGGCGACCTCCGTATGTACCTGTCGCCGATCCAATAGATCGCGCCGGCATCTTCATCATCAACCATGGCATCTTTGGCACCAACTTCCAGTCCGTCGCACCTGCTCAGGCTCCAAGAAGCCAGATACCAGCAGTCCGTCATCGAGCACCTGCATGACCAGATCGGCCATGAGGCCGATGGCTGGTCGGACGTGTCAGGCTACACGACAACCTCACCACTGACCTCTGACTCCGTGGATGGCGGCACACTGACAGCCCTGGCGCTCACCATTTGGACGTCAGGGGCTAGGCGCCACGATGACCTCACGCGTCTCTACTAGCCCGCCCCAACCTCACACCTCACCGCAAAGGTTTGCGGCGACTGCTTCATAACCCACACACCGGAGGACTGCATCATTGACGGTTCTGCCTCTGATGACAACACCAACATGGTCAATGTCATCTCGCTCTCATACAGTGAGAGCAGCGATTATGGGGTGATCTCTGTCACCGACGATGACGACTATGGTGGGCTACCCAGTATTCTGGAAGCCCCGGGCTCAGGCTCCTGGGGTGAATCGAGGCCGTCGGAGGAGACTGGAGATAGCCAGCCAACCTCCAAGGAGGCCTCTCGGTCCGAGACCCCACAAGTAGTGTTGCTGCAGCAAGTCATGATTCCAAAACTAGTGGGCACGACTGTGGGCTCGTCAGCCTTGATACCGCCTGCAACGACCACGACAACAAGCACGGGGCTCGTGGCCCCGCATCTTCCAGCCTCCGGGCCACAGGCTGTCACGACGCACGTATCTATAGCGCCCATCATCACCGCATAGCAGTAGGGCATCACGGCCGCCGTAGGGTTTGCGCCTCCAGGCTTCCCAATGCCTGCGGCCGCCAACTTAAACTTCGCGGACATCGCAACGACGCGACCGCTCATCACCCCGCAAGGCATGAACTACCTCACCATACCTATTCCAGGCAGTGACCCAGCGGCCCGGGCACTGGAGGCCCTCCGCGTATCACAGTTGAACACATAGCTTGTAGGGTCGAGAAGATAGGTCTAGAGGGGGGGGGGGGGTGAATAGACTCTTAACCAATCAAAGTTGCAGTTTTTAATTCTCTTAGAATTTAGGCAGATTTTAGCACAAGTTAAGATATCACCAAGACTTCCTACACATGCATATCTAGAGATAAAGCAGTGGAAATAGTAAAGCATGTAATTGTGCAGAAAGTAATGGGGTAGAGAAGAGAAGATCAAACGCAATGAAGACACGGTGGTTATTGGCGTGGTTCCGATAGGTGGTGCTATCGTACGTCCACGTTGATGGAGACTTCAACCCACGAAGGGTAACGGTTGTGCGAGTCCACGGAGGGCTCCACCCATGAAGGGTCCACGAAGAAGCAACCTTGCCTATTCCACCATGGCTTACGTCCATGAAGGACTAGCCTCACTCGGGTAGATCTTCACGAAGTAGGCGATCTCCTTGACCTTACAAACTCCTTGGTTCAACTCCACATGATCTCGAAGGCTCCCAAGTGACACCTAACCAATCTAGGAGACACCACTCTCCAAAAGGTAATAGACGGTGTTGTTGATGATGAACTCCTTGCTCTTGTGCTTCAAATGATAGTCTCCCCAACACTCAATCACTCTCTCACAGATTTGGCTTTGGTAGGAGAAGGATTTGAGTGGAAAGCAACTTGGGAAAGGCTAGAAATCAAGGTTCAAATGGTTGGATTGGAATCTCTTGATCTCAACACATGAGTAGGTGGTTCTCTCTCAGAAAATGAATGGTGGAAGTGTAGGCACGTTCTGATGGCTCTCTCTCTGGAGTAGGTGTGGGTGGAGGGGTATAAATAGGCATCACCCAAAGATCCAACCGTTACAAGTATTTGACCCAACTCGGTGACACCGGACCAAAATCTCGGTGAGACCGACTAGTGTAAAAGACTTGAACGTTGGAGGCCTCGGTGAGACCGATCAGAACATCTCAGTGAGACCGAAGTGCAATGGCTAGGGCAAGACCACATTTCGGTAGTTCCAAAAATTTCATCTCGAAATTCCGAAGTGAAGTGACATCGTTACAGCAACTTGGTCATGCCGTCTCGGTGAGACCGAGAACCATTTCGGTTGCACCGAAAAGTTAGGGTTTGGCTTTGGTAATGTGTGTGATCAACTTGGTGAGTCCGGGATGTGGAAATTCGGTGGGACCGAGATGATGCTTTTAGGGTTTTGGATAGAAGTGATGTGGAGAAGTGTTTGAAGGTTTTGGAGCAATACCACTAAGCACTTGAGCAATTGAGTCATGATCAAAACCTCATCCCCTTTTAATAGTATTGGTTTTCCTATGGACTCAATGTGATCTTGGATCACTTAACAGAAAATGAAGAGTATTGGAGCTTTGCTAATATTTTTCCTTAGCATTTTGAAGGGGTCCACATCTTCTTGTCCTTGCCATGCCACTGTTGAACTTATCTAAAATATACTAGATAAAAATGTTAGTCCAACAACATGTATGTTGACATTAATTACCAAAACCACCAAGGGAGCAAATGTGCTTTCAATCTCCCCCTTTTTGGTAATTGATGACAACATACATCAAAGCTTCAAGTAGAAATGTAATAGAAGATTGTATGAAAGCTTTGAAGGAAACATGTAACATGCATATGCTCCCCCTATAGATGTGCGGCTAGTAAATGATGATAGCTTATGGATAGTAGAAGCACAAAGTGAAGGAATTGTAATGAGTTACATGTATCTTGGCTATATGCATCAGAGCAACAGGATGAAAGTGAAGTACTCTCATGTCTATGATTCTCTCTTGCAAACAATATGTGAAAGAGCAAGAGATCATCATGCACATGAGTATGATGCACATACTTACCTTGAGGTTCTTGATCATATTCCTGAGGAAATACACTTGAGAAAACAGAGTTAGATAACACAAGATAACTTCCCCAAGAAAAGACACAAGATCAACAAGAGTGCCAAGATTGGGATGACATGTAGAAGAGAGTATCACTAAGTGAGTACTTCTTTTAGACGCAGACATGTCCCCAAAGAAAGGGTCAAACAAGATAAACTTTCAAGAAATTCTCCCCTAAAGTGAACTTCCTCTCCCCCTGAATCTAGCATTGGATATTGGGAGTAGGTAGCGTGAGAAAACACCAGAACAAACAGAAGTACATGTTTCTCCCCTCTTAGAAACATGTAGAACTCTCTCCTCTTATAAAATGCATCACTCTCCCTTAGGATATACCTTTTGATATGGAAGAGATTATGGTGATATAAGCTTTGATGTGCATCTCTCTCCCCCTTTGACATCAATTTCCAAGAAGGGAAAGCTTCAAGGTCACTGGTCAAGTGGGTGTGGTCCTTGAGAAGCACAACCAGCCATGATGTAATGTCAGATGCAGGTAGAGGGAAAGAATCATTGAGTGGAGCTGGAGCAGAAAATACAAGAAATATTTGACAGAAAGTCCTTTGAGCAATGAAGTCAGTGACTCCGAGTTTGGTCAATCGGTGTAGCCGAGATCAGTGAATCACTGTGGTGCAGTGTTAAGTGCATGTCGGTGTATCCGATGTATTCCAAGTCGGTGTGACCGAGTCCAGTGCAGATAGAAGATTTTGTCAACTCGGCTCACTAGGCAATAGGCTCTCACAAAGATTTGCATGGAATTCAAATAAGATATGCAATAAATTTACTAGAAGACAGAAAACTAGCAGAAGAAAGAAAAGAAATAAAGAAACATCTAGATGAAGTTTTTTTTGAAAGAGAAAAGAAATACACACAAACAACAAGAGAGACACAAGAGAACTTCATCTAGAAGGGTCGGCGACTAGGTCACCTATATTAGAGTATATTGACTTAGGAGTCAAGTGAGAACACTTGATCATAGGTCATACTCATCGTTAAGCTCAAAATGGGGTTGCCATTTTTCATTTAAGCATTTCAATGTATTAACATCTTGTTGAGTTGCTTTAGCTCATATGTTTGAGTAAATCTTCTCTAAGATGTGAGAACTTACATTGGGATTTTTGGTGTTGATGTCCATCATGTAGTTGAACTTGAGGTGGATGCTCATGGAGTGAAGTTGGGAGCAATCCTATCATTTGTAGTCCATCTTCCTACATGGGTTAGATTTGCAAGGAACACCATATGTATCCAAATTGACAAGAATGAAGTATAGAGTCAAATATTGTCAAAGGATATGTTTGAGTTGTCTTGTTCCTTGGACACACCAAAGATTTAGATACTTGGTCCAATTTTCTTGCTCAAGATGAGAGTTTGTGAGCAACCTTATGGAATGATGTTCATCCAAGTACCTACAAGGGGTTAGATGCAATACAAGGGAGCAATGTATCCAAGATATGAAATGATAAGTGTATCATCAAGGATTAGTCAAGAAAGCTCATGCCCTTGCATGCATCCAAGTGAGTTTCTAGTTCAATTTGAAGTATCAAGGATATTCAACTCACTCCTCAAGTGGGAAAATATCTTCTCAGTGAAGATATCTGCCAATTGCTTGTCGGTACGAACATGCTTAAGGTCAATGTCACCTTTAGCAACATGATCTCGAATGAAATGGTGACGAACCTCAATATGCTTAGTTCGAGAATGTTGCACGGGATTGTGTGCAATCTTAATAGCACTCTCATTGTCACATAGTAATGGAACATGTTTCACATGTAGACCATAGTCTTTGAGAGTTTGTTTCATCCATAACAATTGAGCACAACAAGATCCGGCGGCAATGCATTCCGCTTCGGCGGTAGATATAGATACCGAGTTTTGTTTCTTGGAAGACCAAGACACAAGAGATCTACCAAGAAATTGACATGTACCCGAAGTAGATTTTCTATCAACCTTGTCTCTGGCGTAGTCTAAGTCAGAGTAGCCAACAAGATCGAAAGAAGATCCTTTGGGATACCAAATGCCAAAGTTTGGTGTATGTAACAAGTATCTCACAATTCTTTTCACGGCCTTAAGATGACACTCCTTTGGTGCCTCTTGGTATCGTGCACACATGCACACACTTAGCATAATGTCGGGATGGGAGGCACATAGATATAACAATGAACCAATCATAGATCGATAAACCTTTTGATCAACCGGTTTGCCATCCTTAGTCAAGTCAAGATGTCCACTAGTGGGCATGGGAGTTTTCATACCTTTGCTTTCTTGCATGTTGAACTTCTTGAATAAGTATTTGGTATACTTTGTTTGAGAAACAAAGGCACCCTCTTTAGTTTGCTTGATTTGCAAACCAAGAAAGAATTTGAGTTCACACATCATATACATCTCATACTTCTCTGACATTAACCTTCCAAACTTTTCACTAAAAGAAGGATTAGTAGATCCAAAGGTAATATCATCAACATATATTTGGCATACAAATAGTTCTCCATTAACCCTTTTAGTGAACAAGGTTGAATCAATTTTCCCAATTTTGAAACCTTTTTCAAGAAGAAACTTTGTCAAACATTTGTACCAAGCTTTAGGGGCTTGTTTAAGACCAGAAAGAGCTTTATGAAGTTTATAAACGTGGTTAGGTTTCTTGGGATTAACAAAGCCGGGAGGTTGTTTAACATAAACTTCCTCCTCAATTTCACCATTTAAGAAAGCACTTTTAATATCCATTTGATAAAGGGTGATGTCATGGTGATTGGCATAAGCAAGTAAAATGCGAATGGACTCAAGTCTAGCAACGGGGGCATAGGTCTCACCATAATACATACCTTCGACTTGTGTGTAACCTTGAGCTACAAGACGAGCCTTGTTGCATATAACTTGTCCATCTTCATCTTGCTTGTTATGAAACACCCCTTTGGTTCCAATGACGTTTTGCTCATCTTTGGGCTCCTCAACCAACGTCCAAACTTGATTCCTCTCGAAGTTGTGTAGTTCTTCATGCATAGCATTTACCCAATCCGGATCTTCGAGAGCTTCTTCTACCTTCATAGGTTCAACACTAGAGATGAATGAGTAATGCTCACAAAAGTTAGCTAAACGAGATTTAGAGCGAGTGATTCTCCCGGATTTGATGTCGCCAAGAATTTGTTCGACGGGATGATTCTTGTTAATTCTTCCTCTAACTCGATGTAGCTTTTGCTTGGGTTGTGGTGAGGCTTCCTCATCATCATTGTCTTCCTCATTGTTGTTATTGTTGTCTTGAGGTGGTGGAGAAGGAGGTTGAGGTGGATCATCTTGTTGCACTTCCTCATTCCCTTCGTCCTGACGTGTTTCACTTGTGGGTGCCTCCATATCAACTTGCGGTTCACCTTGACGTGAAATTGGGGCTTCCACTTGAATGGACGAAGTACCTCCTTCACCTCCATGGGACGAATCTTGCCAATAGACAAGTCTTGGATTGCTTCCGACGGTTCTTGATCTCCTACATCAATTGGCAATTGCTCGACTTGCGAGCCGTTAGTCTCATCAAACTTCACATCCACCGTCTCTTCAACTTTTCGAGTGAAGTTGTTGTAGACACGGTAAGTGTGAGAGTTCGATCCATAACCGAGTAGGAAACCTTCATGTGATTTGGGAGCAAATTTTGAACGACGATGCTTATCAAGAATGTAACATTTTGAGCCAAATACTCGAAAGTATCCAACTTGTGGTTTGTTACCGGTGAGTAGCTCATATGCCGTTTTACCAAGAAGCTTGTGAAGATAAAGTCGATTTGTAGTATGACAAGCCGTCTCAACTGCTTCCGCCCAAAAGTGTTTTGGTGTCTTGTATTCATCTAGCATTGTCCTTGCCATCTCGATAAGAGTCCGGTTCTTCCGCTCAACAACTCTGTTTTGTTGAGGCGTGTACGTAGCCAAGAACTCATGTGAGATGCCTTCTTCATCAAGAAAGGTATCCACATTGGCGTTCTTGAACTCCGTTCCGTTGTCACTCTGAACCTTCTTGATCTTCACTTCAAATTGATTTTGGGCCTTCCTAGCGAAGTTCTTGAAGATCTTTTGTACCTGTGATTTGTCATCAAGAAAGAACACCCACGTAAATCTTGAAAAATCATCAACTATGACCAAACCGAAAGAGTTACCACCAAGGCTTTTATAAGCATTGGGACCGAAGAGATCCATATGAAGTAGTTCGGGTGGTCTCCTTGTGGTCATGATGTTCTTCACGGGATGACTTCCTCCAACTTGTTTTCCTGCTTGGCAAGCACTACAAAGTCTATCCTTGTCAAACATAACATCTTTCACACCAAGAATATGATCTCCCTTAACAAGTTTATCAAGATTACGCATGCCAACATGTCCTTGCCTTCTATGCCATAACCAACCTTTAGAAGATTTAGCAATAAGACATGTACGAGGTTGGGCTCTTTTAGTGAAATCAACAATGTATAGATCACCTCTAGGAATGCCGGTAAAGACCATATTATGATTATCTCGACAAAACACTTGGCAATCTACTTTGGTAAATAGAACATTGAAACCAAAGTCGGCTAGTCTAGATACGGAAAGAAGATTGTAACCAAGAGATTAAACAAGCATAACATTTTGAATGGAGCTATCATTGGATATGGCCACCTTATCAAGGCGAAGTACATTACACTTTGTCGGGCCCATGGAACCCAGGGTATCCAGACCCGTCTGCCTTTGGCCCAGGGCGCAACGCCTGGCGTGGGCCTAGCAGGCCGTCATCACCAGGCATCTCACCAAGACCCCTCATGAGGCCTTGGCCTCCTGAGGACCCCTCCTCAGGGAGCGGCGGACAAGACTCAGCACATTCACCAGCAGCCTCGCGAGGCCCTCTCGCAAGGCGGCCTCCTGAGGCCTCCTCCCGAAGGCGCTCAAGACAAAGGCTGTTCGGCACGGCTGCGCGGTCCCATGCCCATCACGTGGGTGACACGCGCGGCGACGAGTGGCGACAGAGGCCGCGCCAGCAGGCGCGGATGAAGATGGTTTCCCCTTTTGTATTAAGAGAGCAAGGCCAGCCATCCACTTTCCAAAGCAACCCCAAAGGTTGCCCGATCGGCAAAGGAAGACCAAGACGGCGGGCGCGCAGGGCAGAGGTCACCACCGAGCCCACCGGCGCGTCATGGATCATGCTTTTGCAGGCGAAGACCGCCTTTAGTCAGGATAGCCTGAGCGCCTGTCCCCCTTTCAAACCCGCCAAGTGTGGCAACCCTTCCCGCCTAAGTTTTGAGGGGGAAGAGGACTAAGGCGGGTATAAAGGGACAGTGCTGCCATCGTAGTAAGAGGGGGGATCCGCTTGAGTCGACTCCTTCTCCTACCTTGTACGCAAGAACGCTCTCTTGCTCTCTACAATCAAAACCAAGCAGGAGTAGGGTTTTACACCGCAAGGTGGCCTAAACCTGGGTAAACCGCTGAGTCCACGGTCCGCACCTCGCTAGCGCGCTCCCGCCATTGCTCCGCCGTAGCTTAGCCGTGGTAGGGGACGAAGAGGTAGGAACAAGCTCACCCCAGTGTTCGAACCTTTGGGTCCCCGGAGCCCCACTTCCGACATTTGGCGCGCTAGGTAGGGGTGCGCTACTGTTCTCCCGCTCCGCCCTCCGTTCCACCAGCCTCATGGCCAACGCACGTCGCGAGCGCGCCAAGCGCAGGGCTGGCCGCATGGCTCAGACGGAGCCGGTGGCCCGCGGCAACTGCCGCCGCCCTGTCGAGGTTGCTGCCGCCACCGACCCCACTTCCCGCGAGCAGCAGGACTCCTCCCTACACCCCTCCGTGCAGGCGAACGGCCACACCACCATGGCTTCTTCCTCCCTCGCCCCTCGTGGGCCGTCGAATGCGCAGGCCACGCTACTCATGGCATGCGAGCTACTCCGCTACCGTCCAGATGATGCCGGCTACGACGCCTGGCTTGGCCGCATCACCGAGCTCGTCAACGCCGCCGGGGACGCTCCGACGCCTTCCCACTCGCTCCGCCCTCTGCCGTCTCGCGCTAGGGACCTGGCGCACGGTGCTCCCCCGCCGCCTCCTCTGCGCGACGAACTTGGCGGGCCCCAGCACAACGCGCGGGCGCGCAAGCCGTCCCGTGGCGCGTCCCCTCCAGTCTGTGACGAGGCCAGCTGCCAGATCATCCGACCCGTGCCCCCCGATGCGCGAGTGCTCCTCAAGCGGCAACGTCAGCTCCAGGACCAGGTTGTCTAGGAGGTTGTGGCAGCGGGGCGCCAGAACCGCGCCGCCCTCGCCGGCGGCATCCCCGCGAGCGGTGTGGGCTGCCACGCCTTCACCCGCGAGCTGCGTCTAGTGGTGTGGCCCGCGAAGTTCAAGCCTGAGCTGCCTCCGCGCTACGACTGCACCCCCAACCCTGCGGAGTTCCTTCAGCTCTACGCGCCGAGCATCGAGGCGGCGAACGGCGACAACAAGGTCATGGCGAACTGGTTCCCCATGGCCCTCAAGGACGGCCCGCGCTCCTGGCTCATGAACCTCCCCGAGGCGTCCATCTCATCGCGGGCCAAGCTTTGCAGCCAGTTCGTCACCAACTTCAAGGGCACGCAAGACTGCTCCCTCACCATCAACGACCTACGGCACGTGCGGCAGTGCCTAGACGAGACCCTTCACAAGTACATCCAGCGCTTCAGCCAAGTGCGCAACAAGATCCCGCGCGCCTCCGATGCGGCAGTCATCTCTGCGTTCTCCACCGGCGTCACGGACGTCAAAATGCGCGAGAAGCTCACCATCAACGACGAGCTTAACTCAGTGCTTAAGCTGTTCGACCTCGCCGACAAGTGCGCCAAGGCTGAAGAAGGTCGCCTCTTCATCCACAACGATCTCGATGCGGCGCTCGAGGCCGCCAAGACCAAGAACAAGGACGTCAAGCGTAAGGGCCCTGCTGTGCTTGCAGCGGAGCCCTAGCAGAAGCACGGCCGCGACCGCGACGAGCCCAGGAAATACGGCCGGCCACTCTGTGCCTACCACAATGTGCGCTCCCACAGCACCGAAGACTGCCAGGAGCTCAAGCTGCTCCGCGACGAGCGCCAGGGCCGCCGTGACGACCGCAATGGCCGCGGTTGCGGCCATGGAGGTGGCCGCGGCGGCAATCGCTGGGACGGCCGCAACGGTAGCGACAACTTCCGCCAGGGCTGGTGCGACCAGCCTCGTGAGGCCGCCTGGCGCGACCAGCCTCGCGAGGCGAACCCTCAGGCCAATGCCGCTCTCCCGCCGTTGCCGCCGCCACCCCGGAGGAACAACATCAACCAGCCTGCCGAGGGCGCTGGGGGCTACCAGGAGCCTCACGCGGTTGCCTGCATTCTTGGCGGGGCTCAGGCCCCCGTGTCCAACCGCCACTTCAAGCAGCTCTCTCGTGAGGTGAATGCCGCCCTCCCAAGGCCTGAGGCCGCGCGGCCCCTCAAGTGGTCGCAGTACGCCATCACCTTTGACTCCAAGGACCACCCCAAGTCCATGGCCTCCGCAGGCGCACTCCCCATGCTGTGCACTCCCACTATCAGCAACGTGGCGGTCACCGAGACCCTCATCGACGGAGGCGCCGGCCTCAACGTGATCTCCATCGATACCTTCGATACGCTCCAAGTGCCCTATGACTAGCTGATGCCGACCAGGCCCTTCTCCGGAGTGACCGATGGCTCCACCATCCCTCTGGGGCAAGTGTGCCTTCCCATCACCTTTGGCACCCACAAGAACTACCATACCGAGCTCATCGACTTCGACGTGGCGCACATCGGCCTGCCTTACAACGCCATCTTGGGCTACCCAGCTCTCACCAAGTTCATGGCGGCAACCCACCACGCCTACAACGTCCTCAAGATGCCTGGCTGCAGCGGTATCATCACTGTCTCCTGCGACAAGAAGGACGCGATCTGCTCCCTGGAGCACGCCTACAAGGCTGCCGCTGTCGCGCATCCGGCTGACGAGGATGCGGTCGAGCCTCCTGAGGCCGCGCCCGCGAAGAAGAAGCATCTATTCTCTCAGGACCGCGCTGAGACGAAGAAGGTGTCGGTGGACGGCAGCGGCTCCGGCCCTGCCTTCACCATCGGGGCTGGCCTTCCTCCTACATAGGAAAGCGCGCTCGTCACCTTCATTCGGGCAAACTCGGATGTTTTCGCCTGGAAAGCATCTGACTTGTACGGTGTGCCGAGGGAGGTGATCGAGCACCACTTAGCGGTGTGCCCCAATGCACGCCCCATCAAGCAAAAAGCACAGCGCCTGGCGCCAGAGAAGCAAGATTTCATCGTCAAGGAAGTTCAGAAGCTCCAGGAAGCTGGGGTCATCCGCGAGGTGCGCCATCCCGAATGGCTCGCCAACCCAGTTGTCGTCCCCAAGAAAGGCGGCAAGGAGCGCATGTGCGTCGACTTCACCAGCCTCAAGAAGTTCTGCCCTCATGATCCGTTTCCACTGCCCCGCATCGACCAGATCATGGACTCCACCGCCGGGTGCGATTTGCTATGCTTCCTAGATGCCTTCTCAGGCTATCACCAGATCAAGATGGCAGCTAAAGATGTAGAGAGGACGGCCTTCATCACCCCTTGCGGCATATACTGCTACGTATGCATGCCCTTCGGCTTGAGGAGCGTGGGCGCCACTTTCGAACGGCTAATGCGCATCACGCTGGGGCCTCAGATGGGGAGGAACGCGGAGGCCTATGTCGACGACATCGTGGTCGAGTCTTGCTAGGCTGGATCCCTTATTGCGGACCTCAAGGAAATGTTTGCCAACCTACGCAAGGTCAACCTCAAGCTCAACCCCGAGAAGTGCGTCTTCGGAGTTCCCTCCGGCAAGCTCCTCAGCTTCTTGGTCTCGCTCCACGGCATCGAGGCCAACCCTAAGAAGATCAAGGCCATCGAGAAAATGCGTCCCCCCGGACCCTCAAGGAAATGCAGCGCTTGGCAGGATGCATGGCCTCCCTGGGACGCTTCATCTCCAAGTTTGGCGAGCGAGCCCTGCCTTTCTTCAAGCTCCTGAAAAGGTCCGGCTCTTTCAAGTGGACTCTTGAGGCAGACGCCGCTTTTGAAGGCCTCAAGAGGTACCTCAGGAGCCCGCCCATCATGGTCGCGCCGCTGTCTCGCAAGCCCTTGCTCCTGTACTTGGCGGCCACCCCTCAGACGGCCAGTGCGGTGCTGGTGGCAGTGTGAGAGGAGCGTGTCTGTGCTAAGGAGAAGCCTTCCGCACCTCCCAAGCCCCGTGAGCCCTCCGAGCCTCGTGAGCCTCCCAAGCCTCGTGAGCCTCCCGAGCCTTGTGAGCTCTCTGAGCCTCGCGAGCCCCCCGAACCTCGCGAGGCACCTAGAGAGCAAGCTTCCACCACAACTACGTGCCTCATCGAACACCCCGTGTACTTCATCAGCACCGTGCTAAGAGATGCATGCGAGCGCTACCCCATGCAGCAGAAGCTCCTCCTCGCGCTCCTCGTCGCCTCCAGGAAGTTGCGCCACTACTTTCAGGGTCATCCCATCAAGGTCATCTCTTCCTACCCCTTGGAGCAAGTTCTGCGCAGCCCCAACGCTGCCGGCCGTGTCACCGAATGGAACATCAAGCTACAAGCCTTCCAGCTGGAGTTCTCCACCACCAGAGTCATCAAAGGCGCGACTCTGGCCGACTTCGTGGTAGAGTGGACGGACACGCAGGAGGAGGAGCCTCACGAGGCCAAATCCCTTCTGCCAGGAGACAAGGCGCCTGGTGGCTGGACCATGCACTTTGACGGCACCTTCTCCCGATAGGGCGCGGGGGCTAGAGTCATGCTCACCTCGCCGACAGGAGACAGGCTCTACTACACCGTGCAACTCTGCTTCAGGTGTCGGGGGGATGACCCCCGGGTAGGCAACGGAGCCCGAATCCCTTTCAGAAAATCATCAGAGCAAGACAAGTCCCTTTGGCCGGCTTGCCAAGCATGCCGGCTCCCCAGCGCGAGCCGGCTCGGCGTGGCAACGCGGCCTGGCCGGCTGGCCCATGCCAGCTGGCCGCGAGGCGGCGAAGCCTTAGCGAGGAAGCAAGCGGTGCTACAACGCTCCTCCCTTTACCCTGACAGAGCAGGTGAGGCTGCAGCTTTCCTTGCGCTCCCGCCCGAGGCGGGCGATGTCAGTGAGGCGCGGTCCTGTAGAAACGGCGGCGCCGACCTCCCTCTGACGAAGGACAAGACGCGCCACAGTGCCTCGAACCCAGACTGACGAGACAAGACCCGTCACGATGCCCGCGCCAGGCAGGTGCGGCGCACCTGGCGATCCGGCACCCGGCGACCCGGCATCCCGGCATCTGGCGACCCGGCGACCCGGCCACCGGATCCTGGTCAATGACACCAGGGGCCCGCGCCTCTGGTACGTTACCGTTGTAACCCTGGGGGTTGGCCTATAAGACCCCCAGGGAGGCCTCCGTGCAGAGGGATCGGGTTTTAGTGGCTGAGAGTTCGAGTTAGTGCGGTAAGGTCAGTTCTCACCCTAGCTAGCTCTCTCCAGATCACGAACACTCGCACAGGAGAGGCAGAATGGTGGCTTAGCCCCTTCTCCCTCCTCCATCCAAGCAGCTCTAGGAGCGACTCTGTAACATCTGTGCTTATCAGCTCACACGGCAGGAGTAGGGGTGTTACCTCTCCAGAGGGCCCCGAACCTGGGTACGTCTTGTGTCCCGCACTCGCTCGTGCCAACCTCGCCTCCGGAACCCACCGGCGTCCTATCGTAGCCCCACCTCATAAGCCATCTCATGGCATCTACCGTGAATCACGCACCCCCAGCGAGAATACCACGACAGTTGGCGCCCACCGTGGGGCTGCTCGCGGCGTCGGCCGGAGTCAAGTTCCGGACGAGGCCCTTCACCAGCTCCGGCGAGCGCATCATGCACGGTTTGGTCCGTGCGCCCCGCACGGCCAAACCGGCCGGCTGCAGCGCTGCGCTGGGCGTGGACGTCGCCGGCCCCGCAGGCTGCTTCATCGTCCCCTTCGGCGCGCTGCGCGTCTTCATCGCGCTCGTCCCCGACGTGTTTCCCAGCGAAGTGTGCAACTGCGTCGACTCACCTGTCCCCGTTAGCCGCGCCGTCCCCGACGACGTCACTGCTCTCTGCGTTCACGCGGAGGTGCCCACCATCGACACCAGTTCCGGCTCCCCGCGCGCCAAGGAGAAGGCTGCCGCGGCCGCCGCCTTGGCTGCGGCTCCGCCTCGCCGGACTGACCCTCTCCACGACACGATCCGGAGTCTGCAAGCCCCCATCATGCCTGACGCTAACGCGGCTGCTGCAGCGGCCCAGCTCAACGAGGGCCGCCAGCATTTGCTTCTCGTGGCCACGGAGCTTGCGGCAACCCGGCGCTGGCTGGAGTCCGCCCAGTGAGAATTCGACAGCGCGCATGGCCTCACTCCGCCTGCCGTCGAGCCCAGCCGGGTCGCGGAGGTGCGGATCCGCGGGGGCGCACTCGGCCGTGCGCTAGGCGCAGGCCGACCCGTCTACGACACCCCCATCAAGAACAAGCGCGCGGCGCAGGCCGCGATTGCTGATCTCGAGTTCCTGGAGGGCGAGGAGCTGCTGCAGCAGCAGCAGCGCATCCGCGACCTCATCACCGCGGCGAACGAGCAGCAGCAGCACTTCGACCCGGCCCAGCCATCCGGCTCCGCCTCAAGAAGAACCGGGGACCCGGAGAGGGCTCTCCGGGATGCGCGGCAGACGTCTTCGCACGCCACTAGCGCAAGCCGCTCTGGCCGGCACCGGTCCGGCCGGAGTCGGCACAACCGCGCCACCACCGCTGGAGACGGCAACGCTGGCGAAACGGCCGGCGACGGCCGGGTTCAGCAGCCGGAGCCTCCCGTGCGGCCGGCTCGGCGGCCCGAGCCGGCCCCGGAAGCTCCTGCTCCCCACGGTCCCATGACCGACCGAATCGGCCTTCGCGTTCCCGTGGCTGACCGGCTCAGCCCCCGCGAGCCCTACGACGAAAGCGACGTCCGTCACCGCATCGACCGGCTGGCGCGCTCCATGGCCCTGGAGGAGGAAAGCTCTGTTGGCCTGGCGTGCTTCGGCCCCCGCATTCGCGAAGAACCCTTCCCCAAAGGCTTCTCGCTGCCCCGCGACTCGCCAAAATACACCGGCGCCACCAAGCCGGAGGACTAGCTAACCGACTACACCATAGCTGTCGGCATAGCCGGCGGCAACCGGCGTGTGGCTGTCCGTTACGTCCCCCTCATGCTGCTCGGTTCGGCCCGGACGTGGCTCAACAGCCTCCGTGCCGGCAGCGTGAACTCCTGGCTGGATTTCGAAGACGCGTTCGTCCGTAACTTCACCAGCACCTACAAGCGACCCGGCAAGCCTCGCCAGCTCTCCATGTGCGTCCAGAAGCCGGGCGAGCCCCTACGCGACTTCCTCACGCGGTGGACGGAGCTTCGCAACTCCTGCGAAGGGGTCCACGAGGTCCAGGCCGTCCAATACTTCATCGACGGATGCCTAGACGGCACTCTGGTCAAACACCGGCTGGTGTGCGACGAGCCGGAGACACTGGCGGAGCTCATGGCCGTGGCGGACAAGTACACTACGGCCGACTCCGCGATGGATGTGAAGATCACGATCGGCGCGGACGGCAAGCTTCTCCCGGCCCAGCCGGCTCCCCCAAGCCGGCTGGCGACAACAGCCAGTGCCGGCAAGATGCTAACAACAACGGCAAGCACCGGAGCGACCAGCCGGCGCCTCGCTACGACCACCGGCAAGTCGCTGCCGTGGAGAGGGAGCAGCCGGCCGAGCAAGGCCCCAGCCAGCTCCCGCGCACCGGCAAGGCCGTCTGGCAGCCCAAGCTGACCTTCGAGCAGATGCTCGACGCCCCCTGCAAAAACCACAGCGGCGCGAAGCCATCGACGCACACGCTCCGGCAGTGCAGCTTCACGCAGCGCTTTTTGAAGGGCAACCTTCCACCCCCGCCGCCTGGAGCCGGCTCGCAGCAGCCGCCGCTGCCGCCGCCTCCACCGCCACCCGGCGCCCACGCCGACAACCCTTTCCCGTGCTCGGACGCATCCTACGTCGTCTTCACCAGCGAGGGGGATGACAAGCACGCCAAGCGCAAGCACGCGGCCGAGGTGAACGCCGTCGTCCCTCCGGTTCCCCAGTACATGCACTTGTCCGACCGACCGGTGAGCTGGACCCGGGAGGATCACCCGGCCGTCATGCCCACGCCGGGCGGCTACGCCCTCGTGCTCGACCCCACCTTCGTCTCCGAGAAACACACCTGCCGCTTTTCGCGGGTGCTGATCGACGGCGGCAGCAACATCAACATCCTCTACCGCGACACGATGACCAAGCTCGGCATCGAGGCGCGACAGCTGGAGCCGACCCGGACGGTGTTCCACGGCATCGTGCCGGGACACTCCTGCTCCCCGATCGGCCGGCTCCGGCTCGACGTCCTTTTCGGCTCCAGCGGCCATTTCCGCCGCGAGCTGATCTGGTTCGAGGTGGTCGACCTGGCCAGCCCCTACCATGCGCTGCTGGGCCGGCCCGCGATGGCCAAGTTCATGGCGGTCCCCCACTACGCCTACCTGAAGTTGAAGATGCCGGGTCCCAAGGGCCTCATCACCATCATCGGCGACTACAAGAAGTCCCTCGAGTGCTCCAAAGCCGGCTCCCAGCTGGCCGAGTCGCCTGTCATCGCCGAGGAGAGGCGCCAGCTCGACAGGATCGTGGCGCTGGTTAACGCGCAGTCGGCTGTGCCGGCTCCGCCCAAGCCGGCCGACGAAGCCTCCTTCAAGCCGGCCAAGGACACGAAGCGGGTCCCGCTCGACCCGGCCGACCCCAGCTCCAGCAAGTACGTCGTCGTGGGTGCCGGCTCGACAGCAAATAGGAAGGCGAGCTCGTCGATTTCCTTCGTGAGAATCTGGACATCTTCGCATGGTCTCCCAAAGACATGCCGGGTGTCCCGAGGGAATTCGCCGAGCACAAACTTCACGTCCGCAAGGACGCCAAGCCCGTCCGGCAGCCGCTGCGCCGTTTCTCCGAGGAGAAGCGAAGAACCATCGGCGAAGAGATCGCCCGGCTGCTCAAAGCCGGGTTCATCATGGAAGTATTCCACCCCGAATGGCTGGCCAACCCGGTCCTCGTCCTGAAGAAAAACGGTACTTGGCGCATGTGTATCGACTACACCAGCCTGAACAAGGCATGCCCCAAGTACCCGTTAGCTCTGCCGCGGATTGACCGAGTCATCGACTCCACAGCCGGCTGCGAGCTCCTGTCCTTCCTGGACGCCTACTCCGGCTACCACCAGATCAAGCTGGACCCGGCCGACGCCCTCAAGACGTCCTTCATCACGCCCTTCGAGGCGTACTGCTACATCACCATGTCGTTCGGGCTGAAGAACGCCGGCGCCACCTTCCAGCGCTGCATGCAGAAATGCCTGCTGCCCCAGCTCGGCAGAAATGTGCACGTCTACGTCGACGACATCGTGGTGAAGACCAAGCAGCACCTCACGCTCCTGGCCGACCTCAAGGAAACCTTCGCCAATCTGCGCCGGTTCCGGATCAAGCTCAACCCAGAGAAATGTGTCTTCGGCGTGCCGGCTGGCCAGCTCCTCGGATTCCTCGTCTCGGCGCGCGGCATCGAGGCCAACCCGGAGAAGATCAAGGCAATCGAGCGCATGCGCAAGCCGACCCGGCTGCGCGACGTCCAGAAGTTCACCGGCTGCTTGGCCTCTCTCAGCCGGTTCGTCAGCCGGCTGGGAGAGAGGGCCCTGCCCCTGTATCAGCTGATGAAGAAGACGGCGGCGTTCGAGTGGAGCGACCAGGCAGACGAAGCCTTCCGCGACCTCAAGCGCATGCTGTCAACTGCGCCCGTCCTGGCCGCGCCGGCTGAGAAAGAGCCACTCCTGCTATACATCGCCGCCACCTCTCGCGCGGTCAGCATGGTGCTGGTCGTCGAGCGCCCGGAGGAGGGCAAGGTGCAGCCGGTCCAGCGTCCGGTGTACTACCTCAGCGAGGTGCTCTCCGCCTCCAAGCAGAATTATCCCCACTACCAGAAGATGTGCTACGGCGTGTACCTTGCTGCCAAGAAGCTGAGGCAGTACTTCCAAGAGCTCGCCATTACCGTGGTGAGCACGGCCCCCATCGGCGAGATCATGGGCTGTCGGCATGCCTCTGGCCGGGTGGCCAAGTGGGCCCTCGAGCTAGCCGACCACACAATCCTCTACGAGCCGCGCACCACCATCAAGTCCCAAGCGCTGGCCGACTTCCTCGTCGACTGGACCGAGACGCAATACCTACCGCCGGCGCCGGAGTCGACTCACTGGCGCATGCACTTTGACGGCTCCAAGATGCGCAACGGCTTGGGAGCCGGCATCGTGCTGTCCTCCCCCAAGAATGACCGGCTGCGGTACGTGCTCCAGATCCATTTCACCGCCTCCAACAACGTCGCCGAGTACGAAGCTCTCGTGCACGGCCTCCGGCTGGCCAGGGAGATCGGCATCCGGCGCATCCTCTGCTACGGCGACTCGGACCTGGTGGTGCAGCAAGTTTCCGGCGATTGGGACGCCAAAGACGCCAACATGGCCAGCTACCGTTTCCTGGTCCAGCAACTCTCCGGCGGGTTCGATGGTTGCGAGTTCCTCCACATCCTACGCGCCGACAACGAAGCGGCCGACGCCTTGGCCAAAGTAGGCTCCACCCGGCAGGCCATCCCGTCCGGCGTCTCCCTCGAGCACCTGCGGAAGCCGTCCATCAAGCCGTCTCCCGAGTCGGAGTCCATCTTCGTCCCGGACGACCCCAGCGCGCCCCCACCCGGCCCTGGGATTCCCGGCCCAAGCTCGAGGACTGCCAGCACCAGCCCGGGGACTGCCGTCTCCAGCTCGGGGGATGCCATCTCCGGCTCGGGGGCTGCCGGCTCTAGCCCGGAGACTGCCGGCTACGGCTCGGGGGCTGCCGTCCCGGGTCCCATCCCGGCGACCGTCCTCACGGTGGTCACGGCGCCTTCCTGGGCTCAGCCAATCCTTGCCTTCTTGGAAGACGGCGAACTTCCCATCGACGAAACGGAAGCCCGGCAAGTGCAGCGGCGTGCGTCCGCCTACGGCATCATCAACCACGAGCTCGTCAAGCGTAGCACGACGGGCGTGTTCCAGCGCTGCATCGAGCAGAGCAAAGGGATCGAGATCCTCCTCGACATCCACCAGGGTGAGTGCGGGCACCACGCCGCCTCGAGATCCCTAGTGGCCAAAGCATTCCGACACGGTTTCTACTGGCCCACGGCCATGCAAGACGCCGAGGAACTGGTCCTCAAGTGCGAGGGCTGCCAACGCTTCAGCAAGCGCAGCCGCCAGCCGGTTTCGGCCCTCCGAACCATCCCGATCACATGGCCCTTTGCCGTCTGGGGACTCGACATGGTGGGGCCCTTCAAGACCGCCCGAGGCGGCATGACGCATCTCCTCGTCGCCATTGACAAATTCACCAAGTGGATCGAGGCCAGGCCGATCAAGAAGCTCGACGGGCCCACGGCCGTCCGATTCATCAAGGATATCGCGGTTCGCTACGGCATGCCGCACAACATCATCACCGACAACGACACCAACTTCGCCAAGGGCGCGCTGGCTCACTACTGCTCTGCATCCGGCATCCGGCTCGACTTGGCCTCCGTCGCCCATCCCCAGTCGAACGGCCAGGTCGAGCGGGCAAACGGCCTCATCCTAGCCGGCATCAAGCCGCGACTCGTCGAGCCGCTCGTGCGTTCACCCGGCAGCTGGCTCGACGAGCTGCTGGCCGTCCTCTGGAGCCTCCGGACGACGCCGAACCGCTCCACCGGGTTCACCCCGTTCTTCCTCGTCTACGGAGCTGAAGCCATCATTCCAACCGACGTTGAGTTCGACTCACCCCGGGTGGCGATGTACACCGAAGCCGAAGCAAAAGAAGCACGCGAAGACGGCGTTGATCTGCTCGAGGAGGCGCGCCTCCTGACCCTCAGCCGGTCCGCCATCTACCAACAAGGCCTGCACCACTACCACATCAAGAAGATCAAGCCCCTCGCGTTCCGCGAAGGCGACCTCGTACTCCGGCTCGTCCAGCGAACAGCCGGGCAGCACAAGCTGGCCTCCCCCTGGGAAGGCCCCTTCATCGTCAGCAAGGCTCTCTACGACCGGAACGCATACTACCTCATCGACGCGCAGAAGCCGAACAAGCGCAAGCGAGATGCAGCCGGCGAGGAGTCCGGCCGGCCCTGGAACGCGGAGCTCCTCCGTCCGTTTTATAGTTAAACCCATGTATGTAAGCATCACCATGTTTTGGACTTAATCAAAGCAGGCAGCTCCCCCGTTCTTATGTTTCCTGCCGAGTCGGCGCAGCCGGCTCGGGGGCTCGGGGGCTCCCTTTTTCCCGCTTTATTCTGTGTCTACACACAACCATGTTTTTTCTAATTCCCCCACCGAGTCGGCATAGCCGGCTCGGGGGCTCGGGGGCTAGCCGGCTAGACCACGCCCCGTCTTTTTTCCCTTAGTCCGTCTCGGAGTGTACGATCCGCCAAAGCCATCTCTTCGCCAGCCACAGCCGGCTCCCGGCTGTCCGGCCGGCAAGAGCCAAAGGCCGGAAGCGTCGTTACGCAAGAACGACTAAGGAGACAGCCCGGCACGGCCAACCCGGCTTAACCCATTTTATCTCGCTTGTTCGCCACACGACCGGCTGTGCGCCAGGCGGCCTCGCCGCCTGCCGCCAGCCGGCCCAGTGGGTGTTTCGCTCGCGCTCAACGTCCGAAAAAGCCTAAGTACTGTGCGTTCGCTCTCAAAGCCGATTTCCCGTCCTAGCCACAGTCCGCAACCCGGCTGTCCGGCTAGCGGGAAGGAAGCCCAGAGAAACAACAAATAGGAAAAGGCCTAAGGCCGAACAGCAGAAAGTGAAATCACCACGACAGTTGGTGCCAAATCGCATGCCAAATTTATATATAGCATGGGACTTCGGCCACGAGTTCATTACATTGAACTACACCCCCAGTGGGTGGACCTGCTACCTAACAAAAGTTTGAGCACAGAAAAAACAAAGGCCCTAAGCGGCACCCGCGTCGTCTCCGGCCGGCGTCGGCCCAGCCAAGGTGGACGCAGCCGCCGGGTTGGGTCCAGCGCTCTCTGCCGTCCTCTCCGCCGTGGCGTCATCGTCCGTGTCAGTCTCGTCGTCGACATAGGCGCCTGTCTCGGCCGAGCTGCCGTCCGGGTCGTCGAGCAGAAGGCCGAGCGTGTTGGCAGGGAGCTCCTCGCTGTCTTCCGTCCGCTCGACGACGAACTCGTCAGGCGGGGCGAACGCTGCCAAGTAGCTGGCCCGCCCGGCGATCCGCTGCGCCCGCGCCGCCAAGTCCTCCTCCGTGCCGGCCCGCTGCGCCGCTAGACGGTCAAGGTCCACGCCTGGATACCACGAGACGACGAAGCACAGCGCCGTCTCCGCGCCTTCCAGGGGCCGCGGAGGCCCTCCACGCACCGAGTTGCTCCACGCCGGCCTCCAGCCACCGCGCCAGCCGGGTGACGCTGTTCGGCGCCACCGCGCTTGGCCAGAGGCCGCTCGCCATGCCCAAGCCGGCCTCGAACAGGCGGCGCATCTGCCCCTCCACGGCCCGAAGACGGGCCTCGCCGGCAAGAACAAGCTCCGAGAAGGACCAGGCGGCGTACGCGTCGATCTCCGCCCCCAGCTCGCGCTGCTCGGCCCGGTGGGCGTACACGGCCGCATCAGCCGCCTCCTGTGTCTCCGGGAAGACTCCTGGCAAAGGAAAGAAACAAGTCAGTCAAAGAAGGCAACTTGCCGGGTTCGCCAGCCGGCCCGAAGAAAGAAATGATACTTACGGGCGAAGGTCTCGTCAAGGTGATGCGCCTCGCCCAGCATCCAGCTCTCCCGTATCTCCGACGCGCGGGCCTGGGCCTCGAGATCCTTCTCGAGCTGGGCGATCTTCCTGCCGGCGTCCGCCAGCTCCTCGGCCGCCTTGCCGCGCTCCTCCGCCAACCGGCCCAGCTCCGCCTGATGGGCCTCCTCCGCCCTGGCCTTCTCGGCCACCATCCGGTCCACCTCGGCCTGGAGCCGGTCGCGGTTGCCGACGGCGAGGTCGCGCTGCTGGCCGGCTTCCGCAAGCCGGCCTCGAAGGCCTGGCACCTCGGCCGCATCGGCTGCGCGACAAGATTCCCGGTCAGATGCCGGAAGCAAGGTTTAGAAGAAAAAGTCAAGGCTCTAAGATTCGACCCGGCTGCTCCGCAGTCCGGCCCGAATCTCGGGGGCTTCACCCAGTGGGTGCGCTGGCGCGCACCCACTGAAGGCACGAAGGCATACCTTGGACCCGATGCAGCTCCACCTCCGAGGCGGCGAGCTGGGTTCTGGCCTCGCGGTACCGTTCCCGGAGCCGGTTGAACGCGCTGGCCCGCAGGTCGTACAGATGCTGCGCGCAGACAGAAGATTAAGATAATGCAAAAGACGGCCATAAGATTCGACCCGGTTGCTCCGCAGCCCGGCCGAACCTCGGGGGCTACACCCACTGGGTGCGCTGGCGCGCCCCCACTGATTCAACAATCAAGATAGAAGAAAAAGCTCACCGCGATCGCCTGCTCCAGCTGCCGTGCCCGGTCCAGCTCCTCCGGGAGGAAGGCCTGCAGGCGCTCGTCCCAGCCGAGAAGTTGCGAGCGCAAGGCATCTGCCGCATCGTCCTCCCGGGTTCGCGGCCCCACCACGGCCTCGCTGGAGCTCGCCCACGGAAGCTGAAGTGTGGCCCCGGCGCCGGATCCGCTTCCACCCAGCCGCTCGGGGTCCATGGCGGCTTGGGGCGGCACGACCACCAGGGTGCCGGCGCCTCCTGCCGCGGCCCCCACGGCCAGCGTCGGCTGCGCTTGGCCGGATGGCGCGGAGTCCGCCTCGCGCCTCTCCCCGCCGTCCTCGCCTCCCTCCGCCGGGTTGGCCCGGGGCGGCGTGTCCACGACGATCTCCTCGTCAATGTCCGACCCGCCGCCGGCCGGCTACGCCCTCGTCTCCGGATCGCCCGCTCCCGCCGGCTGCGGCTCAATGACCGTCACCGCCGGCGCCGAGCCCGTCTCCATCTCCGGCCAGGCCGGATCCGCGGTAGGCCTGACCCGCGTCGCGGAGGCCCTCTCCCACGCCTGGGCCGAGGCCTCCCGCATCGCCTACTCGGCCTCAGCCCGATCCCGCCAGGCGGCACGCGTCGCCGCCTCAAGATCCTGGCCGGACTGGCGGGCCTCGAGTTCTTCCTCCCCGGAACGACTCGGCGGAGGGTCGACGGCGCTGCTCCTGGTCTTTCTCCAGGTGACCTCGCCCGCCGCGGCCTCCGTCGCCGCCACCGCGAAGTCAAGAGCCGACCTGTACACGGCGGATTCGTCACGGCGAAGGCATAAGGAAGAAAAAAGATAATCCACAAGAGGACAGTTGGCGCCCCACAAATAAGGCAAGGAGCACTTACCCGATGACCGTCGGGGGCTCCCGCCTCGGCCCTACGAACGGGGCGAGCCGGCGCTTCTTCTTCACGATGGCCCTCGCGCGCGCCGGCTCCGCCGCCGGGCGTTTCGCGGCCGGTCTCGCCTCGACCACCTCCTTCCCGTGCGGCCGGCTGGCGGTCGCCGCCGCGCGAGCCGGCCCGGCGCCAGCCGCCTTCCGCAGCCGTCTTGGGGGGGCGACGCTGGCATCCTCCCCAGCCGAGGGCGCTGCACCGTGGGCGTCGGTCAGGCTCTCCTCGTCGTCATCCGGCCAGTCCCGCAGTAGATCTGGAGGCGGAGACTTACCTGTAACCCGCGACCCGCCGGCTGCGGCGTCGGCCAGGCGCGCCTCGACCACCCCCTCCTCTGCCTCGGCGCCGGCCTCCTCCACATCCGAGTCGGGCAGGTCGGCCAGCAGGATCTGGGCGTTCGGCCCGTCGTGGTTCCGCTGGCTGGCGAATAGCTGCGGCCATCCCGCGGCGTCAGGACGCAAGAATAACATCGAAGCGGCAAAATATAAAGACAAGGGACTCACCGCAGGCGCCGGGTTCTCCCGGTGATAAGGCGCCTTCCCGAAGCTCCACTCCCCCTCCTTCAGCGCGGCCTTGGAGATGTAGTTGACCCGCTGAACGATCCCAGCCGGCGTCAGCTCCTTGGTCAACATCCGGGTCGGGTCGTGCCGGCCGCTCATGTCACCAATCCGGTGTGCCCGGCGCTACAGCGGCAGAACCCGGCGGGCGATGAAGGCCGCGATGAGATCAGCCGGCTTCAGCCCTTCGTTCTTCGTCAGCTCCCTGACCCGGCCGCAGATCTTCTCCATCTCCTTCGACGGCTCCTTGGGGCGGTACCCCCAATTCGGCTTCTCGAGCGGCGGCGCATCAAAGAACGGCGGAAGGTTGATGACGTCGACAGCCGGGTCGGCGTTCCGGACGTAGAAAAACGTCGACTGCCACTTCTTGGCCGAGTCCTCAAGCGGCAGCTTGGGAAACGGCCCGTTTGGCCGGCCGGTGACCACCGCTGCGCCGCAGTCGGACATGGCGCCGGATGACGCTCCCTGCTGCTTGAGGAAGAACATCATCGCCCACAGCTCCACAGTCGGCAGCATCCCGAGATAGCCTTCGCAGAGCGTGGCAAAGCCGGCTACCTGCAACACGGTGTTGGCGCCGAGATGATGCGGCTGCAGCCCGAAGAAATCGAGCCACGCGCGGAAGAAGAGACTCGCTGGGAGGCCGAGCCCTCGCTCGAAGTGCGAGAAGAAGACCACATGCTCGCCCTCCTGCTACGTCGGCACCCTCTCCAGGCCCGGCGCGCGCGCGAGCAGCGCCTCCGCCGGCGGCAGCCGCTTCGTGCGGCGGAGGTACCGGATGTTTTGCTCCGTCATGATGGAGCCCTCCCAAGAGCCTTTCGGCAGCGCCATTGGGGAGGCTTTTCCGCAGGCGGCGAGATTCGGCGATGGAGAGGAGGAAGAGAGGAGGAGGGTGGCGCGCTGCGGGCTTCGGGTCGCGGCGTGCAGCAGGCGTGGGCGAGGCGACGACGGCGGTAGCACTTCGCTCGGGCATGACGGAGAAGGAGAGGAAGCAGAGGAGGAGCAAGGGGCAGGGGTGCGAGTGCGGGCGTCTCCGTCGCACTCCCCCCTTCTCGTTTATAACCACGCGAAATCGTGGGGGAGTGCGATCGACTGCGCCCACAATCCCCACTCCCCCGCACTGCGCGCGCGCGTTTCCCACGCGCAGTAACTACGCGGGGAAGCGCAATCGCCAACGGTCGCCGCAGTGAATCCCCCGCGCGCGGGCCGAGGGCGGGTAGTGGCGGGCCCGAGCCGCGGTTACGTCCCGTCACACGCGTGGGCTGGCAGGCCTCGCCCACCGCAAGGCCACACGTGGCAGCCCGTCGAGCTACGGCGGGCGCAAATCGGCGTACGAAGCAAGACCCATCTGGCGGGCGTTTCCGTTTACCGCTCAGGCCGGGGTGCCGCGATCCGGCCCCCGGAGGCCGGCCCCCCAGCGGGTGTTCCCGGCGTCCGCTGTCGCGAAGCCGGCAAGCTGCCAGGCGAAGCCGCCCAGCCAGACTCCGGCGCTTCATCAACAGAACCTGCTCCTCAGGGTGGTAAGCTGCAAAGCCTCCCCTGCCTGAAGCCGGCGAACCTTCACAGCTTCGGGGACTACTGTCAGGGGGATGACCCCCGGGTAGGCAACGGAGCCCGAATCCCTTTTGGAAAATCATCAGAGCAAGACAAGTCCCTCTGGCCGGCTTGCCAAGCACGCCGGCTCCCCAGCGCGAGCCGGCTCGGCGTGGCAACTCGGCCTGGCCGGCTGGCCCATGCCGGCTGGCCACGAGGCGGCGAAGCCTTAGCGACGAAGCAAGCGGTGCTACAGTGCTCCTCCCTTTACCCTGACAGAGCAGGTGAGGCTGCAGCTTTCCTTGCGCTCCCGCCCGAGGCGGGCGGTGTCAGTGAGGCGCGGTCCTGTAGAAACAGCGGCGCCGACCTCCCTCTGACGATGGACAAGACGCGCCACAGTGCCTCGAACCCAGACTGACGAGACAAGACCCGTCACGATGCCCGCGCTAGGCAGGTGCGGCGCACCTGGCGACCCGGCACCCGGCGACCCGGCATCCTGGCATCTGGCGACCCGGCGACCCGGCGACCCGGCCACCAGATCCTGGTCAATGACACCAGGGGCCCGCGCCTCTGGTACGTTACCGTTGTAACCCTGGGGGTCGGCCTATAAGACGCCCAGGGAGGCCTCTGTGCAGAGGGATCGGGTTTTAGTGGCTGAGAGTTCGAGTTAGTGCGGTAAGGTCAGTTCTCACCCTAGCTAGCTCTCTCCAGATCACGAACACTCGCACAGGAGAGGCAGAACGGTGGCTTAGCCCCTTCTCCCTCCTCCGTCCAAGCAGCTCCAGGAGCGACTCTGTAACCTCTGTGCTTATCAGCTCACACGGCAGGAGTAGGGGTATTACCACTCCAGAGGGCCCCGAACCTGGGTACGTCTTGTGTCCCGCACTCGCTCGTGCCAACCTCGCCTCCGGAACCCACCGGCGTCCTATCGTAGCCCCACCTCATAAGCCATCTCATGGCATCTGCCGTGAATCACGCACCCCCAGCGAGAATACCACGACATCAGGCACACCGACAAGGTCTCCAACAACATCGCAGAATATGAGGGCCTCATCGCCGGCCTCAAGGCCGCGTTTGCTTTGGGCATCAAGCGTCTGACCATCAAGGGCGATTCGCAACTTCTCATCAACTTCTCCAACAAAACCTACAAGCCCAAAGACGAGCACATGACCGCCTATGTAGATGAGGTACATAAACTTGAGAAGCATTTTCTTGGCCTGGAGCTGCAGCACGTCCCCCGCAGCGGCAACAAAGAGGCTGACGACATCGCCAAACAAGCATCCCGCCGCGAGCCTCAGAGCCCCGGCATCTTCGAGGAAAGGCTCCTCAAGCCATCAGCTGCACCTCCTGCCAGGAGCATCACGCTCCTTCATGAGGAACTACCGCCCGCACCGCCCACGAGTGCGCCAGACTGCGCCCCAGCCTCAGGAGCCCGCCTACTGCTGGTGCTGGAGCCTCAAGCGGATAGCTAGGCCGTGGAGTTCATGGCTTTTTTGCTCCACGGGACCCTCCCGGAGGAGGACTCAGAAGCAGAGCGCGTGGCCCGGCAGGCTACCGCTTACTGCTTGTAGGATGGTGAGCTATACCGCAGGCGCCCCAATGGCATCTCGCTGTGGTGCATCTCTGAAGAACAAGGGCGCGAGTTGCTCACCGATATCCAGTTCACGAGCGGCCTCTTCAGGTCCTACTGCGCAAGCCTCGGCACGCAAATCTGCTACGCCTCGGTGGCATACCCGCGAAGCAATGGTCAGGCCGAGCGCGCCAACACTGAGGTCCTCAAGGGCCTCAAAACAAGGAGCTTCAAGAAGAAACTCGAGGCCTGCGGCAAGGGCTGGCTCGATGAGCTGCAGTCCGTGCTGTGGTCCATCCGCACGATGACAAGCAAGCCTATCGGCGAGACCCCCTTCTTCCTCGTCTACGGAGCTGAGGCAGTCCTTCCATTGGAGCTCAAGCATGGCTCCCCGTGAGTCCTTGCCTTTGACGAGGCGTGTCAGGATGGCTCGTGGGAGACCGATCTGCTGCTCCTTGAGGAGGGCCGCCGCCAGGCCGCTCTTCGCACCGCGAGGTACCAGCAGGCCTTGCGTCACTACCACAGCCACAACGTCCGCGAGGGACCTCATCCTGCGCAGGATCCTCTCCAGAGAGGGACTTCACAAACTCTCACCTATGTGGGAAGGCCCTTTCAGGGTTACTCATGTCTCCAGGCCCGGCTTAGCCCGGCTGGAGACGGAGGACGGAGTTCCTGTGCCTAACGCCTGGAACATCCTACACCTCCGAAAGTTCTATCCATGACCCTCATGCGTACGAACGAAATGGGGCTGTACACGCCCCGGAGCCTCTCATTGCATTCACCTGATGGGCTCGCCCACCCACGCCCAAGTGGAAGTCCCATGCTTCGCGCTGGCGGAACGATCGACCCGCGATCATACCCACACCCCTGCGGAAGCCCCATGCTCCGCGCTGGTGGAACAATCAACTGAGGGCGCCCCACGGGCTGCACCAACCTCAAGCTGACCCGTGCCGGACACGGCAGCACCCTTTTGCTCGTTTTGATGTGTAACTGAGGGCACCCCATGGGTTGCACCAACCTCAAGCTGACCTGTGCCGGACACGGCAGCCGCATCTTGTTTGGTTATGTAATGGGTTGCTATTTTGCTTCAGTAAAGCTTCGGTTTCCTTACATGGTGTTTCGTTTTGTCTTTGCCTCACGAGCCCCGCACGCTCACGGCGTCCCTCATGAGCCTCACGCGAGTGGGGGCTGGACACGGTGTCTGTGCTCGGGTCAGTCCCAACAGCACTGAAAAACCCAAGCAACCGGGCTCTGGCTCGCGGGCCTGCTCCCGTGCACGCCACCCCACCAAGGTTCTTGGTGTCTTGTCTCCTCGCGTAATGCCCATGAGAGAATCGATGAGCGTGCGCTGCTCCTCTGTTGTTAAGTATCCTGCATGCAGTTATCTCAGGAGCAGGTCCCCTACAAGGCCTCGCGAGGATGCCTCGCGAGGTGGCCCCCTCAGGGCCTCAGGAAGCCCCGCATGCCCTGCCTCAGGAGCTAACCCACGACGGCCGTCTCAGCAGGAGATCTCGCGAGCGGAACCCTCACGAGGCGTACCCTACAAGAGATGGCCCACCAGACACTACCTTGCACAGAGCTAAGTCTCCTGCCTCGCGAGCCGCCCTCGCCGTCTCTCAAGCTTTCCCCTCCGGCAACCTCACGAGCACCAGCGTTTCTCTTGGCGCAAGCCGCTTGTGCGTCAAAGGGGGGCTCCCTGAGCATCGCGCCTCAGGAGCCCTTACTAGCTCCTGGTGCCCCTCACCTCCTGGCCTTGTCCAGGCATCGCGACCTGACATACCAGCAACGACCGTGGCCCGCTCGGGGGCTGGGTCCTGACAACGTAGAGCATCAAGGCAAGCAAAGAGAGCAAAACAGGCCTCAAGAGAAAGTTTCACGAGGGCGCGAAGCATTCATTACAGCAAATCATAAAGTACTTAACACAAAGGCATCGTCTTCACTCCCCCATGGGGCCACATCAATCTAGCGCAGGGCGGCGAAGGAAAAAGGACCCTAGGAGCTCGCGCCGTCATCGTCGTCGCCGTCGTCGCTGCCGGAGCTCTTGCCGCTGCCGCAGGAGTACTTCCCAAGCAACGCGTCCACGTGGCCTTCTACCGCCTTTGCGAGGCCATCGCAGAGCTCCTCGGGGACAGGGGCTATCACCTTGTCGAAATCAAAGTTGGGATCGGCGTGAAGGAGGTGACTGAAGACGCGGGTCACCGCCAGGGAGAAGAGGCCGCGACACTCCTCCTCCAAGATGTCGTCCACCTCCTTGGCCCCGTCCTCGAGCCGCTCCATGAGCTTGGTGGAGAAGTCAACATAGTCAATGTCGCAGGACTTGCGGAGGGCTTCAAGCCTTCCCTGGCAGATGGAGTTCAGGGCATCGCGGGCTCGAAGATCGAGGGAGTGGAGCATCTTGACGCGTTCGCGCTGCCGCTCCCTTTCCTGGTCCAGTTTGCCTCCGGCTTGCTCGGTGGTGCTGGCAGCGCCCCCACCTGAAGATGAAGGTAGGATGGCTCGACCTCGGTGCCGGAACCGGCCTGCGGCGCGTCCCCTCGGTGGGTCTCTGCCTCGGCGAGTGCTGCCTTGAGACCAGCGATTTCCTGCCGGAACCGCTCACGCTCCGTCTCGAAGGCATCCTTCTGCTGCTTCAGCGCCTTACCATGCTCCTCGGTGAGCGCCAGGCGTGCCTCCGCAACCTTCGCATCAGCGTCCTCCTGGGCCTTCTTCTCCTTAGCCTCTAGCTGGGTGTTGGCCTCGTTGACACGCTTTGTGTGGGCATCCTGGGTGTCGGCCAGCTGGTGCCCCAGCGTCTCCAGGCGCCCCCGCTCAGTGGCCTGCTCGGTCACCACCTTCTCGAGGTCTTCCGTGCGAGTCGCGAGGCCCACTTTGCGGGCCGCAAGCTCCTTCTCATGAGTGGTGAGGGCACTTTCCCGTGCACGGAACGACCACGCCTGCTCGGCATGTTGACCCTGGAACTCCTTCAGGCGGGCCTCTGCCTCTTCGAGGAGCGCGACGGCCGCTTCGGCCTCCCGGAGGGCACTCACACGAACCCCCTCCGCTTCGGCGGCGGCCTTCTCGCCCTGTGCGCTAGCACGTTCGTTCTGGCGCTGAGCTGTTTCGACGGCGACGCTAAGCCAACGCCACCCGTCAGCAAGTTTCAGGCGCTCCTTGGCAAGGCACATCTCCGCGTCCTGGAAGTCTGTCCCAAGCCGAGCGAGTGCGGCTTTGGCATCGCACAAGGCTTCAGGCCTGAGCAGCGCATGGCCGCTCACGAGTGCCAGGGGCCAGTCCGGGTCGGGCCCCCTGACATTCTCCGTCACCGCGGTCAGGGAGGACTCGGCGCTGCTTGCCTGGAGCGGTGGGTTAGTCGGGCCCTTCCCCGCGTTTGGCTGCGGCGGCGCGCTGTGGGGGCTCGCCATGCCTGCGACGACGCGCCCCATGACTCCTGCCCCCGCGCTTAGGGAGGCCTCTAGCGGGGGAGTGGGCGTTTCGGCCTACCCTATCGCCGCCCCTTCCCTCGCGGTGGGGTTAAGGGGGAGCGCGTCCCCACCTCTTGAGGCTGCCTCCCGAGGCTCCTCTGTCTCGGCCTCACAAGACGCGCCCGCATGCGGCTCTGGGGGAACGGCTGGCTCCCTATCGACTTCCGCGCGCTCCGTCTCGGCGTCAGAGCGGCTGGCAGCCTCTCCATACCCCCCGGCACCCGCAGCGGGTTGTGATGCCTCCTGCGGACTAGGGGTCGCCTTCGCCCTTATCGTCGTCTTCTTCTTCTTCCCTTGGTCCCCGGCGGGCCTCCTACGCAAACGGCGGCTCAGCTCCGAGGCCGGACAAAGAGCAAGAGGATAAAACGCCGGGAGGAGTCAGGGGGGACTTACTCATCGCTGACGGACCACTTCCTTTTCCTCTTCTCCGTACGGGGCGGGTCGTCGCTGCCACCGTCAAGCATCGCCCTGGCTCCGCCGCCTGGGCCCCCGGGGTGGGCCGCGGTGGACCCGGACGTGTCGTCGCCTGCCTTGAGGCCCTGGGAAGCTTCTGCCTCTTGACGGGCCTCAGGCGCTGGGGGCTCGACCGCCCCCCAGCCGAGAGCCCCCTCCGCCGCGGGTGGCTCGCTATCGGCATCGTCGTCCTCGAGGTCACAGAGGAGCTGACGGCAAGTGCGTGGTGGCGCCCGATTGGCGTCCTCCTCTGTGGCCTCCCCCGAGTCCTCGCCACCGCTGCTGCCTCCCAAGTCCAGCTCCACCACGAGGGGGTTCTCGCGGGGCCCGACGTGGCCCTCCGGCACGAGACCCCACTGATCAAAGGGAGGCATCTCCTCAACCAGCTCCGCCTTCTCCTTGTAGTGGAACAACGGGAGCGCCCCCTCGGGCAGGTCCACGGCAGGGGTACTAAGCAGAGTCGCCAGGGCCCCGTCCAGCACCTCTGGCCCCAGGCTGCCGGGGTTCAGCCTCATGGCGTCTCCCGCACCGGTGTACTCCCACACGGGGCGCGAGTGCTGCTAAAGTGGCATGATGCGCCGCCGCAGGTATTCCCTGACGACCGTCGCCCCCGACAGCTTTGCGGCCCGGTGCGCGGACATCCGCTCCAAGACAGGATCCATCCTCGGGTCAGCGAGCTTCTCGTGCCCCCACACAGAGATCTTCTCAGCCGGGTCCATCGGGATCATCAGAAGCCGGCTGGTCCGGCGTGCGTCCATGTAGACCCAGCGCTGCCGATAGCCCTCCACCTTCTTCGCAACCCTCAGGTTGATGATGTTGTTCTCCATCCCCTTAACAACGAGGAATGATGCACATCCGGAGCGTTGGTCTGCCGCAGTTAGCCGCAGGCAAAAGAAGTGGCGGAAGAGCGCCACCGAAGGCATCACGCCCACGAAAGCCTCGCAGTAAAAGGCAAACATGGCCAGGAGGAGAATGGAGTTGGGTTGAAGGTGGAGGGCATGGATCTGATAATGGGAGAGAATGGCGTAGAAGAAGTCCGAGAATGGCGGCACCAACCCGGCATAAACGCTGTGGAGGAAGAAGGGGTAGGCCGTCGCCCTAGGTCACGCCGCGCACGCGACCCCGGCCAGATCTGGGTCACCTGATTCTCGTTCTGATCGCCGGCCACAAACGGGAGCACCTTGTCCAGGCCCTCTCCATCGACGATGGAGGAGCGGTGCAGCGCCGCCCCGATGGCGGGCGCGGTTGGGGACGGGGCCGCTGCCTTTCCCCTCTTGCCGGCGGGCGCCATCTGTGTGGTGGAGGCGCGGATGAAGGAAGAAGGAGGGGCAGAGCTCGGAGATGGGGTCGCGAGGAGCTGCGCGTGGGGAGGAAAGCTCAGGAAGTAGCAGCAGAGCGCAAAGGAAGGCAATGATGGTCTCGCGTCGCCCGCGGCAGGCTTTATGTCAGCGTGGGCGGTTACCGAGGCATCGTGGGAGAAGTGGGGGCGTCCCTCGTCACATCATGCGCCACGCGTCGTGCCTGACCCGCAGGCGGTTAGGGCCCGCGCCGTTTCGCCCCCTAGTAGGCGGGAACGTGCGCGCCGCGGGCCCGGGGGCTACTGTCGGGCCCATGGAACCCAGGGTATCTAGACCCGTCTGCCTTTGGCCCAGGGCGCAACGCCTGGCGTGGGCCCAGCAGGCCGTCATCACCAAGCATCTCACCAAGACCCCTCATGAGGCCTTGGCCTCCTGACGACCCCTCCTCAGGGAGCGGCAGACAAGACTCAGCACCTTCACCAGCAGCCTCGCGAGGCCCTCTCACAAGGCGGCCTCCCGAGGCCTCCTCCCGAAGGCGCTCAAGACGAAGGCTGTTCGGCACGGCTGCGCAGTCCCGTGCCCATCACGTGGGTGATGCGCGCGGCGACGAGTGGCGACAGAGGCCGCGCTAGCAGGCACGGATGAAGATGGTTTCCCCTTTTGTGTTAAGGGAGCAAGGCCAGCCGTCCACTTCCCAAAGCAACCCCAAAGGTTGCCCGATTGGCGAAGGAAGACCAAGACGGCGGGCGCGCAGGGCGGAGGTCACCACCTAGCCCATCGGCGCGTCATGGATCATGCTTTTGCAGGCGAAGACCGCCTTCTGTCAGGATAGCCTGAGCGCCTGTCCCCCTTTCAAAACCCGCCAAGTGTGGCAACCCTTCCCGCCTAAGTTTTGAGTGGGAAGAGGACCAAGGCGGGTATAAAGGGACAATGCTGCCATCGTAGTAAGAGGGGGGATCCGCTTGAGTCGACTCCTTCTCCTACCTTGTATGCAAGAATGCTCTCTTGCTCTCTACAATCAAAACCAAGCAGGAGTAGGGTTTTACACCGCAAGGTGGCCTGAACCTGGGTAAACCGCTGAGTCCATGGTCCGCACCTCGCTAGTGCGCTCCCGCCGTTGCTCCGCCGTAGCTTAGCCGTGGTAGGGATGAAGAGGTAGGAACAAGCTCACCCCAGTGTTCGAACCTTTGGGTCCCCGGAGCCCCACTTCCGACACCCTTGGAGTTATCTCCAAAAGTCACATACTTGCATGGACCATCATTTTTGGCAAGCTCATGAAACATGTCTCTATCTCCGATCATGTGATCGGTGCATCCACTATCAAGAATCCTCTCTTTTCCTCCGGCCATGTAATCTCGAAGATTTGCCATGAGGCTAAGATTCCTCATAGTCTTCTCATATTTGATGTCGAATTCCTCGTCCTCATCATAATAGCCATGTTCAATATCATCATCAACATGTATGTGATCATCACCTAAGGCAATGGATTCATTAGTTCCATGATCATGACAATGTTCAAGTTTGTGAACTCTAATGGCTTCCATGATAATGTTACTAATGGTTCTAACATCTCCTTTGGCACGCATGAGATCACGAAGCTCAAACAAGCAATTATCAAAGTTAGCATCACTAGGCTTCATCTTGTGAAAAGCAATGGTCTTATGAAGAATCTCATCAAGATTCTTTAAAGAGTAGTTGGGGTACCACTTTTCCAAGTCATTCCATAGAGTATAGGCACACTCAAAGGTTTACATACAACCAAGCACAATTTTAGGTAATCCTCTAATGATAAGATTGATGGTTCTAAGATTATGAAGCATGTCAATTTCTTCCTCTAGAGTGGGATGCAAAGGATCAATGGGAGGCACATATGGGCTATGAATATACTTGCTCAAATTAAATTCATCAAAGATATCAACCATTTCATCCCTCCAAAAGTGATAATACTCTCCATTGAGAATGGGCACTCTACATCTAAGATTCCCCAAAGTAGACACATCCATCTTCCTCCAATGGTGATTAAACCAAAGCAATGGAGACCAAAGCTCTGATACCAATTGTAGGGTCGAGAAGATAGGTCTAGAGGGGGGGGGGTGAATAGACTCTTAACCAATCAAAGTTGCAGTTTTTAATTCTCTTAGAATTTAGGCAGATTTTAGCACAAGTTAAGATATCACCAAGACTTCCTACACATGCATATCTAGAGATAAAGCAGCGGAAATAGTAAAGCATGCAATTGTGTGGAAAGTAACGGGGTAGAGAAGAGAAGATCAAACACAATGAAGACACAGTGGTTTTTGGCGTGGTTCCGATAGATGGTGCTATCGTACGTCCATGTTGATGGAGACTTCAACCCACGAAGGGTACACTACTGCAGGCGACCGCTAACGCGACACATGAATTAGAGACCCCGCGACCAAACTGTGTGCGATGCATGAATCGCAAACGGTGTCATAAAAAAACCGTCCCCAATAAGACGAACTGTTTGCGATGCCGGAGACATCAAAAACGATTTAGATTAGAGACGCATGTGCGATACATGGCATACAGTTGATTCATATGAACTGTTTGTGATAAGGCAGAACAACAAACACGGTCAGCCAGTTCGTGGTGTGTGCTATACACGGCATACAGTTCACCCGGATGAACTATTTGTGATTACCCAACACAACAGAAACGGTCAGGCAGATCAAGGTGTGTGCGATATACGGCATGCGGTTCACTCGGATGAACTGTTTGCGATTACCTGACACAACAGAAACGGTTCAACTTAACAAGATGTCTGTGATACGCGACAAACAGGTCAGTAATCAGAAATGTGTGGGAAGATCGAACAACACAGACTATTCCTGCTAATAACCCGTGTGTGTTGTGGGCAAACGCTTGCTAGTAAACAATTGTTAGCGATTGATGAAATCATCACCGACGGGTTCCGTAGTTTAGTCCGTGTGCGATGTGATTTGCTCAGTCTGCACAACATCTATGCTCTCTGTCTACAGAACAACAACATATATATACTTATAAGGACATGATTGCATAACCAAATTAAACATCCAATTACATAACTGACTACACACATAACATATGCACACTCCAAAGTAAACAATTACATGCATAATAAACTAGGATAAACGATCATATCTAATCATCATCTACTTCTTCTTGTGACGCTTGCCGCTGCTGCTCTGCTGGTGGCTCGATCCCTCGTCATCTACAGGAAGGAGGCACTCCCTCATGTTGACGATCCGCCTGTGCATCTCGTAGCTTGTGTACACGTTTGTGGCTACAAACTTGAGGTGAGGTTCATCCAGTCTCCGCACCCAGGCACCGTGCCAGGATCTAGGATTTCTCTTGGAACCTTCCTTCATGTTTTCGTAGTAGGGGTCGATGATGGCCACATCGAGTTCAACCAGGGAGTCCTTCTTCGTGCTGCCCCAGACCCTGTAGTGGCCACGGATGTCGACAAGCTTCGGGCAGGCCAAGCCCGAAATCTGGAGCGCTTTTACATCATTGACGATGTCCACTGTAGCGAACTTGTAGTCGGAGCTCTTGACAAACCTGGTGAAACACTCGCAAGCACTTGTGGCCAGGCAGTAGTGGTAGACGAGGACGTGATGGCCCACGCACAACTGGGCGACGGCAACCGCCTGATCAACCCCGGGACGACCGCCGGTGTATTGGAGGTCGAAGCTGACCACTTTGTACTTGTCCTTAGCAAGAAACTGCTCCATGGTGTTGATGAAGTCCTTCACCACGACCGGGTCGATGGTGTACACCACCGTGAGTTCCTTTTCCCACACGTGGGTGTCCACACGATGCACGCTGTACTCCATTGGAGCGCCGCTAGACATCCTCTCTCTCTCTATGTGTTGTCGTGGGTGTGCTTGTTGTGTTGTGGGGCGCGATCAAAAGGTTGAAGAGACTAAGGTTATAATGGTCGTGGGAATAAATGGGGAGGCCGAACGGCCTGGAGTATCGGCACGCGCGGATGGCAGTTGTTGCAGCATGTAACTGCATCGTGCCGCACGTATTAACTGCATCGTGGCGACGTGTGCGGATGCAACCGCATGCATATGGCACCCAAAACGTGCTCGTGCGCCGGCCCCAACCGCTGAAAGAGCGCGCGCGGAGGGACGTGAGCAGAGCGCGCCGCGGCCGCCTCAACGTCGAGCAGAGCACGCGAAGGACGCGAGCATAGCGCGCCGCGGCCGCCTAAATGGCGAGCAACCACCTGCGTAAAGCAGTTCTAGTCAACCGTCTGGCACGTGTGGGAGGCGAGACGGCCCATCTATCGGACACGCTGACACACCGATCAAACCTAAACGTGTTCACACCGATCAAATTACCACGCAATGAGTAAATGCAAATCTATTCACACCGATCAAACCTAAACGTGTTCCCACTTAGCACTGGGCTATAAAAACTAGTACCCAATCGAAAAATACTGCACATTCCTCTCCTCATCACCAAAAAAACAGGTCTTTCCTCTTAAGCCGTTCCTTGCGTCTGCCATGGCCGGTAGGAGAAGTTCTAGGTCGACATATAACCAGGGAGCAAAGACCAAGGCCGCGGAAGCACTAGAGAGATCCCACCGCAACGCGGCAGCCGCAGCAGAGATGTCCTGCCGCGCCGCGGGGCCCTCAAACGAGCTCTCACGGGCAGGCGAGGGCTCTTACAAGCGCACTAGCCGCGTCGACGAACTCAACGAGCTGGCGGGGCTGAAGTCCTTAGCCAACGACGACGACATTCTCGCTAGCCTAATTAACCAGCAGGAGCTGCTCACCGGCTTGGAGAAGCTGCTCGAGATTAGCGATGCCTCGGTTGATAAGGCGACCGGCCTTGTCGTGAAACTCATGGGTGACAATGCGAAGCTCCACGAGGAGCTCGACAAGCAGAAGGAGGAGGCCGCCGGCTGGAGGGAGCTGTATGAGAAGAGCGTTGCCTCGCGGATGACGCTGACAGCCGTCGTCCATGAACTTGGGGATGACTTGAAGAAGCTCCGCATCGAGTGTGAGCTGCAGGTGGAGGAATCCGTGGCTGCTGTCAAGCAAAGTCATGAGGATGTGAAGAAGGAGCTGGAAGAACTCGTCGCCAAGCGATCCATCGAGAAGTAGAGAGCAGCGACTTCCTTCTTCCTCTTTTTTCTTCTTCTTCTCTTGCCCCTGTTCTTTCGGGCGTTGCCGCATGTGTCATTTTAAATTGGAAATTATCCGGGATATGTAAGACAATTATTATCCATTGCCATTGTCAATTTGTCATCGTATTATTTTGTTTGTAACCTCGTAGGTGCATGTATACAAGTCGAAAACAGGCTAAAACTCACGTTCTCAGCGAGGCACGAACAAAACAATGCTAGCTATCGTTGAGCGGGGCCATGGGATCACAAGCTAACACCTTCCGTCCAGGTGCATGAACCGCATGTTAAACAGCGGCTCGGCCGCCATTAATGGAGAAGTTGGGAGTGAGGCGGCGACTGGAGGTCAAAGAGCTCGCTTCCCGGTGAGCCTGCTCGGCCGCCATTAATGGAGAAGTTGGGAGCAAGGCGACGGGTGGAGGTCAAAGAGCTTGCTTCCCGGTGAGCATGCGCGGCAGACAGCTCGCACGAGTCCCGTCGAGCCTGCATGGTGGACTGCTCGCACGTGTCCCGTCGAGCCTGCATGGCGGACTGCTCGCATGCGTCCCGTCGAGCCTGCGTGGCGGACTTCTCGCACTCGACCCATCTAATCAAACAGCTGCACGCACGCCACCTAGTATGGAAAATTTTTGCACAAAATACAAAGAGGACCAATAAACCAGGGCCGAGGTTGTACTCTCCAATAAAAAGAGGGACGCATGGCCGCACGTAAATGGTTAGTGGAACGCCCACAGTTCAAACAATACCACCATTTGCGATATTAACGTGTCATCTAATTGGTTCCAAAATGCCTACGTTGGCTATTAATGTGTGCGCCTTGTCTCAAATTGGACAATTTTTTTACCACGGCATATATGTGCCATATAATGACACTATGCCAAGTTTCATGAATTTCGGGTGAGTTTTGGATTTACGGGGATTTAAAAACCGAGATTCTCAATGTTTGAAGCCGAGCCAGGACGCCGAGATGTTTGTAATTAATTCCCATTTCTTGCATGGGACCTAAACATGCACCCAAGGACACATGTATGGTATTTGAAGCCATTTTGGTGCACTAGAGCATGTGCTTGTAATTCAAATTTGAATTATGGGGATTAAATGCCTAGAAAACTCAATTAATGTATGAAAATGCCAAACGAACCATGAATAATTCCATATTTCAGCACGAATCTCCTGTTGGTCTACGTTGCCTGTAGAAAAAAATACATGGCGAGAAGAGGTAGCGACGATTGTTGTTTCGCCCACAAGGGTGACACATTCCCTATCGGAACCACGAGGCTTCTTGCTAGAAGCTCCGGTTTGTAAGAGGCTTGTACCAAAACTTGCCCCAAATTGGATAAAAATTTTACCACGGCATATATGTGACATGTCATGACACGATGCCAAGTTTCACGATTTTCGGGTGAGTTTTTTATTTACGGGGATTTAAAAACCGAGATTCTCAATGTTTGAGGCCGAGCCAGTACGCCGAGATGTTTGTAATTCATCCCCATTTGTTGCATGGGACCTAAACATGCACCCAAGGACACATGTATGGTTTTTGAAGCCATTTTGGTGCACTGGAGCATGTGCTTGTAGTTCAAATTTGAATTATGTGCCTAGAAAACTCAATTAATATATGTATAAAAAGGCCAAACGAACCCTGAATAATTCAATATTTCAGCGCGAATCTCCTGTTGGTCTATGTTGCCTGTAGAAGAAAAATAAGGCGAGAAGAGGCAGCGATTGTCGTTTCGCCCACAGGGGTGACACGTTCCCTATCGGAACCACGAGGCTTCTTGCTAGAAGCTCCGGTTTGTAAGAGGCGTGTACCAAAACTTGCCCCAAATTGGACAATTTTTTTACCATGGCATATATGTGCCATGTCATGACACGATGCCAAGTTTCATGAATTTCGGGTGAGTTTTGGATTTACCGGGATTTAAAAACCGATATTCTCAATGTTTGAGGCCGAGCAAGTACACCGAGATGTTTGTAATTCATACCCATTTCTTGCCTGGGACCCAAACATGCACCCAAGGACACATGTATGGTTTTTGAAGCCATTTTGGTGCATTGGATCATGTGCATGTAGTTCAAATTTGAATTATGGACATTAAATGCCTAGAAAACTCAATTAATGTGTAAAAAGGCCAAACAAACCCTGAATAATTCCATATTTCAGCACAAATCTCCTATTGGTCTATGTTGCCCGTAGGAAAAAAAATACAAGGCGAGAAGAGGCAACGATTGTCGTTTTGCCCACAAGGGTGACACGTTCCCTATCGGAGGCTTCTTGCGAGAAGCTCCGGTTTGTAAGAGTCTTGTACCAAAACTTGCCCCAAATTGGTCAGTTTTTTTACCATGGCATATATGTGCCATGTCATGACACCATGTAAAGTTTCATGAATTTCAGGTGAGTTTTGGATTTATGGGGATTTAAAAATCAAGATTCTCAATGTTTGAGGCCGAGCCAGGACGCCGAGATGTTTGTAATTCATCCCCATTCCTTGCATGGGACCTAAACATGCACCGAAGGACACATATATGATTTTTCAACCCATTTTGGTGCACTAGAGCATGTATTTGTAGTTCAAATTTGAATTTCTCACATTAAATGCCTAGAAAACTCTATTATAATGTATAAAAAATGCCAAACGAACCCTGAATAATTTAAAGCAGTTCTGTTCAACCGTCTCGCACCCGTGGGTAAGCACTGTGCACACGCGTCGTGCTAGCTCGCGCTTCCTTCTTTCCCAAGTTTTCCATATTAATGGTGTTATATATGCAAACACGCTACCGTTTCCCGCCACTCCCCCAATCGGTTTCCCGCCACTCCCCCCAAATCGGTTTCCCGCCACTCCCCCCCATCGGTTTCCTGCTGCCAGTGTTAGTGGGCATAGAAGGCTAGGCGGTGACACACCGGCCATACCGCAGTATAGCATTCCAAGCATGCCAATCCGGTGAAGCACCGCCGCCGTCATCAACCTCCTCGACGAGGAGAACGAGCCGGAGCAGGCCGAAGAGCCAGAACGGCCATGCGCCACCGAGCAAGAGAGGCAGCGCATCGCTGAGCAAGAGCGGCAGCGCGCCGCTGAGCGTGAGCGGTATCATCGCGCCCCACTGCTTGAGCGGGCCAATGTCTACACTTGTGTTCGTCGCTGCTCATGGAGCGGAGCGGAGCAAGAGTGGCAAAGTGCTGCCGCGCAAGAGCAGGAGAACGCCCCCGTGCATCAGGTGCGGTGCGCCACACTATCTGAGCGGAGCCGTGTAAGCATCCTGTTGACTCAACCACTCGAGAGGCCGTTTCCAGGGCCGGTAAGCATCCCGATTCCCCGCCAGGAATGGGCAGACGCCGTCAGCGCCATAATTGCGCCGGATGAATTTCGCACTGCTAGAATCCGCCGCCACGACACCAACGGGCTGGTCGATTGGCTCTTTGACCTCCTCGGCCCCCAGGTGCCGCCAACGATGAAGCAGAGCAAAATACTCGTCGCTGCTTGGAATCGACCGTCGCTGATAAAATATCCTGGGCGGAGATCGATATTGCGGTACGGAAGTTCCGCGAGCGTATCAGACGCATGGACGAAGGCCTGTACCAATTCATGCTCAGCCAAGAGTTCCCGTAGGTGTAGGCCCTGTTTGTATCGGTTTTAGCCCGGTTTTCCGCAATTAACTGGGCAACTATCTTGTTCTTAATTAATGAAAAGGCAAAGCTTTTGCTTCTTCCAGCTAGTGGTTTTAAGTAGTAAAAAAATAATGTAAGTTTGAATGGAAGTGGTCCGGTATGTAAAGATTGCACACAGTTTCTAAAAGCACAAACGTGTGTGATAGTAAGGAGTAGGTCCCACGCGGTAACCATCGGTAAACGCCTTAAACGTGAGGAGGCAATTCTTATCAGCAAGGGGCAGCTTCCCATCCGCTAGCCTAGTCGAATAGAACGCACAAGTTAAGCGAGCTTGGGGCTGGAGCAGTCTAAGGATGGGTGACCGGGTGGGAAGTTGCTATATCTCAAGCTTCATTTAAGCACCATGATATGGTCATTACAGACATTTAGCATCTAAATGTGTTTGTAGTGACCTGTCATGTCGATTAAATAAATCTTGAGATACTTGTTTTGAAAATTTGGAGAACGATGTTTTTTTGTTATTTGTTGTTTTGAAAAATCAGAGAATGATCGAGATTGATCTGTGGGCCCGCCATGTTCTATCCTTAGACACACAACGTTCGAGATCTGTGGGCCCGCACGTTCTATCCTTTGACGCACAATGTACTTGTTTTGAAAATTTGGAGAATGATGTTTTTTGTTATTTGTTGTTTTGAAAAATCAGAGAATGATCGAGATTGATCTGTGGGCCCGCCACGTTCTATCCTTTGACCCACCACGTTCGAGATCTATGGGCCCGCACGTTCTATCCTTTGACCCACAACATACTTGTTTTGAAAATTTGTCTGTAGTGACCTGTCAACGTACGAGAAGGGTTTGACCATGACGATTTCCTCTTGGTATAGGTCACGACATGTCAGACCAAATTTAGTTGGGGAACATTTGTTCGATTCCCTCCCGCCGGCTCGAAGTTGGGGAATTGACATCATACGTAACGTGGCTTCCTCGGGGTACGGTGTTCGGTTTGTAATGCAGCTGGTGCCCCATCGAAGTTGTGCATTGGGGATTTGAACACATCACACACCACCCATATATACATATATTTGGGCCGCATGAAAGGTACGTATAGGGTCTTCTGATCGACCCCGTCTCCCATGTGCGGTTTTCAACGACACACCTATCTGTGGGCCTGGTCTATATATATCATCCCTTTGGCTGACAACGAGGGGGTTTGGCCATGAATGGATTCCTCCTAGTTTGTGTTACCGTGGGTCATGGTGACATGTCCGAGCAAAGTTCGAGCTCATGCGTTCTCAGGATTCCCTCCCATGCGCTCGAAATGGTGGATTGGATCGACACCCTACGTACGTCTACATCGTCCTTAATTACTACCTACCTTTCATGGGGGTTGTCCATTTCGTGAGGTAGGCGCCAGATCAAAATTGTACATTAATGGGTATTTAAAACACATCACCCATCCAACGTACATCAATTTGGGCCCCATGCAGGTGGTGCTGGTTTACGGTGATGGTCCAATCTATGGGCCCGAGCGGTCTATTATATCCCTTTTTGACCGACAACAACAGTGGTTGTTTGGCCAAGATAGATTCACTTGGTCCGTCTTATGGTAGGTGATGCATGCATGTCCGACCAAAGTATGAGTACGTGCATGCGTCCCGCCGACACGAAGTGGGGGTGGGGCAGGCACCTAGCTACGATCTTAACCCGTCATTATAGATATCCATGGGGGCTTTCCGGTTTGCGAGGGAGGTGCCACATCAAAGTTGTGCATTGTGTATTTAAACATCACACCCTTTATTCCTACATATATTTGGCCACTTCCAGGTGGTTGTTGTCTTCTGGCCCCTCTCACCCGATCTTCGACGACGCGCCTACCCGTGGGCCCGCGCGTCCAAGTTGTGCATTGGGAATTTGAACATCACACACCACCCTTTTCATACATATATATTTGGGCCACATGCTGTTGTGGTTGTCTTCTTACCCTCTCTCGCATTTATTTGTTGCCAAATGGTGCTATATAAAATAGCAGACGCCTCAGATGAAAAATTGCGTGCGAACGTACGCGCAATGGACACGGGTGCACTGGCTTAACCATGTGCGAAGCTCATGCCCTGTAAAATCACCACAATTTCGCAAGCGCCAGCAAGGGTGAAGGGTACTGTGTACAGGATATTTAGGATGAGAATTCCACGTATGCGTCTGAAAATTAGGACGAACCATGTGCGATAAACCAGCTAGCTAGAAATCTCAAAAAAAGCTACCCGCCTTGAGTGATGCAAAAATTGGTGGTTCCGCGGCTTTTCCTTATTATCATACACAATTATTATGTTTGGACCGTGTGCGATCTGGTTGCTCCCGCCCCGCTTCATTTCCTTTACCCAAATTTTAGTTGCCGCGCTATTTCAACCGTCGCCCTCACACCTCCACCACCGACCTCATAGTAAAATTCCAGTAGCTGAGGCATTTGAACCGTCGCCCTCCCTCGTCCAACACCATCTCCACCCACCATTACTAAAATTTTCAGTAGCCGCGGCATATCCTCAAACACCACCCGCCCTAACCCCGTCCCCCCTCCACACTCTACACCCCCCCGCTCAAACCCTAGCTCGCCGCCGCCGCCGAATCCGCCACCGCCGCCGCCACCAACCCCTGCCGGTCTGCCCGTGCCTTCTAGCTTAGATAAGTTTAGGTTACCCACTGATTCCCATACCCTCGCCGCCCTGAGTTTTTAGATGAGGCCTACGGTGTCCCTCCCCCCAGATCTCCATCCCCTACTCTAGAGAGTCACAACCTAGGCCCGACCACATATCCCGGGGAGCCCGAGGAGCGTACGGCCAAAAGGAGGTCTATCATGGCCTCTTCGCCAGACGATGTCGGGGTGGCCGCCGTTCATGCCAACCTGTCGATCCCGGAGGAACACCTCACTGCGGAAGCCGGCGAGGACATTTACTACGTTGCCATGGCGAAGGCTTCACGTCAGCGGGCTCACGTATTACTGAATGTCAGGACAGCCGGCTATGACATCAAGCTCGTCGACAGCGAAGGCTTAACGCGGGCCATGTCATAGGTTAAGTGGTCCATCCCCAACGCCTCTGGTTCAACCGCCGTCGATCTCTTCGAAGGCCCCGCCGCTTATCTCCTCCACCTTGCGGCCAAGGATTTGTGATCCTTGTACGCCATCGAGCCCATTATGTCATTTCTGAAGGACATGTTCTATGGCGGTGGCTTGGGATCCTCAGCTGCCAAGTCAGATCTCATCGACCACGACCACGCAAAGGGCACCCACTACGGCTCTTCCAAGGTGAGACAACTCATCTGTGACATCAGGGATCGCACCCTGGGTCTGTGCTCTTCCAAGTGGAAGGATCTCGTCCATGACAAGTGAGGCAATATCCTATAATCAAATCTTACTTTTTCTAGCTAGCCAACTCGTACCCATTGTTGTAGTAGCTTTTGCCATGCGATGTTTTAACTATGCTATGTTTAATTATTTCAGTTATGCAAGAATGTAATGTTCAATATGGCTATCTGATGTTTAAATACGAATTGTCCACTTCAGTTTCACCAATGGCTATATTTGGTTGTTTATAGTGAGTAGATGCCTTGTTTATCTATATTTGGTTGTTAGGTTGGTTGCAGTGAGCATTTGCCCAGTTTTCAAGCAGATGCCCTATTTATCTGTATTTGGTTGTTAGGTTGGTTGCAGTGAGGATTTGTCCAGTTTTCAAGCAGATGCCTTGTTTATCTGTATTTGCTTGTTAGGTTGGTTGCAGTGAGCCTTTGTCCAGTTTTCAAGCAGATGCCTTGTTTATCTATATTTGCTTGTTAGCTAGGTTGGTTGTAGTGAGCCTTTGTCCAGTTTTCAAGCAGGTGCCTTGTTTATCTGTATTTGCTTGTTAGGTTGGTTGTAGTGAGCCTCTGTCCAGTTGTCAATGGCTATATTAGGTTGTTATAGTGAGCATATATGCCTTGCTTATTTCAGTTATTCACAATGTGATGTTCATTATGTGCAAGTATGAACTGTGCAGTTCAATTTCATCAATACCAGTTTGAACGGCTATATTTGGTTCCTGTTATGCCTGGTGAAGTTAACACATGCCCTTTATTTCTGTTTTACACATTTATGCAGTGTGATGTTTAAGCATGAGCTATGTTCTATTCATTTCAACAGTACCAGTTTGAATTACAATATTTGGTCCCTGTTAAGCCTGTTGTAGTTAACATTGCCTTCCATTTTTTATCTGCTTTAACATCATGCTGAAACCAACACATTCAAGTTGTCATTTTGAGATGTTGTTGCTTACCATGGCTATATTTGGTTGATATTAAGCCTGTAGTACTTATCACGCCTTTCCATGTACTTACGCAGGACAACAACGGGAGTGGCCAGCATTTTCCACTGAGGTTAGTTTCATCCCTCGGCTTATACTGCCTCCGTTCCATAATGTAGTGCATACAAATCCACGGCTGGACACTTTTTAGCTTCTAATATTGACTTGTTGCTTGTAGGTACATATGTCCTAGGCAAAGATCCACGCCTCGACCCTTTTTGCGTATGGGGCAATGAGATATTCATGAACCAGCATCAAGTGAGGAAACTGATAAAAATTATTAGCAAAAAGATACGACCGATGGCAATTAAATTATTTGTCTACACTCTATCCAACACAACAGTGAGCTGTAGGATGGTAACTACGAACTCTATAGCCTTCTCTTTTTACTGCCCATAATGAGTTGTTAGACAACAATGTCTGAATCTTTTTCGTTTGCAGTGGTTCCCAAAGCATTTTACTCAAGATTACCTCGCAAAATACATGATTGGTGGACATGCAATGAAGGTTAAAGTATTTCATCGAGACTACAATGAGCATCGAGAAGTCCTAATGAAGACAGTGAAGGATGGGCGGGCGGCCATCACAAGGGGTTGGCCTAGAGTCATGCGCGCATTAGGCATGGAGGAGGGCACAATATGGGCATTCCGCTTCACCTTCTCCAGCAACCATAATGTCTTCCACCTCTCTCTTTACAGTCTTTAGTACAACTGTGGTTCATCATTCTTTCCTTGCTGCTTCTGCAGTTCTTCAGTACATTTACCTATGCATTGAATTATTCATTCGTCCTTGAACTTGTATTTGTAATAAACATGGTTCGATGTGAAATAAGTGATTGCCTACTTTCATATTGAAAATCTATTTCAATTTCAAATTCTGTGAATTTTAAATGCAGGGATTAAATTAGGGATAAATTATGATCTGCAGGCCATTACACTGCACATGGTTTGCGAAAGCAAAACATCTGTGATAAACGTCAAGATCAGACACGTTTCTTAGATCAGTACGTGTGCGATGAAACTCTACTGCACACACGATCAGACAAGAAAAAACATGTGAGATTAATAACAAGAACGCACACAGTTCCTTCTTAATAAATGTTTGTGAAAGTGACCTTATCTCACACGCTAGGCAATTATGAACTGTTTATGATGTCGTGTGCATCATAAACGTTTGCTCATAGAAGAACGCGTGCGATAGGCCTTCATCTGACACGGGTAATATGGATGAATCGTTTGGGACATTTTATACATCTCAAACGTTTATGTACATACAAATGTGTGGGATATTCAAGCTTCGCATACGATCTAAAATTGTGAACTGTTTGTGATGGGGTGAGCATCGCAAACGTTGCAGCACAGAATACCGAGTGTGATGGTAATGCGAGCACAAACGAGTAGCAAGACAGAGCATTTGGGAAAGATGCGGGCATCGCATACGCTTAGTTCTGTGAAACGTATGCTTGTGTGCTCCCTATCGCGGATGGTTTCTGGGTCATGTGGGAAGACTCCCCCTATCGCACACACAGGTAAGGCAACAGTTTAAAACTGTGTTGCGGAAAGGGGTTAAAAACTGTTTGTATAGCAGCTCGCTGTACCAGTGGTAACGGTTGTGCAAGTCCATGGAGGGCTCCACCCACGAAGGGTCCACGAAGAAGCAACCTTGCCTATTCCACCATGGCTTACGTCCACGAAGGACTAGCCTCACTCGGGTAGATCTTCATGAAGTAGACGATCTCCTTGCCCTTACAAGCTCCTTGGTTCAACTCCACATGATCTCGGAGGCTCCCAAGTGACACCTAACCAATCTAGGAGACACCACTCTAAGGTAATAGACGGTGTTGTTGATGATGAACTCCTTGCTCTTGTGCTTCAAATGATAGTCTCCCCAACACTCAATCACTCTCTCACAGATTTGGCTTTGGTAGGAGAAGGATTTGAGTGGAAAGCAACTTGGGAAAGGCTAGAAATCAAGGTTCAAATGGTTGGATTGGAATCTCTTGATCTCAATACATGAGTAGGTGGTTCTCTCTCAGAAAATGAATGGTGGAAGTGTAGGCACGTTCTGATGGCTCTCTCTTTGGAGTAGGTGTGGGTGGAGGGGTATAAATAGGCTTCACCCAAAGATCCAACCGTTACAAGTATTTGACCCAACTCGGTGACACCGGACCAAAATCTCTGTGAGACCGACTAGTGTAAAAGACTTGAACGTTGGAGGTCTCGGTGAGACCGATCAGAACATCTCGGTGAGAACGAAGTGCAATGGCTAGGGCAAGACCACGTTTCAGTAGTTCTGAAAATTTCATCTCGGAAATTCCGAAGTGAAGTGACATCGTTACAACAACTTGGTCATGCTGTCTCGGTGAGACCGGGAACCATTTCGGTTGCACCGAAAAGTTAGGGTTTGGCTTTGGCAATGTGTGTGATCAACTCGGTGAGTCCGGGATGTGGAAATTCGGTGGGACCGAGATGATGCTTTTAGGGTTTTGGATAGAAGTGATGTGGAGAAGTGTTTGAAGGTTTTGGAGCAATATCACTAAGCACTTGAGCAATTGAGTCATGATCAAAACCTCATCCCCTTTTAATAGTATTGGCTTTCCTATGGATTCAATGTGATCTTGGATCACTTAACCAAAAATGAAGAGTCTTGGAGCTTTGCCAATATTTGTCCTTGGCATTTTGAAGGGGTCCACATCTTCTTGTCCTTGCTATGCCACTGTTGAAGTTATCTGAAATATACTAGATAAAAATGATAGTCCAACACCATGTATGTTGACATTAACTACCAAAACCACCAAGGGAGCAAATGTACTTTCATAGCTACATCTACAGCAGCGCACGTTGAAGGCCGTCGCGCGCGAAGCACGATGGCAAGAGACGATGACACACAAGCGGCTGCGCCGATCCCACTGCCTCCCGCTGGCTCTCCTCAATGACCTTGTAGCCTGCAGATGAAAGACGGGCATAGGATTCAATGAACCAATAGAGGCCGCACCGCTACCAACACTAGCATGTGGGCTCCAGGCCGGCGCGGCGCTAGTGGACAAACTACAAGCTACTCCAGGAGATCTCAAACTTCTGGCCGACCTGACGCAGGTCCTTGATAGGATGGTAGAGCTCTAATACAATGTCTCACGATCAAGGGACAGGCTCGCCGGCACCAACAACGTCCTTTTTGCAGCCAACCAACCTACCTATGACCAAAGACAGGGATCAATGCAGCGTCGTGAGGCTGCATTAGGAGTAGATACTGGAAACCTCCGTTAGCGGATCTCAACTATGGCAGTGCAACAACGGGCAGCCCTACCACCAAGAGGCCCAGTCACACTGGGCCATCCAGGTCATTATCCCGACCTCCGTAACAGGGCGACGGAGCACTACAGGCAAAACCAAGGAGCCTCACCGCCGCGCTTCACCTCGCTCACGCACCTCCATGCTTCAGTCATGCGGTGATTGCACACCCATTCCCTCAACCGTTCATCATCCGCGGCATCGAGAAGTACTCAGGCGACACAAAGCCCAATCATTGGCTCAACGACTACTTTACAACAATCGAGATGGCCAACGGAGACATTGTCAACACACTGCGACACATACCTCTGTGCCTCACGCGACATGTGCGCTACTGGTTGAGCGGCCTCCCACCCAATTCCATCCACACCTAGGCCGACTTCGATCATGCGTTCCTCAACAACTTCAAGAGCACATACTAGTGCCCAGGGAGCGTGCCGACCTCCACAACATCGTACAGGGCGACAACGAGTCCGTTCGCGACTTTGTGGCGTGGTGGCTTAAGAAGAGAAACACCCTGACCAACTTCTTCGATGAGACTGCCATCGAAACATTCGTCAATGGCGCACAAGACCACCTCTTCCACCACAAGCTCGGCAAGAATAGAGGGGAGGGCAAGCTAACATCAATGGCAGCCCTCATGAAGGTGGCAAACGACTACTCCACCTGGGAGGAGACTGTACGGGCAGGCTGGCGTTCCATGCCAGGCCTGAAGATCACGGAGCCCGCCACTGGCGACGCCTCGAAAAGCCATAGCACCAAAGGCAAAGAGGACCGCAAAAGGAAAGAGCAGCAGGACTCCAAACTAGTCGTCGCAGCAAGCGAGGCAGAAGAAGCCAGGTCCAAGAAGCAGAGGCAGGGTGGCAAGTCCAGGGGACCTCCCCGCACATAATAGGAAATAATGAGTAGACCATGCCTGTACCATAGCTGTGGAACCCAGAAGATGGCGCACTCAACAAGAGAATGCCAGCTCAATGAACAACTAAGCAAAGAAGTGCAGTCATCCTAGTGGAGACCATAGAGCCAACAACGACGGGAACCCCCCAGCTGCAGCAGCTCACCAGGAGTCATAGCCGTGCAGCTCAGGCTAGCGGGCGTTCCCCAAAGATGTGCGCCGATTCTACATGATCACATCCGAGCTCAAGCCAAGACGTCCAACGAAACACATATGCCGATGACACCATACGCGCACCTCGAATGCCAGGTGGTTCCTTGAATGGTCAGAATACACCATCTCTTTCGGTCAAGAGGATCACCCAGATTACATCGCCAGCCCAGGCGGAATGCCTCTAGTTACAGATCCATTGATCGGGGGCTGCAAGCTCTCCAAGGTGCTCATGGACGGGGGCTCAGGCATTAACATGTTATACATCAGCACCCTGCTCAGAATGGCAGGCTTTGTTGACGTCTTTAAAATTGACACACAAGCGCCAGGATTTATCCTTCCTAGGTACCATCACCAAGTTAGCCAACTAGTCTGGATGTTTGACTTCCCTGATGAATCCAGCCTCCAATAGTTTGGCCAGTTCTTCTCCCACGGCTTGCCATTTTGGCTTAGAGAACCTGTGCAACACCTGCTTGACTGGTTTGAATCCCTCGATTATGTTCAGGCTGTGCTCTACGAGGTCCCTTGGGATGCCTGGCATGTCAGAAGGGTGCCAGGTGTATATACCCTAGTTTTCGCGAAGAAAAACGCGGAGTGCCACGTCCAGTGTGGCGTCCAGATGAGTTCCAATAGAGGCCATTTTAGACGGGCCCTCGGATGGACTTGGAATTTAATGATCTTGTCGACTGGTTTGAAGGATGTTGATTTTGAGCATTTGGCGAGAACAAAGTCGTTTAACGAATGTTGCCTGTAGCTCGGATAACTCGTCGGCCGCTCAAGCCTCGGCTTCGGCCTCAACGGCCAAAGTTGCAGTCCTGTCCTCCGCTTTGATTGATCGATCAGGGTTGCCATCTATTGTAATAATGCCGTTAGGCCCTTACATTTTTAATTTCATGTATGCATAGTGGGGCATGGCATGGAACTTGGCAAACGCTGATCGGCCCAGCAACGAGTGGTAGCCACTCCGGAATGGGACTATATCGAAGCTTAATGCCTCGACCCGATAATTATCAGGTGTTCTGAACACCACGTCTAGCGTGACTTTTCCAGTACAGTGTGCTTCTTTCCCAGGGATGATACCTTTAAAGGTTGTCTTGCTCAGCTCGATGCAGAATCTGTCGAACTATATATTTTTGCAAAGTATCCTCATAGATGAGGTTGAGGCTACTGCCTCCGTCCATTAGAACTTTGCATAGGCAGTAACTGTCTATTATGGGGTCGACGATGAGAGCCACAACTCCTGGGTTGTGGACTCCCGTCGGCTGATCTTGATGATCGAAAGTGATTGGCACGTCCCGACCACTTATTATTCGATGTCATGTTTTCAACGGAACAGATCTCTTAGAGAGCTCTCTTCCAATGATTCCGCGAGGAGTGCGTTTCATAGATCATATTGATATATCTCCTTCGTATCTATAATTTTTGATTGTTTCATGCCAATATTTTACAACTTTCACATACTTTTGGCTACAATTTATATTATTTTTGGGACTAACATATTGATCTAGTGCCCAGTGCCAGTTCCTGTCTTTTTGCATGTTTTTGTATTTCACAGAAAATCCATATCAAACGAAGTCCAAACACGATAAAAAGTTACGGTGATTTTTTATGGAATATATGGAATTTTTTGGGGCAAGAATCAACGCAAGACGATGCTCGAGGGGCCCACAAGCTCGGGTGGCACACCCCCTACCCTATGGCGCACTGGGTTAGCTTGTGGCCACCCCGTAAGTCGGTTGGGGGTGTCCTTCGGCCTCAAGGAAGATAATATCCGGATAAAAATCCCGTCAAAATTTCAGCCCAATCGGAGTTACAGATTTCCGGTATTATAAGAAACGGTGAAGGGCGAGAAAACAGGAACGCGAAACAAAAGAGAAACAGAGAGAGAGAGAGAGAGATCCAATCTCGGAGGGCTCCTACCCTCCGGGAGCCATGGAGGCCATGGACCAGAAGGGAAACCCTCCTCCCATCTAGGGGGAGGCCAAGGAAGAAGAAGAAGGAGGGGGGCTCTCTCCCCCTCACTCCCGGTGTCGCCGGAACGCCGCCGGGGGAACCATCGTGTGACGGCGATCTACTCCAACAACTCTGTCATCTTCATCAACACCTCCATCACCTTCCCTCATTTATTTTCAGCGGTCCACTCTCCCGCAACCCACTGTACCCCCTACTTGAACATGGTGCTTTATGCTATATATTATTATCCAATGATGTGTAGCCATCCTATGATGTTTGAGTAGATTCTTTTTGTCCTATGGGTTGATTGATGATCTTGATTGGTTTGAGTTGCATGTTTTATTTTGGTGTTGTCATATGGTGCCCTCCGTGCCGCACACACATGGGGGATTCCTGCTGTAGGGTGTTGCAATATTTTCATGATTCACTTATAGTGGGTTGTGAGAGTGACAAAAGCTTAAACCCTAGTAAGGGAGTTGTTGCGTATGGGATTAAAGGGGACTTTACACTTAAAGCTATGGTTGTGTTTTATCTTAATGATCTTTAGTAGTTGCAGATGATTGGTAGAGTTCCAATCATAAGTGCATATGATCCAAGTATGGAAAGTATGTTAGCTCATGCCTCTCCCTCATATAAAATTGCAATAATGATTACGGATCCTGTAAACAATTTCCTAGGACAATCTCGCAAATCCTACCACCACTTTTTGACACTCGCTATACTAACTTAATTGTTCTTTTATTAAAAAAACACCTAACTATTATTTTCACATTCTTTATTATCTTGCAAACTTATCCCACTACACCTACAAAGTACTCCTAGTTTTATTCTTGCAAAGTTTATTACTTGTTTCTAGGTAAAGCAAACGTTGGTGTGCGTAGAGTTGTATCGGTGGTCGATAGAACTTGAAGAGAATATAAGTTCTACCTTTAGCTCCTCATTGGGTTAGACACTCTTACTTATCGAAAAAGGCTACAAACAATCCCCTATACTTGTGGGTTATCAAGACCTTTTTCTGGCGCCGTTACTGGGGAGCAATAGCGTGGGGTGAATATTATCGTGTGCGCTTGTTGGCTTTATCCCTAAGTAGATTTTATTTTCTGTTCTAAGTTGTTTTATATCTTTAGTTATGGATATGGAACACGAAGCACCAAAAAAATTAGTTGTACTTGCTACTCATGGAGATGGGGAACCTCCTAAAACACTCGATGATGGTTATGTGGAAAACATTAAATACTACTTTGATATTCCTGATAAATCCCCATTCAACTTGATAATGGGAGATACTTTGGATCACCGGGAATACTTTAGGGATCATCGCTTGTCTCAAAAAGGGAAACACTTATGGGATCAAATTAAAATATTGCGTTGGTATGCTTGGGATTTATACTTAAGATATGATTATACTTGTTGCTCTAAGATGAAGGCTCCACACCTTCCCTTTCAATGTGAATTTAATGATAATGAAACCTTGGCTTCTTATGCTAATGGTGTATATGATTACTATGATGTGGAACAAATAGAAGAATTTGTTGCTTTTAAGTGTGCTTATGAAATTGAATCTTTGTTTGAAAAGTATGAAGATTGTGATGATGCTCTTTACAAATATGAAAATTATGCTATACTTAATTATTGCTATGAGAATTATAAATATAATGCCGATATTAATGAATTTTTTGAGAAAGTCTCTGCTATCCAGGAAGAGACTAATATTTTGCAGGATTCTATGGAAGAAGAAATTGCTGAAACTGTTAGGTCATTAGATGAAAAAGATGACGAAGAGAGCGAAGAACAAAAGGAGGACGAGCAGATTAGCTACCCATGCCCACCTTCTAATGAGAGTAACTCTTCAACTCATACATTGTTTAATTTCCCTTCATGCTTACCGAAGGATGATTGCTATGATCCCTTGGATTTGTTTGAAATATCCCTTTTTGATGAACTTGATGCTTGCCATGCTTGTGGCCATGATGCCAATATGAATGATGCTTGTGGAGATGAACTTGTTATAGTTCCTCATGTTAGAAATATTGCACCCACACATGATAGTCCTATTATCTTTTTAAATTCTCCCCACTACACTATATCGGAGAAGTTTGCTCTTATTAAAGATTATATTGATGGGTTGTGTTTTACCGTTACGCATGATGATTTTGATGGATATAATATGCATGTGTTTTCTACTCCTACTTGCAATTATTATGAGAGAGGAACTACATCTCCACCTCTATATGTTTCTAGTACGATAAAATTGCAAGAAACTGTTTATACTATGCATTGGCCTTTACTTGGTGTGCATGAATTGTTCTTTTATGACATGCCGATGCATAGGAAGAGAGTTAGACTCCGTTGTTACATGATATATGTTTCTTTGTGCTCACTACTAAATTATAAATCATTGTTAATTAAAATTGGCTTTGATATACCTTGGGATCCGGGTGGATCAATTACTTGAGCACGTTATGCCTAGGTTAATGGCTTTAAAGAAAGCGCTTCCTGAGAGACAACCCAGAAGTTTTTTAGAGTCATTTTATTCTGTTGTGTGATTTTAAAAAGTTTAAAACAAAAAAATATAGAGGGGAACCTAAAACTTTTTCTAAAAGAAAAGTGAAAGTGAGAAAGACGAACACCGTTGAAATGGGGGGCGTCCTTGAACTTTGTTCATGCCCATGGAAGCTTTGTGAATCTTGAATTACAGAAAATTTTCAACAAAAATAATTACCCATTTGTAAAAATCCATTGTATTATAAAAATAATGTGCCAAGATTTACCTTTAGGGTGTTTAAATTGCTTGTTTGGTGTGTGCTGTGCAAAAACAGAAACTTTTGCTGTAGTGTTTGAATTTTGATATTTTACTGGAACATGCAAAAAATTCTGAAATTTTTACATAGTACTACTTTGAATTTTTTTATTACATCCTAATTTTTCAGAATTTTTGGAGTTACAGAAGTATATGTTTCATCTGCATATTTACAGACTGTCCTGTTTTCACAGATTGCTCTTATAGTTTCTTTATCTGCATGTTTGCAATTTTGCCAAGCCCCATTGATGTGGGAGCATTAGAATTGTGTTAGCATGCAGTAGGTAATGTTTGGATTATAATTATACAGTATTGTTACAGCAAGACATGAAGGGATTTGATGTTAAATGTTCTAACCCCTCTAATAAAAGTTCGGTTAAGTTTTGTGTGGATGAAGTGTTCGAAGACCGAGGAGGCATCGATATGAGAAGAATAAGGAGAGGCAAGGGTTCAAGCTTGGGGGTACCCAAGGCACCCCAAGTAAATATTCAAGGAGACTCAAGCGTCTAAGCTTGGGGATGCCCTGTGACGGTGTCCTGGACTAGGGGGTACCAACCTAGTTGGCCCATAGTCCCTGGGCCGAGCTCATGGAACCTCATTCTCATAAGGAAGGACTCCAGAAGCCTCGCTCAAGACAGCCTCTGCCGAAGACGACGTGCACTCCAAGGGAATCTTCGGCCGCCGCCATATGTATTCCTAGATCAGCAACCAACTATGTAACCCTAGATACCCCTCTGGCGTGTATATAAGTCAAGGGGTTTAGTTGGTAGATCTCTCCATTCATAACCCATCACTAAAAAAACACTTCCGTGATGATACGTCTTTGTCATAGTAGGTCAAGTTTTCTGCCATGCATGTACATCCGTGACAATTTTATGACAGAATCAAGATAGTCATACCTGTGCTATCGTAGAAGTGTTCCATGACAATACTGAAATTATCATCACGGAAGTGTCCACTTCCATGATGATAAATGTCGTGTCATGGAAGTGTTTTCGTCAAGGGTGACCGACACATGGCATCCACCGTAACGGGTCGCCGTTAAGCTATCGGGTTCCGGTTTGGATCCGATAACCCGTTAACAGCCCTGACCAATGGGGATTTTCCACGTGTAAAATTCTCATTGGCCCAAGGAACCACGTGTCAGCTCGGCGTTGCGACAGATGTCATCCATTCATTGGACGAGAGACGCCTATGATACGTCAACACGTGACACGGCCCAATAGTGTCCCATTCAGGTTAAACGGGCCGGCCCAACCAAAGGCCACAAGATTTTGTCAGATACTAATGGACCGGCCCGTTAACAGCCTGCCATGTTTTGGACCAAATTACGTCGCATATCAGATATGGCCTGTTAACAGTGCACCGTGTTTTGGGCCCATCTAAGGCCCGGTTTGTATTACGACCTGTTAAAGGCCCGTTGAACTGTTTGACCGAGTTCGGCCCGATGATAGTTTGGGCCTGTTAGAAGCCCTTCGCGCAATTGGGACGTTTTCAGCCCGGTTTCACTTTTGGCCATTTAACGGCCTGTGCGGCATTTGGGCCCATTTCTGGTACAAGTGACTTTCGGCCTCTTAATGGCCCGTGCCGCATTTTGGCCCATTTCTGGTACAATTTACTTTCGGCCTCTTAACGGCCCGTGCAACATTTGGGCCCATTTCTGGTACAAGTGACTTTCGGCCTCTTAACGGCCCGTGGTCTTCATGGATAAATTTAAGCCCACTCTGACTATCGGCCTGTTAAGGGCCCGTGAAATAATTGGGCCTAATTATGGCCCACTTTGCACCCGGCCTCCTTACAGCCCATCATGTTATTGGGCCAACCACGGCCCGGGATAAATTTTGGCCTGTGAACGGCCCGTCATATAATTGGGCCAATCATGGGCCGAGGTTGGCCCGTGAATTATTCGGCACAATTCAGGCCCGATCTAATTTTTAGCCTATTAAAAGCCCATGGTATTTTCTGGCCCAAGTAAGGCACGCGGTTTACTCGGCCTGTTAAAGGCCCGAAACTACTTGGGTCCGGTTTACGTTCAGGCCTGCTAACGGCCCGAGATGATAATGGGCCCACGTTTGGACCCATATATAGAGTTGCGGGCCGGCCCGTTTGCGTAGTCTATTTTTTTATATATATAGCACCGACGGACCAATAACGTTTTGGCCCATTGATCTCCGTCGAAGCTTACGGCCTAGCGATGATAGCATGTACAGTGAATAAATTCTTTTGAAAAAAAAGTAAATAGATTACAGCATAGTGACTATGAATAAACTTAGACTATACAATAATGAAATAACGGGATATTACATCGACTGGGCATCAAAGTTCACCACCAGAGATAATAAAGCGCAACCAGATAGCGGATTACATACATTGGGCATCAAAGGTCGCCACCAGTGCAAATAAACGCGCCGACAAAACATACAGAACCAACAGCTCTTCAACACAGTTAAGAAAGGTTAGGCCTGCACGGCAGCTGCAGCACAAGCAGCTGAGCAAGCTGATGAGACTGCGCTTGTTTGACGCTTATATCCTCCAACTCTAGCTGCATAGCATCAATAGACGTCCTGTACTTCTGGTTAATCTTCGATAGAGATTGGAGTTCGAATATGAGTTGAGCTGAAGCATGTCTTTCTGCTTGAATTTGAGACTGAAGAAGTCGAACAGATTCAGGCGGCGACTTCATAGAGCTTGTGTCACTGCTATTATTGAGTAAATTCGACACTACATCAAGACATGACTTTGGGGTTGTATCACTATCCCCAAGATTTGTTGCCTTCTTCCCTGCAATATATGTTAGAGGGACAAGCAATGGGTTTGTCTCACTATCATTGTGGCAGTTCTTCCTGGCGTCAGTGATATCACCCTGAAAGAGAAACAAGCAGAGAGATAACAGGTTTTGCACGTATAAGCATCAGTGCTATCAATTCATCCCATTTATTAGTGGAAAATAAAGAGACACGGTTTAAAATCGCATTAACATAATAAGACATGGCAGGAAATGGCATTGTGCAGGAGTGGCCAGCTTAACCACACCACTGGATTACAGATCAGGAACACAAGCATACATGCAGTGCTAAAGAACGTATAAGCATCAATGGTGAGTGTACTTTCAATTTATCCCATTTCAGATTGGTAAATAAAGAGACGATTTAAATAACATTAACATAATATGGCATTGTTCATAGTTAAGACATGGCAGGATATGACATTGTGCTGGAGTTGGTAGTTTCACCACACCACTGGATTACAGATCAAGAACACAAGCATACATGTAGTGCTAAAGAAGATCACTTGCTATGTTTAGTTTAATTTACATGGTATGAATAAGGAACTAGATTGTGCAACTAAAAACTGAAATTGTGAAGGACATACTTATGTTTATGAACTTCTTTGTAATAAACTTTAAACATGCAATTTGATTCAAACGACAAAAATAAACAGCACTAACAGAAATAGCTATCCAAATATACACAACAAAGTTTGAAGGCTCGAGAAGGACAAACTTACATTAGTAGTGAAGACCGGCTCTATAAAGCCCTTTTCCATTGATGGGGGGGGGGGGCAATTCAAGAAGTTTACCAAAGAGTCTTCTTCATAAGCATTGCTTTTATTCTACATTTTGTTAAGAGTAAATATAGATGTGATAATATAGGAACAAATGGAGATTATTTAAGCTAAGATACAGAGTGATGCTACATCATGAACTAGCTATAAATGTAAGTACATCATACGGGCAAAAGATACTGACAAGAGCAATGCAGAGCTAAACTTCTTCAGTAGCATTGGTTTTATTCAACATTTTAGTAAGAGTAAATATAGATCCGATGTGTACAAAATCGAGGGCAAGGAAAATAAGCTGCAAAGTGATGGTACATGAACAACTAGCTAACAATATAAGTACAGTGATAAAGGACAACAGATACTTAGAAGAACAATGCAGAGCTAAACTTCCTCATAAGCATTGGGTTTATTCTACATTAATGTAAGCATTAATATAGATCTGATGATTTGGAGCGAACAGTGGATAAGCAAGCTATCATGCACACTGATGTCACATAATCAACCAGGTATGAATGTAAGTACAAGGATACAGGACAACATGTGGTAACAAGAGCAAAGCAGCGAGCAACATAGTTGCGATATCCTAGGTTTTGTGGCGCTGATTCTATCGCCAATATAAGCGGGGTGCTATCTGATTTCTCCGGTACCACAACCTTTTTCAAGGACTTTGCTTTTACTCCTTCCGGTTCTGCGGTCACCCTCTTCTTTTGGATGTCTGATACACAAGAACAGCATTTGAATGGAAAAACATGGTATGATGACAAATGGAATAGGTATTGATAATGGATGGGCATGGCATCTTCACATATATGATGAGTAAACTAAGCAGATGGCGGTGCAACGAAGTAGAAGAAATGCAAGACACCTTATGCAAGATACGTGCAAGCAATAAAACCTTGCCAAATTAGAACCCAGGCACCTTGTTGGCTGAACATGATAGGCCATCTTCCTTCAACTCCTTGAGCTCAGAATAGTCATTAGGATCATATTTTGAACATGAATCTGTAGGTGGGGAGCGTGTGGGTTTCATTGCATCCAGAATGGAACTCAATCCCTTGATGCCAAGTTTGTTAGCCATTGCACTGTTCCACAATATTCTTCTGGTGTGTGCATTCTCATATTCATTGTGATTATGTTCACTATCTGAGAAGCATAAAACATAAATAGTAGTGAGATTATCTGTGTAATGCAGAGGATGTACTAATATAATAGGGGCTCCCTGTAAACCCTTGTGTGCTATCACTGGATTCTGATGAGTGAGCCCATGTGTTCTGTAATTTGGTGCATACATTAATATAATCTGGCACAACTACACAAAAAAAGGCTCCCTATTGGGAGCTCCAGAGTTAAGGATAGTTGGCAGATGATAGGTTTCAAAATATACAGTATAGAAAGTTTATTTCCAAACCATGATAACAAGAGCGCATAGAGAAATAGTATTCCCTCATGTCTCTATATGTGGCGCACATGCATTTCAAAACTCACGTACTAACATTAGATGACCAATTAAATGTAAGCTTTGGAAATATGAGTGACATGTAGTTTAGCTTGAAGGATGGAGTGCTTCTAGTACGACACAAAGGCACTAGGCAGATCGCAGTGTAGATAAAAGGGGGACACCATAAGCATCATAAATAAATTGGGAAAGTGGAACTGGCTGGAAAACATGTGGTTATATTGCCGCTACTAATCGAAACCCTACCGATCACCTACAGGCCAGGTCTATTCACTTGAAGGCGCACTACTGTTACTATCAGTCTAGTCTCTCGAAGGCCACATGGCACCCAACATTTCATGGATATTATGGCAGACCAACTCGAAGTGCTGAAAGCATCTAGCAGAAGCGGCCCAATAGACCTGTCGGCTGCAGATGTCACTGATCCCCTTCCTGACAAGGAACATATTGTACTTATTAAAGAAGAACAGAAGATGAACATGTTAAAGAATAGAAGAGGAAGCGTATTATGGAGATTCCGCTTCTTTCTATACAATGATGGTTGCCCACCCATGATGAATCAGAGCGCCCAAAGAAATGCTATTCCCTGGTGTCTCTCTACATGTGACCACATGCATTTGGAAACTCAAGTGGGAGCATTAGCTGACCAATTAAATGTGTGTCTGTTAACTAATATCAGTATCATATCACATTCGTATTTGAACAACTAAGCTTTGGAATTATGATTGTTGTGTTATTTAGCTTCAAGGGTGGACTCTGCTAGTATCACACAAAGCACCTATGCAGATCATAGTGCATATATAATGGGAAAACCCTAAGCATCATGAGTAAAATCTGGAAAGTGGAACTTGCTGGAAAATATGGGCAAGTATTGCCAGTAAGTCTAGAAAGGCTTCGGATACCAGCTCTCTTCAACTGAAGGCGCAATACTGTTACTATCAGTCTAACTCTCAAAGGCGACACAACTCCCAGCATTTCCTGGATATTATGGCAGACCAACACGAAGAGTTGAAAGCATCCATCACAAGCGACTGAATAGACCAGTATGCTGCAAATGTCCCTGCTCCTCTTCACTACGAGGAACATATTGTACTACTATACTTATTAAAGAAGAACAGAAGAGGAACATGTTAAAGAAGAGCAAGCAGATTTTGGATAATAAAATGTTCGTTGCCCACCCATGATGAACCAGAGCGCATAAAGAATGCAACCCCTGCTGTCTCTCTATATGTGGCGCACGTGCTTATCGAACAAAATAAGGAACATTAGCTGACCAATTAAACGGTCTCTGTTTTAGTAATATCAGCATCATATCAGATTCGTATTTAAACAACTAAGTTTGGAATTATGAGTGGCATGTTGTTTAGCTTGATGGGTCGAGGAGTAGTGCTAGCACGTCATGAAGCACCTACGATGATGGTACTAAATATAAAGGGAATGGCTACATGCAAGTCGTCTAACTTTCATCATTTGGGTCAGTCAACCATTTCAGGCGGTTGGATGAAGATCCTACGTCTCCTAACCCTTCTTCTTCCTCACCTCTTCTTCTTCCCCAACAGACCACCGCACGGGCCGCTGCCCGAACCACCGGCCCCCGCCCCCCGTGGCCGGTGGCTCTCCCGCGATCGGCTCACCGCCCCGCCCTGCCCTGAACCACCCCCACCACCGCACCCACCCGAAACCCTAAGATAGATAATGGGGTAGCCCCCCGGCGAGCCCCTTCCTTATCCTTCCTTCCCTACAACGAACTCCGGCGAACTCTCAAAAATCAACTGACCCTAATTTGAAATTCAGTCGACTGTCGTTTATCTAATGTGGAATATAAAAGGGGAAAACCATAAGCATTGCGAGTATAGTGTTGAGCGTGCCATGGCGAATTTGAAGGTGCAAACCGTACAAAGGCTACTTGGCAACCAATGTTTCCTTTCAACTAACAAGTAAGATTCTAAGAGATGGACAAGAAATCATAGTAAAGCAGTGGCGATCTATTTTCTTTCTGAGGTACATAACTTGAGCAGATACAAAAGAGTACCACCTCTTGTGCGGCGCCGTGTAAGCATCTGCTGAGATGTCAATGGTGCTGCGGTAGCGATGGCTGTCGGCGGTGTGGAAGCAGATCTGGGAGGGCAGACGGTGGCGGTGGGGGATATGTCCCGGCGCGGTGGACGAGACGGTCGTAGGAGCGGCCCCGGCAAGGTGGACGACGGCGCGGATGAAGCGAGAGGACACGATGCAAGGATCCTGGTCCGGAGCCGTGGATGAGAGACGTCGATCTCATGTAATGGACGACGGCGTCGGGGTATCAGCTCCAGCATGGTGGAGGAGGACGGCGGTGGATGGGGTGGCGGACTGAGGAGGCTGGGGTGGAGAGGGTGTTTTGGCACCCACGGAGTACGAATGGGGAAATGAAGGGAGAGAGGTAGGGGGAACCGTGTCTTTGGGACGCGCTTGTCTCAAATGCGGGGAAAGTTACAAACTTAGCCCCCGTTTAAAATTTCAGACATCAGAGCAATATTGGTCGGTTGGGGATAGGACGGTAATCTCGCATACCCTGAATATTTGCCGAGATCGATTTCGGCCGAGAAGAGTTTGTTTTGGCGCCCACTGTTGGCGCCCACCGTGTATGAATCGGGGTGAGAGGCGATTTCGGCCGTGGAGAGACTGTGTTTTGGCGCCCACCGTGTATGAATCGGGGTGAGAGGCGGTTATGTCACGTTTGACTGAAATTACAAAGCTACCCCTATCGAGGCCTATAGAAATCGAGCCGATAAGCTTTGCGTGTCAGGGATAGGCAGTAATGGAAATTTTCCATCTCCCAAAATTTCTTTTCGGGCGGTTACGGCCGAGGAGGGACTGGGTGTTTTGCCGCTTCGTTCAAATTTTAGGAGAAAGTAAGTTTCACGTTTACAGTGCCAACTTAATTCGAATCCGTTTTGTATTCTTTTTTTTCGGGCAGGATCCAAGATATTTTATACTGCATCGCACATGATTTTTTGCTAATGAACTGTTTGTGGTGTACTTGATTTTTTTCATTTTGATTTGAAGGACAAAATGGGGTTACGACAGGAAAGGTTGGTGTTTGAATTGGTAGAACATTTATCGGCAGTGAACATGCAACTATAGGAGTGTCGTGCTAAAATTTGGAATTATTCTGGGTTCGTTTGGCCTTTTTTATACATTAATTGAGTTTTCTAGGCATTTAATGTGCATGATTCAAATTTTAACTACAGGCACATGCTCCAGTGCACCAAAATGGGTTGAAAAATCATATATGTGTCCTTAGGTGAATGTTTGGATCCCATACAAGAAATCGGAGTGAATTTCAAACATCTGGGCATCATGGCTCGGCCGAAACATTGAGAAAATTGGTTTTTAAATTCATGTAAATCCAAAAATTGCCTAAACATCACAGAACTTGGCATGGTGTCTTGAGATTACACCAACATGCTATGGTAAATTTTTTGTTCGATTTGGGACAAGTTTTGGTATAAGCTTCTTACAAACCGGAGCTTCTCTCAAGAAGGCTCATGGTTCCGATAGGGAACGTGTCACCTTTGTGGGCGAAACGACATACGCTACCTCTTCCTGCCTTGATTTTTTTACATAGGCAACATAGACCAATAGGAGTGTCATGCTAAAATTTGGAATTATTCCGGGTTCGTTAGGCCTTTTTTATACATTAATTGAGTTTCTAGGCATTTAATGTGCATAATACAAATTTGAACTACATGCACATGCTCCGGTGCTCCAAAATGGGTTGAAAAATTGTAGATGTGTCCTTGGTGAATGTTTAGGTCCCATACAAGAAATTGGAATGAATTTCAAACATCTGGGCGTCGTGGCTCGGCCGAAAACATTGAGAAACTTGGTTTTTAAATTCCTGTAGATCAAAAAATTGCCTAAAAATCACGGAACATGGCATGGTGTCTTGACATGGCACCAACATGCTATGGTCAAAATTTTGTTTGATTTGGAACAAGTTTTGGTATAAGCTTCTTACAAACCGGAGCTTCTCTCAAGAATGCTCATGGTTCCGATAGGGAATGTGTCACCTTTGTGGCTTTTGGTGGGGGGAGGGGGCGGGGACCTAGATATATCCGCGGTTACCAAAATTTTACGAACGGTGCAGTGAATATCTGGCGCGCAAGTGTGGTTGACGCGTGGCCGGTGGACTGTAGCCGACGAACCTTCCGGCGTAAGCCATACATGAGGGAGCCCCAAGATATTTTATACTGCATGGCACACGATTCTTGCTAACAAACTGTTTGTGGTGTACTTGATTTTTTCATTTTGATTTAAAAGACAAAATGGGGTTACGGCAGGAAAGGTTGCTGTTTGAATTGCTAGAACATTTATCTGCAGTGAACATGCAACTATAGGAGTGTCGTGCTAAAATTTGGAATTATTCCGGGTTCGTTTGGCATTTTTATACATTAATTGAGTTTTCTAGGCATTTAATGTGCATAATTCAAATTTGAACTACAGGCACATGCTCCAATGCACCAAAATGGGTTGAAAAATCGTATATGTGTCCTTGGGTGAATGTTTCGGTCCCATACAATAAATGGGAGTTAATTTCAAACATTTGGGCGTCGTGGCTCGCCCGAAAACATTGAGAAACTTGGTTTTTAAATTCCTGTAAATCCAAAAATTGCCTAAAAATCACGAAACTTGGCATGGTGTCTTGACATGGCACCAACATGCTGTGGTAAATTTTTTGTTCGATTTGGGACAACTTTTGGTATAAGCTTCTTACAATCCGGAGCTTCTCTCAAGAAGGCTGATGGTTCAGATAGGGGATGTGTCACCTTTGTGGGCGAAACGACATACACTGCATCTTCCTGCCTTGATTTTGTTTACAGAGGCAACAAAGACCAATAGGAGTGTCGTGCTAAAATTTGGAATTATTCCGGGTTCGTTTGGCCTTTTTATACATTAATTGAGTTTCTAGGCATTTAATGTGCATAATTCAAATTTGAATTACATGCACATGCTCCAGTGCACCAAAATGGGTTGAAAATCGTATATGTGTCCTTGGGTGAATGTTTAGGTCCCATACAAGAAATGGGAATGAATTTCAAACATCTGGGCGTCGTGGCTCGGCCGAAAACATTGAGAAACTTGGTTTTTAAATTCCTGTAAATCCAAAAATTGCCTAAAAATTACAAAACTTGGCATGGTGTCTTGACATGGCACCAACATGCCGTGGTAAATTTTTTGTTCGATTTGGGACAAGTTTTGGTATAAGCTTCTTACAAAACGGAGCTTCTCTCAAGAAGGCTCATGGTTCCGATAGGGGATGTGTCACCTTTGTGGGTGAAACGACATACGCTACCTCTACCTGCCTTGATTTTTTTACAGAGCTAACAAAGACCAATAGGAGTGTCGTGCTAAAATTTGGAATTATTTCGGGTTTGTTTGGCCTTTTTTGTACATTTATTGAGTTTCCTAGGCAATGTGCATAATTCAAATTTGAACTACATGCACATGCTCCAGTGCACCAAAATGGGTTGAAAATCGTATATGTGTACTTGGGTGAATGTTTAGGTCCCATACAAGAAATGTGAATGAATTTCAAACATCTGGGCGTCATGGCTCGGCCGAAAACATTGACAAACTTGGTTTTTAAATTCCTGTAAATCCAAAACTTGCCTGAAAATCATGAAACTTGGCATGTTGCCTTGACATGGCACCAACATGTTGTGGTAAAAAAATTGTCCGATTTTTTGAAGGTGCACAGATTAACAACCAACGAAGTCATTTTGGAACAAAGAGCTGCCACGTTACAATCGGAAACACAAGTGTTATTCAAACCGTGGGCGTTGTACTAACCATTTGCGTGCCGCCACGCGTCCCCATTTTTATTGGCTAGGAGGCGCCGTGCGGGGTACTCCCTCCGTGCGTAGGGCACCTAAGGCGCTGCACTGTGATTTAGGTGTGTGAAGATTGGCTGTGATAACTAACATAATCCGCGCTAAAAAATCTTGTCAATTGAGCCGATTAATTACTAATCCTTCGCATGCAGTTACCACCAAGCAATGCTAGACTCACGGGGAGGATTTTTACAGACTTTATGGAGTAGCAAACATGGAGGATTAGGATTGGATTTGGGGGGGGGGAAGGGGCCCACCCCCCTGAAAATCAGGGGGGTCTAGTTTGATTAGTTGGAAGATGCCCGTATTAGCCCCGTAAAGGCCCGTGAGTGCAGCATTTTTGGTTACCACCCACTTCTCACGCCCACCCTTCATAAATTTAGGTGCTGGGTAGCAAATCAGCGTGCAGTACAAGGTGCATGCACAACCTAGGGACCAGAGGGAGACGTGTATTGAGGCATGTAACCAGAATTATTTACTATGGGATTTAAAAGGCTGGGCATGGAGAGTGGGTCGAACGAGGCACGCAGACCGCTCTATGCACCTGGACGGAGGGAGTAGCTATTTGAGTAGACAGGAGGCGTGGAGCAGACCGCTGCGCAGGCTCACCGGGAGGCGAGCCCTTTGACCTCCATTCGCCACCCACCTTGCTCCCAACTTCTCCATTAATGGCGCCCGAGCCCCTGTTTTAATGGCGTGGCTAGGCCTTAGTCGACTGAGATTTAAGAGAGAGAAAAGAAAATCTGAAAAGAAAATTTTGCATGGATCTTGATGTAAGATCTCACGGACATAGCATCGACTGAGACTTAGCAAGACTGATATATATGACGATGATGGCAATGGATAATAATAATTGTCTTACATATTCAGGAAGATAATTAAAGATGCCACATGCGGCAACGCCCGAAAGACACAAGTGCAAAACAAGGAAGACGCAGACAACGATCTGGGTCGCTGCTCTCTACTTCACCTCGATCTACTCCGCCATCTTTGTCATTTCGTCCACCTTGATCTCTTTCACGTCCTCAATACGTCACTTGCGAGCATCCACGGATCCCTCCAGGAGCATTTCATGCTCCATGCGGAGCTTAGCATTCTCGTCCATAAGTTTCCTGACCATGACGGCAGTCTTCTTCAACACGGCAGTTGTCTCCTCGTGCTGCTTCGCCCTGCCGGCGATCTTCGCCCTCATCAGGTCGCGCTCAGTGCGGAGCCTTGTCTTGTCACCCCTTAGTCCGCGGATGACGCCGGTCGACTTATCCAACGCGGCATAGTTCTCCTCCTGCAGCTTCACCCAGCGGGGGATGTCATCGTCCATCAGCTTATTGAGCATAGCGCGCATGCGCCTGTGAGAGCCCTCGAGTGCTCGTGATAGATCCATCCAAGCCGCCACGACGCGGCAAGACCTCTCTGCTGCTTCCGCGGCGCGGCGGGACATCTGTGCCGCTTGCACGGCATGGCCGGACCACTCTGCTGGTTCGGCGGCGCGGCGGGACCTCTCGGCTGATATCGCGGCGACGCGGGACATCTCTGCTGCTTCGCTCGCCGCTCCATGGTCATTTCTCGACCAAGAACTCCTCCCACGGGCCATGGCAGACACAAGGAAGGATGAAGACTTGTTTGTTTGTTGATGAGGAATTGAGGAGGAATGTGCAGTCATTTTTGAGTAGGTGGTATTTATAACCTAGTAATAAGCTGCTAAGTGGGAAAACGTTTAGGTTTTGATCGGTGTGAACAGGTTTGCAATTACATATAGCATGGTACTTTGGAATGTGACGGGAAACAAGGTCAAAATTATTTGACGGTTTTGGTTTCGAAGTGCGGCACGATTCCCGGATGGTGTAATTAAGAGCAAGTATAATGAGGTGATGTAAGCGGGCTATAAGGATTTAAATATTATATTGTTGCTGAGTTGGAAGAGAGAGAGGATGAGAGAGAGGAGAAGCGGGCTGTAGACTTACAGCCGGCTGTAGCATGAGCTCCAAGAAGCTTTGTGAGAGTGGAAGGTGGGCCATATGTTAAGAAAGTAGTACTTTCTTATAGCTAACTATTATACGTGTTTGCTATTACATTGATTATAGATGACATGGCAACATGCTATAGCCAGCAGCTGGCTATATTATCAACCATGCTCTAACGTGGGCAAGCGTTCTCGGATGCGTACGTGGCGTGTGCACCGCAATCGGCGATGTCAGCACACGACTTGTTCCATCAACTGTGTGCGCTTGTTATTACCATCGCGCACAATTCTTTTAATTAGACATCACCTCTCTATGATGAAGCCACACACACTTAATTACTTTCCCTACCGAAGACTCCATTTCACACACACACACACAAACACACACACACACACACACTCTCTCTCTCTCTCTCTTCTCTCTTTCACACAGTCTCTATACGACCAGACACGAGATAATTGCATGGTTAGTCCTTGTACTAGCAGGCGGCATCTAACATGGTCCTCATAGTTAGGAAGTGCTTTGATACAATCCTCATACATGCAAATATGATGTGTATATAGTCCCTGAAGTTGCAACAGTGGTCCTGACTATACACCTCGCGTACGTAGCCCGTATGCCTCCACTGCCATGTCACCATCGATCCCACAGGTCAATCAGACTGAGTCAAACGTCCGTGTGGGACCAACGTGTCAGTGGGCACGAGAAATCAGTTGAGAATAAATCAACATGCTCTATTATATTGTACGGTAAAGATGTGCTGGTTATTTATTTTTCGTGGTAGCATGCTCTTTTTTTAGGGGACGGGGTAACAAGCTCTGGTTTATTCGTAGAATACATGCTAACTGCTTAGACGCGCATGCATGCGTGCATGCATGTATGTTCATGACCACTTAACACGTGCTACATCAACACTAAGAATCAGTACGACAATATCAATTATTCGAATATGGCGATCGTACAGATAGAAATAGCACAAGCAACAAGAATGAGACTCAAACTTGGCTAGTACTCGAAAAACAACTACTGCAAACGCAAACGTCTAGGAACGTATGCGCATGTGCAAACTGGACTAAATCAGCATGCATGTTACGATCAGCTCTACTTTGGCCCAACTAGGATATCTACTAACCAAGCTAACCTAATTAAGAAGTATGCATCTCGATAACAAATAATTGCACTTGGCCTGGTTGTTCGCCTCGCGCTGCATGTAGCAGAGGTTGCGGGTTCGAAACCCCGTGTACACATTTCTTTTAATTCTCACTTATTTCTTGCAGCCACTGACACGTGGGTCTCATACGGATGTATACCGGCGGTTTGACTCAGTCCGCACAACCCGTGGGATTGATGCTGACGTGGCAGTGGCGGCATACAAGCTACATACACGAGGCGTATAGCCAGGACCGCTGTTGCAACCTCAGGGACCGTATACACACCGTATTTGCATGTATGAGGACTGCATTGAAGCACTTTCTGACTATGAGGACCATGTTAGACATCACCTGCAAGTACAAGGACTAAACGTGCAATTATCTCGACCAGACACACACACGCATGCTCTAGGTGGAGTATTTGTTCGTACCACACCTTTCGTCCAACCTTCCCCGTATGATTACCAATCACCTTACTTTACTTATAACATGGACAAATTCCACTGCAATTTAGTTAGCAAAGTTCTCATTAAAATATGACGCAAATCACGAGCAGGAATTGAGAAATTTTTATTTACACAATCACATTAATATGGTCAGGTAAATCACAAGCTAACGTACCATTGTACTAATATTTATATCCCGTTGCAAAAGGTGGAGTACATATCCGAATAGTAGAGGCGCACACACACACTCTATCAAATCGATATCATTGGATTCATCATTGCATATATTTTCACATCATATAAATTTGTCACTGTAAATGTTCATATTGTTTTCTACAAACTTGGTCAAACTTTACAAAGTTTGACTTCAGTCAAAGCTATTATGCGGAGTAAATAAAAATGGAGGGAGTGCTATCTTAGGGTTGACCGGTCACTGCCCGCGGACGTGCCCGGGCGGTGGAAGAGGAAGGAGGAGAAGCGAGCTGTGGAGTACACTAGCTGCAGCACAAGCTCCAAGGAACTTTTGTGCCACACAATGCATATTTAACTACTAGCATTACGTACACCCAGGCCTTTAGGTTGCATGTAGATGACATGGCTACAACATGCAGGCTGACAGCCTACCGCTCCGCCTTGCATGTTTTTTTTATTTTTGCCACGCAAGATTTGCATGCAGGCATGTCACGCACGAGAGAGTATCTACTGTTACCGAGGCTTAGGTGGTACCATGATACGGGCTCCTGTGCATTTTTGCAAATGTTGCAGAGTTACCGGGAGCCGTTCGATCTTAGAATCTGACAACCCAGAAGCCCGTATCATGGTAGCACCTAAGACTTGGTAGCACTAGATATTTTCCGTGTCACGCACGTAGTTGTCGAAGTCGTGCTCGAAAAAGGGCGACGAGGTCCGCTAGTCTGCATTGGTTGGTGCGCCCGAAAAACAAACCAATCCCAGTCGCCGTAAATGTTGTGCGTGCTTTAATTACGGGAAGGTGGATAGACGTGAACGTGCCGGACAACGAACCGCCCGCCGGCTCCCTGATCTCAAATATAAACCGCACTAGCGCACTACTGCTAATGCGCACCCACAGAACATCCTTTCCGAAGGGACGAAGCCCTGCGGTTACCATCTCCTCTCGTCTAAACCAGTTCCCAAAGGGAGAAGGCAGTTCGTCGCCATTGCTATGGATTCCCAAGGCGGTGGTGTTTCTCGTCATCGTCGAGGTTGGGAGACCTTGGACGATGATGCTTTGGGGGAAATCGTAAGTCACTCCAACTTCCTTACATTCGCAAGACTTAGCGGTGCTTGCACCAAATATTTTAAGACGGTGCGTAAATATGCGTGGGAGAAGGCCATGCTAGTTGGTCTGCCATGCATCCTTGAGGACGAGCATGTTTCCTGGGGGGTCTCTCTAGCACGGCGTGGCCGTAGTTGCAAGTTGACGCCCCTTGAGATGCCGACGTTGAGGGGCACTCGGATTTTGTCCGATGAGCAGGTCAGTGATGAGTTTGATCACGTAAATGTATTCTAAAGACTACTTCCGTGTTCCATTTCATAATTACCCCGCTGCCCACTGTTGCACAGATTAGGCTTGGTGCCAATGGAGATTGGCTTGCATACGTACGGGAGGGTACCAACATCAATTTGCACAACATTCACACCGGTGAGACCGTTCCCGTTGAACCTTTGTCCAGCATTGGGATTGGCCATCCAATGGGGCACCTCCTGAATTGGTACAATGGAACCACGGTGAGTTTGAGGAAGATAGCAATCCCGGAAGCCCCGACAAGGTCGTGCGGCAACAAAGATTACTCTCTCATCGCGGTGATCGACATCGCGATTGCTTTCACAAAACATCCTGCAAGTAGCTGTCAAAGCTGGACCATGCTGTCTGCGGCCAATTTGTTGCCATACGAGTACGAAGACGTTGTGTCGGGGAGATAACCCCCGGGTAGGCAACCAAATCCGGAGCTCCTTTCAAAACTTCGGGGCAGCCCGTGCCCCTCCAATCCGGCTGGCCGTCCGGCCAGCTTCCCAACGCTGGCCGGCCGGGCTCGGCCCCGTGCCGAGTCCGGCTGGCCGCTAGCCGGCTGGAGACGGGTCAGCGGCCGTCCCATCGCTCCGTACGGCAAGACGGATCTCCACGGCGGGAGAGTGTGGCTACAGCACCGCGAACCCAGAAGAGCATGGCTACAGTGCCGCCAAACCCGCTGACCCGGGCGACCGACGTCAGCGCGACGAGCCACCGTAGCCCCACGACGCCAACCACTCCGTGACGCACGAGGCGACGGGCCACAGTGCCGAGAAGCCGGCGGGTCCCGCAGCCGGCGGGCCCCACTGCCGGCTTCAGACGCCGACATCCGGGTCCCGCCCGGGTGTAGTTTTACCAATGTAACCCTGGGGGTCGGGCTATAAGACCCCCCAGGAGGCCTCCATGCAGAGGCGACGGAGACTCTTAGCACACACCCGCACACACACTCACAGGAGAGGTAGAACGGCGGCCTAGCCCCTTCTTCCACCTCCACCCAAACAGCTCCAGGAGCAACCTTGTAGCCCTTGTGCCCTCATACTACATTCGACATGATTAGGGGTGTTACCTCTCCGGAGGGCCCCGAACCTGGGTACGTCTTGTGTCCTGCACTCACGCGTACCGACCTCGCTTCCGGAACCCACCGGTGTCCTCACGCAGCCCCCACTTTTAGCCATCTCATGGCATCTGCCGTGATTTCACCACGACAGTTGGCGCCCACCGTGGGGCTGCTTGCGGCATCGGCCGGAGTCAAGTTCTGGACAAGGCCCTTCACTAGCTCCGGCGAGCGCATTGCGCACAGCTTGGTCCGCGCGCCTTGCGTGGCCAACCCGGCCGGCTGCGACGCAGCGCCAGGCGCAGACGCCGCCTGCCCCGCAGGTTGCTCCATCCTCCCCTTCGGCGCGCTGCGCATCTTCGTCGCGCTCATCCCCGACGAGTACCCTAGCGAGGTACACAGCTTCACCGACTCGCCCGTCCCCGTTAGCTGCGTCATCTCCGACAACGTCGCGGATCTCTGCACCCGCGCGGAGGTGCTGACCATCGGCGCCAGCTCCGGCTCCTCGTGCAGCAAGGAGAAGGCCGCTGCGGCCGCGGCTGCGGCCCAAGCCCGCCGTGTCGACCCGCTTCGCGAGACGATCCAGACCCTGCAAGCCCCCATCACGCCCGACGCCGACCCGGCGGCCGTGGTGGCTCAGCTCGACGAGAACCATCAACAACTGCTGGACGAGGCCACAACGCTTGCGGCAACGCGGCGCCGGCTGGAGTCCGCCCAGTGGGAGTATGACAACGTCCACGGCTTCACGCCGGCCCCTGCTGAGCCCAGCCAGGTTGCGGAGGTGCGATTCCGTGGAGGCGCCATCGGCTGTGCGCTAGGTGCAGGCCGACCCATCTACGACACCCCTAACAAGAACATGCTTGCGGCGCAGGCGGCCATGGCTGATCTTGAGTTCCTGGAGGGCGAGGAGCTCCTGCAGCAGCAGCACCAGCAGCGCGTTCGTGACCTCATCACCGTGGTGAACGAGCAACAGAAGCGTTTCGGTCCGACCCTGCCCGCCGCCTCCGCCTCGGGGAACACCGCGGACCCGGAGAGGGCCCTTCGGGACACGCAGCAGGTGTCTTCCCCTACCATTAGCACCAACCGCTCTGGCCGGCGCAGGGCAAGCCAGAGCCGGCACAACCGCGCCGCGACGGCCGGCGACGGCATCGCCGACGAGACGGCCGGTAACGACCGGGTCCAGTAGCCGGAGCTTCCTGCCCCGCCGCCTCGGCGGCCCTAGCCGGCTTCCGCCGGCGTAGTGGCACGCGGCCCCGTCGCCAACCGGCTGGGCCCCCGCGAGCCCTACGATGAAAACGATGCCCGCCATCGCATCGACCAGCTGGCGCGGTCCACGGCCCTTGAGGAGGAGAGTCCGTTGGCACCGCCTGTTTCGGGCCACGCATCCGCGAGGAGCCCTTTCCCAAAGGGTTCACGCTGGCCCGCGACACCCCCAAGTACAGCGGCATCACCAAGCCAGAAGACAGACTGACTGACTACACCACGGTTGTCGGCATAGCCGGCAGCAACAGGCGTGTGGCGGTCCGCTACGTCCCCCTCATGCTGCTCGGCTCGGCCCGGACATGGCTTAACAGCCTGAAGGCCGGCAACGTGAACTCCTGGTTGGACTTCGAGTAGGCGTTTGTGCGCAACTTCACCAACACGTACAAGCGTCCGGGTCGCCCTCGCCAGCTCTCCATGTGCGTCCAGGGCTCGGACGAGCCCCTTCGCGACTTCCTCACGCGGTGGACGGAGTTGCGCAATTCCTGCGAGGGGGTCCACGAGGTGCAGGCCATCCAGTACTTCGTCGACGGGTGCCAAGATAGCACCCTGCTCAAGCACCGGTTGATGTGCGACGAGCTGGACACCTTGGCGGGGGTCATGGCCGTGGCGGACAAGTACACCACTACCGACTCCGCAATGCGTGTGAAGATCTCGGTCAACGCATCCGGCAAGCCTATCCCGGCCCAGCCAGCCAAACCTCGGCCGGCTGGCGACAACAACCAGCACCGGCAAGACAACAACAACAACAAGCAGAAGGGCAAGCAACCGCCCGCCCCCCGCTACAACAACTAGCAAGTGGCCGCTGTGGCAGAGGAGCAGCCGGCCGAGCAAGGCGGCGGCAAGCGCCAGCGCACCAGCAAGATGGCCTGGCAGCCCAAGCTCTCCTTCGAGAAGATGCTCGACGCCCCCTGCAAGCACCACAGCGGCACGAAGCCATCCACACACATGCTCCAGAACTGCAGCATCACCCAGCGCCTGATGCGTGGCGACCTTCCACCTCCGCCACCCGGCCCCGGCCCGCAGCTTCCGCCGCCTCCCCCGCCACCTCCGGCAGCCAGCGCCCTCGCCAACAATGCCTACCCTCAGCAGGACGCGGCCTACATCGTCTCCACCAGCAAGGGCGATGACAAGCACAACAAGCGCAAGTACCAGCATGAGGTGAATGCCGTTGTCCCCCCGGTCCCCTAGTTCATGCACTGGTCCGACCATCCCATCAGCTGGACCTGGGAGGACCACCCGGCCGTGATGCCCACGCCGGGTGGCTACGTGCTCGTCCTTGACCCCACCTTCATCGCTGAGAAGCGCACCTGCCACTTTTCACAGGTGCTGATCAATGGCGGCAGCAGCATCAACATCCTCTACCGCGACACCATGATCAAGCTTGGCATCGAGGAGAGCCAGCTGCAGCCCACCCGGACGGTGTTCCACGCCATCGTGTCGGGCGCCTCTTTCTCCCCATCGGCAAGATCCGACTGGACGTGCTATTCGGCACCAGCGCCCACTTCTGCCGCGAGCCGATCTGGTTTGAGGTGGTCGACCTGGCCATCCCCAACCACGCGCTTTTGGGCCGGCCCGCCTTGGCCAAGTTTATGGCGGTCCCCCACTACGCCTATCTCAAGATGAAGCTACCGGGTCCCAAGGGCATCATCGCCATCACAGGCAACTACAAGAAGTCCCTGGAGTGCGCCCAAGCCGGCTCGAAGCTGGCCGAGTCGCTGGTCATTGCCGAGGAGAGGCACCAGCTCGACCGGCTTGTCGCGCTGGCTGGCGAGCAGCCGGCCATGCCAGCTCAGCTCAAGCAACCGGCCGACGAGGCATCCTTCAAGCCGGCCAAGATCACGAAGAAGATTTCGCTTGACCCGTCCAACCCCAACTCCAGCGAGTACGTTGTCGTGGGCACCGGCCTCGACAGCAAATAGGAAGGCGAGCTCATCGACTTCCTCCGTGAGAATCGGGACATCTTCGCATGGTCCCCCAAAGACATGCCGGGTGTTCCGAGGAAGTTCGTCGAGCACAAACTCCACGTCCGGCCGGATGCCAAGCCGGTCCGGCAGCCGCTATGCCGCTTCTCCGAGGAGAAGCAAAGAACCATTGGCGAGGAGATCGCCCGGCTGCTCGCAGCCAGGTTCATCATGGAAGTGTTCCACCCCGGGTGCCTGGCCAACCCAGTCCTCGTTCTGAAGAAGAACAGCACCTGGCGCATGTGTATCGACTACACCAGCCTGAACAAGGCCTGCCCCAAGGACCCGTTTGCCCTACCCCGGATCGACCAAGTCATCGACTCCACTGCCGGCTGCGAGCTCTTGTCCTTCCTGGACGCCTACTCCGGCTACCAGCAGATCAAGCTGGACCCGATGGATGCCCTCAAGACGTCCTTCATCACCCCCTTTCGGGGCGTATTGCTACATCACCATGTCGTTCGGCCTGAAGAACGCCGGCGCCACCTTCCAGCGCTGCATGCAAAAGTGCCTCCTGCCACAGATTGGCAGGAATGTGCACATCTACATCGACGACATCATGGTGAAGACCAAGCAGCACCTCAGCCTCTTGGAGGACCTCGGAGAGACATTCGCCAATCTGCGCCAGTTCCAGATCAAGCTCAACTCGGAGAAGTGCGTCTTCGGCATTCCGGCTGGCCAACTCCTTGGGTTCCTCGTCTCGGAGCACGACATTGAGGCCAATCCGGAGAAGATCAAGGTGATCGAGCGCATGCGCAAGCCGGCTCATCTGCGCGACTTCCAGAAGTTCACCGGCTGCTTGGCCTTTCTTAGCCGGTTCGTCAGCCGACTGGGGGAGAGGGCCCTGCCTCTGTATCAGCCGATGAAGAAGACGATGCCCTTTGAGTAGTCCGACCAGGCGGACGAAGCCTTCCGTGACCTCAAGCGCATGCTCTCCACCGCACCCGTCCTGGCCGCGCCGGCTGAGAAGGAGCCGCTCCTGATGTACATCGAGGCAACCACTCGCATGGTCAGCGTGGTCCTGGTGGTCGAGTGCCCTGAGCAGGGCAAGGCGCAGCCGGTCCAGCGCCCTGTGTACTAACTGAGCGAGGTCCTCTCCACCTCCAAGCAGAACTACCCCCACTACCAGAAGATGTGCTATGGCGTGTACTTGGCCGCCAAGAAGCTGAAGCAGTACTTCCAGGAGCACGTCATCACCATGGTGAGCACGGCTCCCGTCGGCGAGATCATAGGCAGCCGAGATGCCTCCGGCCGGGTCGCCAAGTGGGCCATCGAGCTCGCCGGCCACACCATCCTCTACGAGCCTCGCACCGCCATCAAGTCGCAGGCACAGGCTGACTTCCTCGTCGATTGGGCGGAGACCCAGTACTTGCCGTTGGCTCCCAACTCGACGCACTGGCGCATGCACTTCGACGGCTCGAAGATGGTCTCCGGCTTGGGAGCCGGCATCGTGCTCTCCTCCCCCAAGAACTACCGGTTGCGCTACGCGCTCCAGAGCCACTTCGCCGCCTCCAACAACGTCGCCGAGTACGAAGCCCTCATCCACGGCCTCCGGCTGGCCAAAGAAATCGGCATCCGGCGCATACTCTACTACGACGACTCTGACCTGGTGGTCCAGCAGGTCTCTGGCGAGTGGGATGCCAGGGACGCCAACATGGCCAGCTACCGCAACCTGGTCCAGCAGTTGACCGGCGGTTTCGATGGCTGTGAGTTCCTCCACGTCCCTCGAGCCGAGAACAAGGTGGCAGATACACTTGCCAAGATCGACTCCTCCCGGCAAGCCATCCCAGCTGGCATCTCCCTCGAGCACTTGTCCAAGCCCTCCATCAAGCCGTCTCCAGATTTGGAGTCCATCTTCGTCCCGGCCGACCCGACGGTCCCTACCTCCGGCTCAAGGGCTGCCGGCTTTGGCTCGGGTACTGTCGGCTCTAGCTCGGGGACTGGCGGCTCCGGCTCGGGGACTGCCATTCTGGTCCTGGGGGTTGCCGTCTCTGGCCCAGCCCCGAGGGCTACCACCCCAGTCCCGGGGACTGCCGGCTCCGTCCCACCGCCTCTCGACCTGGCCAGTCCTGTGCAAGCTACCGTCTTCACGGTGGTGGAGGCACCATCCTGGGCGCAACTGATCCTCACCTTTTTGGTGAGTGGCGAACTCCCTCGAACGAGGTCGAGGCCCGGCAAGTGTACCACCGGGCCTCCGCCTACAACATCATCAACAACGAGCTCGTCAAACGAAGCACAACCGGCGTCTTCCAGCGCTGCATCGAGACGGACATGGGCCTCGAGATCCTGCGCGACATCCACCAGGGCGAGTGCGGGCATCATGCCGCCTCCCGGTCCCTGGTGGCCAAAGCCTTCCGCCACAGTTTCTACTGGCCGACTGCTCTGAAGGATGCAGAGCAGCTGGTCCTCAAGTGCAAGGGTTGCCAGCACTTCAAGGCCCAGAGCCACCAGCCGACTGTGGCTCTCCAGACCATCCCCATCGCGTGGCCCTTTGCCGTCTGCGGCCTCGACATGGTGGGACCCTTCAAGACCGCTCGGGGCGGCATGACGCACCTGTTGGTGGCCGTCGACAAGTTCACCAAGTGGATTGAGGCAAGGCCGATCAAGAAGCTCGACGGTTCAACAGCCATCAAGTTCATCAAAGACATCGCTGTCCGCTACAGCGTCCCCAACAGCATCATCACCGATAATGGCACCAACTTTGCCAAAGGCGCACTGGCTCGTTACTGCTCCGTCTCCGGCATTCGGCTTGACCTGGCCTCCGTCGCACATCCCCAGTCGAACGGCCAGGCGGAGCGAGCAAATGGCCTCATCCTAGCCGGCATCAAACCGTGACTCATCGAGCCGCTCGTGCGATCACCCGGCAGCCGTCCTATGGAGTCTTCGGACCACGCCCAACCGGTCAACCGGCTTCACCCCCTTCTTCCTCGTCTATGTGGCTGAGGCGGTCATCCCCACGGACCTTGAGTTTGACTCGCCTCGGGTCACCATGTACACGGAGGCGGAAGCCAAAGCAGCACGCGAAGACGGCGTCGACCTACTCGAAGAGGCACGCCTGCTGGCCCTCATCCGGTCGGCCATATACAAGGAAAACCTGCGCCACTACCACAGCAAGAAGATCAAGCCCCTCGCTTTCCGCAAGGGCAACCTCGTACTCCGGCTGGTCCAGCGGACAGCTGGCCAGCACAAGCTATCCTCCCCATGGGAGGGCCCTTTCATCATCAGCAAAGCCCTGCGCAACAACGCGTACTACCTCATCGACGCGCAGAAGAAAAACAAATGCAAGAGAGATGCCTCCGGCGAAGAGATAGAACGCCCCTGGAATGCGAAGCTACTCCGTCTGTTTTACAGTTGAACCGTGTATGTATGTATCGCTACCTGATACGTCCAATTTGCATCATGATTTCCTATGAATAATTATTATGTTTTTAATCATTATTTCACTTTATGGTATAATTCTTATGCCTTTTCTCTCTTATTTTGCAAGATTTACAAGAAGAGGGAGAATGCCGGCAACTGGAATTCTGGACCTGAAATGGCCACATCAGAGATACCTATTCTACAGAGCTCCAATTGACCTGAAATTTCACCGATATTTTTTATTGAATATATAAAAAATACTGGAGAAAAGAAATACCAGAGGGGACCCACCAGTTGCCCACAAGGCAACAGGGCGCGGCACCCCTGGGCGCGCCCTGATGCCTTGTGGGGGCCCTGGTTGGCGTTTGGCCCCCTCCTTCTGCTATATGAAGCCATTTGCCCTAGAAAAAAAATGAAGAGAAGACTTTCGGGACAAAGCGCCGCCGTCTCGAGGCGGAACCTGGGCAGGAGCACTTTTGCTCTCCGGTGGAGCAATTCCGCCGGGGATACTTCCCTCCGAGAGGGGGAAATCGAAGCCATCGACATCACCAACGATCCTCTCATCGTGGGAGGACCAATCTTCATCAACATCTTCACCAACACCATCTCATCTCAAACCCTAGTTCATCTCTTGTATTCAATCTTTGTCTCAAAACCTCAGATTGGTACCTGTGGGTTGCTAGTAGTGTTGATTACTCTCTGTAGTTGATGCTAGTTGGTTTATTTGGTGGAAGATTATATGTTCAGATCCTTAATGCTATTCAATACCCCTCTGTTCTTGAACATGAATATGATTTGTGAGTAGTTACTTTTGTTCTTGAGGACATGGGAGAAGTCTTGTCATAAGTAATCATGTGAATTTGGTATTCGTTCGATATTTTGATGATGTGTATGTTGTTGATTCCCTTAGTGGTGTCGTGTGAACGTTGACTACATGACACTTCACCATCTTTGGGCCTAAGGGAATGCATTGTGGAGTAGTAATTAGATGATGGGTTGCTAGAGTGACAGAAGCTTAAACCCTAGTTTATACGCTATTCCGTAAGGGGCTGATTTGGATCCATATGTTTAATGCTATGGTTAGAGTTATCTTAATTCTTCTTTCGTAGTTGTGGATCCTTGCGAGAGGGGGTCATCATAAGTGGGAGGCTTGTTCAAGTAAGAACAGCACCCAAGCACCGGTCCACCCACATATCAAATTATCAAAGTAGCGAACGCGAATCAAACCAACATGATGAAAGTGACTAGATGAAATTCCCATGTGTCCTCGAGAATGCTTTACTTACTATAAGAGATCATTCCAGCTTGTCCTTTGCTATCAAAAGGATTGGGCCACCTTGCTGCACTCTTTGTTACAATTGCTACTTGTCACTTGTTACAAATTATCTTGCTATCAAACAACTCGTTACCGATAATTTCAGTGCTTGCAGAAAACACCTTGCTGAAAACCGCTTGTCATTTCCTTCTGCTCCTCTACTTCCTTTTTATTTTTCTCTTTTGTAAGCATCTTGTGTTGGGGAAAGATCTAGGCATATATATCCAGTTGGATATGAGTGATCATGAGTTATTATTGTTGACATCACCCTTGAAGTGAATAAGTTGGGAGGCGAACTCACAAGCCCCTATCTTTCTATGTGTCTGGCTAAAACTTTTTGCTCCATATATATGTCGTGAGTGTTAGCAATCATAGAAGACTAAATGATGGTTGAGTATGTGGACTTGCTAAATTGCTCTTACATGAGACCCTTCCTAAAAATATGATGAATTGCAATTGCATTGTTGACTGAGAACATAGTTTGTTAGTTTTCAAGAAAGTTTATGCCTTATACTCCATTGTTGTGATGAATTGTTACTTGCTCATGAGAAGTTTATGATAATAAATATTGCTGTTATAATAATGATCATGATGCTGCTATGTCCGTATTTTGTTTTTATCGACACCTCTCTCTCTCTCTAAACATGTGGACATGATTATCAATATCGGTTTTCGCTTGAGGACAAGCGAGGTCTAAGCTTGGGGGAGTTGATACGTCCATTTTGCATCATGTTTTGCTACTGTTATTTATAGTGTTTTTAATCAATATAACACTTTGTGGAGCAATTCTAATGCCTTTTCTCCCTTAATATGCAAGATTTACACAAGGAGGGAGATTGCCGGCAGCTGGAATTCTAGACCTGAAGAAGCTATGTCAGAGATACCTATTCTACACATCTCCAAATGAGCTGAAATTTTACGGAGATTTATTTTGGAATAAATAAAAAATACTGGAAGCAAGAAGTACCAAAGGGGGCCACCCAGGTGTCCACGAGGCACCAGGGCGCGCCACCCCCCCAGGCGGGCCCTGGTACCTCGTGGGGCCCCTGGCCAGCCTCTGGCCCCCATTTTCTGGTATATAAGTCCATTTGCCCTAGAAAAAATATAGAGAAGACTTTCGGGACGGTGCGCCGCCGTCTCGAGGCGGAACTTGGGCAGGAGCACTTTTGCTCTCCGGCGGAGAGATTCTGCCGGGGATACTTCCCTCCGGGAGGGGGAAATCGTCGCCATCGACGTACCAGCGATCCTCTCAGCGTGGGAGGACTAATCTTCATCAACATCTTCACCAGCACCATCTCATCTCAAACCCTAGTTCATCTCTTGTATTCAATCTTTGTCTCAAAACCTCATATTGGTACTTGTGGGTTGCTAGTAGTGTTGATTACATCTTGTAGTTGGTGCTAGTTGGTTTATTTGGTGGAAGACTATATGTTCAGATCTATTAGGCTATTCAACACCTCTCTGATCTTGGACATGAATATGATTTGTGAGTAGTTACTTTTGTTCTTGAGGACATGGGAGAAGTCTTGTCATAAGTAATCATGTGAATTTGGTATTCGTTCGATATTTTGATGATATGTATGTTATTGCTTCCTTTAGTGGTGTCGTGTGAACGTCGACTACATGACACTTCACCATCTTTGGGCCTAAGGGAAGGCATTGTGGAGTAGTAATTAGATGATGGGTTGCTAGAGTGACAGAAGCTTAAACCCTAGTTTATGCGCTATTCCGTAAGGGGCTGATTTAGATCCATATGTTTCATGCTATGGTTAGAGTTATCTTAATTCTTCTTTCGTAGTTGCGGATGCTTGTGAGAGGGGGTAATAATAAGTGGGAGGCTTGTTCAAGTAAGAACAACACCCAAGCACCGGTCCACCCACATATCAAATTATCAAAGTAGCGAACGCGAATCAAACAAATATGATGAAAGTGACTAGATGAAATTCCCATGTGTCCTCGAGAACGCTTTGCTTATTATACGAGTTCGTTCCGGCTTGTCCTTTGCTACAAAAAGGATTAGGCCACCTTGCTGTACTTTTTTTACCGTTACTACTTGTTACTTGTTATTAATTATCTTGCTATCAAAACTATCTGTTACCGCTACTTTCAGTACTCGCAGAGAATACCTTGCTGAAAACCGCTTGTCATTTCCTTCTGCTCCTCATTGGGTTTGATACTTTTACTTATCGAAAGGACTACGATTGATCCCCTATACTTGTGGGTCATCACTACCCCTTTTGGAAGTTAATAAAAGCAGCAGGTCCCCCGAACGATACTCGGGGGCTACCTTTTCATCTCTGTCGAGCTATACTTTCTCTTGCGTACTTTACCGCATTTGCCCCCCTCCCGCCAGGTCGGCACGTCCGGCTTGGGGGCTCGGGGGCTCACCGGCTAGCCCGCACCCTACTTTTCTGAAGCTGGCCGAGTAGCGTGCGCACCGCCGAAGCCCTCTCTCTGCCATAAGCCACAGACCGGCTCCCGGCTGTCCGGCTGGCAAGAGCCAAAGGCTGAAAGCATCCTCACGCGAAAGGAGGCCAAGGACGAGCGTTCGGCTCAGCCAACCCGGCCCTCTCTTTCACTCATCGCCGCACAGACCGGCTACGCTCCAGCCGGCTTCCCCGCCTGCAGCCAGCCGGCCCAGTGGGTGTTTCGCTTGCGCTCAAATCCTAAAGCCTAAGTACCGTGCGCTCTCTTTCGAGTCCGGCTCCCCGTCCCAACTACAGACCGGGTCCTGGCTGTCCGGCTGGCGGGGAGGAGGTCAAGAAGGGGAGGGAACAAGAAAACGGCCTAAGGAAATAAGCAAGAGCGAGCCGCCAAACGGCAAAGACAAGCATACATAAAAACAAACATGCATATATACATAGCAAAGGCCCACGGCCAATAGTTCATTACATAAACTTACACCCAGTGGGTGGACCTGCCAACTAACGAACAATTCGAGTTCAAAAAACAAAAGTACAGGAAAGATAAAAAGCCCTATGAGGCGGCCTCGTCGGCTTCGCTCTGTGCCGGATCCTCCGTGGCGGTGGTGTCGTCCAAGTCGGCGGCATCGTCGTCCGCCCCGGCTCCCGTCTCGGCAGAGCTACCCTCTGGGTCCCCGAGCGCTAGGCCAAAATCGTCGGCAGGAAGCTTCGTGCCGTCTGGCGCCCGCTCCGGCACGAACTCGTCGTGTAGGGTGAACGACGCAATGTCGCTGGCCTGCACGGCGATAGGCGTTGCCCGCTCCGCCAAGTCCGCCTCCACCCCGGCCCTCCGCGCGCGCAGCTGGTCCAAGCGGATGCTCGGGTACCAGGACAGCACAAACCCGAGCGCCATCTCCGCGCCGGCCCGGGCTGCGGAGGCCCTCCACGCGCTGAGTCGTGCCGCGCCGGCTTCCAGCCACCGCGTCAGCTGGCTGACGGTGGTCGGCACCACCGCAGCCGGCCATAGAGCAGCCACCATCGATAGGCCGGCTTCAAAAAGCCGGTTCATGTCGTGCTCCACCGCCTCCAGGCGGGCCTTGGCAGCAACGGTGATCTCCGCCACCGTCCAGGTGGCGTACTCCTCGACGTCGGCTCCCGCCACCCTCTGCTCCTGCCGGTGGGGGTTCACCGCCTCCTCGGCCGGCACTTGGGTCTCAGGGAAGATCCCTGGAGAAGAAAGGAAGAAGATCGATCAAAAGGCCGAAGGGCCGGAACTAGAAAGAAACATAGACAAAAACAAAGTGAAAACACTTACTTGTGAGGAGCTAGTTGATGTACAGTGCCTCCTGTAGCATTTCTCGCTCCCTCGCCGCCAACGCGCTGGCGCTACGATCACGGGTCGCCTTGGGCTGGGCGACCTCCTCGACGGCTTTCTTCGCCCCCTCCTCCTTCCGCCCCACTGCTTGGCGGTGCTCCTCCGCGAGCCGGTCCAGCTCGGCCTTGTGGGCGGCTGCGGCCTTGCCCCTCTCCTGGACCGCCTGGGCCGCCTCCTCCTGTAGCCGGTCGCGCTCTGCAGCCGCCTGGTCATGGAGCTGGCCAGCTTAGGCCAGCTGGCGCCAGAGCCCCTGCATCTCGACCGGGTCAACGACGGCGGCTGCGTGGCCGGATCCGGGTCCCGGTCAGAAGCCGGACAATAAAAGAAGAAGAAAGCAAAAGAATGAAGCAAGAAGATTCGACCCGGCTGCTGCGCAGCCGGCCCGACTCTCGGGGCTACACCCAGTGGGTGCGCTGGCACGCCCCCACTGGAAGCATGCAAAAATTACCTTTGGCCTGGCGGAGCTCCTCCTCCTTGGCCGCCAGCTGGGCCTTCACCGAGCGGAACCGGCCCAGGAGGCTGTTGTACACCGCCACCCGTTGGTCGTAGATGGACCGCAAGGAAAAGAATTAGCACAAGATGCCTGAGAAGGCCCGACCCGCCTGCTGCGCAGCCGGCCCGGGCCTCGGGGGCTACACCCAGTGGGCGCGCTGACGTGCCCCTACTGGAAAGCGACCAAGCCGGTCAGAAAGAAAAAAGAAGAATGCGACCGTGAAAAAGCATGAAGAATGATCAAGACTCACCACAACGGTCCGCTCCAGCTGTAGCAGCCGGGTGTTCTCCGCCTGGGCGAAGCCTTGCCACTGGCCGCGGTGGTCGCTGAACTGCAGCCGCAGGGCGTCCACCGCCACGTCCAGCTCGCTCCGGGGGGCTCCGCTCGTCGCCTTGCTGGTGCTCACCGCCCAGTTCCGCTGTGGACGGGCCGAGGACCCGGCGCTGGTCCCGCTACCCGCCGGTCTCAGCTCGAGACTGCGCCCCGCGGCTCGCGGTTCCATGGTCACCATGGCGCCAGAGCCCTCCGGTGCGGCGTTCGAGCTAGGGGACGGCGCCCCTCCTCCGCCTGGCACGGTCTCCGGCCCGTGGCCTCCTCCATCTCCGCGTCCGGCCTCGTCGGTCGGGTCAGCAGCCGGCGGCACCACCGGGTCGGCCATCTGGTCGGCGTCCGGCTCATGATCGCCAGTCTCGCCGCAGTCGGCTGCCTCCTCGGCAACGCGGGTGTCCGCCTCTGCCCGACGGGGCAAGTCGTGCACCGGTTTGGAGCGGTGCTCTGGAACCAGCGACGGTGGTGGCGAGCTCGTCTGCCAGGCCGGCCACTCGGGCCCCTCGGCGGCCCTCCTCTACCACCGTGGCCTCAGCCATGACGCCGGTGCACGCCTTGGCCGATGCCTCAGCCATCTCCTTCTCGGCCTCTGCCCGCGCCCTCCAGGCGTCCTTCTCGGCCACCTCCAGGGCGGTGCCGGTTTGGCGTTCCGCAAGCACCTCCTCGGTGGTCTCCACCACCTCGCGCTCCCCGTGCCGCTCCGGCCCCTCTGCCGGTTGGCCTCCTCCGTGGCCGCCGCTGCCACGGCAGCCTCCGCCAGCTCGAGTGTGTTCCTGGTCGGCGTGTGAAGGGGGTAAGGGGAAGGAAGACAACACAACAACGAGAAAGACAGACGAAACATAAAAGAAACTTACCCGATAACCGTGGGAATGGCGCGCTTCGGGCCCATTGACGGGGGCAGCCGGCGCTTCTTCGCCACAGTCTTCCTCACACCGTCCGGCTGTGCCCCGGCTGGGCATTTCACAGCCGGCCGCGCCTCGACCGGCTGCTTCCCGTGCGGCCGCCCCGCGGCCGCCTGCCCTTCAGATGAGGAGGCCTCGCCCACCTTTCGCAGCCGCCTCCTGGGGACGACGGAAGCATCCGCCTCCGCGGATGGTTGCGCTGCACCACGTGGCGCATTCGGATCATCCACGTCGTCGTCGGCCCACTCGCGCAAAGGATTCGAGGACAGGCACTCACCGGCTTGGCCGGATCCGCCGGCTCCATCGTTCTTGTGGCGGTCGCCGTCTCCGTCGCCTGCCCCCTCCACGCCCTCCTCATCCTCGTCTGAACCGTCCTGATCCGGCTGCAGGACCGGCCGGTTCGGCCCGTCGGCGGGTTGCTGGCTGGCAAAACGCTGCAGCTGACCCGGTGTGTCAGGGTGCAAGAAGAGAGAGCAGGCGGCGAAGTACAAGGACCAGGGACTCACCGCAGGCACGGGAGCCGCCCGGCTGTAGGGCTCCTTCCCGAAGCTCCACTCCTCCGCGTTCAGCCCAGCGCTGGAGATGCCGTTGACGCGGCCGACGATCTCGGCCCGCGTGAAGTCCCGTGTCGACATCCGGCAGGGGTCACATCGGCCGCTCATATCGCACATCCGGTGCGGGCGGCGCTGCAGCGGCAGCACCCGACGGGCGATGAAGGCGGCAATGAGGTCGGAGGGGTGGAGCCCCTCGTGGTCGGTGAGCTCCTTCAATCGGACGCAGATGTTCAGAACTTCCCCAGACGGCTGCCTAGGGTTGCGGCCCCAATTCTGCTTCTCCGACGGCGGCACGTTGTTGAAGGCAGGCAGATTGACATAGTCCTCCTCCGGATTGGTCTTCCTCACGTAGAAGAACGACTTTTGCCACTTCTTGGCCGAGTCCTCAAGGGGCACCTTGGGGTAGCCGCCACCCGGCCTGCCATAGATCACCGCCGCCCTGCAGGCGGACATGGCACCGGCGGCCGCCCCCTGCTGCTTGAGGTAGAAGAATCGACACCAAAGGTCGATGTAGGGGGGGGAGACCGAGGTAGCCCTCACAGAAAGCCATGAAGGCCGAGATCTGCACAACGGCATTGGCTCCGAGGTGGTGCGGCTGCAACCCGAAGAAATCGAGGAATTGGCGGAAGAACTCACTTGCGACGAGCCCAAATCCGCAGACGAAATGGGTGTAGAAGACGACGGACTCACTGTCCTGTGGCGCCGGGACGCGCTCTCGGCCAGGCGTGCGTGCCACCACTGCATCTGCTGGCGGCAGCCTCCGCGTGCGGAGGAGGTATGCTATGTCCTCCGCCGTCACGTCAGAGCCCTCCCAGGAGCCCTTTGGCCAAGCCATCGCGCGGACGTGGGAGCAGCGGTGGAACTGCTGGGGTTGGCGAATGCCGCTCCTCACGGGTCGGCGGCGCAGCACTGCGGTGGTTCGGGCATGCGCTGCTACGGCGGCGTGCAGCGTGGGCATACGCAAGAAGGAAGAAGCAGAGGTGAAGACGAAGCAACGGGAGGGGGCGAGAGTGCGAATGCCTCGGCCTCTCCCACCTCCCTTCCCATTTAAAGCCCGCGGCGGACGTGGGGGAGTTGGATCGTCTGCGCCCACATCTGTGCGTTTTCTAATTCATGCCCGGCTGGCAAACTACTATGGCGGGTGCCGACAGTTGCCCGCCATAGTTCACTTCCACATCTGTGGCGGGCGGCATTTTGGACCCGCCACAGCAATATTTGGGCACCCACGCGCCAAATGTTTTGAAATATTGTCAGATAGGGGTTGGCGGGTTCTGGAAGGCACTCGCCACAGCTATATTTGGTCCCATTGCCACCTCCCACGCTTATACTGGGGTGGCGGGCTACTCCGTGCGCCCGTCACTGCTACACACGACCTTACCTACCCCCCGCGCGGCAGTCAGATCTCATTCTAAACGCAAACTCTTTCTCCCTCCTCTCTCGCCGCCGCCAGCGTCATGGCGTCGTCCGTCGCCACCGGCGAGGTCGCCATCCGCCGTCTCGAACGGCGTCGAGGAGCCAATCTTTCCCGTCGCCCGCGCCGTCTGTCCCCGCCTCGAAGTTCATCCGCGTCGCCGTGCAACGCTACCTCGAACTACTTCCCCATGACCGTCGCCCGTGCCTTCCTCCGCATCCAACGTCGTCCTCATCCCCGTCGAACTCGCCGTCCGCCGACACCTTCGCCGACACCTCCGCCATCGATCTCCGCCTTGTCCAGCGCGCCGTCCGACTCTGGCCCGGTAAGCACACCTCCGTCGAACTTGTCGTATGGGCTTCATATGGATAGAAATATCCATACAACATTTTATTAGTGTAGTTAAAATGTACAACATATGAATTAAAATCGAGTACAACATTTTATTGGTGTAGCTAAAATCTGTTGTATGATGTACCATTGAATCTTCATAAGTGAATGTCTTAAAATTGAATGCGTGTGCTAGACAAAATGTATTACATATGGATGAGCATATGGTACATTAGTTTTTTCATGATGCAGGTGTATTCATAGTGAGAGCCAAAGTTTTTGCGAAGCGTGGATTAAGTTCCATTTCGCTTAATTTCTGGCACTCAATATGCCCAATTTCTATCAAAGGTCATGCTATTTTTTCTTCTAAATGTTATATCTAAATGTCAAATTGTTTAATGCGATTTAGATGAAGAAGCCACAACGCCTCGTTAGGACTCCTACAGCCGTAGATGGAATTCCTACTACCGTAGACATCATCACGAGGGTGGCTCAGTACACCAGGATCGTGCTCGCCTATGTCGAGAGTGCTCGAGCAGCCACCGAGAGCGCTCAGTCATATTCCGAGAGCTGATACGTCCATTTTGCATCATGTTTTGCTACTGTTATTTATAGTGTTTTTAATCAATATAACACTTTGTGGAGCAATTCTAATGCCTTTTCTCTCTTAATATGCAAGATTTACACAAGGAGGGAGATTGCCGGCAGCTGGAATTCTGGACCTGAAAAAGCTATGTCAGAGATACCTATTCTGCACATCTCCAAATAAGCTGAAATTTTACGGAGATTTATTTTGGAATAAATAAAAAGTACTGGAAGCAAGAAGTACCAGAGGGGACCACCCAGGTGCCCACAAGGCACCAGGGCGCGCCACCCCCCAGGCGTGCCCGGGTACCTTGTGGGGGCCCTGGCCAGCCTCTGGCCCCCATTTTCTGGTATATAAGTCCATTTGCCCTAGAAAAAATATAGAGAAGACTTTCAGGATGGTGCGCCGCCGTCTCGAGGCGGAACTTGGGAAGGAGCACTTTTGCTCTCCGGCGGAGAGATTCTGCCGGGGATACTTCCCTCCGGGAGGGGGAAATCGTCGCCATCGACATCACCAGCGATCCTCTCATCATGGGAGGACAAATCTTCATCAACATCTTCACCATCACCATCTCATCTCAAACTCTAGTTCATCTCTTATATTCAATCTTTGTCTCAAAACCTCAGATTGGTACCTGTGGGTTGCTAGTAGTGTTGATTACATCTTGTAGTTGATGCTAGTTGGTTTATTTGGTGGAAGATTATATGTTCAGATCTATTATGCTATTCAACACCTCTCTGATCTTGGACATGAATATGATTTGTGAGTAGTTACTTTTGTTCTTGAGGACATGGGAGAAGTCTTGTCATAAGTAATCATGTGAATTTGGTATTCGTTCGATATTTTGATGATGTGTATGTTGTTGATTCCCTTAGTGGTGTCGTGTGAACGTCGTCTACATGACACTTCACCATATTTGGGCCTAAGGGAATGCATTGTGGAGTAGTAATTAGATGATGGGTTGCTAGAGTGATAGAAACTTAAACCTTAGTTTATGCGCTATTCCGTAAGGGGCTGATTTGGATCCATATGTTTAATGCTATGGTTAGAGTTATCTTAATTCTTGTTTCTTAGTTGCGGATGCTTGCGAGAGGGGGTAATCATAAGTGGGAGGCTTGTTCATGTAAGAACAGAACCCAAGCACCGGTCCACCCACATATCAAATTATCAAAGTAGCGAACACGAATCAAACAAACATGATGAAAGTGACTAGATGAAATTCCCATGTGTCCTCGAGAACGCTTTGCTTACTATAAGAGATCGTTCTGGCTTGTCCTTTGCTATCAAAAGGATTGGGACACCTTGCTACACTCTTTGTTACTATTTCTACTTGTCACTTGTTACAAATTATCTTGCTATCAAACTATTCGTTACCGATAATTTCAGTGCTTGCAGAAAACACCTTGCTGAAAACCGCTTGTCATTTCCTTCTGCTCCTCATTGGGTTCGACACTCTTACTTATCGAAAGGACTACGATTGATCCCCTGTACTTGTGGGTCATCAAGACTCTTTTCTGGCACCATTTCTGGTGAGTGAATCGCCTCTGGTGAGTGGAATTTGGTAAGGAAACATTTATATTACGTGCTGAAATTTACTGTCATTTGTCACTATGGAAAGTAATCCTTTGAGGGGTTTGTTCGGGGTATCTTCACCTCGACCGGAAACACAAATAGTTGCTCCTCAACCTAATGCACCTACTAAAAATATTTATTATGAGATCCCTCCGGGTATGATAGAGAAACTGCTAGCTAATCCTTATGCAGGAGATGGAACGGTACATCCTGATATGCACTTGACCTATGTGGATGAAATTTGTGGATTGTTTAATCTTGCAGGTTTATCCGGAGATGGAGTTAAGAAGAAAGTATTCCCTTTATCTTTGGAGGGAAAGTCATTAATGAGGTATAGGCTATGTGATGATACTGATACATGGGACTGGAACCGATTGAAACTGGAATTCCATCAGAATTTTTATCCTGTGCATTCGGAATTATATATATAATTTTTGGCCTCATGAAGGAGAAAGCATCGCTCAAGCTTGGGGGAGGCTTAAGTACATAATGTACACATGCCCCAATCATGAGCTCTCCAAAGAAATTATCTTACAGAATTTTTATGCTTGGCTTTCTCATGATAATCAAACTACGCTCGATTCTTCTTCGACTGGCTCCTTTATGAAGAAAACTATTGAATTCAGATGGGATCTTCTGGAAAGAATTAAATGCAACTCTGAAGATTGGGAACTCGACAAAGGTAATGAGTCAGGTATAATACTTGAGTTCGATTGTGTTAAATCTTTTATGGCCACCGATGCTTTTCATAAGTTTAGCACTAAATATGGACTTGACTCTGAGATAGTGGCTTCCTTTTGTGAATCATTTTCTACTCATGTTGATCTCCCTAAGGAGAAGTGGTTGAAATATCATCCCCCTGTTAAATAAAAGACTGAGGAACCTGTTAGTGTTAAAGAGGAAACAATTGTTTACCATGTTGATCCAGTTGTGCCTGCTGCTTATATTGAGAAACCACCTTTTCCCGTTAGGATTAAGGAACATGCTAAAGCTTCAACTGTGGTTAACAAAAGTAATATTAGAGCACCTAGACCCTCTGAACAAATTAAAGTTGAACCTGATGTTGCTATGGTTAAAGATCTCTTAGTCGATAATATAGATGGGCATGTTATTTACTTTTGTGATGAAGCTGCTAGAATTGCTAAACCTGTTAGAAATGAACGAGATATGTTAGACAAGAACAAGCCCGTAGTTGGCATGCCTGTTATTTCTGTTAAGATTGGAGATCTTTGCTATCATGGTTTGTGTGACATGGGTGCCAGTGTGAGTGCTATTCCATTTTCTTTATATCAAGAAGTAATGCATGAAATTGCACCCGTTGAGATTGAAGATATTGATGTTACTATTAAGCTTGCGAACAGAGATACTATTGTACCACTTGGGATTGTTAGAGATGTTGAAGTCTTGTGTGGTAAAATCAAATACCCTACTGATTTCTTAGTACTTGGTTCACAACAAGATAATTTTTGTCCCATTATATTTGGTAGACCTTTCTTGAATATCGTTAATGCTGAAATTGATTGTGTTAAAGAAAAGGTTCGAGTCAAGTTTGGTGATATATCTCATGAATTTAATTTCTCCAAGTTTCGTAGACAACCTCATGATAAAGAATTGCCTAGTAAAGATGAAATTATTGGTGTTGTTTCTATTGCCGTACCTCCTACTGATCCGTTTGAACAATATTTGCTAGACCACGAAAACGATATGCATATGAATGAAAGAAATGCAATAGATAAGATGTTCTTTGATCAACCACCTATCCTTAAACATAATTTGCCTGTTGAAACTCTTGGAGGCCCTCCTCCACCTAAGGGTGATCCTGTATTTGAATTGAAGCAATTGCCTGATACATTGAAATATGCTTATCTTGATGAAAAGAAGATATATCCTGTTATTATTAGTGCTAACCTTTCAGCACATGAAGAAAAGAGATTACTAAAAACTCTGAGGAAGCACCGTGCTGCTATTGGATATACTCTTGATGATCTTAAGGGCATTAGTCCCACTCTATGTCAGCACAAAATTAATATGGAGCCTGATGCTAAACCAGTTGTCGACCACCAACGACGATTAAATCCTAAGATGAAAGAGGTGGTAAGAACCGAAATATTAAAACTTCTGGAAGCAGGTATAATCTATCCCATAGCTGATAGTAGATGGGTAAGTTCCGTTCATTGTGTCCCTAAGAAAGGAGGTATTACCGTTGTTCCTAATGATAAAAATGAACTCATTCCACAAAGAATTGTAACTAGTTATAGGATGGTAATTGATTTTAGAAAATTAAACAAAGCTACTAGAAAAGATCATTACCCCTTACCTTTTATTGATCAAATGTTAGAAAGATTATCTAAGCATACACACTTTTGTTTTCTAGATGATTATTCTGATTTTTCTCAAATACCCGTATCACAACCCGATCAAGAGAAAGCCACCTTCACTTGTCCTTTTGGAACTTATGCTTATAGACGTATGCCTTTTGGTTTGTGCAATGCACCTGCTACCTTTCAAAGATGTATGACTCCTATATTCTCTGACTTTTGTGAAAAGATTGTTGAGGTGTTCATGGATGATTTTTCCGTTTACGGAACTTCTTTTGATGATTGCTTAAGCAACCTTGATCGAGTTTTGCATATATGTGAAGAAACTAATCTTGTCTTGAATTGGGAGAAGTGCCACTTTATGGTGAATGAAGGCATTGTCTTGGGGCATAAAATTTCTGAAAGAGGTATTGAAGTTGATAAAGCTAAGGTAGATGCTATTGAAAAAATGCCATATCCTAAAGATATTAAAGGTATAAGAAGTTTCCTAGGTCATGCTGGTTTCTATAGGAGATTTATTAAAGATTTCTCTAAAATTTCTAGCCCTCTTACCAATCTTTTGCAAAAAGATGTTCCATTTGTTTTTGATGATGATTGTCTAGAAGCCTTTGAAACAACTTAAGAAAGCCTTAACCACTGCACCTATTGTCCAACCACCTGATTGGAACCTGCCTTTTGAAATTATGTGTGATGCTAGTGATTATGTTGTTGGTGCTGTTCTAGGACAAAGAGTTGATAAGAAATTAAATGTTATCCATTATGCTAGTAAAACTCTAGACAGTGCCCAAAGAAATTATGCCACTACTGAAAAAGATTTTCTAGTAGTTGTGTCTGCATGTGATAAATTCAGATCTTACATAGTTGATTCTAAAGTAACTGTTCACACTGATCATGCTGCTATTAAATATCTTATGGAGAAGAAAGATGCTAAACCTAGACTCATTAGGTGGGTTTTATTGCTACACGAATTTGACTTGCATATTACCGATAGGAAGGGAGCCGAGAATCCCGTAGCAGATAATTTGTCTAGAATGGAAAATGTTCTTGATGACCCACTACCTATTAATTATGATTTTCCTGATGAACAATTAACTGTCATACATGCTTCTCGTAATACTCCATGGTATGCAGACTATGCTAATTATATTGTTGCTAAATTTATACCACCTAGTTTCACATACCAACAAAAGAAAAAGTTCTTCTATGATTTAAGACATTACTTTTGGGATGACCCACATATTTATAAAGAAGGAGTAGATGGTATTATTAGACATTTTATACCTGAGCATGAACAGGAACAAATCCTACGGAAGTGTCATTCCGAGGCTTACGGAGGACACCATGCGGGAGACAGAACTGCACACAAGATATTGCAGTCTAGTTTTTATTGGCCTACTCTTTTCAAGGATGCTCATAAGTTTGTCTTATCTTGTGATGAATGTCAAAGAATTGGTAATGTTGGTAGACGTCAAGAAATGCCTATGAATTATTCACTTGCTATTGAACCATTTGATGTTTGGGGATTCAATTTTATGGGACCTTTTCCTAAATCCAATGGGTATTCTCATATTTTAGTTGCTATTGATTATGTTACTAAGTGGGTAGAAGCTATTCCAACTAGTAGCGTTGATCATAACACTTCTATTAAAATGCTTAAAGAAGTAATTTTCTCGAGGTTTGGAGTCCCTAGATATTTAATGACTGATGGTGGTTCACATTTTATTCATGGTGCATTCCGTAAATTGCTCGCTAAATATGATGTCAACCATAGAATTGCATCTCCCTATCACCCTCAAACTAGTGGTCAAGTTGAATTAAGCAATAGAGAAATAAAATTAATTTTGCAAAAAACCGTCAATAGATCTAGAAAGAATTGGTCTAAGAAACTTGACGATGCATTATGGGCTTATAGAACTACTTATAAAAATCCTATGGGTATGTCTCCTTATAAAATGGTTTATGGAAAAGCATGTCATTTACCTCTTGAGTTAGAACATAAAGCATATTGGGCAATTAAGGAACTAAATTATGATTTTAAACTTGCCGGTGAAAAGAGGTTATTTGATATTAGCTCATTAGATGAATGGAGGACCCAAGCTTATGAAAATGCCAAATTGTTTAAATAGAAAGTTAAAAGATGGCATGATAGAAGAATCCAAAAACGGGAATTTAAAGTAGGCGAGCAAGTTCTATTGTACAATTCTCGTTTGAGATTCTTTGCAGGAAAACTTCTCTCTAAATGGGAAGGACCATATATCATCGAAGAAGTTTATCGCTCCAGAGCCATCAAAATAAACAACTCCGAAGGTACTAATCCGAGAGTGGTGAATGGGCAAAGAATTAAGCACTATATTTCGGGTACCCCCATTAATGTTGAAACTAATATTATTGAAACAATTACACCGGAGGAATACATAAGAGAGACCTTCCGGAACACTCCAGAACCCTGAAAAGGAAGAGGTATGTGATACGGTAAGTAAACCAACTCCAAAAATTCCATAAAAATACTTTCTGTCAGTTTTGGAATATTAGAAAAAATACAAAAATAAGAAACAGCCGAGGGGACCCACCCGGTGCCCACGAGGCACCAGTGGCTCGTGGGCCTCACGTGAGCCTTCCCGACTCCGTTTTCTTCTGGATTACTTGTTTTGTAAGATAAAAAATCTTTATATATACTCCCAGACGTTTTGACCACCGTATCGGAGAAATCTCCTCTTTTCTTGTTTTGTGCTATTTTTCTGGCAGATCTAGATCGCTATGGCTCCATCAAGCTCTTCCAAGGAAAAGTTCTACGAGAAGGTCATCAACCCCTACCTACCGGAGGTGATGAAACACCCTCAAGCCATTGATATGCGTGAGGGGGTGCTTCATATCCGGGATGTTCAAGGACCCAAGAAAACCGGGAGCGTGGAGTCCAGGCTCGAAGCAGTGGAGCAGGAGATCTTCAAGTGCCAAGGGATGGTGGAACGTGGACTCAGCGCCAACCACTCCATGATCACGGAATTCACCCGTAATCACAAGGTGGAGGGCCAATCGATGGGGGACATCATCTTCAAGATTAATGAACGAATCGACTATCTCCAAGGCCAAATCTATGATCTTCAAAACCAAAATTTTGAGTATGAGGCAAGATTCAAAGGTATGAGTTTAGCTGCAAGTTTCAGGACTCCGAAGACTCGTTCATCTTTTTATGATGGGGAACCTATGCCATGGAATCCGGAGGACAAGCCCATCACTTCATCACCACCACCATCACCGAAGAAGGAGACTTGAGCACATGGGTATGGGCACTCCCCTTGGCTTGTGCCAAGCTTGGGGGAGGTGCCCTGGTATTGTATCACCATCACTTTTATTATCTTTACCTATTTTTAGTTCGATCCTTAGTTATTTCGTGATCTATTTGAATAAAAAAATTAGTATGATCTATTTTTGAGTGTTAGCTTCGTGATCTATCTATCTATGTAATTGAGTTGAAAGTTATATAATAAAGAGTAGTTTGAGTTTTTGCTTCTTTACTTTCAAGTTCCAATCCTAGCAATGAAAATAATGAAAAAGATCATATGCTAATCTTATGGAAAGTAATGACATTACATAAAGAAAAGTATAAGTGGTAAAATTTATTGGAAGTTAACAAGCATAGCATTAGTCAATGATGCAATTCATGAAAAAGTTAATAAGGGAAGAGAAGATTCACATGCAAATACACTATCTTGGACATCTTTTATTATTGTGAGCCCCCATTAAGTATCTTATGTCAAATTGTTGACGTTGGAAAAGGAAGACAACGTAATGAATTATGTTTGTTCATATTCACATAGAAGTTATATTGTTATAGATCCTCCAACATGTGGTGCTTGCCCAATATCTTTGCTAGCCAAAAATCCGCACCAAGTAGAGATGCTACTTGTGCATCCAAAACCCTTAAACCCAGTTTCATGTCATGAGAGTCCACTATATCTACCTATGGATTGAATAAGATCCTTCAAGTAAGTTGTCATCGGTGCAAAAAGCAATAAAAATTGCCTCTAAATATGTCTGAACTTTTATTGTAAGGGAAATAAGCTTTGTACGAACTTGTGATGGTAAAGAAATAAAAGCGACAGACTGCATAATAAAGGTTGCTATCACAAGGGGCAATATAAAGTGGCGTTCCTTTGCATTAAGAGCTCTTGCATCCAGCAACAAAAAGCGCATGACAACCTCTGCTTCCCTCTGCGAAGGGCCTATCCTTTACTTTTATGTATTTACTTTTTATGCAAGAGTCAATAGTGTTCTCCTCTACTTCCTTTTTATTTTTCTCTTTTGTAAGCATCATGTGGTGGGGAAAGATCTAGGCATATATATCCAGTTGGATATGAGTGATCATGAGTTATTATTGTTGACATCACCCTTGAAGTGAATAAGTTGGGAGGCGAACTCACAAGCCCCTATCTTTCTATGTGTCTGGCTAAAACTTTTTGCTCCATATATATGTCGTGAGTGTTAGCAATCATAGAAGACTAAATGATGGTTGAGTATGTGGACTTGCTAAATTGCTCTTACATGAGACCCTTCCTAAAAATATGATGAATTGCAATTGCATTGTTGACTGAGAACATAGTTTGTTAGTTTTCAAGAAAGTTTATGCCTTATACTCCATTGTTGTGATGAATTGTTACTTGCTCATGAGAAGTTTATGATAATAAATATTGCTGTTATAATAATGATCATGATGCTGCTATGTCCGTATTTTGTTTTTATCGACACCTCTCTCTCTCTCTCTCTAAACATGTGGACATGATTATCGATATCGGTTTTCGCTTGAGGACAAGCGAGGTCTAAGCTTGGGGGAGTTGATACGTCCATTTTGCATCATGTTTTGCTACTGTTATTTATAGTGTTTTTAATCAATATAACACTTTGTGGAGCAATTCTAATGCCTTTTCTCCCTTAATATGCAAGATTTACACAAGGAGGGAGATTGCCGGCAGCTGGAATTCTAGACCTGAAGAAGCTATGTCAGAGATACCTATTCTACACATCTCCAAATGAGCTGAAATTTTACGGAGATTTATTTTGGAATAAATAAAAAATACTGGAAGCAAGAAGTACCAAAGGGGGCCACCCAGGTGTCCACGAGGCACCAGGGCGCGCCACCCCCCCCAAGCGGGCCCTGGTACCTCGTGGGGCCCCTGGCCAGCCTCTGGCCCCCATTTTCTGGTATATAAGTCCATTTGCCCTAGAAAAAATATAGAGAAGACTTTCGGGACGGTGCGCCGCCGTCTCGAGGCGGAACTTGGGCAGGAGCACTTTTGCTCTCCGGCGGAGAGATTCTGCCGGGGATACTTCCCTCCGGGAGGGGGAAATCGTCGCCATCGACATCACCAGCGATCCTCTCAGCGTGGGAGGACTAATCTTCATCAACATCTTCACCAGCACCATCTCATCTCAAACCCTAGTTCATCTCTTGTATTCAATCTTTGTCTCAAAACCTCATATTGGTACTTGTGGGTTGCTAGTAGTGTTGATTACATCTTGTAGTTGGTGCTAGTTGGTTTATTTGGTGGAAGACTATATGTTCAGATCTATTAGGCTATTCAACACCTCTCTGATCTTGGACATTAATATGATTTGTGAGTAGTTACTTTTGTTCTTGAGGACATGGGAGAAGTCTTGTCATAAGTAATCATGTGAATTTGGTATTCGTTCGATATTTTGATGATGTGTATGTTGTTGATTCCCTTAGTGGTGTCGTGTGAACGTTGACTACATGACACTTCACCATCTTTGGGCCTAAGGGAATGCATTGTGGAGTAGTAATTAGATGATGGGTTGCTAGAGTGACAGAAGCTTAAACCCTAGTTTATGCGCTATTCCGTAAGGGGCTGATTTGGATCCATATGTTTAATGCTATGGTTAGAGTTATCTTAATTCTTCTTTCGTAGTTGTGGATCCTTGCGAGAGGGGGTAATCATAAGTGGGAGGCTTGTTCAAGTAAGAACAGCACCCAAGCACCGGTCCACCCACATATCAAATTATCAAAGTAGCGAACGCGAATCAAACCAACATGATGAAAGTGACTAGATGAAATTCCCATGTGTCCTCGAGAATGCTTTACTTACTATAAGAGATCATTCCAGCTTGTCCTTTGCTATCAAAAGGATTGGGCCACCTTGCTGCACTCTTTGTTACAATTGCTACTTGTCACTTGTTACAAATTATCTTGCTATCAAACAACTCGTTACCGATAATTTCAGTGCTTGCAGAAAACACCTTGCTGAAAACCGCTTGTCATTTCCTTCTGCTCCTCGTTGGGTTCGACACTCTTACTTATCAAAAGGACTACGATTGATCCCCTATACTTGTGGGTCATCAAGAGCACTCAGGCATATTCCGAGAGCGCTAGAGCAGCCGGTGTGAGCACAAGAGCAGCCGATGCGAGTGCGCAAGCAGCCGCGGAGAGTGCGCGAGCAGCCGTCGAAGCTGCGAGGACCACCAAGAGGAGATCACGAAGATGACGGAAGGCGAGGAGAGCTCATGATGGATGGAGCTGAACAACTAGTGCACTGCTTTCATGTGATCTATATGATCGATGCGTGTGAACTTAATTTCTAAGTTGCTATGATGGAGCTCTACACTTTTGCTTCCGAACTACTAATGAACTGTGCAACATGGTGATTTGTATCGTCTATGGTGCTATGAACATTATGATGTGACTTTAATCTATGTGATTGGATAACTATGAAATTGACTTGTTGGCTTCTTTATTTATTTACGTAGATGAAGTGGAACTGGTATGTGGTGTACATTGGGAAGAATCCTGGAATTTATGATTCATGGGAGATATGCAAGGAGAAAGTGGACGGTTACAAAAACAGCTGCTACAAAGGATATAAGACTAAAAAAGATGCTGAGTGTCATTATGCCAACTACGTCCGCAGAGAAGTTGAGGATCATTATGTCAATTATGTCCGCAAAGAGAAAATCAACTATGAAGTATGCAAGACCGTGTGGACAAGTGGACGAGTAAAGAATTTGATTATCTTTATCCAGCTCATTATCATTATGGTATTGTTGTTATCATGAGGTCTTGTATGTATGTGTACGTACTAATGATGTGACATGAGTTGTTGTACACTAATGCGTACATCTATTATTTGTATGAAGTTTAGATTATTGCTATGTTAAATGTAATGTGTATGATCGCTTACGTTATTTGTATGGTGTAATGTGGTTATTTGTATCCTGTAATGTGGTTATTTGTATGCTGTAATGTGTATCAGGGGCTGGAATGGCTAGAGGCTGAAGAGATAGCTGTGGCGGGTGACATGTACAGCCCGCCACAACTAATAACATATACCAATGGCGGGCAAGTAGGGCTGCCCGCCAATGGATGGACTCTAACAGTGGCGGGCGCCCGCCCGCCACTGATGCCATAATAGCAGTGGCGGGAGGTCGGTGGCGGGCGCCCCTGGGAGCCTTGCCCGCCACTGCTGGCCTTTTCCCACCCGCCACCGCTAGGCATTCCTGCAGTAGTGACAGCTTCGGGGACTACTGTCGGGGGGATAACCCCCGGGTAGGCAACCGAACCCGGAGCCCCTTTCAAAACTTCGGGGCAGCCCGTGCCCCTCCAATCCGGCTGGCCGTCCGACCGGCTTCCCAATGCTGGCCGACCGGGCTCGGCCCCGTGCCGGGTCCGGCTGGCTGCTACCCGGCTGGCGACGGGTCAGCGGCCGTCCCATCGCTCCGTACGGCAAGACGGCTCTCCATGGCGGGAGAGCGTGGCTACAGCGCCGCAAACCCAGAAGAGCATGGCTACAGTGCAGCCAACCCCGCTGACCCAGGCGACCGACGTCAGCGTGGCGAGCCACTGTAGCACCACGACGTCAACCACTATGTGGCGCACGAGGCGACGGGCCATAGTGCCGAGCAGCCAGCGGGTCCCGCAGCCGGCGGGTCCCAGCAGCCGGCGGGCCCCACTGCTGGTTCCAGACGCCGACATCCGGGTCCCCCCCGGGTGTAGTTTTACCAATGTAACCCTAGGGGGTCGGGCTATAAGACCCCCCAGGAGTCCTCCATGCAGAGGCGATGGAGACTCTTAGCACACACCCGCACACACACTCACATGAGAGGTAAAACGGCGGCCTAGCCCCTTCTTCCTCCTCCACCCAAACAGCTCCAGGAGCAACCTTGTAGCCCTTGTGCCCTCATACTACATTCGGCAGGATTAGGGGTGTTACCTCTCCGGAGGGCCCCGAACCTCGGTACGTCTTGTGTCCCGCACTCGCGCGTACCGACCTCGCTTCCGGAACCCACCGGCATCCTCACGCAGCCCCCCACGTTTAGACATCTCATGGCATCTGCCGTGATTTCACCACGACACGCCATGCTCCTTTTAAACCGCATCTTCGCGGTGACAAACTAGGGGACTTGTTTCATATGGGACACATCCTATGGTATACTCCCTCTCTTCCAGTTTAATATGTTTAGTTTTTCCGTTTTATAAGTTTCAAATTTATTGCTCCACATCACATGTTCAGATTTCAAGGTGCATTAAATCGTTGCATGCAGGGAAAAGTCATCCCTCGATCAAAATCAGATCACCGATCGTGGATGTGCACGAGCCATTCGGTCTCACTTGGAACCTTGTAACTGATGACACCCAGTTGGGACGTACTATCTTAGCAGTCGTTACCCATGGTACCATTGAAGGGCAGCAAGGTGCCACGATCTATCACGATCAGACCCTGATCATGTACCCAGGTAGTCCATTATCTCTGATCTAAGACTAGTAGAGCCAGGAGCTAGAGTATACTATCTTATTGCCATGTCATCTTATAACATTTCAGTACATGTCTCGTTATACTCCATGAGGAGTAGTTCTTTTTTTTTGATTGATTGGGATAGTCATCGACGCAACATTATAATACAAGTTATAATTAGCAATTTCAATTCCGCAATGTACTGGCTAGTAAGCCTGAATCCCATCTAATAAAAAAAGTACTACTACTACTAGGACTCCTCCTACTTTAATTAATATACATCGCCCACGTCACACTCTCAAATTGTTTCTTCTAGCTCGTGCAGCAGCTGGCTCTAATCTATTCCTACTAGACTTCTTCCCTTCCCTATCATAGAAATAAGAAAATATAGTATATATTATTTTAATCCTTATGCTCTGCTTACATCACCTTATTGTGCTTGCTGCACAACATTTATCCTGCATGGACCTTGACCATGCCCGTCACCATGTGTCCAGGTTTTAGATGCCAGGTGTACTAGATGAACGGCTGCGTGTTCGACCCCCGTGATGCTACCTGGGCGCGGAGGAACACACTTGGAGAGCACTCGGTTTTCATTGGGGACAGCTACACCATAGTGAAAACGATGCCACCTTCTGTGCACGACGCCGACGGCTTGCCGTTCATGAAGAGTGGGTGCGTTTTCATTGCGCACCGCCGGATTAATATTTTGAACGCCCCTATCCCTGGCTTATGTCGTTTCAGCTTGGATGAGTCTCCATCGTGGGGAGCCACACTAAAAATTTGCGATAATTTGTATTCCCGTTGCCCTCCGTTATGGATCGTGCCATCTATGAAGAACACCTGGGACTGGAACTACGAAACGGACATGTACCCAGGCACCTACGAACCTGAGTAATGTACTGCAGTAAATATAGGTGAAGTAGCCAGGCACAAATAGTATGAACCTGCATGGCAGGTTGGCATTTGTCATTTAGAACTTACTAGCACTAAATATTACGTGCAATGCACATTGATATTATGATGTACGTGCCTAAGTACTCTACTACATTAATTGCAGGCACATACTCCGTATTAGGTTGGATATTTGTTTACGTATATGGTCCGAGAACTTCCAACTAGACGTGTCTATCTCTCCGGGTCGCACTTTGTATTGTTATGTACTACGTGTGGTCTCCGACCCTACAACTACACAGTCAAATCACCCTCAAAGAAAAACCGGACGGTCATATCACCTGTTCTGCCGTGTTTCGCGCTCCTCCCTCGTAGAGTGGAGACGCTTGCTTCCATAAAAATGGAAGAAGTGGAGACGCCCTCCCACGCTGTTCCTGTCCTCGTCCTTTCACTGACGTGTGGGACATCCAGCACGTGCCAAGCAGCAATTTATCCCCGTATCTTGATCTCTAGGCCACGTGCCGGACTTAAGACAAGTTTGCCGTATGAAGCACTGCACACCAAGCAACAGGCGTGGTGAGCAATCTTCAAATCATCAAGTCATTAAATAAAAATAGTATGAACCACTGCACATGCAAGTTCACTGGGCTGCCGTGTTTCGCACTCCTCCGTCGTAACAGTAGAAACGCTAAAAATAAGAAATAAATATAAAACAGCAGTGACACTCTACCGCGCGGTTTCCTTGCTTCTCCTCCATAGCGGGTAGAATACTTTCGTTCGCCGACATGTGGGACATCCACCATTTGGGTCCACTTGCCATGCACCAAAATTAGAGTACATCGCGCAGAACTGCAGGGGAGACTCCCCCGGTCGTAGTGCCGCAGTAATAATGACTAATGAGCCGTCAAATCACAAGGCCCCACCTATCCAACTGTAAGTTGCTCGGACGAAGCAACCATCATTTCACACGCCAAGACTGTAGCATCAATACTGCTAGCACACGCCAAGACTGGACGGCACTGTGGCAGCACAAGATATGAACATGGTCCGTGACGTGAAGGAAGGATGGTTCCAGAAAATAATATTCGCTCACTTGTTTTTTCTAACCGGGTTTTGCATCATTCGTTCATATGACGGTGCTAAACCAAGTGTTGCACTTACAAGTTCAAAACGAGAAAGTGGACCACTCACGGCACGCATGTCGCGTTCGGCCCGTCACTCAACGCGCTTCCTCACGGCATATCACTGACACATGGGAACGTATGTGAGCAAACCGACTAGGCCAAACTAGCCTGCCTAACGTGCGGGAAAGCCCCACGCTCATCTTTTCTATCTGAATTTCTACCGATCGATTGCAAGAGCAAGCGAAAGATAATGTTACACTTTACAAGTTCAAAAGGAAAAGGTGGCACACTTAAAGCACGCCTGTCGCCTTCGCGTCGCACCCCCACGGTCGGTCTGGCACGCCGCTCACCAAAGGGAACACACACGCATTTCTTGCATTTTCAGTGACATGTGGGACTGCAATTGAATAAACTGACGATACCCAAAATCTAAATGCCCGCCGAGTGCCGACTGAAAAAAGAGACACGAGGAGGGAGAAGAGGGAGAAGAGATCGCCCGCCAGCCGCGCATGGACTCCTAGAAATATGGTGATAATGTGAGATGGGCCATGTTTTAATAAAGTCGGAGCACTCCTTTGTACTACTTGCAGAGTTGATTTGACGCATGCCCAGATTTGACAGAAATGTATTAGTATAAAATGCACCATTTGAATCTTTTTGTACGCCAATGTTCTAGGATTCGTATGTTTCTGTATGATTTTGTTGCCGACTAAAAAGAAATGGAGGGCCTTTCTCTCTCTCGGGTCTCTCTTCATCCCACAACCCCTCTCTAACACACGTACACACACACACTCTCTCTCTCTAGGCACTGCAAAAGTACTACTCGTTCACGCTTCCTCCAAAAGATCGACGGCCAAACCTATTTGTATATTTGCAAAGTGGAGAGGCCACTTGCTACAATTTTACAAAGCCAACTAAAGTGGTCCTAGTCATATTTTTGTATCAATGACCGGTGGGCCATGTATGCCGCGCGCGTGTGTGTGTTGTGTGCGCGTGTTCGTGTGCTGTGTGTATTTTTTTTGCATGGAATTTTTTTGCATGCCGCATGTGTGTTGTGTTGTATACATTTTTTTATTGCATGGATTTTTTTCATGGAGTGTGTACGTGTACGTGTACTCGTGTGTGTTGTGTGTGTATGTGACGTGTACGGTGGCGAGTTGTGGTAGTATATGTATTCATGTACGTAAGCTAGTGTGTAGTGTGTATGGCAAACTATCCCCACATGTCATTGTGTATTTTGTACAAATATAGTAATCCAATATACAAAGGCTGAGAAAGCAAAAAACATGTTGGCTTTGTAAACCTTCTCTCTCCTCTTGCTATAACAAGTTTTTAGCAATCCAACATACAAAGGGTGTTGGAGATGCTCTTGGTGTTGAACGAGCTGATCAGCCCCAACGTTTCTCTTCGCTCAGTGTTTGCAAGTAGTAGTATAGCTCACAAAGTAGCTAGCCTACTAACACAGCGCGGATTCAGACGAGGTTTGACACCAACAATCATCAAACAAGCCCTGCTTATATGATAGACAGTGCAAACATACGTCTCAGTTTGCCATATATTACATCAAAAGCTGGTGAGGATACATCTGTTTCCATAACCCGGAGAGGGTTCGGATGATTCACTAACAAACAAAAGTATCAAGTACCGCCCACATAGACCCTACAGGGTTTGATAACACACATCTGGTAATTAAACACAATGCAAACTACGTTGAAAGATTAGCCCAACTAACTATTTCGTGTCATCGATCTCTGGGGCAATGTCCACAGGACGGATCGCGGCATGGGAATCATCAAGGACGTCCACCGGCAGCTGCACAACTCTAACATATTAGCAAGCACATTGCAAATAATCAAAGACCACAATTATGGTAAGCCAATATTTTTTTTACCTTGGGCAGCTCATCGGGGGATCCCATCCCTCCAGGGGCCATCATCTTGCCAGGGGAACACTGCTCCTCGATGGCGACTATCTCCTCAAACCCGGCCTTGAGCCTCTCATAGGTGGCCATTAGGGTTTCTGGGGTAGGCACAGTTCGGGCCTTGCTGTTGTTGGAGCTCTTTGTGTTTAGGAGTTCGTCCGCCAACGTCGTCAACTCTTTGGCCAGTGCTTGTTTCTTGGAGATCTTCATCTCCATGGGTTTGCCAGCAAACATCGCCAACATCGTCAACTCGTTGGCCGGTGCTCGCTTCCTGGAGATCTCTGTCTCGAGTGGGTTGTCCGCCGGCAACTCTTTGCCCAGTGCTCCAGGATCCATGAATAAACTGACAAACAAAAAGGAATCGAAAGGAAACCATAATCACAATGACAACAGAAAAAGAATAGGCAGTGAGGATCGGTCGGTGCTTCACAATAGAAAAATCTTGGAAACAAAATAAAGCAGCATCACTGATTCGCTCACCTTTCTTTCGTCGGTAGAGAAGAAAAATGGCAGGAGTGAGTAGCCTGGAGTGTGGTTCTCTTCAAGATAGAGGGGAGAAAGGGATTGAGCGAGCGTTCCGGTGAAATGATGGTTGCTTCGTCCGTCCAACTTACTAGGCCACTTTACTAATGCTGGTAAAGGTATGGGTTTTGTGATATGACGGGTCATGACTGCCACACCGGGGTGACTGGTGAGTCTAGCTTGTAGCACCTCGCTGTGATTTGGTGGACGGCACTCGGGCACGGATGCTTGATGGCCCGCATGCCCGTGAAACAATGGAATAGAGCGGCTTGTCATAGAAACAGTTTCGACGACCGAGGGGCTACCAAGCGGTCAAGCGTGTCTACCGTTAGACTGGCCATAGTGGGAGTAGTCCCCTCATATTTTGTGTTATATTTTGACCATAATTTTAACTAACAATATATAAATTGTATGTAGCAAATCCAATACTCCATAAAAATAGGAATCCAACAATATAATTTTTGGTGACATGCATTAAAAGTTTGCAACTTACTATATATGTGGTCAAACTATACATAGAAAATATAAATAATATTGCATGTTGGTGCAGCCCACGTTTCCGATAATTTGAGCCGTGGGCTTGTTCATAAAATATATATGTGTTTGTTCACTTAATGGAGGGTCGAGTACCACATGTGAACGTTACAAAGTGCGACCTGGCACGTACACAATTTTAAACGATTGTTTTTATGGAGTGAAAGAAGAAAACTACTCCACTATATGTATATATAGACAGGAGCTCCGCGCTTGCTTGCTAGGGTTGCTCTCTTCACACACTCTCATCCTCTCCAGATCTAAGCAAAGATAGTGGTGGTCACTCTCTCTCTCTCTCTGCTCACCGCTGGTCACATATCCGGACGCATCCCCTCCGCCGGGGAAGGGGAGGAGGTGGAGCGTTTAGGCCGTCGTCGACGGCGAGGGAGGAGTCCCACTGCCGGCCGCACCGTCATCTCTGATCGAGCGCCGGCGCTAGACGTCCTCCTATCCCTTAGTCGCTGCCGTAGTGTTGGCAGATCCGGCCTCCCGCCCCCCACCTAGCCACACCCCGACGACCTTCTGGTATATCTTCCTTTGAAACCGGCCTTGCTCTACTGCCCCAGCTCCCCACGTCGCCATGTGCATCATTTTGTACCTCTCAGCCCCCCCCCCCCCACGTAGTAGAGACTGGCTATCCAACTGGTCTCTTGGTCGAAAAGGGAAATATAGGGGAAACGTTGTATACACTGGATAAGCAACCAATATCTTGGTTGAAAAAGGAAAGAAAGTGGGGGCTGGGTGTGACAAGGCACTAGAGTATGACCAGGACTAGATTTGCTATCCACACATAGGAATAGGTTGCTAAAGAGAAAAAAATGGGACCAACCCAGATATGTTGCTTGGATCTTTGTTTCTCTTGGGGCAACAAACTCTGCATCACCACTTTATGCCGCAGTTGAGGTACATGGTGCTGGTGCACCCACTGTCCCATGCCCTTATAGCAACTATTTAGCTGTTCTTAATCTAATGCCCCTGGTAAAATGAAGCCATGCCACTGTTATATTAGTCATTACAAGTTTAACCAATTGTTATTGCCAGTAATTAGTAATTGTTTGAGATTCTGATTGTTTCCTCTGTAGCTTTTTGTGCAAATAGGGATATCCATTTCACCTCATTTCTTTTAGGACCTTTTGGTGTACTACACAAAACACTTCTTAAAAGAAGCGAGAAGTGCTTTGTGCAGTTGAACTAAAATGTCACACCGGAACCGTTGGTCAATTTCAGTGGAACTGCACAAAGGGAGATCTGTGTTCCAATCCTCATCATCCATATTGGCACCATAACCTTCCCTTAGGTAAGAATGATATTTAGCGCATCTGTTCACCTCTATTTTGCTACGGTCATGAGAAAATAATGCTATTGTTTATTAGTGTACTTGTATCCCCTCACTTACAAAACCAAATCTGACATTGAAGGCCAATCATGTCCTTGGTTTCACCAATTGGTGAGGAGATAGGGAAACTGTCGGCCCGGTGGGAACCAGGGTACCACGGCCCGTCTGCCTCTGGCCCAGAGGACCGCGCTCGGGCCGGGCCCTGCCGCGGCCACTCCGGAGGAAGCCGCCTCACGAGGGGCGAGCCTCGCGAGCCACATCGCCGCCAGGCCAGACTCTGCCAAGGCCGCTAAGCACCAGGTTGCCTCGCGAGGCTCCCCTCGCAAGGCCTCCTCACGAAGCAGGTCATACGTCGCCAGCCGCGGGGCTCCGCGCCCAGCACATGGATGACGACCCGCTGTCAGGATAAGGACAGCGGGGCGTGACCGAGCCCAGCTTCCATTCTGGTGATAAGGGAGCAGTGGCATCTGCCTCCCCCAAAGCAAGACCCAAAGGTTTTCCTCTTTGGTGATAGAAGATCAAGACGGATCAGCGCGCTAGGATGGAGGTCATCGCCAAGCCCACCGAGACGTCACGAGGAGCTACTTTGCCAGGCGGAGACCGACTTTAGTCAGGATAAACCTGTGCTCCTGTCCCCCTTTGAATTGCCTCCCTATGGCCACCCTTTCCCGCTCATATTTTCGAGGAAGAGGACCAAGGCACTACAAAAGGGGCAGGGCCGCTTCCATGTAAGGGGATCGAACCATTCTCCCCCACACCTCTTGTACCTCGAGCACGAGCTCTCCATCACAGAGCAATCCAACACAGGCAGGAGTAGGGTATTACACCGCATGGTGGCCTGAACCTGGGTAGCTCGCGCGTCCCCTTCGTGTTCGGTGAGAGCCAGTGAGCCCATCGCGATCCCGCCATAGTTGCCGTCTGGTCGTAGGTTGCCAAGCAAAGTCCCCCAGAGTTCAAATCCTAAGTTCTTGGACAAGTTTCTTGGACGCAGATCCTAGACTCCGACATTTGGCGCGCCAGGTAGGGGGGCTTGCCGTCTTAGTGCCTTCGACCTCGACACCAGCATCGACATGGACGACGCCGCCGCTCGCCGGGAACGCGCTGCATGTCGAGCCGCCGCCAAGGTCCGGCCTCCCGCTGCCCGTGGTGCCCATGGGCGACGCCCTCGCGCCGCCACCGAGCCCGTCGGGGAGCGCGTGGCCTCCTCCGCCCACCCATCGGTGAACGAGCAGGCACACGGCTGCTCTGCCACCACCTCCTCGCTCGCGCGTCGCGATCCCCCTGCTCCGCACGCCACGCTGCTCATGGCGCAGGAGCTGCTGTGCTACCGCCCCACCGAGGACGCCTACGACGCTTGGCTTGGGCGCATCACCGAACTCGTCGACGCCGCACGCGATGGCCAGGCGGCCTCCCGCTCCCTGCCTGCTCTGCCGTCCCGCGCGGACAAGCCGGCCACGACGCGCCTCCTCCTCCTCAGGACCGCGACATGGCCGAGCGCCGCCCCGCCGCGTGCGCCCCGGAGCCGTCACGCGGCTTGCTCGCGCCGGGCGGCGACGGCAACAGCTACCAGATCATCCACCGCGCGCCCCCGGACGCGCGCGTGGCCCTCGAGAGGGCGCGCAACCGCTAGGACCGCGTCCTCCATGACGTCGCCATGGCCAGGTGCCAGAACCGCGCAGCCCTCAACGGTGGAGCCGTCACCAACGGGGGCTACCTGGCCCTCTCCCCCGAGTTACGTCGCGTGGTGTGGCCCGACAAGTTCAAGCCAGAGCTCCCTCAGCGCTACGACGGCACCGCAAACCCCACGGAGTTCCTCCTGCTCTACACCATCAGCATCCAGGTGATGCCTACTACACAACTTATTCTTGTAGACTCGTGTTGGGCCTCCAAGCGCAGAGTTTTGTAGGACAGTAGCAATTTTCCCTCAAGTGGATGACCTAAGGTATATCAATCCGTGGGAGGCATAGGATGAAGATGGTATCTCTCAAGCAACCCTGCAACCAAATACAAGAAATCGCTTGTGTCCCCAACACACCCAATACAATGGTAAATTGTATAGGTGCACTAGTTCATCGAAGAGATGGTGATAAAAGTGTAGTATGGATAGTAGATATAGGTTTTTGTAATCTGAAAATATAAAAACAGCAAGGTAGCAAATAGTAAACGGGCATAAAAACGGTATTGCAATGCTTAGAAACAAGGCCTGGGGTTCATACTTTCACTAGTGCGATCTCCCAACATTGTTGACATAGTTGAATCATATGTAAATCCCTCACGTGCGACAAAGAGTTCACTCCAAAGTCACAAATAGCGGAGAACAAACGAAGAAATTGTTGTAGGGTACGAAACCACCTCAAAGTTATCCTTCCCGATCAATCTTATGAGCCATCCCCATTAATTGTCACGAACAACCCTAGAGTTCGTACTAGAATAACACCTTAAGATACACATCAACCAAAACCCTAATGTCACCAAGGCACTCCAATGTCACCACGAGTACCCACGGGTTTGATTATACGATATGCATCACACAATCTCAGATTCATCTATTCAAACCAACACAAAGAACTTCAAAGAGTGCCCCAAAGTTTCTACCGGAAAGTCAAGACGAAAACGTGTGCCAACCCTTATGCATAAATCCCCAAGGTCACGGAACCCGCAAGTTGATCACCAAAACATACATCAAATGACTCAAGTGAATATCCCATTGTCACCACAGATATCCATATGCAAGACATACATCAAGTGTTCTCAAATCCTTAAAGACTCAATCTGATAAGAAAACTTCAAAGGGAAAACTCAATTCATCACAAGAAGATAGAGAGGGGAGAACTCCATATGATTCATCTATATCAACAAAGCTCATGATACATCAAGATCGTGCCATCTCAAGAACACGAGAGAGAGAGATAGAGATCAAACACATAGCTACTGGTACAAACCCTCAGCCCCGAGGGTGAACTACTCCCTCCTCGTCATGGAGACTGCCGGGATGATGAAGATGGCCTCCGGTGATGCCTTCCCCCCTCCGGCAGGGTGCCGGAAAAGGGCTGTAGATGAGATCTCTCTGGTACAAAGGTTTGCGGCGGCGTAAAAACTCATCTAGGTTAACTTTCGGGGGTTTCTGAATATATATGATTTTTCAGCGTTGGAATCACGCGAAACGGAGCCACGTGGGCCCCATGAGGTACCAGGGCGCGCCTGGGGGGTGGCGCGCCCTGGTGCCTCGTGGGCACTGGGTGGCCCCCCTCCAGTGGGTCTTGGTGCCAATATTTTTTATTTGTCCAATAAAAAATCTCCAAAAAGTTTCAGCTCATTTGGAAAACTTTCATTTCTGCACAAAAAACAACACCACGGTATTTCTGCTGAAAACAGCGTCAGTCCGGGTTTGTTCTAATCAAATCATACCAAAACTATATAGAATTGTTATAATCATGGCATGAATACTTCATAAATTATAGATACGTTGGAGACGTATCAACATCCCCAAGCTTAATTCCTGCCCGTCCTCGAGTAGGTAAATGATAAAAGAAATAATTTATGAAGTGTGAATGCTAGCATAGTGCATAAGTTTGATCAATGATAATTTCAATCACTTTTCCTAGCATCATAACAGCAACTTTCTCTCATAAAAGTCATCATGATAAAGTAGCAATTAAAAACAGAAATTTTGATGTGGAATGCTACCTATCATAATCATCATATAATCTTTTCTTTTATAGTATGGACATTGGACTTGAATGATTCAAAGCAAGATCATTATTATAAAAGCAATATTTATTATCATGAAACTTCTCATGAGGAAGTAACAATTCATCACAACAATGAAGTATAAGGCATAAACTTTCTTGGAAACTAACAAACTATTCTAGTCAACAATGCAATTGCAATTCATCATATTTTCAGGAAGGGTCTCATGTAGGAGCTTTTTAGCAAGTCCACATACTCAACCATCATTTAGTCTTCTATGATTGCTAACACTCACGACATATATATGGAGCAAAAGTTTCAGCCAGACACATAGAAAGATAGGGGCTTGTGATTTCGCCTCCCAACTTATTCACCTCAAGGGTGATGTCAACAATAATAACTCATGATCACTCATATCCAACTGGATATATGTGCCTAGATCTTTCCCCACCACATGATGCCTACAAAAGAGAAAAATAAAAAAGGAAATAGAGGAGAACACTATTGACTCTTGCATAAAAAATAAATACATAAAAGTAAATGCATAAAAGTAAAAGATAGGCCCTTCGTAGAGGGAAGCAGAGGTTGTCATGCGCTTTTTATTTTTGGATGCACAAGCTCTTAATGCAAAGGAACATCACTTTATATTGCCCCTTGTGATAGCAACCTTTATTATGCAGTCCGTCGCTTTTATTTCTTTACCATCACTAGTTCGTACAACACTTATTTTCCCTTGCAATAAAAGATCATACATATTTAGAGGCAATTTTTATTGCTTTTTGCACCGATGACAACTTACTTGAAGGATCTTATTCAATCCATAGGTAGATATAGTGGACACTCATGGCAAGAAACTGGGTTTAAGGGTTTTTGGATGCACAAGTAGTATCTCTACTTAGTACGAATTTTTGGCTAGCAAAGATATTGGGCAAGCACCACATGTTGGAGGATCTATAACAATATAACTTCTATGTGAATATGAACAAACATAATTCATTACGTTGTCTTCCTTGTCCAACGTCAACAATTTGACATAAAATACTTAATGGGGGCTCACAATCATAAAAGATGTCCAAGATAGTATATTTGCATGTGAATCTTCTCTTCCCTTATTAACTTTTTCATGAATTGCATAATTGACTAATGCTATGCTCGTTAACCTCCAATAAATTTTACCCCTTATACTTTTCTTCATGTAATGTCATTACTTTCCATAAGATTAGCATATGATCTCTTTCATTATTTTCATTGCAAGGAATCATACTCATCATATCAAATGATCTATATGAAAGTTTTTCTTATATCCCTCTCGAATATTCATCTTGGGACCAAATTCATATCTTGTGCAAATTACCATTACTATTATTAACTCTCAAAAAGATATAAGTGAAGCATGAGAATTAATGACAAACTACTCCAAAATATATAAGCGAAGATCAATGAGTAGTGAAACAATTAAGTAGCTATGTGAAAACTATCTCTCATTAAAAATGTTTCAGACCTAGATATTTTATTCAAACAGCAAGCAAAACAAAGACACAACGAAGTATAGCACACATTATGTGAACAAGTAAAAACTTGGGTTCAATCGAGACTAACCGATAGTTGATGAAGAAAAGTGATGGGATGCCTACCGGGGCATCCCCAAGCTTGAATGCCTTATACAGCTTGGAATATTAACTTGGGGAGCCTTGGGCATCCCCAATCTTGAACTCTTTTGTCTCGTTAATTCTTCTCATATAATAGTATCCCTAAGTTTCAAAAACTTCATCCACACAAAACTTGACAAGAACTTGTGAGATATGTTAGTATAAATCCACTCAAAACCTCGACATTCTCTACTGTAGCAAATCACTAAAATTATAATTAAACATTGAATACTAAATGCCTCTGCATATTTAATACTCCTATCCACAAATAGAAACATTAAACACGCAAACATATGCAAACAATGCAAACATAACAGCAATCTGCCTAAACAGGAAAGTCTGTAAAGGATAATTAAGAATCCATACTTAGATAAATCAAAAAATTCTGAAAATTTACCACACTGGAAATAATTTATCAAAGTTGAATGTGTCAAAATTTCAAGATTTTATCACATTCTGACATTTCTGGGCAAGTTAATCAATAGCAGCAAACTTTCTGTTTTGAAACAACAACTCATGAACTTGCAAAATAAGCATGGTAAAGGCTATACTTGACATTTTTATTGAAATAAAAGATACAAAATATGATTATTGATAACAGCAAGCAAATCTCAACAAAATAAAATGACGCTCCAAGCAAAACTCATATTATGTGACGAATAAAAATATGGCTCCAAGTGAGGTTACCGATAGTGTTGAAGACGAAAGAGGGGATGCCTTCTGGGACATCCCCAAGCTTAGACGCTTGAGTCTTCCTTGAATATTACCTTGGGGTGCCTTGGGCATCCCCAATCTTAGGGTCTTGCCACTCCTTATTCTCCTCATATTGATATCTCACCCAAAATTTGAAAACTTCAATCACACAAAACTTAACGGAACTTCGTGAGAACGGTTAGTATGATAAAGAATAAACCATCACTTAGGTACTGTCCAAGACAAGATTCACAATTGTTACCATATAATGCCTACTGTATTCTATCATTTCCACAATTTATATTTCATAATATAAGCTATGGAAACATTAAAACAAGCAAACTATGCATTGAAAACAGAATCTGTCAAAAACAGAACAGTCTGTAATGATCTGAACAACTACCATACTTCTGGAACTCTAAAAATTCTGAAAAATTAGGACAACGTCAAAAATTTGCATATCCATACTGTATAAAAATTTCAGAATTTTTTGACGCTCCAGTAAAATCTGGGAAATTAAACACTGGAGGCAAAAGTTTCTGTTTTTGCACAGAATTGAATCAACAAGTATCCACACTATCCCAAAGGTTTTACTTGGCACTTTATTGAAAGAAAACACATAAAACATGATTACTAAAGTAGTTTAATCATGTGAACACACTAAAACAGAAAGGATACATATTGGGTTGCCTCCCAACAAGCGCTTTTCTTTAAAGCCTTTTAGCTAGGCATGATGATTTCAATGATGTTCGCATAAAAGTAAAAAATTGAAACACAAAGAGAGCATCATGAAGCATATGACTAGCACATTTAAGCCTAAACCACTTCCTATGCATAGGGATTTTGTGAGCAAATAGTTTATGGGAGCAAGAATCAACTAGCATAGGAAGGCAAAACAAGCATGACTTCAAAACTTTCAACGCATAGAGAGGAAACTTGATATTATTAAAATATGTAGAAGCATATATTCCTCTCTCAAAATAATTTTCAGTAGCATCATGAAGAAATTCAACAATATATCCATCACACAAAGCATTCTTGTCATGATACATAAGCATAGAAATCTTACAACTCTCCACATAAGCAATTTTCTTCTCATTCATAATAGTGGGAGCAACTCAACAAAATAACTATCATGAGATACTTGATTGGCATAATCCAATTGAAAATTTAAATCATGATGACAAGTTTCATATTTATCATTATTCTTTATAGCATACATGTCATCACCATAATCATCATAGATAGCAACTTTGTTGTCACAATCAATTGGGACCTCTTCCAAAGTAATGGAATCATCATTAAATACAATCATGGCCTCTCCAAATCCACTTTCATCAATATAATAATCATAAATAGGAGGAATGAAATCATCATAATTAATTTTCTCATCAAAACTTGGGGGAGTAAAAATATCATCTTCATCAAACATAGCATCCCCAAGCTTGTGGCTTTGCATATCATTAGCATCATGGATATTCAAAGAATTCAGACTAGCAACATTGCAATCATGCTCATCATTAAAATATTTTATACCAAACATTTTATTGAATTCTTCTTCTATCAATTGAGCACAATTTTCCTTTCCATCATTTTCACGAAAGATATGATAAAGACGAATAATATGAGGCAACCTCAATTCCATTTTTTTTGTAGTTTTCTTTTATAAGCCAAACTAGTGATAAACAAGAAACTAAAAGATTCGATTGCAAGATCTAAAGATATACCTTCAAGCACTCACCTCCCCGGCAACGGCGCCAGAAAAGAGCTTGATGTCTACTACACAACTTATTCTTGTAGACTCGTGTTGGGCCTCCAAGCGCAGAGTTTTGTAGGACAGTAGCAATTTTCCCTCAAGTGGATGACCTAAGGTTTATCAATCCGTGGGAGGCGTAGGTTGAAGATGGTATCTCTCAAGCAACCCTGCAACCAAATACAAGAAATCTCTTGTGTCCCCAACACACCCAATACAATGGTAAATTGTATAGGTGCACTAGTTCGGCGAAAAGATGGTGATAAAAGTGTAGTATGGATAGTAGATATAGGTTTTCATAATCTGAAAATATAAAAACAGCAAGGTAGCAAATAGTAAATGGGCATAAAAACGGTATTGCAATGCTTAGAAACAAGGCCTGGGGTTCATACTTTCACTAGTGCGATCTCCCAACATTGTTGACATAGTTGAATCATATGTAAATCCCTCACGTGCGACAAAGAGTTCACTCCAAAGTCACAAATAGTGGAGAACAAACGAAGAAATTGTTGTAGGGTACGAAACCACCTCAAAGTTATCCTTCCCGATCAATCTTATGAGCCATCCCCATTAATTGTCACGAACAGCCATAGAGTTCGTACTAGAATAACACCTTAAGATACACATCAACCAAAACCCTAATGTCACCTAGGCACTCCAATGTCACCACGAGTACCCACGGGTTTCATTATACGATATGCATCACACAATCTCAGATTCATCTATTCAAACCAACACAAAGAACTTCAAAGAGTGCCCCAAAGTTTCTACCGGAAAGTCAAGACAAAAACGTGTGCCAACCCTTATGCATAAATCCCCAAGGTCACGGAACCCGCAAGTTGATCACCAAAACATACATCAAGTGACTCAAGTGAATATCCCATTGTCACCACAGATATCCATATGCAAGACATACATCAAGTGTTCTCAAATCCTTAAAGACTCAATCCGATAAGAAAACTTCAAAGGGAAAACTCAATTCATCACAAGAAGATAGAGAGGGGAGAACTCCATATGATTCATCTATATCAACAAAGCTCGCGATACATCAAGATCGTGCCATCTCAAGAACACGAGAGAGAGAGAGAGAGATCAAACACATAGCTACTGGTACAAACCCTCAGCCCCGAGGGTGAACTACTCCCTCCTCGTCATGGAGACCGCCGGGATGATGAAGATGGCCTCCGGTGATGCCTTCCCCCCTCCGGCAGGGTGCCGGAAAAGGGCTGTAGATGAGATCTCTCTGGTACAAAGGCTTGTGGCAGCGTAAAAACTCATCTAGGTTAACTTTCGGGGGTTTCTGAATATATATGATTTTTCAGCTTTGGAATCACGCGAAACGGAGCCACGTGGGCCCCATGAGGTACCAGGGCGTGCGTGGGGGGGTGGCGCACCCTGGTGCCTCGTGGGCACTGGGTGGCCCCCCTCCAATGGGTCTTGGTGCCAATATTTTTATTTGTCCAATAAAAAATCTCCAAAAAGTTTCAGCTCATTTGGAAAACTTTCATTTCTGCAAAAAAAACAACACCACGGTAGTTCTGCTGAAAACAGCGTCAGTCCGGGTTAGTTCTAATCAAATCATACCAAAACCATATAGAATTGTTATAATCATGGCATGAATACTTCATAAATTATAGATACGTTGGAGACGTATCACCAGGCCGAGAGGGGGGACGACCGGGTCATGGTGAACTGGTTCCCCATGGCCCTCAAGGATGCTGCGCGCTCGTGGCTCATCAACCTCCCCGAGGCGTCCATATCTTCGTGGGAGGACCTGTGCAAGTAGTTCGTTGCCAACTTCAAGGGCACGAGCGACCGTGCTCCCACGCTCAACGACCTGTGAACGTGCGCCAGCGCCCTGGCGAGCCCCTTCGCAAGTTCATCCAGCGCTTCAGCCAGGTGCTCCACAAGATCCCAAAGGCTTCCGACGCCGCGATCGTCTCCGCCTTCACCAATGGCATCACGGACATGAAGATGCGCGAGAAGCTCTCAGTCAGGGACGAGCTCGACTCCGCAGCAGAGCTGTTTGTCCTCGCCGACCGCTGCGCCAAGGTCGAAGAGGGGTGCCTCTTCCTCCACAACGACGCTGACGCTGAGCCTGACGCGGCGAAGCCCAAGGGCAAGGACACCAAGCGCAAGGGCCCTGCCGTGCTCCCGGCGGAGCCGGACTACAAGCGTGGCCGTGACCGCGGCGAGGCCAAGAAGGATGACCACCCTTTCTGCGCCTACCACAACATGAACTCCCACAACACAGAAGACTACCATGAGCTCAAGCTTCTTCGCGAGGGCCGCACCGAGCGCCACAAGGAGCACGGAAAGGGCCGCGGTGGTGGCAGCGGAGGTGGCCGCTGGGGTGACACCCACAACAATGGCGCTGGCGACAACAACCGTCAAGGCTGGCAGAACCAGTCGCGGTAGACTGACCCTCGGGCCAAAACTGCCCCAGTACGCGCCAACGACTCCCCTCTCGCTGAGAACGCTGGGGGCTACCAAGAGCCCCGCAGGGTGGCCTGCATCCTCGGCAGGGCCCAGGCCCCTCCATCTAACCGCCACTTCAAGCAGTTCTCTCGGGAGGTGAACGCGGCCCTCCCAGCGCTCGAGTCCACCGGCCGCCTCAAGTGTTCTGAGTTCCCCATCGCCTTCGATGCCAGCGACCACCCCAAGTCCACGAAGGGTGTGGGCACCGTCCCCCTGCTGTGCACCCCCACCATCAGCAATGTCGCTATCACCAAGACCCTCATCGACGGAGGCGCCGGCCTCAACGTGATCTCCATCGAGACCTTCGAGACGCTCCAAGTGCCCTATGAGTGCCTGATGCCCACCAGGCCCTTCTCGGGCATCACCGATGGCTCCACGGTCCCCCTGGGTCAGGTGCGCCTTCCCGTCACCTTCGGCACGTGCAAGAACTACCGTACGGAGTTCATCGTCTTCGATGTGGCTCACATCGGCCTGCCTTACAACGGCATCTTGGGCTACCCGGCGCTCACCAAGTTCATGGCCACAACCCATCATGCCTACAACCTCGTCAAAATGCCCGACTGCCGCGGTACCCTCACCGTCCGCTGCGATGAGAAGGATGCGCTGCAAACCCTCGAGCATGCCTACAAGACTGCCTCCGTCGCGTACCCGGCCGATGAGGACGTGCGTGGGCCTACCGGGGAGACGCCTGTGAAGAAGAAGCAACTGCTCCCTCAGGAGCGGTCGAGTCCAAGAAGGTGTCGCTGAGCGGGGGCGAAGCAGGCCCCTCCCTCGCCACCGGCGGTGGGCCCTCCCCCAAATAAGAAGGCGCGCTCGTCACCTTCCTCCGGGCGTGCCCTGATGCGTTAGCGTGGACAGCATCAGGCGCGCCCAGCCTGCCGAGGGAGGTGATCGAGCACCACTCAACCGCGTGCCGGAGCACGCGACCCGTCAAGCATGAGGAATATCGTCAGGCTCCCAAGAAGCAGGAAGTCGTCACCCAAGAAGTCAACAAGCCCCAGGATGCTGGAATCGCCCGTGAGGCCCCCCACCCCAAGAGGATCGCCAGCCTCACCCCCGTCGCCAGGCCGCGCGATAGCGTGCACATGTGCGTCGACTTCATCGCCCTCAACCAGGCTTGCCCCGCAGGCCCCTTCCCTCCTCCGCGCATCGTCGCAGGCTCGCCCTGGCTCATGCGTATGCCGTTCGGCCTGGAGGGTGCCGCAGCCACCTTTGCAAGGCTGATGCACATGAGCCTGGAGCCCCACATCGCAAGGAATACGGAGGTGGTTAACACTCACCCACCGGCCCGCCGTGGCCCCACTCATGACGGAGGCGGGTGTTCCGATACCAAACACATGGAATGCCTGCCATCACCGTAAGTTCTATCCATGCCCCACGGATACGAGCGACATGGAGCTGTACATGCTCCGGGGCTCTCTCTACCCACGCTGCCTTCGGCACATGAGAGCTCCTTCCCACTCTCGTGGAAGCCCCATGCTCAGCGCTGGCGGATGCCCCATGCTCCACACTGGCGGCCTACTTGAGGGGCCCTTGGCCGTCACATCCTCAAGCTGACCCGTGTCGAACACATCAGCATGCTTCTTTCTATTATGTAATGAACCTGCTTCATGCATCAGTAAAGCTTATTTCCTCCAAAACCCTGTGTGCTTGCAGCTGCAGGGCGCGCGCTCATGGTCTCGCCCGTGCCTGTTACGCGAGCGGGGGCAAGGCACGGTGTCTGTGCTCGGGCCAGTCCCATCAGCACTGAAAAACCCAAGCGACTGAGCTCTGGCTCGCGGGCCTGCTCCCGTGCATGTCACCTCACCATGTCCTTCGTGCTCTTGTCTCCTCACGTAGCACCCACAGGCGGCCTCGCGAGCGCGCCCTGCTACGCTATTTGCAAAAACTTAGCAGTTTCCCTGGTGCAGGATACGAAGGCCTCAAGAGCCCCCCCCCCCCTCGGGAGGCCTCGCGGCGGGTCCTACGGACAGAGGGCCTCACGAGTTACCGCGCCTCACGAGCCGTGCCCTGCGAAGGACTCGCCCCAAGCCGCACGCCTCAAAGGAGCTAAGTCTAAAGCACCCCTCGGGTCCTTTCCCTCTCATTTCTCTCTCGTAGCCTCCTGATTTCCTTGGCACGAGCCACCTGCATGTCAAGGGGGGGACCCTGGGCATCGCGCCTCAGGGACTCCTACTAGCCCTAAGAGCCCTACTCCCTCTGGCCTTGCCGAGCGCACGCTCTGGGCATCCTAGCGACGGTGTAGCCCGCCTGGGGGGCTGGGTCTCAGCGACACAGGGCACGAAGGCAATGTAAAAGGGAAATAAAGGCCTCGAGAGGAAAACAAAAAACGCATAAATCATTAAGTGCTTACAGCAAAAGTACCATGCAAATGTTTTCTCGCCCCCACGGGGCCACGTCTACCCTATTACAGCAACAGGTCAAGGAGAATTTAGGCGCGTGAGGCGCCGCCGTCGCCGCTCCCACCGCCGTCGCGAGGGGGCTCGCCGCTGCCGCCGCTGACTTCAGGCTCGAAGGCATACAGCCCGACGAAGCCGGCCACGTGCTCGCTCACAGCCTCCTCGAGGGGTTCGCGGAGCTCCACCGGGACATGGGTCACCACCCGACCGAAGTCGAAGTGATCGTCTGGGCGGAGGAGGTTGCTAAAGAGTCACGTTGTCGCCTGGGTCAGCAGTTCGCGACACGCTTCCTCGATGGTGGCATCCGTGTTCAACAACTGCTTCTTGAGGTCATCAACCTTGGCCTGGAGCTCGTCCCGCTTGGCCGCGAGGCTCCTCTGCTCGTCGAGAGCGGCCTGGGCGGTCGCCAGCTCACGCTCCTTCGCCAGTAGGCCCTCCCATTTGGCCTCCTGCGCAGACGCGGATGCCACGAGCTCGCCTTCCCGGGTCCTGGCGTTCGCCTCGCGGGTAGCGACCGCCTCTTGGGACCTAAGGACCTCCTCCTCGCGCTTCAGGAGCTCAGCTTCGCGGGATGCGAGCCGGCCCTCAAGGGCCTCTGCGGCCTCCTCCCGCGCCTTAAGCCGGCGCTCACGTGAGGCGGCTTGCTCCCGGAGCGTCTTCTCATAAGCTTTCGCCTCCTCCCGCAGCCGCTTGATCTCCTGGGCGTCTTCGAGGGCTGTCGCGAGGGACGCTTGGGCCTCCTTGGCGAGCTACTTGCACTGCGCCTGTGCCTCCTCGTCCCGCTGGCGGTCGAGCTTCGCCGCCTCACGAAGCTGGCTCCACCCCTCCGCCAGCTTCCGCCGCTCCTCCGCGCAGAGCTCCGCCTCTTTTCTGAGCTCGCCTTTGAGGGCCTCAAGAGCCGCCCTGACACTGTTGACGGCCCCGCTCCAGGGCGCGGTACCGCTCTCCCCCAACACCAAGGCGCGACTGGCCCGGGCCTCCTCATCGCCTGCTGGCGTCGACGGACGGGAGGGCACAACTTCGAGCCCCTCCGGCCTCCCCGCGCCGTCGCCCCCGGCGGGGGCTGTGCTCGCCGTCTGGCGTGGGGGGCCCGGGGTGGTCACCTCCGATGCCGGTGGCGTCGCCCCGCGCTCGGGCGCCGCCCTGAGCACTTCAAGGCCTGGGCGCCCAGGCTCGGGGGCGGCTCCCGTGAGGCCTGCAGTGGCCTCCGCCGTAGCAGGTATGGTGCGCTAGGGAGGGGTCGGTGCTTCGCCCCCCTTCACCGCCATCTCATCACCGGCGACGGTGGCCACCTTGGGAGGAGCCAGCGCGGTCTCCACACCACCTCCCACCGGTCTCGCCGGGGCGTCGGCGCGGCAGGCGAGGCGGTGTTCGGAGGAGGGGAGGGCCCCCCGGCCTCAGCCTTCCTCCTCTTGGTCTCCTCCTACTCCTCGGCGGCCAGCTCGGAGCTCTTGCGCGGGCGAAAACTGATCAGGACCGCAGCAGCCAGGAAGCAGGGATCGATAGGAAGGGGCGGAGGAACTTACTCGTCCTTGGGGTAAAAGCGCCTCCTCTTCCGCTCCTTGAAGGCGCCGCTGCTGCTGCCCCCATCGCGCAGCGTGCCTGGGCGGCTACCCAAGGGCGCGGCACGGGTCTCGTCGGGGTCGGGGGCTACAGTGGCCCCCTCCTTCAGCTCCTCGCAGGAGTCGTCGATCTCCGCGGCATCGCCTCCTCCCTCCCTCTCCGGCACAGGCCTGGCCGGCACAACGCGAAACGCGTCCCTGTCGTCGCCCTCGTCCTCGCCCAGCCGAAGCCGACGACGCGCCGGTGGAGACGGAGGTGTCGGCCCAGTGGGAACCAGGGTACCACGGCCCGTCTGCTTCTGGCCTAGGAGGCGGCGCTTGGGCAGGCCCAAGCGAGATGGCCCTGGGATCGTCGCCCGGGAGGGGTCGCCTCATGAGGAGATAGCCTCGCGAGGCCCCTCATCGCCAGGCCAGGCCCTGGTGAGGCCGGCAAGCCCCGGATCGCCTCGTGAGGCAGTCCCTCGGGAGGCCGCTTTGTGCGGCGTGGCGCACGGTACTGGCCTCGGGGCGACCTACCCGTCTCGTGGGTGACGCCCTGGTAACAGGACAAGGACAACAGGGTACAGCTCGGGGACAGCAGGATGCAGCTCAGGCGGGTTTCTACTCTGGTGATAAAGGAGCAGTGGCGCCTGGCTTCCCTCGAAGGAAGCTCCATGACATTTCCTCTTTGGTGAAGGAGGATCAGGGGGATCAGCGTGCCAGGACGGAGGTCATCACCAAGCCCACCAGCGCGTCACAAGGAGCTGCTTTAGCAGGCGAAGACCGCCTTTAGTCAGGATAAGCCTGCGCTCTTGTCCCCCTTTTGAATTGCCGCCCTGTGGCAACCCTTTCCCGCTCATATTTTCGGCGAAGAGGGCCGAGGCACTACAAAAGGGGCAGGGCTACTTCCATGTACGGGGATCGACCCATTCTCCCCCACACCTCTTGTTTTTTGAGCACAAGCTCTCCACAGAGCAATCCAACACAAGCAGGAGTAGGGTATTACACCGCACGGTGGCCCGAACCAGGGTAGCTCGGGCATCCCCTTCGTGTCCGATGAGAGCCAGCGAGTCCGTCGTGTCCACGCCGTAGTCCCGTCGTAGGCTGCCAAGCAAAGTCCCCCAGAGTTCGAATCCTAAGTTCTTGGAGAAGTTTTTTGGACGCAGATCCTAGACTCCAACATTTGGCGCGCCAGGTAGGGGGACTTGCCATCTTCGCGCCCTCGACCTCGACTTCGGCACCGACATGGACGGCGCCGCCGCGCGCCGCGAGCGTGCTGCCCGCCGAGCTGTCGCCGCCGGCCCCGCTGTGGAGCGGGCGCCCTCCTCCGTCCACCCGGCGGCGAGTGGGCAGGACCGCGGCCTCTCCTCAACCGCGTCTTCGCCCGCAGCAAGCGGCCCTCTTGCTCCGCGCGCCGCGCTGCTCATGGCTCGGGGGTTGCTGCGCTGTTCCCCCTCCAAGGATGGCCGCGACGCTTGGCTCGAGCGCATCACTGAGCTCGTCTTTGCCGCCAGCGGTGGCGAAGCGCCCCTTCGCCCCTCGTTCACTTCACCACGGCACGCTAAGCGACCTAGGCGCGCCGTTCCCCACCTTGTTCCTCCTCCGGGCCACGGCCCGTCCGCGCGGAGCGACGTCGACGGCCGCCGCCCAACCAAGGCCGGTGTCACCAGCGGGGGTTCCCAGGGGCCCCGAGGGGTGGCCTGCACTCTGGGAGGGGCCCAGGCCCCTCCGTCCAGCCACCATCTCAAGCGCTTCACGCGTGAGGTGAGCGCGGCCCTTCAGGTGCCCGAGCCTGCCGGCCGCCTCAAGTGGTCCGAGTTCCCCGTCTCCTTCGATGCCAGCGACCATCCCGGGTCCGCCAGGGCTGCGGGGGCTGTCCCTCTGCTGTGCACACTGACTATCGGTGGTGTGGCCATCAACTAGACGCTTATTGACGGGGGCGCCGGCCTCAACATGCTCTCTGTGGAGACTTTCGAGACGCTCCTGGCGCCAGGTGGGCGCTTGGTACCCACTAGGCTCTTCTCGGGAGTCACCGGCGGCTCCACTGCCTCCCTGGGGCAGGTGCGTCTTCCCGTCACCTTCGGCACCCGCAAGAACTACCACACAGAGCTCATCGTTTTCGACGTGGCCCGCATTGGCCTGCCCTACAACGCCATCTTGGGCTACCCGGCACTCTCCAAATTGATGGCCGCGACACACCATGCCTACGGCCTCGTCAAGATGCCCGGCAGCAGCGGCACCCTCACAATCCGTTGCGATGTAAAGGACGTGGTGCGCGCCCTCGCGCGCACCCACAAGGCGGCCGCCACCGCATCCCAGGCCGAGGTGGACGCCCCTGAGCTTGCCGAGCCGGCGCCCGCGAAGAAGAAGCCGCTGTTCTCCCAGGAGCGGGCCGAGACCAAAAAAGTGTCACTGGATGGGAGCGGTGCGGGCCCCTTCCTCACCATCAGCAGCGGTCTTTCCCCCGAGAAAGAAGGCGCCCTCGTCGACTTCCTTCGGGCAAACGATGATATGTTCGCTTAGACAGCATCGGACATGCCCGGCGTGCCGAGGGAGGTGACCGAGCACCACTTGGCGGTATGCCCCAACGCACGCCCCGTCAAGCAGAAAGTACGGCGCCAGGCGCCCGAAAAGCAGGATTTCGTCATTGGGGAGGTCGAGAAGCTCCAAGATGCCGGAATCATCCGTGAGGTGCTCCACCCGGAGTGGGTCGCCAACCCCGTTGTCGTCGCCAAGCCGCACGGCGGCAAGCGCATGTGCGTTGACTTCACCAACCTCAACAAGGCCTGCCCCAAGGATCACTTCCCGCTGCCCAGTATTGACCAAATAGTAGACTCCACCGCCGGGTATGATCTGCTCTGCCTCCTGGACGCCTTCTCGGGCTATCATAAGATCAAGATGGCCAAGGAAGATGATGAGAAAACCGCCTTCATCACCCCCTGCGGAGTGTTCTGCTACGTGTGCATGCCCTTTGGCCTGAAGAGCGCGGGGGCTACCTTCCAGAGGTTGATGCACATCTGCCTGGGGTGCCAGATGGGGAGGAACGCGGAGGCATACGTCGACGACATCGTCATCAAAACGCGCGAGGCGCGCACCCTCATCGAGGACCTGAGGGAAACCTTCGCCAACCTACGCAAGGTCAACCTCAAGCTCAACCCCGCCAAGTGCGTCTTCGGCGTCCCTTCCGGCAAGCTCCTGGGTTTCCTGGTCTCCCATCGCGGCATCGAGGCCAACCCTGAGAAGATCAAGGCCATCGAGGAGATGCGGCCGCCCCGCAACCTCAAGGAAATGCAGCGCCAGGCGGGATGTATGGCCTCACTCGGTCGCTTCATATCCAAGTTTGTCGAATAGGCTCTGCCTTTCTTCAAGCTCATGAAGAGGTCAGGCCCCTTCAAGTGGACCCCTGAGGCCGACGCTGCCTTCGAAGACCTCAAAAGATACCTCACGAGCCCTCCCGTCATGGTCGCCCCGCGGCCACGCGAGCGCCTACTGCTGTACTTGGCGGCCACTCCCAAAATGTCCAGTGCGGCCCTTGTGGCGGAGCGGGAGGAGCGAGTCTGCGTCAAAAAGAAGCCTGCTGAGCTCGTGCCTGCGGGTGCCGCGGAGACATCGCTGGAGCCCCTCAAGGCCCTGTCGGTGCCTGCCGAGGGCCCCCCTCGGGAGGCCCCCGCACCCCCTCAGGAGGTCTCTGGAGCTCAGCCTCCGGAGGCCCCCGTGGCGCCGCCTCCGGAGGCCCCCGTGATGCAGCAGCCTGAGCCCCTCGGCGAGCATGACTTGGACACCACGGTCACGTGCCTCGTCGAGCACCCCGTCTACTTCGTCAGTACGGTGCCACAAGACGCGCGTGAATGGTACCCCATGCAGTAGAAGCTCCTCCTGGCGCTCCTCATGGCTTCCAGGAAGTTGCGCCACTACTTCCAGGGTCACCCAATCCGAGTGATCTCCTCCTACCCGCTGGAGCAAGTCCTGCGGAGCCCAAATGCCACCAGCCGCGTCGCCGAGTGGAACATCGAGCTGCAGCCTTTCGAGCTGGAGTTCCTCACCACCAGGACCATCAAGGGCGCGGCCTTGACGGACTTCGCGGTGGAATGGACGGACACGCGTCAGGATGAGCCGCAGGGGGAGTCGTCCTTGCCGGAGGAAGCTACCTCCGGAGGATGGAGCATGCACTTCGATGGGGCCTTCGCGCGCGCCAGGGCACGGGGGCTAGGGTGGTTCTCACTACACCTACAGGCGACAAGCTTTACTACGCAGTGCAGCTGTGCTTCAGGCGCACCGATAAGGTCTCCAGCAACATCGCCGAATATAAGGGTCTCATCGCCGGGCTCAAGACCGCCATCGCGCTTGGAGTTAGGCGCATCACCATCAAGGGCGACTCGCAGCTCCTCGTCAACTTGTCCAACAAGAAGTACAAGCCGAAGGACGAGCACATGGTGGCCTACCTGGAGGAGGTGTGCAAGCTCGAGAAGCGCTCCATGGGCATGGAGCTGTAGCACGTCCCTTGCAGCGACAACGGCGAGGCAGACGGAATCGCCAAGCGCGCTTCTCGCCGCGAGCCCCAGAGCCCCGGCGTCTTCGAGGAGCGGCTCCTGAAGCCTTCAGCGGCGCCCCCGATCGCCAGCCTCCCGGTGTCTCATGAAGAGCTCCCTCCAGCACCAGCCATGGGCGTGCCAGATTGCGGGCCAGCTTCAGGCGCTCGCCTGCTACTGGCGCTCGAGCCGCAGCCCGAAAGCTGGACCATGGAGATCACGGCCTATCTGGAGGGCGGCGCCCTCCCGAAGATCGACGCGGAAGCAGAGTGCGTGGTCCGCCAGGCCGCGCTCTACCACTTGAGGGAGGGTGACCTGTACCGCCACCGCCCGAACGGAGTCGAGCTGCGGTGCATCTCCAAGGAGCAAGGCCGCGAGGTGCTCGCCGACATTCACAGAGGCGACTGCGGCCATCACTCATCCTCGCGCACTCTCGCAGGTAAGGCATTTCGCAGCGGTTTCTACTGGCCCACAGCACTTGAGGATGCCACGGAGCTGGTCCAGGCATGCGAGGCCTGCCAGTTCCATGCCAAGCAGATCCACCAGCCGGCACAAGGGCTCCAGACCATCCCCCTCTCATGGCACTTCGCGGTCTGGGGGCTGGATATCCTCGGGCCTTTCCCTCACGCGGCTGGCGGCTACCGCTACCTCAACGTCGCCATCGACAAATTCACCAAGTGGGCGGAGGTGGAGCCTGTCCGGACCATTCCAGCAGGATCGGCGATCAAGTTCATCAAGGGCTTGGTGTGCCGCTTTGGCGTCCCCAACCACATAATCACGGACAATGGCACGCAGTTCACCAACGGCCAGTTCAAGACCTACTGCGCCGGCATCGGCACGCAGATCTGCTTCGCCTCCGTGGCACACCATCGAAGCAACGGCCAGGCCGAGCGCGCCAACGCTAAGGTCCTCAAGGGCCTCAAGACTAGGAGCTTCAAGAAGCAGCTCGCGGCATGCGGCAGGGGCTGGCTGGAAGAGCTACCTTCAGTGTTGTGGTCCATCCACACCACGGCGACAAAGCCCACCGGCGAGACTCCCTTCTTCCTCGTCTACGGGGCAGAAGCGGTTCTCCCAGCCGAGGTCAAGCACCGGTCCCCGCGGGTCTTGGCTTTCGACGAGTCTCGTCAAGCCGGCCTGCGGGAGGATGACCTGCTTTTCCTCGAAGGGGCGCGCCGCCAGGCCGCCCTTTGCGCGGCAAGGTACCAACAGGCGTTGCGTCGCTATCACAGCCGCAACATACGCCCCCGCACCCTCGAGGCGGGCGACCTTGTCCTGCGCCAGATCCTCTCCAGAGAGGGACTCCACAAACTCTCACCCATGTGGGAGGGCCCTTTCAGGGTTACGCACATCTCCCGACCTGGCACGGCACGGCTTGAAACGGAGGAGGGTGTTCCAGTACCAAACACATGGAACATCCAACATCTCCGCAAGTTCTATCCGTGACCTCATGGATACGAATGAAATGGAGCTGTACACGCTCCGGAGCTCCCTCTACCAGCGCTGCCATCGGCATGCGGGAGCTCCCTCCCACTCTCGTGGAAGCCCCATGCTCCACACTGGCGGACGCCCCATGCTCCGCGCTGGCGGCCTACTTACTTGAGGGGCCCACGGCCATCACATCCTCAAAAGCTGACCCGTGTCGGACACGGTAGCGAGTATCATTTCTGTTGGACAATGAATCAATTTCATGCATCAGTAAAGCCTACTTCCTAATAGCAACCGGTGTTCTTGCCGCTGAGTTTGCCTCGGGAGACGTGCTCACGATCTCCCCCCGTGTGTCTCATGCGAGCGGGGGCTGGGCACGGTGCCTGTGCTCGGGTCAGTCCCAGCAGCGCTGCAAAACCCAAGTGACTGAGCTCTGGCTCGCGGGACGGCTCCCGTGCACGTCACCTCACCAGGTCCTTGGTGCTCTTGCCTTCTCGCGTAACACCCACAGGCGGCCTCGCGAGCGTGTCCCGCCACATTACTTGCAAAGACTTAGTAATTTCCCTGGTGCAGGGCCTCAAGAGCCTCAGGATCCCCGCCCTCGGGAGGCCTCGTGGTCGGCGCCCCACGGACGGAAGACTTCATGACGAACCGCGCCTCGCGTGTAGCGCCTCATGAAGGGTTCACCCCAAGTCGAGCGTCGACTAAGGAGCTAAGTCTAAGCGCCCCTCGGGTCCTTTTCTTCTCATTTCTCTCTCGTGGCGTCCTGATTTCCCCGGCACAAGCCGCCTGCGCATCAAGGGGGGACCCTGAGCATCGCGCCTCAGGGACTCCTTCCGGCCCCAAGAGCCCTACACCCTCTGGCCTTGCCGAGCACACGCTTTGGTCATACCAGTGACGGTGTAGCCCGCCTCAGGGGCTGGGTCCCAGTGACACAGGGCACAAGGGCAATGTAAATGGGAATAAGGGCCTCGGGAGGAAAGCGAAAGCACATTAAGCATCAAGTACTTAGTATTAAAAGTGCTGTGTAAATGCCTCACACCCCCAGGGGGCTACATCGATCCAATACAGAAAAAAAGAGGACCAGCCGCAACGCCGTCATCCACAAGAGTCCGCATCGAGCTCCGCCCGCGCCTAATCGGAGTCTTCATCCTCATCCTTGACGAGGGGGGAACTGTCGTCGCTCCCGCTTCCGTCGGGGGAGGCGGCACCGCCATCGCTGTCGTCCTCACTGGAGGAGCCGCTGTAGCTGCCGTCCTCGCTCTCCACGCAGCACTCCAGGCGGCTGCCGGAAACCCTGAAGATCTTCATGAAGAGGGTGGCGGCTCTGTCATACTTGAAGTGGAGCAGGTGCCCCCGCTTTAGGACCCGAGCGAGGGCAAAGGACTTCCACCCCTGCTTCAAGAACATGAAGCCGGAGGGGGTGAACTCCGCCGCCACCCAGGAGGGGCCGTTGCAACAGCCGTCCGCCTGCAGCCATAGGCCCAGGGGCACGCGCTCCTCCTTCTCCCTTGCGAAGGAGTCCGGAAGCTGAAGCAAGGTGCAGGGCGAGCGGTGCATGTCCACGATGAACTCGTGGGTCGCCTCCGCCGAGTGCCTCCCTGCCGGGGGAGGAAGAGTGGCGGAACCGCCGCGGCAGCCTCGGCCGCGGCCTCTGCGCCCGCGAGCCGCGCCTCTTCCGCGACCACAAGTTGCGCCCGTCCCGCGGGTACTGGGGCCAGCCTCCACGCCGGTGGCCGCGGAGCGCGCCCGACCCCGAGGAGGGACCCTCGTCACCGTGGACGAACCACGGGCCCGACCTCTACCCATTGCCGCAGTCGGCTTCGGCGGCTCCACCTCCTCTGCCGTCCTCTTCCCCTTCTCGGCCGCGGAGAGCTTCCTTGGGGGAGCCATGGCCGCGGCGGTGATGGGCGGAGAGATTGGCGGAGAGGTTGGAAGTTGGAGAGATGGGGAGCCGGGGAGTTGGTCGCAAGGCAGGCTGGGGACGGAGTGAAGGGGCAATGGAATGCCCGCGCCCCACGCGGGCAGGTTCAATCGCCGAAGTGGCGGTTATCGAGGCGTCGCAGGGAGTGGAGGCTACCGCGCCCGCAAAGGCCGCCACGCGTCGCCCCTGGGGCAGTGGCTTGATGGGCCCCGCAGCGCTTCGTCCCCAACGGGCAGGACGCGCGCGTCGCGGGCCCGGGGGCTACTGTCGGCCCAGTGGGAACCAGGGTACCACGGGCCGTCTGCCTCTGGCCCAGGAGGCGGCGCTTGGGTAGGCCCAAGCGAGATGGCCCTGGGATCGTCGCCCAGGAGGGGTCGCCTCGCGAGGCCCCTCATCGCCAGGCCAGGCCCTGGCGAGGCCGGCAAGCCCCGGATCGCCTCGTGAGGCAGTCCCTCGGGAGGCCGCTTTGCGGGGCGTGGCGCATGGTGCTGGCCTCTGGGCGACCTAGCCGTCATGTGGGTGACGCCTTGGTAACAGGACAAGGACAGCAGGGTACAACTCGGGGACAGCAGGATGCAGCTCAGGCGGGTTTCTACTCTGGTGATAAGGGAGCAGTGGCGCCTGGCTTCCCCCCGAAGGAAGCCCCAAGACATTTCCTCTTTGGTGAAGGAGGATCAGGGGGATCAGCGTGCCAGGATGGAGGTCATCACCAAGCCCACCAACGCGTCACAAGGAGTTGCTTTAGTAGGCGAAGACCGCCTTTAGTCAGGATAAGCCTGTGCTCTTGTCCCCCTTTTGAATTGCCGGCCTGTGGCAACCCTTTCCCGCTCATATTTTTGGGGAAGAGGGCTGAGGCACTACAAAAGGGGCAGGGCTGCTTCCATGTAGGGGGATCGACCCATTCTCCCACACACCTCTTGTACTTTGAGCACAAGCTCTCCACAGAGCAATCCAACACAAGCAGGAGTAGGGTATTACACCGCACGGTGGCCCGAACCTGGGTAGCTTGCGCGTCCCCTTCGTGTCCGGGGAGAGCCAGCGAGTCCGTCGTGTCCACGTCGTAGTCCCGTCGTAGGCTGCCAAGCAAAGTCCCCCAGAGTTCAAATCCTAAGTTCTTGGAGAAGTTTCTTGGACACAGATCCTAGACTCCAACAGAGGGGGTGGCGGCGACGACTCCTCGCTACTCCCCTCCCCGGAGTCGGAAGCCTCATGGTCGCCTGAGGAGGACCCCGTCTCCGAAGAATCCTCAAGAAGCTCCTCAGGCTCCTCGAGGTCCGTCTGAATCAGCCCCCACTGGTCGAACTGGGGCATCGCCGCGACCAGCTCAGCCTTGTTGGACCAGTGGTGCACCGGGCGCGCGTCATCAGGCATATCCTCTGCCTCCCCAGGAAATAGAACTTCCCAAGCGCCGGCCACGGCTGCGGCAGAGAGGGACTCCCGTGCCAGCCGGATCCAGTCTTCGGCTCCGGTGATGTCCCACACCGGGTGCGAGCGCTTCTGTGGGGGTGCGATGCGGCGGCAGAGTAATTCTTTGGCAATCATGCCCGCCGTAAGCCCGGCCCTGCGCAGCTCCGCCAGCCTTGTCAGGATCGGCCTCAGGGCAGTGCCGCCAAGCTTCTTGTGTTCCCAGCGGGGGATCTTCTTAGTCGGCTCGGTAGGGACCGCCAGGAGAGGACTGGTCCGCAGGGCATCAACATAAACCCAGCGCGTCCGGAAGTTCTCCACCTTCTTTGAGATCTTCATGTCGATGAAAACCTTGCCCATCTCGTCATCGATACGGAAGGAGGCACCTCCGGAGCGGTGGTTTCCCGAGGAAAAAACCTGCAGGCTATAGAAAGTCCGGAATAGCGCCAGGGATGGCATCACTCCCAGGAAGGCCTCGCAGAGGTACGCGAAGAGAGCAAGGATGAGAATGGAGTTGGGATGAAGGTGGAGAAGGCAAATCTCATAATGCTCAAGGATGGCATAGAGGAAGTCGGAGAAGGGCGGCACCAGCCCAGCGAGGAGCGAGTGGAAGAAGACGGGGATTACCATGGGGCCGAGGTCGCACCGTGGGACCGAGCCCGGCCAGATCTCGGTGGCGCTTCCCTCGAAGTGCGCGGAGACCAACAGGGGGCGGGCCCTGGCCATCCCGTTCTCGTTGATGGTGGCCGGGAGCAAGGCCGGGCCAAGCTCCGCTGCCGGGGAGCTCTTGCTGGAGGAGGCCTCGGCGGCCGCGGGTTTCTTGCCCGGGGCCATGGTGGAGGAGAGATGGGAAGTTGGAGGAGGAGTAACAGGGGAGCTGCTCGCGCGGGACGAAGGGCAAGATGGGGACGAAGAGCAATGACGTGCATGCGCCCCGCGCGGGCAGGATTTATCGCCAAGACGGTGGTTACCAAGTCGTGGGGAGTGGGGGAGACCCTCCCCGTGAAAGCCGCCACGCGTCACCACTGGGCCCGGCAGCTCAGTGGGCCTCATGGTGTTTCATCCCTAATGGGCAGAACGTGCGCGCCGTGGGCCCGGGGGCTACTGTCGGCCCGGTGGGAACCAGGGTACCACGGCCCGTCTGCCTTTAGCCCAGAGGACCGTGCTCGGGCCGGCCCAGGAGAGTGGCCCGGCCGCGGCCGCTCCGGAGGAAGCCGCCTCGCGAGGGGCGAGCCTCGCGAGCCACCTCGCCTCTAGGCTAGACCCTGCCGAGGACGCTAAGCACCAGGTTGCCTCGCGAGGCTCCCCTCGCGAGGCCTCCTCATGAAGCAGGTCATACGTCGCCAGCCGCGGGGCTCCGCACCCAGCACAAGGATGACGACCCACTATCATGATAAGGACAGCGGGGCATGACCGAGCCCAGCTTCCATTCTGGTGATAAGGGAGCAGTGGCATCTGCCTCCCCCAAAGCAAGACCCAAAGGTTTTCCTCTTTGGTGATAGAAGATCAGGACGGATCAGTGCGCCAGGACGTAGGTCATCGCCAAGCCCACCGAGACGTCACGAGGAGCTACTTTGCCAGGCGAAACACACTACTACATTGTTTTTGGGCTTTGACAAGTGCTGTTTTCTGTAGATTGGGCCGCCCAGCAAATGGGCTGCTGGTCCGCCACAGACTGGGAGGCTAAAATAACAAGTTGTATCGTGGAGAGGCAAGCTAAAACAAATACCCCGTCAGGAGCCACTGACAAACAAATTTGCGTCTACGTTCTTCTTCAGTCTTCCCTCTGCTTCCAGTCAAAGGAAGTACTAGTTGATAAGCTTCCTCACACAGGTTGGTACCGGCCTACAGCCTTCATCCTGATTATTGTTCTTTGTCATATCTATTGGTAATTTGGTATTGTGCTACTGTTTGCTACTGTCATGAGAAAGTGCTTTAGTTTTGCATGTTAATCTAATGCAACTTATGTACATGCCAATTCATTGCGTGATGAGCCTATGCCACTGATAAAATAAACTAATACCACCCTTTAAGCAAGGCTACTATGTTGCTATCTTTAGCCATAAATGAACTAGTGCCGCTATTATAGTAAATCTCACTTTCTCAATATCTGTGCAAACAGGGATGCTCGACTGCTGGAAATATTGGCACCCTTTCGATTAATCTAATCCACGAGTAGATAATAAGCATGACAATCACAGTGGATGGTTCATTGCCTTCACTACCTCCTTTAGCCATTAAGATAATGGGAAGACCCTACAAGCAAAGCGTTACGTTGCTGATTTCAGTAGAACTGCACAAAAAGATCTAATGGTCAGATACTTATATTGGCTCCTATGTACTCCAAAGTTCACGCAGACAAGCATCGATGTTGACAAGAAGAAGTGCCAGAGTGAACACCACTTAACTAGTCTGCACCCCAGGGATGCTCCATTTCAGTTCAACTACAAAAAAACTTTTGGTGGTTCATTTTGTCCACCGCCTCCTTGTCTGCACGGTAGAATTTTGGCGAGCTACAGGACCAAGATGAGCCAGTAAACTAGTTGGATGAAAATAGTGGCCAAGATGCTCAAACCTCTCGCGGCATCGAGGCCACCATCATGAGGATAACCTACAAGCAAAGTTCAGATGGTCTGTGCTGCCTCTTATGTACTCAAAAGTTTGCTTAGACAAGCACTAATTTTAGCAAGACGTACCACCGAGTGAACACCACTTAACCAGTATACACCCCAGGTAATTAAAGTGTGTCGATGGAGGATATTGGCTGTGATCTCTCAATCATTTGGATGCATAAACATGCTTAACTTGTATACGTGAATCTTTTTTGTTGATTGTGAATGTTGGCTATGAATATTGGATTGTGATCTCTCAATCATTCTGAGGCATAAACATGCTGAACTTGTGTATATGTGAATCTTTTGAGGAGAACGTATCCTGTGAACCTGAGTTTGATCTTATGTTTCCAACTAGCAAAGTTTGTACCATCAAAATATGGACCTCTACGGTGATAGTTACCCTCACTAGATGCCATACTCTCCTAGGTTGTGAAACCAAGGCTATGATCACCAAAGCAATGGAAATCAAGGCTTACAGAGACCAAAGCTCTGATACAACTTGTAGGATCAAAAGTATGTCTAGAGGGGGGTGATTAGACTACTTGACCAATTAAAAACCTAACCTTTTCCCAATTTTAGTTGTAGGCAAATTTTAGCATGCATACAAGTCAAGCATCACCCTACACATGCAATTCGAAGAGTGAGGCAGCGGAAAGTAAACAAATGCATATGTAAGTAAAGCAGGGGATCGGAGATTTCAAAGGCAATGAAGACACGGTGGTTTTTGGCGTGGTTCCGATAGGTGGTGCTATCATACGTCCACGTTGATGGAGACTTCAACCCACGAAGGGTAACGGCTGCGCGAGTATACGGAGGGCTCCACCCACGAAGGGTCCACGAAGAAGCAACCTTGTCTATCCCACCATGGCTTACGTCCACGAAGGACTAGCCTCACTCGGGGTAGATCTTCACGAGTAGGCGATCTCCTTGCCCTTACAAACTCCTTGGTTCAACTCCACATCATGTCGGAGGCTCCCAAGTGACACCTAACCAATCTAGGAGACACCACTCTCCAAAAGGTAATAGACGGTGTGTTGTTGATGAACTCCTTGATCTTGTGCTTCAAATGATAGCCTTCCCAACACTCAAACAACTCCTCACAGATTTGGCTATGGTGGAAGAAGATTTGAGTGGAAAGCAACTTGGGAAAGGCTAGAGATCAAGGTTCAAATGGTAGGAATGGAATCTCTTGATCTCAACACATGAGTAGGTGGTTCTCTCTCAGAAAATGTGTAGTAGAAGTGTAGGCACGTTCTGATGGCTCTCTCTTCCGAGAAGGAAGTGGTAGAGGGGTATATATAGCCTCCACACAAAATCCTACCGTTACACACTTTTGACCCAACTCGGTGGCACCGAAACCATAATCTCGGTAGCACCGAACTGCGTAAAAGATATGAATGTTAGGAATCTCGGTGGGACTGATAGGAACAACTCGGATGGACCGAAGTGCAATGGCAAGGGCAAACCTCATCTCGGTGGCACCGATTGCATCAACTCGGTAGGACCGAAGTGAAGCAATATGGCAACAGAGACTTGGCAAGCCATCTCGGTGAGACCGATTTGCAAAACTCGGTGAGACCGAAGTAAGTGCAAACGATTACAGAGAGTTGGCAAGGCCATCTCGGTGGGACCGAGATCCATATCGGTGGATCCGATTTGTTAGGGTTTTGGCAGTGGCTAAGTCTAGATGAACTCGGTGGCTCCGGATAGGAAATTTTCAGTGGGGCCGAGTTGGAAGGTAGGTTTTGGACATATTTGGGGTAGAGAGAGTGGTTGATGGTTTAGGAGTACTGTCACTAAGCACTTGAGCAAAAAGACCATTAAGCAACACCTCATCCCCTTTTAATAGTATTGGCTTTCCTATGGACTTAATGTGATCTTGGATCACTAAACCAAAAATGTAGAGTCTTGATCTTTTGCCAATCCTTGTCCTTAGCATTTTGAGGGGTCCACATCTCTAGTCCATGCCATGCCAATCATTGAACATCCTGAAATCTTTAACTTGAATGGACATTAGTTCAATGAGATATATGTTGTTATGAATTACCAAAACCACCAAGGGAGCAAATGTGCTTTCAATCTCCCCCTTTTTGGTAATTGATGATAACATATAGATCAAAGCTTCGACAAATGAATGAAATACATCGTCGCTTTGAGAAGCATGTGATAAGCAAGAGCTCCCCCTAAATTTGTGCATTATTAAAAATTTGCGTTTGAATGCAAATGCACAATCAATTAGGCTCATGGGTCCCTCTTCCATGTCACATACAACTTGGTTGAGCGCGCAAAATGATATGAGTGAAATAGTAAGCACGCATCACCAACACAAGTAAGTGATCATACAAGATAAGTATAAGCATTGATCATCACAAGAAGCATAGTATCTCACAAGCATAAACGACAAAATATCTCACAGACACTGTAGCGAGCACACACAACGAAACAAAGTACCATCAAACAAATAGTAGCAAAAGAACTCGAGAGAAATCCAACGGGCAAAGCAAAACAAAACTCTCTCTCTCTCGAAGCTAAGATCTATACAAATTCTCGCCCTTTGGCAACAAGTACCAAAAAGATCGAATAGGTATAGGACTAATCGGCACTTTAAGCACGATCCTCGGAAGCTCCTGAAGGTGATCTCCTGCTGGCGGCTCCAGTGTGCGTAGACGGCGTCGAAAGAAGAGCGTCCGCGAAGGCTTCTGCAAATGCCTACTGGGCTGGTGGAGTGGAGACCGGAGGTGGCACTGTAGCAGCAGCAGCAGGTGCAGAGACTGTGGACCTCGGATCCACAACTGACACTGCAGCAGACCTAGCTGCCCTAGGCACTGTCTGAAATCTCTCGGTAGTGGGTCTATCGTCTCCACTATCATCTGAAGGGGCTGTCCTGACAGCATCAACATCGCTCTTCAGCTTCTCCATTGTAGTCTGGATCTCAATGACCTTGACATCTAGATCATGAAACTTTGTCTCGATTATCCGCTCTAAGCTAGCCTGGTTCTGGGTGTGGTTGGCCAGACTTCGCTCAATCCTCAGGGTGGCTTCTAGTAGATATGTCATTTGGTCAGATTTAGACTTGAGATTTGCTATTGGAGCATTGGGAGCTGATGCCTCCTTGACTGCTTTTGCTTCCTTTGCTTCTCGAATCTTCTGTTGGGCTTGAGCAGATGTGGGATGCGAAGGATCCATCACAATCACATTGTCCTCAAACTCTGGACGCAGTGACAGATGCTCATGATCAAGAAGATATGTGCTCGTTCCAACCTTGGAATTGATCAGCATCTGGATGTGTGGAGCATATCCTCATGATCTCTTCTGATCAGCTGCAGTCCTCTTGATAGTTTCAACAATCAAGCTCATCACCTTGAACTTCTGAGGTGTATCAAACAAATGCAGCAAGTTGATGGAGTGGCCACGGATCATTTTGTCATCTCCTAACTTGGGCAACAGAGTGTACCGCAAGATAGTGTTTGTGGTGGCCAATCCTGGCAGCATGTGCTTCACTGATCCAAGCTTATGTGTCTCAATGTCCTTCTGGGGTATTGCTGTGTACATGTTGGCCATGGAGTTGTGGTCCATCTTGAGCTTGGCATAGATATCAATGTCATCATCCTCTTCCTTGGGAGCACCAAGAAGACCTGCCCACTCAGAGATGGTTGACTGGTACCTGATACCCTCTGTCATCCACACAATTCGGCCATCTGGATAGAAATGAGCTGTGGAGTAGAATTGCATGACCATTTCATCATTCCACTTGGTGCGCTTCTGTCCAACAAAATCATCAACACCTGCAATCCGGAAGCTCTCATGGACATGGGGGAAATAATCCTCATTGGCATCAATGTATTTCCAATCCACCCATCTCATGTCGCTGACAATGGGTTTCTTATCAAGCAATACCGTCTCATAGAAATCTTGTTGTTCTCGAGTGTGAAAGCGATAGTCACAAGCTGTTTTCCTCCTTGCAGCATAAGGATCTGACAGTCTCCACTGACGCAGTCCTTTGTCTTTCCTTAGCATCATATTTTCTGCAACTGGGTGTGCATCATCATGGTCTGGAATCTTGGGTTTCAATTTCCTAAGCACTAGTGGCTCTTCATCAACATTTCCTTCTGGCACTCGGGCCTTGTTCTTCTCAGCATCAGAAATATTCCTTGTAGACCTCTTGGGTGCTGGAGCTTTTGGTTTGGACTTGGTGGGGGTAGCAGTCCTGATTGCATCTGACATGAGCTTCTGAGCTTTTGCTGGGGGTGCATTAGCTGCTGGCTCCTCCTCCTCTGAATCATTCCTCATGGAGGGCCTTCCAAGCATATGAGCAGTAGTCTTCCTAGCTCTCTTCTTCTTTGCTCCTGCAGCTGGTTCTGTGTCACTTGGCTCTTCAAGTGTGAATTGCATTGTTTGCTTAGGAACTTTCCTCACAGCAGTTCTTTCTTTCACAGAAGTGGGCTTGGTGCTATACTCCTTAGCAAGCACAACTATTTTCTTCTTTGTTGTTGCTTCACTGGCAACAAAGTCTTCATCCTCGCTGTCTGAGGTTCTTTTCTTCCTGGTTCTAGTTGCAGCCTTAGGAAGATCTGGAGAGCTTCTCTCTCCCACATAAAAACTCTCCTCAGGACTTGATCCTTCACTGAGTTCTGCATGCTGCTCTGACCTGTTCTGGCTGTCGTTATCATCTGACATCTTGCTGAGCTGACCCTGTGAATAGATGGGTATGGGAAGAGTAGATGAGTCATCACAAAAAGCAGAAGTTTTTCATAAAAATTGAGTTCAACTCTTAGTTTCAAGTTTTCACAGAAAGCATTTCTGATGGACCGAGTTGATCATCTCGGTGATACCGAAGCATTCTACAAAAACCTTGCACTCCATTTTGGCCAGACCGAGATGGGTTTCGGTGTCTCCGAGATGCTAGGGTTTCACTGAGATTTTACTTTCGGTCTCACCGATTCGTACAACTCGGTGGCACCGAGACGTACTAGTGCAATGGCCTGGGGCCAAATCGGTGGGGCCGAAAATTTCTAATCGGTCGGTCCAAGATGCGTTCGGCGGAAAGTTAAACCTAAAAATTTCGCCCGAATCTAATCTACGGATTTCTTCTGGTCGAATAAGCATTGCAATCTGTGGCAGGAATAATGGCAATCCTATCGTGCATTGAATCGGAAAATGGAGCACAAGAGGGATCGAATCTCACCCTAACTCGGTGGAGATTCTCTACGGCGGCAACGGCGGGGCAGATTGCCGTTGACGGCGATGGAATCCGGCGGCGAGGGCGTGCTGGAGACGAGGGCGATGATCCAGAGACCTAGCGACGGCAGCAACGGGGTGCGGGAGCGAAAGAGTCAAGAAATTTCAACTGTTCGGCCCGCGAGGTATATATACCCGTACGCTGTCGGTGGCTCAGAGTTAGACAACTCGGTGGCACCGATATGTGTAACTGCAAGCAGATTAGCACATCAGTGGCGCCGAAATAGTTCAACTCGGTGGCACTGAGATGGAAAACCTAGATTAGTCTAAGTGATTTCGGTTGGACCGAGTTTGAGTGAATTGGTTCGGCCGAAATCATATAGAAGGTTTTGGAGGTTCAGCCCTTTCAGATCGGTGGCTCCGAGTGCTCCTCACCCGGAGGGTCTGAAAATGACTTGTTCAATTTTTGTGATGCAGCATGAATAGAATTTGAGACAAGAAAGCATAGATAGCTAGAGAAGCTACTTAGGCATTCTTGTACATCCACTTGGCCAGAAAAACTAAGACCATCAAAACAACAAATGGATGTCCTCGAATGATGAAGATATGCAAATCAACATACTCACACAATAAGATAGCAAATGAAATATGTGTCAAACACGCACAACCAATTCTAGCATCTATCAAGCAATGGCGATGACTAGTTCATCTATATATGAGTATATTGACTTAGGAGCCAAATGAGAACATTTGATCATAGGTCATAATCATCGTTTAAGCACAAGTGGGGTTGCCACTTTTACATAAATCATTGATGTGTTCACACCATTAGAGTTGCTTTAGCTCAATTGTTTAGAGCCAAGCTCCCCCTAGATGTGATATCCCCCCTTAAGAGGGATGAACTAACCTTGGCTTTTGTCAATGATGACTTCATGTAGATGTTGAAGATGTGGATGCTCAATGTTGATGTAGTTCATCAAGAGTTGGGAGCAATCCTTTGGAGTTTTGTGCTTTCAATACCTACATGGGTTAGTCCCACACAAGGAACATACAAGGATATCCATAGACATAGAGTGAAATACACATATGATGTCCATGAATGCATTGAACACCTTGTCCCTTGCCTTACCAACAAGAGGGTTTGTGACTCCATGAACTAGTGCAAAATGTGGAAGTTGGTTGCACAAGTTCTTGCCATAAAGAATATGAGTGAAGTTTGTTGGCGGAGTCACCCTCAAGAACTCTCTAGTTCTTCTTCTTTTGGACCCACATCAACTTGATGGGAATCCTTGGAGTTGTAGTAGCACTTGATGAAGTAGAACTTGATGAATTCTTGGGAACCCACTTGACCAAGGCTTGAGGAGCTTCTTCAAATGAATCAATCTCTTCTTGAAGCTTGTCCTTGCCTTTTAGCTTGTGGTCTCGTGGCGGAAGATCTTCTTGAGCTTGTGTTCCCTTGAAGGAAGTAGGATCATACTTCTCTTGTTGAGGAACAAACTTCGTCTTGGGGTATTGATCTTCTTCCCACTCAACTCCATTGGCATTGAACTTTCGTTCAAAACCAACACCTTGGTTCTTCCAGTACCTTCCTTGCTTGCGTACAATTTCCTCGAATTGCTTACTCCCGGCAAGGCTCTTGTAGACACCTTTTTCTATAATTCCTTTCAATAGCATATTTTCATTAGTGGAATCAATAGAACTACTAGAAGCAACAACATTGGATTTAGCATTGTTATTGTTACTACTAGAGGTAGAACCCTTTTTACCCTTGTTGCTAGTTTGCTTAGGTTTAACTTGTGTCATAAAGGTAGACAAGAGTAAATGTTTGGCAAGATATGAAGAACTCTTCTTTCGAAGATCGTCATTGATAGGTTTAAGAAACTCATGCTCTTGCTCTAAATTTAGCTTCTCGAAGCGTAGCTTCTCATGAGTTCTTAGAAGTTCTCGATGATCCTCTTGAGTTGTTTCATGAGCTAACTTAAGAGCATTTAGTTCTTTAGTTAGACGCTCAATCTCCTTCATAGCATTGTCACTCGTTTCCTCTTGACTATCATGATTACTAGCATTTTCATTATAGCTCACATCACTATCCTTATCAACAAGTAAATCATCATCACCAAGCAAATCATCTTCATCACTATTGAAATCAAGATACTCGGGCTGTGATACCTTGGGGCCTTTTGCCATGAAGCATCTTCCAATTCCTTCATTTGGTGAGTCAAATAGATCATAGGAGTTGGATGACACAAGGGCAAGTCCGGCAACACCTTCATCTTGACTATAGTCGGAGTTGGAGTGATAACCTCTCTCGGAGTGGTTGTCGGAGTCGGAGCCGGAAACCCATTCACCAACATGAGCTTGATGTCTTCTTCTTGTGTAGCTCTTGGATGACTTGTCCTTCCTCTCTGAATCCTTGCTTCTTCGAGAGTGTCTTCGTTCATAAAGATCTTCTCTACTCCTTCTCTCCTTATGAGGTGATTCATCTCTTATATGTCTTCCTCTTAGTGATTCGTCTCTTTTCTTGTAGGGAGCCGTACACACATTGGAGTAGTGTCTGGGCTTTCCACAATTGTAGCAATTACGGTCATGACTTGATGATCTTCTCTCATAGTGTCTTGAGCTAGAGCTTATTTCTTTCCCTTTGTTCTAGTAGAACTTGTTGAACCTTTTCCCCATTAGGCTAATCTCTTCATTGGATACTAGCTTGTCACTTGAAGTTGTTGGAGCATCGGTTGAGTCTTTGAAAGCACCACTTGATTGTTTGTGTAGCTCCTCTTTGTCCTTGAGTGACATTTCATGAGCAACAATCCTTCCAATGACTTCCGTGGGCTTGAGATCTTTGTAATTTGGCATCATTTGAATCAATGTGCAAACGGTATCATATTTTCCATCCAAAGCTCTAAGTATCTTCTTGATGATGAATTTGTCGGTCATCTCTTCACTTCCTAAGCTGGCAATCTCATTTGTGATGAGAGCAAGCCTAGAGTACATTTCAGCAACTCCTTCACCATCCTTCATCTTGAACTTGTCAAGTTGACTTTGAAGCACATCCAACTTAGATTCCTTGACGGACTCGGTACCCTCATGCATATCAACCAAAGTATCCCAAATTTCCTTTGCATTCTCGAGGCGGCTGATTTTGTTGAATTCCTCCGGACACAAACCGTTGAAGAGAATGTCGCAAGCTTGGGCATTGTATTGCAACATCTTCAATTCTTCCGGGGTTGCCTCACGATCCGGTTCCTTGCCATCCTCAAAGAAGTCACCTTGCAAGCCAACACGAACAACAGCCCAAACGGCGGGGTTATGACCAAGAATATGCATTTTCATCTTATGTTTCCAACTAGCAAAGTTTGTACCATCAAAATATGGACCTCTACGGTGATAGTTACCCTCACTAGACGCCATACTCTCCTAGGTTGTGAAACCAAGGCTATGATCACCAAAGCAATGGAAATCAAGGCTTACAGAGACCAAAGCTCTGATACCACTTGTAGGATCGAAAGTATATCTAGAGGGAGGTGATTAGACTACTTGACCAATTAAAAACCTAACCTTTTCCCAATTTTAGTTGTAGGCAGATTTTAGCATGCATACAAGTCAAGCATCACCCTACACATGCAATTCTAAGAGTGTGGCAGCGGAAAGTAAACAATTGCATATGTAAGTAAAGGAGGGGATCGGAGATTTCAAACGCAATGAAGACACGGTGGTTTTTGGCGTGGTTCTGATAGGTGGTGCTATCGTACGTCCACGTTGATGGAGACTTCAACCCACGAAGGGTAACGGCTGCGCGAGTCCACGGAGGGCTCCACCCACGAAGGGTCCACGAAGAAGCAACCTTGTCTATCCCACCATGGCTTACGTCCACGAAGGACTAGCCTCACTCGGGGTAGATCTTCACGAAGTAGGCGATCTCCTTGCCCTTACAAACTCCTTGGTTCAACTCCACATCATGTCGGAGGCTCCCAAGTGACACCTAACCAATCTAGGAGACACCACTCTCCAAAAGGTAATAGACGGTGTGTTGTTGATGAACTCCTTGCTCTTGTGCTTCAAATGATAGTCTTCCCAACATTCAAACAACTCCTCACAGATTTGGCTATGGTGGAAGAAGGATTTGAGTGGAAAGCAACTTGGGAAAGGCTAGAGATCAAGGTTCAAATGGTAGGAATGGAATCTCTTGATCTCAACACATGAGTAGGTGGTTCTCTCTCAGAAAATGTGTAGTAGAAGTGTAGGCACGTTCTGATGGATCTCTCTTCTGAGAAGGAAGTGGTGGAGGGGTATATATAGCCTCCACACAAAATCCAACCGTTACACACTTTTGACTCAACTCGGTGGCATCGAAACCATAATCTCGGTAGCACCGAACTGTGTAAAAGATATGAATGTTAGGAATCTCGGTGGGACCGATAGGAACAACTCGGATGGACCGAAGTGCAATGGCAAGGGCAAACCTCATCTCGGTGGCACCGATTGCATCAACTCGGTAGGACCGAAGTGAAGCAATATGGCAACAGAGACTTGGCAAGCCATCTCGGTGAGACCGATTTGCAAAACTCGGTGAGACCGAAGTAAGTGCAAACGATTACAGAGATTGGCAAGGCCATCTCGGTGGGACCGAGATCCATATCGGTGGATCCGATTTGTTAGGGTTTTGGAAGTGGCTAAGTCTAGATGAACTCGGTGGCCCCGGATAGGATATTTTCGGTGGGGCCGAGTTGGAATGTAGGTTTTGGACATATTTGGGGTAGAGAGAGTGGTTGAGGGTTTAGGAGTACTGTCACTAAGCAGTTTAGCAAAAAAGACCATTAAGCAACACCTCATCCCCTTTTAATAGTATTGGCTTTCCTATGGACTCAATGTGATCTTGGATCACTAAACCAAAAATGTAGAGTCTTGATCTTTTGCCAATCCTTGTCCTTAGCATTTTGAGGGGTCCACATCTCTAGTCCATGCCATGCCAATCATTGAACATCCTGAAATCTTTAACTTGAATGGACATTAGTTCAATGAGATATATGTTGTTATGAATTACCAAAACCACCAAGGGAGCAAATGTGCTTTCAACCACCCTATTCAGCCCCAGCCATATTGTTTTCGGCCTCTAAAAAAACACACTACTACATTGTTTTTGGGCTTTGACAAGTGCTGTTTTCTGTAGATTGGGCCGCCCAACAAATGGGCTGCTGGTCCGCCACAGACTGGGAGGCTAAAATAACAAGTTGTATCGTGGAGAGGCAAGCTAAAACAAATACCCCGTCAGGAGCCACTGACAAACAAATTTGCGTCTACGTTCTTCTTCAGTCTTCCCTCTGCTTCCAGTCAAAGGAAGTACTAGTTGATAAGCTTCCTCACACAGGTTGGTACCAGCCTACAGCCTTCATCCTGATTATTGTTCTTTGTCATATCTATTGGTAATTTGGTATTGTGCTACTGTTTGCTACTGTCATGAGAAAGTGCTTTAGTTTTGCATGTTAATCTAATGCAACTTATGTACATGCCAATTCATTGCGTGATGAGCCTATGCCACTGATAAAATAAACTAATACCACCCTTTAAGCAAGGCTACTATGTTGCTATCTTTAGCCATAAATGAACTAGTGCCGCTATTATAGTAAATCTCACTTTCTCAATATCTGTGCAAACAGGGATGCTCGACTGCTGGAAATATTGGCACCCTTTCGATTAATCTAATCCACGAGTAGATAATAAGCATGACAATCACAGTGGATGGTTCATTGCCTTCACTACCTCCTTTAGCCATTAAGATAATGGGAAGACCCTACAAGCAAAGCGTTACGTTGCTGATTTCAGTAGAACTGCACAAAAAGATCAGATGGTCAGATACTTATATTGGCTCCTATGTACTCCAAAGTTCACGCAGACAAGCATCGATGTTGACAAGAAGAAGTGCCAGAGTGAACACCACTTAACTAGTCTGCACCCCAGGGATGCTCCATTTCAGTTCAACTACAAAAAAACTTTTGGTGGTTCATTTTGTCCACCGCCTCCTTGTCTGCACGGTAGAATTTTGGCGAGCTACAGGACCAAGATGAGCCAGTAAACTAGTTGGATGAAAATAGTGGCCAAGATGCTCAAACCTCTCGCGGAATCGAGGCCACCATCATGAGGATAACCTACAAGCAAAGTTCAGATGGTCTGTGCTGCCTCTTATGTACTCAAAAGTTTGCTTAGACAAGCACTAATTTTAGCAAGACGTACCACCGAGTGAACACCACTTAACCAGTATGCACCCCAGGTAATTAAAGTGTGTCGATGGAGGATATTGGCTGTGATCTCTCAATCATTTGGATGCATAAACATGCTTAACTTGTATACGTGAATCTTTTTTGTTAATTGTGAATGTTGGCTATGAATATTGGATTGTGATCTCTCAATCATTCTGAGGCATAAACATGCTGAACTTGTGTATATATGAATCTTTTGAGGAGAACGTATCCTGTGAACCTGAGTTTGATCTTATGTTTCCAACTAGCAAAGTTTGTACCATCAAAATATGGACCTCTACGGTGATAGTTACCCTCACTAGATGCCATACTCTCCTAGGTTGTGAAACCAAGGCTATGATCACCAAAGCAATGGAAATCAAGGCTTACAGAGACCAAAGCTCTGATACAACTTGTAGGATCAAAAGTATGTCTAGAGGGGGGTGATTAGACTACTTGACCAATTAAAAACCTAACCTTTTCCCAATTTTAGTTGTAGGCAAATTTTAGCATGCATACAAGTCAAGCATCACCCTACACATGCAATTCTAAGAGTGTGGCAGCGGAAAGTAAACAAATGCATATGTAAGTAAAGGAGGGGATCGGAGATTTCAAACGCAATGAAGACACGGTGGTTTTTGGCGTGGTTCCGATAGGTGGTGATATCATACGTCCACGTTGATGGAGACTTCAACCCACGAAGGGTAACGGCTGTGCGAGTCCACGGAGGGCTCCACCCACGAAGGGTCCACGAAGAAGCAACCTTGTCTATCCCACCATGGCTTACGTCCACGAAGGACTAGCCTCACTCGGGGTAGATCTTCACGAAGTAGGCGATCTCCTTGCCCTTACAAACTCCTTGGTTCAACTCCACATCATGTCGGAGGCTCCCAAGTGACACCTAACCAATCTAGGAGACACCACTCTCCAAAAGGTAATAGACGGTGTGTTGTTGATGAACTCCTTGCTCTTGTGCTTCAAATGATAGTCTTCCCAACATTCAAACAACTCCTCACAGATTTGGCTATGGTGGAAGAAGGATTTGAGTGGAAAGCAACTTGGGAAAGGCTAGAGATCAAGGTTCAAATGGTAGGAATGGAATCTCTTGATCTCAACACATGAGTAGGTGGTTCTCTCTCAGAAAATGTGTAGTAGAAGTGTAGGCACGTTCTGATGGCTCTCTCTTCTGAGAAGGAAGTGGTGGAGGGGTATATATAGCCTCCACACAAAATCCAACCGTTACACACTTTTGACTCAACTTGGTGGCATCGAAACCATAATCTCGGTAGCACCGAACTGTGTAAAAGATATGAATGTTAGGAATCTCGGTGGGACCGATAGGAACAACTCGGATGGACCGAAGTGCAATGGCAAGGGCAAACCTCATCTCGGTGGCACCGATTGCATCAACTCGGTAGGACCGAAGTGAAGCAATATGGCAACAGAGACTTGGCAAGCCATCTCGGTGAGACCGATTTGCAAAACTCGGTGAGACCGAAGTAAGTGCAAACGATTACAGAGAGTTGGCAAGGCCATCTCGGTGGGACCGAGATCCATATCGGTGGATCCGATTTGTTAGGGTTTTGGCAGTGGCTAAGTCTAGATGAACTCGGTGGCCCCGGATAGGATATTTTCGGTGGGGCCGAGTTGGAATGTAGGTTTTGGACATATTTGGGGTAGAGAGAGTGGTTGAGGGTTTAGGAGTACTGTCACTAAGCAGTTTAGCAAAAAAGACCATTAAGCAACACCTCATCCCCTTTTAATAGTATTGGCTTTCCTATGGACTCAATGTGATCTTGGATCACTAAACCAAAAATGTAGAGTCTTGATCTTTTGCCAATCCTTGTCCTTAGCATTTTGAGGGGTCCACATCTCTAGTCCATGCCATGCCAATCATTGAACATCCTGAAATCTTTAACTTGAATGGACATTAGTTCAATGAGATATATGTTGTTATGAATTACCAAAACCACCAGGGGAGCAAATGTGCTTTCAACCACCCCATTCAGCCCCAGCCATATTGTTTTCGGCCTCTAAAAAAACACACTACTACATTGTTTTTGGGCTTTGACAAGTGCTGTTTTCTGTAGATTGGGCCGCCCAACAAATGGGCTGCTGGTCCGCCACAGACTGGGAGGCTAAAATAACAAGTTGTATCGTGGAGAGGCAAGCTAAAACAAATACCCCGTCAGGAGCCACTGACAAACAAATTTGCGTCTACGTTCTTCTTCAGTCTTCCCTCTGCTTCCAGTCAAAGGAAGTACTAGTTGATAAGCTTCCTCACACAGGTTGGTACCAGCCTACAGCCTTCATCCTGATTATTGTTCTTTGTCATATCTATTGGTAATTTGGTATTGTGCTACTGTTTGCTACTGTCATGAGAAAGTGCTTTAGTTTTGCATGTTAATCTAATGCAACTTATGTACATGCCAATTCATTGCGTGATGAGCCTATGCCACTGATAAAATAAACTAATACCACCCTTTAAGCAAGGCTACTATGTTGCTATCTTTAGCCATAAATGAACTAGTGCCGCTATTATAGTAAATCTCACTTTCTCAATATCTGTGCAAACAGGGATGCTCGACTGCTGGAAATATTGGCACCCTTTCGATTAATCTAATCCACGAGTAGATAATAAGCATGACAATCACAGTGGATGGTTCATTGCCTTCACTACCTCCTTTAGCCATTAAGATAATGGGAAGACCCTACAAGCAAAGCGTTACGTTGCTGATTTCAGTAGAACTGCACAAAAAGATCAGATGGTCAGATACTTATATTGGCTCCTATGTACTCCAAAGTTCACACAGACAAGCATCGATGTTGACAAGAAGAAGTGCCAGAGTGAACACCACTTAACTAGTCTGCACCCCAGGGATGCTCCATTTCAGTTCAACTACAAAAAAACTTTTGGTGGTTCATTTTGTCCACCGCCTCCTTGTCTGCACGGTAGAATTTTGGCGAGCTACAGGACCAAGATGAGCCAGTAAACTAGTTGGATGATAATAGTGGCCAAGATGCTCAAACCTCTCGCGGCATCGAGGCCACCATCATGAGGATAACCTACAAGCAAAGTTCAGATGGTCTGTGCTGCCTCTTATGTACTCAAAAGTTTGCTTAGACAAGCACTAATTTTAGCAAGACGTACCACCGAGTGAACACCACTTAACCAGTATGCACCCCAGGTAATTAAAGTGTGTCGATGGAGGATATTGGCTGTGATCTCTCAATCATTTGGATGCATAAACATGCTTAACTTGTATACGTGAATCTTTTTTGTTGATTGTGAATGTTGGCTATGAATATTGGATTGTGATCTCTCAATCATTCTGAGGCATAAACATGCTGAACTTGTGTATATGTGAATCTTTTGAGGAGAACGTATCCTGTGAACCTGAGTTTGATCTTATGTTTCCAACTAGCAAAGTTTGTACCATCAAAATATGGACCTCTACGGTGATAGTTACCCTCACTAGATGCCATACTCTCCTAGGTTGTGAAACCAAGGCTATGATCACCAAAGCAATGGAAATCAAGGCTTACAGAGACCAAAGCTCTGATACAACTTGTAGGATCAAAAGTATGTCTAGAGGGGGGTGATTAGACTACTTGACCAATTAAAAACCTAACCTTTTCCCAATTTTAGTTGTAGGCAAATTTTAGCATGCATACAAGTCAAGCATCACCCTACACATGCAATTCTAAGAGTGTGGCAGCGGAAAGTAAACAAATGCATATGTAAGTAAAGGAGGGGATCGGAGATTTCAAACGCAATGAAGACACGGTGGTTTTTGGCGTGGTTCCGATAGGTGGTGATATCATACGTCCACGTTGATGGAGACTTCAACCCACGAAGGGTAACGGCTGCGCGAGTCCACGGAGGGCTCCACCCACGAAGGGTCCACGAAGAAGCAACCTTGTCTATCCTACCATGGCTTACGTCCACGAAGGACTAGCCTCACTCGGGGTAGATCTTCACGAAGTAGGCGATCTCCTTGCCCTTACAAACTCCTTGGTTCAACTCCACATCATGTCGGAGGCTCCCAAGTGACACCTAACCAATCTAGGAGACACCACTCTCCAAAAGGTAATAGACGGTGTGTTGTTGATGAACTCCTTGCTCTTGTGCTTCAAATGATAGTCTTCCCAACATTCAAACAACTCCTCACAGATTTGGCTATGGTGTAAGAAGGATTTGAGTGGAAAGCAACTTGGGAAAGGCTAGAGATCAAGGTTCAAATGGTAGGAATGGAATCTCTTGATCTCAACACATGAGTAGGTGGTTCTCTCTCAGAAAATGTGTAGTAGAAGTGTAGGCACGTTCTGATGGCTCTCTCTTCTGAGAAGGACGTGGTGGAGGGGTATATATAGCCTCCACACAAAATCCAACCGTTACACACTTTTGACTCAACTCGGTGGCATCGAAACCATAATCTCGGTAGCACCGAACTGTGTAAAAGATATGAATGTTAGGAATCTTGGTGGGACCGATAGGAACAACTCGGATGGACCGAAGTGCAATGGCAAGGGCAAACCTCATCTCGGTGGCACCGATTGCATCAACTCGGTAGGACCGAAGTGAAGCAATATGGCAACAGAGACTTGGCAAGCCATCTCGGTGAGACCGATTTGCAAAACTCGGTGAGACCGAAGGAAGTGCAAACGATTACAGAGAGTTGGCAAGGCCATCTCGGTGGGACCGAGATCCATATCGGTGGATCCGATTTGTTAGGGTTTTGGCAGTGGCTAAGTCTAGATGAACTCGGTGGCTCTGGATAGGATATTTTCGGTGGGGCCGAGTTGGAATGTAGGTTTTGGACATATTTGGGGTAGAGAGAGTGGTTGAGGGTTTAGGAGTACTGTCACTAAGCAGTTTAGCAAAAAAGACCATTAAGCAACACCTCATCCCCTTTTAATAGTATTGGCTTTCCTATGGACTCAATGTGATCTTGGATCACTAAACCAAAAATGTAGAGTCTTGATCTTTTGCCAATCCTTGTCCTTAGCATTTTGAGGGGTCCACATCTCTAGTCCATGCCATGCCAATCATTGAACATCCTGAAATCTTTAACTTGAATGGACATTAGTTCAATGAGATATATGTTGTTATGAATTACCAAAACCACCAAGGGAGCAAATGTGCTTTCAACCACCCCATTCAGCCCCAGCCATATTGTTTTCGGCCTCTAAAAAAACACACTACTACATTGTTTTTGGGCTTTGACAAGTGCTGTTTTCTGTAGATTGGGCCGCCCAGCAAATGGGAGGCTATAATAACAAGTTGTATCGTGGAGAGGCAAGCTAAAACAAATACCCCGTCAGGAGCCACTGACAAACAAATTTGCGTCTACGTTCTTCTTCAGTCTTCCCTCTGCTGGTTGTCCCGCCGCCCAAACCAGCGCGGCTGGACTGCGTGCTGCCGCCCAGGGGCCGGCAGCACTGCCTCGCACCGTGCTCCCCACCCCCTCTTAAATCCAGCTCGCTCCATACCCCAACCGCCAACGCGGGGTGGAAGTTTCATCTTCTTCCCTGTCGGCCCTCGCGCTGCCGGGGGATTTAAGAAGCGCGGCATCAAATGCACCACCAGCGATGGCTGCCTGTCATTAATCTCTCCAATTACGGAGACTGCGACGCGTCATCCATGTGCATCCAGGAGGCGTGTGAGCCGGCGGCAGCAGCTTTTCTCACCGGGAGATGCGCCTTTTGACCGCCCACTGCCGCTCTTACCTCCTCCTTAATGGCGCCCGCGGTACCCTATAAGACGCCGCCACCGTACCGTCTATTCCCCAAATCCTCTCTCTGGCGCCTCCCATTCCCATGTCCAATCCACCAACACTCCCTCGTCAATGGCGCAACCGGAGGAGCACCCACTCGTGCTCAATTTTGGAGAGGAGGAGGATGAGCATCCCGCGAATCCTCTGGATCCGTTATGGGATGAGATGGACCTGGGCTTGGAGATAGTTGCCCAGAAGAAGGCGGAGGCGGAGCAGCTGTTTGGGGCCCCCACGCCCGCCGCGGACGAATGGCCTGCCTTGGAAGCTGATGCCGCCGAAGCGTGTTTCCACGCCCTCCACTCCAACTTTGCCTGATTCCACGCATTTTACCACGGCGGTGGCCGTGGCGGTAGCGGAGGCCACGGTCGTGGGGGTGGCGCTGGCGGTGGCCGTGGTGGTGGCGGTGACCGCGGCCATGGCGATGTCGGATGTCGTGGCCGCGGGGGTGGCGCTGGCCGTGGCTAGTGTCTGGTTCAACTTCAGCTTCTAAAAATGTACTTGTGGTGGAAGCAAATTAACTAGTACTACTACTGTTCGTCTGAATGAATCAACTGTCAAAAGGGTGTTTTCTTTCTGCCAATGGTTTGATTCATATTGAACGGCTGGCATGCGTTTTCTCTTGCATCTTCTATCTCCCGTCTTCTTCTTCCTCCAGCCTCCCAAACCAGCGACGGCCGGACCGCATGCTCCCGCCACCCTGCGGCCGGCGACTGATGTGAAACAAATGTTCTGCCAGCAGAAATATAAATAGTAAAAGCGAAAAAAGAGTCTCACCTCCAGTAAAATACTGACATTGCGGACCCACCAGGTTGTCATCAACGTAGTAATTTTTTTTTTGAGAAACTCATCAACATAGTAAATAAACAAGTGAATTAAACTAGGAGAGGTAGTCACCAAAGACTATTTTGTAACTGGGCTTTGGCCTGCCCAGCCTATTATATGTGCAGCCCACGACATGCTGACACCAGGATCCAGCAGTTCTCGAATGGGCTGTGGGACGTGGAGTTACCTTTTTTTAAGAAAAAACGCATAGCTAAGTTCTTATTTTCTACTCCATCCGTATAAAAATATAAGACATTTTGGTAGGCTAGCCTACCAAAACGTCTTATATTTTATAATAATGCTATGGCTAGACCAACATTACTATTTAACCTAGAGAAGCAAATGTGTGTGTTTCTAAAAAAAGGTAATGGTTGTAAATTAACCGAAAATATTAAATGGGGCTTGTCCGCAACATTATTTTTTAATCTAGCCAAGAAATCGGTGTATTTAAAAAAACAATTGGGCTTTAAATTCTACTAAAAAGGTTAATCGGTTGCAGTCCGCAACATTATTTTTCTCTCATCCTATAAATCATTAAAGAAAATCTCTTGTCCAAACGAATGCCCAGCCCAGTTTTATTTTTTTATATCATTGCTCTTTTTTTTATATCATTGCTTTGTCCAGCCAGCCCAGCAAATGCGTGTATTTAGAAAAGAAGCAAATGGGCTGTAAGTTCTAAGAAAAAAAGAATTATTGGTTGCAGCATGCCCGCAACATTATTTTTTCACCCAACCCAGCAAATGGGTGTATTTCGATTTTTTAACAAATGGGCTGTAAATTCTAAAAAATATGAAATGGGCTGAATGTCAAGCACATAATAGGAAGCTCACATTGTGGGCCCACGAGGGTGAAGCCCACGCAAGGTATTGTCAACTTGGTCAACAAAACGATTCTGATAGCCGAGGCGTTGGACGTAAATCAAACGGCCAACGTGCTTCTTCAATCTCTCATCCTCTTCCTCCCGTGCTGGCGGGACCGTGCTGGGCTGCAATTGCTTTTTGCGAATTGCTGGGCTGCAAATCTAGACAAGGAGGCTAGCATTCGGCTTGCCCAGAAAAATTGTTTGAAATAACTAATAAGAAAAAGGTGGTAAATATAAAAAACATAGCAAACTGGCAATTAGTTTCAAATTTAGGCTTTTTTCTTCGGATTTTGATATTTTAAATATCATTGGATTTAATTTATTTATTTTTAAATTAGTTTGAATCTAACGCGAAATTTCAGGATTAAAATAGTTCGTACTACACCAAAGTATGCGGAATTTCGTTGAATTTATTGACTGTGGTACTGGTCCGAAAATGGGCTGTAATAAATTCCTTAAGAATTAGCAAATGGGCTGTAAATTATTCACAAAAATAGCAAATGGGCTATATGCTGTCTACCACACATTTGGAGGCTGACTTGTGGGCCTACGAAGTTGACGGGTACGCAAGGCTTTGTCAACTTAGTGAACAATCGATTCTACCAGCGTGACCATTTGATGCTAATCCAACGGCCGTTGTGCTTCTTCAATCTCTGATTTCTTGCTCCAGCCACCGAAATCAGCGCCGACGGGACCTCCTGCTCCCGACTCCGATTGACGGCTATGCTGCCACGAAGGACTCACCGCCCCCACCCTATTCCCATCGCTGGCCAGTCCATCCCTCTACTCACCCACACCTTCTGTTGTTCTCCGGCGACGGCAGCCTCACACCGCAGCCAAACTAGTCAACCCTCGTACTCCCCTCCCCGTGAGCATCCACTGCCGAGTCTTCCCCGACTCTGGGTCATTCCCACCCTTAGCCTAGCCGTCGTCCACCGCCTTGGTGCTCTCGGCACGGCGTCGTCAACGTGGTCAACGAACGACACCCATCGGAAGAGGACTGTACGTCCAGAGGCTGACAGCTAGGACCCACATGGTCCATGGTCGCCTCCTTATCACATGCAAGAAAAATGATTCCTCCACTTGACAGCTTGGACCCACCAGATACATCTTCGCACGCAAGGAAGTACCTCCTTATTACGTGCAAAAAAAACGACTCCTCCCCTGACATCCGGGACCCACAAGCTACATCTTCGCACGGAAGGAAGTACCTCCTTATTATGCAAAAAATAAATGATTCTCCCCATGACAACTGGGATCCACCAGATTTTGAGGCTGACTTGTGGGCCTAATAAGTTGACGCGTATGCAGGGCTTTGTCAACTTAGTCAACAAACGATTCTAGCAAGAGTGACCATTGGATGTTCATCCAACGGCCGTGCTGCTTCTTCAATCTCTGATCTTCTTGCTCCAGCCGCCCAAACCAGCGCCAGCGGGACTGCCTGCTCCTGCCTCCCGTGGCCGGCTGTGATGCCGCGCAGGCCTCACCACCCCACCCTACTCCCACTTCTGGCCAGGCCTTCCCTCTACTCACCCACATCCCCTGTTATTCTCCGGCCACGGCAGACTCACACCGCAGCCGAACCAGTCAACCCTCTTACTCCCCTTCGCATGGGCATCCACTGTTGTGTCTTCCCTGGCTTTGCATCGTTCCCTTCCTAGGCCTCGCCATCATCCACCGCCTTGGTGCTCTCGACGCGGCGTAGTCAACCTGGTCAATGAATGACAGCCATTGAAAGAGGACTGTACGCGGTGAGGCCGACAGGTGGACCCACCAGCTACATCTTCACACGCGAGGAAGTGCCTCCTTATTACGCGCAAAAAAATGATTCCTCCCCCTGACAGCTGGGACCCACCATTCGAACGCAAGGAAGTGCCTCCTTATCCTCCCTTACAGCAGGGACCCACCCGGTCGAAGCGTACGTAGCGTTGTCTGTCTGGTCGCGAACGTGTACGTACATACTGGTCGATTGGTCTTTCTGCAATGATGAACCATGGGCGTGTAAGGAGCGGCACGTGTCGTAGTAGAGCCCCGACATAGCAGTTCAGGCAGCCCCGTCTAAATCGTGTACACGTACGTACAGCCACACAGCAAAAAATACGGCCACATACTTACATATACGGGCGGGGTCTAGAACACGTACTCGCGCATACGTACGGTCATGGCTCGTGTACATGGAGAGAGGCAACAGACGGCAGCAACGGCCTCCTGTTCATCAGCAGCCAACCGGCTGGGTCGGAACGGAGGAAACAGCGGCGTGTTCATCGTGAGCCAAGTGGCTGGGTTGGAACGTGTCCTGTTCATCGGGAGACAACCGGCTTGGACGGAACAGCCGAAACGGGGTCCTGTTCATCGACTCGGGGTCTGGCGTACCGCAAAACGGAGGAAACGACCTTCTGTTCGACCGCCTACGGTCAAAACGGGGTCCTGTTCATCGGCTGGGGGTCTGGCGTACCGCAAAATGGAGGAAACCGACTTCTCTTCGAGCACCTACGATCGAAACGGGGTCCTGTTGATCGGGAGGGCTCTGGTGTACCACAAAACGGAGGAAACGAACTTCTCCCCAACTGCCTACGGTCGAAACAGGGGTCCTGTTCATCGGGAGGGGTGTGGCGTACCGCAAAACGGGACTCCACGGGCTACTGTTCATCCACGGTCGACCTCCTCCAGCCTCCACCGGCTACTGTTCATCCACCGTCGACTTCCTCCAGCTTCCACCGACTACAGTTCATCCAGCCTCCACGGGGTCCTGTTCATCCACCCCCAACCGGCTGGCCTCCTCGGGGTCCTGTTCATCCAGCGCCAACAACCTTCACACGGCCAGGGTACTGTTCATCCACATCCAACCCACCAGCTGGGGCGGGGCATACGAGCGGGCGGCAGCAATGGGAACTGTTCATCCACAGCCAACAAAACCGGCTAGGTCAACTCACCACGTCTCGCGCAAGGGGCTCGATCGATGCGTCTCGACTCGTTCTACATATCGCACGCGCGGCAGCAACATGCACTGTTCATCGAGAGGCAACCCAACCGGCTACATCTCGCACGTATGGGGGCTCAACCGGCTTCAGTTAGCAGCGAAGGAATCGCTCGGGTTCAGTTAGCAGCGAAGGAATCACTCGGGTTCAGTTAGCAGCGAAGGGATCGATCGGCTTTAGTATGTAGCTAGTGCGATCGCTCGGGTTCAGTAAGCAAACGCCTCACTCAGGTTCAGTTAGCGAACGCCTCGCACACACACGCGCATACGAGAGAAACGCGCAAACCACACTGCATCGCTCGGCCCCGACCACCCACCGTAACTGGGAATACCCCGAAAATTTCCTCGGCCTCACTTCTACCATGATTTTTTACGTCATGGACGGCCCAAAGAATGTCATGCGGGTGCGTCTCCGGCCCGCCCAGGACGAAAAGCCTATTTCCTGTCATAATTTTTTGTCATAGAAGTAGGAGCCCACCACATCTATGATGATACGTGTTTTTGTCACAATTATTGTCATAGAAGTGTCACAACCATGACAGAAAAAGTTTTTGTTCGGGCCATAATGTCATGGATGTGTCTTTTTTTTGTAGTGCATCCTCCTAGCCTTAGGGTTAGAACACAACTTACGATCTTGAGGTAGATCAAGCTTATACTCGATACACAACCATTAATATAATCAAAGCAGGACGTAGGGTATTACCTCTTCGAGAGGGCCCGAACCTGGGTAACACCGTGTCCCTAGTCTCCTGTTACCATCTATCCGAGATCCACAGCTCATGACCCCCTACCCCGAGGTATGCCGGTTTTACCACCGACACTGGTGCTTTCATTGAGAGTTCCGCTGTGTGATCAAAAAAGGATCTATGGCTAATCTGCAAATCAACTGCAACGCTGGCTGGGACAACATCTTTGCCCCTGGCCAACTATTCGTGTTCGGCAGCATGGTTTTCCATGCTAACTCAATGGGCTATCTAGCACCCGTTGAGAACTTCGCCCCAGACCAGCTGGTCACTTTCGGAAGCTTGGAATACACCACGGACTCCCGTGGTGAGCTTGTCCTTTTCGGATGGGCTCCGAGCCGAAACGATGATCCCTCGGCTGTTGCGGGTTCAACCCCGGAGCCGATCTCCGAACTGAACTTCGGATCCGATCTTCCGGCGGGTCTCGCCTCCTCCGAGGAACCGGCTAGTATCCTGCCAGGCGAGGGACTCGACACCGAGCCAGGCCCCGATACTGATTTGAGTTCAAACACGGACCCTACATCAAGTACGGATCCGACCTCCCCAGCTGGTGGCCTAGAATCAGAGCAGGCCAACCAACACCCCGGGCTCGCATCAGGCAGCGCTCGGATCATGCTTCAAGTCTGCCCGGCCGCTAGCCAGGGCATGAACTCTGAAATGATGTCTCACCTTAATGAGATGCTGGATCGCATGCAGAGCTTGTCAATCTCGAACGACCAGGCTTCGGTCTATGACAGGATCGAACTTAGAGTCGACGACAGGGAAATTTGCATCCCGCCCACCACCCACCTAGTCGCCACTGTCGACGACTTAATCGACGTGCTAGACTACGACGAGGCCACCGACATGGATGAAGATGTCGACGACACTCCAGAAACCGTAGCACCTTCAGCCGACACTGGCAAGTGGATAGCAACGTCCACTTACGACATATACATGGTGGATACACCTAAGAACCCATCGAGGCGTCGCCGCAGGCGCGCGAAGGGCACCAACGGGGCCTCCAATGGGCATGACACCACCGCCACTGATAATGGAGCAGCGGCTGAGGAAACTGGTAACTAGGGAGAGGACATTCAAGCCTCCCCAGAACAGCGAAACAGCCCCACAGAAATACCTGAAGACGAGGACCCCGATGACTTCTTCGACGGGGCCGATAGCAACTATCTACCCGAATCCGAGGAGGATGAGACCCTCGAAACCGAGGACTAGATCATCCCCGAGGACCCCTTTGAGCAAAAATGGTTCAGACGGCGCTTGGTAGCCACTGCCAAGAGCATGAAGAGGAAGTAGCAACAGCTGCAGGCTAATCAGAACGCGCTAAATTACAAGTGGGTAGAAATCTTCTCAGCCGAACAAGACCTCGAGGAGCGGCGCCTCACCGTGCCCAAGTCTTACCCCCGCCGACGTCTTCTGCCAAAATTCAATGAGGAGGTCACCGACAATGTGCTTTTAACACGCTGTCGGGCAGATCAACCTGATTGACCCCCTAGAGGGCGCGACAGGCCAACAAGGGAAGAAGTACATGCTCAAACAACGGCACACTGTCATGGTAATGACCCTGTTGAATATCCCAAGCCTTATGATGCACGGCGACGGATAGAAGCAAACCGAGCCCCCAATCGGTCCATCTATGGATCAAGGGGGCATGCCTCCGCCGGGCTCAACGGCTACGACGCCTGGTTAGACAGGCACGGCCGAGATTGGGACCAAACCAATGCATGGATGTCTCCCGAGGTCCGGCATGATACTGCTCAGTTCCGAGGACCCACTCACCCAATCTGTTTTACGGACAGGGTGATGGAACATCAGTTCCCGGATGGGTTTAAACCCATTAACATCGAGCAATATGACGGAACGATTGATCCAGCCGTGTGGATCGAAGATTTCCTCCATATCCACATGGCAAACGGAGATGACCTTCATGCCATCAAGTACTTGCCACTCAAGCTCAAGGGGTCGGCAAGGTACTGACTCAATAGCTTGCCTCCTCAGTCCATCGGAAGCTGGGAGGCACTCGAGGATGCCTTTAGGGCAAACTTCCAGGGCACGTACGTCCGACCTCCGGACACCGACGACCTCAGCCACGTTATTCAACAACCCGGCGAGTCGGCCAAGAAGTTCTGAAATAGATTCCAAACCAAAAAGAACCAGATAGTGGACTGCCCGGACGCCGAGGCGATCGCTGCCTTTCGGCACACTATCCGGGACGAATGGCTTGCACGCCAGCTCGGGCAGGACAAGCCGAGGACTATGGCAGCCCTCACTTCACTGATGACCCGCTTTTGCACGGGAGAAGATAGCTGGCTGGCCCAAAGCTCTCACAATAGTGAGGCCGGCACCTTGGAGGCCCGCGACGGCAATGGCAAACCTAGGCGCAATAACAACAAGCGCAGCCATAAGAATGGTGGGAGTGACACCGAGGAGGCCGCAGTTAATGCAGGGTTTCAATGGTCCTAGAGCTGGACAGAAAAAGAAGCCCTTCATAGGGAACAAGGACGGACCCAGCCAGCTGGATAGGATCCTCGATAGACCGTGCCAGATCCACGACACTTCGGATAAACCCACAAACCATACCAATCGGAACTGCTGGGTCTTCAAGCAGGCTAGAAAAATAGCGACGGAGCGTCATAGTAAAGGCCAGCCTCGCAGCGAGGACGGCGACGAACCTCGGTGGCTGAACAACGGAGGGCAGAAACAATTCCCTCCTGAGGTAAAGATCGTGAACATGATGTACGTCACTCATATCCCCAAGCGGGAACGGAAACGGGCACTTCGGGATGTTTACGCCTTAGAGCCTGATACGTCCCCAATGTATCTATAATTTTTGATTCTTCCATGCTATTATAGTATCAATCTTGGATGTTTGTTATGCAATTATATGCCATTATATATCATTTTTGGGACTAACCAATTAACCCAGTGCCCAGTGCCAGTTGCTATTTTTTGCTTGTTTTTGCCTTTTCAGAAAATCATTATCAAACGGAGTCCAAACGAAGATAAAACTTTGGCTTAATTTTTCTAGACCAGAAGGGACCCTCGAAGCTTCGAGAGAAGACCAGACGAGCCACGAGGGAGCGACAAGCTCGGGAGGCGTGCCCTGGGGGGTAGGGCGTGCCCCCAGGCTTGTGGGCCCCTCGTGGCACCTCTTGACCTAATTCCAATGCTATAAATTCCCAAATATTCCCAATATATCAGAGAGACAAAAGAGAAAACCTTTCCGCCGCCGCAAGCCTCTGTTCTTCTGCGATCCCATCTGGAGGCCTTTTCCGGTACTCTACCGGAGGGGGAATCGATCACAGAGGGCTTCTTCATCAACCTTGCTGCCCTTCCGATGATGTGTGAATAGTTTACCACAGACCTATGGGTCCATAGCTAGTAGCTAGATGGCTTCTTCTCTCTCTTTGATCTTCAATACCATTTTCTCCTCGATGTTCTTGGAGTTCTATCCGATGTAATCTTCTTTTGCGGTGTGTTTGTTGGGATCCGATGAATTGTGAGTTTATGATCAGATTATTCATGAGAAATATTTGAGTCTTCTCTGAACTCTTTTATGCATGATTGTTATAGCTTTGTATTTCTCTCCGATCTATCGATTTGGTTTGGCCAACTAGATTGGTTTATCTTGCAATGGGAGAGGTGCTTTGTGATGGGTTCAATCTTGCGGTGCTCAATCCCAGTGATAGAAAGGGACATGACATGTATTTTTATTGTTACCATTAAGGATAAAAAGATGGGGTTTGATCATATTGCTTGAGTTTACTTTGTCTACATCATGTCATCTTGCTTAAGGCGTTACTCTGTTTTATACTTAATACCCTAGATGCATGCTGGATAGCGGTCGATGGGTGGAGTAATAGTAGTAGATGCAGGCAGGAGTCGGTCTACTTGTCTCAGACGTGATGCCTATATACATGATCATTTCCATGAATCCGTCATAATTATTTGCTTTTCTATCAATTGCCCAACTGTAATTTGTTTACCCACCGTATGCTATGTGTTCAAGAGAGAAGCCTCTAGTGAAAACTATGGCCCCCGGGTCTACTTTTATCATATATTAAAATCCAAAAATACCTTGCTGCAATTTATTTACTTTTATTTTATTTAGTATTTTACTTTATCTATCTATCACTATCAGAATTAATCCTGGCAAATAACCGCTAAGAGGATTGACAACCCTCTTATTTGCGTTGGGTGCAAGTGTTTACTTTTGTGTGTGTAGGTGCTGCTAACGAGGTTCTGTGTGGTTCTCCTATAGGATTGATAACCTTGGTTCTTAACTGAGGGAAATACTTATCTCTACTATACTACATCATCCTCTCCTCTTTGGGGAAATACCAACGCAGTCTACAAGTAGCAGGAAGAATTTCTGGCAGCGTTCCGGGGAGACATCACCAAAATCTATCAAGTACCTTCGCATAAACTATCATCCACTTGCATTTATTTTATTTTCCTTTTTATTTTCATTTGCCTCTCGTTTTCATCTCCTCCACTTCTAAAACAATTTTTACAAAAACACAAACATATTTTTGCTTGTTTGCTTGTTTCGTCGCTATGTCTCAAGAAAATACAAAATTGTGTGACTTTTCCAATACTAATAATAATGATTTTATTAGTACTCCTATCGCTCCTCCCGACACTAGTGCGGAGTCGTGTGACATTAATGCTGCTTTGCTTCATCTTGTTATGAAAGAACAATTTTCTGGTAGTCCTAATGAAGATGCTGCATCCCATCTAAATACTTTCGTTGAACTTTGAGATATGCAAAAGAAAAAAGATGTGGATAATGATATTGTCAAATTGAAATTATTTCTGTTCTCACTACGAGGTCGTGCTAAAACTTGGTTTTCATCCTTGCCAAGAAATAGTATTGATTCTTGGGATAAGTGTAAGGATGCTTTTATTGCCAAGTATTTTCCTCCCGCTAAGATTATTTCTTTAAGAAATCAAATTATGAATTTTAAGCAACTTGAGCATGAACATGTTGCACAATCTTGGGACAGAATGAAATTAATGATAAGAAATTGCCCAACACATGGTTTAAGCTTGTGGATGATCATACAAAAAAATTATGCGGGGCTAAACTTTGTTTCTAGAAATTTGCTAGACTGTGCCGCAGGTGGCACTTTTATGGAAATTACATTGGGAGAAGCTACAAAACTTCTTGATAATATTATGACAACTTATTCTCAATGGCACACTGAACGAACTCCAACTGGTAAGAAGGTAAATTCTGTTGAAGAAATTAATACTTTGAGTGATAAGATGGATGCTCTTATGAAATTGCTTGCTAGTAAAAATGCTCATATTGATCCTAATGATGTGCCATTGTCTACTTTGATTGATCAAAATAAGGATGCTACTGATGTGAATTTTGTCTCTAGAAATAATTTCAACAACAATGCTTATAGGGGTAATTTCAATCCTAGACCATTTCCCGGAAATTCCTCTAAAAATTATGGTAATTCCTATGGCAATCCATATAATAATAATAATAGGATACCCTCTGATCTTGAAAGTAATATTAAATAATTTATTAATTCGCAAAAGATTTTCAATGCTATGGTAGAAGAAAAATTGAATAGAGTTGATGAAATGTCTAGGAACATGGATAGAATCGTTCATGATGTGGAAAATCTCAAAATTAAAATTTTGCCACCCAAGCATGATATAAATGAGTCTATTAAAGCTATCTATGTCTCCATTAATGAAAGTAAAGAAAGGACCGCTAGGTTGAGAGCTAAGCGGGAATTCTTAGAAAAGGCTATTTGACCCTGTTTCTATCATAGTAATGATGAAGATATTAAAATGATTGGTGTCTCACCTATTGAATATTTATTTAGTAACATAAAACTTGATGAAAAAGGGACTGAAGATGAGTCAACTTTAGCTAGAAGGAGTCCCAATTGTTTGGAGGGTGATGATCTTAATGATAAAAATGAAAAAGTGGGTTTGGAGAGGTCAAAACTTTAAATAGTGATGCACCCACTACTTTGGATTACAAGGACTTTAATTATTATAATTGTTCTTTAATTAAGTCTATTTCCTTGTTACAATCCATGATTAATTCACCTAATGCATATGAACAAAATAAAGCTTTTACTAAACTTATTGTAGAAGCTATGATAAAAGCTCATGAAGAAAAACTTGAGTTGGAAGTTTCAATTCCTAGAAAATTACATGATGAATGGGAACCTACTATTAAAGTTAAAATTAAAGATTATGAATGTAATGTTTTGTGTGATCTAGGTGCTAGCGTCTCTACTATACCAAAATCTTTATGTGACGTGCTAGGTCTCACCGATATGGATGATTGTTCCCTTAATTTACATCTTGCGGATTCCACTATTAAAAAGCCATTGGGTAGAATAAATGATGTGATTATTCTTACAAATAGAAATTATGTGCCCGTGGATTTTATTGTTCTTCATATTGAATGCAATTCGTCTTGTCCTATAATACTTGGTAGGCCCTTCCTACGAACCATAGGTGCTATTATTGATATGAAAGAAGGTAATATAAGATTTCAATTCCCACTAAAGAAAGGGATGGAACAATTTCCTAGAAAGAGAATTAAGCCACCATATGAATCTATTATGAGGGCCACCTATGGAATAAATTTGAAGGATGATAACACTTGAAACTATGCATTATGCCTAGCTAGGGGCATAAAACAATAGCGCTTGTTGGGAGGCAACCCAATGAAAAAAATAAATTTTTGTTTTACCTTCTGTTTTTGTGTGTTTACACAATTATAGCCTCTGTTATGATTGTGTTTTTATCTTTTAATTAGTGTTTGTGCCAAGTAATACCTTTGGGATGATTTGGAAGATAGTATGATTGATGCTGTTGGAAAACACAAACTTTTGCGTCCAGTTCCGGAATTTTGATTTTTTTATGGAGGGTCAGAACCTTCTCAATTTTCTTAATATATTGATATATTAATTTCCCACGTTGTCCTAATTTTTCAGATTTTTGGGAGCTTCAGAAGTATGACTTTAATTCACATCTTTACAGACTGTTCTGTTTTAGACAGATTCTGTTTTTGTTGCATAGCTTGCTTATTTTGATGAATCTATGGATCGTATCGGGGGGTATGAGTCATGGAGAAGTTGGAGTACAGTAGCATTATGCCAATACTAAATATGAATCAATTTACAACAGTACCTTAAGTTTAAGATTTATTTGTTATACTAAAGGATCCCACGAGGTTTCTGTTGAGTTTTGTGTGCTAAAGTTTTCAAGTTTTGGGTGAGACTACAATGGATAAAGGAATAAGGAGTGGCAAGAGCCTAAGCTTGGGGATGCCCAAGGCACCCCAAGGTAATATTCAAGGAAGACTCAAGCGTCTAAGCTTGGGGAAGCCCCGGATGGCATCCCCTCTTTCGTCTACAATCTATCGGTAACTCACTTGGAGCTATATTTTTATTCAGCACATGATACGTGTTTTACTTGGAGCATCTTGTGCTATAGTTTGTTTGATTTTGTTTTCTTTTTAGTTTGTCACAATCATCTTTGCTGAACACACCTTTTTGAGAGGGACAAACATTATTCGTGATTTGTTAGAATACTCTATGTGCTTCACTTATATCTTTTGAGCTAGGCAGTTGCTCTAGTGCTTCACTTATATCCTTTAGAGCACGGCGGTGGTTATATTTTAAAGAAATAGTTACACTCTCATGCTTCACTTATATCTTTTTGAGAGTCTAATGAATAGCAATGGTAATGTGCACGGGTTATGAATTTGGTCCTAATATGATAGGTATTCAAGAGGGATACAATAAAAACTTTCATGTAGATCACTGAATATGATAAGTTTGATTCCTTGAAATAGTTTTGCGATATTAAGATGGTAATATGTGGGAGGTGCTAGTAGATAATTGTTGTTTAGTAAGAATATTGGTGTTAATGTTTGTGATTCCCGAAGCATGCACGTATGATCTGTCGTTATGCTAAGAAGTTGGAGCATGATTTATTATTGATTGTCTTCCTTTGTGTGGCGGTCGGGGGTGCGCGATGGTTAACTCCTACCAATCTCCCCCCTAGGGGCATGCGTAGTAGTACTTTGCTTTGAGGGCTAATAAACTTTCGCACTTAGTATATGAGTTCTTTATGACTAATGTGAGTCCATGGATTATACACACTCTCACCTTTCCGCAATTTGCTAGCCTCTTCGCTACCGTGCATTGCCCTTTCTCACATCGAGAGTTGGTGCAAACTTCGCCGGTGCATCCAAACCCCGTGATATGATACGCTCTATCACACATAAGCCTCCTTATATCTTCCTCAAAACAGCCACCATACCTACCTATCATGGCATTTCCATAGCCATTCCGAGATATATTGCCATGCAACTTCCACCGTTCTTTTTATATGACACACATCGTCATTGTCATATTGCTTTGCATGATCATATAGCTGACATGGTATTTGTGGCTTAGCCACCGTTCATCATTTTTTATACATGTTACGCTAGTATCATTGCACATCCTGGTACACTACCAGAGGCATTCACATAGAGTCATATTTTGTTCTTGTTTCGAGTTGTAATTTTCTTTTGAGTTGTAAGTAAATAGAAGTATGATGATCATCATTATTAGAGCATTGTCCTAGTGAGGAAATAAAAAAAATAAAAAAAGAGAGGCCAAAAAGAGCCCACGAATAAAAGGAAAAGAAAAAAAAGAAAGAAAAAAAAAGAAAAAAAAATGAGAGAAAAAGAGAGAAGGGGCAGTGTTACTATCCTTTTCCATACTTGTGCTTCAAAGTAGCACCATGTTTTTCATATAGAGAGTCTCCTATTTTGTCACTTTCATATACTAGTGGGAATTTTTCATTATAGAACTTGGCTTGTATATTCTGATGATGGGCTTCCTCAAATGCCCGAGGTCTTCATGACCAAGCAAGTTCGATGCACACCCACTTAGTTTTCATGTTGAGCTTTCATACACTTATAGCTCTTAGTGCATCCATTGCATGGCAATCCCTACTCCTCGCATTGACATCAATTGATTGGCATCTCCATAGCCCGTTGATTAGCCGCGTTGATGTGAGACTATCTTCTTGTTTTTTACTTCCCCTTATTAATCTCTACCACCACATTCTATTCCACCCATAGTACTATATCCATGGCTTGCGCTCATGTATTGCGTGGGGGTTGAAAAAGCTGAAGCGCGTTAAAAAGTATGAACCAATTGCTTGGCTAAAACCGGGGTTGTGCATGATAAATACTTTGTGTTAAGAAGATGGAGCATGATAGGATTATATGATTTTGTAGGGATAACTTTCTTTAGCATTTTTATTTTGAAAGACAGGATTGTTTGTTAGTATGCCTGAGTATTGATGTCTTTATATCAAACTGTAGACTATTGCTTTGAATCATTCGGATCTTATTATTCATAACGTAAGAGAGATTACATGATGAAACATGTTAGGTAGCATTCCACATCAAAAAAATTGTTTTTATCATTTAACTACTCGAGGACGAGCAGGAATTAAGCTTGGGGATGCTTGATATGTCTCCAATGTATCTATAATTTTTGATTGTTCCATGCTATTATAGTATCAATCTTGGATGTTTATTATGCAATTATATGCCATTATATATCATTTTTTGGACTAACCAATTAACCCAGTGCCCAGCGCCAGTTGCTGTTTTTTGCTTGTTTTTGCCTTTTCAGAAAATCATTATCAAACAGAGTCCAAACGAAGAAAAAACTTTGGATTAATTTTTTCTGGACCAGAAGGGACCCTCGAAGCTTCGGGAGAAGACTAGACGAGCCACGTGGGAGCGACAAGCTCAGGAGGCGTGCCTTGGGGGGTAGGGCGCGCCCCCAGGCTTGTGGGCCCCTCATGGCACCTCTTGACCTAATTCCAATGCTATAAATTCCCAAATATTCCCAATATATCAGAGAGACAGAAGAGAAAATCTTTCCGCCGAACCTTTTCCGATACTCTGCCGGAGGGGGAATCGATCACGGAGGGCTTCTTCATCAACCTTGCTGCCCTTTCGATGATGTGTGAGTAGTTTACCACAGACCTACGGGTCCATAGCTAGTAGCTAGATGGCTTCTTCTCTCTCTTTGATTCAATACCATGTTCTCCTCGATGTTCTTGGAGTTCTATCCGATGTAATCTTCTTTTGCGGTGTATTTTTTGGGATTCGATGAATTGTGAGTTTATGATCAGATTATTCATGAGAAATATTTGAGTCTTCTCTGAACTCTTTTATGCATGATTGTTATAGCTTTGTATTTCTCTCCGATCTATCGATTTGGTTTGGCCAATTAGATTGGTTTATCTTGCAATGGGAGAGGTGCTTTGTGATGGGTTCAATCTTGTGGTGCTCAATCCCAGTGACAGAAAGGCACATGACATGTATTCATATTGTTTCCATTAAGGATGACAAGATGGGGCTTAATCATATTGCTTGAGTTTACTTTGTCTACATCATGTCATCTTGCTTAAGACGTTACTCTGTTTTATACTTAATACCCTAGATGCATGCTGGATAGCAGTCGATGGGTGGAGTAATAGTAGTAGATGTAGGCACGAGTCGGTCTACTTGTCTTGGACGTGATGCCTATATACATGATCATTGCCATGAATCAGTCATAATTATTTGCTTTTCTATCAATTGTCCAACAGTAATTTGTTTACCCTTCGTATGCTATGTGTTCGAGAGAGAAGCCTCTAGTGAAAACTATGGCCCCCGGGTCTACTTTTATCATATATTAAAATCCAAAAATACCTTGCTGCAATTTATTTACTTTTATTTTATTTAGAATTTTACTTTATCTATCTATCACTATCAGAATTAATCCTGGCAAATAACCGCTAAGAGGATTGAGAACCCTCTTATTTGCGTTGGGTGCAAGTGTTTGCTTTTGTGTGTGTAGGTGCTGCTAACGAGGTTCTATGTGGTTCTCCTACTGGATTGATAACCTTGGTTCTTAAGTGAGGGAAATACTTATCTCTACTATAATGCATCATCCTCTCCTCTTTGGGGAAATACCAACACAGTCTACAAGTAGCATAGCCCATCGCCCCAAAGTATAACCCCTGGTCGGCCTACCTGATCACGTTCGACAAGCACGACCATCCGACCAGCATAAGGCATGGAGGGTCAGCATCCTTGGTCTTGGATCCCATCGTTGACGGATTCCATCTAATGCGCGTCCTCATGGATGGAGGCAGCAGCCTCAACTTGATCTATGCGGATACGATCAGAAAGATGGGCATTGACTCATCTCAGATCAAGCCCAGCACAACCACCTTTAAAGGTGTCATACTTGGTGTCGAAGCTCGCTGCACAGGAACAATCACACTGGAAGTAGTCTTCGGCTCACCCGAGAACTTCCAGAGCGAAGAGTTAATCTTCGACATCGTCCCCTTTCAAAGCGGCTACCACGCGTTTCTCGGGCGCACCACGTTTGCTTGCTTCAATGCGGTCCCGCACTACGCATATTTAAAGCTAAAGATGCCGAGACCAAATGGTGTTATCACAGTCAATGGTAACACCGAACGCTCCCTCCGCACAGAGGAGCAGACCGCGGCTTTCACAGCCGAGGTCCAGGCAACCCAGGAGGCAGCCCCCGCAACGGAAATCACACCTAGCTCTTCGAAGCGTACACGGGCCGCATAGGTCGATCTTGGACAGACATCCACCCACCCAAAGTAGGGGCACGGGGTCCTCGCTCGCCTCCCTCTGGAAGGACACTACGTCCCTATGGTGCACAATTTTGCACTCAAGATTCCATGGGAGGCCAAGGAGCCAAAATACATGACGCATCATTCTCGGCTCGACCAAGCAATGACGAAGCAAAAACCTGCACTCCAAGAAGGCACTCTAAAAGGCCTAAACGGGAGAGGCACGACTACATGGCTTTGACCATCAAGCGGCAGCTGCGCACCCTTTCAAAAGACCAGACCATTAACAGCGTCAAGCAAGTCAATGACCGAGGTTGCAAGCCGCACACACCAGCCTCGCAGTAGACGCGGTGGAGCTGGCATGCAGCAAGGAGGCGCAGATGTGCGGCAGGGAAGGATTTGGGCTAATAAACCCCGTAGCATCCGCCCTGTTCATACTCCATTCTTCTTATCTCTTTTTTACCACATTGTATCTTTTGTGAGTCTCTTTTGATAAAGCTCGGCATGTAAGGCTTGAGCATGTCAAATAAAGGAGAATAGACCCTTCGTGGTCACCACGCATATTCTTACGTCCATTTTTATTCACTTCCTTTGAGTTAAGAGACCATTTTACGGGCTCAGCTGTAAAACTAAATGCCTAAGTTAAAAGTCCAAAGTAACTCTTCGGCGTCTCAGATGTTGCGTTATATGAATCAGTTTCGAACCTCGATTTTGGTCAATAGTTGGGTTGCCCGGCTCCTGTGCTTACCTCTTACATTCCTGATCTATTCGGCTAAGGGTGTAAAGGGAGAACCACTGCGATTGCGCTTCCAACTTGTATGGTAAAGCGCCTCAGTGGAGAAAGCCGAAAACTGACTGTCTTGGTAAGCTTAAACTGGTCGGCCAGCCGATGACAGTGTCAAACAAAGGATCGCTAGAGATCCTCCATGTCAAACGAGGGGCTTTTCCTTAAAATAAACCGAAGTGGCTAGTGGCTCAAACCCCAGCTACCGCCGAGCACTTCACACACCGGGGGCTTGTTACCAGTCCCCCACAGTTAAGCTCCTACGACTAAGTGAAAGCTATAACACCAACATAGTCTGATTGCCTCGTTTCATATGCACGGACCACCTCCGGGAACCGAGACGTCGGCTAAGGCTCAGGACTGCATAAGAAACACCATTTGTATCCTATACAAAGGGGCCGAAGCCGACGACTGGTCGCTTTCAGTTCTAAACCGGTCACACAGGAGTAAAAAAAACAACTAACGCACACTCACATGTCGGAATATAAAGCCGCATTCATTTCAAATAAAAGCATGTCTTTACACCTTGCTCACTTCGGCATTCCGAAGTATAAAACTAAAAATACAAAGTGTTCTTAGGGCACTAGGCCTCGGTGATCCGAGCTCCCTCCAACACCCCGGCAAGAAACTGCTCCGCAGTCCGGACTTTCCCTTCGGGGGGCCACGAGGGACGCGTCAAGGCGCGGGTAGTGCGTCTTCATGCAAGCATATGCCCGCTGGACGCCCTCCAAGCACGTAGACCGCATCCAGCGTGTCACTTGGGGACCGGCCTCTTGCAGACGGGCCACTAGACCGAAGAAACTGGTCGGCAGCGCCTTTGAGGGCCAGAGTTGGACGCAGAGATCTTGCAGCACCGGTTTCGCCATACGGAAGAGCTCCATCAGCTGCTTCAACTAGTGATTCAGCAGCTCTGGATGCGATGGCGCCTGGAATAGTTGCCGGAACGCTCTCTCCGTGGCATGGCCCTCCCGAGCGCCAAAGTAGTATCCGGCGTCTGCCGCGCTCCTCGGGGTGTTCGCGAAGGCCTCTGCGGGTCACCATAGTTGAGTGAACTCGATGAACCCCTTGCGGCCAAAAACACATTGAAGCAAAAATGGCTTACCAGCAGCAATCTGCCTCACTTGTTGTAGCACCTCGCGGTCTGCCCGGGCCTTGGTCTGGACCTCGACGTACGCCGAGCCCAGCTTCTCGAGCTCTGCGTCCGCCTTCTTCTCCTTTTCCTGAAGGGCGTCGCGTTCAACATACACTCCCTTCAGGGTGTCCTACACTTCGAGGAGCCAGGCCTGGTCTTTTTCCCGAGCTGCCTCCTCTTAGGCCAGCTCCTTCTCGGGCCGTGCGACTGCAGCCTTTTGCTACTCCGCCTCCTGCTGAGTCTTCCTCAGCTCGGCCTTGAGGGCCTCAAGCTCCGTTGTCACAGCTGTCGCATAAAATAGCTCGGCATTAGCTTTATAATTCAAACAAAATTCAAGGTGTATGTAACAGCATGGTAGTTTTTTACCTTGGGCCCGCTCGATCTGCTTCTGCATCAGATCGAGATCCTCCTCGAAGAACTTTGAAAGCACATTTGCTCCCTTGGTGGTTTTGGTAATTCATAACAACATATATCTCATTGAACTAATGTCCATTCAAGATTAAGATTTCAGGATGTTCAATGATTCGCATCGCATGGACTAGAGACGTGGACCCCTCAAAATGCTAAGGACAAGGATTGGCAAAAGATCAAGACTCTACATTTTTGGTTTAGTGATCCAAGATCACATTGAGTCCATAGGAAAGCCAATACTATTAAAAGGGGATGAGGTGTTGCTTAATGGTCCTTTTGCTCAAGTGCTTAGTGACAGTATTCCTAAACTCTCAACCACTCTCTCTACCCAAATATGTCCTAAACCTAAAGTCCAACTCAGCCCCACCGAAATTTCCAAACCGGCCCCACCGAGTTCATCCAAGACTTAGCCACTGCCAAACCCTAACAAATCGGATCCACCAAAACGGATCTCGGTCCCACCGAGATGGCCTTGCCAACTCTCTGTAATCGGTTGCATTCACTTCGGTCTCACTGAGTTATGCATATCGGTCTCACCGAGATGGCTTGACAACTCTCTGTTGCCTTATTGCTTCACTTCGGTCCTACCGAGTTGATGCAATCGGTGCACCGAGATGAGGATTGCCCTAGCCATTGCACTTCGGTCCATCCGAGTCGTTCGTATCGGTCCCACCGAGATTCCTAAAGTTCATATCTTTTACACAGTCCGGTGCTATCGAGATGATCGTTTCGGTGCCACCGAGTTGGGTCAAAAGTGTGTAACGGTTGGATTTTGTGTGGAGGCTATATATACCCCTCCACCCTCCTCAGTAAGGAGAGCCATCAGAACGTGCCTACACTTCCACCATACATTTTCTGAGAGAGAACCACCTACTCATGTGTTGAGATCAAGATATTCCATTCCTACCATTTGAACCTTGATCTCTAGCCTTTCCCAAGTTGCTTTCCACTCAAATCCTTCATCCACCATAGCCAAATCTGTGAGGAGTGTTTGAGTGCTGGGAAGACTATCATTTGAAGCACAAGAGCAAGGAGTTCATCAACAACACACCGTCTATTACCTTTTGGAGAGTGGTGTCTCCTAGATTGGTTAGGTGTCACTTGGGAGCCTCCAACTAGATGTGGAGTTGAACCAAGAAGTTTGTAAGGGCAAGGAGATCGCCTACTTCGTGAAGTCTACCCCGAGTGAGGCTAGTCCTTCGTGGATGTAAGCCATGGTGGAATAGACAAGGTTGCTTCTTCGTGGACCCTTAGTGGGTGGAGCCCTCCGTGGACTCGCGCAGCCGTTACCCTTCGTGGGTTGAAGTCTCCATCAACGTGGACGTACGATAGCACCACCTATCGGAACCACGCCAAAAACCACCGTGTCTTCATTGCGTTTGAAATCTTCAATCCCTCCTTTACATACATATGCAATTGCTTATATTCCGCTGCTATACTCTTAGAATTGCATGTGTAGGGTGATGCTTGACATGTACTATTGCTAAAATCTGCCTACAAATAAAATTTGGGAAAAGGTTAGGTTTTATTTGGTCAAGTAGTCTAATCACCCACCCTCTAGACATACTTTCGATCCTACAAGTGGTATCAGAGCCTTGGTCTCCGTAAGCCTTGATTTCCATAGCTTTGGTGATCATAGCCTTTGGTTTCCCAACCTAGGAGAGTATGGCATCTAGTGAGGGTAACTATCACCGTAGAGGTCCATATTTTGATGGTACAAACTTTGCTAGTTGGAAACATAAGATGAAAATGCATATTCTTGGTCATAACCCTGCCGTTTGGGCTGTTGTTCGTGTTGGCTTGCAAGGTGACTTCTTTGAGGATGGCAAGGAACCGGATCGTGAAGCAACCCCGGAAGAATTGAAGATGTTGCAATACAATGCTCAAGCTTGTGACATTCTATTCAACGGTCTATGTCCCGAAGAATTCAACAAAATCAGCCGCCTTGACAATGCAAACGAAATTTGGGATACTTTGGTTGATATGCATGAGGGTACCGAATCCGTCAAGGAATCTAAGTTGGATGTGCTCCAAAGTCAACTTGATAAGTTCAAGATGAAGGATGGTGAAGGAGTCGCAGAGATGTACTCTAGGCTTGCTCTCATCACAAATGAGATTGCCGGCTTAGGAAGTGAAGAGATGACCGACAAATTCATCATCAAAAAGATACTTAGAGCTTTAGATGGAAAATATGATACCGTCTACACATTGATCCAAATGATGCCAAATTACAAAGATCTCAAGCCCACGGAAGTCATTGGAAGGATTGTCGCTCATGAAATGTCACTCAAGGACAAAGAGGAGCTGCACAACAAGTCAAGTGGTGCTTACAAAGCCTTAACCGATGCTCCAACAACTTCAAGTGACCAGCTAGTATCCAATGAAGAGATTAGCCTAATGGTGAAAAGGTTCAACAAGTTCTACAAGAACAAAGGAAAAGAAAGAAGCTCTAGCTCAAGACACTATGAGAGAAGACCATCAAGTCGTGACCGTAATTGCTACAATTGTGGAAAGCCCGGACACTACTCAAATGAGTGTACGGCTCCCTACAAGAAAAGAGACGAATCACCAAGAGGAAGACATAGAAGAGATGAATCATCTCGTAAGGAGAGAAGGAGTAGAGATGATTATTATGAACGAAGACACTCTCGAAGAATTAAGGATTCGGAGAGGAAGGACAACTCATCAAGGAGCTACACAAGAAGAAGACATCAAGCTCATGTTGGTGAATGGGTTTGCGACTCCGACTCCGACAACCAATCCGAGAGAAGTTATCACTTCAACTCAGACTATAGTCAAGATGAAGGTGTTGCCGGACTTGCACTTGTGTCATCCAACTCCTACGATCTATTTGACTCACCAAATGAAGGAATTGGAAGATGCTTCATGGCAAAAGGCCCCAAGGTATCACACCCCGAGTATCTTGATTTTAATAGTGATGAAGATGATTTGCTTGGTGATGATGATTTACTTGTTGATAGGGCTAGTAATGTGAGCTATGATGAAAATGCTAGTAATCATGATAGTCAAGAGGAAACGAGTGACAATGCTATGAAGGAGATTGAGCGCCTAACTAAAGAACTAAATGCTCTTAAGTTAGCTCATGAAACAACTCAAGAGGATCATAGAGAACTTCTAAGAACTCATGAGAAGCTACGCTTCGAGAAGCTAAATTTAGAGCAAGAGCATGAGTTTCTTAAAGCTATCAATGATGATCTTCGAAAGAAGAGTTCTTCATATCTTGCCAAACGTTTACTCTTTTCTACCTTTATGCCACAAGTTAAACCTAAGCAAACTAGCAACAAGGGTAAAATATGCTATTGAAAGGAATTATAGAAAAAGGTGTCTACAAGAGTCTTGCCGGGAGTAAACAATTTGAGGAAATTGTACGCAAGCAAGGAAGGCACCGGAAGAACCAAGGTGTTGGTTTTGAACGAAAGTTCAATGCCGATGGAGTTGAGTGGGAAGAAGGTCAATACCCCAAGACGAAGTTTGTTCCTCAACAAGAGAAGTATGATCCTACTTCCTTCAAGGGAACACAAGCTCAATAAGACCTTCCACCACAAGATCAGAAGCTAAAAGGCAAGGACAAGCTTCAAGAAGAGATTGATTCATTTGAAGAAGCTCCTCAAGCCATGGTCAAGTGGGTTCCCAAGACTTCATCAAGTTCTACTTCATCAAGTGCTACTACAACTCCAAGGATTCCCATCAAGTTGATGTGGATCCAAAAGAAGAAGAACTAGAGAGTTCTTGAGGGTGACTCCGCCAACAAACTTCACTCATATTCTTTATGGCAAGGACTTGTGCAACCAACTTCCACATTTTGCACTAGTTCATGGAGTCACAAACCCTCTTGTTGGTAAGGCAAGGGACAAGGTAATCAATGCATTCATGGACATCATCATATGTGTATTTCACTCTATGTCTATGGATATCTTTGTATGTTCCTTGTGTGGGACTAACCCATGTAGGTATTGAAAGCACAAAACTCCAAAGGATTGCTCCCAACTTTTGATGGTCTACATCAACATTGAGCATCCACATCTTCAACATCTACATGAAGTCATCATCGACAAAACCCAAGGTTAGTTCAACACTCTTAGGGGGGATATCGCATCTAGGGGGAGCTTTGCTCTAAAAATTGAGCTAAAGCAACTCTAATGGTGTGAACACATTATTGCTTTATGTAAAAGTGGTAACCCCACTTGTGCTTAAACGATGAGTGTGACCTATGATCAAATGTTCTCATTTGGCTCCTAAGTCAATATACTCATATATAGATGACCTAGTCATCGCCATTGCTTGATAGATGCTAGAATTGGTTGTGCATGTTTGACACATATTTCTTTTGCTATCTTATTGTGTGAGCATGTTGATTTGCATGTTTTCATCATTCGAGGACATCCATTTGTTGTTTTGATTGTCTTGGTTTTTCTGGCCAGGTGGATGTACAAGAATGCCTAAGAACCTTCTCTAGCTATCTATGCTTTCTTGTCTCAAATTCTATTCTTGCTGCATCACAAAAATTGAACAAGTCATTTTCGGACCCTCCGGGTGAGCAGCACTCGGAGCCACCGATCTGAAAGGGCTGAACCTCCAAAACCTTATAATTGATTTTGGTCAGACCAACCTACTCAAACTCGGTCGATCCGAAAGCATTTAGACTGATCTAGGCTTTTATCTCGGTGCTACCGATTAGACCAACTCGGTTGGACCGAGTTGCTGTAACTGCAAGCAGTTGCACGTCTCGGTGCTACCAATTTGTTCCACTCGGTGCCACCGACAGCACATGGGTATATATTCCCAGCGAACCGTGCGGTTGAAAATTTCTTCAAACGTCATGCGCCCGCGCCCCATTGTTGCCGCCCCTTTGGTCTTCAGATCGTCGCCGTCGTCTCCAGCGTGCCCTCGTCGCAGGATTCTGTCGCCGTCAATGGCAATCTCCACCGCCGTTGCCGCCATAGAGAAACTCCGCCGAGTTAGGGTGAGTTTCGATCCCTTTCGTGCTTCCCTTTTCTGATTCAATGCACGATTGGATTGCCTGTAATCTTGCCACGAATGCAATCCTCTTTCCACCAGATTAGTTCATTTGAACGAAATTCGAGCAAAATTTTAGGGTTAGGTTTCCGCCGAACGCATCTCGGACCGACCGAATAGGAATTTTCGGTCCCACCGATTTGGCCCTGGCCATAGCACTAGTACATCTCGGTGCCACCGAGTTGTGCGAATCGGTAAGACCAAAAGTAACGTCTCAGTGAAACCCTAGCATCTCGGAGACACCGAAACCCATATCGGTCTGACCGAAATGGCGTGCCATGTCTCTGTAGTGGGCTTCGGCATCACCGAGATTACCAACTTGGTCCATCCGAACTGCATTCTGTGAAAACCTAGAACTAAAGTTTGAACTGAACTTTTTAAAAAACTATCTGCTTTTTGTGATGACTCATCTACTCTACCTATACCCATCTATTCACAGGGTCAGCTCAGCAATATGTCTGATGTCAGTGACAGTCAAAACAGGTCAGAGCTGCATGAAGAACAAAGTGAAGGATCAAGCCATAATGAAAGTTTCTATGAGGGAGAGAGAAGCTCTCCAGATCTTCCTAAAGCTGCAACCAAAACAAGGAAGAAGAAAACCTCAGACAGTGAGGATGAGGACAATATCTTCCTAAAGCTGCAGAGAAGAACAAGGCCCCAGTGCCTGAGTCCAATATTGATGAAGAGCCTCTAGTGCTCAAAAAGCTAAAGCCTAAGATTCCAGACCATGACAACGCACACCCAGTAGCAGAAAACATGATGTTGAGAAAGGACAAAGGACTGCGTCAATGGAGATTGTCAGATCCTTATGCTATCAGAAGAAGGACTGCTTGTGATTATCGTTTTCACACCCGTGAACAACAGGACTTTTATGAGACAGTATAGCTTGACAAGAAGCCCATAGTCAGTGACATGAAGTGGGTGGATTGGGAATACATCGATGAGAACGAGGATTATTTCCCCCACGTCCATGAAAGCTTCAGAATTGCAGGAGTTGATGAATTTGTTGGAAAGAAGTTGACCAAGTGGAATGATGAGATGATCATGCAATTCTACTCTACTGCTCATTTCTATCCAGATGGCATAATAGTGTGGATGACTGAGGGTATAAGATACCAGTCTACCATCTATGAGTGGGCAAATCTTCTTGGTGCACCCAAGGAAGAGGAGGATGACATTGACATATATGCCAAGCTCAAGATGGATCACAACTCTATGGCCAACATGTACACTGCAATTCCTCAGAAGGACCTTGAAACACACAAGCTTGGATCAGTGAAGCATTTGCTACCAGGTCTGGCCACCTCAAACACAATCTTGCGGTACACCTTGTTACCCAAGTCAGGCGATGATAAGATGATTCGTGGCCACTCCATCAACTTGCTGCACTTATTTGATACTCCTCAGAAATTCAAGGTGATGAGCCTGATAGTAGAGACTATCAAGAGGACAGCAGCAGATCAGAAGAGATCGTGTGGTTATGCTCCACATATTCAGTTGTTGATAAATTCCAAGGTTGGAACCAGCACGTATCTTCTTGATCAAGAGCATTTGCCACTCCATCCAGAGTTTGAGGACAACATCATAGTGATGGATTCTTCGCATCCCACTTCTGCACAAGCTCAAGAGGAAATCCGCAAAGCCCAAGAAGCTAAAGCAGCTCAGGAAGCAGCAGCTCCCAATGCTCCAATTGCGAATCTCAAGACACCAAAGGATCAAATGCAATATATGCTTGAAGCCACTGTGAGGATTGAGCGAAGTCTGGCCAACCTCACCCAGACCCAGGCTAGTTTTGAGCGGATCATTGAGACCAAATTTCATGATTTGGATGTCAAGGTGACTGAGATTCAGACTTCAGTGGAACAGCTGCAAGGTGATGTTGATGCTGTCAAGCAAGCCAGATCAAATGACAGAGAAGATGAGAGACCGACCACAGAGCAATTCCAGTCAGTGCCTAGGGCAGCCAGGTCTGCTGCGATACCAGTTGTGGATCCACGGACCACAGTATCTGCACCAGCCGCCACAGCCACAGTGCCACCGCAGGTCTCAACTCCTCCAGTCCAGCAGTCATCAGCAGAAGCATTCGCGGACGCTCTCATCTCAACGCCATCAACGCACACCGGAGCTACCAGCAGGAGGTCGCCTTCAGGAGCTTCGGAGGACCGTGCCTAGAGAGTCGATTAGTACTATACTCATTTGAACTTTTTGGTACTTGTTGCCAAAGGGGGAGAATCTGTATAGATCATAGGCTTCGAGAGAGAGAGTTTCTTGCTTTTGATTTGCTTTGAGAGTTTCTTGTGCTACTTGTTTGTTTGATGCTACACTGTTTTATGTGCGTTTGCTACAGTAATCTGTCGTTTATGCTTATGAGATACTATGTTTATTGATCATATTATGCTTATTGTGATGATTAATGTTTATCTCTACCATTATCTTGTATGATCAATTACCTATGTTGGTGATGCGTGCCTATTATTCCAATCTTATCATTTTGCGCGCTCCACGAAGATGTATGTGACATGGGAGAGTAACCCATGAGCCTAAACGATTGTGCATTTGCATTCAAACGCAATTTTTTTAATAATGCACAAATTTAGGGGGAGCTCTTTCTTATCACATACTTCTCAAAGCGACGACGTATTCCATTCATTTAATAGATTGTCGAAGCTTTGATCTATATGTTGTCATCAATTACCAAAAAGGGGGAGATTGAAAGCAGATTTGCTCCCTTGGTGGTTTTGGTAATTCATAACAACATATATCTCATTGAACTAATGTCCATTCAAGATTAAGATTTCAGGATGTTCAATGATTGGCATGGCATGGACTAGAGACGTGGACCCCTCAAAATGCTAAGGACAAGGATTGGCAAAAGATCAAGACTCTACATTTTTGGTTTAGTGATCCAAGATCACATTGAGTCCATAGGAAAGCCAATACTATTAAAAGGGGATGAGGTGTTGCTTAATGGTCCTTTTGCTCAAGTGCTTAGTGACAGTATTCCTAAACCCTCAACCACTCTCTCTACCCAAATATGTCCTAAACCTAAAGTCCAACTCGGCCTCACCGAAATTTCCAAATCGGCCCCACCGAGTTCATCCAAGACTTAGCCACTACCAAACCCTAACAAATCGGATCCACCGAAACAGATCTCGGTCCCACCGAGATGGCCTTGCCAACTCTCTGTAATCGGTTGCATTCACTTCGGTCTCACCGAGTTATGCATATCGGTTTCACCGAGATGGCTTGCCAACTCTCTGTTGCCTTATTGCTTCACTTCGGTCCTACCGAGTTGATGCAATCGGTGCCACCGAGATGAGGACTGCCCTAGCCATTGCGCTTCGGTCCATCCGAGTTGTTCGTATCGGTCCCACCGAGATTCCTAAAGGTCATATCTTTTACACAGTTCGGTGCTACCGAGTTGATCGTTTCGGTGCCACCGAGTTGGGTCAAAAGTGTGTAACGGTTGGATTTTGTGTGGAGGCTATATATACCCCTCCACCCCTCCTTCTCAGTAAGGAGAGCCATCAGAACGTGCCTAAACTTCCACCATACATTTTCTGAGAGAGAACCACCTACTCATGTGTTGAGATCAAGATATTCCATTCCTACCATTTGAATTTTGATCTCTAGCCTTTCCCAAGTTGCTTTCCACTCAAATCCTTCATCCACCATAGCCAAATCTGTGAGGAGTGTTTGAGTGCTGGGAAGACTATCATTTGAAGCACAAGAGCAAGGAGTTCATCAACAACACACCGGCTATTACCTTTTGGAGAGTGGTGTCTCCTAGATTGGTTAGGTGTCACTTGGGAGCCTCCAACCAGATGTGGAGTTGAACCAAGAAGTTTGTAAGGGCAAGGAGATCGCCTACTTCGTGAAGATCTACCCCGAGTGAGGCTAGTCCTTCGTGGATGTAAGCCATGGTGGAATAGACAAGGTTGCTTCTCCGTGGACCCTTCGTGGGTGGAGCCCTCCGTGGACGTACGATAGCACCACCTATCGGAACCACGCCAAAAACCACCGTGTCTTCATTGCGTTTGAAATCTCCAATCCCTCCTTTACATACATATGAAATTGCTTACATTCCGCTGCTATACTCTTAGAATTGCATGTGTAGGGTGATGCTTGACATGTACTATTGCTAAAATCTGCCTACAACTAAAATTTGGGAAAAGGTTAGGTTTTATTTGGTCAAGTAGTCTAATCACCCCCCCTCTAGACATACTTTCGATCCTACATGCTTGAGCTTCCGATTCATCTCCGCTATCTCCTCGGCAGCGGAGTTCAAAGCCGAGGATGAAGCCTGCACATGCACAAATACTAGCTTAGTCTCCTAGTTGAAATAACAATCCTCTGACCAGCTTATCTGATAAAACCAGCCAGAGTCTTGGGGGCTACTGCATTTTGGCTTTCCCAATAGTAATCTATCTCGACCCCAAAACCTGTTCTTTGAACCAGCTTTGGGCTCGGGGGCTACTGCTAGCTAGACACTTACATACGCTACTGCACACTAAAAAGTCTTCGGATAAAAGCACCTACTTATATATAGAACAAGTGTTGGGAAACGTACCTCGAAGCCCTGGATGAGGCCCTTGAAGACCTCGTGCATTCCGGCCTCTACGGACAGGAAGCTGCTCAGCGCCGCGCCGATAAGGGCACGGTGCTCTTCTGTAATGTAGGTGCCGGTTAAGGCTACCTCCATCTCGTCAGCCCACCCCACTATGACACGCCCTTTGGGCTGGAGGGGTGGGCAGAATAGCCTCAGGTCCCGCCACCGTCGTGTTGGGAGTAGAGGCCTCCGGCTGTGGCGTCGACGCCGGAGATGCTTGGGGTGGGGCCGCTGTCTAGTCCAACCCTTCTTTAGGGACCTCAGGGACTGCGTCCCCTTGACCCCGTTCGGCCGAGGTCTTGGCCTTGGCTGAAGAAACTTGTACCTCGATCCCCGCAGTGTTGACAGGGGGGACCAGGTCGGATGTCGCCTTCCCTAGCCCTTTGAGGGCAGGAGGGGTCGCGACGCGCTCAGGATTCGCGCTATCCGCCATTGAGGGTGGAGGCAGCCCGTCCGAGGCGTCATCGCCTATATGGAGGCGCTCTGGACTGAGGATAGATGTGTCAAAAACTCTGTATAGAAGAGGCTTCCAAACTTACTTCAAGAAAATTGGAATTTACCTCCGAGGTGCTGGCCTTTGCCTCTTCGGCTGGAAGAGGTCGCCGTTCGACTCGTCGGAGAGCGTTACCTTCTCCGACGAAGCCCGCTTGCCGGCAGGATCGGCAGAAGACTTGCGCAGCCATTTGAGGCCTTTGGGCTGCGCGTCCTCCTCGGCGTCCTCAGACGCCGCTCTCTTTCCCTTGAGGGAAGGATCTCCTTCCCCCGTGTTCCCCTCCTCGTCACCCTCATGGGTGGAGGACGCGTGGGTCTTCTCGGATCAAACCTTCGAGGTGTCCCATGTGCGGAGGCCGCCCCACCCCCTTGACGGCTTCGGCTCCTTGGGAGGCACCACCTATGGCTCCTCAATCAAGAGGATCGTAAGCTGAGGAGATTGATACGTCTCCAACATATCTATAATTTTTTATTGTTCCATGCTATTATAGTATCAATCTTGGATGTTTTTATATGCAATTATATATCATTTTTTGGGACTAACCTATTAACCTAGTGCCCAGTGCCAGTTGCTATTTTCTGCTTGTTTTTGTCTTTTCAGAGAATCAGTAACAAACGAAGTCCAAATGCCACGGAACTTTTTGGAGATTTTTTTCTGGACAAAAGAGACCCTGGAGACTTGGAGAGGAGGCCAGAAGGTTCATGAAACCTCCACAAGGCAACAGGGCGCGGCCTAGGGGGGGCCGCCATGATGCCTTGTGGGGCCCTCGTGGCTCCGTTTGACCTAATTCCACTCCTATAAATTCACAAATATTCAGAAACCATCAGAGAGCTAGAAGAGAAAACCTTTCCGCCGCCACAAGCCTCTGTTCTTCCGCGAACCCATCTGGAGGCCTTTTCCGGTACTCTGCCGGAGGGGGAATCGATCACGGAGGGCTACTACATCAACCTTGCTGGCCCTCCGATGATGTGTGAGTAGTTTACCACAGACCTATGGGTCCATAGCTAGTAGCTAGATGGCTTCTTCTCTCTCTTTGATCTTCAATACCATGTTCTCCTTGATGTTCTTGGAGTTCTATCCGATGTAATCTTCTTTTGCGGTGTGTTTGTTGGGATCCGATGAATTGTGAGTTTATGATTAGATTATTCATGATTTGAGTCTTCTTTGAACTCTTTTATGCATGATTAAATATAACTTTGTATTTCTTTCCGATCTATCGATTTGGTTTGGCCAACTAGATTGGTTTATCTTGCAATGGGAGAGGTGCTTTGTGATGGGTTCAATCTTGCGGTGCTCAATCCCAGTGACAGAAGGGGACATGACATGTATTTGTATTGTTTCCATTAAGAATAAAAAGAAGGGGTTTATTCATATGGCTTGAATTTGCTTCTCTACATCATGTCATCTTGCTTAAGGCGTTACTCTGTTTTTATTAACCTAATACTCTAGATGCATGATGGATAGTGGTCGATGAGTGGAGTAATAGTAGTAGATGCAGGCAGGAGTCGGTCTACTTTTCTCAGACGTGATGCCTATATACATGATTATTGCCATGAATCCATCATAATTATTTGTTTTTCTATCAATTGCCCAACAGTAATTTGTTTACCCACCGTATGTTTCTGCGCTCGAGAGAGAAGCCTCTAGTGAAAACTATGGCCCCCGGGTCTATCTTTATCATATAAAAAACATAAAAATACCTTGCTGAAATTATTTAGTTTTATTTAGTTTAGTAATTTACTTTACCAATTTATCTCTATCAGACTTAATCCTTGCAAGTAACCGCTAAGAGGATTGACAACCCTCTTATTCGCGTTGGGTGCAAGTGTTTGCTTTTGTGTGTGTAGGTGCTGTTCACTGGATCTTGCTTGGTTCTCCTACTGGATTGATAACCTTGGTTCTTAACTTAGGGAAATACTTATCTCTACTATAATGCATCATCCTCTTCTCTTCGTGGAAATAACAACGCAGTCTGCAAGTAGCAGGAAGAATTTCTGGCGCCGTTGCCGGGGAGACATCATCAAAATCTATCAAGTACCTTCGCACAAACTATCAATCACTTGCATTTATTTTAATTGCCCTTTTATTTGCATTTGCCTCTCATTTTCATCTCCCCCACTTCTAATTTTTTTTTACAAAAACACAAAAATATTTTTATTTGATCGTTTGTTTGCTTGTGTTGCCATGTGCTTCCTATTTGCTTGCATCTTTGCTTGCTAAAAAAAACTATTGAGATGGATCCTCATCCACTTGCTAATCTTTTAAAAAAAACCAATTATGATGAACCGGTTGCTAGTGAGTTGAGTGCACTAGATTATCTTTATGAAGTTTTGCTTGAATATCGTGAAACTGAAAATTGTGATGAAGTGTTAAAAGAAAAAATTATAAAGTGATTCATGATAGTTCCTTGAATGAAAAGCATGATTGCAATGATGTTATTATAAATTCTATTAATGTCAATTGTGCTAATAATATGCAAAACTACAAGCTTGGGGATGATGATTTTGTTATGTCCACTACTTATTGTAATGATCATGATTGGCGTGATACTTCTTATGACCTTGAAAATTTATTCAAGCCTCATGATGAATATGATATTGATAATAATGATTGCAATACTATTGAAAGTGGGTCTAGAAGAGTGTCAACTTTAGGAAAAAAGAATCCCACATATTTGGAGAGTGTTCAATCTTATGAAATTTTTGATAAAAGTGGGTTTGGAGAGGTCATGACTTTAGTTAATATTAATCCCACTATCTTGGAAGATTATAAAACTTTTATGCATGAGGATCATGAAGAGAATATTTTATAAGATAGCCATATTGTTGAATTTGACTATGATCCTACATGTAATTATTATGAGAGAGGAAAATATGGTTGTAGATATTTTCATGTTACTCAATTACCTCTCTTGAAGTTCAAATTGTTAATGCTCCGTTCTTCTTCCTTGCATATGCTAGATACTTTTTGTCTTGATAATTTGTTTGCCTATAAAATGCCAATGCATAGGAAGTATGTTAGACTTAAATATGTTTCTTACATGCTACATGATGCTCTCTTTTCATTTCAATTATTATCTTTCATGAGAGCATCATTGAAATCTCAAGCCTATCTTAATGGCTATAAAGAAAGAGCTTGTTGGGAGACAACCCAATAAACTTTTTATTTCTGTTTTGAGTGTTTGCACAATTATAGCTTATTTTATGATTGTGTTTTCATGTTTAAATTAGTGTTTGTGCCAAGTAATGCCTTTGGGATGATTTGGAAGATAGTATGATAGATGCTGTTGGAAAACAGAAACTTTTGCGTCCAGTGCTAGAATTTCTGATTTCCGCTGGAGTGTCAGAACCTTCTGAATTTTTTTACACAGTATTTATATATGAATTTGCCACGTTTTCCTAATTTTTCAGAATTTATGGAGTTACAGAAGTATGACCATAATTCAGATCTTTACAGACTGTTCTGTTTTAGACAGATTCTGTTTTTGTTGCATAGTTTGCTTATTTTGATGAATCTATGGATCGTATCGGGGGGTATGAGTCATGGAGAAGTTGGAGTACGGTAGCATTATGCCAATATTAAATATGAATCAATTTACTACAGCACCTAACGTTTAAGATTTGTTTGTTATACTAACGGATCTCACGAGGTTTCTGTTGAGTTTTGTGTGCTGAAGTTTTCAAGTTTTCGGTGAGACTACGATGGATAAAGGAATAAGTGTCAAGCCCATGGTACCCAGGGTATCCAGACCCGTCTGCCTTTGGCCCAGGGCGCAATGCCTGGCGTGGGCCCAGCAGGCCGTCATCACCAAGCACCTCACCAGGACTCTTCATGAGGCCTTGGATTCCTGAGGCCTCCTCCTCGGGAAGTGGCGAGCAAGGCTCGGCATCCTCACCAACGGCCTCGCGAGGCCCTCTCGCGAGGCGGCCTCCCGAGGTGGTTTCCCGAGGCCTCCTCCCGAAGGTGCCCAAGACGAAGGCCATTCGGCACAGCCGCGCGGTCTGGGGCCCATCACGTGGGGGACGCGCGCGACGACGAGCGGCGACAGAGGCCGCGCCAGCAGGCGCGGATGAAAATGGTTTCCTCTTTTGTGTTAAGGGAGTAGGGCCAGCTATCTACTCCCCAAAGTGACCCCAAAGGTTGCCCGATCGGTGAAGGAAGACCAAGACGGCGGGCGTGCAGGGCGGAGGTCATCACCGAGCCCACCGGCGCGTCATGGATCATGCTTTGGCAAGCGAAGACCGCCTTTAGTCAGGATAGCCTGAGCGTCTGTCCCCTTTCAAAACCGCCAAGTGTGGCAACCCTTCCCGCCTAAGTTTTCGAGAGGGAAGAGGACCAAGGCTGGTATAAAGGGCAGTGCTTCCATTGTAGAGCAGAGACCTCGGTTGAGTTCTGCCTCCTCCACCTTGTACGCAGGAACTCTCTTGCCCCTTGCAATCCCAACCACAAGCAGGAGTAGGGTTTTACACCGCAAGGTGGCCCGAACCTGGGTAACCACTGAGTCCACGGTCCGTTCCTCGCCAGCGCACTCTCGCCAGAGCCTCGCCGTTGCTTAGTCGTGGTAGGAGATGAAGTGGTAGAATGAGCTCACCCCAGTGTTCGAACCTTTGGGTCCCCGGAGCCCGACTTCCGACATTTGGCGTGCCAGGTAGGGGTGCGCTACTGTTCTTCCGCTCCGCCCTCTGCTACACCAACCTCATGGCTGACGCACGTCGCGAGCGCGCCGAGCGCAGGGCTAGCCGCATGGCTCAGACGGAGCTAGTGGCCCGTGGCAATCACCGCCGCCCCGACGCCGAGGCTGCTGCTGCCACCGACCCCGCTGCCCGCGAGCAGCAGGACTTCTCCCTGCACCCCTCCATGCAGGCGAACGGCCACACCGCCACGGCCTCCTTCCTCGCCCACTGTGGGTCGCCGAACCCGCAAGCCGCGCTGCTCATGGCACGCGAGCTTCTCCGCTACCATCCACCTGACGCCGGCTACGACGCCTGGCTTGGCCGCATCACCGAGCTCGTCAACGCCGTCGGGGACGCTCCAGCGCCTTCCCACTCGCTCCGCCCTCCGCCGTCTCGCGCTGGGGACCTGGCGCACGGCGCTCCCCCGCCGCCTCCTCTGCGAGATGAGCATGGAGAGCCCCAGCGCAACACACGGGCTCGTGAGCCATCCCGTGGCGCGTCCTCGCCGGTCCGAGACGAGGCCAGCTGCCAGATCATCCGCCGCGCGCCCCCTGATGCCCGAGTGCTTCTCGAGCGGCAGCGCCAGCGCCAGGACCAGGCCGTTCAGGATGTTGCGGCGGCTGGGCGTCAAAACCGCGCCGCCCTCGTAGGCGGCGTCCCCTCAAGCGGTGTGGGTTGCCGTGCCTTCACCCGCGAGCTACGTCGCGTGGTCTAGCCCTCGAAGTTCAAGCCTGAACTGCCTCCGCGCTACGACGGCACCCTCAACCCCACGGAGTTCCTCCAGCTCTACGCGCTGAGCGTCGCGGCGGCGAACGGCGATGACAAGGTCATGGCGAACTGGTTTCCCATGGCCCTCAAGGGCGGCCTGCGCTCCTGGCTCATGAACCTCCCCGAGGCGTCTATCTCATCGTGGGCCGAGCTCTACAGCCAGTTCGTCGCCAACTTCAAGGGCACACAGGACCGCTCCCTCACCATCAACGACCTGCGGCGTGTGCGGCAGCGCGCAGATGAGACCCTCCGCAAGTACATCCAGCGCTTCAGCCAGGTGCGCAACAAGATCCCGCGTGCCTCTGACGCGGCCGTCATCTCTGCGTTCTCCACCGGCGTCATGGGCGTCAAGATACGCGAGAAGCTCGCCATCACCGGTGAGCTCGATTCCGTTCTTGAGCTGCTCGACCTCGCCGACAAGTGCGCCAAGGCTGAAGAAGGCCGCCTCTTCGTCCACAATGACCCCGACGCGGCGCTTGATGCCGCCAAGACCAAGAACAAGGACGCCAAGCGCAAGGGCCCTGTCGTGCTTGCAGCGGAGCCCGAGCATAAACGCGGCCGTGACCATGACGAGCCCAGGAAAGACAGCCGGCCACTCCGCGCCTATCACAACGTCCGCTCCCACAACACCGAGGACTACCAGGAGCTCAAGCTGCTCCGCGACGAGCGCCAGGGCCACCGAGACAACCGCAATGGCCGCGGCGCCGGCCGTGGAGGTGGCCGCGGTGGCAACCGTTGGGACGGCCGCAATGGCAATGGCAACTTCCGCCAGGGCTGGCGCAACCAGCCTCGTGAGGCGAATCCTCAGGCCGATGCCGCTCTTCCGCCGCTGCCGCCGCCACCCCGAAGGAACGATGTCAACCAGCCTGACGAGGGCGCTGGGGGCTACCAGGAGCCTCGCGCGGTCGCCTGCATCCTTGGCGGGGCTCAGGCCCCCGCGTCCAACCGCCACTTCAAGCAGTTCTCTCACGAGGTGAATGCCGCCCTCCCGAGGCCAGAGGCCTCGCGGCCCCTCAAGTGGTCGCAGTACGCCATCACCTTCGACTCCAAGGACCACCCCAAGTCCACGGCCTCCGCAGGCGTGCTCCCTATGCTGTGCACTCCCACCATCAGCAACGTCGCGGTCACCAAGACCCTCATCAACGGGGGTGCCGGCCTCAACGTGATCTCCATCGAGACCTTTGAGACACTCCAAGTGCCCTACAACCAGCTGATGCCGACAAGGCCCTTCTCCGGAGTGACCGATGGCTCCTCCATCCTACTGGGACAAGTGCGCCTCCCTGTCACCTTTGGCAACCGCAAGAACTACCACACCGAACTCATCGACTTCGACGTGGCGCACATCGGCCTGCCGTACAATGCCATCTTGGGCTACCCGGCTCTCACCAAGTTCATGGCGGCCACCCATCACGCCTACAACGTCCTCAAGATGCCCGGCTGCTGCGGCATCATCACCGTCACCTGCGACGAGAAGGACACGATCTGCTCCCTGGAGCACGCTTACAAGGCTACTGCTGTCATGCATCCGGCTGACGAGGACGTGGCCGAGCCTCCTGAGGCCGCGCCCGTGAAGAAGAAGCAACTGTTCTCTCAGGACCGCGTAGAGACGAAGAAGGTGTCGGTGGACGGCAGCGGCTCCGGCCCTGCCTTCACCATCGGCGTTGGCCTTCCTCCTGCATAGGAAACTGCGCTCATCACCTTCCTTCGGGCAAACTCAGATGTTTTTGCCTGGAAAGCATCTGACTTGTCCAGTGTGCCGAGGGAGGTGATCGAGCACCACTTAGTGGTGTGCCCCAATGCACGCCCCGTCAAGCAGAAAGCACGGCGCCAGGCGCCAGAGAAGCAAGATTTCATCGTCAAGGAAGTTCAGAAGCTCCAGGAAGCTGGGGTCGTTCACGAGGTGTGCCATCCCGAATGGCTCGCCAACCTAGTCGTCGTCCCCAAGAAGGGCGGCAAGGAGCGCATGTGCGTCGACTTCACTAGCCTCCACAAGTTCTGCCCTCAAGACCCCTTCCAGCTGTCGCGAATCGGCCAGGGCGTTGGCCCCGCCGTCGGCGGCATGTGCATGCCCTTCGGCCTGAGGAACGCCGACGCCTCTTTCCAGAGGCTGGCGCCCCTCGTGTCAGGGTCTCGTGAGCCCCCTGCTCCTCGCGAGCCCCCAGGGCCTCGCAAGCCCCCTGGCCCCGGAGGAGCGGACTCCCTTCGCGCGCCTCGCCAAGCGGTCTGACGTCACCCCAGCGCGGTCCTTCCAGGTGCGTCCGACGCGTCGCCTCACGCGGCCCACACTCCTTCTCGCCTCGCCCTCCGCGCCCTCGCTCCCGGAACCCTTCCGCCAAGGTGATTTTGTTTAAATGCGACTGAGGGTGCCCCACGGGCTGCACCAACCTCAAGCTGATCCGTGCCGGACACGGCAGCCTAGCCCCTATCCTTTTGGTTGTGTAATGGATTTTGTTGATTTCACCCTGATGAGTTATGTTACCTACTTAATTGCCTGTTAAGTTCGATGCCGACCGGAGAGCGCCACACGCTCGCGACCCCTCCCCTGGCCGATTTCATGAGCGGGGGCTAGGCACGGTGCCTGTGCTCGGGTCCGTCCCTGCAGTGCCGCCAAATCCAAGCGACTGAGCTCTGGCTCGTGGGCCTGCTCCCGTGCACGTCACCTCACCAAGGTCCTTGGTGCCTTGTCTCCTCACGCAACGGCCACGAGCGAGTTAGCGAGCGCGTGCCGCTCCCCCCATTGTGAAATATGTCGACATGCAGTCCCTCAGGAGGCGAGCTACGCGAGGACCTCACGGGCAGCCTCTCGCGAGCCGGCCTCGCGTGGCGAAGATGCTTCGAACGCTGAGCCTCGTGAGCACACCTCGCGAGCTGCGTGAGCTCCTCATGAGCTGTGGCTCGCCCGACACCGCTCTCCGCCAAAAGCTAAGTCTGACTACCTCGCGAGATGCCCTTACCGTCACTCAAGCTCTCTCCCCTCGCGATCCCACTGGGTGCTAGCATTTTTTCTTCTGCGTAAGCCGCTTGCACGCCAAAGGGGGGCTCCCTGAGCATCGCGCCTCAGGAGCCCTCACAAGCTCAAGGTGCCCCTCACCTCCTGGCCTTGTCCCAGCTTCGCGACTGGACATACCAGTGGCGGTTGAGGCCCGCTCGGGGGCTGGGTCCTGACGGCGTAGAGCGCTGAGGCGAACAAAGAAAAAAAACCAGCCTCACGAGAGGACTTCGGGAGGGAATGCATACACCCCAAATCACAAAAGCATTAAGTTAAACATAGAAGATACTATTTTCACGCCCCCACGGGGCTACATCGGTTCAATGCAGGAAAATAAAAAGAAAGAAAGGGCCTAGGCGAGGCGCCGTCACCCCCAAGACTCCAGTGCGGGCGTCGCGCGCGTTCCCAAGAAGGTGCCGCGGGCAAGTGCGGCTCTGTCACCGTGCGCACGGTACCCGACGCCAAGGGTTCCGGAATCATCGCCGCGCACGCCTAGTCGGAGTCCTCATCCTCGCTCATGACGCGGGGGGAGTCGTCGTCGCTTCTGCCCCCGCTGGAGGGGGTGGCACCGCTGGAGCTGTCGTCCTCACTGGAGGAGCCGCTGTAGCTACCATCCTCGCTCTCCGCGCAGCACTCCAGACGGCTGCCGGAGATCCCGAAGATCTTCACGAAGAGCGTGGAAGCCCCATCGTACTTGAATTGGAGGACGTGCCCCCGCTTCAGGCCGTGGGCGAGGGCAAACGACTTCCACCCCTGCTTCAAGAACATAAAGACCGAGGGGGTGAACTCCGTCGCCACCCAGGAGGGGCCATTGCAGCAGCCGTCGGCCTGCACCCACAAACCCAGGGGCGCGTGTTCCACCATTGCCTCCGCGAAGGAGTCCGGGAGCCGGAGCCAAGTGCAGGGGCTGCGGTGCATGTTCACTATGAATTCATGCACCGCCTCCGCCGAATGGCTTCCCGCCTGAAGCGGTAGCGCGGCCGCTCCGCCGCGGCCGCCGCGGCCCCGCGTGCCTCGCCCTTCGCGCCCGTGAGCGGCGCCCCTTCCGCGACCGCTGGGCCCGGCACCAGCAGCCGTTGGGGAGCGCTCGCGCCCCCTGGGCGGAACCTGGGATGCGGCAGCGGAAGCACGGCCACGCCCTCTCCCCCTCACCATCTCTGCGGCGGCTCTAACAAGAAGACGGGGGAGGTTGGAGGAAGGAGAAGATGGGTGGAGGACTCCAGCTCTCCTCTCCCCCTCTTTATGCTCGGCGCGGAGCTCCCCTCGTTGCTCCACCCTCTCCGGCGTTGGGAATTGAAGGAGAAGGAACGTGCGAAGGAAGGCAATGATGGCCTTGCATCGCCCGCGGCAGGTTTTATGTCAGCGCGGGCGGTTACCGATGTGTCGTGGGAGAAGTGGGGGCATCCCCCGTCACATCGTGCGCCACGCGTCGCGCCTAGCCGTAGGCGGTTAGGGCCCGCGCCGTTTCACCCCCCAGTAGGCAGGAACGTGCGCGCCGCGGGCCCGGGGGCTACTGTCGGGCCCATGGAACCCTGGGTATCTAGACCCGTCTGCCTTTGGCCCAGGGTGCAATGCCTGGCGTGGGCCCAGTAGGCCGACATCACCAAGCACCTCACCAGGACTCTTCATGAGGCCTTGGCCTCCTGAGGCCTCCTCCTCAGGAAGTGGCGAGCAATACTCGGCATCCTCACCAACGGCCTCGCGAGGCGGCCTCCCGAGGTGGCCTCCTGAGGCCTCCTCCCTAAGGCGCCCAAGACGAAGGCCGTTCGCCACAGCCGCGTGGTCTGGGGCCCATCACGTGGGTGACGCGCGTGACGACGAGCGGCGATAGAGGCCACGCCAGCAGGCGCGGATGAAGATGGTTTCCTATTTTGTGTTAAGGGGGCAGGGCCAGCTATCTACTCCGCAAAGCGACCCCAAAGGTTGCCCGATCGGCGAAGGAAGACCAAGACGGCGGGCGCGCAGGGCGGAGGTCATCACCGAGCCCACCGGCGCGTCATGGATCATGCTTTGGCAGGCGAAGACTGCCTTTAGTCATGATAGCCTGAGCGCATGTCCCCTTTCAAAACCGCCAAGTGTGGCAACCCTTCCCGCCTAAGTTTTCGAGGGGGAAGAGGACCAAGGCTGGTATAAAGGGTGTGCTATCGTTGTAGAGCAGAGACCTCGGTTGAGTTCTGCCTCTTCCACCTTGTACGCAAGAACTCTCTTGCCCCTTGCAATCCCAACCACAAGTAGGAGTAGGGTTTTACACCGCAAGGTGGCCCGAACCTAGGTAACCACTGAGTCTACAGTCCGTTCCTCGCTAGCGCGCTCTCGCCATAGCCTCGCCATTGCTTAGTCGTGGTAGGAGACAAAGTGGTAGAACGAGCTCACCCGAGTGTTCGAACCTTTGGGTCCCCGGAGCCCGACTTCCGACAATAAGGAGCGGCAAGAGCCTAAGCTTGGGGATGCCCAAGGCACCCCAAGGTAATATTCAAGGAAGACTCAAGCGTCTAAGCTTGGGGATGCCCCAGATGGCATCCTCTCTTTCGTCTACAATCTATCGGTAACTCACTTGGAGCTATATTTTTATTCATCACATGATATGTGTTTTACTTGGAGCATCTTGTGATATAGTTTGTTTGCTTTTGTTTGCTTTTTAGTTTGTCACAATCATCTTTGCTGAACACACCTTTTTGGGAGGGACACACATTATTCGTGATTTGTTAGAATACTCTATGTGCTTCACTTATATCTTTTGACTTAGGCAGTTGCTCTAGTGCTTCACTTATATCTTTTAGGGCACGACGGTGGTTATATTTTAAAGAAATAGTTGTACTCTCATGCTTCACTTATATCTTTTTGAGAGTCTCATGATAGCAATGGTAAATGCATGGGTTATGAATTTGGTCCTGATATGATAGGTATTCAAGAGGGATATAATAAAAACTTTCATGTAGATCACTGAATACAATAAGTTTGATTCCTTGCAATAGTTTTGCGATATTAAGATGGTAATATGGGGGAGGTATTAGTAGATAATTGTGGTTTAGTAAGAATATTGGTGTTAAGGTTTGTGATTCCCGAAGCATGCACGTATGATCTGTCGTTATGCTAAGAAGTTGGAGCATGATTTATTGTTGATTGTCTACCTAATGAGTGGCGTTCGGGGACGAGCGATGGACCTTGTCCTACCAATCTATCCCTCTAGGGGCATGCATAGTAGTACTTTGCTTCGAGGGCTAATAAACTTTCGCAATAAGTATGTGAGTTCTTTATGACTAATGTGAGTCCATGGATTATACGCACTCTCACCCTTCCGCAATTTGCTAGCCTCTTCGGTACCGTGCATTGCCCTTTCTCACATCGAGAGTTGGTGCAAACTTCGCCGGTGCATCCAAACCCTGTGATATGATATGCTCTATCACACATAAGCCTCTTTATATCTTCCTCAAAACAGCCACCATACCTACCTATCATGGCATTTCCATAGCCATTCCGAGATATATTGCCATGCAACCTCCACCGTTCCGTTTTTATGACACACATCATCATTGTCATATTGCTTTGCATGATCATATAGTTGACATAGTATTTGTGGCTCAGCCACCGTTCATCATTTTTATACATGTTACGCTAGCATCATTGCACATCCTGGTACACTACCAGAGGCATTCATATAGAGTCATATTTTTGTTCTAGTATTGAGTTGTAAGTAAATAGAGGTGTGATGATCATCATTATTAGAGCATTTCCCCGGTGAGGAAAGAATGGTGGAGACTAATGAGACCTCGAAAAAGTGGGGATGAGGTCCATGAGACCGTTCTAAAAAAAAGAGGCGAAAAAGAGCCATGAGAAAAAAAATTGAGAGAAAAAGAGAGAAGGGGAAATGTTACTATCCTTTTCCACACTTGTGCTTCAGAGTAGCACCATGTTTTTCATATAGAGAGTCTCCTATTTTGTCACTTTCATATACTAGTGGGAATTTTTCATTATAGAACTTGGCTTGTATATTCCAATGACGGGCTTCCTCAAATGCCCGAGGTCTTCATGAGCAAGCAAGTTGGATGCACACCCACTTAGTTTTCATGTTGAGCTTTCATACACTTAAAGCTCTTAGTGCATCCGTTGCATGGCAATCCCTACTCCTCGCATTGATATCGATTGATGGGCATCTCCATAGCCCGTTGATCCGCCTAGTTGATGTGAGACTTTCTCCTTTTTTGACTTCTCCTTATTTATCCCTACCACCACACTCTATTCCACCCATAGTGCTATATCCATGGCTTGCGCTCATGTATTGAGTGGGAGTTGAAAAAGCTGAAGCACGTTAAAAAGTATGAACCAATTGCTCGGCTTGTCATCGGGGTAGTACATGATAAATACTTTGTGTGAAGAAGATGGAGCATGACAGGATTGTATGATTTTGTAGGGATAACGTTCTTTAGCGTTTTTATTTTGAAAGACATGATTGTTTATTAGTATGCCTAAGTACTGATGTCTTTATATCAAATTATAGACTATTGCTTTGAATCATTCGGATCTTATTATTCGTACCATAAGAGAAAGATTACATGATGAAACATGATAGGTAGCATTCCACATAAAAAATTCTATTTTTATCATTTACCTACTCGAGGACGAGCAGGAATTTAGCTTGGGGGTGCTTGATATGTCTCCAACATATCTATAATTTTTTATTGTTCCATGCTCTAATAGTATCAATCTTGGATGTTTTTATATGCAATTATATATCATTTTTTGGGACTAACCTATTAACCTAGTGCCCAGTGCCAGTTGTTATTTTCTGCTTGTTTTTGGCTTTTCAGAGAACCGGTACCAAACGAAGTCCAAATGCCACGAAACTTTTTGGAGATTTTTTTCTCGACAAAAGAGACCCTGGAGACTTAGAGAGGAGGCCAGAAGGTTCACGAAGCCTCCACAAGGCAACAGGGCGCGGCCCCAGGGGGGGCGCCCTGATGCCTTGTGGGGCCCTTGTGGCTCCGTTTGACCTAATTCCACTCCTATAAATTCACAAATATTCAGAAACCATTAGAGAGCCAGAAGAGAAAACCTTTCCGCCGCCGCAAGCCTCTGTTCTTCCGCGATCCCATCTGGAGGCCTTTTCCGGTACTCTGCCGGAGGGGGAATCGATCACGGAGGGCTTCTACATCAACCTTGCCGCCCCTCCAATGATGTGTTAGTAGTTTACCACAGACCTACGGGTCCATAGCTAGTAGCTAGATGGCTTCTTCTCTCTCTTTGATCTTCAATACCATGTTCTCCTTGATGTTCTTGGAGTTCTATCCGATGTAATCTTCTTTTGCGATGTGTTTGTTGGGATCCGATGAATTGTGAGTTTATGATCAGATTATTCATGAGAAATATTTGAGTCTTCTCTGAACTCTTTTATGCATGATTAAATATAGCTTTGTATTTCTCTCCAATCTATCGATTTGGTTTGGCCAACTAGATTGGTTTATCTTGCAATGGGAGAGGTGCTTTGTGATGGGTTCAATCTTGCGGTGCTCAATCCCAGTGACAGAAGGGGACATGACACGTATTTGTATTGTTGCCATTAAGGATAAAAATATGGGGTTTATTCATATTGCTTGAATTTGCTTCTCTACATCATGTCATCTTGCTTAAGGCGTTACTCTGTTTTTATTAACTTAATACTCTAGATGCATGCTGGATAGCGGTCGATGAGTGGAGTAATAGTAGTAGATGCAGGCAGGAGTCGGTCTACTTTTCTTGGATGTGATGCCTATATACATGATCATTGCCATGAATCCATCATAAATATTTGCTTTTCTATCAATTGCCCAACAGTAATTTGTTTGCCCACCGTATGTTTCTGCGCTCGAGAGAGAAGCCTCTAGTGAAAACTATGGCCCCCGGGTCTATCTTTATCATATAAAAAACATAAAAATACCTTGCTGCAATTTATTTAGTTTTATTTAGTTTAGTAATTTACTTTACCAATTTATCTTTATCAGACTTAATCCTTGCAAGTAACCGCTAAGAGGATTGACAACCCTCTTATTCGCGTTGGGTGCAAGTGTTTGCTTTTGTGTGTGTAGGTGTTGTTCACTGGATCTTGCTTAGTTCTCCTACTGGATTGATAACCTTGGTTCTTAACTGAGGGAAATACTTATCTCTACTATACTGCATCATCCTCTCCTCTTCGGGGAAATACCAACACAGTCTACAAGTAGCAGAGACCTCTCCCCCTCTGGCAGCGGCGCCGGGCACAGCATCTGCTGTGCCTTGGGGATTCACTTTTGAAATTACGGAGCCGGCCATTCAATTAAAAATCTATAAGATGGAATGGAATGCGGGACTCGGATCTGCGTGTTATAATTACCTCGGAGGCGTCGTGCGCGGCCTCGAAACTGCAGCCCCTCCACTTTGGAGGGAACTCGTTCTTGGACGGCTTGAACAATGCCGTCCACATCCCGAGCTGGGAGGTGCGAAAGAAGTGGTTTACGGGCACCGCGTCCTCGGGCTTGAATGCCCACATCGGACTTGCCCAAAGTTGCAGCGGCAGAATGCGGCGGTGGAGCATGACGTCGACCACGTCCACCAGCTTCACCTTCTTCTTGTCTACCAAGAATTGGATCTTCTATGCAGCTCCGTCACCTCCTCGGGGTTCCCCCAATCCATGCCCTTCCTCCTACAGGAAGCAAGCCTCCTTGGAGGGCCTGCGGAGAAGGCCGGGACTTTGGCCTAGCCTGCGGCGAGTGGCTCGGTGATGTAGAACCACTCGCGCTGCCACTCCTTGACAGTCTCAATGAAGGTGCCTTGGAACTACTCGGCCTTCTGGTTCTTGCTGATCATTGCTCCCCCGCACTCGGCGAGCTCAGAGCCGCTGGACTTCGGCTTGATGCCGAATGTCTTCAGCCACAATCCGAAGTGTAGCTCGACGCGGAGGAAGGCCTCGCAGGCGATGATAAAGGAGGCAAGGTGGAGGATAGAGTTGGGGGCCAGATGGTGGAAATCCAACCCATAGAAGAAAAGGATCTCACGCACAACGGGGTGCAGCGGGAACCCCAGACCTCGGATGAGGTGGGGAATGAAGACTACCCCCTCCCCAGGGTTGGGTGTGGGCACGCGCTCGTTTGGCTCGGGCGCCCGGGTGGCGACGTTAGCCGAGATATACCCCGCGCTCAGCAGCTCTACGATCATGCCCTCCGTAATGGAGGAGCTGGCCCAGTGCCCCTTGAGGGCGGCATTGGCCATGGCTGGGAGCTGGGAGCTGTGGGCACGGAGGGGAAATGTAGAACTGGATCTGGGCACTAGAGCTCGAAGGGTATTAGGCAGGGGGGAATGGAAGCGTGTTGTTGCTATCGCTCTTCCTCTACTCTTATAGGCTAGTGAATGGCCAAGAGTCCACCCAGTCGCGCCATTGAAATCGCTAGTACCCAAGAAAAGATGTCGTTATGCATATGGGGAAAAACAAAATCTTGATGATATCCCTTACAAAATGGGCATGATCTCTGTTTCGATTAGACGTGCCAATGGGAAAACTGCCTCAGGGCGCGATTCGAGCAACCATAGCTGGCCCGACTGGTTACAGGTGGTGCCACTTCGGTAAAGTTGTCAGGCTTTAAGTACTGATCTCACCTATGCGGTTGGCCTTCAAGGCTAAGTTATCCCGCGTCTTCGGATGCTATCGGGTTTGAAAGAGCCCTTATGCAAGGGGAAATTCCGATAAGAGAGAGCCCAATAAAAAGGTTACAATTTGTGGAACGATCTCAAATCTTCAAGGAAGGAACTTGTCTGTCAAGCCGAAGACTATCAAGCCGAAGTTATTTTGCCAAAGAAAAGTGTCGTCCTCGGCGTAGAAGACCAGTTCGGGGGCTACTGACGGTTTCCTGGACTAGGGGGTACCAACCTAGTTGGCCCACAGTCCCTGGGCCGAGCTCATGGGCCCTCATTCTCATAAGGAAGGACTCCAGAAGCCTCGCTCAAGACAGCCTCTGCCGAAGACTTGACATGCACTCCAAGGGAATCTTTGGCCGCCGCCATATGTATTCCTAGATCAGCAACCGACTATGTAACCCTAGATACCCCTCTGGCGTGTATATAAGCCAAGGGGTTTAGTTGGTAGATCTATCCATTCATAATCCCATCCTCCTAGCCTTAGGGTTAGAACACAACTTACGATCTCGAGGTAGATCAAGCTTGTACTCGATACACAACCATCAATATAATCAAAGCAGGACATAGGGTATTACCTCTTCAAGAGGGCCTGAACCTGGGTAACACCGTGTCCCTAGTCTCCTGTTACCATCGATCTGAGATCCACAGCTCGGGACCCCCTACCCCGAGGTCTACCGGTTTTACCACCGACACACCGGAAGGCATCCCATCTTTCTTCCTCGACAATTATCGGTATGTCTCGGTTTTTGTTTTGTTCACATGATATGCGTAAATTCTTGAAGCATCGTGTGCTTTTTATTTTTCTTTTAGTAAAGCACCATGCTGGTATGGGATAGTCCTTGGTTGATTTGTAGAATGCTCTTTGCACTTCACTTATATCTTTTGAGTATGGCTTTATAGAATGCTTCATGTGCTTCACTTATATCATTTGAAGTTTGGATGCTCGTTTCTCCACATTTGGAAACTCGTTATTGGTAGAATGCTCTTTTGCTTCACTTATATTTATTAGAGCATGGACGAGTCTTTTGTAGAAAGAATTAAACTCTCATGCTTCACTTATATCTATTTAGAGAGTTAACAAGAATTGGTCATTCACATGGTTAGTCATAAAATCCTACATAAAACTTGTAGATCACTGAATATGATAAGTTTGATTCTTTGCAATAGTTTTGCGATATTGAGGTGGTAATATGGGGGCATGCTAGTAAAATAATTAAAGTTGAGTATTAATAATGGTGTTAAGGGAAGTAGTCTTTACGCAAGTAAATCCTCACGCATGTAAAGTGGTGGCCGCTGACATTAGCGGTGAGGTCGGAGCATATTTTATCATTGATTGATCCTTTGTGTTGTTGATGACCCACAAGTATAGGGGATCAATCGTAGTCCTTTCGATAAGTAAGAGTGTCGAACCCAACGAGGAGCAGAAGGAAATGACAAGCGGTTTTCAGCAAGGTATTTTCTCCAAGCACTGAAATTATCGGTAATGAGTAGTTTGATAGCAAGATAATTTGTAACAAGTGACAAGTAGCAATAGTAACAAAGAGTGCAGAAAGGTGGCCCAATCCTTTTTATAGCAAAGGACAAGCCGGAACGATCTCTTATAGTAAGTAAAGCGTTCTCGAGGACACATGGGAATTTCATCTAGTTACTTTCATCATGTTGGTTTGATTCGCGTTCGCTACTTTGATAATTTGATATGTGGGTGGACCGGTGCTTGGGTGCTGTTCTTACTTGAACAAACCTCCCACTTATGATTACCCCCTATCGCAAGCATCCGCAACTATGAAAGAAGAATTAAGATAACTCTAACCATACCATTAAACATATGGATCCAAATCAGCCCCTTACGGAATAGCGCATAAACCAGGGTTTAAGCTTCTGTCACTCTAGCAACCCATCATCTAATTACTACTCCACAATGCATTCCCTTAGGCCCAAAGATGGTGAAGTGTCATGTAGTCGACGTTCACACGACACCACTAAGGGAATCAACAACATACATATCATCAAAATATCGAACGAATACCAAATTCACATGACTACTTATGATAAGACTTCTCCCATGTCCTCAAAAACAAAAGTAACTACTCACAAATCATATTCATGTCCAAGATCAGAGAGGTGTTGAATAGCATAATAGATCTGAACATATAATCTTCCACCAAATAAACCAACTAGTATCAACTACAAGGTGTAATCAACACTACTAGCAACCCACAGGTACCAATCTGAGGTTTTGAGACAAAGATTGAATACAAGTGATGAACTAGGGTTTGAGATGAGATGGTGCTGGTGAAGATGTTGATGAAGATTAGTCCTCCCATGCTGAGAGGATCGCTGGTGATGTCGATGGCGACGATTTCCCCCTCCGGAGGGAAGTATCCCGGCAGAATCTCTCCGCCGGAGAGCAAAAGTGCTCCTACCCAAGTTTCGCCTCGAGACGGTGGCGCACCGTCCCAAAAGTCTTCTCTGTATTTTTTCTAATGCAAAATGGACTTATATACCAGAAAATGGGGGCCAGAGGCTGGCCAGGGGTCCCCATGAGGTACCAGGGCGCGCCTGGGGGGGAGGGTGGCACGCCCTGGTGCCTCGTGGGCACCTGGGTGGCACCCTCTGGTACTTCTTGCTTCCAGTATTTTTTATTTATTCCAAAATAAATCTCCGTAAAATTTCAGCTCATTTGGAGATGTGCAGAATAGGTATCTCTAACATAGCTTTTTCAGGTCCAGAATTCCAGCTGCCGGCAATCTCCCTCCTTATGTAAATCTTGCATATTAAGAGAGAAAAGGCATTAGAATTGCTCCACAAAGTGTTATATTGATTAAAAACACTATAAATAACAGTAGCAAAACATGATGCAAAATGGACGTATCAACTCCCACAAGCTTAGACCTCGCTTGACCTCAAGCGAAAGCCGATATTGATAATCATGTCCACATGTTTAGAGAGAGAGGTGTCGATAAAAACAAAATACGGACATAGTAGCATCATGATCATTATTATAACAGCAATATTTATTATCATAAAACTTCTCATGAGCAAGTAACAATTCATCACAACAATGGAGTATAAGGCATAAACTTTCTTGAAAACTAACAAACTATGTTCTCAGTCAGCAATGCAATTGCAATTCATCATATTTTCAGGAAGGGTCTCATGTAAGAGCTATTTAGCAAGTCCACATACTGAACCATCATTTAGTCTTCTATGATTGCTAACACTCACGACATATATATGGAGCAAAAAGTTTCAGCCAGACACATAGAAAGATAGGGGCTTGTGAGTTCGCCTCCCAACTTATTCACCTCAAGGGTGATGTCAACAATAATAACTCATGATCACTCATATCCAACTGGATATATATGCCTAGATCTTTCCCCACCACATGATGCTTACAAAAGAGAAAAATAAAAAGGAAGTAGAGGAGAACACTATTGACTCTTGCATAAAAAGTAAATACATAAAAGTAAAGGATAGGCCCTTCGCAGAGGGAAGCAGAGGTTGTCATGCGCTTTTTTTTGTTGGATGCAAGAGCTCTTAATGCAAAGGAACGTCACTTTATATTGCCCCTTGTGATAGCAACCTTTATTATGCAGTCTGGCGCTTTTATTTCTTTACCATCACAAGTTCGTACAAAGCTTATTTCCCTTACAATAAAAGTGCAGACATATTTAGAGGCAATTTTTATTGCTTTTTGCACCGATGACAACTTACTTGAAGGATCTTATTCAATCCATAGGTAGATATAGTGGACTCTCATGACATAAAACTGGGTTTAAGGGTTTTGGATGCACAAGTAGTATCTCTACTTGGTGTGGATTTTTGGCTAGCAAAGATATTGGGAAAGCACCACATGTTGGAGGATCTATAACAATATAACTTCTATGTGAATATGAACAAACATAATTCATTACATTGTCTTCCTTGTCCAACGTCAAAAATTTGGCATAAAATACTTAATGGGGGCTCACAATCATAAAAGATGTCCAAGATAGTATATTTGCATGTGAATCTTCTCTTCCCTTATTAACTTTTTCATGAATTGCATCATTGACTAATGCTATGCTTGTCAACTTCCAATAAATTTTACCACTTATACTTTTCTTTATGTAATGTCATTACTTTCCATAAGATTAGCATATGATCTTTTTCATTATTTTCATTGCTAGGATTGGAACATGAAAGTAAAGAAGCAAAAACTCAAACTACTCTTTATTATATAACTCTTAACTCGATTACATAGATAGATAGATCACGAAGCTAACACTCAAAAATAGATCATACTAAACTTTTATTCAACTAAATCACGAAATAACTAAGGATCGAACTAAAAATAGGTAAAGATAATAAAAGTGATGGTGATACGATATCGGGGAACCTCCCCCAAGCTTGGCACAAGCCAAGGGGAGTGCCCATACCCATGTGCTCAAGTCTCCTTCTTCGGTGATGGTGGTGATGGTGAAGTGGCGGGCTTGTCCTCCATGACGTTAACTAGGATCTCCTTTAGGCTCTGGATTTCCCGGAGCACATGCCGTATCATCTCTGCATTCCTTTGGACTTCGGCCATAATATGCTTATTCTCTGGCCCCCAAGCATTCTTTCCTGCATCACTTTCACTTGGACGAGAGATGTCCCAATTGGAGGGTATGTGTCTATGAGAAGTATTTTCGACCCCATAATTGTGAACCAAATTATGAAAATTGTTCCGATGTAACCTGTGTAAGGGCCTTCTAGGGGGAAGCCCTTCTTGAACCTCTGGAATCCCACGGCTTGTAATGCTTCTCATGGCTTGATGAGGATTCGGGATTGTGGAGATACCGGCAAGGGTGCCCCTCTTGGAAGCCGGAGGGTGGACCTCAAGCGAATCTCCATCACCCTCCTCCATGGTTACCTCTCCTTCCTCCTCCCTCCTAAGCTCCATCTGCAGCAACCAGGCGTCGTCTCCCACATTGTTGGAGGAAGAGGAGGACATGATGCCTGGCCTCGAAATCTGACAGAAAACAGCACGAAACAAGAACAGAGGATATTTCTGCGATACGGTGGTCAAAACGTTCGGGAGTATATATAAAGATTTTTTTATCTTGCAAAACAAGTAACCCAGAAGAAAATGAACTCGGGAAGGCTCACGTGGGGCCCACAAGCCACCAGGGCGCGCCAGGGGGGGTGGCGCGCCCTGGTGCCTCGTGGGCACCAGGTGAGTCCCATCGGCTGTTTCTTTTTTTTCTAATATTCCAAAATTGACAGAAAGTATTTTTATGGAATTTTTGGAGTCGGTTTACTTACCGTATCACATACCTCTTCCTTTTTAGGGTTCTGGAGTGTTCCGGAAGGTCTCTCTTATGTATTCCTCCGGTGTAATTGTTTCAATAATATTAGTTTCAACATTAATGGGGGTACCTGAAATATAGTGCTTGATTCTTTGCCCATTCACCACTCTCGGATTAGTGCCTTCGGAGTTGTTTATTTTGATGGCTCCGGAGCGATAAACTTCTTCGATGATATACGGTCCTTCCCATTTAGAGAGGAGTTTTCCTGCAAAGAATCTCAAACGAGAGTTGTACAATAGAACTTGCTCACCTACTTTAAATTCCCGTTTTTGAATTCTTCTATCATGCCATATTTTAACTTTTTCTTTAAACAATTTGGCATTTTCATACGCTTGGGTTCTCCATTCATCTAATGAGCTAATATCAAATAACCTCTTTTCACCGGCAAGTTTAAAACCATAATTTAGTTCTTTAATTGCCCGATATGCTTCATGTTCTAACTCAAGAGGTAAATGACATGCTTTTCCATAAACATTTTATACGGAGACATACCCATAGGATTTTTATAAGCAGTTCTATAAGCCCATAATGCATCGTCAAGTTTCTTAGACCAATTCTTTGTAGATCTATTGACGGTTTTTTGCAAAATTAATTTTATTTCTCTATTACTCAATTCTACTTAACCACTAGTTTGAGGGTGATAGGGAGATGCAATTCTATGGTTGACATCATATATGGCGAGCAATTTACGGAATGCACCATGAATAAAATGTGAACCACCATCAGTCATTAAATATCTAGGGACTCCAAACCTCGGGAAAATAACTTCTTTAAGAATTTTATTAGAAGTGTTATGATCGGCACTACTAGTTGGAATAGCTTCTACCCACTTAGTAACGTAATCAACAGCAACTAAAATATGAGTATACCCATTGGATTTAGGAAAAGGTCCCATAAAAACGAATCCCCAAACATCAAATGGTTCAATAGCAAGTGAATAATTCGTAGGCATTTCCTGATGTCTACCAACATTACCAATTCTTTGACATTCATCACACGATAGGACAAACTTATGAGCATCCTTGAAAAGAGTAGGCCAATAAAAACCAGATTGTAATACCTTGTGTGCAGTTCTGTCTCCCGCATGGTGTCCTCCGTAAGCCTCGGAATGACACTTCCGTAGGATTTGTTCCTGTTCATGCTCAGGTATACAACGTCTAATAATACCATCTACTCCTTCTTTATAAAGATGTGGGTCATCCCAAAAGTAATGTCTTAAATCATAGAAGAACTTTTTCTTTTGTTGATATGTGAAACTAGGTGGTATGTATTTAGCAACAATATAATTAGCATAGTCTGCATACCATGGAGTATTACGAGAAGCATTTATGACAGCTAATTGTTCATCAGGAAAATCATCATTAATAGGTAGTGGGTCATCAAGAACATTTTCCATTCTAGACAAATTATCTGCTACGGGATTCTCAGCTCCCTTCCTATCAGTAATATGCAAGTCAAATTCTTGTAGCAATAAAACCCACCTAATGAGTCTAGGTTTAGCATCTTTCTTTTCCATAAGATATTTAATAGCAGCATGATCGGTGTGAACAGTTACTTTAGAATCAACTATGTAAGATCTGAATTTATCACATGCAAACACAACTGCTAGAAATTGTTTTTCAGTAGTAGCATAATTTCTTTGGGCACTGTCTAGAGTTTTACTAGCATAATGGATAACATTTAATTTCTTATCAACTCTCTGTCCTAGAACAGCACCAACAACATAATCACTAGCATCACACATAATTTCAAAAGGCAGGTTCCAATCAGGTGGTTGGACAATAGGTGCAGTGGTTAAGGCTTTCTTAAGTGTTTCAAAGGCTTCTAGACAATCATCATCAAAAACAAATGGAACATCTTTTTGCAAAATATTGGTAAGAGGCCTAGAAATTTTAGTGAAGTCTTTAATAAATCTCCTATAGAAACCAGCATGACCTAGGAAACTTCTGATACCTTTAATATCTTTAGGACATGGCATTTTCTCAATAGCATCAACCTTAGCTTTATCAACTTCAATACCTCTTTCAGAAATTTTATGCCCCAATACAATGCCTTCATTCACCATAAAGTGGCACTTCTCCCAATTCAAGACAAGATTAGTTTCTTCACATCTCTGAAAAACTCGATCAAGGTTGCTTAAGAAATCATCAAAAGAAGTTCCGTAAACGGAAAAATCATCCATGAACACCTCAACAATCTTTTCACAAAAGTCAGAGAATATAGCAGTCATACATCTTTGAAAGGTAGCAGGTGCATTACATAAACCAAAAGGCATACGTCTATAAGCATAAGTTCCAAATGGACAAGTGAAGGTGGTTTTCTCTTGATCGGGTTGTGATACGGGTATTTGAGAAAAACCAGAATAACCATCTAGAAAACAAAAGTGTGTATTCTTAGATAATCTTTCTAACATTTGATCAATAAAAGGTAAGGGGTAATGATCTTTTCTAGTGGCTTTGTTTAATTTTCTAAAATCAATTACCATCCTATAACCAGTTACAATTCTCTGTAGAATGAGTTCATTTTTATCATTAGGAACAACGGTAATACCTCCTTTCTTAGGGACACAATGAACAGGACTTACCCATCTACTATCAGCTATGGGATAGATTATACCTGCTTTCAGAAGTTTTAATATTTCGGTTCTTACCACCTCTTTCATCTTAGGATTTAATCGTCGTTGGTGGTCGACAACTGGTTTAGCATCAGGCTCCATATTAATTTTGTGCTGACATAGAGTAGGACTAATGCCCTTAAGATCATCAAGAGTATATCCAATAGCAGCACGGTGTTTCCTCAGAGTTTTTAGTAATCTCTTTTCTTCATGCGCTGAAAGGTTAGCACTAATAATAACATGATATATCTTCTTTTCATCAAGATAAGCATATTTCAATGTATCAGGCAATTGCTTCAATTCAAATACAGGATCACCTTCAGGTGGAGGAGGGCCTCCAAGAGTTTCAACAGGCAAATTGTGTTTAAGGATAGGTGGTTGATCAAAGAACATCTTATCTATTTCGTTTCTTTCATTCATATGCATATCGTTTTCGTGGTCTAGCAAATATTATTCTAACGGATCAGTAGGAGGTACGGCAATAGAAGCAAGACCAATAATTTCATCTTTACTAGGCAATTCTTTATCATGAGGTTGTCTACGAAACTTGGAGAAATTAAATTCATGAGATACATCACCAAACTTGACTTGAACCTTTTCTTTAACACAATCAATTTCAGAATTAACGGTATTTAAGAAAGGTCTGCCAAATATAATGGGACAAAAATTATCTTGTTGTGAACCAAGTACTAAGAAATCAGTAGGGTATTTGATTTTACCACACAAGACTTCAACATCTCTAACAATCCCAAGTGGTGTAATACTATCTCTATTCGCTAGCTTAATAGTAACATCGATATCTTCAATCTCAACAGGTGCATGTTCCTTAATCCTAACAGGAAAAGGTGGTTTCTCAATATAAGCAGTCGGCACAACTGGATCAACATGGTAAACAATTGTTTCTTCTTTAACACTAACAGATTCCTCAATCTTTTCTTTAACAGGGGGATGATATTTAAACCACTTCTCCTTAGGGAGATCAACATGAGTAGCAAATGATTCACAAAAGGAAGCTACTATCTCAGAGTCAAGTCCATATTTAGTGCTAAACTTATGAAAAGCATCGGTGGCCACAAAAGATTTAACACAATCGAACTCAAGTATTATACCTGACTCATTACCTTTGTCGTGTTCCCAATCTTCAGAGTTGCGTTTAATTCTTTCCAGAAGATCCCATCTGAATTCAATAGTTTTCTTCATAAAGGAGCCAGTCGAAGAAGAATCGAGCGTAGTTTAATTATCATGAGAAAGCCGAGCATAAAAATTCTGTAAGATAATTTCTTTTGAGAGCTCATGATTGGGGCATGTGTACATCATGTAATTAAGCCTCCCCCAAGCTTGAGCTATGCTTTCTCCTTCACGAGGCCAAAAATTATATATATAATTCCGATCACGATGAACCAAATGCATAGGATAAAATTTCTGATGGAATTCTAGTTTCAATCGGTTCCAGTCCCATGTATCAGTATCATCACATAGCCTATACCACATTAATGCATTTCCCTCCAAAGATAAAGGGAATACTTTCTTCTTAACTCCATCTCCAGATAAACCTGCAAGCTTAAACAATCCACAAATTTCATCCACATAGATCAAGTGCATATCAGGATGTACCGTTGCAATGCCTTTGTGTAAATCTTGCATATTAAGAGAGAAAAGGCATTAGAATTGCTCCACAAAGTGTTATATTGATTAAAAACACTATAAATAACAGTAGCAAAACATGATGCAAAATGGACGTATCAGTTGTCTAAATCGGGGGGGCGCGATGGTTAACTCCTCCCAACCTCCTCCCTAGGGGCATGCGAGTAATACTTTGCTTCGAGGGCTTTGAAATTTTCACAATAAGTATCTGAGTTCTTTATGACTAATGTGAGTTTGTGGACTTAAGCACTCCCACCTATCCATATTTTGCTAGCCTCTTCGCTACCGTGCATTGCCCGTTCTCACCTCGAGACTTGGTGCAAACTTCGCCGATGCATCCAAATCCCGTGATATGATATGCTCTATCACACATAAGCCTCATTATATCCTTCCTCAAAACAGCCACCATACCTACCTATTATGGCATTTCCATAGCCATTCCAAGATATATTGCCATGCAACTTCTACCATTACTATTCACATGACTCGAGCATTCATTGTCATATTGCTTTGCATGATCGTAAGATAGTTGGCATGATATTTTGATGGCTTGTCCGTTTTTTGATATCTTTGCTACGCTAGATCATTGCACATCCTGGTACACTGCCAGAGGCATTCATATAGAGTCATATTCTCTTAGTTTATCGAGTTGAACGTAAATAAAAGTGTGATGCATTCTAGAGTGTTGCCCCTACCTGTGAGGATATAAATAAAATAAAATAAAAAGAGGCCAAAAAGAGCCCACAAAAAAAGAAAAAAAAGAAAAATAAAAAAAGAGAAAAAAGAGAAGAAAAAAAATGAGAGAAAAAGAGAGAGGGGGGCACACTACTATCCTTTACCACACTTATGCTTCAAAGTAGCACCATCTTCTTCATATACTAGTGGAAATTTTTACATTATAGAACTTGGCTTGTATATTCCGATGATGTCCTTCCTCAAATGCCCAAGGTCTTCATGAGCAAGCAAGTTGGATGCACACCCACTTAGTTTCCATAGTGAGATTTCATACACTTATAGCTCTAGTGCATCCGTTGCATGGCAATCCCTACTCCTCGCATCGATATCGATTGAAAGGCATCTCCATTGCCTAACGATCCGCCGAGTTGATGCGAGACTTTCTCTATTTTTTTTTCTTGAACCCCTACCATCATTCTCTATTCCACCAAAAGTGATAAGTCCATGGCTCAAGCTTAGGTATTGAGCGAGGTTGAAAATGCTGAAGCGCATGAAAAAGTATGATATAATTGCTTGGTTTGGCACCGGGGTACTCTTGATTTGATATATCTATGCAGGGAAGAACGAGCGTGTCATGCTTACCACAACTAAGTGTATAGAGGTTGTTTCCTTTAAGCTCCATTATTATGAAAGGCAATGATGAATTACATGCATGTTTTATATTATTGATTCAATATAAAATTGATAGACTATTGCCTAATCACTCGTATCCTAATATTCAAGTCATGACTAGATTATTTGATCAAGATTATGTTAGGTAGCATTCCACGTCAAAATTATCATTTTTTATCATTTACCTACTCGAGGACGAGCAGTAATTAAGTTTGGGGATGCTGATACGTCTCCGACGTATCTATAATTTTTGATTGTTTCATGCCAATATTTTACAAGTTTCACATACTTTTGGCTACAATTTTTATTATATTTGGGACTAACATATTGATCTATTGCCCAATGCCAGTTCCTGTTTTTTTGCATGTTTTTGCATTTCACAGAAAATCCATATCAGACGAAGTCCAAACACGATAAAAAGTTACGGTGATTTTTTATGGAATATATGGGATTTTTTGGGGCAAGAATCAACGCAAGACGATGCTCGAGGGGCCCAAAAGCTCAGGTGGCGCGCCCCCTACCCGAGGGAGCGTGGGGTGAGCTTGTGGCCACCTCGTAAGTCGGTTGGGGCTGTCCTTCAGCTGCAAGGAAGCTAATATCTGGATAAAAAGCCCCTCAAAATTTCATTCCAATCAGAGTTACAGATCTCCGGGAATATAAGAAACAGTGAAGGGCCAGAAAACAGGAACGCAAAACAGAAGAGAAACAGAGAGAGATATCCAATCTCGGAGGGCTCCTGCCCTCCGAGAGCAATGTCGGCCATGGACCAGAGGGGAAACCCTCCTCCCATCTAGGGGGGAGGCCAAGGAAGAAGAATAAGGAGGGGGGCTCTCGCCCCCTCACTCCCGGTGGCGCCGGAACGCCACCGGGGGAACCATCGTGTGACGGCGATCTACTCCAACAACTTGTCATCTTCATCAGCACCTCCATCACCTTCCCTTGTCTATTTTCAGCGGTCCACTCTCCCGCAACCCACTGTACCCCCTACTTGAACATGGTGCTTTATGCTATATGTCATTGGAAAACGACGATCTATGGGATCAAGAGGATCCCTTTGCGGTTCGGGAGTGGGATCAAAATACTACAAAGAGAAGGGCTAGTAGATATGAGCACGAGCAATGATTTATCCATTTGTGGTTCAGAAGTGGGATCACAATACTACAAAGAGCAGGGCTAGTAGATATGAGCATGAGCAACGATTTATCCAGGTTCGGGCCGCTGTGAGCATAAAACCCTACTCTTGTTCTGGTGGTTTGATTGTATGAGAGCTCAAAGGTTACAAAGAGTGCAGCTTGCCGGCAAAGTGCGCGGGAAGTGCAGCTATAGCGTGTAGTTGAGCTAAGAGTCGACCGTTCTAAGTGTAGCCATGGGCCTCTTTTTATAGGCCAAGGGGTTACCACAGTGGCTAATACGGTCATTTACAGGGTATGAATAGTAACTTGCACCGTCACCACGTCTATCTCCAGACGGGGTAAGACAAGCGCATTAAATGCATCGTTAGGTGTTATGTTGGGGAGGCAAGGCTTTGGGTAAAAAGATCTGTACCACCGGTCCTGGCACCCTCTTGTCACCTTGACACGTCCCAGGGAAGAGTGTCATTAAAGTTAATCTTGGCGTGGCATGCTGACACGTGCCTTGGCCAGCTGTGTTGACTTCCTACCCGCTCAACACCTATCATGCGTGCTTATCTAGCCGATGATGAGGTGGAGCGGTAACGGGACAGAACGAGCTGGCCGGCGCGGAGCTTGCCGGGCCGTTGCTTACCGGCAAGGAGATTGTCGGCAACTAGAGTCTTGGTCTTCACCTTGCCGGTACGGAGCTTGCCGGCAAGGGCAATCTTGATCTTCAGTATGAGAATAGTACTTCTCGATGACCTGCCTTGAGGTCTTCTTCACGGTCTTGTTTTATTCTAACTCTTGAGTCATAGTTATCCTCCGTCAAGCCCTTGTCGCGAGGAAGGCTACAACTGCATGTGCACAAGTCAGGGTACGAGGGCACCCATGCTTTAGTACACCGACAAGAGCCCCTGGGCCTGGGCAACACGCGCATGCGAGGGGTCGTTGGGCTAGGCCCGAACAGTGCACAGGTATGCATGGCAAAGGATAACTGTCGTAATCTTCTCTGTCACCACGCGCCCCACGATGCGCATTAAATGCGGGTGTGGGAGAGGCGGAATGGAACGGGCGCGGGGAGGTAGTGCGCCTGAAAAGCATGGCCACGTAGGACGGTAAAAAGCCGGCCCCCGCGCCTTCCCCATAAAAAGGAGTCCACGAGAGGCGCTGCTCATTTACCCCTTCCTCGATTCTTCCTATTGAAGAAGGCGAAGCGGCAGGGAGGGTGACCCCCTAGGGTGCTATTAAAAGGGCGGGGGGGTTGAGACCTCCCCCACTCATCTTCTACCCTTGCCTCTCTCCTCCTTCAAACTTTCATCCATCCTTGATTTCCCCGAGGTCCAACACCGTGATGGCGAGGCGTGGAGGTCGGGCCCGCGCATCTGCCGCTGCCACGAGGGCCCCCCCTCGGGACCGAAGGCGTCCCTCGGCGGCTGCCGCGGAGGCCAGCTCTAGCACCCGTGGAAGGGTCACCCCCCGCGGCCGTGGAGGGCGCGGCGTTCGTGGTCGAGGCGGGCGTGGTGGAGCGGCCACCCTTTCCCCTCAGGCAGAGGCTCACACGGTGGTGGCGGCGCACGAGTTTGTCGTGGGGCTGCATCATCGGCCCCGCAGTTGGCTCTGGCTCCTGGACTCCTTTGCGAGGGCGATAGAGGACAGCAGGCCCTCGGGCCTGTAGCTACAGTCGGATGGCTGCTACAACGGCCCCTCCTGGGTGGCGGCTAAGTTCTCCACGGCCGGCTCCTTATTCCTGACGCAGGGGTGGAAGTCGTTCGCCCGCTCCCGCAATCTAAGGCGGGGGCAGCTCCTCCAGTTTAGGTATGACGGAGCCGCCACACTCTTTGTGAAGTTCTTCGGGGTCTCCGGTGGCCGTATGGGGTGCTGCGCGGAGAGTGAGAGCAGCAGCGGCACCGACTCCACCAGCGAAAGTGAAAGCGACGAAATCTCCTCGCGTATCAAGAGCGAAGGCGATGATTCCGACTAGGTGCAAGTAGCGCCCGAGTCGAATCTTGAAGACGATCCGCGCTTCGCCTAGGCTCTTCTCTTTTGCTCCTGTATCAGAACCAATGTATCCCCGTGGGGGCGTGAAAAATGACTTTTGCATTTAAGCACTTAATGGTTGCTGTAATTTGTGTTTTGGATGGATGTATGCACGCTATCTCTCTTATCTTATTCTGTCTTTGCATGGTTCTTGCACCCTACGCTTGCCGAAAACTTGCCGGTGCACGCACTCTTGCCGCGAGCGCTTGAGGAACTGGTCCTTAGCAGCTTGCCAGAAGTGCTGCTGCCGGCAAGGGTACACTTGATGATCACAACGTAACCACCTAAGTTGTTGAGTGGACTCGAAACAAAGTAAGGGCATAGCCGATCACGACAAGGTTCCTTAGCGTGCAGGTTTCTCATACAAAGACCAAAATCGTTCAAGGAGAAGTTGCAACTACAACAAAGAATTTACTTTAAAGTTTTGCAACTTAGCTTTTTCTTTGCAGTGCTTCTTGCCGTAGGACGATATCTTGAACGTCATTTGGTATCCATACCATCACTCCCCCCGGGAAACTTGCACGCGAGGAACCCTTCTGTCCATTGAGAAAAAGAAAGAAGAGAACAGAGGAGACTAGAACCTTGATGGTTCGTTAATCATCCTATGCAAGGGAAAAATGTAACACAAGGCTGCCTGCAACACATAAACAAATATGTACTCGGACAAAGAATTGTGAAACACTTATCTTTATTTATGTGCACGGGATCTGCGCCCGGCTCTGTACAAAGGTTTACATGCCTTTCTGGCAAACTTGTACAAAAGAGGTTGCCAGGCAGCCCGGCAACCGCGCCTTATGGGTAAAACTTGCGAAGATGCTCAATATTCCATGAGTTGAGCACCGAAGTGCCATCTTCGGTCTCTAGGCGGACTACGCCAGGCCTAGTGACTCATACCACCCGGTAAGGGCCCTCCCACTTCGGCGTCAACTTGTTTTGACACTTCATGGACTGAATCCGACGAAGAACAAGGTTGCCTTCCTCAAGATTCCTGGCATTCACTTTGCGGCTATGGTAGCGGCGCAAAGCTTGCTGGTACCATGCAGCACGAACAGTAGCCCGGAAACGATCTTCCTCCAGGAGTGTGGCATCATCTTGCCGCAGCTCATCTTGATCCTCCTCATCAAAGGCCAAGACTCGAGGTGACCCGTATTTGAGTTCTGTGGGGAGCACCGCTTCTACACCATAAACAAGGGAGAAGCGTGTCTGGCCAGTGGCTTGACTTGGCGTTGTCCTGATTGACCAAAGAACCGCCGGCAACTCTTCCACCCAGCGCCTTCCACACTTGTGCAGCCTGTCGAAAGTTCTGGTTTTGAGACCACGCAGCACTTCTACATTTGCCCTCTCTACTTGCCCATTGCTTCTTGGGTGGGCAACAGACACGTAGCAAATCTTATTTCCAAGCTCTTGGCAATATGCTGTGAAGGCGCGGCTCGTGAATTGGGTGCCATTGTCGGTGATGATCCTGTTGGGGACACCAAAACGAGCAACCAATCCTTTGAGGAACTTGATGGTTGACTGTGCCATCACCTTCCACACTGGCTCCACCTCAGGCCACTTTGTAAACTTGTCGATTGCAACGTACAAGAATTCAAAGCCCCCGGTAGCACCGGGGAAGGGGCCGACGATGTCAAGCCCCCAGACCAAGAAAGGCCAGGAGAGAGGGATGGTTTGGAGGGCTTGAGCTGGCTGGTGTATTTCCTTGGAGTGGAACTGGCATGCTTCGCATCTGATGACCACTGCCAAGGCATCTTGAAGGGTTGTTGGCCAGTAGAATCCTTGAAAGAATGCCTTGCCAACAAGTGCGCGTGACCCAATGTAAGAGCCACACATCCCTTCATGCATCTCTTCCAACAGCCTCTGTCCATCTTCCCGGCAGATACACTTCAATTTCACCCCATTTGGTCTCTTTCTGTACAGAATGTTGTCAACAAACTTGTACATCCTTGATTGACGGGCTACTCTTTCTGCGTCCTCTTTCTCATCGGGAAGATCTCATGTCTAAAGGAACTAGACAATTGGCTATGCCCATGCTGAAGCTTGCGGCTCGACGACAAGGACTAAAGGCATTTCTTCCTCTGCGGGAGCGCTTGCTTCGACGGCAAGGATCTGGCTTGCCGGAAGCTGCGGCTCACCAGCCAAGGGTATCTTGTCGGTGGTATCTATTTTCTTGGCGGCTACTGGCAGCTCTGCTGGAAAGTAACCACCAACATCTTGCTTTATCTTCTTCGCCAGCCTTGATGGTGTAACGGATGGCTGAGTCAGATGGAGCACAAAAGTTCCTGGTTCCACATGCATCTTTTGAGCGGCAAGCTTTGACAGGTCATCGGCAATCCAATTCTGGGCACGGGGAACGTGCTCTGCTTGCAGACCGTCAAAGTGCTCTTCCAACTTTCTCACCTCCTCGACGTAAGCCTCCATCAAAGGGCTCTGGTAATCCTTGTTAACCTGCCTCACCACTAACTGCGAGTAGCCTCTGATAATCAGCTTCCAAATACCAAGGTCGATTGCAATGCGCAGACCGGCAAGCAATCCTTCGTACTCAGCAGTGTTGTTGGTGGCCTGCTCCCGGGGAAAGTGCATCTGAAGCACGTACTTGAGGTACTCTCCGGTGGGTGCTATAAGCAGCACGCCGGCACCGGCGCCTTTCAGCATGAAAGCACTGTCAAAGTACATGATCCAATCGTCAACAGTTTCCTAGCCGGGGAGCGAGGTCTCTGGAACTTCTTCGTCTGGCGTTGGAGTCCATTCTGCAATGAATTCCGCCAAGGCTCTACACTGAACCGTTGAAGTACTCTCAAATTTTAAATCAAAGCTTGACAACTCCAATGCCCACTCCACAATCCTGCTGGTTGCTTCTGGATTTCTCAAGATGCGTTGCAACGGAAAGCGAGTGACGACGGTGACTGGGTGCGCTTGAAAATAATGGCGCAACTTCCTTGAACCCATGAGAAGGCCAAAGAGCAGCTTCTGCACACCAGAGTACCTTGACCTAGCCCCTTGCAGGAGGCAGCTGACAAAGTAGACTGTGCGCTGCACCATCTTCTTCTTCACAACTTGCTGATCTGGCTGGCTGGCTTGCACAATCTCTGGCTTGTCGGCACCTGACCTTGCCGGAGAAGATTCTGGCTCATCGGGTCATGGCTCTGCGGCTCCTACCTCTTCCTCATCTGCCTCTCTTTCAGCCACAAGTGCCGCACTAACCACTTGATTCGTTGTCGCTAAGTATAGCAACAACGTCTCTTGCGGCCTAGGCGCAACTAGGACTAGCGGAGAGGACAGGTACTCCTTCAAATCTTGGAGCGCGGCCTCCGCTTCCGGAGTCCAGTTCACTAGACCTGCCTTTTTCAATATCTTGAAAAATGGCAAGGCACACTCTGGCGATTTGGAGATGAACCTGCCGAGGGCGGCAACGCAGCCAGCAAGACACCTGACATCCTTGACGCATCTCGGTGCTTCCATCTGCTCAATTGCTTTGATCTTGTCGGGGTTGGCTTCAATCCCTCTCTCAGACACAAAGAAACCAAGAAGCTTGCCGGACGGAACACCGAACACACACTTCTCGGGGTTGAGCTTCAAGTTGAGCTTGCGCAAGTTTGCAAACGTCTCTTCCAAATCCTGAATCAGGGTTGACTTGTCTCTGGTCTTGACCACAATATCATCCATGTAGGCTTCCACATTTCTATGCAGCTGTGGCTCAAAACCGATCAGAACTACTCTGGCAAAGGTTGCTCTGGCACTCTTCAATCCGAAAGGCATACGCAAAAACCAGTATGTGCCACATGGAGTGATGAATGCAGTTTTTTCCTCATCTTCCTTGGCCATAAAGATCTGATGATAACCAGAATAGGCGTCAAGGAAAGAGAGTAAATCACAGCCGGCAGTGGAGTCTACAATCTGGTCGATGCACGGCAAAGGGAAAGGGTCTTTTGGACAGGCTTTATTTATATCAGTGAAGTCTATACAAAGCCTCCACTTCTCATTCGCCTTGCGCACTACAACTGGATTGGTTAACCACGTAGGGTGTAGCACTCCTCTGAATAGACCTGCTGCTTCCAACTTCTTGATCTCTTCGGCAATGAACTCTTGCTGCTCCAAGGCTTGCTTCCTGACCTTCTGTTTGACGGGTCTCGCATGAGGGCAGACAGCAAGGTGGTGCTCATTACCTCCCTAGGAACACCGGGGATGTCAGATGCTTGCCAAGCAAACACATCGACATTCACCCGTAGGAAGGCAACGAGCTCGCTTTCCTATTTGTCACCGAGAGTGGCACTTACAGAAAAAGTGCCACTGTCAGAAGTCGGGCTCCGGGGACCCAAAGGTTCGAACACTGGGGTGAGCTTGTTCTACCGCTTCGTCTCCTACCACAGCTAAGCTACGGCGAGGCTATGGCGAGAGCGCACAAACGAGGGGCGGAGCCAGGACTCGGCGGTTTTTACCCAGGTTCGGGCCACCTTGCGGTGTACGACCCTACTCCTGCTTGGTTGGTATTGCTCTGGTGAGAGAGAGTACAAGGTTGGGGATGAAGGAATCGATCGATCCCCCGGGGGGCCTCCCTACAATGGCAGCACTGCCCTTTATATCGGCCTTGGTCCTCTTCCACCTGGAAACTTAGGCGGGAAGGGTTGCCACACTTGGCGATTTTGAAAGGGGGCAGGCGCTCAGGCTATCCTGACTAAAGGTGGTCTTCGCCTGCCAAAGCATGATCCATGACGCGCCGGTGGGCTCGGTGATGACCTCCGCCCTGCGCGCCCGTCGTCTTGGTCTTCCTTCGCCGATCAGGTAACCTTTGGGGTTGCTTTGGAGAGTAGATCGCTGGCTCTGCTCCCTTAACACGAAAGAGGAAACCATCTTCATCCGCGCCTGCTGGCACGGCCTCTGCTGCTGCTCGTCGCCACGCGCGTCACCCACGTGATGGGCTCCAAACCGCGCGGGACGCCGAACGGCCTTCATCTTGAGCGCCTGCGAGAGGGGGCCTCGGGAGGCCACCTCGGAAAGCCGCCTCGCGAGGTCACTTCGGGAGGCTGCCTCGTGAGAGGGCCTCGCGAGGTCGTTGATGGTGGTGCTGAGTATTACTCGCCACTTCCTGAGGAGGGGGCCTCAGGAGGCCAGGGCCTCATGAGGGGTCTTGGTGAGATGCTCGGTGGTGACAGCCCGCTGGGCCCATGCCAGGCGTTGCGCCCTGGGCCAAAGGCAGACGGGCCTGGATGTTGGAAATATGCCCTAGAGGCAATAATAAATTGGTTATTATTATATTTCCTTGTTCATGATAATCGTTTATTATCCATGCTATAATTGTATTGATTGGAAACTCAAATACATGTGTGGGTACATAGACAACACTGTGTCCCTAGTAAGCCTCTAGTTGACTAGCTCGTTGATCAAAGATGGTTAAGGTTTCCTAGCCATTGACATGAGATGTCATTTGATAACGGGATCACATCATTAGGAGAATGATGTGATGGACAAGACCCAAACTACGAACGTAGCATATGATCGTGTCAGTTTATTGCTATTGTTTTCTGCATGTCAAGTATCTTTTCCTTTGACCATGAGATCATGCAACTCCCTGACATCGGAGGAATACCTTGTGTGTATCAAACGTCGCAACGTAACTGGGTGACTATAAAGGTGCTCTACAGGTATCTCCGAGGGTGTCTGTTGGGTTGGCATGGATCAAGACTGGGATTTGTTACTCCGTGTGACGGAGAGGTATCTCAGGGCCCACTCGGTAATACAACATCACAATGAGCCTTGCAAGCAATGTGACTAAAGTGTTAGCCACGAGATCTTGTATTACGGAACGAGTAAAGAGACTTGCCGGTAACGAGATTGAACTAGGTATAGAGATACCGACGATCAAATCTCGGGCAAGTAACATACCGAAGAACAAAGGGAACAGTATACGGGATTAACTGAATCCTTGACATAGAGGTTCGACCGATAAAGATCTTCGTAGAATATGTAGGAGCCAATATGGGCATCCAGGTCCCGCTATTGGTTATTGATCGTAGAGGTGTCTCGGTCATGTCTACATAGTTCTCGAACCCGCAGGGTCTACACACTTAACGTTTGGTGACGATTAGTATAGTTGAGTTATTTTGTTGGTGACCGAAGGTTGTTCGGAGTCCCGGATAAGATCCCGGATATGACGAGGATCTCCGGAATAGTCCGGAGGTAAAGATTGATATATGTGATAATAGTGTTTTGGTTTCCGGAAGGGTTCCGGAATTCACCGGAAGAGGTTCCGGATGTTTCCCGAAATGTTCGGATACGAGAACACTTTATTTGGGCCAAGGGGTAAAGCCCACGAGGCTTAGGCAAGGTGCGAAAGGAAGTTTTGCTAGCGTCTGGGGTGGTACTACCGCTTATCGTAAGCGGTACTACCGCTACGGGCGGTACTACCGCTTATCGTAAGCGGTACTACCGCTACGGGCGGTACTACCGCTTATCGTAAGCGGTACTACCGCTTGTACGCGATATTGCAGGGATCCGAGTTGGACTCTTTCCCCTTCGGGCCAAACCGACCTTGTGCGGGCAAAACCGACCTGGAGGAGGCTTTTACTCCAAGTTTAGACCCCAAGGCTCAACATATAAATAGAGGGGCAGGGCTAGCACACGGGATACATTAAGATTTCCCAAGCCGTGTGTCGGCAACCCTAACCCTCTAGTTCTCCCGTCATAATCTCCGTAGTGCTTGGCGAAGCCCTGCAGAGATTGTTCCTCGCCACCATCACCACGCCGTCGTGCTGCCGGAACTCATCTACTACTTCATCATCGCTCGCTGGATCGAGGAGGTGAAGGCGTCATCAAGCCGTACGTGTGTTGAACGCGGAGGTGCCGTCCGTTCGGCACTAGTTCTTGATCGGATCGAGGGACGACTTGCGATTTGGATCGCGGAGACGTTCGACTACATCAACCGCGTTTCTTAACGCTTCCGCTTAGCGATCTACAAGGGTATGTAGATTCACTCTCCCTCTCGTAGATGCTCATCACCATGGATAGATCTTGTGTGTGCGTAGGAAAATTTTTGTTTCCCATGCAACGTTCCCCAACAGTGGCATCTGAGCCAGGTCTATGCGTAGATGAGATCTCGAGTAGAACACAAACGAGTTGTGGGCGTGGGTGTATACATATTGCTTGCCGTTACTAGTTGATACTTGATTCGGCGGTATTGTGAGATGAAGCGGCCCGGACCGACATTACGCGTACGCTTACGCGAGACAGGTTCCTTCAACTGACATGTAACTTCGTTGCATAAAGATGGCTAGCTGGTGTCTGTCTCTCTCACTTTAGTTGAATCGATTTCAATGAAGAGGGTTCTTTTAGAAGATCAAAAAGCAATCACTACACCACATTGTGGTTTTGCGTAGGTAAGAACGGTTCTTGCAAACCCGTAGCAGCCACGTAAAATATGCAACAACAATTAGAGGACGTCTGACTTGTTTTTGCAGGGTATGTTGTGATGTGATATGGCCAATTACATGATGAGATATATGTGATGTATGAGATGATCATGTGTTGTATAGAATATCACGACTTGCATGTCGATGAGTACGGCAACTGGCAGGAGCCATAGAGTTGTCCTTAATTATTGTATGACCTGCGTGTCAATCATTAAGCGCTATGTAATGCTTTACTTTATCGCTAAACGTTAGCAATAGTCGTGGAAGCAACAGTCGGCGCGACAACCTCATGGCGACACGTTGATGGAGATCAAGATGATGGAGATCATGGTGTCATGCCGGTGACGATGGAGATCATGCCGGTGCTTTGAAGATGGAGATCAAAAGCACAAGTTCATGGCCATATCATGTCACTTATGATTTGCATGTGATGTTAATCCTTTTATGCATCTTATTTTGCTTAGGACGACGGTAGCATTATAAGGTGATCCCTCACTTAAATTTCATGATAAATTGTGTTCTCCCCGAGTGTGCACCGTTGCGAAAGTTCGTCGTTTCGAGACACGCCGTGATGATCGGGTGTGATAGACTCTACGTTCACATACAACGGGTGTAAGCCATGTTGCACGTGCGGAACACTCGGGTTAAACTTGACGAGCCTAGCATGTACAGACATGGCCTCGGAACACAAGAGACCGAAAGGTCGAACATGAGTCATATAGTAGATATGATCAACATGAAGATGTTCACCATTGAAACCACCTCAACTCACGTGATGATCGGACTTGAGTTGGTGGATTTGGATCATGTTACACTCGAATGATCGGAGGGATGTCAATTTGAGTGGGAGTTTTTAAGTAATATGATTAACTAAACTCATTATCTAGAACAATAGTCTAAGTTGTCTTTGCTATATTTATGTTGTAGATCATGGCTCGCGCAGTAGCACCCCTGAATTTTAATGCGTTCCTAGAGAAAGCTAAGTTGAAAGATGATGGAAGTAACTTTGTGGACTGGGCCCGTAATCTAAGGATTATCCTTACGGCTTCCCAGAAGGCTTATGTCCTTGATGCACTGCTTGGTGATCCACCCGCTCCAGTTGAGTCTCTAGACATTGTGAACGCCTGGCAGGCTCGTTCTGAAGATTACTCAATAGTTCAATGTGCAATATCGTATGGCTTAGAACCGGGACTTCAAAGACGTTTTGAACGTCATGGAGCATATGAGATGTTCCAGGAGTTGAAGTTTATCTTTCAGAAGAATGCCCGGATCGAGAGATATGAGATCTCCGATAAGTTTTATGCTTGCAAGATGGAGGAGAACGGGTCTATCAGTGATCACGTACTCAGAATGTCTGGGTACTCCACCCGTCTGGCTGAATTGGGGATGCCCCTTCCGCCAGAGGCTATCACTGACAGAGTTCTTCAATCATTGCCACCTAGCTACAAGAGCTTTGTGTTGAACTATAACATGCACGGGATGAACAAGTCAGTCGCCGAGCTGTTTGCGATGCTGAAAGCCGCTGAGTCTGAAATTCAGCATCAAGTGTTGATGGTCAATAAAACCACTAGTTTAAAGAAAAATGGCAAGGGTAAGAAGGGTAACTCCAAGAAGAGTGGCAAAGCAGTTGCTCCTCTCGTGAAGAAACCCAAGGCTGGACCCAAACCAGAAACTGTGTGCTTTCATTGCAAGGGAACTGGACACTGGAAGCGAAACTGCCCCAAGTATTTGGCTGACAAGAAGGCGGCCAACAACAAACAAGGTATATATGATATACATGTTATTGATGTGTACCTTACCAACTCTCGTTGTAGTGCCTGGGTATTTGATACCGGTGCGGTTGCTCATATTTGCAACTCAAAACAGGAACTGCGGAATAGACGGAGGCTGGCAAAGGACGAAGTGACGATGTGCGTGGGAAATGGTTCCAAGGTTGATGTGATCACCGTCGGCACGCTCGCTCTTCGATTACCATCGGGATTAGTGATGAACCTGAATAATTGTTATTTAGTGCCTGCGTTAAGCATGAACATTATATCTGGATCTTGTTTATTGCGAGACGGTTACTCATTTAAATCAGAGAATAATGGTTGTTCTATTTATATGAGTAATATCTTTTATGGTCATGCACCCAATGTGAGGGGTTTATTCTTATTGAATCTCGATAGTAATGATACACATGTTCATAACATTGATGCCAAAAGATGTAGAATTAATAATGATAATACCACTTTCTTGTGGCACTGCCGTTTAGGTCATATTGGCGTAAAACGCATGAGGAAGCTCCATGCTGATGGACTTTTGGAGTCACTTGATTTTGAATCACTTGACACATGTGAGCCATGCCTCATGGGCAAGATGACTAAAACGCCGTTCTCTGGAATAATGGAACGGGCAAGTGACTTATTGGAAATCATACATACTGATGTGTGCGGTCCGATGAGTATTGAGGCGCGCGGTGGTTATCGTTACTTTCTCACCTTCACTGATGACTTAAGTAGATATGGGTATATTTACTTAATGAAACACAAGTCTGAAACATTTGAAAAGTTCAAACAATTTCAGAGTGAAGTTGAGAATCATCGTAACAAGAAGATTAAATTCCTACGATCTGATCGAGGAGGAGAATATCTGAGTTATGAGTTTGGCAGTCACTTAAGACAGTGTGGAATTGTTTCACAATTGACACCGCCTGGAATCCAACAGCGTAATGGTGTGTCCGAACGTCGTAATCGAACCTTATTGGATATGGTGCGATCTATGATGTCTCTTGCCGATTTGCCACTATCGTTTTGGGGCTATGCATTAGAGACAGCTGCATTCACTTTAAATAGGGCACCATCGAAATCCGTTGAGACGACGCCATATGAACTTTGGTTTGGCAAGAAGCCAAAGCTGTTGTTTCTTAAAGTTTGGGGATGTGATGCTTATGTCAAAAAGCTTCAGCCTGAAAAGCTGGAACCCAAAGCGGAGAAATGCGTCTTCATAGGATACCCAAAAGAGACAGTTGGGTATACCTTCTACCTCAGATCCGAAGGCAAAGTGTTTGTCGCTAAAAACGGAACGTTTCTTGAGAAAGAATTTCTCTCGAAAGAATTGAGTGGGAGGAAGATAGAACTTGATGAGGTTGTTGAACCTTTACTTCAACCTGAAAGTAGCGCAGCGCAGAAAGATGTTTCTGTAGAGCCTACATCAGCTGAAGAGGAAGTTAATGATGATGATCATGAAGCTTTGGATCAAGTTGCTATCGAACCTCGTAGGTCGACAAGGACGCGTACTGCTCCTGAGTGGTACGGCAACCCTGTCTTAGAAGTCATGTTGTTGGACAACGATGAACCTACGAGCTATGGAGAAGCGATGATGGGCCCGGATTCCGAGAAGTGGTTAGAGGCCATGAAATCCGAGATGGGATCCATGTATGAAAACAAAGTGTGGACTTTGGAAGTATTACCTGAAGGGCGTAAGGCCATTCAGAACAAATGGATCTTTTAGAGGAAGACGGACGCGGACGGTAATGTCACCGTCTATAAAGCTCGACTTGTGGCAAAGGGTTTTTCACAAGTTCAAGGAGTTGACTACGACGAGACCTTCTCACCCGTAGCGATGCTTAAGTCCGTCAGAATCATGTTAGCAATAGCTGCCTTTTTCGATTATGAAATTTGGCAGATGGATGTCAAAACAGCGTTCCTTAACGGTTTCCTTAAGGAAGAGTTGTATATGATGCAACCAGAAGGTTTTGTCGATCCAGAGAATGCTGACAACGTTTGCAAACTCCAGCGATCCATTTATGGGCTGGTGCAAGCATCTCGGAGTTGGAATCTTCGCTTTGATGAGGTGATCAAAGCGTTCGAGTTTATACAAGTTTACGGAGAAGCTTGTATTTACAAGAAAGTGAGTGGGAGCTCTATAGCGTTTCTAATATTATATGTGGATGACATATTACTAATTGGAAACAATATAGAAATGTTGGAAAGCGTGAAGGAATATTTGAACAAGAGTTTTTCAATGAAGGACCTAGGAGAAGCTGCTTTCATATTAGGCATCAAGATCTATAGAGATAGATCAAGACGCTTAATAGGACTTTCACAAAGCACATACCTTGACAAAGTTTTGAAGAAGTTCAAAATGGATCAGTCCAAGAAGGGGTTCTTGCCTGTTTTGCAAGGTATGAAGTTGAGTAAGACTCAATGCCCAGTGACTGCAGGAGATAGAGAAAAGATGAGTCTCATCCCCTATGCTTCAGCCATAGGCTCTATCATGTATGCAATGCTGTGCACAAGACCCGATGTCAGCCTTGCCATAAGTATGGTCAGAAGGTTTCAAAGTGATCCAGGAATGGAACACTGGACGGCGGTCAAGAATATCATGAAGTACCTGAAAAGGACTAAGGACATGTTTCTCGTTTATGGAGGTGATCAAGAGCTCGTCGTAAAGGGTTACGTCGATGCAAGCTTTGACACTGATCCGGATGACTCTAAGTCACAAACCGGATACGTATTTATTCTTAATGGGGGTGCGGTTAGCTGGTGCAGTTCCAAGCAGAGCGTGGTAGCTGATTCTACATGCGAAGCGGAGTACATCGCTGCCTCGGAGGCGGCGAAGGAAGGTGTCTGGATGAAGGAGTTCATGACAGATCTTGGAGTAGTGCCTAGTGCACTTAACCCAATGACTCTGTTTTGTGATAATACTGGTGCCATTGCTCTAGCCAAGGAACCAAGATTTCACAAGAGGACCAGACACATAAAGCGACGCTTCAATTCCATCCGCGATTACATCAAGGAGGACGACATAAATATTTGCAAAGTACACACGGATCTGAATGTTGCAGATCCGATGACTAAACCTCTTCCAAGGGCTAAACATGAACAACACCAGAACTGCATGGGTGTTCGATTCATTACAATGTAAATCACATAGTGATGTGAACTAGATTATTGACTCTAGTGCAAGTGGGAGACTGTTGGAAATATGCCCTAGAGGCAATAATAAATTGGTTATTATTATATTTCCTTGTTCATGATAATCGTTTATTATCCATGCTATAATTGTATTGATTGGAAACTCAAATACATGTGTGGGTACATAGACAACACTGTGTCTCTAGTAAGCCTCTAGTTGACTAGCTCGTTGATCAAAGATGGTTAAGGTTTCCTAGCCATTGACATGAGATGCCATTTGATAACGGGATCACATCATTAGGAGAATGATGTGATGGACAAGACCCAAACTACGAACGTAGCATATGATCGTGTCAGTTTATTGCTATTGTTTTCTGCATGTCAAGTATCTTTTCCTTTGACCATGAGATCATGCAACTCCCTGACATCGGAGGAATACCTTGTGTGTATCAAACGTCGCAACGTAACTGGGTGACTATAAAGGTGCTCTACAGGTATCTCCGAGGGTGTCTGTTGGGTTGGCATGGATCAAGACTGGGATTTGTTACTCCGTGTGACGGAGAGGTATCTCAGGGCCCACTCGGTAATACAACATCACAATGAGCCTTGCAAGCAATGTGACTAAAGTGTTAGCCACGAGATCTTGTATTACGGAACGAGTAAAGAGACTTGCCGGTAACGAGATTGAACTAGGTATAGAGATACCGACGATCAAATCTCGGGCAAGTAACATACCGAAGAACAAAGGGAACAGTATACGGGATTAACTGAATCCTTGACATAGAGGTTCGACCGATAAAGATCTTCGTAGAATATGTAGGAGCCAATATGGGCATCCAGGTCCCGCTATTGGTTATTGATCGTAGAGGTGTCTCGGTCATGTCTACATAGTTCTCGAACCCGCAGGGTCTACACACTTAACGTTTGGTGACGATTAGTATAGTTGAGTTATTTTGTTGGTGACCGAAGGTTGTTCGGAGTCCCGGATAAGATCCCGGATATGACGAGGATCTCCGGAATAGTCCGGAGGTAAAGATTGATATATGTGATAATAGTGTTTTGGTTTCCGGAAGGGTTCCGGAATTCACCGGAAGAGGTTCCGGATGTTTCCCGAAATGTTCGGATACGAGAACACTTTATTTGGGCCAAGGGGTAAAGCCCACGAGGCTTAGGCAAGGTGCGAAAGGAAGTTTTGCTGGCGTCTGGGGCGGTACTACCGCTTATCGTAAGCGGTACTACCGCTACGGGCGGTACCACCGCTTATCGTAAGCGGTACTACCGCTTGTACGCGATACTGCAGGGATCCGAGTTGGACTCTTTCCCTGCGGGCCAAACCGACCTTGTGCGGGCAAAACCGACCTGGAGGAGGCTTTTACTCCAAGTTTAGACCCCAAGGCTCAACATATAAATAGAGGGGCAGGGCTAGCACACGGGATACATTAAGATTTCCCAAGCCGTGTGTCGGCAATCCTAACCCTCTAGTTCTCCCGTCATAATCTCCGTAGTGCTTGGCGAAGCCCTGCAGAGATTGTTCCTCACCACCATCACCACGCCGTCGTGCTGCCGGAACTCATCTACTACTTCATCATCGCTCGCTGGATCGAGGAGGTGAAGGCGTCATCAAGCCGTACGTGTATTGAACGCGGAGGTGCCGTCCGTTCGGCACTAGTTCGTGATCGGATCGAGGGACGACTTGCGATTTGGATCGCGGAGACGTTCGACTACATCAACCGCGTTTCTTAACGCTTCCGCTTAGCGATCTACAAGGGTATGTAGATTCACTCTCCCTCTCGTAGATGCTCATCACCATGGATAGATCTTGTGTGTGCGTAGGAAATTTTTTGTTTCCCATGCAACGTTCCCCAACACTGGATACCCTGGGTTCCATGAGCCCGACAGCCACTCGTTCCATCCTCTCTCGCAGAAACTTGCTTGGTCACCGGCGCCGAGGCCTTGGACTTCTTGCTCTTGCCGGTAGAGCTCTCTGGTATGTCCTCGACGGGCGTGCTACACTCCAAAGTGCGCTTCCCGGAGTCCGTATCAGATGTCTTGCCAGTCTTCTTCTTCTTCTTTCCTCCCCCAGGAGCTTTGCCGGCAGGAGCAGGTGCCTTATCGGCAGATGCTGCCACTACCTCCCGGTAGAGCTTGTCGGCGCAGATGATTGCGTCCTTGTGGTTCGACTTGATGGTGAGGACCCCCATCGGCCCTGGCATCTTGATGACATTGTAGACGAAGTGCGACGCGGCCTTGAACTTGGCCAGTGCCGGACGACCCTGAATGCCATTGTAGGGCAAGGGCATCTTGACGACGTCGAAGACGATCTTCTCTGTCCTGTAGTTGAGGTCACTGCCAAATGTGACCGGCAACGTGATCTGGCCCTTCGGCTTGTTCCTCCCTGGACTGATCCCTTGGAACGTGCCGGTCTCCTCAAGATCCTTGTCGGGGATCTGCAGCCTTTTGATCATGTCGGGAGAGATCAAGTTCAAGCCGGCCCCACCGTCAACCAACATATTTGTCACCCTGAGGTTGCGGATCGTTGGCAAAACCAACAATGGCAAACACCCGACCGCACTGGTGCAATCAGGGTGATCCTCGGTGTCAAAGACGATGGGCGTGTGCGACCACTTGAGAGGCTTCTGCGCTCCCATCACGGGCTCCGCGGCATTCACCTCGCGGATCCACTGCTTCAGTTGCCGGTGCGAGGAGTGCAAAGATGCGCCTCCGTCAACACACATGGCGTCCACTGCGTTCTGGAACTCCTTGTCGGGCTCATCCTCGTCCTCATCACCATCGTCTTGCTCTTGTGCAGCCTTCTATTTCGGTTGCTTTGCCTTGCCGCGGCGGCCCCCTCAGCCACCACGGTTCTGCTTGCCGGACCCACCAGCACCATCCTGGCCCTTCTCTTTGTCGCGCTTCTCGTACTCTTGCTTCTGCTTCTCGGCAAGCTGCTCCATTTGCCGACACTCCTGGAGGTCGTGGCCCTTGGTACGCTGAATCTTGCAGTACGGCCCACCGGTCTTGCCGCTCTTGTCGCCTGCCGCAGCCTCTCGGCAGTCAGCGCATCCGGCAACCTCCTTGCTGGGGCTTTCTGCCTTAGACTTCTTGGCGGCGTTGGTGTCACCAAGGCTTTCAACTGCCATCACTGTCTTGCCTTTGCGCTTCCGATTGCGCCTCCGGCTCTTCTTCTGCGGGGTCGATGCATCATATGCGTCGTCATCTTCAGAATCGACGTCGGCGCCAGCATCTTCCCCCGGGAGTCACCTCCCTTCCTCAGCACGTGCACACTTGTCCGCCAAGGCGTACACCTCATTGATGGTTCCGACCTTCATGATATTCAACTCAGACCGCATTCTGTGGTTGCGCACATTCGTGTGGAATGCGGTGCCAACAGCTGTGGGATGAACATCGGGGATGTTGTGGTGCACACGGCTGAACCTCGGTATGTACTTGCGGAGGGTCTCGCCATCTCTCTGGGGGATCACATGAAAATCGCTCTCCTGACAAGGGAGCTTGTGGCCACCCTGGTAGGCACCCATGAATTGATGACATAAATCCGCCCAAGAAGAAATGGAGCCTTCTGGCAAGTTCATCAACCACGACCTGACATTGGGCCGAAGCGCCAACGGGAAGTAGTTGGCCAGGAGCTTGTCGTCGCGTCCCCCGGCAGCCTGCACCGCAATGGTGTAGATGCCAAGGAACTCTACTGGACTGAGCATGCCGTCGTACTTGTAGGGCAGCTCAGGTTTGAAGGGGCGGGCGGACGGCCAGCAAACTTGCCGCAGCTCATGAGTAAATGCTGGGCAGCCCACCTCGTAAGATAGGCACCCAGGATACCCTGGCGCTGGCACGTATGCTGCCGGCCCGGCACAGTCGTCCGATAGACGGCGTGCTTCCCGGCGCCGCTCAATCTTCGTACGCGTGTCCTCTTCGCGCCGTTCGTGGAGCACTTGGTGCTGGTCTCGGTGGCCCCGCGGATCCAACGATGCCATGGACATGGTGTCCTGGTCATCCGATCGGTGAGCTTGCCACCGTGGTGGTTGTTGTCGTGGAGGCTACTGCGCCGTGGGTGCACCGTCTCCGGCACGGCAGCCAGATGGTCCTGCCGGCACTGTGGGTGGTCGTCTGGAGGGGCCCGCATCTTGTGTTTTGTCGGGATCGGCAAAACTGATGAGGCTCTAAATGGTGGCCCTCCATTCTTCCATTTTTTCTGGGGCTGGTGGGAAGTTCAAAAGCATTTAAACTCGCGCGATAGACTCTACTGTCGTGGTTGGCATGGCGGGAAACATGGAACGGGACGGTGTTCGACTCTTGGCAGGGCCAGGAGGGAGCTCGTCGTGCCCCTGCTGCCACGGTGCATGTTCACCAACGGGTTGGCGTGGTGGTGGTGCAACCTGAGCATCATGAGGACGATGCTCAGGGCCGGCTTGACCCCGTTCAGGACCGCCAACGCCGCGGGGAAGTGTGGCACGCCCATCTTGCGAAGGTCGCTGCACACGTCCCGCCGCAGCGTTGTTGGATGTCGCTGCTCTATCCTTGGACGTCGCAGCGACGGGGTCCTGGTTCACACCGGTCCGAATTGTAATACTGGGATGATCGTGCTCACCAGCAGGTTGTCGGAGTTGGCCGTCTGCGCCATCTCTAGTGTGCTGACTGCAATCGCCCACACGGTGGGGATGCTGGACACCCGCACCGCCGGCGCCTCCTGCCCCGGCCGCCCCAACCGTAGCGCCCGCGCCATCTCCTGATGCCTGGGAAGGCAGCTTGGATGTGGTGGGATCCAGCATGGCTCCGGTCTTCTTCTTCGGTGGCATCGATGAAGGTGATGGAGCCGGTGCTCAAACTACGAACATTGATTCGTAATATGAGACCCCCTACCTGGCGCGCCAAAGATGTCATGGGAAAACGACGATCTATGGGATCGAGAGGATCCCTTTGCGGTTCGGGAGTGGGATCAAAATACTACAAAGATCAGGGCTAGTATATATGAGCACGAGCAACGATTTATCCATTTGTGGTTTGGAAGTGGGATCACAATACTACAAAGAGCAGGGCTAGTAGATATGAGCACGAGCAACGATTTATCCAGGTTCGGGCCGCTGTGAGCGTAAAACCCTACTCCTATTCTGGTGGTTTGATTGTATGAGAGCTCAAAGGTTACAAAGAGCGCAGCTTGCCGGCAAGGTGCGCGGGAAGTGCAGCTACAACGTGTAGTTGAGCTAAGAGTCGACCGTTCTAAGTGTAGCCGTGGGCCTCCTTTTATAGGCCAAGGGGTTACCACAGTGGCTAATATGGTCATTTACATGGTATGAATAGTAACTTGCACCATCACCACGTCTATCTCCAGACGGGGTAAGACAAGCGCATTAAATGCACAATTAGGTGTTACGTTGGGGAGGCGAGGCTTTGGGTAAAAAGATCTGTACCACCGGTCCTGGCGCCCTCTTGTCACCTTGACACGTCCCAGGGACGGGTGTCATTAAAGTTAATCCTGGCGTGGCATGGTGACACATGCCTTGGCCAGCTGCGTTGACTGCCTGCCCGCTCGACACCTATCATGCGTGCTTATCTAGCCGATGATGAGGTGGAGCGGTAACGGGACAGAACGAGCCTGCCGGCGCGGAGCTTGCCGGGCCATTGCTTGCCGGCAAGGAGCTTGCCGGCAACCAGAGTCTTGGTCTTCACCTTGCCGGTACGGAGCTTCCCGGCAAGGGAAATCTTGATCTTCAGTACGAGAATAGTACTTCTCGATGACCTGCCTTGAGGTCTTCTTCACGGCCTTTTTATTCTAAGTCTTGAGTCATAGTTATCCTCTGTCAAGCCCTTGCTGCAAGGAAGGCTACAAGTGCCTGTGCACAAGTCAGGGTACGAGGGCACCCATGCTTTAGTACACCGACACTATATATTATTGTCCATTGATGTGTAGCCATCCTCTGATGTTTGAGTAGATTGTTTTTGCCCTATGGGTTGATTGATAATCTTGATTGGTTTGAGTTGCGTGTTTTATTTTGGCGCTTGATAACACACAAGTATAGGGGATCGCAACAGTTTTCGCGGGTAGTATTTCACCCAGATTTATTGATTCGACACAAGGGGAGCCAAAGAATATTTGCGAGTATTAGCAGTTGAGTTGTCAATTCAACCACACCTGGAGAATTGAATATCTGCAGCAAAGTGTTTAGTAGCATAGTAGTAGGATAGTTTTGATAGTAGTAGTAACAGTAGCAACAGTAACAATAGCAGTTTTGCAGTGATTGTAACAGCAGCAGCAACGAAAGTAACTTAGCAAAGATCAATATGCGAAAAGCGTAGGCATTGGATCGGTGATGGATAATTTTGTTGGATGACATTCATCATATAACAGTCACAACCTAGGGCGATACACAATAGCTCCAATTCATCAATGTAATGTAGGCATGTATTCCGTATATAGTCATACGTGCTTATAGTAAGAACTTGCATGACATCTTTTGTCCTCCCCTCCTGTGGAAACGGAGTCCATAAGGAAATCTAAGGGATATTAAGGCCTCCTTTTAATAGAGAACCGGAACAAAGCATTAGCACTTAGTGAATAAATGAACTCCTCAAACTACGGTAATCACCGGAAAGAATCCCAATTATTGTCACCTTGGGGTATGCGGATCATAACACGTAATAGGTGCATACAACTTGCAAGATAGGATCAAGAACACCAATATATTCATGAAAACATAAAGGGTTCAGATCTTAAATCATGGCACTCGGGCCCTAGTGACAAGCATTAAGCATAGCAAAGTCATAGCAACATCAATCTCACAACATAGTGGATACTAGGGATCAAAGCCCTAACAAATTGACTCGATTACATGATAAATCTCATCCAACCCATCACCGCCCAGCAAGCCTATGGAGAAATTACTCACACACGGTGGTGAGCATCATGAAATTGGTGATGGAGGATGGTTGATGATGATGACGGCGACGAATCCCCCTCTCCGGAGCCCCGAACGGACTCCAGATCAGCCCTCCCGATGAAGAACAGGAGGTGGCAGTGGCTCCGTATCATAAAACATGATGAAACTTTTTCTCATTTTTTTCTCGGGGAAAGTGAATTTATAGCATTGGAATCAGGTCAGACGGCCACCTGTGGGCCCACAAGGCATTAGGGCGCGCCCTAGGAGGGGGTCGCGCCATGTTGCCTTGTGGGCAACAGGTGGCCCCTCTTTCGTTGATTCTTGCGCCAGTAATTTTTATTTATTCCATAAAAAATCTCCAAAAAGTTTCGTCCAATTCCGAGAACTTTGATTTCTGCACAAAAACAACACCATGGTAGTTCTGCTGAAAACAGCGTCAGTCCGGGTTAGTTTCATTCATATCATGCAAATTAGAGTCCAAAAGAAGAGCAAAAGTGTTTGGAAAAGTAGATACGACGGAGACGTATCTACTCCCCCAAGGTTAACTCATTGCTTGTCCTCAAGCAATTCAGTTGACAAACTGAAAGTGCTAAAGAAAAACTTTTACGAACTCTTTTGTTCTTGTATCCGTATATAAGCTTAACTAACACCCAAGTTTTCAGCAAAGATCATGACTAACCATGCTCCTAATAACACTTAGGAATTATATTTACTCATATCAATGGCATAATCAACTAGCGAGCAATAATAACATATCTCAAATGCCAACAATTTGTCAAAACAATCATGATATAATATGATAACATGGTATCTCGCTAGCCCTTTCTGAGACCGCAAAACATAAATGCAGAGCACCTCCAAAGTTCAAGCAGCGACTAAACATTGTAATTCATGGTAGAAGTGATCCAGTCATGATGCACACAACATTAACTATACTCAATGCATAAGGATGACAGTAGTGCTCTCAGGATTGGTTCTTATAATGAGAAGGTGAGGCTCAACAATAAAAGTAAAATAACATAAAAGTAAATAGATAGGCCCTTCACAGAGGGAAGCATGGATTTGCAGAGGTGCCAGAGCTCGAAGCTTAAATCAGAGATGAAAACAATTTTGGGAGGTGTACTTTTCCTGTCAACGTCACGACCGAGAATTTTCAATATCTTCCATGCTAAACACATTATAGGCGGTTCCCAAGTGGAAAGGTAAAGTTTACTCCCCCTCCACCATACCAACACAAGCCATGGCTAGCCGAATCCTCGGGTGCCCTCCATACCAACAACTTTTCGGGGGAGTTTGTTTGCATTATGTGTTTTCATTTTGAGCATAGGACTGGGCATCCCAAATACCAGCCTCTCTCGTGCAATGACAAGTGAATAAACACTCATCTCGAGAATAACCCGCTTAGCATGGAAGATACTGACCGCACCCTATCGCTCCATGAGCGGTACGGGCACACAAAACAGATGTTTATTTGATTGATTAGAGGTGGCACATGCAAATTTACTTGGAATGGCAGAGTAATACCGCATATAGGTAGATATAGTGGACTCATCAGGAACAACTTTGGTTTAAGGATTTTTGGATGCACAAGCAGTATTCCCGCTTAGTACAGGCGAAGGCTAGCAAATAGATTGAGAAGCGACCAACTAGAGAGCGAAAACGGTCATGATCATGCATTGAGAATAATTAACATTGAATACTAGCATGAGTAGGATATAAACATCCTGAACATAAATATCGTGGAGGCTATGTTGATTTTGAATCAACTACATGTATGAACATGTGCCAAGTCAAGCCACTTGAAACATTCAGAGGAGGATACCATATTAACATACTACATCATAACCATTTTAATGCATGTTGACATCCAAGATAAATCATTATCCACTCCTAGCTACTTAAGCATGGCATGAGCAACTATAATCTCTAATTGTCATCACAAACATGTTTACTCATAATATGCTAAATCATGGATACTGAGTTAAACATATTTACAAAAACAAAAACAACAAGAGGTCATACCAGCTTTTCCTTGCCACAGTCACTTCATCAAATCATCGTCATTATTTCCTTTCACTTGCACGACTGAATGATGTGAAAATACTAATAGTGCAAAGGTGTCGTGGACTAAGATGGAATCTGCAAACATTTTATTCAAGGGAGAAGACAGGGTAATATTGGCTCTTTGTTAGATCAACAATAAAGCATATGAGAGCCACTCAACATTTTCATCGTGGTCTTCTCCCTACGACGACTCAATGAAAAGAAAAGAAATTCAGAGAAACACATTGAAATATTTTTGGAGTTTTTAGTTTTCTGAAGAAAGAAAATTAAAGAAGAAAAACAAAAAGCGAGAAAAACTATTTACACGGGAGAGCTCCCAACAAGCAAAAGAAGAAATGAGAAATCTTTTTGGGTTTTCTTTTAATACTACGAAATAACAAACGAGAAGGAAAAACCGAAAAGAAACGAGAAATATTTTTGGATTTTTGAAATTTAGCAAACACACAAGAAGAAAGCAAACATAAAGCTAACATGGATATACAATGAAAAAGGATAAACACTGACATTGGAATGAATATGTGAACATGAATGTAATGTCGGTGAGAAATACGTACTCCCCCAAGCTTAGGCTTTTGGCCTAGCTTGGTCTACTACCATGGTTGACCAGGATAATAATCGAAGTGGTAGCTCGTGGAGGCGTTCTGAGCCGCCTCCTCAGCGAGACGAGCAGCCTCAACTGCCGTGTTATACTCGCGCACCTCATTCTCATGAAGAAAATACCTTTGTTTGTTCTGAAAATCAAAGAGAACAGGAGCAGGCAAAACAACAAATACAGAACGATATTTATCGAATATCAAGTTATAGTCGTATCTATGAGTGTTGCGGTTAATAAACTCATGGTTCTGCATTGCCTCAAAATTCAAATATTTATCAGGTAAAAGCGGATCATTGGGCCTGGGCGAGACCCCTAGCCTTGCAGCTACGCGGGAGGCATAAATTCCTCCATACAAATCACCATTACCCGAGTTGCGATTTAACCTACGTGTAACAAGAGCCCCAAGATTATAATGTTTGCTACCCATTAAAGCAGTGTGAATAAGGCTCAGGTCCGGATCACAAAGTGCACTACAGTCTTGTTTACCAACAATGCATTTGCCATTAAAGAGTGCAAAATATCGAATAGAGGGAAAGTGAATGCTTTTTATCCTAGCTTGCGTAACTCCCCTATTCTCACCATTGCAAAGGCTATTGAGAAACAGTTCATATTCAGATTGCCGCGGTTCTCTAAGTGAACCCCAAAATGGAATTTTGCATGCATCACAAAACTCTTCTAGAGACATACCATAAGATCTATCATAGAGATGAAATAAAACTCTAGAAGTACGAGGGTGATACTCAAAATTTTGAGTGAATGAATGAGTAAGGTTGTAGTGCTGCGGTGCCTTATATGTGATGAAGGCGGAGAGCTCGGTGTTGTGAATATATTGGTCAAATTCTTCCTTAATGCCGGCACCTAGCATGAATTCGTTGCACGGCCATCGACACGATTTTGCTTCGGCACCTCGCACCGAACTTGCCCTTGGTTCCACATACGATTGACGCGCAAGGCTTTCACTCGATGATGCTTCAGAGGACCTCCTCCTTGAAGAACTCCTCCTAAAAAGGTTCATATTCCTACGAAAAAAATTCTGAAAATTTTTGGACCACAAAAAGATGTTAACAAAACTTCACAAGATTGATAGTAACTACTCATACAAGTGCCTAGAGGCTATATCAAGCATTCAAACTACTTAGAGCTCAAAGAATTTAACATGCAAGCTCATTTTCAGTAGGACCAATAGCAGCAATTCATGCAAAATATAATCCACTAAAGCAAAAACTAATTGGAGCAATGGGAGAGTCACCTACCAAGGAGCAATCCCACAAAACAGTTTCGAAAACGGAGCTCCGAGCAAAGAGATCGAAAATCTCAGGTTTGGGAGCAAGAACACGAGAGAGAGAGAGAGATACCATGATTTTTTTCTGAAGGTAGGAGATGAAGTGGGCTGAATGGATAAGTGAGTGGGTCCCTATGGGACCCACAAGGCATCTTGGCGCGCCCTGGGGGGGTGGCCGCGCCCTGTTGCCTTGTGAGCAACAGGTGCACCCCCTAGGTTGTTTTCAGTGCCAAAAATTCTTAAATATTCCAAAAAAAAATCATGTTAAAATTTTATTGCATTATGAGCACTTTTATTTTAGGGCCATTTTTTATTGCATGGGTAATTCAGAAAACAGGATAATCATGGCATTTTATTTTATTAAACTATAAATAACAAAGAGCAACCTAAGATTACAGAAGGTTGTGCTTACTAAATTCATCGACCACATGCCCCTCAAAAAGAATCCATTAATAAGGTTGATCAACTCTTATTAACAAACTATTTCCGAGTAACATGAAACCGAAGAATTTTTATAACATTAAGTTACCACAACGGGGATATGCATCTCCCCAACAATAAGAATTTCATATTTCTTTTTGACAGTAGGAAGAGGAAATTTGAATCCTCCAATAGTGGTTGTCGAAACCTTTTCAATACAATTGATACCATTCACCGAACTTTGTTTCTTTGGAAAATAAACTGTATGCTCATTACCATTGACATGAAAAGTGACCTTGCATTTATTGCAATCAATAACAGCCCCTGCAGTATTCAAAAAGGGTCTTCCAAGGATAATGGACATGTTGTCGTCCTCAGGCATATCAAGTATAACAAAGTCTGTTAAGATAGTAACATTTGCAACAACAACGGGCACATCCTCGCAAATTCCAATAGGTATAGCAGTTGATTTATCAGCCATTTGCAAAGATATTTCAGTAGGTGTGAGCTTATTCAAATCAAGTCTTCTATATAAAGAGAAAGGCATAACACTAACACCGGCTCCCAAATCACATAGAACAGTTTTAACATAACTTCTTTTAATGGAGCATGGTATAGTAGGTATTCCCAGATCTCCTAGCTTTTTAGGTACTCCACCCTTAAAAGAATAATTTGCAAGCATGGTGGAAATTTCAGCTTCAGGTATCTTTCTTTTATTAGTGACAATATCTTTCATGTATTTAGCATAAGGAGACATTTTCAACATATCAATCAAGCGAGTACAAAAAAGACAGGTCTAAGCATTTCAACAAAGCGCTCAAAATCTTCCTCGTCCTTGTTTTTAGATGGTTTAGTAGGAAAGGGCATGGATTTTTTAACCCATGTTTCTCTTTCCTTTCCATGTTTTCTAGCAACAAAGTCTCTTTTATCATATCATTTATTCTTCGGAGGTGGGTTATCAAGATCAACAGCAGGTTCTATTTCTACATCATTATCTGGTTGAGCATCAACATGAACATCTTCATTATCATTATCACTAGGTGGATGTTCATTACCAGATTGTGTCTCAGCATCAGAAATAGAAACATCATTTTGATTCTCAGGAGGTTTTTCTATCTCAGGTTCACTAGAAGCATGCAAAGTCCTATCATTTTTCTTTTTATTTTTCTTCTTAGATAGACTAGGCACATCAATATTATTTCTTTGAGAATCTTGTTCAATTATTTTAGGATGACCTTCAGGATACAGGGGCTCCTGAGTCATTCTACCTCCTCTAGTAACAACTCTAACAGCATGATCATTCATTTTATTATTCATCTCATCAAGCAAATTATTTTGTGACTTAGCTATTTGTTCTAACTGAGTCTGAACCATAGAAGCATGTTTACTTAAGCATTTAACATCATTAGCAGTTCTAAACATCAAATCACTCAAGCGATCAATCATGATGGCATTTTGTTTTAATTGATTGCTAACATACATATTGAAATTCTCTTGCTTAACAACGTAGTTATCAAATTCATCCAAGCATTGACTAGCAGATTTATTATGAAGAATATCACTTTCATTGAATCTACGAAGAGAATTTACCTCTACTACCTATGTCGGGATGTCGAGTCCATGTATTTCTTCAATAGGTGGTAGATTATTAACATCGTCGGCTTTGATACCCTTTTTCTTCATAGATTTCTTAGCTTTTTGCATATCTTCAGGACTGAGGAATAGAATACCTCTTTTCTTCGGAGTTGGTTTAGGTGGTGGTTCAGGAAGTGTCCAATCATCGGCATTTCTCAATATATTATTCAATAGTTCTTCAGCATGTCCAACAGTTCGTTCCCTGAAAACACAACCAGCACAACTATCTAGGTAGTCCCTAGAAGCATCGGTTAGTTCATTATAAAAGATATCAAGTATTTCATTTTTCTTAAGAGGATGATCAGGCAAAGCATTAAGTAATTGGAGAAACCTCCCGCAAGCTTGAGGGAGATTCTCTTCTTCAATTTGCACAAAGTTAAATATTTCCTGTAAGGCAGCTTGTTTCTTATGAGTAGGAAAATATTTTTCAGAGAAGTAATATATCATATCCTGGGGACTACGCACACAACCAGGAGCAAGAGTATTAAACCATTTCTTAGAATCACCCTTTAATGAAAAAGGAAACAACTTAAGAATATAGTAATAGCGAATTTTTTCCTCATGAGCAAATAGGGTGGTAATATCATTCAGCTTAGTAAGGTGTGCCACAACAGTTTCAGTTTCATAACCATGAAAAGGATCAGATTCAACCAAAGTAATTAACTCAGGATCGATAGAGAATTCATAATCCTTATCGGTAACAAATATGGGAGAAGTAGCAAACTTAGGATCATGTTTCATTCTCTCCCTCGTAGATTTTTCTTTCGACTCAGCAAGCAATTTTCTAACATCATCTCTATCATTACAAGCAAGAATTGCCCTAGCAATCTCTCCATCAAAAACATAACCATCAAGTATCTTAGGCATTTCAACTCTAGTAGGAGGACTAGGCATAATAGTTGAATCATAATTTTCAAGAGTGGCACAGTATCATCAAGCATAGTACTAGCATCATCAATAGTTTCATACATAGCAGAAGTGGTATCATCAATAACTTGTGACATATTAGAATGAATAGCAGGTGGTGGTGTCCCAAGCCTACTCAAAATAGAAGGTGAATCAAGTGCAAAGTGTGATGGTAGTTCCCTACCTCCTCTAGTCATAGAGGGGACGATCTTGGTCTTAGCGTCTTTCAAATTATTCATAGTGATCAACAGATATAAATCCCAAGTGACTCAACAAATAGAGCTATGCTCCCTGGCAACGGCGCCAGAAAAAGGTCTTGATAACCCACAAGTATAGGGGATCGCAACAGTTTTCGCGGGTAGTATTTCACCCAGATTTATTGATTCGACACAAGGGGAGCCAAAGAATATTTGCGAGTATTAGCAGTTGAGTTGTCAATTCAACCACACCTGGAGAACTAAATATCTGCAGCAAAGTGTTTAGTAGCACAATAGTATGATAGTTTCAATAGCAATAGTAACAGTAGCAATAGTAACAGAAGCAGTTTTGTAGTAATTGTAACAGCAGCAGCAACGAAAGTAACTTAGAAAAGATCAATATGCGAAAAGCGTAGGCATTGGATCGGTGATGGATAATTATGTTGGATGACATTCATCATGTAACAGTCACAACCTAGGGCGATACACAATAGCTCCAATTCATCAATGTAATGTAGGCATATATTCCGTATATAGTCATACGTGCTTATAGTAAGAACTTGCATGACATCTTTTGTCCTACCCTCCCGTGGCAGCGGGGTCCATAAGGAAATCTAAGGGATATTAAGGCCTCCTTTTAATAGAGAACCAGAACAAAGCATTAGCACTTAGTGAATACATGAACTCCTCAAACAACGGTAATCACCGGAAAGAATCCCAATTATTGTCACCTTGGGGTATGCGGATCATAACACGTAATCGGTGCATACAACTTGCAAGATAGGATCAAGAACACAAATATATTCATGAAAACATAAAGGGTTCAGATCTGAAATCATGGCACTCGGGCCAAGCATTAAGCATAGCAAAGTCATAGCAACATCAATCTCAGAACATAGTGGATACTAGGGATCAAAGCCCAAACAAATTGACTCGATTACATGATAAATCTCATCCAACCCATCACCGTCCAGCAAGCCTACGGAGAAATTACACACACACAAGGTGGTGAGCATCACGAAATTGGTGATGGAGGATGGTTGATGATGACGACGCGACGAATCCCCCTCTCCAGAGCCCCGAACGGACTCCAGATCAGCCCTCCCGATGAAGAACAGGAGGTGGCGGCGGCTCCGTATCGTAAAACATGATGAAACTTCTTCTCTCATTTTTTTCTCGGGGAAAGTGAATTTATAGCATTGGAATTTGGTCAAACGGCCGCCTGTGGGCCCCACAAGGCATCAGGGCACGCCCTAGGGGGTGTCGCGCCCTGTTGTCTTGTGGGCAACAGGTGGCCCCTCTTCTGTTGATTCTTGCGCCAGTAATTTTTAATTATTCCATAAAAAATCTCCAAAAAGTTTCGTCCAATTCCGAGAACTTTGATTTCTGCACAAAAACAACACCATGGTAGTTCTGCTAAAAACAACGTCAGTCCGGGTTAGTTTCATTCAAATCATGCAAATTAGGGTCCAAAACAAGAGCAAAAGTGTTTGGAAAAGTAGATACAACGGAGACGTATCAGTGATGTCCTATGGTGCCCTCCGTGCCGCACACACGTGGGGGATTCCCGCTATAGGGTGTTGCAATATGTTCATGATTCACTTATAGTGGGTTGCGAGAGTGACAGAAGCTTAAACCCGAGTAAGGGAGTTGTTGCGTATGGGATTAAAGGGGACTTTACACTTAAAGCTATGGTTGGGTTTTACCTTAATGATCTTTAGTAGTTGTGGATGCTTGCTAGAGTTCCAATCTTAAGTGCATATGATCCAAGTATGGAAAGTATGTTAGCTCATGCCTCTCCCTCATATAAAATGGCAATAATGATTACCGATCCTGTTATCAATTTCCTAGGACAATCTCGCAAATCCTACCACCACTTTTTCACACTCGCTATACTAACTTAATTGTTCTTTTATTAAAACATCACCTAACTTTTATTTTCACGTTCTTTATTATCTTGCAAACTTATCCCACTACACCTGCAAAGTACTCCTAGTTTTATTCTTGGAAAGTAGTTATTACTTGTTTCTAGGTAAAGCAAACGTTGGTGTGCGTAGAGTTGTATCGGTGGTCGATAGAACTCGAAGAGAATATAAATTCTACCTTTAGCACCTCGTTGGGTTCGACACTCCTACTTATTGAAAAAGGCTACAAACGATCCCCTATACTTGTGGGTTATCACATATGCACGTCTTTTACCTCAGACGAATATTGTCCTTGGTCGTGGTCGATTTCTATACCCCAGGTTTTTCTATTATTGGGGTTTTCGAGGAGCTATAGGCCTCCTTTTGCCACCTGTCTGAGGATCCAATAGTGCCTATTTTTGTGGGTGGCCGGTTTATCCGATGAGGCATTGTAGATTGGGCACGACTGGTCAAGTATTGTGTCCAGCTGTGACTTGCCTTCACCGCTGCTTGACCGGCTCTTGGTGCACGGGGGTTGCCCATCGTGTCTACCGGTATTGTTGCGCTTGGATCACCGGTTGCAACGGCATTGCCTACCTTCCCCTTTCGCCTCAGGTATTCCCAAGCTGGGATCTCGGTGCCATTGATTGGCTAAGTAGGCATCCTCTATGGTGTAATAGTTTGTCATCAGGTCGGGAGTGCGGCAAACACCCTTGAATGATGACGACCGATCTCCCTACTGACCCCTTCATCGTAGACATTGAGGCGGAATGCTGCAAGGGCTTCCGCGTCCTCACAGTCTGAGATTTTGTTTTTCTTTGACAGAAAATGTGTCTAGAATTGTTGGACGGTTTCTCTTTTCTTTTGGATGACTAGCGCCAGATCCCAGATGTCGGTTTATCCCGTGCTATCTGGGAAATAATCAACATGGGTGGTGGGTGGGAGCAAAATTTTGGCTCTGATCCGATCTAACATCAGTACCAAGGGTGATTTTTCTGAGGATTGATCTGACATCAACCCTAAGTTCTTCAGTTGGGCCAGATATGCCTGGCCTTCGCACTGATTCGATGGATCCGAGCTCCAGGCTTGATCCGGTGAGACATGTTTTTCGTCCCAAGCTTGACTTGACGTCGGTGCTTGGACAAGTATGGCCTGCTTTTCCTCAGTCTGATCTAACATCACGAGTGAGGAAAAAGTGGTGGGTCCCAATTTGTCGATTTTGACATCTCGGTGAGGGTTTAAAACCTTGAGTGGCCTTAACTGATCTGTTGAACCGAAGTGGGGGATTTCCGACGTGGAAACCGTGTCGGCGCCGACCTGGTCGTTGGTCGCGAATGCCATCGTACCACTTCGACTACTCAGAGGAACCTACATGGGCCACCAATGATGGAGTCAAATCCAGTAGATCTCGGGTAGGGATCCCAAGCTAGTAGCCTTGGTGCGATGGTAACACGAGATACAGGGATTTACCCAGGTTCGGGCTCTCTCAAAGAGATAATACCCTACTGAAAGGACATGGATGTTGCCTAGAGGGGGGTGAATAGGCGTTTTAAAACAATTACGGTTTAGGCTTGAATAAATGTGGAATAATGAATGTGAGCACTGGCGGGCAAGGGTGAGTACCCACCACTGGTACGATGGGTATCAGTGGCGGGCCTTAACAATGCTCGCCACAGATATATTGTGGTGACCCGTGAAAAAAATAAGTTTTATATATCCAGAAGTTAGGAGTGGCGGGCAATTCTTGCGCCCGCCACATATAAAATATGGTGACCCGCACACAAAAAAATATGTATATCCAGAAGTTAGCTGTGGCGGGTACTAGGTAGTGTCTGCCACAGGTAAGTAGAGCACTACAAAAAAAGACACATCCGTGACATTATGGCCCGAATGAAAAGTTTTTCTGTCATGGTTGTGACACTTCTATGACAATAATTGTGACAAAAACACGTACTATCATAGATGTGGTGGGCTCCTACATCTATGACAAAAAATTATGACAGAAAATGGGCTTTTCGTCCTGGGCGGGCCGGAGACGCACTCGCATGACATTCTTTGGGCCGTCCATGACAAAAAAATCGTGGTAGAAGTGAGGGCGAGGAAATTTTTGGGGAGTTCCCGGTTACGGTGGGTGGTCGGGCCGAGCGATGCAGTGTGGTTTTGCGTGTTTCTCTCTCGTACGCGCACGTGTGTGTGAGGCGCTCGCTAACTGAACCCGAGCGAGGCGTACGTTTGCTTACTGAACCCGAGCGTTCGATCGCCCTCGCACTACGTACTCAACACGAGCGATCGATCCCTCGCACTATGTACTAAACCCGATCGATCCCTTCGCTGCTAACTAAACCCGAGCGATCCCTTCGCTGCTAACTGAACCTGAGCGATCCCTTCACTGCTAACTGAACCCGAGCAATCCATTCGCTTGTAACTGAACCCGATCGATCCTTCTCGCTGCTTACTGAAGCCAATCGAGCCCCCGTGCGAGACGTAGCCAGCCGGTGCTGGGTTACCTCTCGATGAACAGTGCCCGTTGCTGCCGCGCATGCGATACACGTAGAACGAGTCGAGACTTGCATCAATCGAGCCGGTTAGTTGGCTATGGATGAACAGTTCCCATTGCTGCCGCTCACTCGTACGCCCCACCCCAGCCGGTGGGGGTTTTATGAAAAGGACCCCGGCCGTGTAGGCGGTTGGCGCTAGATGAACTGGACCCCGAGGAGGCCATGTCGCGGTACGCCATACCCCAGCCGGTTGGGGGTGGATGAACAGGACCCCATGGAGGCTGGATGAACAGTAGCTGGTGGAGGCTGGATGAACAGGACCCCGTGGAGGCTGGATAAACAGTAGCCGGTGGAGGCTGGAGGAAGTCGACGGTGGATGAACAGTAGCCCGTAGAGTCCCATTTTGTGGTACGCCACACCCCTCCCGATGAACAGGACTCCGTTTTGGCCGTAGGCAGTTGGATAGAAGTCCGTTTCCTCCGTTTTGTGGTACGCCAGACCCCTCCCAATCAACAGGACCCCGTTTTGGCCATAGGCAGTTGGGTAGAAGTCTGTTTCCTCCGTTTTGCGGTACGCCAGACCCCCAGCCGATGAACAGGACCCCGTTTCGACCGTAGGCGGTCGAACAGAAGGCCGTTTCCCCCCTTTTGCGGTACGCCAAACCCCAAGTCGATGAACAGGACCCCGTTTCGGCTGTTCCGTCCAAGCAGGTTGGCTCCCGATGAACATGACGTGTTCCGACACAGTCGCTTGGCTCCCGACGTTGTTTCCTCCGTTTTGACCCAGCCGGTTGGCTGCCGATGAAGAGGAGGCCGTTGCTGCCGTCTGTTGCCTCTCTCCATGTACACGAGCCCTGGCCGTACATTTGCGCGAGTACGCGTTCGAGACCCCGCTCGTATATGTACGTACGTCGCTGTATTTTTTGCCATGTGGCTTTACATACGTGTACACGATTTAGACGGGGCTACATGAACTGCTAAGTCGGGGGCTCTACTATGACACGTGCCGCTCCTTACACGGCCATAGTTCATCGTGGCAGAGAGACCGATCAACCAGTATGTACGTACACGCTTGCGACCAGACAGATAACGATACGTACGCTTCGACCTGGTGGGTCCCAGCTGTTTGGGGGATGAGGAGGCACTTCCTTGCGTGCGAAGATATAGCTGGTGGGTCCCAGCTGTCATGGGGAGGAATCATTTTTTTCGCGTAATAAGGAGGCACTTCCTTGCGTGCAAAGATGTAGCTGGTGGGTCCTAGCTGTCAGGGGGAGGAAACCTTTTTTCCAGCATAATAAGGAAGCACTTTCCTTGCGTGCGACCATGGACCTCGTGGGTCCCAGCCGTCAGCCTCTCCACGTACAGTCCTCTTCCGATGACTCTCGTTTGTTGACCACGCCGCGTCGAGCGCACGAAGGCGGTGGACGACGGCGAGGCCTCGGACGGGAATGACCAGGAGATGGGGAAGATGCGGCAGTGGAGTCGCAGACGGAGAGGAGTACGACGTACGAGGGTTGACTGGTTCGGTGCGACCTGGGGTTGCAGTCAGCGGAGCATAACAGGAGGGGTGGAGGGGTGGAGGGATGGCCTGGTCGGCGGTGGTGTAGCGCTTCGCAGCGAGGTGTGCGAAGCAGCGCCGCGGGCCGCCGAAGGCGGGAGCAGGAGGTCCTGCCGGCACTGGAGGAAGAAGACAAGAGATTGCAGATGCATGCCGGCCGTTGGATGTACATCCAACGACTACAGATGTCAGAATCATTTGTTGACTAAGTTAACAACGCCTTCCATAGGCTTCGACCTATTGGCCCACAATGTCAGCCTCCTAACGTGCGAAGATATAGCTGGTGGGTCCTAGCTGTCAGGAGGAGGAATAAAAAAAATTGCCCATAATAAGGAGGCACTTCCTTGCTTGCGAAGATGTAGCTGTTGGGTCCCAGCTGTCAGGGGGATGAAACATTTTTTTCCGCGTAATAAGAAGGCACTTCCTTGCGTGAGAAGATGTAGCTGGTGGGTCCAAGCTGTCAGGGGGAAGAATATATTTTTTTCACGTAATAAGGAGGCAGTTGCATGCGTGCTTCCATGGACCTGGTGCGTCCCCACTGTCAGCCTCTCCACGTACATTCCTCTTCCGATGACTCTCATTTGTTGACCACATTGACCACGCCTCGCCGAGCGCACTAAGGCGGTGGACGACGGTGAGGCCCCGGATGGGAACGACCAGTAGATGGGGAAGACGTGGCAGTGGAGTCGCAGACGGAGAGGACTACGAGGGTTAACTAGTTCTGGTGCGGCGCGCGCGTGGGGCTGCAGTCGGTGGTGAATAACAGGTGGTGTGGAGGGTTGGAGGGATGTCCTGGCCGGCGGTGGGGTAGCGCTTCGCAGTGAGGCGTGCTAAGCAGAGCCGCTAGCCGCCGGAGGCGGGAGCGGGCGTTCCCGGCAGCGCTGGAGGAAGAAGACGATAGATTGAAGATGCATGCTGGCCGTTGGATGTAAATCTAATGGCTATGGATGTCAGAATCATTTGTTGACCAAGTTGACAACGCCTTGCGTGGGCTTCGACCTATTGGCCCACATGTCAGCCTGCAAAAATATGGCACATATTCAACCCATGATTTTTAGAATTTACAGTCCATTTGCTGGGATGGGTGAACAAATAATGTAGCATCTATGTGGTCCATTTAATTTTTTCTTAGAAATCACAGCCCATTTGCACTTTCTCGAAATACACGAATTTTCTGGGTTTGTTGTAAATATATTGTTGGGTTTGACGGAGCAATGTTATCAAAAAATAAACCGGGGCTGGGCATTTTATTATATATAAAATTAGATAATTAGCGTGTTATTACTGTAAAAAATGAGCGCGTTTTTATTACATTGATCCTTAAATCCGAGCAAACTTTTGTACGCAATCACCAGGATTTTTGTTGTAAAAAAACCAGGATTTTCCTTGCGAACTTCTGTTAAACATTTATTTTTTATAAGTTAATAAGACGTGGGATATTTTATATATATATATATATATATATATGTATCTATTAAATATATGATAATAATAATATATAATAACATAAAATAATTTAAATATATATAATATAGTTAGAAGGGAAAACATAAGTTGGACCTGGCATTCTTATTCTTATATATAGAAAAGTAGAAAAGAGTTCTGCGTTTTCTTCAAAAAAACAAAAGTTGGGCTGCGGATGTTTAAGACAAAATAAAACCTAGGCTGGGAGGCCCATGGGCCAGTAGATACATGCTGGAGCTCAAAACAATAAGTTTGAAACACTGTGTCTGCATGTCGTGGGCTGCGCCCTGTGCATGTTAAATAACAAAACCTAGGCTGGGCAGGCCACAACCCAGCTGATACTTGTTTGCCCTCTGAAAAAATTATACCTGCTAGCTCCTCGATGACAGTCTTCGTTGTAAATTTATCTCGTTTATTGACTACGTTGACAGACCCGTGGGCCCCAACGTCAGTATAACATTAGGAGAAACGAATATCCATTTCCGAGAGAAATCTTTTTTTCCAATGAGGCACTTGCTTGCGTAGGGCCATGGACCTTGTGGGTCCCGACTGCCAGCCTCTCCACGTACAGGACCAGAACGAACCAGAGCCAGGGAAGACGGGGCAGTGTAGTAGTAGTTTGCGCGCGTTCTTTGTGTTGAGTATGCCGCAGTAGCCTTGTAGCTATACCACCTTACCCGCACCTGCTCGGCCCATGATCGATTGCCCCTATACTCCCAATTGTTTTGCCTCTGCTATTACTGACATGTGAATCTCCCCTTGTCATCCACACACACCACCTCCAACACTAGCCGGAATTTCGTCCCTAGTTTTCTCTGTTTTTTGCACTCTCAACATTGTCTGGGCATTTTGAAAATAGCATATCTTTTTGACTGTGCATCATATGAAGATGTGCTATACATGAATGTTGATCAGCATGATGTTAGCTTGCTGTTAGTTCCTTTTTCGACCATGAATAAAATTTGGAACATGCTGTTATCCCTGTTTGAAAAGGGTGTGTTGATATAAATGCTCTGCCTCTGAAACTTGCAGTTTCTTATCTGAAACTAAAACTTGCAGTTTCTTCTCTGAAAATCACATGGTCTGCACTTTTATATGAAACTACATTTTTGAAAGTACTAAAAATAGATCTCTGGAATTCAGAAAATACTTCATATGCTCAATACTGCAAAGATCTGAAATTCAAAAGACATTCATATCTGAAAGTACCCAAAATACACAACACAAAACACAATTCACAACCTACAAATACTGATAACCCTAAGCTCCTCCTATGATTATTCGTCGGGGCACTCCCCTCCTATTCCTCGGTGGCAGACCACCGCCCTGTGAGACGAGGTGAACGGCGAGGGAGCCTTGGAGAACGGCGGGGAAGCATCATCGCGCCAACTGCTTTTCTCCTCTTGCGGTTGGGTACGGTCGACGAAGACTCCACCGGCTCGCTCTGACACGGCACCCTCACAAACGGCACTGTGTAGATGCTCGATCCTTGATCCTTTGGATGCTCGATCTTGGATCGATACTCCCACCACCTCCGCCTCACGACCGGATTCGGCGAATCTGTCTGCTCCATGGCGCAGAGGAGCAGCTCTATGGACTCCCGCGCGACTCCATTCGGGTGGATTGCCGCCTTTTCGCTCTTTTTCAGATATTTGGCCATCGCCATCACCGTCGCCGCTAATTGCCGTTGGTTGTCAAACCAAGACTGTATCTCCATCATCCTGGCTAGCTTCACAGGGTCGCCGTCTACGATCGTCACGTATCGGTTGTACTCCTCCATCGATCTACTTCTCCATAGCACCTTCACTCGTCGGCGGTGGTTTTGGAATGGAAGAGGAGCGGCGACAGTTTTGGAATGGAAGAGGAGAGGAGCGGCGGTGGTCTTGGAATGCAAGAGGAGCGGCGGGCGGCGGTTTTGGAATGGACGAGAGCGGCGGTGCGCTGTCAGTGGATCCATCCTAATAACTAATTTACCCCTCACTTACGAAGCGACCCCACATAAACATGAGTACTGACCTCACGTTACCTAGTACTGACCAACGGATGGCTTACAAAAATGCCTACCACCCTAAAACTTTCTTTTTAGTTTGCATATATAATTTGGTCAAAGTCTAACTTTGTAATGTTGGACTAACTTGATAGGAAAAAATACCAACATTCACAATATGAAATCAATATTATTAGATGCATCATGAAATTAACTTTCATATACCATATATCTTTGGTATTGTAGATGTTGATCTTTTTTATATAAATTTGGTCAATCTCAAAAGAAACGGAGGGAGTATTGAAGAGCTTGATAGGGTTGTTGTCGCCTGCATCATCATGCCGTGTTTCACAGCTTCCAAGATTCACAACCAACTCATAAGATTCCCATAATAAGTACAACAAAGATGCTTATGCATCTCATTGATTCACAGATCAGAGTCAATATTAACTTTAAAAATAAAACAAAGTTGTGAGAATGTGTACATGTAAAGAAAAATCGATTGATGCTTCTCTGAGAAAAGAGTAATCCCTAGAGAAGTGCCAATATATCCAGCAAACCATAAACCTAATTCATGTAAGCTATTTGATTCAAGGATTTGCTGCAATACTGAAACCAGTCTAGTTTATGGGCACGCATGTCAAACACCGGCAGATTAACATGTTCTGCATAAGCTGGTTGCCAAGAACGTGTGGAACCATTCGAACATCCATGCCCGTTCGAAGCCACGTTATTTTAGATGGTGGCACTCACACACTCCATATGCGGGTTCCATCCAAACATTTGTGCAGATCCACTAAAATGTAGCTGAATAACCCTATTTGCACAGATAATGAAAAAGTGTGATTAATATAATAGTGGCACTAGTTGATGAAACATACACAAATAAATAGAAGCAACTTCATTTTCTTAATGGGAAAAGATTGCGATACAATAAGTTTATTAAAAGAAAATACAACAGTAGCACAGTATGACAAAGCACAATGATGTGGATGAAGGACAGGACTGACCTGTGTGAGATGACTTAGTGAGATCAAGTTATTCTTCAGGTCGTCGTATCTTGCCATGAAGGCAATTCATTGAAAACTATGAACAGATTCAGTGTGGCAGTAGGAGGGGACTTGAGTCATTCCAATCTCTTTTTTTGTGTGCAATTCAACTAAAACTATGGCGCCTGCCGTGCTGCGAGGGAGAGAGGGGCCCTGTGCCGCCTCGATGGTAGGCGTCATAGGGATCGATGAGTGGACTCAACGGTAGGCCTGATAGGGCACATCGACCCAATTCTCCCGGATACACCTTCTACAAGTGATGAACCAGGAAGGGCCTTGCGTCATTCCAATCACTTTTTTTGCGCAGTTCAACTAAAATTAAGCATCCCTGTTTGCAGAGATACTTAAACGTGTCATTACTTTAAGAATGGGACTATTTGATGAAACATATACTAACAAAGAGAAGCACTTTCATTATCTACATTGGAAATGAAATGATAGCGAAGATAGTAGCTCTATTTTAATTGTATTATTACTTCATTTTATCAGTGGCACTAGCGATGCCAAAACATTGCCTCAAATTATTAGTGGCATTAGATTAAGATGCGAAATAATACGTAACATTATTGCTTTCTAATGGCAGTGCCAAAACATTAGGACAAGATCACTAGCTGCATGCAGAGTCAACATGCAGGATCGTTCTGGCAAGGGGTAGTACCAAAAAGGAACATACCTCGTCATGGGAACCATATCTGCAGTCAATGCCATAGTAGATGGGTTGACACCAGTCACCAACATGGATGATTATATTCATGCGACCTTTTTGTGCAGTTCACCTAAAATGAAGCAATGTTTGCATGATGCAGTTAGCAAGAAGTACTTGGTCCCATGAGCTGGTAGCTTCTTCATTAGTTGCACTAAAACTGAGCAACATCAAGGTTGGTCGTCAAGCTCGTGGAATGTGCAACTATAATTTGGATATGCTTTTGTGCAGTTCAACTAAAATCAAGCGTCCATGTTCGTTACACAAATATGTGCAAAGTGCCATTGTGGTGACAGTGATGGCTAATCTTGCAAAGGCTAATTAACTGTTGGAGGAGATTAACCACAGAGTTCAACGAGAATATTAGGAACTCCAATCACCCTTTGTGTGGTTCCACTAAAATCAAAAGATGTTGCCCGTGTGATATTTTAGTAGAACTGCACAAGACACTCTTTCCAAAAAAGAAGTGTTTTGTGCAGTTCACCAAAAGGTCGCAATAGCAACGAGGTGAAATGTATATATCTGTTTGCACAAATAGGTAGAAAGGCGGGTGAATAACAAGTGATGAAACATACGTCAAATGAAAAGAAGCATCGTCCTTATCTTAATGGCAATCATAGAAGGACAGTAGCTATTTCTAAAGTTGCAGCATTGCTTCGTACTACCGGGGGCATTAAGATTAACAATGACAACTGTTAAATTTGACATTACTTTAATGGTGCCATTGCTTGATTTTACTAGCTACATTAGATTAACAGGTGCTAAAGAGTTGGTATAAGGGCATGTTACAGTAGGCAGACCAGGACAGTTGCATTTCTAATGAAAAGAAGCAACTTACTTATCTTAACGGGAAATATAGCTGGACATTAAAACATGGCAATTGCTTCATATTACTGGGGGCATTACCTTAAAAACAACATTGGTTAAACATGTCCTTACTTTAACAGTGAGATTGCTGCATTTTACCAGCGGCATTAGATTAACAACAGCTAAAAATTGCCATAAGGGCATCAGACAGTGGGTGCACCAGCACCATGTACCTCCACCGATGCATAAAGTGGTGATGCAAACAAACATCCAAACAGAATATCTGGGTTGGTCCCATTTTTGTACACTATAGCCACCTTTTACTATGTGAGGGCAGCAAATCTAGTGCTGGAAATACTCTGTTGACTTGTCCCCCAGTCCCCAGTTTCTTTCCTTTTTCAACGAGTAGATCAGTTCTATATCCAGTTTGCACTTTGTTTTCCCTTTATTTCCCTTTTCAACCAAGAGACCGGTTGGGTAGCCAGTCTCTACTACCCCCAACCCCCCCCCCCCTCAATCTTTCCTCTTTGAACCAAGTCCTAGAGTCATGCTAGAACTTTTCCCCCATTCTTCCCGCTTTGAACCAAGTCGTAGATTCGACTGCATGAAGTAGCTTTACCTCTAATAGTAATAATTTAGGTGGCTTTGGAACTGCCGATCGAGCCAATCTATGAGGGGGGCTGAGAAGTAGAAAAAGATTCACATGCATCGACGTGGGGACCTAGGGCAGTAGAGCAAGGCCGATTTCGAAGGAAGTTATACCTGAGGTTCATCGGGATTTGGCTAGGTGGGCGGTGGGAGGCCGGATCTGCACACACCACGGCAGCGAGGAAGACTGGGTCGAAGGCCCTCCCTAGCCGGCGATGTGTGGGAGAGAATGGCAAGGCACGCGTATCGGGACACGCCGGCAGTGGGTTTGCTCCGTTGCCGACGAGGACCGTGTGAATGTTGCACCTTCACCCCTTCCCCGGCGGAGGGGATCCGGCCGGATCTATGACCAGGAGTGAGCAGAGAGAGAGTGTGGCCACCGATGTCGTGTTTAGATCTAGAGAGGATGAGTGTGTGAAGAGAGCAACCCTAGCAAGCACGAGCGGAGGCTCCTGCTGATATACATATAGTGGAGTAGTTTTCTTTTTTTCTCTCCATAAAAACAATCGTTTAAAATTGCGTACGAGCCAGGTCGCACTTTGTATTATTCACTTCTAGTCCCCGGCCCTCCATTAATTGAACAACCACACGGGTCAAATTATCACGGGTGAAAATATAGAACGAACAAGCTCGAACTCTTTTGAATTTGAGATGTCGATGGCACCGTTTGAACACATTGCATCCATGGAGTAAGTAGTTTGAATTTGAGGTAATGTGTGGCTTTTGCAGTTCACATCTAAATGGGGGCACACCATACATTTTGTTTGCTTACCACGCTATACTTATAAAACATGCACAATTTACATTTCGAATAGCTAGCTAGAGCTTGAAATGTATTGTTTCCAACATCAAGGGAAATCAAATTTCTGAAAATTCATGATCTTAGCATTTGCAAAAAAATGTAAGAGCCATCAATCTTTGTTCTGATTTTGAACATAAACTATATGCAACCTTTTTTGAGGGAGACCGATTCTATTGTAAATGTTAGCAAGTACATAGCATCTCTGATAAAAAATACATCCAAATTCCGAGACCAGCGAACAACCAACTGCGATCAGAAAGAGCCGTCAACGCGCCGCTGTCGCTGCTATCCTGCCGGAGCCAGCTTGACCTCGCCAATGACCGTCGAGGAGTCTTCATGCACATGCCCCTAAGGAGCAGCGCCCCGGAGGTGTAGTTGTCATCATTGATCTAAGGCACCTAATTAATATAACACCAAATTCTCCCATATGACAAGAAATGCTAACCTCACTGCCTCAAGGAGACAACATGAATCTACGCCGGAGCTCCATCGACTACGTCCCGACAGACAAACTCGACGAGGATCAAAGCTCAAAGAGCAAACTAGTAGAAAAGGCGTCAATCGATGTCGCCGATGTCCTAATGTAGCCGGCTTCACCTTCTTGATGGCAACCGAGTAGTCTTCATGCATGTGCCCCTAATAACCAGCGCCCTGGAGGAACGCAGTTGTCATTGTTTAACCCTCACATTGATCCGAAGCACATGACACCAAATCTCGCCGGATGACAAGAAACCTTAACCTCGCTGCCCCAAAGGAAACGACAAGAATCTACGCTGGAGTTCCATCGATTATGTCTAGATGAATGAACTCAAGGAGGATCGGAGCTCGGAAGACAGACTTGGAATAAGAAGCGCCGACATCGTCCGCCTGAGCATTGCACGTGCGAGGACTAAAACCCCTAACATAAACTAATAACCAGAGCATAGGCACCGGGATTCCCCTCCCTGCCACCGGTTGACGGAGCGGTGGGAAGAGGGGAGGGGTGAATCCACCGGCTCATCAGTGAAGCAGGGAGGGGAGAGGTTGCCCTAGCCACCTAGGGTGAGTGGACTAGATTTGTATTCAAACCGAAAATGGATTCAAATTTTATTGGTATTGCAATATACTTAGTGCTCCTACTTTTTTTTAGATTTATCAACAGAACTACAGCCGTATGTTAGTACGACACAGCCTTCACGATATGTACACGATAGCCAATCCAGCTGTCTGTTGGACTCTGGTCACATGGATGGACGAACTGGTCTCCCTTCTCGTGCAGGGATCGTCCAAGCAACAACGTGTGTACAGCACTACTCTAGTACTACTATCGCTGGTCTCTCTCTTCTAGTACAACTCAGCCGACACGTGGGGCCTGAGTGACGGGGGAGAGTGTGCCTATGGTCCGCTGCTCAATTGTGGTCCCACATGTGTGTGGTGCCCCTGACTCGACCGTGCACTAATCATACACGCAAATGCGCACGATCAAGCCCAGGGACTCACGGGAAGATACCACAGCACAACTCTAAACACAAATAAAAATAATACAAGCTTTATATTACAAGCCAGGCGCCTCGAGGGCTCGAATACAAAAGCTCGTTTACACAAGAGTCAGCGGAAGCAACAATAGTGTCTGAGTACAGACACAAAGTTAAACAAGGATGCCTTAAGAATGCAGAGCAAAACAACAACAACTAGATCGAAAAGGCGCAGGCCTCCTGCCTCGGAGCCTCCTAAACTACTCCTGGTCATCGGTCTCCACGTAGTAGTAGGCTTCGTCGGGGTAGTCGTAGTCGTCGGCGGAAACAGTTGACTCCAGGGCTCCGCCATCTGCTCGCAGCAATCAGGTATGGGGAAAAGAGGTAGCAAAGCAACAGTGAGTACTCATCCAAAGTACTCGCAAGACTTACATCAGAACTATGCTATGTATGCATCGGTATCAAAGGGAAGGGGCTGTATCTGTGGACTATACTGCAGAAATGCCAGAATAGAGGGGAAGGCCTAGCCTATCGAAGACTAGCATCTTCAACGTCTTGCAGCATTAGAAGAGTGCAGATTAGTAGCATATAATAAAGCAACAAGCATGTAGTAGCAAAGCCTAGAGATCCTTCCTCGACTCCCTGCGAGAAAGCGATCCCAGAGCTTACATATTTATTAACATGTATCCAGTTCAAGTTGTAGTAGATCGGGATACAACACTGAGCGTCCTGTTACCGTGGACACGACTATTCGAATAGATAATCTTCCCTGTAGGGGTGCACTACTGTTACCCAACACGCTCGATTAACTCTGGCCGGACACACTTTGTTGGGTCATGCCCGGCCTCGGCTGATCGACACGACGTAGTCCTACCTAGGCTCAGCAGAGAGGTCCCCGCCGGTCTACATCCTAAGTGCTCAGGGGTCTTGGGCCCATCGCCCTTTGCACTCCGGGTCATTGTGTGCAGGGTGGATACCAGCGCCACCCCTCTCTTGGATGGCATGATCCGACCCGGCCACAATGCTGAACTGGACATCTGATAGAGCTTTCGGCTGATACATACGGCGCCGAGGGCCCCATTAAACCATTATCCCGTGTGGTGGTAGTGCATATAGGCCAGTGGCCAACTCAGATCAATACCCAAATCTGTTAGTGCATTATTAATTTTAGTGATGGCTGTCGGGACAAGTCCGGAGCTACCACCACAACCTGGGTGCTACCGCTAAACAGCCAGCCGCCACACTAACTCTCGCGGGTGCTCTCCGGGCCCGCCCGACTTTCTATTGTATCTCTCGCGGATACCCCTCAAGGTCGACCCGTCTTTATCCAGTATCTGTAGTAAAATCCAGGTAACTGTGTATTCATAACATAAAGGAATCCGAGAATCACCCTCATTGGATTTCCCTCTCGACGTATCCGTCAAGGTGAACCCGGAGGAATCACCCTCGATGGTATTCTCACTTGCGGGGTTGCACGACATAAGCTTCGTTGGAGGTGGTGAAAGAGGAATCACCCTCGGTAACCCACAACCAACTAGCTGTACCACAGAGGCAACATCGGGAGTGAGATAAGAGGTGTCACCCTCGGCACTCGATGTTAGCTTTGCAGAGTCGAGCAACTTAGGGAGGTGTGTGGTGATGTGCTGGTCTCAGCCCGTCGATCACATCAATCAGGGCACTGGTATCTAAGCGGGGCAACTAGGACAAGGAAGAGGGGCCACCGATGGATTTCCATCCAACCTATACTAAGCATTTAGGATAGTAGGTAAGGTATCAATAGCAGTTTACAAAAACAGGCTATGCATCGGAATAGGATCAATCAAAAGCAGTAGCAAATTCTTATGCAAGCAGGTGGGAGAAAGAATAGGTGATATAGGCATGCTCAAGGGGGTTTGCTTGCCTGGTTGCTCTGCAGCCGAAAAGGAATCTTCAACGGTGTAGTCGATCCCCGGGTCGTCAGCGGTCTCGGAGTCTACCGGAGAGAAGAGGGGGAGGAAACAGATAAATACAAGCATTCAAATGCAATCACTATGCCTGACATGCCTAAATGTTATGCAGGGGTGATATATTTCATCTCTAACTATTTTAATTAATTTAGGAATTACTTTGGAATTATTTACCGGAGGTCATGCACTATTCATCTATCGGAAACGGGCAAAAAGTTCCACGTTCACCTACTTAGAGGGTTCTAACATGAGTGCAGATGACATATTCGGATTTGTTGGATTTTTCTAATCATTTTTCATATATAAATTATTTTCATCCGACTTACGGTTTATTTTATATGATTTTTCAAAGTTTTAATCATTTTCTGGATTTTCTGGAATTAATTCTAATTATTAAATACGAATTATCCGAAACAGTAACATGTGACGTCAGCATGACGTCAGGGTGACATCATGGGTCAACCCAGCCGGTTGACCGGTCAATCTGACCAGTGGGTCCCAACTGTCATAGACAGACTTAATTAAACAGAGGTTAATTTAACTAACTAACCTAATTATCTAGTGGGACCCATCTGTCATAGACACATTAGTTAGGCTAATTTGTATTTAAAATTAACCGGTTATTTAATTTAGTAATTTAGTTAATTAGCACGTGGGGGCCCACATGTCAGTGACTGGGCTGCCCAGTCAGCCGAGTTGACTCGGTCAATGGGGCCGTGGGGCCCAGCGGTCAGTGGCACAGGGCGGGCCAGGTGGCAGCCACGTCAGCGGACGGTGCCGGAGTTGCTCCGGTGAGCCGTTCCGCGGCGGAGGTTCGCCGGACTTGGCCGGAAAACGGCTACAAGGCACAGGAAGGGGTGCGGCTAGGCGCGTTTGAAAGCTGGCATCACCGCGCGTCGGGTGGTGCTACTGGTTGGTCTCGGGGAGGCCCTAAACGACGACGGCGACCACCGCAGCGGACGCCGGAGCTCGGCAGATGCAGGGTCGGCGATAGAGGGCACGTCAAGACGTGCGCGGGTGTGCGTTGGGTTCCTGTGAACCCCACGAGCTCAATGGTGAGCTCGGACGCGCTTGACAGTGGTCGAGCGCACGGCGGCGGCGAGCTCGGGCGAGTTGGCAACGGTGGCTATGGTGACGGAATCGAACGGGAGGGAGAGGGAGAAGATTGCGAGGCTTACAGTCAGCCTGCAGGTGCGCTTAGTGTGCTCGGGGAGGGCTCGACGGTGCCGGAAACGTCGCCGGAGTGCGTCGGAGCCAAGGAAGAAGACGGCGTCCGATCCGGCATTGCGGTGGCTCCCGACTTGCACTGGTTGTCGGAGAGGAAGGAGTCGAGGACGGCGGTTCAATTTGGCACGGCGACGTGGCGAGGCGGTGGCGGTGGCTACACGGGCGAGTGCGCAACGGCAACGGCCGAGACGGCCATGGCGGAGAGGAAGAGAGCGGCGCGAGGGGAAGGAGGGAGAGGTGCTAGGGTTCGCCAGGGGGTCTGTGGGGGGTGCTCTTATCCACACCGTGGCGGCAGCGGCGCCGGGGGATGGCCGACGCGTGGGAATCCGCGGCTGCGGGCGCGCGCGCGGCGACAGCTGCCGGAGGTGGGAGATGACGGCTTAGCGGGCTGGGCCGTGCACTGTTTGACTAGAGCCCGTAGGCACAGTAGGCGTTAGGATTTTTCCTTTTCTTTTTCTAATTTCCTCTAATTCCTTCTGTTTTGCAAATGCTTGTCCACAAAATGACTTTCGTAAAATATGTAGTTGGTCAAATCAAATACTAGGCAATATCTAGTACTGCCATAAAAAGGTTAGGTGCCAAGATGATTTCACATTTAATTTTGATTAAATGAAATGGATTAAATAGGCTATTTTAGCTACTATTTTTTGGATGTTGGGGTCAAATTTGGAATTCAATTAATGTTGTTTTTATTTTTACAATAGCTTTGGGATTATTTGCAATATTGTGAACTATTTTGTTTTAAAATTTGATCAACTTTTATTTTGACTTGCATTTTGAATTTTTGGTTTAAAGTGGAATTTGAAAGGAGATATGAACAAATGATGATTTAGCACTACAAATGAAGATGACTTGGCATGATTAGAAGATGATCACTGTAGCATATTACAAGGGGGTATTACAATGTGAGTGCAAACGCAAGATGACTCGCGTTCCATTCCGTGAGCGGCGTGCCGGACCGACCGACCATGTGGGGTGCGACACAAACGCGACGTGCGTGCTGTATACATGTAGTACCACCGTTTTCTTTTTGTTTTTCTCCATGGCGCAATCCATCGATACAAAATTATATTTAAAAGTGGAGGGCAGGGCTTTTCCCGCGCGTTAGGCGGGGCAGTTTCGCCTAGTCGGTTCGACAGAGAGGCGAGGAGGATGAGAGAGTAGCGGATTCAACTTACTGCTGGAAAGGTGGGGCTGTGTGATTTGACGGCTCGTTACTGATGGAAAGGTGGGGCCTTGTGATTTGACTGCTCATTATAGTCATTATTACTGCGACGCTACGACCAGGGTGAGTCTCCCCCTCCATGGTGTACAGGTGCTAAGCATGCCACATATGCAAAAAAATCTGATGTGACAAGGTAGGAGTAAATAGAAGAGAGAGGAGTTTGGTGACCCCAGGAAGAACGAATGCGAAGCGCGCGGACCTATGCAAAACACTTCAATGAGAGAAGTTTACGCAACGCATGAAGGAGTTTAGTTGTCAAAGAAAGACTTAGTACTATGCATAATTTGGTGCATGAAACGTCGATCCAGATGCTGGTTGTCCCTCATCCAGCATCATATACTAGTATAGTAGTACTACGTACGTACTGTACTAGTATCCCTGTTCTCTCTTTTCTACTTTAGTAGTAACTCAGCCGACGCGCGTTCCATTCTGTGAGCGGCGTGCCGGACCGACCATGTAGGTGCGACGCGAACACGAGGAGCGTGTTGTATATGTCCCACCATTTTCTTTAATTTGAGCTTGTTAGCTTTGCTCCATGGCGCAATCCATCGATACTTACAAAACTATATTTAAAAGGCGAGGGCGGGGCAAGTTTCACCTGGTCGGTTTGATAGAGAGGCGAGGAGGACGAGGGAGTAGCGGATTCAACTTACTGCGGGAAAGGTGGGGCTTTGTGATTTGACGGCTCATTACTGCTGGAAGGTGGGCCTTGTGATTTGACTGCTCGTTATAGTCATTATTACTGCGAGGGGTAAGTCTCCCCTTCCATTCCCCACTCTAATCTGGTGCATGACACGTCGACCTGGATGCTGGCTGTTGCACATGTCGGCAGAAGGAGGTATAATTGTTGCCGATGACCTAAGGAGGAGCAAAGAACCATGCGGTATACTCTAGTTTTCCACTGGAGTACTAGCCTGACGCGGAGGAGTGCGAAACACGGCAGCCCAGTGCGATATGGCGATAAAAAATGATCTAGTTTGCTTGTGATCCCACGGCACCGCTCATCTTTAGCACTGTTTTAGTCGTGCCTCGCAGCCTAGTACAAACTAAATAATATGATGACAATGGCAATAGAGAATAATTGTCTTACCTATTCAGGATAATTTAGAAGGACACATGCAGAAACGCCCGAAGGACACAGTGGCAAAAGAAGAAGACAGAGGGGCAAAAGAAGGAAGATTACCCGGAAAAAAAAGAAGGAAGACGCAAACAACGGTCTGGGTGCTGCTCTCTACTTCATGAAGGGTTACTGGGCGCGGAGTTCTAACTGCTTCTTCATCGCCTCCACGACCTTCATCCCATCTCGCCTCTCATCTGCCATCTTCTTCATTGCTTCCATGGCGCGGGATTTCTCGAGGCAAGCGTGGTTGATCTCTTTCACGTCCGCATGATGTTGCTTGACAGCAGCCACGTTCTCGGTGCGGAGCTTCGCCATGTCATCCCTAAGTTCCCCGATGACGGTGGTTAGCATCTTCACCGAGACACTGCTCTTCTCTCGCAGCTTCTCCCAGCCGGTGATCTCCTCCTTCCGCAGGTTGAGCTCGTGGAAGAGCTTCACTTTATCCTCCCGAAGTTCCACGATTTCGCCGGTTGCCTTATCAACCGAGGCATTGCTCTCTTTCACCAGCTTCAGCAAGCCGGCGATCAACTCCTTCTGCTTGTTGAGCTGAGCGGGCATGTCGTCGCGGGCTAACGACTTCAGCATTGCCCGCTCGGCATGTTCGCCTCCACAGCGAATGCGCTTCTGAGAGCGCTCTCCTGCCCATGAGAGCCCTCTCCTGCCCATGAGAGATCTTTCGAGGCCTCCGTAGCGCGGCGGGCCCTCTCTTTTTTTTCCGCCGCCTTGGTCATCGCTCCCTTGTTATTTCTCGGCCCAGAGCTCTTCCTACCGGCCATGGCAGACGCAAGGAACAACGAACAAGAAAGGCTTATTTGGAGGAATGTGCAGTAATATTCGAGTAGTTAGTTTCCCTTTTTATAACCTAGTACTAATATGTTGCAAAGTGGAAACACGTTTCGGTTTGATCGGTGTGAACAGGTTTGCAATTAATTATAGCATGGTACTTTGGAATGTGACGGGAAACAAGCTCGAAATTTATTGATGGTTTTGGAACGGCTCCCGATGAGTTCTCACGACCAAGCATTCAAAAACTCGTGATAAATCAATGCCCATCTTTTTCCAAACGACCAACTATTTTCATAGAAATACAACACATATAGATGGAGTATTTTCATAGAAATACAATACATAGATGGAGTGATTGTCACGGTTGCAAACCGCCATGGCGCCGCGTGTTCACTGCAGCAGCAACTGAGCAGGTCAGTCCATCGCTGGCGGGGAAGGAGGGCAGGTCACCTCGCCTACGATGCATCCCCAGCACCGCCGCCACTGCTGGTTGAGCGATTTGGCTTCTCCTACCGCCCATTTGAACAGTTGCACCGGCTTCTCATGCCATTCCACAGGCATGTGCATTCTCTCCTCCGCAGTTGACTCCGTGAATATGATCTCTGCCATTAGCCCCAGCTCGAAATCAACGCGACGCTGCCAGATGCTGACATCCCTCGGCATCTCACCCCTGAGATCGACATGCGCCTCCGCCTTGTGCTTCGCCAGGCGCAGCTCCTTCGAACTTGTCTCCAATCGATGCGACGCTTCCTCGATCCGATTTGCCCTTGCTGCCCACCACCTGAAACGCAGCCCTGGCATGTCCTCCGGCGCCACCGATCTATGATTCCAGAGCAATGGATCCCCTCTGAAACACATGTGGGTTTCACTCAAACGTGGCAGTGCTGCGGGCCGCGGGGAGAGGGAAGCCCGCGGGATGCTGGGATCTAAGGGATTATCCATGGCGGAATTGGATGGTCGAGGCGGGGAGGCGAGCGTAGGCGGTGGGAGAGCCCTAGTAGGCGAGCGTAGTACTCCACTCCGTCCATTTTTAAATACAAAGGCCACCAACAGTAACCGAGGCAAAAATTGATGACGTTGCCTCGTAGTACTAGCAACCCATAATTTAACTACTCGCATGCATGCAGTGGATGATAGTAATGTCATGCAAATTGATTACTTCCTCCCTCACGCGGTCATGCCACTCAATTTGCATGCGCTGTATTAATTGACCATCCATTAAGTGAATGACTCTACACGCGTCAAATTATCACGTGCGGTGGCTCTTCGTACAAAAATGCGTTCCACCGTGTACCCGCGTGTGTGTGCGAGGGAATGAGTGCATGCGTGCACATCTTCTCTTCGTGCACGTACTCGACCAGTGTGTGTGGGGGAGAGAGAGAGAGCGTGGTATACATAGACCTAGAGAGAGATGGTGTGTCGCCGCAAAAAAAAGAGATGGTGTGTGTCAGAAAGAGTACCCTCGCGTGTGTGTGACAGTGTGAGAGAGGACGAGTGCATGCGTGCACCTCTCCTCTTTGTGTACGTACTAAACCTAAGTACAAGTGTATGTGTGTGACATCGACCTATAGAGAGATGGTGTGTGCCAGAAGTCCCGAGAGAGTCGTCGGTGTAGGTGTGTGCGTGGGAAGGAGGGAGAGAGATGATACTTATGTGTCAACGCAGTGCGTGTGAAAAAGAGGCTAGTCAATAGTTCGCCACGAGACTATTCCTGGCAAACGCCCCAATAACCGTAAGATCTTCATCCGACGGTGGAAGTTATTGGGCGAAAACAGCACTAAAAAAAGAAATGCCATGGCATTTCTTTTTACTGCCACACCACGCCCCTCCCTTACACATGAAACTGCCACGCGATCGTTCGCAACTGCCGGTTTGCTACAAGTCCTGATAGGCCGGGCTTTTGGCGGTAGGCGGGGAGCTTGGGCTGTCGGTTTGCTCACATGCGGTCGCACATGTTAGTGATGTACCAAGTCGATACACATCCCTTCGGTGAGCGGCGGGCCGGACCGACCGTGTGTTGGTGCGACGCGAAGGCGGCAGGCTGTAAGTTTACCTCCTACTGCTTGACGAGATTGGTCGATACAAATCCCGATTAAGAAAGGGTAGGGCGGCGTTTTTGCCGCGCGGGAGGCGTGGTAGTTTTTTTTTACAATAGGATGGACCCGGCACTGCAAAAGTCAAAGCGGTGGGTAGTACTACTACGCTTGTCGGAGGCGTACGTGGGCCCGCGTTCTCGGATGCGTACGTGGCGGAGCCGGATGCCCGCCAACCTCTCGTAGCGATAGCGAGGAGCCCCCTACTGGCTATTTTCGATATAATTTTTTTTTTTTGCGAATCTATTTTCTATATAATCAGCTTTGAAATTTTCAATCATTCACGTGTGTACCCTGTTGTGTCTACAACATTCTTCTGGAACCAGCAGCACGTCACTATGATCAATCCACAGAAGAAGCTCGCAACAACCCCTCCCCTATGTGCCATGTGGCCTCATGGGTGCACCCACATCATTTTAATCATAATATATTGACTGAAAAAAGAGGAACATTTTGTAGCGTGCCATTGGAATTCTAACTTATGTGCTTTTGCACATACTGGAAGTACTAGTGCCACATCATCTAAAGCCTTTCTACACACGCACATTTCTTATAAAAATGTGCTCCACCGTGTACCCGCACGTTTGTATGTGGGAACAAGTGTGTGCGTGCACCTCTTCTCTTTCGTACACATAGTCTGTGTGTCTGAGAGAGAGATGGTGTGTGCAAGAAATCACAGGAGATTCGTGAATTTGTGTGTGGGTGGTGGAGGGGGAGGGAAATATAGATGGAGTATGTGTCAATGATGCAATTTGTGTGAAATAGAGGCCTATATTATACATATATGTATGTGCATGCGGGTGATATACGAGAAGGAAGGGGAGGGGTCGTCTGCGCGATATGTCGATAGAGACAGATGGAGGGAAGAACTCTACGAGCCCACAAGCACTTGGAGAGGGGGTAGGGAGATGGTGCGAGAGGCTAGCTGGACGGAGACTCGGAAGGAGTGTACAAGTGTGAGATCGATATTTTAAGAGAGGGGGCGAGAATGTGCGCGGTTGCGCGCGTCTGAGAGATGAAGTGGAAGGCATGGATGCTGATGAGAGGTGAGACGATGGATAGACAATGTGTGTGTGGTAGCTAGGCAGTCCTATCTAGAGAGGTAGAATGATTGATGTGTACGTGGGAAAAAGGGCGAGACCTGACAAGATATAGATCGATCGCTTTGTGTGGAAAACAGGGAAAGACCTAGCTTTATATATACAGAGAGGAATATCGATCGGTGCGCATGCATGTGAGAGATAATTAAAGAAGGCCCGAAGTGACGAAGAGGGGGAGGTGTGTGTGTGTGGGTGGGTGGGTGAGAGAGTCCTACTAGTTAACTAGAGGTAATGTACGAGTGCGAGATCGATAATAAGAGATGAGGGGGCGAGAGCGCGCTCGCGCGCGCGCGTGTGTGTGGGCTTGCGTGCCTTGTAGCTGGGGCGTGAGGGATGGATGGTGAGAGGGGGAAGGGACTGTGTGTACATGTGTGTGTGGTAGGCAGACCTGCTAGCTAGAGGGGTATATCGATCGGTGTGTGTGTGTGGGAAAGAGAGGGCGATGGAGAGATCTACCTAGCTTGAGAGATTGTGGTAGACAGACCTGAAGAAAGACATTGTGTGTGTGTGCAATGGATAATGCCGAGTGGGAGTGTGTGTGCATGCATGCACGAGAGAAAGTTAGTGGTACAACGATAAAGAGAAGGCGACTGTGTGGGATGTAAAAGACTTGGTGAGATCATAATCAATATAAAAGTGAATTCAAATATGTGAATAATAGATCTTGATGTTTGAAACCCATGCATGCATGATATAATGGAGATATGAGTGGTGTGCTTTTGAATCGAGCATGCTATACTATATACACATTGAACAAGGCCAAATTGATTTGAATTTGATATACCGTTGGAAGGCATCGTTTGACCACATTTCATCCATGCATGGACAGAACTATTCAAATTGGAGATAATGGGTGGCTTTGGCAGCTAACATCTAAATGTTGTGTGTGTTGTGTATTAAACACATTATACATATCAAACATCATTTAGATTCCGAACATCTAGCTAGAGCATACATGTACTATGATTTGAATTCAACATAAAATGGATACACATATTTGAATTCGAGATCATATGGTACATGTAGTTCATATTTAAATGGGAATTTAGTACTATATTCATGTCGTGTGTTGTGAAGATAATATTTAGATGATGGCATAACTAACCTGACAACAATCCCACTCAAATACGGAAAATGGACTCAATTTTAGTCCATACGGTAGACGGTACAAATTGTTTTTTTGTTGTTGAGGGAAGTACGAATTCATATGGTACCGTACACGGTAAGCTTGTTCTCCCGAATTTTTAAGTTGTTCATTGTTGTTTTTGAATGGCATTTGTAGTAATTCATATAGTAAAACGGGACATGACTCTCTCTTGTGTGGTGCGAATTGTTTTTTGTTTTTGTTTTTTTACACGTTAAGCTTGTTCTCCTGAAATTTCAAGCCGCGCCTTGTTATCCCGAAATTTCAAGCTATCTCTTTGTCTCTTGTGTTGCGAAACTCCCGCCTCTTCAACCCGCGCCTTGTTATCCCGAAATTTCAACGCGCGCAAAAACTCCCCCCTCCTCCGAAATCGGTCGTGCCACCCCGACACGCGAAATCCCCCTTCTATCCCTCAGCCAAAAATCCCGCCTCGACGTCCCATGGTCCAAACGGGTAGGGGCACTTTCGTAACTTACCCCACATTTCGGACAAACGCGTCCCTTAGCCATGGTTCCCCCTCCCACCCCCTCCCCCCCCATTGGTACACCGAGGCCGCCAAAACCCGCGAAACCCCACGCTCCTCCATCCTCCACCCGACCGCCGCCCAGCCGGAGCCTCTTCTCCGACGACATCGTCCACCGCAACAGCTCGACGTCCCTCATCCACCGCACCGGATGAGGATCCATCGTCGATCTCGTCGTCCTGCTGGTTTAGCCGCCCCGTCCTCCACCTCCAAGGAGCTGCCCCGACGTTTGCCTCGTCTATCACGCCACCTCCATTCCCATAGCGTCGTCTTCACCTGCACCACCGGAACCGCAACACCATCACCGATTCCTCAGATGAAGCTGAGGCCTAGTCGGCGCCACCAAAGAGGTTCTACACTAATCGCTGCATTTTCTCCTTTATTTGATCTCACGGTGCTGCCGCTGCTCGATCCCGAGCCGCCATGGCGCGGTTCCATCGACGGCAGCGTCACCGGCCACTTCCTCCATGGCGTCTCTCCGCCATGGCGTTGCTCCCTCGGCGGCGACGCCCACATCAGCAAGAGCTGCTGCTGCTGCGGCTCCGGCTGTCGCTAGCCGTGCTACTGCTACTCCAGGTCTCCCTCGCGCTGCTGCTCTACTCTTGCTCTTGCTCGCGCTGCTGCTCTACTCTTGCTCGCACTACTGCTGCACGAGCAGCAGCTCCGGCACTCGCTTGCGCTCCTGCTACTGCTACGCCTCTCGCACGCGCTGATGCTCTGGGCGCTGTTACTGTTGCACGACCAGCTGCCCCGGCTGCTCTCTAGTAGTACGTTCCCTGCTGGAGCGGCTGCCGATTTAGATCACTGCTTCTCTGCCACTAATGCTCGAGCGGCCAAAACGACTAGTGCATTGCTTCTCTGCTACTACTGCGTTCAGTTCCGACAGTAAAATTCAGTTTCGACAGCAACATTCAGTTTTGAGAGTACATTTCAGTTTCGACAGTAAAATTCAGTTTTGATAGTTAACTTCAGTTTCAACAGTTAAGTTCAGAGATGAGCGGCTGATGTCTTTTAAATCTAGCACTTTTTGGTGATGTATTTTACATCATCTATTGGAGATGCTATTAGAATCCCACTTCAGGTTAACATTGTCTCTCTTGTCCTGCTTCAGCCTCGCCGTCCTACACCTCATCGGAGCTGGTCCAATGACAAAACCGTCCATCACAGTGGAGCAGTACCCTCGGCTCCATCTCCAGACGCCTAAGATCTTCTTCCCCGCCTCCGACAGCCACATCAGCCGCAGCATTCTCAGCGACCAACCCAATGATGCTGAGATCGACATGGCTTCGCCAAAGAGGTTGTACACTTGTCGCATTGCTTTTTTACTCTACATGTAATTTATATTGTCCACTGAGCACACGTAGTAAGGAGAAATACGAATAGTTTCTCCTATATGACAAGCAGTGACATACTAGGCAAGTTAGCTATCCGTGATGGACTCTCTCGGAAGCCATCATTATTTATTTCTGCGCATTGGAGCTGTGCATGTGTAGATGGGCCTGGGAGTTGAGCTAGTAGGGCAGTGGGCTAGGTCCAAAGTAGTAGAAGTAGTACAAAAACATTTTTGGAGGGTAGGCTTTTGCCTGTTCAAGCCTGCCTACTAGAATGGCCACTGGTTGAAAGGAAAAGTGAAGGAAAGACATAGGAATTGGAAAGTTTCCTATGGTACTACTATTCATGCATTTGGTTCAAAGGAATGGAGCAACGGAAAAATGTAGGATTTTTTCCTTTAGTGTCTCTTTCAAAGAAAAACCGTAGGAATTTTAATATCCACTTGGCCCTCCTTTTCAAATTCCTATTCATGAAGAACAAGACTAAGTGATAGTAGCATAATCGCATTATAACTTTACATTTTCATGTGGTTTGACTTTAATATGATCATGCTTCTTTGCATTTCTGTGATCTTCCAATTCCTGTGAACCAAACACCCAGATCGACAGAAATCCTGTGTTAGCAAATGCTCTGTTTTGCACGTGCATTCCTATCCTATTCCTGTGTATTTCCTATCCCTGCGTTGTTAGAATCATCCAATTCAAATGAGCCTTTACAGAATTATACTTCTGATATAGATAGGTGTCAAAGAAAACTTTGTGTGGTTTGTCTCGCTCCTGCCGCACCATCGCCCGCCCCAGTTGAGCTGCTCCAACGACGGAAGCGTCCACCGCAGTAGAGATCCCCCCTCTAGACTGTCTTTCACCGCCTTAGATCTTCTTCCCTGCTACCGATAGCCACCACCACTGCATTACCATCATCAACTGAGGAGATGACCTTAAGGACTACACGGGTCCACAAGAGAGGTTGCACTCTTTCGTGTTTGCTTACGTTATGCATCGCTTAATATTACCTGCTACTTTATCGTCATGTTCACCTCTTAGACTCCGAGTTTGGTCCAAACTAATAATCAAACTTGAGTTTTTAAATGGTTGTGGGGTACAAATCGGGGCAGCAATGAATAGTATCTATGTCTACTATCTGCTAAATCTCGGGTGTCTACTATGTGTTTCATGTTGGGTGGGAAACAAACTGTAAAGGAGCCATTACCTGTATTTTTTAACTAAAGCTATTATCTGGCTGCTATCATTGGTTTGGGTCTATCCACTGGTTGCTACCATCACTATGGATTTCTGCATGCATTCCATACATAATCTCACTATGTTTTATTCCTATGCATGTCAGTTATTGTACACAATGGTACTGAACATGTAGAGCAAAAAAGAAGAGCCTTGCGTGGCAATATAATGTCATGCAGACGTCGCTCCATGGTGGCCGCAATGGCAGCCCCCCTCCCCCCATTCCAGATTGTAATCAAGAGGAAGATAACTGTTCAAAGGGAGATTCAGAGGGAGCAGACCACTCCTATTTACCCCCTGGGGTCTTTGCTCTCACTTGGCATGCTGATGTTGGTCATATCATGCATATGGCGCCTTGCATTGCTTACTTTACACATCATCTATGTCATCTGCTTAGTTTAGACATGTTTTGTGTGAATGCCATCTGTTTAGTTTTTATATCATATATGTGAATTATGCAATGCCATCTTTTTTAGCGAGGCATCATATATGGGAATTTTGCAATTCCATCCTGTTTAGCCAGTCATCATATATGTGAATTATAACATGCCATCCTTTTTTTTCATTACGTATTACATTTGCAACAATGTTAGTACATTCAACTACTCTTCCTATGCATCAGCCATTTGACACGGTGATGGAAAAATCTGGAGTGAAAACAAGGTCTTCAGAGCAGACACTGCTATCTGACGAAGCGCATATCTTGCCGGTTACAGATAGCTCCTCAGAGGAGGATTCAGAGACAGATGACCAGTTGTATTCCCCCCCCCCCAAGGTGTCTGCTCTAACTTGGCAGGGTTATATTGCTCATATCATGCATATGGTGTCTTGCATTGCTATGTCATTTGCTTAGTTTAGACATGTCTTGTGTGAATGCCACCTATTTAGTGTCTAATTACCATATATGTGAATTATGCAATGCCATCTTGTTGCAAGGCATTATATATGTGAATTATGTGCAATGCCATGCTGTTTAGCTAGGCATCATATGTGTGAATTATATCATGCCATCCTTTTTTTGTATTACGTATTCCATTTGTTGACAATGTTTGTTTATTCAACTACTCTTCCTGTGCATCAGCCATTTGAATCGGTGATGGAAAAATCTGGAGTGAAAACAAGGTCTTCAGAGCAGACAATGCTACCTGCTGAAGCAGATATCTTGCTGGTTACAGATAGCTCCTCAGAGGAGGATTCAGAGACAGATGGCCAGTCCTATTTTCCCCCTGAGGTGTATGCTCAAACTTGGCAGGGTTATATTACTCATATCATGCATATGTTGTCTTGTGTTGCTTATTTTAGTCATCATATACACAATATTGAATGCCATCTGCTTAGTTTAGACATCATATATGCGATTGTCATTTGCTTACTTGCTTAGTATATAAATCATATATGTGAATTATATCATGCCATCATGTTTACATAGATAGCATGTATGTGAATTATGGCATGCCAACCTATTTAATATAGACATCATGTAGTTATATCATCTCATCCTGTTTACATAATCATCATATTTTGAATTATGTCATTCTATCCATTAATTATATCATGCCATCATGTTTCCATAGACAGCATGTATGTGAATTATGGCATGCCAACCTATTTAATAAAGACATCATATTTGAATTATGTCATTCTATCCCGTTTAGTTAGCCATCATATATGTGAAATTGTGTCATGATATCCTGTTTAGTTAGCCATCGTATATGTGAAATTGTGTCATGCTATCCTGTTTGGTTAGACAACATATATGTGAATTATTTCATGCCCTCTTTTATTCCCCACTATTCATTGCACCTGTCTATCATACAATGTATGTACATTAAATTACTTTTCTTGTTTATCAGCCATTTGAATTGGAGGGGTGATGGCAGTATCTAAGGGAGTAAAAACACGGTCTTCAGAAAAGGCAGTGCTACCCATCGATGCAGATAGAACCACGGTTGTACTTGCCCAAGAACCAGCCCCACCACACATAACCCAGACTCTTGCAGATTGTACCCCTGCCCAGTTGGATAGAGAACCAGCTACACCGCATCTAACCCCAACCCTAGCAGATAGTAACCCAGTTCCACTTGACACAGCACCATCTCCACCACAAGGCACCCAAACACGAGCAGTTAGTAAGGCAACTGCAGTGCCCAAAGCACGAGGACCAGCACAAACCCCAACTCAATGCTTAAAGCAGAAGAACAACTGTTCTCAGGTCAGATTTCATAGCTATGGTGCATACTCCTTTGCTCTTGCATCACTGTATTTACTCATACCAACTAATTTCAAATTTGAAGGATCCAATTGAAACTTCAATGGCACAACAGGTATGTTTAAACCTGTTTCTTTAACTGGTTTGCTGTTGTAACTTCTTGCTCTATGTTGATTTCAGTTTCAATTGTATAAATAGTTATGTTCTCATGTCATGCACATTACAAGTGTTGTTAGTGTTGTTAGTTTCCCACACTTATATTCAGTCTATGCCGCTTTGTCTTAAACATATATGATTTGAACTGCGTCTCTATCTTGATTTGGCAACATAAACTAGGATGATATAGACAATACAGTGACCATAGTACATAAATATATGTTTGTTTCATGCTGTTATCCTATCAACATTACCACTGAACTGGTTTACCAAAATGAGTTTCATATACTACATGCTGAACATGTGATGTGTCTGCTTGTTCCTGTTTTAGAATGCCACCAGAATATTGGAGAAGAGTACCCCATTATGCAATGGTAAAGGACATAATGCAGACAAGGTTCAAGATGGTGAGACAACCCTGTTGGTCTCCAAGAAAGCTGATAAAAACTATCTTCAAGACAGTGAGACAACCCCAAATTCATGCCTTGATGTAGTGTTCGAGTTACTAGCCACTACCGCTGGCATAAGCTCTTCGAACTCGCTGCTTGAATCAGTTCGGCTTATTGAGTCTCAACTACAAGTTGAAAGACAACGATCAGCTGTGCTGCGACAAGAAGCCGAAGGACTGAGGAAGTCCCTGCAGAATTTAGATGCACACTTTCTGGTGCAACAGCAAGAGTTGGAGGAGTTTAGCGCCAAACAAGAGAAAGCTAATAAGCTTGCTAAGCTTCTTGCCAGCATGGTGGGTGCCCAGGATATCATTTCTTGAGCTCTTCTGAAGTGGTTTCATTTCTAGACTTGTTTTGCTACCGCATTTATTTGCACGGGTGGCCAACTTAGTTGCCCGGTGTTTGTAATATGCTGCTTTGTTGTTCCCTTTATTTGCACTGGTGGCGAACTATGATGCCTAGTGGATGTAATGTATGTAATCACCGTAATAGCCTAGAGTTAGTGTGATAGCCTGGCTTAATAGGGATACTAGACTACTCATATCAATAAGGAATTCCTTCTTTTCCGGGAGCCCATTCGGAAAGAACTCCAAAGTTAAGAGTGCTCAGCTTGGAGTAATTTCAGGATGGGTGACCGACCGGGAAGTTGCTCCCGGGTGCGCACGAGTGAGGACAAAGTGCACAGGAAAGACTAGTATTTATCTGTGGGGCCAGTCTAGATCTCGCCAGGAGTAACAACCGCCGGCGAGTGTGTTCGGGGCGTTACAAGTTGGTATCAGAGCCGACCCTCAAGGTTACACATATGTTTGCGAGCTAGGTGCGCGGTCATGTTGTGCATGACGTTTGTGACCCATCGTGGCACACGGCATGGCACATGTGCCGGACTGGACGCACATACGTATGTGCCAAGAGGGAACGTTCCTGTGGGCCGACGAGGACGTCGGTTCCTTTGAGTGGGGGTGTATGTGATAGCCTGGCTTAATAGGGATACTAGACTACTCATACCAATAAGGAATTCCTTCTTTTCCGGGTCATTCGGAAAGAACTCCAAAGTTAAGCGTGCTCAGCTTGGAGTAATTTTAGGACAAAGTGCGCAGGAAAGACTAGTATTGATCTGTGGGGCCAGTCTAGATCTCGCCAGGAGTAACGACCGCCGGCGAGTGTGTCCGGGGCGTTACAGTTAGTTGCTTGCTTATTTATTTACTTATAGTCATGTTTATTGCTTGTAGTCACTGCAGTTCTTTTTCCTCGGTTTGCTAGTGGCCGCAATAACCATGGGCCAAATACGGGGCCGTAGGATCCATGGGACTCCTACTGGCTTTAGGATTCATGGGCCTCCTACGGGCCATAGGATCCATGGGCCTCCTATGCGCCGTATGATCCATGCTAGCAGCGGAACAACTCATAGCAGCGGAACAACGACGACGGTGATGGACTCCACTCCGCAGGGACTCTGGCTGGGACACGTCCTAGTTCGCAACTCGGAATCCTCGGGCTACGCAAACATGGTAGCACCTGCAAACTGGCATGACATGCCAGGTGAGTACTTTGAATGTACTCGCAAGCTCACAACAAACAAGAGCATCAAGGCAAAGCAACATCACAGCAGTCATGATTATATCAGGACCAGTTGTTATTAAAAGAGTAGAAGAAAATATTAAACATGTTATCTCTGAACTATCTGCAATAGTCACCATTGTTTAAGGTCACAGAGACCGCATTGCTCTTGGCTATCTAGTTGAACCATTTACTCTCGTGATCAACTCATGATCAAGATTGTGTGACGATCATTCTCAAGATCAACTCCAAGATAATCAACGGCCTTCTGCCAAGCGATTACCCCACTATACCAAGACGAGTTCTTCCATCATTAACAAGTCATTCCATCATTGGTGTTGACCAGACAGTGTGACTTAGTAGGAACTGTGTCCAATACCGTGGACGCGGCTATTCGAATAGATTCTTACACTCTGCAGAGGCTGCGCACTTTACCCACACCATGGACATTCGTCCAACAAAACCCATCTAACCTGTGACCCTTCTACCGTACCACCGACAGGTCCTCTCTGAGGTCATGCCCTGGGTGGCCCATGTGTCACTTCTGACACCTGCCACCATCGTGGCCAAACTAAACTGTCCCAAATGGGGACCTAAGCTCAATAAGCAAACCGGGCTCACAAGATTATCGCCGCCTACCTGATCAGGGTAGCACGCACGCATAACCTTGCCTCTTTGGTGGTACTGGTAAAAGAGCACAAGGTTAGACCAAGTTAAGGCCGCCCCATACCGGCAGATGTGGCTGCACTAGAAAGCTCGGTTCAGTGGCACTTGATCAACGAATGAAGGAATTTATCCCCAAGTATTTTCTCCGTTATAACTGATACTCCGGTATTACAGTGATCCATGTTATAACATTAGCCAACTAGTAATCCAATGAGCAACATGATCAAGCTACTGCTACTGATTCCATAGTCAAAATGCTAGACGGAAATCACAAAGTAATCATAGACGGTAATCTCCTGATCCAACAGCATCACGGAATCATCAAACTTGTAGACTACTAGTCACTAATAATCCAATGACAGTAACATATCCAAGAATTTCTCCAAGTGTTACATGAACAAACCAATTATAAATAATTCAAATTTTAGCCCAAATATTTATTTAAACCATGGCATTGCAATGCAGTCATGCAAATGAGAGTTGTGGCTTGCCTGGCACCAAAGGAGTGTGGGAGTACTCCTGGCCTTCCCTAACTACTCAAATCACTCTGAAAAACATTTTTGGAAACATTTGTAAATAATACATAGAGAATTTTTCTCTGTCCAGAAATTCTATACATATGAGAAAAATACCAAATTTTACCAGCAAATAAAGGAGCTCGCAAGAAAAATAATGCAAAAAGAATGAACTCATTTGGACTTATGGTTTAAAAGTAATGGACGGTCAAAGTTGGGTCAAAATTCTGGTTTTAATTGAATTTAAATAGAAAAACCAGAAAACCAGAAGCGGCCTTGTCGAAGAGTTTACGCCTCCACTTGCGTACCGCTTCGGGTGCGAGTGAAGTCACTGACGGGTGGGGTCCCCTGTCAGTTTTAAATAGAGGGAGAGGGAGAACAGAGAACGGGGGCTCACCAGTGATGGTTGGCCGGCGTGGAGGCTGCGGCGGCGCCGGGAGATGGTCGGGATGGTCCAGCGGACGACGTCCAACACGCTCGTACCCGCAGCTCGTCGGGAGGTGGCCGAACGGCATCGGCCCTTCCTCTCAGGCGGCGGCGAGCTTCGGGCGTCGACTGAACTGGCGATTCCGGCGAGCACTCGAGCAGAGGAGGGGCTGGGGACGACCAGTGGAGCACCACGAGCTCGTTGATGGCCTGGGTTGGAGCGGAGGGGTACCGGAGTGGGCTGGTAGAGCAGAGGCAGAGCGGCGGAGTTTCTCGCCGGAGATGGAGCAGGAGAGCCTCCCGGCTGGCTCCGGCGCTGCTGGGTGGCGATTAGGGAAGGAGGAGCTTGAGTGGTGAGGAGAAGTGAGGGCGGGGGCGGCTTTTATAGGCAGGCGAGCGATGCCCGAGCCGGATCCCTCCATGGTTGAGCTGGCAGGGCAAGGACGAAGAGCTGGCCGTCGTGGCGCGGACTGAAGTGATGAGAGAGGTCAGAGGAGTTATTGCGATGGCTACGGCTCGAAGCGGAAGACGCCAGCCAGCGCGGCCATAGTACCAGTGTTGTCCAGCATGTGGCGGACGTTGGTCGTGTCCGGCCAGGGCGCTGCCGGAGGGGCAAGGTGCTGGAGAGGGGGCGCGTGGACAGTGGCAATGACGTCGGCACCAGCAGACAACCGGGGGCGGCCACAGCTGGCCTGGCCGACGCGACCGAGCGCGGTCAGTGCGCAGAGCGCGACCATGGCACGCCAGCCGCATGGTCACCGCGTGCACAGGCGCACGCGGTGCACCCTAGCCCAGCAGCCCTTGTCTTTGGTGTCGATCTGACACCCAGGAGGTGGCCTATGCCACTGGCAAGGCTAGAGATAGCCTGGGATGATGGGTTTTGTCAGAAACAGTTTCTGGTCAGAAACTTGCTCGAATTTTTGAGGGAAAATGGCTAGATGGATATGGCTGGATTTTAGTGTGAGCTAGTTATCTTGGAAGGACTATAAGCTGGAAAACTTTCAGGAATTTTTGCAAAGTTTAGAGCATGGTGCATGTACAAACCATAATCTGGTCCAGAAACTTGTTGAGGATGATGCACTCACATGGATGGGCTCCTTGAGGAGAAACTTGGTATTTGGGGGTTATTTGGTGGTGGCAAGATGCTATAAAAATTTCATACCATTTGGGTAAGTGTAAATGGTACTTCCTTCACAATGCTCCCTTCTGGACAGAAGCTTGGGAGAATTATTGAGAGAGAATGGCTAAATGAAATGGGCCAAAATTTGGTGGGGTGTGGTCATATGGGTAGGAGAATGTCCTGGTCAAATTTCAGAAATTTTGGAGCAATATAAAATATAGTTACTTCACAAACTGAAATTATGACCAGAAACAAAGATTGGATGGTGTGCTCACCATAAGAATGGAATCTTGAATATTTTCACAAATCCAAGGTTCACATGGTCCAAAGAATTTATGAGAATTTTCTTAGAATTTTAGGGAAGACAGAAATATAGGTTGCTTCACAACCTAGAGCACAAAGGGCTATTCCTTTAATAGAAAATGAAATATTAAATTGGAATAAGGGTTGAGATTGGGCAAGAATGGAAATTACATGACTTGGGAGAAGTTTTTGCAAAGCTTGAATCACTTGGGAAAGGAAAGTAAAAATTCCCAAGTTTTAAGTCCATAGAGCCATTCAAATTAAAATCCAAACCAAATTCCAAATAAAATTTCAAATGGGTTTTGAAAAGAAAAGTTGGGAAAAACCAGGATGTCACAAACCTACCCCCCTTAGGATAAATCTCGTCCTCGAGATTTGGTTGCTCAGGGAACAAGTATGAATATTCTGACTTAAGGAAACCGGTTCCAACTCGGGTATCCTTTTCCTTTATATAATGTTCCCACTGAATCTCATATGACCTGACTGTCTTGCTCTGGGGTGGTTCACTTCACCGTATCCAACACTCTGACAGGTCTTCCCTCATATGTTCATCTTACACTGGCTCCAATTCCCTTATGTCCGCTGGCTTAGCTGCTATATTATCATGGCTGGACTATGTGATCTTTCACACGATTCCGGGAGTGATTTCCGATGGACGTGTCATTCTTCCATCCAGCACCGATAGTATTCAATGGAGTTATGAACAAATTCCCTCGGTGGACACAAGCATTTAATCATTGCATCGGGTTTCAACGCTGAGAATCACAATGTTTCTCTTGGCAGAGTCTGACTACTTGTAGGGAGTATGAATCATTTGGGCTGACTTTTTTGTCTCAAATCCGTACCGGCGATTCGGCTGTCACCCGTCATGACCGGTATAAAGGAGTAATACCTTATAGCAATAGCTACTAGAGACTTGACTGACGATGGTTCTGGCAGAGGAATCTTGTTCATGACAGGGTATCATATGTGAGAGCGCATGATCCGAGACTGTTGTTCAGCATTTCGAGTACTCATCCTGTCGGTGTATCCATAAGCCGTGTGATGCTTTAACACGGTCGCTAAAATCAAACTACTGAACTGGCTAAGGAATCTTTGATTTGACACAGCAGACTTGGATATCCCATAATGTCAGTTCTGAGCATATACATTTGGTCAAGCGGGTTACCTTGATATGAGGCCCTTACAGAACAGAGTAGACCACTTGGGTGTATATTCATGATGATTTGTATGGAGTCAGCCTGTCTTGAGTATCCTTACCATGTTGTTCCTGCAGCGATCATCACACCCGCATTGTCGGTCTTGCTCTTCGTTATTGTTTTCTTTCCTGAATCCTTTGCCGAAAGAGCTTGGCCATATATATCCTTAATTCTTCGTGTGACCATAGGTGCTGTCAGGTGCAATATTTTGGTAAGCATACCTTATCCTTAGTCTATGACAGGGCAACAACATTTAAATGGCAAGTTTACCATCTCACAAGCTTAACTGTAGGGCAATGATAATCCGAACCCTTGCATGAAATCGGCAACTGAATCAGTAGCCACCAGAACGGTCTTTACAACTCAGATCTGGGACATTACTGAAATAACTCAACCATGGCTCAAGACGGCTGAAAAGCAGCTCAGAGCATGAGACCGTGTTGATAAGAAGACGGTAGTAGTTCCCTAAGACAGCCGGAAAGCAGCTCAGAGCATAGGGCCACTACCACAAAAAGAAATTCAACCACTGCACGAGACGGCCGAAAGCAGCTCAGAACTCGGGATAGTTGTTGAAAAGAGAAATATAAAGTCGGCATCCACCCCGGATGGCTGAAAGCAGCTCAGAACACAGGCATGGTGCCGTTACCAGGAAAAGGTAAGCAAGGGCTCATCAGGATCATATACCAGGTTCACATGTACTTGTATAGAGCTCACTATTGTGGTCAATCATACAAGACGGTGACAAAGGTTAATGATATTACTCTGTCGGGCGTGAGGAAGTTGGCCTTGATAACCATTGCCAAAATTGGTGTCCCAAATTGTCCTGCTCCATAGCTTGTTAGTCCTTGCATCACACTGAGGTGTGTAACTGGCTTTCTTCCCCTTGCATAACTTATGTGGTTGTTGCATTTTTACCTTCCTTCGGTGGATCTGTTTAAACATAGTTGCTCCTTGTACAAGCAACTTGCATGACCTGGACAACATGCTCACAATATATATATATATATATATATATATGGAAGTATGTGTAGCTGAACATCTTATTCCCGAGGCAGACACTTGTGTCCTGACTAGCTCGTGTTTCTGACCGAACGGTTGTGGGCTTGACTCTTGAGAGGCATTGCTAACTCGCTGTGTGATTACTTGTACCAATGTTGTCAACTGTTTGTAGTGTCGTACTGACGAATATTGGATAGCTTGTGTTGGAAGCCATCAAGAGTATCGTGTTGAAGAAGGCGAAGTAGCTAAAGTTCGAAGCTTTTTACCGGAATAGCGTGCTGAAGAAGGTTGGGTATCGTACCTCAGAAACTTTTCCCCTGGTTGTTTACTGAGGAAGATTTGCTGACTTATGCCAGAAGATTTTTGTGGTGGCTTACCGAAGAAGACTGAGTATCTTATACTGGAAGCTATCCACATATCGTATTAAGGAAGACTGCGGAACCTTGCGTCATAAGCTTCCCTGGTAGGGTGCGGAGGAAGACTGGGTTGCTTACACCAGAAGTTTCTCTCTGTGATATGCTGATTGAATGCCATATACACAACCTCACAACTCATGTTGTTGATTACGTGTACGAAAAGAATTTGCCTGACTATCCTTCTTGCTGAGTACTGGATATTCTTGTTTGCTTCCGGGTATAACATGTTTCATATTTACTAAAGCAGAACCAAACTTCGTATATGATCCATACCTTTAACCCGGTTGGTCTTGCACCCAAATTATCTTCCTGCTGGTTCCTTACGGTTGTAATGGTTACACACTGAGGCAGACTTGATGCTGATAGTCAATCCAAGATATCATTTGCATTCAAACCAGATATTCCCAATACAAGGCAGTCAACTGAGAATTCCATACTGTTTAGCTGAGCTCCAAAATACTTGAAATCCTCATTGATTCTTCGAGTCTGGTTCCGGGTTGTTGATGAGCAACTTTCATAAGGGAAAATAAGGTGACACCGAAGGCCCAAGGAAAGAAGCAAAGAAACAACTCAAACAAAAGCACACAAGGCATCAAGATCACACACCATCAACATCACATTTTACTGCTATACACAACAATATGCACGCCTACTTAAGCACAAATCTCGCGAGAACTCCGGTACTACGGTCTAATATGCTGTGGCGGGGTGCACGAAGTTGGATCAATGTGTGGAGGGGCTGGTGTAAACAAAGCTACGCCAAGAGTTGGCTTAACACCGGTTGCATCCCTGATGGCTCAGAGGTGAGGACAGACTCGGTGATCATGTAACGAGACATGAATGTCACGGCCACATTATCATCAAGCAGACGGAAGGGACCCGTACTCGTCCAGGGAAAGGGGTGGCAAGGTAGGATAGCGGTGGAAAACCAGTCTGCTGGCATTGCCCTTTCTTTGACAACAAAGATCAGTGAGGGTTGCCAAAAGCGGCGAGTTGGATGGCAGGATTTGGGGCAGAAACATGTCTACCACCGAAACGATAGGTGGCGGGCGGAAAGATATTGGCGTGATACCTGAGCATCAACCCTGCAAGTGATCGACACCACTTGGTATCTCGGCATCACTTTGCTGGGACAGAGATGACACCAAACACCGAGGAGCAGATATGCAAAGCTGGAGGGTACAGGTAGTGGCTCGGAACCGATGCCACCTACACTCACCAGATAGGATCATTAGCGACAAAATAATAAGTCTATATGCATGCTATGCGACAAACACATGTAGCAATCAAATGTAACAAACCGACAAGGCTCTATACTACCGATTTCTAACGCTCGCGCTGACTAGGGTGTCCTACAGCCAGACCTGCTCTGATACCAAACCTTGTGGCACCCCGGCTCAGAGGAACCGGAACACCCCGTATTCCAGCCCAGAGATCAAGTCTTCTGGAATACGACACTGCTTGGCATAGAACAAATCAACTCTTTATTACAAATAACTGAGGTACAAAGGTTTGGGGTATTACAAAGGGTTACATCGACAAGGCAATACTATGCCGGCAAGGGTAGCCCTATGCTAGCAGCGGAACAACTCATAGCAGCGGAACAACTTCTAGTAGTGGAACAACGACGACGGTGATGGACTCCACTCCGTAGGGACTCTGGCTGGGACACGTCCTAGTTCGCAACTCGGAATCCTCGGGCTACGCAAACATGACAGCACCTGCAAATTGGCATGACACGCCAGGTGAGTACTTTGAATGTACTTGCAAGCTCACAATAAACAAGAGCGTCAAGGCAAAGCAACATCACACCAGTCATGATTATATCAGGACCAGTTGTTATTAAAAGAGTAGAAGAAAATATTAAACATGTTATCTCTGAACTATCTGCAATAGTCACCATTGTTTAAGGTCACAGAGACCGCATTGCTCTTGGCTATCCAGTTGAACCATTTACTCTCGTGATCAACTCATGATCAAGATTGTGTGACGATCATTCTCGAGATCAACTCCAAGATAATCAACGGCCTTCTGCCAAGCGGTTACCCCACTATACCAAGACGAGTTCTTCCATCATTAACAAGTCATTCCATCATTGGTGTTGACCAGACAGTGTGACTTAGTATGAACTGTGTCCAATACCGTGGACGCGGCTATTCGAATAGATTCTTACACTCTGCAGAGGCTGCGCACTTTACCCACACCATGGACATTCGTCCAACAAAACCCATCTAACCTATGACCCTTCTACCGTACCACCGACAGGTCCTCTCTGAGGTCATGCCCTGGGTGGCCCCTGTGTCACTTCTGACACCGGCCACCGTCGTGGCCAAACTAAACTCTCCCAAACGGGGACCTGAGCTCAATAACCAAACCAGGCTCACAAGATTATCGCCGCCTACCTGATCAGGGTAGCACGCACGCATAACCTTCCCTCTTTGGTGGTACTGATAAAAGAGCACGCAGTTAGACCAAGTTAAGGCCGTCCCATACCGGCAGATGTGGCTGCACTGGAAATCTTGGTTCAGTGGCACTTTATCAACGAATGAAGGAATTTATCCCCAAGTATTTTCTCTGTTATAACTGATACTCCGGTATTACAGTGATCCATGTTATAACATTAGCCAACTAGTAATCCAATGAGCAATATAATCAAGCTACTGCTACTGATTCCATAGTCAAAATGCTGGATGGAAATCACAAAGTAATCATAGACGATAATCTCCTAATCCAACAGCATCATGGCATCATCAAACTTGTAGACTACTAGTCACTAATAATCCAATGACAGTAACATATCCAAGAATTTCTCCAAGTGTTACATGAACAAACCAATTATAAATAATTCAAATTTTAGCCCAAATATTTATTTAAACCATGGCATTGCAATGCAGTCATGCAAATGAGAGTTGTGGCTTGCCTGGCACCAAAGGAGTGTGGGAGTACGCCTGGCCTTCACCAACTATTCAAATCACTCTGAAAAACATTTTTGGAAACATTTGTAAATAATACATAGAGCATTTTTCTCTGTCCAGAAATTCTAGACAGATGAGAAAAATACCAAATTTTACCGGCAAATAAAGGATCTCACAAGAAAAATAATGCAAAAAGAATGAACTCATTTGGACTTATGGTTTAAAAGTAATGGACGATCAAAGTTGGGTCAAAATTCTGGTTTTAATTGAATTGAAACAGAAAAACCAGAAAACCCACGTCGAAGGCATAAACTTAGTTTATGCCTCCACTTGCGTACTGCTTCGAGTGCGAGTGAAGTCACTGACGGGAGGGGTCCCCTGTCAGTTTTAAATAGAGGGAGAGGGAGAACAGAGAACGGCGGCTCACCGGCGATGGTTGGCCAGCGTGGAGGCTGCGGCGGCACCGGGAGATGGTCGGGATGGATCCAGCGGACGACGGCAAACACGCTCATACCCATAGCTCGTCGGGAGGTGGCCGGACGGCATCGGCCCCTTCCTCTCAGCCCGCGGCGAGCTTCGGGCGTCGACTGAACCGGCGATTCTGGCGAGCACTCGAGCAGAGGAGGGGCTGGGGAGGACCAGTGGAGCACCATGAGCTCGCTGATGGCCTGGGTTGGGGCGGAGGGGTACCGGAGTGGGCTGGCGGAGCAGAGGCGGAGCGGCGGAGTTCCTCGCTGGAGATGGAGCAGGAGAGCCTCCCGGCTGGCTCTGGCACTCCTGGGTGGCGATTAGGGAAGGAGGAGCTCGAGTGGTGAGGAGAAGTGAGGGCGGGGGCGGCTTTTATAGGCAGGCGAGCGATGCCCAAGCCGGATCCCGCCATGGTTGAGCAGACAGGGCAAGGACGAAGAGCTGACCATCGCGGCGCGGGCTGAAGTGACGAGAGAGGTCGGAGGAGTTATTGCGATGGCTACGGCTCAAAGCGGAAGACGCCAGCCAACGCGGCCATAGTACCAGTGCTGTGCAGCATGTGGCGGACGCTGGCCGTGTCCGGCCAGGGCACTGCCGGAAGGGGAAGGTGCTGGAGAGGGGGCGCGTGGACAGTGGCGACGACGTCGGCACCAGCAGACAACCGGGGGCGGCCACAGCTGGCCTGGCCGACGCGACCGAGCGCGGTCAGTGCGCAGAGCGCGGCCATGGCACGCCAGCCGCGTGGTCACCGCATGCACAGGCGCACGCGGTGCACCCTGGCCCGGCAGCCCTTGTCTTTGGTGTCGACCTGACACCTAGGAGGTGGCCTATACCACTGGTAAGGCTTGAGATAGCCTGGGCCGATGGGCCCCTTGAGGTGAAACTTGGTATTTGGGGGTTATTTGGTGGTGGCAAGATGCTATAAAAATTTCATACCATTTGGGTAAGTGTAAATGGTACTTCCTTCACAATGCTCCCTTCTGGACAGAAGCTTGGGAGAATTATTAAGAGATAATGGCTAAACGAAATGGGCCAAAATTTGGTGGGGTGTGGTCATATGGGTAGGATAATGTCCTGGTAAAATTTCAGCAATTTTGGAGCAGTATAAAATATAGTTGCTTCACAAACTGAAATTATGACCAGAAACAAAGATTGGATGGTGTGCTCCCCATAAGAATGGAATCTTGAATATTTTCACATATCCAAGGTTCACATGGTCCAAAGAATTTATGAGAATTTTCTTAGAATTTTAGGGAAAACAGAAATATAGGTTGCTTCACAACCTAGAGCACAAAGGGCTATTCCTTTAATAGAAAAAGGAATATTAAATTGGAATAAGGGTTGAGATTGGGCAAGAATGGAAATGACATGACTTGGGAGAAGTTTTTGGGAAGCTTGAATCACTTGGTAAAGGAAAGTAAAAATTCCCAAGTTTTAAGTCCATAGAGCCATTCAAATTAAAATCCAAACCAAATTCCAAATAAAATTTCAAATGGGCTTTGAAAAGAAAAGTTTGGAAAAACCAGGGTGTCACACTTCATAATGCCCACCACATGGTGTCGATCCCAAATCGCCTGCCACTCCCTCCCCTACCTAAGACAGTTTTCATTCAAACCGCAGTCGCATCTCTCTGCTCTCACTCGCTCACCAAATTCGCCAGCCGCTACCGTCGCGAGCCGTAAACCTCGCCGGCCCTGCGTGCTCGCCTCCTGTGCCGCCGCGTGCTCGCTGGCCGTGCTTGCTTTGTTGGAAATATGCCCTAGAGGCAATAATAAAATAGTTATTATCATACTTCCTTGTTCATGATAGATGTTTATTATTCATGGTAGAATTGTATTGACCGGAAACTTAAATACATGTGTGGATAAATAAACAACACCGTGTCCCTAGTGAGCCTCTACTAGACTAGCTCGTTGATCAAAGATGGTTAAGGTTTCCTAACCATAGACATGAGTTGTCATTTGATAACGGGATCACATCATTAGGAGAATGATGTGATGGACAGACCCAACCGTAAGCTTAGCATCAGATCGTATCACTTAGTTATTTGCTACAGCTTTCTTCATGTCAAGTATATGTTCCTTAGACCATGAGATCATACCACTCCCGAATACAGGAGGAATACTTTGTGTGCTATCAAACATCACTTCATAACTGGGTGATCATAAAGATGCTCTACAGGTATCTCTGAAAGTATTTGTTGGGTTGCATGGATCGAGACTAGAATTTGTCACTCCGTGTGACGGAGAGATATCTCTAGGCCCTCTCGGTAATACAACATCACAAGAAGCTTGCAAGCATGTGACTAGTGAGTTTAGTCACGGGATCTTGTATTGCAAAATGAGTAAAGAGACTTGCCGGTAACGAGATTAAACTAGGTATGGAGATACCGACGATCGAATCTCGGGCAAGTAACATATCGCCGGACAAAGGGAATTGTATACGGGATTAACTGAATACCCGACATTGTGGTTCAACTGATAAAGATATTCATGGAATATGTAGGAATCAATATGGGCATCGAGGTCCCGCTATTGGTTATTGACTGGAGAGGTGTCTCGGTCATGTCTACATGATTCCCGAACACGTAGGGTCGCGCGCTTAACGTTCGGTAGCGCTAGGGTAATGTTGAGATATTAATAGTGGAAAGTCCGAAAGTAGTTCAGAGTCCCGAATGGAATCTGGGACATCATGAGGAGCTCCGGAATAGTTCGGAGATAAAGGTTTATATATGGGAAGTCATATTCAGGGTTTCGAAAAAGTTCAGGAATTTTTGGTGGAGTATCGGGAAGGTTCTAGAAGGTTTGGGGGTTCCACCATGGGGCCCAATGACCCAGGAAGGGCCCACATGGACCGAGGGGTGGGGCTACAGCCCACATGGGCTGGCCGCACCATTCCCCTAGGCACATGCCGTTTAAATCTAGAGATAAGGTCTTATCTCTAAATTTAAAGGGTTGAATCTAGAGATAAGATGTTATCTCCCAGTTAAAAGGGATTTCTCCCTTGTGGTCGGCCCTAGGAGGGTTTTGGACGCCCTCCCCTGTCCCCCTAGCCTATATAAAGAGGGGGAGGCACATTGGTGCAGCCACCCCTTCACCCTTGACCATTGCCTCTCCCAACTCCTCCCACATATCTCCGGTACGCGCTTGGCGAAGCCCTGCCGGAGTTCCGCTGCTGCCACCACCACCTTGCCGTTGGGTGCTACTTGTAGACTGAGTTGGTATTTCCCTGAAGAGGAGAGGATGATGCAGTATAGTAGAGATAAGTATTTCCCTCAGTTAAGAACCAAGGTTAATCAATCCAGTAGGAGAACCACACAGAACCTCGTTAGCAGCACCTACACACACAAAAGCAAACACTTGCACCCAATGCAAATAAGAGGGTTGTCAATCCTCTTAGCGGTTATTTGCAAGGATTAATTCTGATAGTGATAGATAGATAAAGTAAAATACTAAATAAAATTAAAGTAAATAAATTGCAGCAAGGTATTTTTGGATTTTAATATATGATAAAAGTAGACCCGGGGGCCATAGTTTTCACTAGAGGCTTCTCTCTCGAACACATAGCATACGGTGGGTAAACAAATTACTGTTGGGCAATTGATAGAAAAGCAAATAATTATGATGGATTCATGGCAATGATCATGTATATAGGCATCACATCCGAGACAAGTAGACCGACTCCTGCTTGTATCTACTACTATTACTCCACCCATCGACCGCTATCCAGCATGCATCTAGGGTATTAAGTTAATAAAAACAGAGTAACGCCTTAAGCAAGATGACATGATGTAGACAAAGTAAACTCAAGCAATATGATTAAACCCCATCTTTTTATCCTTAATGGAAACAATATAAATACATGTCATGTCCCTTTCTGTCACTGGGATTGAGCACCGCAAGATTGAACCCATCACAAAGCACCTCTCCCATTGCAAGATAAACCAATCTAGTTGGCCAAACTAAATCGATAGATCGGAGAGAAATACAAAGCTATAACAATCATGCAAAAAAGATTTTAGAGAAGACTCAAATATTTCTCATGAATAATCTGATCATAAACTCACAATTCATTGGATCCCAACAAACACACCGCAAAAGAAGATTACATCGGATAGAACTCCAAGAACATCGAGGAGAACATGGTATTGAAGATCAAAGAGAGAGAAGAAGCCATCTAGCTACTAGCTATGGACCCGTAGGTCTGTGGTAAACTATGCACACATCATCGTAAGGGCAGCAAGGTTGATGAAGAAGCCCTCCGTGATCGATTCCCCCTCCGGCAGAGTACCGGAAAAGGCCTCCAGATGGGATCGCGGAAGAACAGAGGCTTGCGGCGGTGGAGAGGTACCCGAAGAACTGTCCGACGTCCATGACGTATTTCACATCTCACAATTAAGGAAGTGTGTGAGCAACCCAGAGAAGCGCGTGTCTCACGAGAGTATTGATGTTCAACCAGACCTCACATACCGGGAACGTCCAATAAAAATATTGGGAGAGTCTGAAAGAAGAACCCGTCAGAATACAATCAAATTTTTCAAGGTTCAATGGAGCAATCACACTGAGGAAGAAGCAACGTGGGAAAGAGAGGATTTTCTTCGGGCAGGGCACCCACACCTATTTGAGGATCAGCTGAAATCTCGGGGACGAGATTTTTCCTAAGGGGGTAGGTGTTGTAACACCCCAAAATTTTAATTTGGATTTTTCCAGCAAATTCTTTATTTGATCTTTTTGAGGAGGTTATTCAAATTTTTCTTTTTCTCAAAAAAAGGTTCTTCCAAGAACTTTTGTTGATAATTCTTTTGAGATCTTCCTCAAATAAGGTTCTGGTCTTAAGGATATTTTATTCTTGAGATTTTGTCATCAATGTTTCTCTGGAATACTGTTACCTTTCTTTATTTAAAAAAGAATTCTTTTATTGGTATTATTCTTTTCCCTTCTAAAAAGAGGATTCTTATCTCCCTTATTATAAACCATTTTAAAAAAAATTCTTCCCAAAAACCCCTCTCCTACTTTTGATCTAGTCAATAATCTAATTCCAGTAGGTTTCAACCTCTTATATATTTTCTTTCTATTTATTTCTCCCAAAAATCTTTTTCTGTCATTTTCTGGCACTCCTTTGGTTTACAAAGGAAGTACCAGTTTTCTTTAAGATCTGACCCCAAGAAAATTATCCTAGCTTGTCTTTAGTACCCTCAACCAAGATCTCCAAAAACATCCCGATCCATAGTTCAAAATTTTCAAAATTTGGCCACTGCAAGTTTGGACCAAATTTACTGTTTTGAGTGAAATTCATATTTAATCTTCTCCAAAAATTCTGAGATAATTCAGGTAGCCTCTAGATGCATCAAGACTCCACCCCTCCAATTCTCAGCTCAAGAAAAATTTCCTACAAACGTGCAGCATTTCATCGAGCACGTGGTGAGCACCCTGATTCAGTCAAATTCAGAGAACTGCATTTGACAGTGTCGTTTTCTTCAGTCGATCGTCGTCAATCTCGCCAGTTCCTCGCTTGGCCTCTTGCTCACTGCTCCTCCTCCTTATCCACGCGCCGCACGGTCGGTTGGCTGGACATGGGCGTCGGTGCTGAGCCGTCCCATCGTCTCCGGCGAGTGCAGCAACGACAGAGCCTCCCGCCACGGCCGTCAGACGAGTTCAGTGAAGATCACCGAAATCCAGCACCGCCCAAGCCTCCTCAAGCTTCCGCGTGGCCATCTTATCCTCAGAGCGCGCTAAGGGACACTCGCCGTGGCCTGAGACTCGCAGAGCACGCTCCCTGCCGCCGACGAGCCCGTGAGGCCATTCCGTCGCGTTTCCGAGCTCCCGGCCAAATTAGACCAAGTTTATGCTTTGAATGGAACCTGGGGTCGAATCCGAAGCTGCCGACATCTGCTAATCGCCTGCTAAGCCACTGCTTCGCCGTAATTGCTCGCCGGACTTATCCCGTTCTCGGGTACCTCTTCGATTCCGGCTATAAATAGAGCCCCAGCCCCTCCTCTCACTCCAGCACATCTCCTCCCACTCCCATAGCTCCGCCAATCACACCAGAGGGACGCGGGGAAGCCTTCTTCTCCAACTCCGGCCACCCCGATCCGCCTCGGGCTTCTGGTCGATTCACTCTGGTCCGAGCCTCCCCACCTCCCAAATCTTGTCAGTACCCCACTTCTCCACCACCCGTTCTGACCCCCACTTCAATTCGGTGTTAGGTGAGCTCCTCGGGGAGATCCATCCTCACCCGACGCCGCCGTCCGCCGGAGAGGAGCTGGTCGTCGCCGTGAAGCTCTCCGTCGACTGCTTCCTGCACTCATCGACGCGGCCCACTCTCCTGAACACAACGGTACTCTCCTTTTCCCCTATCTCGCCGTGGTTCGTCGCCGGCGATCACCGGAAGCTCTCTGGCGCCGGCGACCTGTTTTCAAACCTGACAAGGGGCCCCGCCTGTCAGCCTCTCTGTTATTATTTCGAATCGTTTTCTGTTGGCGTATTCGGGCCAAATGCATCTTCCCTTCGGGCTGGCGTAAAGCGCCCGAAACGTTTTCTGTTTTCTCAGTCTAGCCCCTGGAAAGATTCCTGTTCATTACAGATGGGTCCCTGGACTCATTTTCTTTATAACTTTTAAACTAGAAATGATTTTTAGTTGATTCCTTTTCTGTCACCTTTATTTTTTCTGTCTAGTTTTTTATAGTATTTATTTGAAAAATATTTGGGACAACTTTCTGTCACGCGCGGTATTTACGTTAGAATTCGTACTTGTGAATTTCGTAGATACCGAGGAGGGAGCCGGTGCCGTCAACTTCACCGAGTTAGACTCCGACTATTCCGAACCAGGCAAGCATGTTTGAACCTTTGATATGACGAGTGTTTTGCATGTTTGCTTGCATGATGTTTTGCATTGCATGTTTATGGAAGCATATGAAGTATGTTATATTTCATGCATGATGGGTTGCAAGTGAGCCACAAAAACTTGATGAGATTGAGACAACCTAGTCATGTTGTGGCATGATAGGTTGCACTCCGGTATTGTTGGAGCATGCCGGTATTAACAAGAAACTGTTTTAACTCCAGTATTGACCTAGATCGAGTCTTGTCCCCGTTCACCTTCTTTTCGTGCTGCCACATGTTTTCTGCAAAGAATACGGTTTAGTAGGATGCAAACCTCTTTCCATGTACACACCAAGTAGAGGGGCCGTGATGAAGGTACCATGGCCCTGGATAAAGCCAGTCATCCGGTCAGGGGGCATGGGTGTTTCCGGTCCGGGACCGAGAGGGGGGCACCCCTTAGAGCGCGCGAATATAAATTTGATCCCATGCTAATCGAGGTTGGAGCCTCCCCGTCTTAAGGTTTTTCCTGAACGTTGCCTAGGGTGATTCCTGGCAACAGGAGGTTAAAATGGGTGTGTACTGGTCATATGTGTTTTCTTCTAAAATACCGTAGACGGAACTAGTCCTTTGTGACTACTGAAATCCGTCGGCTGTGGGTAAAGAGTACAACCTCTGCAGAGTCAAAACTATTCGAGTAGCCGTGTCCACGGTCAAGGACGTTGGTTGACAGGTCAAGTGTCGGTCTCAGTGTCAGTCTCTGGAGTACTAATATGTTAAACAACAAAAGTAAATCTTTGCTGAATATTATTCTTGTGGATGGACTAACCCTGTTTATGATTGTGATGTGCCGAGTATTCCTTGGGATGGTGTTACCTCCTGGATTACTCGTATCTTTTTTATGTTACTGATATAAGCCCTCGCTGTGATGTCGCGCAGACGTCCGCCTGTGGCATTGTTGTTATTTACTTTTCATATAAGCCCTTTATGTGATGTCGCTCAGACGTCCGACTGTGGCATTCTTGTTACTTTAAATTTTGGCATAAGCCCTTTATGAGGTGTCGCCCAGACGCCCGACTGAGGCATGTCTTTTATTTCTTACCTTTCGAGGCGTCGCTTCAGACACCCGATCGGTCTTCTTCTTATTTTATTGGGACTTCGGGAGGACTACCGCCCGACTTCCTTTTTATTTTCCTGCAGTGCATATTTAATGTTTGTGTGTGCTTTACTAACCTGCTCATGTGCATCATGTTTACATTTGTTATATCTTATGTCCAAACTGTTTGCGAGTACATTCAAAGTACTCACTGGCTTGTCCCTGGCTATTGTCTTGGCCAGATGTGGACGAAGGCGATCTCATGGATGAAGAGTACGATAGCGAGTCCGACGCCTAGAGGAGTTCCAGTCAGTCTCTTGTGATCCTGGAGTTTTGTCATGCGCTTTATATACGCTTCCGCTACCCCAAATAAATCATCGAGCCTCACTCTGACGCTTGATGAGCTGTAAGATATTCAGAGCTATGTCACTACTCCACTGTGACATATCCACCACTCTTTTATTTCGCGAGTCAGTAGTATGCCACCACCCCTTTATGTCATATCCGCCCTTATGTGTAATAGGGGCGCGCTTGTAATATATTGTTGAGCAACCTCAGCTCAACCTTGTAATATATTCAGTACTACTGGACTGTTGTATCAAGGAATTGTCTACCAGTAAGAAGGATTTTCTGTACTGGCCGGACTTTCAGGACGGTTTCTCAATAAATGTTTTTGTTGGAAAACCGGCCCTGACAACCTTGGTACCAGAGCCAGGCTGACTGTAGAAAGCCACTAGGTGCGATCGCTAATCGGTTATTAGCGTAGTTTAATTTAGCATTGTGCACCTGCCATCCTAGCCACCGCACGCCGTCTACCTACCACTGAGGAGTTTGACCAAGTCATTGCTCCTACCCCGGTTAGTGCTGCACCACCTGCTACGCCCGCACCAACTCCGCAGCCCAGCACTCCGCGCCTAGAGCCTATTCTTGAGGAGGAGGTTGAGTCTCCAGCACCTCTGGGACTTACCCTCGGCAGGTCGAGGGAGATTTTCACCATCTCCGACTGAGTGCGCCAAGCAGTGTTGTGTTGTGTAGCAGTTTGTATGATATGTTTATATGTACATAGGCTTGGAGAGAAGTAGTTTGTTTGCGCATCATGTAGGATGTGGAGAAGTGCACTAGCCTAAATAACATGTCAGGACTGTGTACGCGCATCCTGAGTGATATGATGTATAATTATGCTTGCTTGTAAGATATGTACTGAGCGGTCCTTCTCCGTGCGCAATCGACTATTTTCTTGAAAAATCTTGAGTATTTGAATTTTTGCCTCTGCAAAATTATTTATTTTGCCATTCGGATTTTTCTCATGGGTTTTGCAAAATAATACCCTAGAGTGGAAATGCCTCGTCCCTGGACTCGTTCTATGCCAAGTCCGCCAGAAGAAAATTATGGTACCCAGTCAGGCAACAATTTTGCACAGGGTCAGTCTAGTCAGCAAAACAGTGAAGCAGCATTTTCTCAAGTCTGTCGTCTGTATGAGCAAAGCCAGCAGCAGCATCAGGAAATGATGAATCATATTATCAATATGGGAAATCACCGCGAACCATACCAGCAGCATTCCAAATTATCTGAGCTACAAAAGACACGTCCCCCAACTTTCTCTCACACTGATAAACCTCTTGACGCCGATGATTGGCTTCGAGACATTGAGAGGAAACTAATTATTGCTCAATGTTCGGACCGTGAGAAGGTACTTTATGCACCTCACTACCTTACTGGAGCAGCTGCATCATGGTGGGAAAATTTCCTACATATGCACCCCAATGAAAACAACATCACCTGGGAGGAATTTAAGGAAAATTTTCGTGGGGCGCATATTCCTAAAAGTGTTATGAAGATCAAGAAAAGGGAGTTTGATGACCTCAGACAGAGAACCATGACAGTGACTGAGTACAACAGCCAGTTTACACAATTATCTCGCTATGCCAATGAAGAACATATGACTGAGGATAAAAAGATGGAAAAATTTCTGGACGGTCTGACACCGGCACTAAAATGCCAACTGGTCGTTCACACCTTCCCAGATTTCAAGACACTTGTGGACAAGGCCATTACACTGGAAAATGAGCGTCGCAGCTTGGATGATTTTCGCAAGCGCAAAAGGGACAAGACTGCTCATTCTCGCAACATCAAGAACAAGAATGATCTCCAGAAAAATGGGGCAAACAAATCTTCAACCAATGTTCCTCGCCCAAATAAAAATTCCCATGCAAGGGACAAGGAATTTACGTATCGCCCAGGCGTTACCTGTTTCGCCTGTGGAGAAGAAGGACATTATGCCAGGCAGTGTCCAAAGCCAAGAAACTCAGCTCCCAAGCCAAACAACAATGGAAATAATTCAGCTCCCAAGCGCAACAATTTCAACCCCAACAACAACCACAGGAAGGGTCACGTGAACCATGTGACCAAGGAAGGAGCACAGAATGCCCCAGATATCGTACTCGGTACGTTTCCTGTCAACACAATACCTGCCACGGTTTTGTTTGATTCTGGAGCTTCTCATTCGTTCATTTCCAAGGAATTTGCCTTGCAACATGGTTTTCCGATTCTTCCTTTGAAAAATTCTATGACTATCAAGTCCCCCGGGATTAAGCAAATCACTCAAAGTTACTACCAAGGTGTGGTTATTGAAATCGAAGGATTGAAATTTTGGTCAAATCTCATTGTATTGGAAAATAAAGGATTGGATGTTATTCTTGGAATGGATTGGTTAGCAACAAATAAAGGTTTTATTGACTGCTTCAATCAGACAGTGACTCTCACTCATCATCACGGGAAGACCATAAGAATTGCAGCTCAAGAAAGACCAATATCACTTCAACCAAGATTGAACAAGATAGATATTTCTGAACTAAGTAAAGTTCCGGTGGTTTGTGAATTTCCAGATGTATTTCCAGGAGAGCTACCAGGTATGCCACCAGACCGTGAAATAGAGTTCATCATTGAACTAGCACCTGGCACCGAACCTATCTACAAGAAACCATACAGAATGGCACCATCCGAGTTGGTAGAATTGAAGAAGCAAATAAAAGAATTACTGGACAAAGGTTTTATCAGGCCCAGCTCCTCACCATGGGGTTCACCAGTATTATTTGCCAAGAAAAGAGATGGAACTTTGAGATTATGTGTGGACTATCGAGCACTGAACATGGTCACCATCAAAAATAAATATCCACTGCCACGAATAAATGATCTATTCGACCAGCTCGCACAAGCCAAAGTTTTCTCCAAGATTGATTTAAGGTCAGGATATCATCAACTAAAAATACGGACAGAAGATATTCCAAAGACAGCATTCACTTCCCGATATGGTTTATATGAATTTACAGTAATGCCGTTCGGACTGACAAATGCTCCTGCATATTTTGTGCATCTCATGAACAAGGTATTTATGAGATATATGGACAAATTTGTTGTGGTGTTCATTGATGATATTTTGGTATATTCCAAGACACCGGAAGAACATGCTGAACATCTCAGAATTGTACTGGAAGAACTAAGGAAACATCAATTGTACGCCAAATTCAGCAAATGTGAATTTTGGTTAAAACAAGTTGGTTTTCTAGGCCACGTACTAAACCAAGAAGGTGTTGCCGTGGACCCAGAAAAGGTCAAGGCCGTACTTGAGTGGAAACAACCAGCCAACGTAACAGAGGTTCGAAGTTTTCTGGGAATGGCTGGATATTACAGAAGATTTATTGAGGGATTTTCCACTATAGCAAAACCTATGACCCAACTACTCAAGAAGGATAAGAAGTTTGAATGGACTGATGCCTGCGAGAAAAGTTTTCAAGAGTTAAAGAAGAAATTAACAACAGCACCAGTTTTGGTCATACCAGACATACACAAAAATTTTGAAGTATATTGCGACGCGTCCAGGAAAGGTCTTGGATGTGTACTAATGCAAGAAGGTAAAGTAGTCGCTTATGCTTCAAGACAGCTCCGACGACATGAAGAAAATTATCCTACCCATGACTTGGAATTGGCAGCAGTTATACATGCACTCAAGGAGTGGCGTCATTTTCTGCTTGGAAATCGTTGTGAAATATATACGGACCATAAAAGTCTCAAATATATTTTCACACAGCCGGAACTCAATTTACGGCAACGACGCTGGTTGGAATTGGTAAAAGATTATGATGTTGGTATTCACTACCATCCAGGCAAGGCAAATGTCGTGGCAGATGCTCTCAGTAGAAACCCAAGCTCAAGCAGCGGCAGTATACAAAATTTGAGACCTGAATTTCAGCGGGAATTTGCAAAACTCAACATGGTTTTAGTCACAGAAGGCACTGTGGCAAATTTGGAAATTCAGCCCATCCTGATGGAACAGATTAAAGAAGCTCAACACGGACACCCCAGCATTGAAGGCATAAAAAGAAAAGTGAATGTGGGCAAGGCCTCAGAATTTGTCATAGACGACAAGGGAATATTACGATACAGAAATAGACTATGCGTACCAGATATAAAGGACCTCAAACAACAAATTTTAGCTGAAGCCCACACCGCTCCATATTCAATCCACCCAGGAGGAACCAAAATGTACAAGGACATACAGGAAAATTTTTGGTGGCACGGTATGAAAAGGGATATAGCCACGTTCATTGCATGTTATGATTCATGCCAACGCATTAAAGCCGAGCACCAAAAACCAGCAGGTTTATTACAGCCAAATAAAATACCCGAATGGAAGTGGGATGATATTGGAATGGATTTTATTGTCGGGCTACCCCGGTCACGACGCGGAAACGATGCCATATGGGTCATCACCGACAGGTTAACCAAAGTGGCACATTTTATTCCAGTAAAGACAACCCACACCACACAGAAGCTTGCCAGACTTTATCTCAACCGTATTGTCTGTTTACATGGTGTTCCAAAGACTATAATATCCGACAGAGGAACACAATTCATCTCCAAATTTTGGGATCATTTACAACAAGCTCTGGGAACTCAACTATTATTCAGTACCGCATATCACCCCCAGACTGGAGGACAGACTGAACGTGTGAACCAAATTCTAGAGGACATGCTAAGGGCATGTGTTCTCACTTATGGAACCAGTTGGGAAGAAAGCTTGCCATACGCTGAGTTCGCGTATAATAACAGTTACCAAGCCAGTCTACAGATGGCACCTTTTGAAGCCTTATATGGGCGAAGATGTCGTACACCATTAAATTGGTCAGAGACAGGAGACAGCCGTATCTTCGGTCCAGATATGCTCAAGGAGGCCGGGGAAAAAGTTAAACAAATCAGGGATCGACTCAAGACAGCACAGAGCCGACAGAAGAGTTATTACGATCCGAAGCATCGAGAAATCAGTTTTGAACCCGGTGATTACGTATACCTACGAGTATCCCCAATGAGGGGCCTGCAGAGATTCAAAGTTAAAGGAAAGCTGGCACCACGATTTATTGGACCTTTCCGTATACTTGCACGAAGAGGCACAGTGGCCTACCAGCTAGACCTACCCGAAGAACTGTCCGACGTCCATGACGTATTTCACATCTCACAATTAAGGAAGTGTGTGAGCAACCCAGAGAAGCGCGTGTCTCACGAGAGTATTGATGTTCAACCAGACCTCACATACCGGGAACGTCCAATAAAAATATTGGGAGAGTCTGAAAGAAGAACCCGTCAGAATACAATCAAATTTTTCAAGGTTCAATGGAGCAATCACACTGAGGAAGAAGCAACGTGGGAAAGAGAGGATTTTCTTCGGGCAGGGCACCCACACCTATTTGAGGATCAGCTGAAATCTCGGGGACGAGATTTTTCCTAAGGGGGTAGGTGTTGTAACACCCCAAAATTTTAATTTGGATTTTTCCAGCAAATTCTTTATTTGATCTTTTTGAGGAGGTTATTCAAATTTTTCTTTTTCTCAAAAAAAGGTTCTTCCAAGAACTTTTGTTGATAATTCTTTTGAGATCTTCCTCAAATAAGGTTCTGGTCTTAAGGATATTTTATTCTTGAGATTTTGTCATCAATGTTTCTCTGGAATACTGTTACCTTTCTTTATTTAAAAAAGAATTCTTTTATTGGTATTATTCTTTTCCCTTCTAAAAAGAGGATTCTTATCTCCCTTATTATAAACCATTTAAAAAAAAATTCTTCCCAAAAACCCCTCTCCTACTTTTGATCTAGTCAATAATCTAATTCCAGTAGGTTTCAACCTCTTATATATTTTCTTTCTATTTATTTCTCCCAAAAATCTTTTTCTGTCATTTTCTGGCACTCCTTTGGTTTACAAAGGAAGTACCAGTTTTCTTTAAGATCTGACCCCAAGAAAATTATCCTAGCTTGTCTTTAGTACCCTCAACCAAGATCTCCAAAAACATCCCGATCCATAGTTCAAAATTTTCAAAATTTGGCCACTGCAAGTTTGGACCAAATTTACTGTTTTGAGTGAAATTCATATTTAATCTTCTCCAAAAATTCTGAGATAATTCAGGTAGCCTCTAGATGCATCAAGACTCCACCCCTCCAATTCTCAGCTCAAGAAAAATTTCCTACAAACGTGCAGCATTTCATCGAGCACGTGGTGAGCACCCTGATTCAGTCAAATTCAGAGAACTGCATTTGACAGTGTCGTTTTCTTCAGTCGATCGTCGTCAATCTCGCCAGTTCCTCGCTTGGCCTCTTGCTCACTGCTCCTCCTCCTTATCCACGCGCCGCACGGTCGGTTGGCTGGACATGGGCGTCGGTGCTGAGCCGTCCCATCGTCTCCGGCGAGTGCAGCAACGACAGAGCCTCCCGCCACGGCCGTCAGACGAGTTCAGTGAAGATCACCGAAATCCAGCACCGCCCAAGCCTCCTCAAGCTTCCGCGTGGCCATCTTATCCTCAGAGCGCGCTAAGGGACACTCGCCGTGGCCTGAGACTCGCAGAGCACGCTCCCTGCCGCCGACGAGCCCGTGAGGCCATTCCGTCGCGTTTCCGAGCTCCCGGCCAAATTAGACCAAGTTTATGCTTTGAATGGAACCTGGGGTCGAATCCGAAGCTGCCGACATCTGCTAATCGCCTGCTAAGCCACTGCTTCGCCGTAATTGCTCGCCGGACTTATCCCGTTCTCGGGTACCTCTTCGATTCCGGCTATAAATAGAGCCCCAGCCCCTCCTCTCACTCCAGCACATCTCCTCCCACTCCCATAGCTCCGCCAATCACACCAGAGGGACGCGGGGAAGCCTTCTTCTCCAACTCCGGCCACCCCGATCCGCCTCGGGCTTCTGGTCGATTCACTCTGGTCCGAGCCTCCCCACCTCCCAAATCTTGTCAGTACCCCACTTCTCCACCACCCGTTCTGACCCCCACTTCAATTCGGTGTTAGGTGAGCTCCTCGGGGAGATCCATCCTCACCCGACGCCGCCGTCCGCCGGAGAGGAGCTGGTCGTCGCCGTGAAGCTCTCCGTCGACTGCTTCCTGCACTCATCGACGCGGCCCACTCTCCTGAACACAACGGTACTCTCCTTTTCCCCTATCTCGCCGTGGTTCGTCGCCGGCGATCACCGGAAGCTCTCTGGCGCCGGCGACCTGTTTTCAAACCTGACAAGGGGCCCCGCCTGTCAGCCTCTCTGTTATTATTTCGAATCGTTTTCTGTTGGCGTATTCGGGCCAAATGCATCTTCCCTTCGGGCTGGCGTAAAGCGCCCGAAACGTTTTCTGTTTTCTCAGTCTAGCCCCTGGAAAGATTCCTGTTCATTACAGATGGGTCCCTGGACTCATTTTCTTTATAACTTTTAAACTAGAAATGATTTTTAGTTGATTCCTTTTCTGTCACCTTTATTTTTTCTGTCTAGTTTTTTATAGTATTTATTTGAAAAATATTTGGGACAACTTTCTGTCACGCGCGGTATTTACGTTAGAATTCGTACTTGTGAATTTCGTAGATACCGAGGAGGGAGCCGGTGCCGTCAACTTCACCGAGTTAGACTCCGACTATTCCGAACCAGGCAAGCATGTTTGAACCTTTGATATGACGAGTGTTTTGCATGTTTGCTTGCATGATGTTTTGCATTGCATGTTTATGGAAGCATATGAAGTATGTTATATTTCATGCATGATGGGTTGCAAGTGAGCCACAAAAACTTGATGAGATTGAGACAACCTAGTCATGTTGTGGCATGATAGGTTGCACTCCGGTATTGTTGGAGCATGCCGGTATTAACAAGAAACTGTTTTAACTCCAGTATTGACCTAGATCGAGTCTTGTCCCCGTTCACCTTCTTTTCGTGCTGCCACATGTTTTCTGCAAAGAATACGGTTTAGTAGGATGCAAACCTCTTTCCATGTACACACCAAGTAGAGGGGCCGTGATGAAGGTACCATGGCCCTGGATAAAGCCAGTCATCCGGTCAGGGGGCATGGGTGTTTCCGGTCCGGGACCGAGAGGGGGGCACCCCTTAGAGCGCGCGAATATAAATTTGATCCCATGCTAATCGAGGTTGGAGCCTCCCCGTCTTAAGGTTTTTCCTGAACGTTGCCTAGGGTGATTCCTGGCAACAGGAGGTTAAAATGGGTGTGTACTGGTCATATGTGTTTTCTTCTAAAATACCGTAGACGGAACTAGTCCTTTGTGACTACTGAAATCCGTCGGCTGTGGGTAAAGAGTACAACCTCTAAAGAGTCAAAACTATTCGAGTAGCCGTGTCCACGGTCAAGGACGTTGGTTGACAGGTCAAGTGTCGGTCTCAGTGTCAGTCTCTGGAGTACTAATATGTTAAACAACAAAAGTAAATCTTTGCTGAATATTATTCTTGTGGATGGACTAACCCTGTTTATGATTGTGATGTGCCGAGTATTCCTTGGGATGGTGTTACCTCCTGGATTACTCGTATCTTTTTTATGTTACTGATATAAGCCCTCGCTGTGATGTCGCGCAGACGTCCGCCTGTGGCATTGTTGTTATTTACTTTTCATATAAGCCCTTTATGTGATGTCGCTCAGACGTCCGACTGTGGCATTCTTGTTACTTTAAATTTTGGCATAAGCCCTTTATGAGGTGTCGCCCAGACGCCCGACTGAGGCATGTCTTTTATTTCTTACCTTTCGAGGCGTCGCTTCAGACACCCGATCGGTCTTCTTCTTATTTTATTGGGACTTCGGGAGGACTACCGCCCGACTTCCTTTTTATTTTCCTGCAGTGCATATTTAATGTTTGTGTGTGCTTTACTAACCTGCTCATGTGCATCATGTTTACATTTGTTATATCTTATGTCCAAACTGTTTGCGAGTACATTCAAAGTACTCACTGGCTTGTCCCTGGCTATTGTCTTGGCCAGATGTGGACGAAGGCGATCTCATGGATGAAGAGTACGATAGCGAGTCCGACGCCTAGAGGAGTTCCAGTCAGTCTCTTGTGATCCTGGAGTTTTGTCATGCGCTTTATATACGCTTCCGCTACCCCAAATAAATCATCGAGCCTCACTCTGACGCTTGATGAGCTGTAAGATATTCAGAGCTATGTCACTACTCCACTGTGACATATCCACCACTCTTTTATTTCGCGAGTCAGTAGTATGCCACCACCCCCTTTATGTCATATCCGCCCTTATGTGTAATAGGGGCGCGCTTGTAATATATTGTTGAGCAACCTCAGCTCAACCTTGTAATATATTCAGTACTACTGGACTGTTGTATCAAGGAATTGTCTACCAGTAAGAAGGATTTTCTGTACTGGCCGGACTTTCAGGACGGTTTCTCAATAAATGTTTTTGTTGGAAAACCGGCCCTGACAAAGATTGATACTATAATAGCATGAAACAATCAAAAATTATAGATACGTTGGAGACGTATCATTGGGTTGGTCCCGACCTCATCTACCTCCTCTCCCTTGCTTGATGGATCAAGGAGAGGAGGCCATCGAGCTGAACATGTGCTGAACTCGGAGGTGCCGTCCGTTTGGCACTAGATCGGATTGGATCGTGATTCGATCACGAAGAGTACGACAACATCAACCACGTTACATACGCTAACACTTTCGGTATACAAGGGTACGTAGACACCATCCCCTCTCGTTGCTATGCATCTCCTAGATTAGATCTTGGTTGCTACGTAGGAAATTTTTTGATTTTCATGCTACGTTCCCCATTAGTGGCTTCAGAGCTAGGTCTATGCGTAGATGTGTATGCACGAGTAGAACAGAAAGAAGTTGTGAGCGTTGATGTTCAAATTGCTTACCTCCTTTGTTATTTCTAGATTCGGTGGTATTGTGGGATGAAGCGGCCCGAACCAACCTTACTTGTCCTCGCACAAGAGACTGGTTCCACTGACTGGCATGCAACTTGTATTGCATAAAAGTGGCTAGCGGGTGTCTGTCTCTCCTACTTTAGTTGAATCTGATTTGAAAACGGCGGTCCTTGTAGAAGGTTATAAGCAACTTTTCTATCACCTTTGTGGCTTTGCGTAGGTAAGAACGGTTCTTATATGATGCCCATAGCTGCCACGTAAAATTTGCAAGAACAAAGTAGTGGACGTCTAACTTGTTTTTCCAGGGCATGTTGTGATGTGGTATGGCCAAAACGTGATGTGATATATGTTGATGTATAAGATGATCATGTTTTGTAATAGGTTCACGACTTGCATGTCGATGAGTACGGCAACCGGCAGGAGCCATAGGGTTGTCTTTAATTTATTGTTTGACATGCGTGTCAATCATTAAATGCCATGTAATTGCTTTACTTTATCGCTATGAGTTAGCAATAGTCGTAGAAGCAATAGTTGGCGGAGACAACCACATGACGACACGATGATGGAGATCATGGTGTCATGCCGGTGATGATGGAGATCGTGTCGGTGCTTTGGAGATGGAGATCAAAAGCATGAGATGATAATGGCCATGGCATGTCACACATATTGATTGCATGTGATGTTTATCTTTTATGCATCTTATTTTGCTTAGGACGACGGTAGCATTATAAGATGATCCCTTCACTTAATTTCAAGATAAAAGGTGTTCTCCCTAAGTATGCACTGTTGTGAAAGTTTGTCGTTTCAAAGCACCTCGTGATGATCGGGTGTGATAGACTCTTCGTTCGCATACAATGGGTGTAAGCCAGTTTTACACATGCAGAATACTTGGGTTAAACTTGACGAGCCTAGCATGTACAGACATGGCCTCGGAACACGCATGACCAAAAGGTTGAACATGAGTCATATAGTAGATGTCGAGGTTTTGACACGGCAGATGTCCTCGTGAAAGGACTTAGTGATGAGGCCATCGCACGAAGGTGGAAGCTTAGCAGGGTTGATCGGGAATGAGAAAACACGAGTTTACCCAGGTTCGGCCCCTCACAACAGAGGTAAAAGCCTATGTCCTGCTTGATTGTATTGCTTTGGATCTCGATTACAAGGGCGCGGATTCGCTAACCTAGCTCACAAGAGATTGCAACTTAGTGTTTCTGCCCTAGGCGCTCCCCTTTATATAACAGGTTGAGCCCTTGGTTTACATGAGAGTCCGGGTCGTAACCTTAACCCGTATCCTACTCTTATTCTAATTATCTTGCTCTCCAAGGTAATCTTCCTTGTCTTATCTTTCCTTCTTAAGCCGGCCCATACACTGAGCCGGCCCTTTCACCAAGCCTCCATCAAGCCGACCCGTTATGTATACTCAAGGTCCAGCAGCGAGATAACCCATTGAGCCTTATAGCTCTATGCCGGGTCATCCTCCTGCCGGGTCTCCAATGATGGGAAATATCCCCAACATTAGCCCTCAGTTTGACTTGGATTTATCAATGTTAAACTTTGTCCTGAAAAACAAAATAAATGGAATAATCTGCGAACAACTTTTATCTCCGAATCTGCTTGTTGAGTCGGCTCTTTTGGCATCCTTCGTCTTCAGGCACATTTTCCAGCTCAACCATTTTGCCGGGTCATTTACCATCCGTAGACTTGGTATTTTCTCACCGCCCTTCTTCATGATGTCACAATCCACTTCCGCAAAATCCGGGTGTGACATCATAATAAATCTTTGAATGGATTTGTATTGTCTTGTTAGGCGCGAAAATCGAGGCATCTTTCTAGCCAAAGTTACTGCGCCGCCTGGGGTTTCGCACCTGCCATTTCGGGTTTCACCTCGCCTATAAATGGACTGGCACCCCTCAGGGCTCACTTTTTACCCTTCTCTTCACACTTCTTCTTCTTCCTCTCGCCTCAAATGCGCTTTGCCACCTCGAACTCGTCGCTCCTCTAGGCCGGCGACCACAGCAGCGAGCATTCCATCACCGGAGGCCATCGGAAGCGCCGTAGGAGCACCATCGTCGTCGAACATCATCAACCCTAGCTTCCCAGATCTGTAAGCTCTGCATTCCTCTTTTCATCCCGTAGCACTTGCTAGTTCATCAGCGTTCTTCGAATAATGTAATAATAGATCTAGATTTCATACGAAGTTGCATCCGAAGAGCCCTTTAGCACTCCCGCTATTTAATTAATCATCATGTGAATCCTCTGCCTAGTCTTGATAAACTGTTGCTGGTTCATACCCAGCCACGATGAACTAGGTTATATTTCTTTTTTCCTTTCTTTTATCTTCATTTGTAGATCTGTACCGCTGCCGAATCTGTACAGAATCTGTTTGCAACATTTTGACTTAACCCTATTCATAGCTTGCATTTATTCCAAATATACCGGCTTAAACTGTTGTCGGCTTGTCATGTCATTTCTATAACGCTCGTATAAAACCCTGCTTGTCTTGATAATCATAGCCCGGATTTATTTACCGACTTGACATCTCCTCTTACTATCACTACAACCCGGGATTCTTCTGACTTTGCCGGCTCACACTTGTTCTTTTCCCTTTGTAGCTGAATCTTTGTTTATGTCACCATGGCTCCAAACAAGGCAGTCGACTGGATCAAATCCAACATGTCGGAACTGAGATTACAAAGTCTAGTAGAATCCCGGTTGCTACCAACCAAGGAGGAAATACACTAGCGTGCACCTGAGGAGGAGATACACCCACAGCCGGCTCAAAATGAGATCATCCTCTTTGCTGATCACCTAGAAAGAGGCTTCCGCCCTCCCGGCTCAAAATTCTTTCGAGACGTCCTTCACATATTCAACATCAGGCCGCAAGACCTCGGACCCAACTCCATTCTGAACTTATGCCAGTTCCAAGTATTTTGCGAGGTATATCTTCAGATTGAGCCGTCAGTTGGCATATTCCAAGAATTCTTTTATCTCAACCATCAAACAGAACACAAAAAGGGACCTCACGTTGAACTCGGCGGCGTGTCCATCCAAAGAAGGAAGACCTCAGCTTTTCCTGAGGTGAAACTGGCGAGTCACCCCAAAGGATGGGCAAAAACATGGTTTTATTGTCAAGACATTTCACCGGCTCAAGAACACCCATTGCCGGGTTATCAGATGGACCGGCTCAATGCTTCCACGGTCTTCCCCAGTTTCACTTCTCAAGAGGAAAGAGAAGCCCTACGACCCTTATATCCAAAAGTCAACGCCTTGATCGCTCATGGCCTGACTGGGGTCGACTTGACCCGGACCTAGATTAGCTGGCGAATCCAACCTCTGAGCTTGAGGACCAGACTCATGTGCATATACACCGGTGAGCCGGAAGATGCACTTCGATTCAGCCAGATCAATCTTTCCAACAAAGAGCTCCTCAAAGCTGCAAAGAAGCTCCTCGGCGAAACCAAGGATACAATCAATATTGTGGGATTAGCCCCATTCTATCAGGGCAACTTGGCACCTGAGGTAAACCGGCTTTCCACTCTTATGCATAACCATTTTTCCACTTTCCCTAAGGTACTGAATTTGTTTTATATTCAGGCAAACTCTGCCTGGTGGAGAACAGAACCTCGAGTCCCTACTCCTCCACAAGACGGCACTGCAGAAGAGCCAGAAGACGAAGAAGACAACGAGGTAGAACTTGACTCCCTTGGCCAGATTTTTAACCAACTTGCTGATGCCGACACTCTTCAGGAACATACGGAACACAGTCGAGCCGGCAAGCCAGAGGTAACCCTGATCTCTTCAGATTCCGACTCACCAATAATCATCCAAAAGAAATTCCGGGTTGCAATCCACAAAGTTCCATTTTCACATCCAGACACTCACTTGGATCCACAATTTCTTTTGAAGAAAGCATAGCACGCGGGCACTTCCAAACGGAAGACTCGAAGCAGCGCATGGGAACTAAGCGGCGGGTTACCAGATGAGCCGTCCGCTCGAAGGGCTCGTTCTAAAGTCCCTCATAGCCCTACTGCTTCTCTTCCGCAAGCCGGGCATTTCAAAGCACCCCTTGCGCGTGATGACTCGGCATACTTAACCTCTCCTTCATCTGATGAGTCTAGCGCAACTCAGGCACCGGCTTTCAACATCAACCATGGGTATAACACATTATTTACCTTCCCATCTTGTACTTCTGCTTTCCTTCACTGACTGAATAACTCTTTATTTTGTTCAGCGCAAAAGCTATTACGAAGAAAACTGTTGCCGGGTCATCCGACCCTATTCTTGGGACAGAGGGTCCGTCTCATGAAGCAGCTACAGACGACCCAGTCATTCCAGATGAGCCGACCATCCAGGACGAGCCGCCCCACCACGACTCTGTGATGAGCCCTGCTCGCGCATCTCCTCCCCTGGCTGATCACGAGAAGCCTACTGAGCCGAATCAAGAGAAGCCCACTATGGTAGTTACTGGTGAAAACCAGAACCCTCTACCAGAAGTGTCCACCGCTTTAGCAAAAATTCCCGCCAAGGCTGAATCTCCAATTAAAAATAAAGGGAAGGCGGCTCTTCATTACCACTCATTTGAAAACCAAGACATCAACTCACTCCATCAATCTGTCTTGACCCTGTCTGAGAGCCGGGATACTGAAACTGCAATGGTGACATCCCTCAAGCAAAAGTATGAGGTAATTTCTTCCACCTATCCTTGTATATATACATGCAGCCCCCAAGTGCCGGGTTATTATAACATAATGACTAGGGACTTATATGTATTTGTAAGACCTTTGATCAAAGTGTAGCCCCCAAGGGTCGGCTCATCATGATATGATGGGCCAGGTCTCTGAATGTATGGAGAGAAAATAAACTATGCATTAGCCCCCAAGTGCCATGTGGAATGCCTGCATCTTCATGGGACTTGTTTGATTTGAGAAAGCGCGGATAAATATAGCCCCCAAGTGCCGGGTCGACCAACATGGCGGCTCGGGACTATTATGTACATCCTGTAATCTTGGAAAAACTATCATGCAGGACATGCTAAACGATGCTGAGTCCAAGGCAGCCAATCTCCAGAAGGCCATGAAGAAGGAAAAGAAGTAGCGGGAGGAGGCAGAACGCTTATCTGCTAATTTCCGCAAGTCCTTGCTTAATGCAATAGATGCGCTGGAGAAGACCAAGGCAGCATTTGAAATAGGGAGAGCCGGCCTTCTGAAACGTGCTGAAGACGCCGAGTCTAAGCTTGAGCCGATAACTCAAGAACTGCACACCCTCAAGGACCACATTACCGCCATGTGCATAGCTATTTTTGGTAAGTCCCATCTCTCTCAGTGAGGAAAAACCCCGGGTGTTTGTATGTTTTTCTTACTGAGATTGCACCCTTGTTAACAGGTAGAAGAACAACGCAAGTTGTTACCCCACCACTTGTGAAGCTAAAGGCCGTGTATACCTTCCTGGAGCAGCTGTACATAGGCAGCTCACGCTGCATTATGGCAGTAAAGAACGTAAAGACACCGCCGCCGCACATTATGGATATGCTCAAAGAGTTGTCTGTGGTACCCAAATGGTTCCAAGAGTGGAAGAAGGCGGCTTGTCGTCATGGAGCTCTTGCTGCCCTTGCACGCGCCAAAGCCTACGTACCAGAATTAGACCCTACTCAAATAGTAGGTCGATACCCGGAGTACAATACTGATGACACGCCCTTTACCAGGAAAGACTTCCTGCGATGTGTAAAAGAAACCCGGGTTGCTGCAACAACCCTGACGGAGGAGGTAGATCTCACCAAGTATCAAGCCGGCTATTCTGAAGCCAATGAGCGTATTGAATCGCCCAATCCAGAACCTGTGAATCTAAATCGCCCTCGTAAGCACTCCTTCGCCCCAGATGTCGACCCTTCACCTGTGATGACGGAAGACTCGGTTTTTAAAGCATTGCGATCCATCCAATGGCTGCAGGACGGCCTCCAGACCGCAGAAACAGACGCGGCGGCGCATGCTAACCCGGCATCCAGTGGTGCCAATCGTGAGTCAGAAGGCTAGCTTGCCGGCTCACAGCCATGAAGCTCCATGATTAATGCGAAAAACACTTGGTCATATTTTTGGCCCTGATGCGGCTTGTAATAGCGTAGTAAAACTTTGCTTGATCTGCTACTTATGATGTCTTCATACATCTGACCAAGAACTTGTCTTGTCTGTTCTATGATATGACTGTGGCTGATCTTTGAAATTGGCATAGTCATGAAATGTCCTTAAAGCGCAGCTATGATTGCCAAAATGACCCGCCAAAACACATATGTGTAAGAAATCCCAAACGTGCTGCAATATACTGCAACATAGTTAAGAGAGATATTGAAAGGCCGGGTTATGCATGCAACCAGGCAAAATTTGATGAAAATCTACAATAACTATAATCATATACAAGCATAAAGAAAAATTATCGTAAAAGACATAATAATCCAGTTTTCGAGGCACGACATGGAGACCGGCTTTCGAGGCTCGAGTCTGATTCGCTTTCATGAAGCAAGCTTTTTGGCCTCTTTTGGTTTATCCTATCTCTCTGAAAGCCGGCTCTCACGTGACCAACTAGTGTTTTAACTCTGACGAGTTCAGGGTCACCTCTGTGATTGACTCGACAGGCATACACCGGGTCACCTTTTCGGAGTAGCATCTTGCTAACAGGCAGGTTTAACCAAGAAAGTTTTGACTTTTTGCCGGGTTAAAAGGGATGTTAAAGCTAAACTCGATGAGTTGGAAGCCCCCAAGTAACCAATGATCAAAGAATAAAGACTCAACACACAATTTGAGGTGAAACGACAATCTCTCTTATACAGAGACGCCGGCTTTATTTCATTGATCATAATATGTATATACATGATGAATGTATGTACAAAAGATACTACCCAGTCCGTGACTTAGGTATAATATGGTTGGAGATGTGCAATGTTCCAGGGCCGGCTGCCCTCCTCTTTAGAGGTACGTGACTGATTTGCTTCACGTATGTCAACAAGGTAGTATGACCCGTTGTTGAGATTCTTGCTGACGACGAAGGGTCCTTCCCATGGAGGCGAAAGCTTATGCATGCATGTCTGATCTTGTATCAAACGGAGCACTAAGTCGCCTTCCTGAAAGGTACGGCTGTGAACTCTACGTCTGTGATAGCGACGTAGGTCTTGTTGATAGATTGCAGATCTGGATGCAGCAAGTTCACGCTCCTCTTCCAGAGCATCAAGAGCGTTTTGACGAGCCTGCTCATTATCAGCTTCCACATATGCTGTAACCCAGGGGGAGTCATGACGAACATCACTTGGAATGATAGCCTCTGCACCATAGACCAGGAAAAACGGCGTGTAGCCTGTTGACCTGTTGGGAGTGGTCCGTATGCTCCAAAGTACTGCAGGTGACTCCTCTTCCCAGCAACCAGGCATGCGTTTCAAAGGTACCATGAGCCGGGATTTGATACCACGCGGCAACTCCTGATTAGCGCGTTCTGCCTGTCCATTGGATTGAGGATGCACGACATATGCTAAGTCCAGCCGGATGTGCTCCTGTTGACAGAACTGCTTCATGACTCCTTTAGAAAGATTAGTGACATTGTCTGTAATAATGCTGTGTGGATAGCCGAAACGATAAATCAGTTTTTTGAGGAATTTAACTGTTGTAGCAGCATCACAATGACTGACTGGCTCTGCTTCAACCCACTTGGTGAACTTGTCAACAACCACCAATAAATGAGTATGTTTATTCTTGGATCTCTTGAAAGGCCCAACCATGTCAAGCCCCCAGACTGCAAAAGGCCAGGTTATTGGAATCATTCTCAACTCTTGAGCCGGCACATGAGCTTGACGAGCAAACTTTTAACAACCATTACACTTGCGGACAAGATCCTCTGCATTTGCATGAGCTATGAGCCAGTAAAAACCATGCCGAAAAGCTTTCACGACCAATGATCTTGAGCCGGCATGATGCCCACAATCTCCAGAGTGGATTTCGTTGAGAATTGCACGACCCTCCTCAGGAGAAACACAACGCTGGAAAACGCCTGTGACGCTTCATCTATGCAACTCACCATTGACTATGGTCATATACTTGGACCGCCTGATAATCTGCCGAGCGACGAGTTCCTCTGATGGGAGCTCGCCCCGGCTTAAATAAGCCAGGTAAGGTACTGTCCAATCTGGTATAGCATGAACAGCGGCCACCAATGCCGCATCCGGATCAGGAATAGCAAGGTCCTCCTTTGTCGGTAACTTGACTGACGGGTTGTGCAGAACATCAAGGAAAACATTGAGTGGAACAGGCTTGCGCTGAGACCCCAAGCGAGACAGTGCATCCGCTGCCTCGTTAAGCCAGCGATCAATATGATCAACCTGATATCCCTTGAAGTGCCCAGCAATGTTTGTGACTGCGCGTCGATAAGCCGCCATGAGGGGATCCTTGGAATCCCAGGTTCCAGAAACTTGCTGCGCCACCAAATATGAGTCGCCCAAGCATCTGACTCGGCTTAAGTTCATTTCCTTTGCCATACGGAGCACATGAAGCAAGGCCTCATATTCAGCTGCATTGTTAGTACAAGGAAACATAAGCCGTAAAACATAACAAAACTTGTCACCTCGTGGGGAAGTTATCACAACTCCAGCCCCCGAGCCTTCCAATTGCCTAGAACCGTCAAAGTGAATAGACCAATAAGTGGTATCCGGCTTTTCCTCCGGAGCCTGTAATTCAGTCCAGTCATTGATGAAATCCACCAAAGCTTGAGATTTGATAGCAGTTCGTGGCATATATTTCAGATGATGTGGCCCAAGCTCAATCGCCCACTTGGCAACCCGGCCAGTTGCTTCCCTGTTCTGAATGATGTCTCCAAGGGGTGCTGAACTGACCACAGTAATTGGGTTCTCATGGAAATAGTGCTTCAACTTCCTGCTTGCCATGAATACACCGTAGACCAGCTTCTGCCAATGCGGATACCGCTGCTTGGACTCTGTTAGAACTTCACTGATATAATACACTGGGCGCTGAACTAGGTATTCCTTGCCTGCTTCCTTGCGCTCCACAACAACTACAACACTAACGGCCTTGCTGTTAGCTGCAATGTATAACAGCATTGGCTCCTTCTCCTGAGGAGCAGCAAGAATGGGCGGCTCTGGCAACTGCTTCTTGAGAGATTCAAAAGCCTGATCTGCAGTATCGCTCCAAACAAAATCATCTGACTTCCGGAGCATCTGGTAAAATGGAATCCCCTTCTCCCCAAGCCGGCTTATGAACCGGCTCAACGCCGCAACCCGTCCGGCCAGCTTCTGGACGGCATTGAGATTTGCCGGCTTGGCCAGGGTCATGATTGCCTTGATCTTTTCTGGGTTGGCTTCAATTCCGCGCTCAGAAACGAGGAACCCCAGTAATTTTCCTGCAGGAACACTGTAGACACACTTCTCCGGGTTGAGCTTCATCTGGTAAACTCGAAGGTTATCAAACGTCTCCTTGAGATCATCCAACAAGGTTTCTTTTTTCCGAGATTTCACCATGATGTCATCAACATAAGCATGAACATTACGCCCAATCTGCTTGTCGAAACAATTTTGGACACAGCACTGATAAGTCGCCTGTGCGCACTTCAGACCAAACGGCATGGACGTATTGCAGAAAGCTCCAAAAGGTGTAATGAAAGCTATCTTTTCCTGGTCCTCCTGCTTCATCTTGATCCAATGATAACCAGAATAAGCATCCAGAAAACATAAAGACTCACAACCCGCCGTGGCATCAATGATCTGGTCAATACGGGGCAGAGCGAAAGGATCACTAGGACAAGCTTTATTCAGGTCCGTGTAATCAACACACATTTGCCAAGTCCCGTTTTTCTTCAGAACAAGAACCGGGTTAGCCAACCATTCTGGATAAAAAAACCTCAACAATAAACCCGGCAGCTAGGAGCCGAGCCACTTCTTCGCCAATAGCTTTCCGGCTTTCCTCATTAAAACGACGGAGATACTGGCAAATAGGCTTGAATTTAGGATCCACGTTAAGGGAGTGTTCAGCGAGTTCTCTCGGTACACCTGTCATGTCGGAAGGTTTCCATGCACAAATGTCCCGATTCTCATGGATGAACCCGATGAGCGCGCTTTCCTATTTTGGATCCATATTCGCCCTGACGGTAAACTGCTCAGAAGAATTACTAGGGGTGAAATCCACTTGCTTGGTGTCTCTAGCCGACTTGAACTTGAGCAAAGAGTCAGACTCGGTCGTTGGCTTCTTCAGAGAGGTTCTGTCAGCCGGGTCAACATTGTCCTTGTAGTACTTCAGCTCTTCGGCTGCACAAGCCGACTCAGCATAAGCTGCATCTCCTTCCTCGCACTCCAGCGTAACTCACCGGTTGCCCTCAATAGTAATGGTGCCCTTTGGACCCGGCATTTTTAATTTCAGATAAACATAGCACGGCCACGCCATGAACCACGTGTAAGCCGGCCTTCCAAAGAGGGCATGATAGGGGCTTTTAAGCTTCACCACTTCAAAAGACAAGAACTCCGAGCGGTAATTGAATTCGTCGCCGAAGGCCACCTCCAGAGAAATCCTGCCAATGGGATAAGCCGACTTGCTAGGAACGATGCCATGAAAAACTATAGTTGAAGGGGTGAGCTGTTTCTCGGACAAGTTCATCCGTCTGAAAGTATCATAGTAAAGGATATTGATGCTGTTGCCGCCATCCATGAGCACTTTTGTTAATGTGTAACCGCCGACTTGTGGTGCTACTGCCAGGGCCAGATGGCCGGGGTGGTCGATAAACTCTAGGTGATCCGCCCGACTCCAGGTGACCGGCTGCTCCGACTAGTTCAGGTAATACGAGACTGCATGCTCAACCAAGTGGGTGACTCTCCGTTGAACCTTCCGATCACGCTTGCAGGTACTGGTGGTAAAAACATGATACTGTCCACTATTCAACTGCTTCGGATTGCTCTGGAACTGTCGGGCCCATGGAACCCGGGGTATCCAGGCCCGTCTGCCTTTGGCCCAGGGCGCAACGCCTGGCGTGGGCCCAGCAGGCCGTCATCACCAAGCACCTCACCAAGACCCCTCATGAGGTCCTGGCCTACTGAGGACCCCTCCTCAGGGAGCGGCAAGCAAAGCTCAGCATCACCACCAACGGCCTCGCGAGGTCCTCTCGCGAGGCGACCTCCTGAGGTGGCCTCCCGAGGCCCCTTCCCGAAGGCGAACGAGACAAAGGCCATTCGGCACAGCCGCGCGGTCTGGGGCCCATCACGTGGGTGACGCGCGCGGCGACTAGCGACGACAGAGGCCGCGCCAGCAGGCGCGGATGAAGGTGGTTTCTTCTTTTGTGTTAAGGGAGCAGGGTCAGCTATCTACTCCCCAAAGCAACCCCAAAGGTTGCCCGATCGGCGAAGGAAGACCAAGACGGCGGGCGCGCAGGACGGAGGTCACCACCGAGCCCACCGGCGCGTCATGGATCACGCTTTGGCAGGCGAAGACCGCCTTTAGTCAGGATAGCCTGAGCGCCTGTCCCCTTTCAAAACCCGCCAAGTGTGGCAACCCTTCCCGCGTAAGTTTCAAGGGGGAAGAGGACCAAGGCGGGTATAAGGGGGCAGAGCTGCCTTTGTAGAGAAGACCCGATCGGCTCCCACTCTCATCATCCCAAACCTTGTACTCTCTCTCACCAGAGCAATACCAACCAAGCAGGGGTAGGGTCTTACACCGCAAGGTGGCCCGAACGTGGGTAAACCGCTGAGTCCACGGTCCGTTCCCCGCTAGCGCGCTCTCGCCGTAGCCTCGCCGTCGCTTAGCCGTGGTAGGAGACGAAGTGGTTGAACGAGCTCACCCCAGTGTTCGAACCTTTGGGTCCCCGGGGCCCGACTTCCGACATTTGGCGCGCCAGGTAGGGGTGCGCTACTGTTCTTCTGCTCCGCCCTCCGCTCCACCAACCCCATCGCCGACGCACGTCGCGAGCGCGCCGAGCGCAGGGCTGGTCGTGTGGCTCAGACGGAGCCGGTGGCCCGCGGCAACCGCCGCCGCCCCGACACCGAGGCTGCCGCTGCCACAGACCCCGCTGCCCGCGAGCGGCAAGACTCCTCTATGCACCCCTCCGTGCAGGCGAATGGCCACACCGCCACGGCCTCCTCCCTCGCCCACCATTGGCCGCCGAACCCGCAGGCCACGCTGCTCATGGCACGCGAGCTGCTTCGTTACCGTCCGGCTGACGCCGGCTACGACGCCTGGCTTGGTCGCATCGCCGAGCTCGTCAACGCTGCCGGGGACGCCCCGGCGCCTTCCCGCTCGCTCCGCCCTCCGCCGTCCCGCGCTGGGGACCTGGCGCACGGCGCTCCCCCGCCGCCTCCTCTACACGACGAGCAAGGCGGGCCCCAGCGCAACGCGCGGGCTCGTCACCCGTCCCACGGTGCCTCCTCACCGATCCGAGACGAGGTCAGCTGCCTGCTCCACGACCGCGGCGACACCCCCACCTACTGCCGGAGGGAGGTCAGCTCGGCCTCGGCATCAGCCCGGGCCTTCAGCGCGGTCTCCCGACACCTCTCGGCTTCGGCCAGCATCTCCTTGAGGCCCGCGATCTCGTGCTGGAACTCCTCGTGCTTGGCCTTGAAGCGGTCCTCTTGCCGCTTCAGCTTCTTGCTGTTCTCATGGGCAAACGCTTCGCGGCTCAGCGCGACCCTCCTATCGGCGTCCTCCTAGATCTTCTCCGCCTTCGCCGCCAGATTGGCGTTGGCCTTGTCTAGGCGTTCAGCGTAGGAGCCTTGGGCAGCGGACACCTCTCGCTCCAACGTCTCTAGTCGCTCGCGCTCCAAGTCCTGCGCGGATGCCGACCGCGCGAGCTCCCGCTCACGGATGCCAAGGTCCGCCTCGCGGGCCGCCAGCCCTTCTTCAAGGGCGGAGATGGCATCTCTCCATGCCTGGAGTTGTCGCTCCAGCAAGGCGTTCTAGTCCTGGAGCTCCTTCCTACGGGCCTCCGCCGCCTCGCTCCGCCTGTCGGCCTCATCGGCCTCCCTGACAGCGTTCTCGAAGATTTCCTTCGTGTCCTGGGCGGCCTTCTCGCGCTTCTCCCGAGCGGCGTTGTCTCGACGGCGGCCCAGTTTGATGGCCACATCAAGCTGGCGCCACCTCTCCGCGAGGCTCTGGCGCTCCTCGATGATGCGTGCCTCCTCCACCCTGAGGTTTATTTCTAGCTGGTCAAGGGCGGCCCTGGCGACTTGCAGGGCCCCGCGCTTAAGCACGGCGCTGCTGCTCACGAGCTGCAGGGCCCAACCGGTGTACGCCCCAGCGCCGTCCTCTCGCGAGGGCCCGGCGCTGCCGGTCAGGAGCGGAGACCTCATGGGGGGCCCCTCTTTGTTCCGACGTGGCGACGCACCCCGCGGGCTCGGCGACCCCCCGAAAGGGGCCCCACGCGCGGGCAAGTCCGGCCGGCCCCCTGCGACGCCACTGCCACCGGTGGTGCGGGGTGAGGAAGCCGGCGTCTCCGCCTGCATCACCGCAACGTCCGCCCAAGCAGTGGGCGCCCCAGGAGCTGCGGAGCCGCCCCCTGGCGATGCCTCCTGAGGCTCACTGGCTTGGGTCCCCCGAGCCGCGTCCTCCTGCGGCTCAGAAGGGGCTGCCTACCCCCTAGCCCTCGCGAGGCCAACCTCGGCGGCGAAGCTGCTGATGCTCTCTTCACGCCCCCCAGCCCTAGCAGTCGGCGATATAGCCCCCGCCAGGCCGGGAGACCTCTCCTCCTTCTTCCTCTTCTTGCTCGAGGAGGTCCTGCAAAAGCGAAAGAGGAACGAGGGCTCAGGTACGCGAAACGCGCCGAGCGTAGGAGAAAGGAAGTCGAACACTTACTGGTCCCTGGCAAATCATCTCCTCTTCTTCAGCGGCCACGGAAGAGCGTCGCCGCCGCCGTCTCCGCGGGGCCCTCTCTCGCGACCGGCCCCCTTCGCGGGAGGACCACGGGATCCGCCCTCGCCGCCGCCCCCGGAGCCCTGCAGCTTCGCGGCTGCCGCACGGGGGCTTTCCGCGCCCTCCGCCTGGTCGGGCACGGCGGGCGGGGCCTCAGGCGGGGTAGTGTCATCATCGTCTCCAAGCTCGCGGATGAGTTGGTGGCGGGTCCGCCAAACCGGGCCACCTCCGCCCTCCGCAGAGCCCGTCGAGGCCCCAGCGTCGCCGCGGTCGCCTGAGCCAGGGACCACCAGGAAGGGGTTGTCCCGGGGCCCTTCGAGGCCCTCTGGAAGCGGCCCCCACTGGTCGAAATGCGGCATTGAGCCAGCCAGCACCTCCTTGTTCTTGTAGCAATACAAAGGAAGCCCATCCACGGGTGGCTCGCTCGCCTCTTCGCCGGTCAGGGTGTGGAGCACCCCGTTTAGCACCTCCGGCAGCAAGCTGTCCGTGCTCAACCGCATCGGATCCTCCGGGCCAGTGAAGGCCGGGCGGGAGTGTCGCTGGAGGGGAGCTATGCGGCGCCGGAGGAACTCCCTCATGACCGTGACCGCCGTTATCTTCGCGGCCCTTAGCTCGGCCAGCCTCCTCCAAACCCGCGCCAGCCTCGGGTCGGCGAGCCTTTCATGCCCCCACCCGGAGCTTCTCGCCGCCGGGGATGCCGGCAGCTGCAGCAGGGGGCTGAACTGGGCCGCGTCCACATACACCCATTGCCGCCTGAAGCCCTCGACCTCCTTGGTAAGCCTCATATCAATACCGTCGCCTGCCGTCTCGTCTACGGTGTGGAACGAGACGCACCCGGAACACTGGTTCGCCGCGGTCAGCCGCAGGCTGAAAAAATGGCGGAAGAGTGCCACTGAGGGCGCCACGCCCAGGAAGGCCTCGCACAGAAAGGCGAAGGTGGAAAGGAGGAGGACGGAGTTCGGCTCGAGGTGCAACGCATGAACCTGGTAATGGGAAAGGGCGGCGTTGAAGAAATCAGAGAATGGAGGTAGCAAGCCCGCAAAGAGCGCGGGAAGGAAGAGGACAGCAAAAGTGGCATCGAGATCGGCCATCGAGTCCGCCGCCTCTTCCTCCCTGCCGAGGGGCGACATGGTGGTGCAGCAAGGGTGAATGGCGGCGGAGCTTTGGAACAGGTAGACGGAGCCGCACGTGGGAGGAAGGCGCAGGGAGACGAAACATGCGAAGGAAGGCAATGATGGCTTCGCGTCGCCCGCGGCAGGTTTTATGTCAGCGCGGGCAGTTACCGAGGTGTCGTGGGGAAGTGGGGGTGCCCCTCGTCACATTGTGTGCAACGCGTCGCGCCTGGCCCCAGGCGGTTAGGGCCCGCGCCGTTTCGCCGCCCCCCCCCCCAGTAGGCGGGAACATGCCCGCCGCGGGCCCGGGGGCTACTGTCGGGCCCATGGAACCCGGGGTATCCAGGCCCGTCTGCCTTTGGCCCAGGGCCCAACGCTTGGCATGGGCCCAGCAGGCCGTCATCACCAAGCACCTCACCAAGACCCCTCATGAGGTCCTGGCCTCCTGAGGACCCCTCCTCAGGGAGCGGCAAGCAAAGCTCAGCATCACCACCAACAGCCTCGCGAGGCGACCTCCTGAGGTGGCCTCCCGAGGCCCCTTCCCGAAGGCGCACGAGACGAAGGCCATTCGGCACAGCCGCGCGGTCTGGGGCCCATCACATGGGTGACGCGCGTGGCGACGAGCGACGACAGAGGCCGCGCCAACAGGCGCGAACGAAGGTGGTTTCCTCTTTTGTGTTAAGGGAGCAGGGCCAGCTATCTACTCCCCAAAGCAACCCCAAAGGTTGCCCGATCGGTGAAGGAAGACCAAGATGGCAGGCGCGCAGGACAGAGGTCACCACCGAGCCCACCGGCGCGTCATGGATCACGCTTTGGCAGGCGAAGACCGCCTTTAGTCAGGATAGCCTGAGCGCCTGTCCCCTTTCAAAACCCGCCAAGTGTGGCAACCCTTCCCGCCTAAGTTTCAAGGGGGAAGAGGACCAAGGCGGGTATAAGGGGGGCAGGGCTGCCTTTGTAGAGAAGACCCGATCGGCTCCCACTCTCATCATCCCAAACCTTGTACTCTCTCTCACCAGAGCAATACCAACCAAGCAGGAGTAGGGTCTTACACCGCAAGGTGGCCCGAACCTGGGTAAACCGTTGAGTCCACGGTCCGTTCCCCGCTAGTGCGCTATCGCCGTAGCCTCGCCGTCGCTTAGCCATGGTAGGAGACGAAGTGGTAGAACGAGCTCACCCCAGAGTTCGAACCTTTGGGTCCCCGGAGCCCGACTTCTGACAGGAACCCAGACTGGCCAACTTGATTCTGATTTCCCTGGGAGTTGCGCTGGTTATTGCCTACCGCATTGCCAGCCCCCTGAAACACGGCATTTTGACTGTGGTTCCCCTAGAACCGAGGGCCTGCGAAGTGCCCTTGTGAGCCGGCTCCCTGAAAGCCGGCTCCCTGGTTGCCGGGTCCAGGGTTGCCAGGGTGTCCTCCGTTGCCGCCCCCATTGTGATGATTCTGGAATGTCCTCTTGGAGAACTCTTGCATAATGTAACAGTTTTCCCATGAATGGGTGGACGGCTTACCATCAAAACTGCGTTTAGGACACGGACCCTTGAGAGCCTCCTCAAAGCTTCGAGGGCAATTACCGGAAAAAATGCTTCCTGGAACTATTGTTCTGGCGCTGATTTTTTCCACCAATATTGGTATTTGCTACTAGATCAGAGCCGCCTTCATAATTCTTATGCTTGTTACTATTATTGGCCTGCCCATTGCCATTGTTCTGTTGGTGATCCTTGCCACCGTTTTTCTTGCCCTTGCCAGACTTGTCATCATCAGACGTAGGATCCTTTGTGCTATCTGACTCAGCATACCGGGTTAAAACATCCATGAGATCGCCCATGTCCTGGACTTTCCACTTGAGCCGCCCTAGCTTCTGGACCAGGGGCTGGAATTTGCAATTCGCTCCAGAACAAGTACTGCCTGCTGGGCTGTTATACTATCTGAAGAGTGATTGACCTCCGCAACCCGGCGAGACCAATGATGTGACGACTCATCCTCATGCTGAACACGATGCTCAAGATCAACAATTGTGGTTGGACGTTTGCAAGTACCTTGGAAATTCTTGATGAAGCATTCCTTCAACTCCTGCCAGGTGTTAATGGAATTTACGAGCAAGTTTTTCAACCAAGTACGTGCTGGACCTTCCAACATGAGAGGAAGATAACGTGCGCAGACTGCTTCACTAGCCTCCATCAGATCCATGGCTAATTCATAGCTCTCTATCCACTCAGCCGGCTCGAGATCACCTGTGTAATTGGGCACCTTGCGAGGACCCTTGAAATCTGGTGGCATTCGCGCATCTCGCAACGCCGGGACTAAACAGGGAGTCCCAACTATCCGACTCGACAGACCACCTGCACGGGCGGCTGTCGGGGTTGCGGTGGGAGGGTTTTGCACCGTGGGTTGATTGTACACTGCGCGTGCGTTTTCCTCTTCCAACGCTCGTACAGCCCGAGCGGTGTCAACAATCTCTTGGGCATTAGGGATCCTGGGCTGTTGCTGATTCATGAGTGGTTGTGTGCCCCTCCTGTGTTGTGCACTACTGGAAATTGCCGGCGACTCAGGACGTTGGCTCCTAGTGCGACTCTGGTTAGGAGTTGAGTGAAGCCGGTGCTGGCTATGAGAATAGTTTGCCTGGTGCGTCACTGCTGTTTTGAGCATCTCAATGGCATTCCTAGCCTCAACCTGAGCCGGACCATCTCCTTCAATCGGGATTGCTGCCAAGTTATGTGTTGCCGCTAATACATTGTCCACCGGGTTGGAATAGTGTCCAATTGGGATCTGGAATCGGCGAGGCGGCAACTGCTGTTGTGGAACCGGCGTCTAATGCTGAGCCGTCTCCCTCCGCTGAGCCGGCTGCCGCGGCGGTGGCCCTCCTGGGGACATAATACCAGCCCCCGGGTTTACCAGAGCCTGTGGATCATTTGGTGTAGTAAACAGCTGAGTTGGCTCAATCTGGGCCGAAAGCCGGCTTTAATGTCGCCTCCGCTGGACGAATTCGGACTCAGCCTGCCGACGGCTTAGATAGAGGGCTTCCTCTTCCAAGAGCTTTGTCTCCTCAACAAGTCGGGCCTGTGTTTCCGTCATGCGGGTATTTTCTGCATTGACATCCTCTTGGATCTTGACCAACTGCTCGCGACACTTCATGATTTCTGCGTTGCGCGCGGCCACATTTTCTGCAGTCACCGACTCTGCCAATAGAGTCGCCAGAGTGTTCATCATCTCCGCAAGCGCCTGTGCCCCGGTCCTTTGTGAGCCGGCAGCGGCTGTGCCGGCTCCGCCTGAGCTGGATCATGTCTGCCTGCCATGTAAACCGCGGCAAATCGAGACGGCTCGAGGGCTTCAGGAAAAACTTCATCAGTACATGCACCGAGCCTTCCATCATACAGCAGACGGATCGACTCAGTTTCCCCCATCGATGACTCGCCATCAGATTGCACGAGCGTCTCATCTCCAGATAGTGAATTTTCTGATAAAGCCACCCCCTGGGTGAAACCCACGAAGGCGTGCGTCCGGCCGGCTCTGGGCGGGCCGGGTCTTGCTTTGCGGGGACTAGCGCGGCGGGCCGACTCGGCGTCGGGAACATCCAACCCAGTGGCTGACTCACAGACGACGCCGATGAAGACATGGAACTTGCCGAAGGGGACCCGGTACCCATACTCGATTGAGTCAGCCTTGGAGCCCCAGCTCGAGTCGTCGATGTAGAGCTTTCCGCGGCGGCTCTTCATCATCTGACCGATCGCGTACTTCCTGAACCCTGGGAGAGCTCCCGCCAAGAACTCAACTCCACCATGCGTAGGCCCCACGGTGGGCGCCAACTGTCGAGGTTTTGACACGGCAGATGTCCTCGTGAAAGGACTTAGTGATGAGGCCATCGCAAGAAGGTGGAAGCTTAGCGGGGTTGATCGGGAACGAGAAAACATGAGTTTACCCAAGTTCAGCCCCTCACGACGAAGGTAAAAGCCTACGTCCTGCTTGATTGTATTGCTTTGGATCTTGATTACAAGGGCGCTGATTCGCTAACCTAGCTCATGAGAGATTGCAACTTAGTCTTTCTGCCCTAGGCGCTCCCCTTTATATAACAGGTTGAGCCCTAGGTTTACATGAGATTCCGGGTCGTAACCTTAACCCGTATCCTACTCTTATTCTAATTATCTTGCTCTCCAAGGTAATCTTCCTTGTCTTATCTTTCCTTCTTAAGCCGGCCCGTACACTGAGCCGGCCCTTTCACCAGGCCTCCATCAAGCCGACCCGTTATGTATCTTCAAGGCCCAGCAGCGAGATAACCCATTGAGCCTTATAGCTCTATGCCGGGTCATCCTCCTGCCGGGTCTCCAATGCTGGGAAATATCCCCAACAGTAGATATGATCAACATGGAGATGTTCACCATTGATAACTACCCCATCTGATGTGATGATAGGACATGGGTTAGTTGATTTGGATCATGTAACACTTAGACAACTTAAGGGATGTTGATTTAAGTGGGAGTTCATTAGTAATTTGATTAACTAAACCAATTATCATGAACATGGTCTAAATGTCTTTGCAAATTTATGTTGTAGATCAATGGCTCACGCTGTAGCTCCCCTGAATTTTAATGTGTTCCTAGAGAAAGCTAAGTTGAAAGATGATGGAAGCAACTATGCGGACTGGGTCCGTAATCTGAGGATTATCCTCACCGATGTACAGAAGGCTTATGTCCTTGATGCACCACTAGGTGTGCCACCCACTCTCGCCAATCTAGACGCTATGAACGTCTGGCAGGCAAGAAATGATGACTACTCAATAGTTCAATGCGCCATGCTTTACGGCTTAGAACCGGGGCTCCAAAGACGTTTTGAGCACCACGGAGCATATGAGATGTTCCAGGAGCTAAAACTGGTATTTCAGGCTCATGCCCGGGTCGAGGGGTATGACGTCTCCGACAAGTTCTTTAGGTGTAAGATGGAGGAGAACAGCTCCATTCACGAGCACGTACTCAAAATGTCTGGGTACTTCAACCGCTTGAACCAGTTGGGAGTTAATTTTCCGTATGAAGTAGCGATTGACAGAGTTCTTCAGTCACAGCCACCAAGCTACAAGAGCTTCATGATGAACTATAATATGCAAGGGATGGAGAAGTCGACCCCTGAGCTTTTCGCGATGCTTAAGGCCGCGGAAGTAGAAATCAAGAAAGAGCATCAAGTGTTGATGGTCAAAAAGACCACTAGTTTCAAGAAAGGCAAGGAAAAGAAGGGAAACTTCAAGAAGAATGGCAGGCCAGTTGCCGCTCTAGTGAAGAAACCCAAGGCTAGACCCAAACCTGAGACTGAGTGCTTCTATTACAAGGGGAATGGCCACTGGAAGCGGAACTGCCCCAAGTACTTGACAGATAAGAAGGGTGGCAACGTCAACAAAGGTATATTTGATATACATGTTATTGATGTGTACCTTACTAGTGCTCGTAGTAGCGCCTAGGTATTTGATACGGGTTCGGTTGCTAATATTTGTAACTCGAAACAGGAGCTGCGGAATAAACGGAGACTAGCTAAGGACGAGGTGACGATGTGTATTGGAAATGGTTCCAAGGTTGATGTGATCTGTCGGCACGCTCCCTCTATGTCTACCTTCGGGATTAGTTTTAAACCTGAATAATTGTTATTTGGTGCCTGCGTTAAGCATGAACATTATATCTAGATCTTGTTTATTGCGAGACGGTTGTTCATTTAAGTCAGAGAATAATGGTTGTTCTATTTATATGAATAATATCTTTTATGGTCATGCACCCTTGGTGAATGGTTTATTCTTGTTGAATCTTGATCGTAGTCATACACATGTTCATAATATTGATGCCAAAAGATGCACAGTTAATGATGATAGTACCACATACTTGTGGCACTGCCGCTTAGGTCATATTGGTGTAAAGCGCATGAAGAAACTCCATGTTGATGGACTTTTGGAATCACTTGATTATGAATCATTTGAAACATGTGAACCATGCCTCATGGGAAAGATGACTAAAACCCCATTTTCCGGAACAATGGAGCGGGCAAGTGACTTATTGGAAATAATACATACCGATGTATGCGGTCCGATGAGTGTTGAAGCACGTGGTGGATATCGTTATTTTATTACCTTCACGAATGATTTGAGTAGATATGGGTATATTTACTTAATGAAACACAAGTCTAAAACATTTGAAAAGTTCAAGGAGTTTCAGAGTGAAGTAGAGAATCATCGTAGCAAGAAAATAAAATTTCTATGATCTGATCGTGGAGGTGAATATTTGAGTCACGAGTTTGGCATGCATTTAAGACAATGTGGAATTGTTTCACAACTCACGTCACCTAGAACACCACAGCATAATGGTGTGTCCGAACGCCGTAATCATACTCTATTGGATATGGTGCGTTCTATGATGTCTCTTACCGATTTTCCACTATCGTTTTGGGGTTATGCATTAGAAACAGCCGCATTCACTTTAAATAGGGCACCGTCTAAATCCATTGAGACGACAATGAATTATGGTTTGGCAAGAAACCTAAGCTATCGTTTCTTAAAGTTTGGGGATGCGACGCTTATGTCAAGAGGCTTCAGCCTGATAAGCTCGAACCCAAAGCGGAGAAGTGCGTCTTCATAGGATACCCAATAGAGACCATTGGGTATACCTTCTATTACAGATCCGAGGGCAAGATATTTGTTGCCAAGAATGGGTTCTTTCTAGAGGAGTTTCTCTTGAAAGGAGTGGGAGGAAAGTAGAACTTGATGAGGTAATTATACCTTCTCTCGAATTGGAAGGTAGCACATCACAGAAAGAAGTTCCCGTGATGTCTACACCAGCCGGAGAGGAAGCTAATGATGATGATCATGAAACTTCGGATCAAGTTACTACTGAACTTCGTAGGTCAACCAGGGTACGCTCCTCACCAGAGTGGTACGGTAATCCTGTCTTAGAAGTCATATTGTTGGACAACGGTGAACCTACGAACTATGAAGAAGAAATGATGAGCCCGGATTTCGACAAATGGCTTGAGGCCATGAAATCCGAGATAGGATCCATGTATGAGAACCAAGTATGGACTTTGGTAGACTTGCCCGATGACAGGCAGGCCATTGAGAACAAATGGATCTTTAAGAAAAAGACAGACGCTCATGGTAATGTCACCGTCTATAAAGCTTGACTTGTCGCAAAGGGTTTTCGACAAGTTCAAGGGGTTGACTACGATGAGACTTTCTCACCCATAGCGATGCTGAAGTCTGTTAGGATTATGTTAGCAATTGCTACATTTTTCGATTATGAAATATGGCAGATGGATGTAAAAACCGCGTTCCTTAATGGTTTTCTTAAGGAAGAGTTGTATATGATGCAGCCCGAAGGTTTTGTCGATCCTAAGGAGGCTAATAAGGTATGCAAGCTCCAACGATCCATCTATGGACTGGTGCAAGCATCTCAAAGTTGGAATATACGCTTTGATGAGGTGATCAAAGCTTTTGGTTTTATACAAACTTATGGAGAAGCTTGTATTTACAAGAAAGTGAGTGGGAGCTCTGTAGCATTTCTAATACTGTATGTGGATGACATATTATTGATTGGAAATGATATAGAATTTCTGGAAAGCATAAAAGGTTATTTGAACAAGAGTTTTTCAATGAAAGACCTGGGTGAAGCTGCTTACATATTGGGCATTAAGATCTATAGAGATAGATCAAGACGCCTGATAGGACTTTCACAAAGCACATACCTTGACAAGATTTTGAAGAAGTTCAAAATGGACCAGTCAAAGAAGGGGTTCTTGCTTGTGTTGCAAGGTGTGAAGTTGAGTAAGACTCAAAGACCGACCACGGCAGAAGAAAGAGAAATGATGAAAGTCGTCCCCTATGCCTCAGCCATAGGCTCTATAATGTATGCCATGATGTGTACCAGACCTGATGTGTGCTTTGCCATAAGTCTGGCAGGGAGGTACCAGAGTGATCCATGAGTAGATCACTGGACAGCGGTCAAAAATATCCTTAAGTACCTAAAGAGGACTAAGGAAATGTTTCTCGTTTATGGAGGGATAAAGAGCTCATCATAAAGGGTTACATCGATGCTAGCTTTGACACTGATCCGGATGACTCCAAGTCTCAAGCCGGATACGTATTTATTTTGAATGGTGAAGCAGTCAGTTGGTGCAGTTCCAAGCAGAGCGTCGTAGCAGGATCTACATGTGAAGCGGAATATATAGTTGCTTCGGAAGCAGCGCGGGAAGGAGTCTGGATGAAGGAGTTCATGTCCGATCTAGGAGTGGTACCTAGTGCATCGGATCCTATGACTCTCTATTGTGACAACACAGGCGCCATTGCCATTGCCAAAGAGCCAAGCTTTCACAAGAAGACCAAGCACATCAAGCGCCGCTTCAACTCCATTCATAATTACATTAAGGATGGAGACATAGATATTTGCAAAGTACATACGGATCTGAATGTGGCAGACCCGTTGACTAAACCTCTTCTACGAGCAAAACATGATCAACACCATAACTCTATGGGTGTTAGATACATAACGATGTAAACTAGATTATTGACTCTAGTGCAAGTGGGAGACTGTTGGAAATATGCCCTAGAGGCAATAATAAAATGGTTAGTATCATATTTCCTTGTTCATGATAGATGTTTATTATTCATGCTAGAATTGTATTGACCGAAAACTTAAATACATGTGTGGATAAATAAACAACACCGTGTCCCTAGTGAGCCTCTACTAGACTAGCTCGTTGATCAAAAATGGTTAAGGTTTCCTAACCATAGACATGAGTTGTCATTTGATAATGGGATCACATCATTAGGAGAATGATTTGATGGACAGACCCAACCGTAAGCTTAGCATCAGATCGTATCACTTAGTTATTTGCTACAGCTTTCTTCATGTCAAGTATCTGTTCCTTAGACCATGAGATCATGCCACTCCCAGATACCGGAGGAATACTTTGTGTGCTATCAAACGTCACTTCGTAACTGGGTGATCATAAAGATGCTCTACAGGTATCTCCGAAAGTATTTGTTGGGTTGCATGGATCGAGACTGGAATTTGTCACTCCGTGTGACGGAGAGATATCTCTAGGCCCTCTCGGTAATACAACATCACAAGAAGCTTGCAAGCATGTGACTAATGAGTTTAGTCATGGGATTTTGTATTACGGAACGAATAAAGAGACTTGCCCGTAACGAGATTGAACTAGGTATGGAGACACCGACGATCGAATCTCGGGCAAGTAACATATCGCCAGACAAAGGGAATTGTATATGGGATTAACTGAATCCCCGACATTGTGGTTCAACCGATAAAGATCTTCGTGGAATATGTAGGAATCAATATGGGCATCCAGGTCCTGCTATTGGTTATTGACCGGAGAGGTGTCTCGATCATGTCTACATGATTCCCGAACCCGTAGGGTCGCACGCTTAACGTTCGGTAGCGCTAGGGTAATGTTAAGATATTAATAGTGGAAAGTTTGAAAGTAGTTTAGAGTCTCGGATGGGATCTGGGACATCACGAGGAGCTCCAAAATGGTCCGGGGGTAAAGATTTATATATGGGAAGTCATATTCAGGGTTTCAGAAAAGTTCGGGAATTTTCGGTAGAGTACCGAGAAGGTTCTAGAAGGTTCCGGGGGTTCCACCATGGGGCCTAACGACTCGGGAAGGGCCCACATGGCCTGAGGGGTGGGCTACAGCCCACATGGGCTGGCCACACCATTCCCCAAGGCACATGTCATTTAAATCTAGAGATAAGGTCTTATCTCTAAATTTAAAGGGTTGAATCTAGAGATAAGATGTTATCTCCAAGTTTAAAGGGATTTCTCCCTTGTAGCCGACCCTAGGAGGATTTTGGATGCCCTCTCCTGCCCCCTAGCCTGTATAAAGAGGGGGAGGCGCATGGGGGCAGCCACCCCTTCACCCTTGCCCATTTCCTCTCCCAACTCATCCCACATATCTCTGATACGCCTTGGCGAAGCCCAGCCGGAGTTCTGTTGCTGCCACCACCTCGCCGTTGGGCTAGTTCCGATCTCATCTACCTCCTCTCCGTCGCTTGCTGGATCAAGAAGGAGAGGACGCCATCGAGCTGAACGTGTGCTGAACTCAGAGGTGTAGTCCGTTCGGCACTAGATAGGATTGGATCGCGAAGAGTACGGCTACATCAACCGCGTTACATATGCTAACGCTTTCGGTTTACAAGGGTACATAGACACCATCCCCTCTCGTTGCTATGCATCTCATAGATTAGATCTTGGTTGCTACATAGGAATTTTTTTTATTTTCATGCTACATTCCCCTTCATGCTCGCCTTCGGAGATGCCGCCACCACGGGGAAACCGTCGCATGCCCCTTCTCCTCTGACACCGCCGGCGGCTCCTAGATCTCCTCCAACACTGTTGACGGCCCCTCTCCTCCAACACCATCGCCGGCGCGCTCCTCTCCTCCAACACCACCACCACCGCCGACCCATCTCCCACCGAGGTACATATATATCGCGGTTGGCCCGTCTCCTCCAAGTAACATAAACAGCATTTGAGCAATGCAAGGTGTTCGATGAAATGCCTACACCGGTCGATATAATATTTTTACAACCACGAAATTGTGGGTTTATTTGCCGGACTTAATATGAGTGCCAATGTTCCGATGAAACATAGATTAATTTCCGTTTCGTCAAATTTCTGGCACTCAATATGCCCTACTTTTAGCAAAGGTCATGCCAAAATTTGTAATCATTTTTTCTTTTTTTAGGTTTCGATAATAACTCTTTCTCACAATTTTGCAGTTCGACGAATGGACCCCCACGCCGGAGCATCATCTCAATAGGAACTCAACTAAAACAACCCTAACATCGAGATGGGCGCCCCTGACGTCAAGACGGGCGACGACCAACATGAAGAACCGCCCACCGGGTGAGGAGAAACGAGCCACACGGATGGGACTTCATCCAGCACCGCCGCCAGTAACAAGAGCAGGCGTAAGCCTAGGGATCCGAACAAGCTTCATGAAGGTATCATTACAATAACCCAAGTTGGCCCAAAAGGAGAGCCGTCGCCCCAGATATCGCGACAAAGACGTATAGCAATATGCTAGGTTGCATCTTGCGAAATAACGTCTTGATCGGTTGCAAGGATTTGGGCAGAGAAAAGGAGAAGCTACTCCAAGCGTTACGCCAAAGTTATGCATTTATGCCTGACTCCAAAAAAAGGCTGAAGAGTATGCCCTCTCGAAATGGCCAAAGATGTTTAGGGACTAGAAGAGCAGTGCCCGTTGCAATCTCCTGGGTAAGGACTTCAAGACCATTAAGCAGCTCAATCCCAATATGGATCTCGATGAATGATCGAAGTTTTGTGAATAATCTAAAAGCGAGTAAAGCAAGGAGGTCAGCGATCATTTCTGTAATTTACGAAAACAGGTGCCAGGTGACCACCGTCTGGGCCCTGGTGGTTACAAAGCTACAATACCCAAGTGGGAGAAGGAGGCCGCAGACTTTGAAGCCACGGGTAAATCACCTCCGTTCTCGAAACATCGAGATCGTCCTCGTGACTTCCGTTTCCTCAGGGCCCGTGTAGTCCGAGACCCATAAACTAACGAGTTGGTCCTCCCGACGCAGCAACTTCGCTCGACGGAGGAGAACCTAGTAACGTCACTGAAGACTAATAATTTAGTACCTACTACAGTTATTACCATACTAATCGTTTACCACAACTTATGTATTTTTTGTAGAGAAAAATGAAGGAGGAATTTGGACCCGGTCTTGAAGAATCTCCGTACGGCTATAGGTATGACGACCATCTTACACGGGTTGTGAATGAGGACTTTGGGGTTGACAGGAAGCCCAAGATTGGGCGTGTGTTGGGCGTGGGTAGGATGCTCTGGGACCAGGCCTATCCCCAGACCAAAGAGTTAAAAAATATAGAAGTAAAAACAGGGTTGATGACAAGATCGACGCCAAAGTATATGCGAAATTAGCTGCAGCAATTAAAAAAAATTAGCCGAAATATTTCCGCATGGCACGCTGAGTCCTACCCAGCATCATCTGTATAGTAGCACCCAACAGCCACGAGCATCGCAAGATGTTTCATGCTGGCTGCTAGCCAAAGTGAACGGTGTATCGATGAGGTTGCCAAGGGGCAGATAATTCCATTTACAGATGGTACTAGAATGATGCACAGGGTCATCTTGCCACTGGACATGACGAGGGTGCTGGTGCAGAACATAATGTCGGGCTTTGAATCATGGTCATTGCCTCACCCCCCTGAAGAAGGCGTCACTATGTTAGGACAAGTGACACGGGGCCACCTGCTTAAGTAGCCACTCAGAGATATAGAGGAGATTATTCCCCGCGGATTCTATGGTACTGACAGTGATCCCGCCTTCGTGAACCTTGCCCCCCTTTCAACTTTGTCGGCACCGGAGACATGGCCCAAGATATTCCGCAGTCAGCGAAGAAGGATGTGCCGATTGCGGACCATCCGCAGACAGGCCACCTGTGCCAATTGTCTTCCCCGAAGGACATAAATGGAATCAGTATAAGCCCGGCGAACCATCGCTATCAGACTCTACGTTGAGGACCTTCTTGACCGATCTTAATGTTCTACACAACGACGTGGTACGTAGATCAAAAGAAGGTCAAGAAGTTTACAGGGCCAAGGTTGTACATGGTTATAATTTCGTCCTTCAGTTTCCGGCCGATAAAATTGATCTGCCATTTAATGAGGTGATCCATGGAAATATCTTCTATGTGAGTGCACTCTCCCCGGAGTTAATGAGGCTTTGGGCACTTCATCGAGCTTCAGATCCCCTACTCCGGCATAGTAAAGTGTCTTTACCTGATCCTTTTTACATGCACTGCCACAACCTGGAATCCAAAATTAGCCAGGAGCTCATCTCAGACTACCTGTTCCCGTGCATGATTGCGACTCATCCGCAAAAGGACACCTTTCTCTTGCCATACTGCGACAAGTAAGTTGTTAATAATGTTCACTCATTTATTATGAAACATATATAGTTGACCTTCTTGTTTGATCTCATCAATGCTAATTTCTTCGTTTTATTGCGCATCGACCGACATTGGATCGTAATCGCACTATTGCCGACACAGGGCTTGGCTTATTTCTTCGATTCAAAGAGAGGCCCTCAGAAGCAATGGACAAAATTGAAGGAGGTTCTAAATGATGCTCTACGCAAGTGTAAGAACTTCAACAACACGATAACACAGTATTCAGAATTCAAGTTCATCACTAGCACTTGTTGCTATCAAGAACCAAATGTCAAAACCTCCCATATGTTTGGCTACTTTGCCATGGCTGTCATGAATGACTTTTTGAAGAAAAGTCAATATTTGCGAAAGCATAGCCAGATCATCAAGTGGTCCGAGGAGATGGAGAAGGACATGGACATAGGGGAATTATTAAGTGAGCCTGAGCGCATCCAAAAGGTGTTGGCCAAAATCATCAACAAGAAGGTTGTAAATGAGGATGGGAAGTTCCACTGCCAACCAGAGTCAGATGAAGAACGACTTCACCGAGTCAAAGACACATTTCGGTCATCGATTACCAGCGACTAGCCAAGTCGATACAGACAATTCTTCAAAACAGCTTCAGAAACTATTGATTATGTGTTGAGACATGCATTTTTGTTTCCCCGCACTTCTTATACTCATTGCTTTGCTTCACTATTACTCTTATTTATTGTGGCGACATTGTAATAATATACTGTATGCGTGTGCATGATTGTTTGAATGCTGAGACAACATTCTATATATGTAATGCAATGTGATGAGCAAGTGCAAAATACTGTAACCGCGTCATTAAAATGCTACCATGGCAGCAAAAAACGCTGCCGCGGCAGCAATTCTTCTATAGGCCTAGACCACTACCAGTGGCGGGCGCCAATAGTGTGTGCCACTGCTGCTACGCACAGCAGTGGCGGGCAGAGAGTAATAGTTGTGGCGGGCACTGCTTTTCGCCCGCCACTACAGTACACCCACTACTGGCGGGTGCCCGCCCGCCACTGATGCCATAATAGCAGTGGCGGGAGGTCAGGCAGTGGCGGGAGGTCAGGCAGTGGCGGGAGGTCAGGTAGTGGCGGGAGGTCAGTGGCAAGCGGCCCTGAGAGCCTTGCCCGCCACTGCTGGGCTTTTTCCACCCGCCACTGCTAGGCATTCCTGCAGTAGTGACTGATAGCAAGATATATAACTTCAAGCATGAAGGCTATCACAAAGTAAGTGCATAAGTAAAGGGCTTGGGTAAGAGATAACCGAGGCACGCGGAGACGACGACGTATCCCGAAGTTCACACCCTTGCGGATGCTAATCTTCGTTAGAGTGGTGTAGAGGCACAATGCTCCTCAAAATGCCACTAGTCCACCGCATTCTCCTCACACCCTCGCACAATGCAAGGTGTCATGATTCCACTAAGGGACCCTTGAGGGCAGTCACCGAACCCGTACAATGGGCGACCCTTGGGGGCGGTCGCCGAACCCGTACAAATTGCTCGGGGCAATCTCCACAACTTAATTGGAGACCCCGAAGCTTTACACCACAATGATTGAGCTCCGCGACACCACCAACCGTCTAGGGCGCCCCAGCACCCAAGAGGCACAAGCTCTAGGGTGCCCAAACACCCAAGAGTAATAAGCTTCTCCTTTCACTTCCACGTATCACCGTGGAGAACTCAAACCGATGCAACTAATGCAATGGCAAGAACACACGAAGTGCTCAAGTCCCACACTCTCGAATCCCACCAAAGCAACGAAAGCTATGGAGGAATATGAGAGGAAGAACAAGGAGAACACAAAAGAACTCCAAGATCTAGATCCACAAGGTTCCCCTCACTAAGAGGAGAGATGGATTGGCGGAGAATGTAGATCTAGATCTCCTCTCTCTTTTCCCTCAAAAAGATGCAAGAATCATGGGAGGAATAGGGAGAAAGCAAAGCTTTTGGAGGTCAACAATGGAGGAGAAAGCTTGTTCAAGGTCGTTGGGGGCAATGGGGAAGAAGACCCCCCTTATATAGTGGGAAGAGAAATCCAACCGTTATGTTCTGGAACTGCCTTAAGTGGTACTACCACTCGGGGGAGCGGTACTACCGCTAAGCACTGGGTAGTCGTCGAGACCCACTGAGGACCAGCGCGGAACTGGCGCGGTAGTACTGCCGGAGCGGTACTACCGGCACAAATAAGTGGTACTATCACGAATTTGCCAGTGGGTAACAGAGACTCCCACGGTAGCACGTGCGGCACAACAGCAGAAGTACCGCACAAGCGGTACTACCGTGAATTACCAGAGGGCAACAGAGACCCTCACGGTAGTACGTGTGGCACACCAGCGGAAATACCACACAAGCGGTACTACCGCTAGGAGCAAGCGTTACTACCACGAATTACTAGAGGGCAACAGAGACCCTCGCGGTAGTAGACGCGGTACAACTACGGAAGTACCACATGAGCGGTATATCGTAGGTACCAGCGGTACTACCGCTTGGTAGATACCGGTAATGCCAGAACAGAACAGAAGAGTCAAGTAAGACCAAAATTGCCATAACTTCTGCAAATGAACTCTGAATTTGACAAACTCAAGCTTGATAGAAAGCTAACGACAAGAGCTGTCAACAATGTAGAAGTGTGAAACCTCCATTAGTGAAGAACCGGCAAAAACTCCAACATCGAAAACATAATAGACGATGCATATGAAATCCGTTTTCGATGAACTTGAGCTTGTCATGAAGATAACCACAAGCCCCAAAACTTACATGGAGAAAATCCAAACAAGAACCAAGAAAGATGATGCCAAGGATGCAATGGTTTGAGCTCTCTACGAATGATACGATCAAGCTACTCACTTGAGAGCCCCCCTTGATAGTACGACAATCAATCCTATAACCTGGTTTCCGAACTAACACCATGAGACCGGTAAAATAGAAAACCTATCAAGGTCAAACATTTTCCTTGTGCATAATCCACTTGAGCTAGATGATGACGATCATGCCCGCCTCAAGTTGGAACACCTTTCTTGTTAGCACACGCTTGGTGAAGACTCATAATTTTCTCCCCCATACTCCACTATGGGAGAGCAACTCTTAGGCACATCTTCACAGGATCATTATCACCAAATGGTCGGCAAGCTTCACGCGTTTGATATCTTCGTGATGCTCCACTTGAACTTGCACACCGCAACCTTGATGATGATCGCCACTTGATGTTATCCCCCATGGGTTATATGAGATCTTCCTTTTGATGTAAACCCATGGAAAGATACCTAACCCCACATAGAAACCTCACATACATCATGGGTTAGTCCACAAAGCGTAATGGATAAAGCTTACCAAACCATGGGATCACTTGATCCCACTCGGTACACCTTCTACACTTTGTGTGTTGATCAACTTGAATCCACTCCTAGCTTTTAGTCTTGATCAACCTTGTGTCTTAACTTCTCTCTTCATAAATATGATGTCTTGAAGGTAAACATGAATGTTCACACAATCTTCTTCTTCTTCAAGACATGCTTGCAATAGGCTCAACTCTGACATGACCAATCTTTGAATAACTCCTTGAATAGCACCATGGTCAACACATAATCTCCTTCTTATAACCTTGAAACCAACATATGGTCTTCAAGCAATGCCTATGGACAAACCTTAAAGTATAACTCAGGGCAACCATTAGTCCATAGGGATTGTCATCAATTACCAAAACCAAACATGGGGGCACCATGCTCTTTCACCTACGTGATGCTTGATTGTATTGATTTAGAGGGAGTACAAGTTATAGGTTGATCTACCACGAGATCATATGTGTATGAGGTTGTCGTTTACGGTCCTCACCCCTCGGTTTATATAGATACCGGGGGTGCCTAGGGTTTACACATAGGTCAGTTACATCTAGGGGTAATCGTGATAGAGACGACCTCTAAGTCTTGGAGTATGCGCATGGTCTTCGAAAGATATCCATCTTGGCGCTCCTAGGCCCAAAGAATGTGGCCCGCTAGTTTATCATCACGGGGGTCCTCGGCTCGGGCCATATGGCCGGGAGCCGACGTGGCATGCACCCCCTACTCCAGGGCACCATCAACAGGGCACTCTGTTGCAACAAACCATATGATTCTTCTCTTGCCTTTTCCATTTTCTTCTATATTTTCATGCTCCCAAATCAAAAACACAAACTTACAATTGAAAAAGATGGAAGGAAGGGGAAGTCACACAACGAGCGAGATGGAGGGAAAGCAGAAACACTCGTACTTCCCCAAACCAACCCCTTCCCGCCACCGACATGTGGGACCATAGCCGGACCCACCCCCAGGTGAATCTTCCAGGTGAAGAGGGCACGCGTGGGGAAATATTTATAAGTAAGAGTATCATGTTTTTGTACCATAAGAGTATCATGCTAACGTCAAGAAAAGACACTACGGTGCGAGACATATCTAGTTGACCGTTAAATAGACATTTAATTGTGTGAGAGCATCTCCAATATGTGCCCTAAAATAGGGCATAACCACTTTTTAGGGCACGAGGGGGGAAAACACTGCTCCAACAGGTGCCCAATCTGCAAAAAAAAATACTCCAAATTTAGGGCGGCTGCAAAATACAGCAACAAGTGCCGCAAAATAGAAATGGTCGCGCGCGAGCGGCCAACCGTCACACGGAAGCTTCCCGCGCCGCACCCGCACCTCCACCCACCTACCTTCGTCGGAAATTTCGATGGCGAAGGCCATGGTCGCTGCTCGTCAGCCCTCCACCGACTCTGTCGTGACCCCGCCGCACTACCCCGTCACTCCAGACGGCCGCCAGAGTCCTCGCCGCCTGTCGATTTGGGATCCACCGCGACAGCGAGTTTCGGCCGATTCGGCTATTGGCCGGAGCGCCGCAGCCCGTGACGGCCCCCTCAGCTTGACGCCATTGTCTGGAAGTGGATTAGTGGCCGCCAGAGCTCCGCGGGCAGCCGCGCCACCGTCGCGACCGAGCCAAGCGGTCGCTGGTTCGGTCGGTGTCGCCGAATTTTCGGACAACACTCAACCGGCAGGCGTCAAGGAGACCTTCCTGGGAATTTTGGCGCCGGCGTGGCTACCATCTATGCTCCAACGAGCAGCCGGCCAGATTCACCCTCCTCGCGCATAAGGTGGTCGGCGAAATTTGTACAAGGTATTTTTTTAAAAAAATTATCGCTTTTCCGTAGTGCACGAAGACGTAGTTTGATGGAGATTTCCGCATTGTAGATGAGCTCATGTGACTCCTCTCTTGGGGACGATTCCTCATCGGATGAGGAATACGACTTGGCCTAGGAGGAGCACATTGGTTTGCTTGTGATGATGCACAAGAACAAGAGGCCGAAGAATGGCGGTTCCATTTTTGGATGTGAGTTCATATAGAGGAACGGCTAGAGGCTCACGCAAGATTAATGTGTAACTATTTTGGCCCAAATTTCTACTTATCAAGAGAGGTACATTCGACACCGGTTTAGGATGTCTACGGACTTGTTTCTTGACATTTGCGATTCTGTGAAGCAACATGATTGGTCCTTCCAACAAAGGAGGAATTGCACCGGATTGCTTGGACACAGCACTAAGCAGAAAGTCACTGTCGCATTGCGCATGATGGCCTATGGTGTTCCGGCAGATTTCATTGATGATAACTTGGCAATGGGAGAGAGCACTTCAAACTTTTTCTTCAAACAATTTGCAAAGGTTGTGGTAGAAGTGTTTGATCCAGAGTATTTGAGATCACCCAATGCTCAGGACACAGCGAGGCTTTTAGATATGAACAAACCCCGTGGGTTTCCAGGTATGCTTGACTCCATTAATTGCATGCACTGAAAGTGAAGAACTGCCCTGCAGCATGGCATGGATAATTCAAAGAACACAAGAAGGATGCCACCATCATTCTTTAAGCCGTGGCCGACTAGAAGAACCACCACCTCTCTTTGCAAAGTTAGCCAATGAAGAACCACCACCGATGAACTTCCAAGCAAATGGCCCTACATATAACTTTCGTGAAGTCAATTGCAAGCCTCCAAGGTAAGAAAGAACTATACTTTCATAATGCTCAAGCGGCTGCCAGGAAAGATGCAGAGAGGGCTTTAGGGATTTTGCAATCCCAATTTGCTATTGTGCAAGGACCGGATAGGTTTTGGGATCAAGAGAACCTTTGGTGCATCATCACAGCATGCGTGATCTTGCACATGATCATTGAGAACGAGCGTGGACAAAATTTGGATTACACCTTTCTATCACCTCATGGAAAAACCGGTGCAGCCGACTAGAAGGCAAGACCGAATCCAATGCTTTATTCGGGTGTACCATGACATTAGAGAGTCCGATACGCACAATGATCTTTAAAAAATTGTCGAGAAGTGGTAGGCATTGCATGGGCAACAGCACCCCTAGTTTCATCTCTTTGTTTGTTGTATTGTGTGCTAAACTATGTTGTATTTGTGGGACGAGGCGTTTTGTCTCCCGGGCTCATCTGAACCCGGGAGTGAATAAAAATATCGTTAGAAATATCAAATAAAATCAAAAAAATCCAAAAAAAATTGTGGAGAAAGATGACTGAGTGTGTGATGTCCGAGCCAAATTTTAGAGCATTTGGATGTCTGGGTAGCTCTCAGCAAAAAAGACAAATTTGGGGTCTGTGAAAAAGTTTACTGCTTGTGCACTGTTCGGACCCGATTTTTTTTTTTTTTTGTGAGAGCTGCTCATATGTCCAAATGCATTGAAATTTGGCACTGTTCGGACCCGATTTTTTTTTTGTGTGAGAGCTGCTCAGATGTCCAAATGCTTTAAAATTTGGCACACACCTCATGCACTGAAACATCTTCTATAAGCTACTTTGAATTTTTCTAGTATTTTTTTTTAGTTTACCTTTCACCGGGTGCAGATGAGCCCGGGCTCAAAATTGGATATTCGGTATTTTTATTGCATTTGATGTTGGATTTGATGAATTATGTAATAATTTGACATCGATGAAATTATTGTTATGTTTGTTTTGAATTGATTTAAGTTTAATACTATTTTTGTTGTGTACGCATTTGTGGTGCGGCTGCCCTATTTTAGGGCAGCTATTGGAGCATTAATGCCATCTAAAGAAGATGGACGTTTTTTATGCCCTAAAAATCACTTTTAGGTGTTGCAAATTTTGCTCCAAGCCCAAATTTTGGTGCCCTAAAACAGGGCACCTATTGGAGATGCTCTGACCGGAGGCCCATTGAGCTTTCAGACCAACTGCCGAACTTCTCAAGTGTACCAAAATTAACACAATGGATCAGCGAAACCATATCCAAAAATGCTGAGCTTTCTGTTCCACTGCTCGCAGCTACGGTACATGTCACAAACGTTTAATTAATCCCCTTAAAACGTGTACTTAACCCATTGTGTGTATCTTATGAGTTCGTTGGATCAGTGGCAGCAGCAGCAGCATCGTTTTCTTTATCCTTTTCATTCGCTGGATCAGTGGCAGCAGGAGCAACATCCTCTTTTTTATCCTTGTCATTCGCTGGATCACTGGCAGCAGCAGCAACATCTTCTTTATCCTTTTCATTCGCTGGATCAGTGGCAGCAGCAACATCATTTTCCTTGTCCTTTTCATTCTTCTTTACCTTTACGGGAAAATCTTCCTCCTGCTGCCGGTGCCACCGGAAATTCGAGGCTTCAATCCAGCGGGGGTGGACCAGGATCTTGTTGTTCTTAACTGCCCAACGGGCCTTATCTGTTCCAACATCCACAGCGACAACATGGGTGATCGTGGAATCCACGTCCGCAGAGCAAATGGCTCCCAGCTGCTCGGCCATCTTCCAGATAAACTGATCCTGTGGGCGAGAACTGGACGGGAACACCCGACTGAAGACTAATTTGCAGCCTTGCAGTACTTCCTGCCGTACCCTCTTGATTCCCTACAGAACGGGGTATGTAAGCACACATGAAACAGCAAGTGACTGCGGAAATGTATGAAGCACAATAGGCTACACTATAAAGGATTTAGTTAGTGACCTCTAGTTCATAGTGATTTCAGAACTTATCTACAATTCTACATAACTGAATTTGCTTTTTTTTTCGTTATCGTTTTCATCACCACTGGATCATATATCCATCAAAAGTAGCTTTACAAGTAAGAATTGGATAGGACTGCCCACATTCCACAAAATGGTGATGGCAAAAAGTGCAGCGCTAAGCAACATGGATGACGGCCAAGCCACTCAAGCAAGGTGCATGAAATACGAATAACTTCTGTTGGCCGACGCATAAAATACACATAACTTCCAGCTTAAGTCTGGAAGTGTACCTGTCTTACATCCCGTGAAGAAAGAGCAGTTTCAACAGCCTACAGAAGTGCAGGGCAATTGATTAGGTAAAAACATCAGTGCTCACTAGAGTCAAGTTTATGCACAGCAGCGGAAAGGCAGCAGGACAATAATTTGTGGTAAAAACATGTACTTAAGTAACCAACCGAGTCAAAGAAAATTGTGTGTATACGCTTCAGAACATCTAAGATAGTAGCCAAAGCACCATCACTCCCCCTTTCATCTTGCATCAACTCTGACAGAGATTTGACGCTAAAACCGAACTGACGACAGCTCGAAGCAAAGTAATGATATCTCTCCATCAGAATTAGGTTTTCTTTATGCTTCTGCCAGACCTGAAACAAATATTACCATTCAGGCTAGACACATTGTGCTGATACAAACAGGTGATGGACAAATCTACTAAAACAGGAAACATCAAAACCACAGGGGTTAAGAAAAAAAGCAGCGCCTTAGACATTGAAGCATTATCACTTCCCAGAAAGGCGTAGTGACTAAAGTATAAAACACAATAACATACCTTGAGCAATCAACTCATGTCCAATGATAAGTACTGAAAACAGTGTCATAAGTGTGTGCCAAACATGCTCACCAAAGAAAAGCACTTACATACTCAGTATCATCAAGAATCACGGCAATACTTGCAGCTCCAAGAACCATATCAAGACCTTTCTGGTGTCGCTGTGTGCAGTCAGAGTTTGAAATCACTTTGGAATTAAAATAGACATTACGAGGGTCAAGAAGCTTTGCTATTTCAATTGCATAAGCCTTGTCGCCCATGGTGTATATATACATCTCAAACATATTGCTTGCTTCTTTTAGAAATTTACGGACAAAGGGTCTCAACTTTGTAAGCATCTGCATTCCTTCTAATGTGAACAAGCTTCCATTTGGATCGTCTGCATAGGGCATGTTAGTGGTTAACTGTAGAAGTCTGGATACACTAGGTGGAAGAAAATAACTGTGTACAACAGAAGTCTGCATACAGTAGAACCAGTATTATAAGACTGCTACTTCCATCATATAAAAGCTTTGGCAAGTTTGGCAAAAATAGTGTGGCAAACTATGGCAAAGTTAAATCTACCCTTTTGCAATGGCCTTCGAAACTGGGTTAGCAGAGTTACAAGACGATATCGGGAACATGTTTCGATTGCAAAGGGCAGAGGGGCAGGTGTAAAATCGCCCTTCAAGTTTCTGTTTGGTTTGTCCCAGCCAAAGCTTACAGGCTCTGAAATTTATTTGGGGTTTGAAGTTTTCTTATTGCATACCAAACAGATTACAGGGACTGGACTTATATAATAGCCACCCTTATGCAATCAGGATGGGCAGCAGACTGACTCTCCTAGTACAACTCGGTTACATATGACTTACTAAGGGACACAATGCCGTATCTGTTTAGGACTCTGCCTATGATACTAGGGACTCTGAATAGGATACTACGACACGGCTGCTGCTGGTATCTTGCCAAGCTTGACACTGATATACCTTCCCTAATGCGTCCACAACGCTTTTTCTCACAAAATTATGCTAACTCCAGCTACAAAAACCAGCAAAATATATATACTTCTTTTGGCCATTTTTCTGCAAATACTACAACTAGTTTGGAACATGGATGATGGTTCATTTTGCAAACTTAAACTGTGGTGAAAGTAGTTGAAACAGATCTATTATCATTTCCCTATGGAGTTCAAATAATTTCAAATATATTAAAGGTCAAGAGAGAAATTGACGGATTCAGTTATATATTGTGGACCAGAGGCAATGCCACACTGTGTACAGAAATAGCTAAAAGTTCTTAAAACTTAAATAAAAATAGATACAACATTACAACTTACCTTTTGATGCAGCAGTCTGAATTCCCAGGTTATTTTCAGCAGCAGAAATATCATGGAGTTTTGTCGAGTTGATCAGTGTATGGTCCAAGTCTAAAATAAGTATCAGTTTTCTTTCACGCAGCAAATTCTTCAAATCAGATCCACGCAATCTGTCAATTTCTGATGTACCTAGCCTCAAACCCTGCATATAAATAGCCCCAGTATTCAGAAAATCATATGGAAGGCACTGTGCAAGCACAACTGGAAACAGAAAAAACAAATCAAATATCTGATGATGTAGTGGAGATACAATGCTAATATTAGAAAATGGATCCTACGAGAAGGTAAATTCAGTAAGGGGACTCTGTTACACCTCTCATGTTAGAGAGAAGAGAAGGTCACACGTCTATGTACCTTGTGGACATAACCAAAAGCAACCCCTGGAACATCTTCCTCGTCTTGTCTTTTCCCACACCTAAAGCAAAGTCCACCAAAATATCCAGGATGTGGAGGACATATCTTGATTTGAGCATCTTCAGATGAACCTGCCACAACATATATCCAATAATTCACATATCTGCCACACTTGTGAATGTCAATGATTCAATATTATGATCTATTGAGCTGAAGCAAAGAAAACTTCGAAAAGACTGCTTTTAAACATACTGGACTTCTAGGCAACTGGATAAATTGAAAGTGGGTCAACATACATGACATAGATAATGGTTTGTGTTTCATACATATACTAGATCAAAAGATGAACATACATCTATGAATAAGGATAGCCAGATTCCGCTATTAACCTGAATGGCAATGTGCATCTTTTATGATCCAGATGAAGGAAATAACTTAAGTCTTTAGAACTATCAAAAATTAGTGCACAATAATGTCCCCTTGAGCTGCTAAATTATTTTGCAGAACCTTGAGCTGCTAATGGTTAATGCTCTGAAAAATGAGAGTAACAAGCATACCAATGGAATCTTCGTCAGGCCTTATTGCCGTTTCTCGATCTTGGAATTGCACCTTCACTTTACGCCTTTTGGCACTGCATTTTTCATGGGGTCAGCAATCAGATACTTCAGATCTGTAGTACGGAATCTACAAACAAATCGTGATCTTTCTCAACACGGCATTATCCCATATTCTTCCCTCATGTTCCCTCTTTTAACCAAGTAGTATTAAGAAACAACTACACTCTCTCACTGCCCCAAAAAAGTCACTGCATCTAAACTATTTCATGCAGTGGTTTCACGAAGGGATGATTTTTTATATTGCCAGTTATCTCCATATTACTGTGCCTGGTCGATGATGTAACTATTCTGCTGTCAATCGATGATGTAACACATTCTGGATGGATATAAAAGAGAACAGCAAATGATGGCGACTAAACCAATCTTACCTGCATACCCAAAAAAAAATTCCTAAAATCCAACATGCAAATGGAGTGCCTGTGCCTGATCGGCCAATCCTAAGCTTCAGCAATTCAGCAGCTTATATAAGCCACAGAACATTCTAGCGTGGCTTGTCCTAGCTTGGCATACCACAGCAGAATAGGTGGCTTTCCATTTTCCATGTGAGCTGTAAGGCACAGAGGACTCTAATTGAATCTGTTGTAATGATCAATTTCACATTCTCAAATAAGCGGAATACTTCACCACATAAACAGGTGAAGCACTCACTGCTAATTTCCTAAGTAAACGACCAGTATTAACGCCAACAAACCCTAGATAAGAAAAATCCCCTATCACGTCGAATGTTGCACACATATACACAAATCCACCTATCGCCACATTGCAAACAGAACAGAAACATCAACTCCCAAGCATCTACCTGACCGAATCTACCGCGCCACTCGGATAAAATAGGACCAAACTTGCTAATGACTGTACTGAAGCTGCACATTCAACACTAGAACCGTTGAATACATGCTTCTGACCGCACAGCCAAAGTAACCAATCCCAACAATCATATACGCGGTGGGGATTACAAATCACTTGCCTGCTCTGCTCCACGGTTTCTACATCGGCCACCACGTCTTCGTCGTCATCCTCGTCGTCGTCGCTGCTTGTGGGTGATGTGGAGGGGTCGCCCGCAGAGGCGGAGTCGACGGCAGAGGCGAGATCCAGCTCCGCGTCTAGGAGCGCAGCGAAATCGTCGCTGCCGCTCGACGACGACGGGGACGGCGACGGCGATTCGGCTGCTAGACTCATAGATGACGACGCGGAAACGGGCGCAAACAACTCACGGATGGACCAATCGGCAGCGGAAACACGGCCTAGGGCGAGCTAGGGTTCTGGATGAGGTCGGGAGAGCAGGACGGAGACGGCGGCGGTGGGAAGGATGACGGCAGCGACCCCACCGATGGCAGGGAAGGAACGGGAGAACGTGATGAGAAAGGAGATGAGACGGCAATGGTAGCAACGCAGGCTGGAGAGGGGGGGACGGCGGGGAGAAGCGGGGCGGCGGCGCGTGACCGAGGCGACGGCAGCGTTGTGACTCCGTTGTGAGTTGTGACCCACACCCACATTTGTCTATTTTTCAAAAACTGACTATTTTCCCTTTCAAATTTGTTTCTCCAGTTTTTTGAAACTATTTTTTATAAATACAAATTGTCTTCCAACCCAGTCAAAACGCTTAAGGTAGTCAACAAAAATCCAACTCAGTCAACGAGACTCAATTCAGTCAATGAAAATTCATCCAAAATGTCATTGTCAACAAGTCAACGGAGAAGGAAAAAATGGACCTAAGTCAACATATGTCGGAAGTCGGGCTCCGGGGACCCAAAGGTTCGAACACTGGGGTGAGCTCGTTCTACCACTTCGTCTCCTACCACGGCTAAGCGACGGCGAGGCTACGGCGAAAGCGCACTAGCGGGGAACGGACCGTTGACTCAGCGGTTTACCCAGGTTCGGGCCACCTTGCGGTGTAAGACCCTACTCCTGCTTGGTTGGTATTGCTCTGGTGAGAGAGAGTACAAGGTTGGGGATGATGAGAGTGGGAGCCGATCGGGTCTTCTCTACAAAGGCAGCTCTGCCCCCCTTATACCCGCCTTGGTCCTCTTCCCCCTTGAAACTTAGGCGGGAAGGGCTGCCACACTTGGCGGGTTTTGAAAGGGGACAGACGCTCAGGCTATCCTGACTAAAGGCGGTCTTCGCCTGCCAAAGCGTGATCCATGACGCACCGGTGGGCTCGGTGGTGACCTCCATCCTGCGCGCCCGCCGTCTTGGTCTTCCCTCGCCGATCGGGCAACCTTTGGGGTTGCTTTGGGGAGTAGATAGTTGGCCCTGCTCCCTTAACACAAAAGAGGAAACCACCTTCGTCTGCGCCTGCTGGCGCGGCCTCTGTCGTCGCTCGTCGCCGCACGCGTCACCCACGTGATGGGCCCCAGACCGCGCGGCTGTGCCGAACGGCCTTCGTCTCGTGCGCCTTCGGAAAGGGGCCTCGGGAGGCCACCTCAGGAGGTCGCCTTGAGGACCTCGCGAGGCCATTGGTGGTGATGCTGAGCTTTGCTTGCAGCTCCCTGAGGAGGGGTCCTCAGGAGGCCAGGGCCTCATGAGGGGTCTTGGTGAGGTGCTTGGTGATGACGGCCTGCTGGGCCCACGCCAGGCGTTGCGCCCTGGGCCAAAGGCAGACGGGCCTGGATACCCCGGGTTCCATGGGCCCACGCCAGGCGTTGCGCCCTGGGCCAAAGGCAGACGGCGCGGGCCCTAACCACCTGGGGCCAGGCGCGACGCGTGGCACACGATGTGACGGGGGGCGCCTCCACTTCTCCCACGAGGCCTTGGTAACCGCCCGCGCTGACATAAAACCTGCCGCGGGCGACACGAAGCCATCATTGCCTTCCTTCATACTTGCTGTTGCTCCAACTCCCAACGCCGGAGAAGGCGGAGCGACGGGAGGAGCTCCGCGCCGAGCATAAAGAGGGGAAGAGGGAAGCCGGAGCCCTCCACCCATCTTCTCCTTCCTCCAACTTCCTTCGCCTTCTTGCTAGAGTCGCCACAGAGATGGTGAGGGAGAGAGGGCGCGGCCGTGCTTCCGCTGCTGCATCCCAGGTTCCGCCCCGGGGGCGCAGGCGCTCCCCGACGGTTGCCGACGCTGGGCCCAGCAATCGCGGAAGGGGTGCCGCTCGCGGGCGCGGAGGGCGAGGCGCGCGAGGCCGAGGCGGCCGCGGCGGAGCGGCCGCGCTACCGCCCCAGGCGGGAAGCCATTCGGCGGAGGCGGCGCATGAATTCATCGTAAACATGCACCGCAGCCCCTGCACCTGGCTCCGGCTCCCGGACTACTTCGCGGCGGCGGTGGTGGAGCGCGCGCCCTTGGGCTTGTGGGTGCAGGCCGACGGCTACTATAACGGCCCCTCCTGGGTGGCGATGGAGTTCACTCCTTCGGGCTTCATGTTCTTGCGGCAGGGGTGGAAGTCGTTCGCCCTCGCCCGCGGCCTGAAACGGAGGCACGTCCTCCAATTCAAGTACGATGGGGCCGCCACACTCTTCGTGAAGATCTTCGGGATCTCCGGCAGCCGCCTGGAGTGCTGCGCGGAGAGCGAGGATGGCAGCTACAGCGGCTCCTCCAGCGACGACGACAGCTCCAGCGGCGCCGCCCCCCGGCGGGGGCAGAAGCGACGACGACTCCCCCCGCGTCAAGAGCGAGAACGAGGACTCCGACTAGGCACGCATGGCGACGATTCCGGAACCCCTGGCGGCGGGCACCGTGCGCGCGGTGACGGAGCCGCACCTGCCTGCAGCGCCTTCTTGGGGACGCGCGCGGTGCCCGCGCTGGAGTCTTGGGGGTGACAGCGCCTCGCCTGGGCCCCTGCTTTCTTTTTATTTTCCTGCATTGCACCGATGTAGCCCCACGGGGTCGTGAAAACAGTATCTTCCATGCTTAACTTAATGCTTTTGTGATTCGAGATGTATGCATTCTCCCCCGACGTCCTCTCGTGAGGCTGTTTTTTTTTCTTTGTTCGCCCCAGCGCTCTACGCCGTTAGGACCCAGCCCCCGAGCGGGCCTCAGCCGTCGCTGGTATGTCCGGTCGCGATGCCGGGACAAGGCCAGGAGGTGAGGGGCACCAGGAGCTAGTGAGGGCTCCTGAGGCGCGATGCTCAGGGAGCCCCCCTTTGGCGTGCAAGCGGCTCACGCAGAAGAAAAACGCTAGCACCCAGCGGGATCGCGAGGGGAGAGAGTTTGAGTGACTGCGAGGGCATCTCGCGAGGTAGTCGGACTTAGCTTTTGGCGGAGAGCGGCGTCGGGCAGCCATAGCTCACGAGGAGCCGACACAGCCCGCGAGGCGTGTTCATGAGGCTCGGCGTTCGAAGAGTCTCCACCTCGCGAGGCCGGCTCGCGAGAGGCCGCCCGCGAGGTCCTCGCGCAGCTCGCCTCCTGGGGGACTACATGTCAACAGATTTCACGACAGGGGGGGGGAAGCGGCACGCGCTTGCCAACTTGCCCGTGGCTGTTGCGTGAGGAGGTAAGGCACCAAGGACCTTGGTGAGGTGACGTGCACGGGAGCAGGCCCGCGAGCCAGAGCTCAGTCGCTTGGATTTGGCGGCACTGCAGGGACGGACCCGAGCACAGGCACCGTGCCTGTAGCCCCCGCTCACGGGATCGGCCAGGGGAGGGGTCGCGAGCGTGTGGCGCTCTACGGTCGGCATCGAACTTAACAGACAATTAAGCAGGTAAAATAACTAATTAGGGTGAAATCAGCAAAATTCGTTACACAACCAAAAGGATAGAGTTCCGGGAGCGAGGCACGGGAGGCGCGGCGAGGCGCGTGGGCCGCGCAGGGCGACGCGTCGAGCGCGCCTGGCGGGACTGCGCGGGGGTGGCGTCAGACCGCCTGGCGAGGCGCGCCGAGGGAGTCCGCTCCTCCGGGGCCACGGGGCTCGCGAGGAGCAGGGGGCCCGCGAGGCCCTGGCACGAAGGGCGCCAGCCTCTGGAAAGAGGCGCCGGCGTTAGCCCGAAGGGCATGCGCATGCCGCCGATGGTGGGGCCAATGCCCTGGCTGAATCGCGGCAGCTGGAAGGGGTCCTGAGGGCAGATCTTGTTGAGGCTGGTGAAGTCGACGCACATGCGCTCCTTGCTGCCCTTCTTGGGGACGACAACCGGGTTGGCGAGCCATTCGGGATGGCGCACCTCACGGACGACCCCAGCTTCCTGGAGCTTCTGAACTTCCTTGACGATGAAATCTTGCTTCTCTGGCGCCTGGCGCCGTGCTTTCTACTTGACGGGGCGCGTATTGGGGCACACCGCTAAGTGGTGCTCGATCACCTCCCTCGGCACACCGGACAAGTCAGATGCTTTCCAGGCGAAAACATCCGAGTTTGCCCGAAGGAAGGTGACGAGCGCGCTTTCCTATGCGGGAGGAAGGCCAGCGCCGATGGTGAAGGCAGGGCCGGAGCCGCTGCCGTCCACCGACACCTTCTTCGTCTCGGCGCGGTCCTGAGAGAACAACTTCTTCTTCTTCGCGGGCGCGGCCTCAGGAGGCTCGGCCGCGTCCTCGTCAGCCGGATGTGCGACCGCGGCGGCCTTGTAGGCGCGCTCGAGGGTGCTGGCCGCGTCCTTCTCGTCGCAGGTGACGGTGATGATGCTGCTGCAGCCGGGCATCTTGAGAACGTTGTAGGCGTGGTGGGTGGCCGCCATGAACTTGGTGAGAGCCGGGTAGCCCAAGATGGCATTGTAAGGCAAGCCGATGTGCGCCACGTCGAAGTCGATGAGCTCGGTGTGGTAGTTCTTGCGGGTGCCGAAGGTGACGGGGAGGCGCACTTGCCCCAGTGGGATGGTGGAGCCATCGGTCACTCCGGAGAAGGGCCTGGTCGGCATCAGCTGGTCGTAGGGCACCTGGAGCGTCTCGAAGGTCTCGATGGAGATCACGTTGAGGCCGGCGCCCCCGTCGATGAGGGTCTTGGTGACCGCGACGTTGCTGATGGTGGGAGTGCACAGCATGGGGAGCGTGCATGCGGAGGCCGTGGACTTGGGGTGGTCCTTTGAGTCGAAGGTGATGGCGTACTGCGACCACTTGAGGGGCCGCGCGGCCTCGGGCCTCGAGAGGGCGGCATACACCTCGCGAGAAAGTTGCTTGAAGTGGCGGATGGACGCGGGGGCTTGGGACCCGCCAAGGATCAGGCGACCGCACGAGGCTCCTGGTAGCCCCCGACGCCCTCGTCAGGCTGGTTGACATTGTTCCTCCGGGGTGGCGGCGGCAGCGGCGAAAGAGCGGCATCGGCCTGAGGATTCACCTCACGAGGCTGGTCGCGCCAGGCGGCCTCACGAGACCGGTCGCGCCAGTCGGCCTCACGAGGCTGGTCGCGCCAGGCGGCCTCACGAGGCTGGTCGCGCCAACCCTGGCGGAAGTTGCCGTTGCCGTTGCGGCCGTCCCAACGATTGCCGCCGCGGCCACCTCCACTGCCGGTGCCGCGGCCATTGCGGTCGTCTCGGCGGCTTTGACGCACGTCACGGAGCGCCTTGAGCTCCTGACAGTCTTCGGTGCTATGGGAGCGCACGTTGTGGAAGGCACAGAGCGGCCGGCTGTCTTTCCTGGGCTCGTCGTGGTCACGGCCGCGCTTCTGCTCGGGCTCCGCCGCGAGCACGGCAGGGCCCTTACGCTTGACGTCCTTGCTCTTGGCCTTGGCGGCGTCGAGCGCCGCGTCGGGGTCATTGTGGACGAAGAGGCGGCCCTCTTCTGCCTTGGCGCACTTGTCGGCGAGGTCAAGCAGCTCAACCACGAAGTCGAGCTCACCGTTGATGGCGAGCTTCTCGCGCATCTTGATGTCCGTGACGCCGGTGGAGAACGCAGAGATGACGGCCGCGTCGGAGGCGCGCGGGATCTTGTTACGCACCTGGCTGAAGCGCTGGATGTACTTGCGGAGGGTCTCGTCTGAGCGCTGCCGAACACGCCGCAGGTCGTTGATGGTGAGGGAGCGGTCCTGCGTGCCCTTGAAGTTGGCGACGAACTGGCTGCAGAGCTCGGCCCACGATGAGATGGACGCCTCGGGGAGGTTCATGAGCCAGGAGCGCGGGCCGTCCTTGAGGGCCATGGGGAACCAGTTCGCCATGACCTTGTCGTCGCCGTTCGCCGCCTCGACGCTCAGCGCGTAGAGCTGGAGGAACTCCGTGGGGTTGGGGGTGCCGTCGTAGCGCAGAGGCAGCTCAGGCTTGAACTTCGCGGGCCAGACCACGCGACGCAGCTCGCGGGTGAAGGCATAACAACCCACACCGCTTGAGAGTACACCGCCAGCGAGGGCGGCGTGGTTTTGGCGCCCAGCCGCCGCAACGTCTTGAACGGCCTGGTCCTGGCGCTGGCGCTGGCGCTCGAGGAGCACTCGCGCATCAGGAGGCGCACGGCGGATGATCTGGCAGCTGGCCTCGTCTCGGATCGGTGAGGAGGCGCCGCGGGACGGGTGACGAGCCCGCGCGTTACGCTGGGGCCCGCCTTGCTCGTCGTGTAGAGGAGGCGGCGGGGGAGCGCCGTGCACTAGGTCCCCAGCGCGGGACGGCGGAGGGCGGAGCGAGTGGGAAGGCGCCGGGGCGTCCCCGGCAGCGTTGACGAGCTCGGCGATGCGACCAAGCCAGGCGTCGTAGCCGGCGTCAGCCGGACGGTAACGGAGCAGCTCGCGTGCCATGAGCAGCGCGGCCTGCGGGTTCGGCGGCCCATGGTGGGCGAGGGAGGAGGCCGTGGCGGTGTGGCCGTTCGCCTGCGCAGAGGGGTGCAGAGAGGAGTCTTGCCGCTCGCGGGCAGCGGGGTCTGTGGCGGCGGCAGCCTCGGCGTCGGGGCGGCGGCGGTTGCCGCAGGCCACCGGCTCCGTCTGAGCCACACGGCCAGCCCTGCGCTCGGCGCACTCGCGACGTGCGTCGACCATGGGGTTGTTGGAGCGGAGGGCGGAGCAGAAGAACAGTAGCGCACCCCTACCTGGCGCGCCAAATGTCGAAAGTCGGGCTCCGGGGACCCAAAGGTTCGAACACTGGGGTGAGCTCGTTCTACCACTTCGTCTCCTACCACGGCTAAGCGACGGCGAGGCTACGGCGAGAGCGCGCTAGCGGGGAACGGACCGTGGACTCAGCGGTTTACCCAGGTTCGGGGCACCTTGCGGTGTAAGACCCTACTCCTGCTTGGTTGGTATTGCTCTGGTGAGAGAGAGTACAAGGTTGGGGATGATGAGAGTGGGAGCCGATCGGGTCTTCTCTACAAAGACAACTCTGCCCCCCTTATACCCGCCTTGGTTCTCTTCCCCCTTGAAACTTAGGCGGGAAGGGCTGCCACACTTGGCGGGTTTTGAAAGGGGACAGACGCTCAGGCTATCCTGACTAAAGGCGGTCTTCGCTTGCCAAAGCGTGATCCATGACGCGCCGGTGAGCTCGGTGGTGACCTCCGTCCTGCGCGCCCGCCGTCTTGATCTTCCCTCGCCGATCGGGCAACCTTTGGGGTTGCTTTGGGGAGTAGATAGCTGGCCCTGCTCCCTTAACACAAAAGAGGAAACCACCTTCGTCCGCGCCTGCTGGCGCGGCCTCTGTCGTCGCTCGTCGCCGTGCGCGTCACCTACGTGATGGGCCCCAGACCGCGCGGCTGTGCCGAACGGCCTTCGTCTCGTGCGCCTTCGGAAAGGGGCCTCGGGAGGCCACCTCAGGAGGTCGCCTCGCGAGAGGACCTCGCGAGGCCGTTGGTGGTGATGCTGAGCTTTGCTTGCAGCTCCCTGAGGAGGGGTCCTCAGGAGGCCAGGGCCTCATGAGGGGTCTTGGTGAGGTGCTTGGTGATGACGGCCTGTTGGGCCCACGCCAGGCGTTGCGCCCTGGGCCAAAGGCAAACAGGCCTGGATACCCCGGGTTCCATGGGCCCGACAACATAGAAGGCAAGAAGCAAATAAACCCAAGTTTATAAGAGGTCCAACTAGCCAAAAACTCATTCATGGATTGATGGAAATGAGTGTGCACCATGTATTATGGACGCCCGACATTTGGCTAGTCTCTGTGAACTTGTTGACTTAACTTTATTATCATATCCCTCTTACTTACCATCAATATGTGTAGCTTTGGTCATTTGTCAAGGCATCCTCTCCTATATAAGGCCCTAGGAGCATGTCACATATTCACTCACTCTTGAATGTCCAAGAGCTCCTAAGGAGAGACTAGGGAGCTCTCGAGTCGAGACAAAGGAATCTAATACAACTCGGACTGACATTGAAGAAAAGAAATCTTGGAAGGATGGCAAGTTAGTCGTGAACGACTCGGGACTATGACCCCCCCCCCCCTACACACACACCCAAACAACAACAACAACAACAGATGTGTTTGACTAGAGTTGTGACTTGATTTTTGCTCAAATGTTGCCAACAAATGCATACTATCTTCTACAAACCATGGGCATCTAAAAATCACAACTATACACATGTCATTTACAAGTTGCGAGATCAATGTGTGCAAGCCAAAGATAATAAGGTGCCACATGGGCTAGCCCGAGTTGACTTAGGTTATGTTAGTGTTGAACATGTGTCACCGATATTTTATTGGATAACTGGCCCCAACTTACTTTGCAATGGAGCATTTTTCATTATCCTACAAGAATTGACAACTTTGTAATACTACAAAATTCCAAACATCACAAAAGTAGGGACTTTGCGTTAGGAACATGTTATTATAGGTGAGGTCGGTTGTGGAATTTAAGTGACAATCTTTGAATCTGTTGGAGCTTTGAGTTGAGCCAAGAAGTTTGTGGATCGAACTTGAAAATTTCAAAGTTGGGTTAGTTCTTAAATGAGCTAAATATTTACAAAAATATGTATATTTTTTTGTTGAAAGGAGACAAATATAAATGAAATGTTTTGTTGCGTTTGCCAAGAACGTGAACGCCCCTGGGATAGTCGTTTACAAATTCATATTATGAAGAACAGTAACTCGAGGAAAATCGAATCAGTTTTTTTTTTTTGCAACATGTTATGAAATCTCGATTCGATGATTTTGTGCAACAAAGCAGGAAAACATCTGGTGCTTTCATGGCTTATGTGCTACAATGTTCTGGTCTCACAAAACTCAAATTTTAAATTTTTAGTTTTTAAATATTTGTGGATGTTTACAAGATACGTGCCTATCATCCCTAAAAATTCAAATCCAAAAAAGAGACGCAGAGAAAAAAAGGCATATCCATATGTGAATAGTGTCATTTTTTTGCGAGAAAACTTCTGATCTATTTATCAACTGTCATTGTCATGGTAGTACAAAGAACACCAGAAGTAAAAATTACATCCAGGTCCGTAGACCACCTAGCGACGACTACAAGCACTGGAGCGAGACGAAGGCGCGCCGCCGTCATCGCCCCTCCCTCATAGGAGCCGGGCAAACCTAGTTGTAGTAGACAGTCGGGAAGTCGTCGTGCTATGGCCTCATAGGACCAACGCACCAGAACAACAACCGCCGCTGATGAAGAGAAGTGTAGATTAGAAGAATCCAAACTGTAGACACACGGACGCAGACGAACAAAGACCGGATCCAAACGGATCCACTGAAGACAAACACCGACCGGATCCCACGAGATCCGCCGGAGACACACCTCCACACGCCCTCCGACGATGCTAGAAGCACCACTGGAACGGGAGCTAGGTGGGGAAATACTTATTCCATCTTCAGAAAGCCGCCGCCGCCTCGTCTTTCTGAGCATGTCACAAACCCTAACAAAACTAAAAAAAACACGTAAAAACGAAGCCCTCCCGCCGGCAAGGGCCGAGATCCACCGTACCTCCATGGTCCTAGGACATAGGAGATGAGGCGGACCGGCGGTGGCGCAGGCGAGAGGCAAGCAAAACCCTAGCTGATAGCTTGGATCGTGGCTGTGAATAGTGTCATTTGGCTCTTGTTTTTTGTAACACTATTTATGTTGGATTCGTCTTCTATTTTGAATTTTTGGTATAATGTTCAGGGATTATAGACACATATCTTGTGAGTGTCCACAAATTTTTTGAACGATTTTAAAACTTATAAATTTGAGCTTTATGAGAAGGGGAGTAATGCTACACTTACGAAAGAAGTTAACGTAATGTTACGTGATTAGGCGGTTGGCAGATTTTAATTGGTGTTAGGGGGAGACGGGGCCCACCCCACTGAAAATAGGGGGCAGAGAATTAGGGAAGGAAGGTTTACTTAGCCTCTTCGTAGTCCTTCGTAGGTGTAGGATTATTGATGAGAAGGGACCATGGTGCCACCTAAGCTATGGAAGCACCAAAATATCCGGTCCACCACCACTGCAAGCACCGCCCGAGCGGCAACACCTGGGAAGAAAATCCTATGCGACCGTGAGACCCTCTCTAGCTGAGGACACTTGGCAAGGCAAGTCAATTAATTCCCCAATTCCAATTAATTCTCTATAATCCCGTTCCTTCCATCCCACTCTCACGTCAGTCTATCACCATGTACAAGATGCAGCTTGTAGGACGTCGACGGAGCAGAGGAGCTGGACGGTGGCCGTGGACGGCGCAGAGCGCCGGTGGGCAGCTATGCAACGAGCAGGACGAGCTGTCGGGGCGCCGAGGAGGGCGGTCGTAGACGACGGAGGAGAGTAGCCGGAGAAGCGCCTCAAGGGCGAGCTTCCGGGGCGCCGAGGAATGCCGGGGAGAGCAGCCGAGGCGGCGGGGACGGCGCCGGCTGCCGTGGCCCGCGGCGAGCGAGCAGAAGAAGAAAAGGGTCTACGTGCTTGAGATTCGATTTTGCCACGTGTCCTCAGCTGGAGAGGGTCTCACAATCGCTTTGTGCAGGTCGCATAGGATTTTCTTCCCAACACCTGCGCCTCTCTCTCTCTCTAAAAACCCCAGGTACCGCGCCGCGGCGAACGCCGGCGAGATGGCAGGGGCCCTCGCGCGACTGCGCAACGCTAGCGACGACCGCATCAACGAGCTACCGGAAGTACTCCTCTCGGACATCCTCTCCCGCCTCGGTACCGCAGAGGCGGCCCGCACCGTCGTCCTCTCCACGCGCCTCCGCGACGCGTGGCTCGCGACCCCCCTCCGCCTCGACGACCTCGAGCTCCCCGTCCCCGCACGCGGCAAGGTCCCCTCGATCGAGCCCTGGACGGCGCGCGCCGACGTCATCACCCGCGCCCTAGCCTCCCACCCCGGCCCCGTCGCGCTCTTCCGCCTCTCCCGGACCTCCTTCCGCGGCCGCGTCCCCGCGGCCGAGGCCTGGTTCCGGCAGCTCGCCGCCAAGCGCGCCCGCGAGGTTTCCCTCTGCTTCTCGCCCGAGTGGTGCCACGACGCGCTCGCCGACCCCCTTCTCGGCTGCCCAACCCTCCAGGTCCTCGCCCTTGGCAAGTGCCACCTCTCCGACGCCGGGGCCTCAGCCGCCGCTGCCGCCGCCCTCACCGAGCTCACCCTGTCGGAAACCTGCATTTCCGAGGCTGCTCTTCAGAGCGTACTCTCCGGCTGCCCCGCGCTGCGCAGCCTCGTGCTGAAGCACGTCCACGGCCTTCAGCGCATCCGCGTCTGTTCTTGCCGCAGTCTCGTTCTGCTCGGTGTGTGGCACTACAAGCAGCTCGACGAGATCACCGTGGAGGATGCCCCTTGTCTGGAGCGCCTTCTCGGCAACATGCGTCTGAATGCAGCCATTACCGTCACCGGCGCGCCAAAGCTTACTGCTTTTGGCTATGCCGTGGTCAGCATCCCGCATTTGTTCCACGGCGAGCGTGCGCCGCAGGTATTTTGCGTATTTCTGTTACCGTCCGCAGGTATCTTAAGTAGAGCAAGTTCAGCAAAGTGACTCAATGGGATTTTTCGCTCATACACTGCAGGGCGTCAACAAGGGTCTGCGTGCCCCGATCCATAGCGTGAAGATCCTGGCTATCACTGTGAAGTTCTCAAGCAAGAAGGACATGGAGAAGGTGATGAGCTTACTCGAGTGCTTTCCCTGCTTGGAGACTTTGCATTTCCAGGTAATTTCCAGAACTTGAGCTGTTCCATTGCTTTGTTTCTATGTTCACTATCTGTCAAATTTAGTTAATCAGACCTTCCACTGATTCATCATTTGTGCAGTCCTCTGATTCGAATTACAGGTCAGGTGCAGACAAGGATTACACCACTGTCTCTGACTACAACCAGAACCGTTATCCCATCAGGCGTGTTGCGAGATATCTCAAGAGCGTTATACTGGAATGCGAACAACACAACCCTGGCATGCTTGAATTTGCATGTTTTCTCCTTGCTAGAGCACATGTGCTGCAGTTCATGAGGATTCAGTCAAAGATGTGTGGCCTTCCAAAATGGGTTACGGACCAGCAAAATCTGTTCAGCCAAAGCAACATGGCCTCCTTGGAAGCTGAGGTCGTGTTTGAGGATACGAAACGATGTAAGGGCTTCACCATAGAAGGTGTGAATGCTCTATCCGACCCCTTTGACGGTGACATCAACATCTTGGGGCACTAAACGAACTCTGAATGTTTACTTGTTGAGGTTTCACTCTGAAGATAATCGCCATCCATGATGCGCCGGCTGGCTTTTTGGTTATGTTCAGTTGAGTTCTGACTCTAGATTCCAGACTATCATTTTGGTCGGAGTATAAGGTTTCCTGTTGAAAAAGTTTACTATTAATGACGCGGCTAGTATCTCTTGTCTTACATTTAGTTAATTTTCTGAATGTGGAGTTGTAAACTTTGATTTAGGTTGAGTTGAATGGTTCTGAAGATAATCGCCATCCATGATGCGCTGGCTGGCCTTTTGGTTATGTTCAGTTGATTTCAGACTCTAGATTCTTGAGTATGATTTGGGCCGAATTTTGAGGTTTCATGTTGCAGAAGTTTACTACTACCTCTGTTCCTAAATGTAATTTGAACTGCCAAAACGTCTTATATTTAGGAACAGAAGGTGTATTTATGATGTGACTAGTTTCCCTTGTCTTATCTTTAGTTAATTTTATGAATGCGGAGTTGTAGTCTTTGATTTAGGCTGAGTGTAATGGTTTCACTGTGAAGATTGTTGCATGCGAAGCTGCTGGCAACACTTCTTGTGGTATGCTAGTTCTGAATCTAGACTATATAGTTGGATCATTGCTTTGTTGTCGTTTTATGAGATACCTGAAACTTATTTTGTAGAGTAGTTGAATTTAATTTTGTCCTTCCCATGTCATTTTGTCTGATACTTTAACTTTATCAACTTCAAGCTTGTAGGCTATAGGACAATATTACAATCTTTACCACTGAGATTCTATAAAGGAATCTCCATTTGGTTTAATTCTTACTAGTAGTAGGTACCTTACATTATTTGGATTGTTGTCTTCCATCGATCCTTTTGATATTTTTGGCCCTACCATTTATTAAGTTTCTCACACAAGAATGATTTTATTCAAGGTAATCTAAGATGGACTTTGTGCATAGATTGCTGATCACACTCTGGAATTTCCTTGAACACCGATCATGCTGCTTGTGGTTACCGTTGTGCTTCTTTGCTGATGATAATGCATGTTGATTGTTGAACTAAATTATTTTGACACTCTTCTGGCCCTGCTTGGATTGACTAATTTTTGTGTGCTCCCCATATCCCGTGAAACACACAGAAAAGATACCCCCAATCCAAGCAGAGCCTAAGTGTTTTTACAACAAACAAGGGCCTCAGACTGTGCATAAGGCATCCAGGCCTCCCTGTGGCAGCTTTTCCTTAGATTGATGTTCTTGCCATCATAGTGATTCTGTGGCGGTAATGCTAATGCAGAGCAGAAGGTGTTGTTCTTGACTAATTTAGATGTGCCTATTCTTTTCTCAGCCTTAGGCATATTGTGGTGTGGCTTTTAAACATCGGAAAAGTTCATAATTCTGCAGAAGCTGAGAAATGAATCACCATGCTCTGCAGAATGACTTGATTGATCTACGGAGATGAACGGAGACCCGACGCCCAGCGGGTCCGGTGGTGAGGCTGATTACGTACATTTTTTTTTTCCGATAAAAGGTGTTTTTATTGACTCACAATGATGCATCGAGGGATCCAATTATAATGAGTACACACCCGGCCTCTGCATATTCAGGATGCACACAGCCAACACAACACACACACAAATGATCACCTCGGCAAAGAGCAAAGTCATACAATACCAAAGCTATGCCTAGGCGGAGGAAAAAAAAAGAAAAACCCAAAACAATGAGAACAACGATTGACGACATGCAACAATGACCTCGGCGCCAAACATCTCTTAACAACACAATGACTACTAGAAAGGTTCTCCAAAAACGACGCCTTCAAAAAGGGAACGACGTGCAATTGTCGTCGTCGTTAGATCCAACCATCGAGGTTAGATCCTAGGTTTGCACCCTAAAGATCAAATTCGAGCAAAACTCCGAGCAATGCCTTCATCAGGGTAACGACACAAAGAACGTCGCCATTGTCAGGTATGACCAATTAGGATCAGACCTAGGGTTTTCACCCCGGAGCTCGATACTGCGTACTCGAGAAGTACCACCCAATGTAAGTCATCCCATGTTGTCTCCTTCACTTGCCTCGATCTCAGTAGTTGCATACGCGCACGGTCCTTATGGCGAGCGATGGCTATGCCCACACATGTAGGCTAACGCGACAAGAGCCTCTCGACACCACTCACAAAGTGTTTGATGGGGAGGAAGGATTATGGCACCACCAGCATCCTGAGTTTGGGATACTCCGAAGGCCCCACACCATCCTCACAAGTGGGATTTACTACATGGGAATGAAAAGGCAATCCCTAGTAAATGTACAGCAGTTACTTTCTGTGAACCAAACACCTCCTACATGGGATTGAAAAGGTAGTCCCTAGTAAATGTACATCAGTTCCTTCTGCAATTATTTCCGTCAAGGCGATCGGCGCAAGGGTATTCGGTGGTAATTCCTGGCATAGCTCGGTTTCCTGGTGTGGTACCTCATTGGATCCGAGCTTTCGGCGAGGGTGGTGCCGTGCCATGATTTGGTGGTGTCAGTGTAGTGAACAGTGGGTGTTCATACCCCTGACTACGCACAGACGAGCTACTGCCCCATGCCGGGAAGGACATGACATAGTCCACCCCAAGACAATCAAGACACAGGGAATAAATACCATGAAGAAGACCTCCAGGCAGATCATCGAGAAGTACTAAGGGTCATCTCAGGCTCAACACTTAATCAAGACCGAGCTCCCGGAGAGCAAGCCTTCCCGGGAGCGGATCATCCACGATTGCCGGCAAGCCCCAAGCTCCCTGCCACTCCACTCACACCTACCCGTCAGCAATCTGCTGGCAGGTGGAGAGCGCACAGAGATCTGCCAACAGGTGGCAGATCCGCAGGTGGTTAGGTAGAGGCTGTCGGGCCGTTTGGTAAATCACCGCATGCAAAGGCCTTTATTGACACCCGTCTGGACGCGTGTCACTGTAATAAAAGGTAGCTGGGCCGACGTTACAGGTGGAATAGGATCCCTTCCCGACATCAAGCATAGCAAGACACCTAACAACGCATTAAATGCTTTTTTCCTATGCCGTGAGAGTTAAGTATGATAGCACTGTGGCTATCTTCAGCATGTAACTACTTTTCTGCCACTGTTGGTGACCCCTTAAGCTATATAAGGAGGCCCATAACATCATTTAGAGGGATTCGGTCCTTGCTTAGCTAGTAGCGCCCCCGAGCTCCTTGCCGGCAAGGGCTGCACTCTTTGTAAGACAAGACTTAGCCAAATAATCCAACCCCAAAGCAGGAGTAGGGTGTTACGCATCTTTGCGGCCCGAACCTGGGTAAATCCACTGTGTGCTGAATGTGGTTGTTACTGCTCTTTGTGTGTGACGTTCCCCCTCACCGAACCGAAAGGGGCCAGCCTTGGCCCCATAGATTGTCGTACGCCGACAGGTGGTTGTTGTTCACATCGTGGTGAGGAGGCGCAATGGAGGAGACATGGGAAGTTGGATATGATGCAAATGGGGAACAAGTGCATCAACGACGACATATTTTGGATAATTGGCCCTTAGTTGTTTCGTTCCAAACGAATCTAACCCCTGGCCAATTTTTTTTAAAAAAACTAAGACATATAGAATAACTTCATGCATTCTTCGATAGACACCGTGTGCACAGGGTGTCCAGAGAGTTTAGCACCCCCCCCCCTCCCGTGTGCACGGAGGTCAGAGGGGCGAACCCGCACGGGGTGTCCGGGGAAATTTTCCTTTTCCCCGTGTGTAGGGGTACCAAACACAGGTAATCTTAGCCTCAGTGGTAGTAATGGGATGGCTTTAGGTATATGTTTTGCATGATCCCCATTCCGACGCAATCACCTCCACCCTTCTTAATAATGCAGTTGTCCTACGACTCAAAACAAAACCTTCGAATCTTCGTCTTTTTCCTTTTTGAACCGTGTGTGTGTGTGTGTGTGTGTGTGTGTGTGTGTGTGTGTGTGTGTGTGTGTGTGTGTGTGTTAAACCATCTCCATATAGAATCATCTAGGGACCAATGTCATGAAATAAACATAGAAACTAGCATTAATCTCCCTAATCCCATTGTCATCAACATCAAAATATCATTAAGGACTGAATGCACTTTCAGGCTTCCCAGCCACTGAAGAAAGCCATATAGGCCGAGCAAGCCAAGTACTACCCGTCGGTCTCACACGCACAAGCAATGGAGGACCCTATCCATGAGCAACACCGCAATCAATCAGCACCCCAAGGTGAACTGAGAGCTAGCTCAGTGGTAAGCCTGGTTCGTTCCGCGAAGATCGAATATTTCAACCGCGTTTCTTACTCCTTCTGTAAGAATATACTGAGGGGTGCTTGCCCCTCTGGTTATATTTTTATTTTTTAGAAAACACGATGCACCCTTGCAAAGTAGGCATCGTGTAAACCTGATCATATATAATGGGCCATGCTTGAAAAAGCCCGAACCCCAAACTACAAGCTTGAGCCCGGCTCAAAGGCCGAAATGTCTGTTTTTTCAAGCCCAGCCCAAAAATGAGCCCAAAGCCCGAAAGTCCAACACAAACAGTTTTGCTTTGCATGCACGTGAAAGCCTGTCCGAATTCTGTTTTGGGCTTCTATGAAGCTCGAGTCCCACCCTTTTTTTGGGTCGTCGGGCCGGGCTGCCCATGATCAGGTTTAGCACGGTGGCAACAAACCTCAACAGCTACCCCTCAAAAGATCCTAAAAAAAAGCTACCCCTCAAAAAAAAAAACCTCAACAGATGGGACCCACAAAATCGCCTGGGCCGGATGGCCTGCCTGCACTTTTCTATCAACGACACTGGTCTCTGGTACGTGATGATGTGTGTAGGGCAGTGAGAGCTTTCCTTGGAGGTGCAGCACCACCGGAGACTTTTAATGCCACCATCATCGTTATGATCCCGAAAGTAAACTCACCGGAGTTGCTTTCGCAGTTTCGACCAATCAGTCTCTGCAATGTGTTATACTATAAGGCCTCCTTTGGTTTGTAGGATTTTTGTAGGAATTGTATAGGATAGGATTTTCGAAGGGAAAATTCCTTTGGAGCCCTTTGGTTTGTAGGAATGGATTCCTATTCCTATGTAGGATAGGAATCAATCCTTCACATTTCAAAGGAAAAAAAACATTAGCCTAGACTCAATGGAAAAATTCCTATCCTATGCTTCAAATGATATCTCTTTCCCATAGGAATTGAGATGCATGTCATCTCACTTCCTATGATTTTCCTATTCCTATGACATTCCTATCCTATGAACCAAAGGAGGCCTAAGATAGCTACGAAAGTGTTGGCTAACAGACTCAAGAAGATCCTCCCTATTCTTATCTCCGAAGAACAGAGTGCCTTCGTGCCGGGACGGTTGATAACGGACAACGTATTAGTGGCTTACGAATGTGTGCATGCAATACAGACAAGGAGGAGAAGGAAAGGGTTGTGTGCGGTAAAGTTAGATATGATGAAGGCATATGATAGGGTGGAGTGGATTTTTCTGGAACAAATTCTTGCATGGTTTGGCTTCGCACCGGAATGGATTGCTATGGTTATGAGGTGTTGAAAGATCGTGGATGTCGCCTAGAGGGGGGGGTGAATAGGCGCTTTAAAATAATTACGGTTTAGGCTTGAACAAATGCGGAATAAACCTAGCGGTTAATTTGACAAGCACAAAACCTAAATCGACTAGGCTCACCTATGTGCACCAACAACTTATGCTAAGCAAGATAAACAACTAAGTGATAGCAAGATATATAACAAGAGACAATATGGCTATCACAAAGTAAAGTGCATAAGTAAAGGGGTCGGGTAAGAGATAACCGAGGCACGCGGAGACGACGATGTATCCCGAAGTTCACACCCTTGCGGATGCTAATCTCCGTTTGGAGCGGCGTGGAGGCACAATGCTCCCCAACAATGCCACTAGGGCCACCGTATTCTCCTCACGCCCTCGCACAATGCAAGGTGCCGTGATTCCACTAAGGGACCCTTGAGGGCGGTCACCGAACCCGTACAAATGGCAACCCTTGAGGGCGGTCACCGAACCCGTACACTTTGGCAACCCTTGGGGGCGGTCACCGGTACCCGTCAAATTGCTCGGGGTGATCTCCACAACCTAATTGGAGACCCCGACGCTTGCCCGGAGCTTCACCACAATGGAATGTGGCTCCGAGGCACCACCAAGCCGTCTAGGGCGCCAAGGCACCCAAGAGGAACAAGCTCAAGGGTGCTCAAACACCCAAGAGTAATAAGCTTCTCAACTACTAACTTCCACGTATCACCGTGGAGAACTCAAACCGATGCAACTAATGCAATGGCAAGGGCACACGGAGTGCCCAAGTCCTCCTCTCCCAAATCCCACCAAAGCAACTAATGCTAGGGAGGAAAATGAGAGGAAGAACGAAGAAGAACACGAAGAACTCCAAGAACTAGATCCAAGGGGTTCCCCTCACTTAGAGGAGAAAGTGATTGGTGAAAATGTGGATCTAGATCTCCTCTCTCTTTTCCCTCAAGAAGGAGCAAGAATCATTGGAGGGATTGAGAGATAGGCAAGCTCAAGAAGGTCAACAATGGGGGGAGAAATGAGCTCAAAGGATAAGAAAACCGTTGGGGAAGAAGACCCCTTTTATAGGGCCACCCCAAATCCAACCGTTACCCGTGCAGGACGCGCACAAGCGGTACTACCGCTCTTGCGAGCGGTACTACCGCTCGTGCGGTAGTAATTCAAAAACAGCAGGCAATCAACAAGGAACTGGAGCGGTAGTGCCGCACTAAGCGGTACTACCGTTCCGACCAAGCGGTACTACCGCTTAGGAAAACTGGGCAACAGAACAAAGCACGGCAGTGGCACGGTAGTAGGGGGCGGTAGTGCCGCACCAAGCGGTACTACCGCTCGACTACCGCTCAACTACCGCTTAGCGAAAAAATGATACCAGAAGAAATCACGGTAGTGCAACGGTAGTAGGGGCGGTAGTACCGTGTCAAGCGGTACTACCGCTCCACTACCGCTTTACTACCGCTAAACGAAAAAGAATGCCAGTAGAAATCACGGTAGTGCAACGGTAGTAGGGGCGGTAGTACCGTGTCAAGCGGTACTACCGTGGTCCCGAGCGGTACTACCGCTTTGGTGACAGGTAAACTGCCCAGACAAACAATAAACCCTGAACTGCCATAACTTCTGCAAATGAGCTCCGAATTGAGCAAACTCAAGCTTGTTGGATAGAGGACGACAAATACTATCCAACAGCGAACCCGTACACTTTGGCAACCCTTGGGGGCGGTTATATTAAGAAGTGGCAGTAGAGAAAATACCAATGATATAGAGATGAGAAACCTCTATGAATGAAGAACCGGCATAAACTCCAACATCGAAAACATCATAGAAGATGCATATATGAACTCCGTTTTCGATGACCTCGAGCTTGTCATGAAGATGACCAAAAGCTCAAAGACTCACAAAGAGAAACACCAAACACAAACCAAGAAATATGATGCAAGGATGCAATGGTTTGAGCTCTCTACGAAGATATGATAAAGCTACTCACTTGAGAGCCCCCCTTGATAGTACGGCTATCGATCCTATAACCCGGTCTCCCAACTACTACCATGAGACCGGTAAAATAGAAAACCTATCAAGGGCAAACCTTTGCCTTGCGCATAGTCCACTTGAGCTGGATGATGACGATCTTGACCTCCTCAAGTTGGACCACCTTTCTTGATTGCGCCGGCTTGATGAAGACTAGTTGATTGCTCCCCCATACTCCACTATGGGTGAGCCACTCTTCGGCACATCTTCACAAGTCCATTGTCACCACAATGGACAGCAAGCTTCAAGCATGTGATCTCTTCGTGATGCTCCACTTGAACTTGCACACCGCAATCTTGATGACGATCACCACTTGATGTCATCCTCCATGGGTTGTGTGATATCTTCCTTTTGATGCACGCCCATGGAAACAAACCTAACCCCACAAAGAACTCTTGCATAGAACATGGGTTAGTACACAAAGCGTAATGGACAATGCTTACCATACCGTGAGATCACTTGATCCCACTCGGTACATCTTCTACGCTTTGTGGTCTTGATCAACCTTGAATCTTTCCAACTCTCTTCATTAGGATGATGTCTTGAAGATAAACATGAATGTTCACACAATCTCCTTCTTCAAGACATGCTTGCAATAGGCTCATCTCTTACATGACCAATCTTTGGATAACTCCATGAATAACCTTGGTCAACACATATTCTTCTTCAAATCACCTTGAGACCAACAAATGGTCTACAAGCAAAGCCTATGGACAAACCCTTCAAATATAACTCAAGGCAACCATTAGTCCATAGAGATTGTCATCAATTACCAAAACCAAACATGGGGGCAGCACATGTTCTTTCAGGTGTGTTACTTCAGCTACCTTCTCAGTCAAACTAAATGGTAGGATGTCTAGAAGTTTTGTGCCGTCACGAGGACTCCGACAGGGAGACCCGCTATCCCCTTACCTCTTTTTATTTTGTGTGGAGGGTTTTTCTGCACTATTGAGAAGGGCACAGAGTGAGGGATCGATGAAGGGGGTAACTTTTGGGAGCACTGGCCCCCACGTTACTCATCTTTTGTTTGCCGATGATAGCATCGTTTTCTTGGAAGGAACGCAGGCAAACATGGAGGTGCTGAAGGACATTTTGGTGAAATATGAGGAAGCCTCGGGACAGCGCATTAATCTCCAAAAATCCTCTATCTACTTTGGGAAAGGTAGTTCGGAGGAGACAAAGATGGAACTCAAACAGACTATTGGAATTGAATCTGAGGCTCTTAGTGAGCGATACCTAGGCCTACCAACACTGGTTGGGAGGTCAAAAGATGGAACTTTCAAATATGTAACGGAGTGCTCTAAGGGGAAGGTGAGTGGATGGAAAGGGCAGGGGCTATCCAAGGCAGCAAGGGGGGTACTAGTTAAATCAGTTCTTCAAGCGACTCCAACGTTTACCATGAGTTGTTTTCATCTCACAACGAAAATGTGTCGGAACCTGACTTCAACCTCTTCGAAATTCTGGTGGGGTGCAACGAATGGTGAACGGAAGGTGCATTGGATCTCTTGGGAGAAAATGTGTGCTGCTAAAAAGGAAGGTGGTCTTGGCTTTCGTGATCCAGAAGCTTTTAATCAAGCTCTATTGGCGAAACAAGCCTGGAGGATCCTTCATGTCCCAGACTCCCTGTGTGGCCGTGTGTTGAAAGCTCGCTATTTTCCAGAGGACTCAATTATGACAGCCACATGCCCATCTTCGGGCTCCTACACATTCAGAAGCATTCTTCATGGGCGTGACCTGCTGCGAGAGGGATTGGTGTGGCGCATTGGGGATGGCTCTAAGGTAAACCTACCACCATGACAACTGGATCCCAAGGAGTGGGAGCTTGAAACCACTTGGACAGGAGTATATGAGGGGAATCACAAAAGTTAGAGATCTTCTGTCATCCAATGGCCGAGGCTGGGATGAGGCGAAGGTAGATGCAATGTTCACAGAAGATGATGCAATGGATATAAAACAGGTTGCAGTTGGGGGGCCGAACTCAGAGGACTACCTTGCATGGAATTATACAAAGAGTGGCATTTTCACGGTGAAATCTGCATACCATCTCAGGATGAATATGAACAGAACAAGATCCGGACAGCCGGAATCTTCTGTCTCAACCAATAAGCACAAAGGCTTCATGGCACTCTGGGATACTTCAGCCCCGGGCAAGGCAAAAATACACATGTGGCGATTGTTGAGGAATGGCTTAGCGGTGGGTTCGGAGCTCCATCGGAGACGGATCAAGCCTGTTATTTTTCTGTGCGGCATGTGGAAGAGAGGAGACAATCCTTCATCGCTTTTGGTCCTGTCAGCACTCAATTCAATTTTGGCAACTGGTGCGCTCTGAAACGGGAGTCTTGGTGGCTAGCCCACCAAATGTAGGCTCCCAGAGTGAGTTGTCAAGCTGGTTACTCGGGTGGTTCACCGGTGCTGCGGAAGAGGAGAAGGAGTTGATGATACAGGCTGCCTATGGGCTCTGGTTGGCTAGGAACGATGCGCAAGATGGAAAACACATTGCAGCTCCACATGACATAATGCAGGCGGTGCTAGCTCATATGGAGGAATTTTTGTCTAAAAAGACCACCTGCGGAGTGGTATTGTCAAAAAAGACCATCTGCGAGTGGCATTGTCAAAAAGGACCCCCCTGCCGCCAGCAGCGGAGGGCCCGGTGGGACCTGCCGCCACCACCCCTGGCGGCCGGCCGGTGTGTGGGACCTGCCGCCAATGCAGCTGGCGGCAGGACTGTTCACGCGGCGCGAGGCACTGTTCACAGGAATGAACAGTAATTTTGAAAAATTCAAAAACAATATCAGAAAAATTCAAAAAAATCTGGAATTTTTTGGCAGCAAAGAGAATCGAGTGTTCTAAGTGGGTGCAAAATTTCAGGTTTTTTTGATTTTTTCTGCTATTTTTTGAATTTTTTTCGAAATTACAGTGAACAGTGTCTGTCGGCACTGTGAACAGTGCCGCGCGCCCCGTGAACAGTACCTGCCGCCAGCGCTGGTGGCGGCAGGTCCCACTCACCGGCCGGCCGCCAGGGGTGGTGGCGGCAGGTCCCACCGGGCCCTCCGCTGGTGGCGGCAGGGGGTCTTTTTTGACAATACCACTCGCAGGTGGTCTTTTTTGACAATACCACTTCGCAGGTGGTCTTTTTGGACAAAAATTCCATATGGAGGAGTGGCGAGCTGCACATGCTGTTGCGGCCAAAACACCCAAGTTGAACACTGTACAGAGATGGCAGCCCCCGGACGAAGGTTGGACTAAAGTTAACTCTGATGGTGCAGTTTCCAAGTATGGTGAGAAGGGAGGAGGAGGAATAGTGGTACGGGATCATAATGGTGCTTTCCTGGCCGGAGCGTGCCATCATTATCCACACATTTCTGATCCTGAAGCTGTTGAGGTTCTGGCTTGTAAAAGAGCGATTCAGGTGGCGAGGGAGCTTAACGTCCAAAAGATTCACATGGAACTTGATAGCCAATCAGTGGTGCAGATGATCAACTAGTCATCTAGGAATATGAGCTCTGCTGGTCCGTGGATAGAGGAGATCAAAGATTCGATTAAGTCTTTTTCGGAGGCCAAGGTTGTGTGGGTTCGACGATCTGCAAACGCTGCTGCGCATAAATTAGCGAGAGTAGGTGTTGGAGATGAATTGTGTAAGGTGTGGTTGTCGGTTCCTCCAGAATTTATCCTGGATGTAATTGCGGATGAGATCCCAAACCTTAGTTGTTAAATAAAGCAGCGCGTTTACCCCTAAAAAAAAACAGCTTTATACTGAAAAAAACCCTCAACAGCAGAATTTTGTCACGGTCCAAACAAGATAAGAAGGCCGATGCTAGGCGTAAGCCGGCTGATAAGCTCACAGTTATCAGCCGCCTTGATAACCGTACGATCCTGCACATCGGAGCCGTTCGCTGATTGCACTTGCCCTCAACGCAAGTCTTCTCTCTCGCGCAGCAGAGGCACCATCCATGCAGCACCCATTGTCGCGCTCCAAACACACCTACCAGCACTGTGGCAGTGGCCGCGATGCCGCCGGAGCTGCGATGCAACGGCCGGCCGAGTTGTGACGCAGTGGGCGTCAACGCCGCCGGAGCTGTGATGCAGCGGTCGCCAGAGCTACGATACAGCGGTCGTCGATGCCGCCGGAGCTGCAATGCCGCGGCCATGACGCGGCCGGAGCTGCGCTGCAGCGGCCGTCGGAGTCGACGCTGCCGAAGCTGCGATGCAGCGGGCGTGACGCCGCCGGAGCTGCGACGCAGCAGCCACGACTCCACCGGAGCCGAGCTGCGATGCAGCGGCCGTCGGAGTCGACGCCGCAGGAGCTGCGCCATTGGAGCTCCGATGCAGCGGTCGTCGATGCCGCCGGAGCTGCAATGCAGCGGCCACGACGCGGCCGGAGCTGCGCTGCAGCGACCGTCGGAATCGACGCTGCCGAAGCAGCGATGCAGCGGGCGTGACGCCGCCGGAGCTGCGATGCAGCAGCCACGACTCCACCGGAGCTGCGCTGCGATGCAGCGGCCGTCGGAGTCGACGCCGCAGGAGCTGCGCCATTGGAGCTCCGATGCAGTGGTCGTCGACGCCGCCGGAGCTGCAATGCAGTGGCCACGACGCCGCCGGAGCTGCGATGCACCGGGCGTCGACGTCGCCGAAGCTGTGATGCAGCGGCCGTGACGCCGCCGGAGCTGCGATGCAGCGGTCCGCACGCTCGTCGGGGCCTCGGGGCTGTTGGAACTTGTAACACGGGCGTACTACTCACTAGTGGCCGTCGCCTGCCCCATGGAGCAGCTCGTGCGAGCTAGCAGCAGCCGAGCTACTGCCTCGCTGTGCCCGTGGCCAGCGCTGGTAGGAGCACGCAGCCAGCGCGGGCGAGCGGAAACAGCACCTCCTGCGGCCGGGCGGCGGAGTTTGCAGCAAGGCGCGGCCAGGAGCTTGGGAAGCAGAGCTTGGAGCTTGGGCAGCAGGCCGTGGCGGTGAGAGCTTGGGCAACAGCAATGGCGGAGAGAGATTGGGCAACAACCACCGTATGCAGCAGTTGTCGACGTTGCCGCCACCGTATGCAGCACCGGCGCGCCGACGATGCTCCAGCGCATCACAGGCGACCCCCCGTGATGTTGTTGAGCCGGAGCGCCGGAGATCTCCTTGCCGCCTCCAGCGAATTGCAGCCCCGCGCCGTTCGTAGCACGCAAACCCCTCCAGAGTTGCAACTGCAGCAGCGCGTCGCCGGCGAGGTCGGCCCACCGCTCGCAGTTATGACGCTTGTTGTGGCGAGGGGATGCAGCAACGGTGTCGGCGCCCGAGATCTCGTCGCCGCCGTACTGCCGGTGATTGCATCACCACAACCTTCACAGCACCCACTCACTTCGGTGTTGCTTTGAAGCAGGCTTTGGAGATCGGTGTAAACGGCGGTGGCTGTGTGGCAGCATAGCTTTGCGGCGGCGAGCGGTGGAGGAGAAAAGGAGAGGAGCAGAGGGAGCGATGCGAGAAAATGTGTGGACTGGCTTGATGCGTGAAGCGATAAGCCGGGGATGGCCCGAGCGGTGAGCGGGTCCACATGAGGACACGCGTCACTCGATGGAGGGGGATTAGGATGACAAAAGATCAGCCGGTTGAAATAGATACTTTTCCAGATAAGAAAGGATAATTAATTGACGTGGCGTAGAAACTTCCAAACAAAACAACCCATACAAGTACAACCCCACGCGAGGAAGACGTCAATACGGGCAAAGAAAAGGGGGGAGATCGTAAGGGCATGTCCAACGGGGGCGCTAGCAAAGGGGCGCTAGGAATTAATTCCCGGTCAAAGGGCAGTTGGACCCTCAATTCCTGGCGTCACATGAAGCCTCGGCGCAAGAAGTGGAAGCGGGCGCTTGTGCTTTTTTACCTTGCGGGACAAAGGGCTGATGCAGCGGCCCGTTCTTCCTAGCGCCTACGAATTAGCGTCCAGCGTTGAAGCAAACCAGTGCTTGGATATTTCTTTAGTTTTACCATATATTTTTATTTCTCTAAGCGCCCATATAAGCGGCTCGCGTTGAAGATGCCCTAAGGCATCTCCATCGCAGAGCGCTTGCGTAGGCGCTTAGGAAGACAAAAATAAATACCGTAAAAATAAAGTAATTAGCTTAGCGCTTTTTACCCAACGGGGAGCGCTAACGATGGGCGCTAGTTAATCGCAAAACCAGCTGGAAGACCTATCGCTGCATGCATCGGTCAACTCCTGCAGGGGAAAAAAAGACGAAGCGCCCGCTTCCACCCTTTGCGCCGATGCAAGATAAGGTGATGGGATTTGTTAGTCTAACTGCCAATTGAGCAGGTTATTAATCCTGGCGCCCGGCTCTAGCGCCCCGCGTTGTACATGCCCTAAGAACGCCGCAGAAAGGCCCCAGCTACTCGCAAAGGTGAGTTTTTTTGGAACCCACAGATCTTACGAGTCATCCTCCTCCTCGAGGAACTCCAGTGCTTATCTTCTACTCGCCCCTGTCCTAATCCATCCAATCTTTCGATCCAGAAGGTGAGGAGGGTGTGGTGCCTGGTCCAGATCTCGTGGCCGTCATGGCGGAGCAGTTCGCGGAGTCAGCGGTAAGGAATTTTCCGCCAGTTCTTTCTTCTCCAGTGCGTTGTTTCAAGATCGCTCGCTTATAGATGCGAGAGAGCGAGACAAGTTGTTTGCAGATCTGCCCTGCAACTAACCACCCAGATCTGCCATTTACCGCCCCGCGCCGGCGGGTGAAAGGACGGTGCTTACTTAGTCACCGTGGCTTGCATAGCGAGTAGAAGCGCGCGGTGACCGGCGTCGCCACGGACCATTGCGCATCATACATATTTCTGTGGGTAGATAGTTAGATCTGCATAACTAATGCAATCATCTCATGTCGTCTCGGTAGTCGTAATTGTAACAACATATCATGGTTCTTTACAATAGAAAAACGATTGCAAAATGCTGAATTGTTTGAAAAGATTTGGTTTTTCACTTGCCAAGTGCGGCGACTGTTTACTGCTCTGAGTTGTGAGTTTTTAATCTGTTCAAGAATTGTATAGTTGATCCAATTTGTTTTCATTGTTTAATTTGTGGTGCACCCCTTACCTGGCTTATGTCACGAGTACCTGAGGATAGTTTAGTGTAACTAACTTTGTATACCATGTGTTTTACTGTACAAGTTTTCGACATGGCGGCGAGTTTTACACTTATCTGCCTGCAAAAAGTAAATCACTTAGTGAGTGTAGTTATTGTTCTGTGATTAACTCGACATCCTAAACTCACTGTTTTTAGTATTTTCTGTCTAATGAATCCACTGAAATTGACTGTCGGCATGAATTGCTTTGTTGTTTTAAATGATTATTATGTAGTTTCAGACTCTGCCAGATAGATGTTCTGGATATCCCCATGCATCCTTGTGCCAGCGAACCTGCATCTCTCACTTTAAATGGTTACTAGAAGTCGACCACTTAGCTTTACCCATCCTGTTTCACTTCACTTCAGCTGTGACTACTTGTATTCCTAAAATAGTCTCTGTTGTGAATGTAGAAACATGTAAATATATGAAACTTCAGGGTTATTAATACATTGAAATTAAGCCTCAGTTTGTGCTGTTGTCAAACTTGTGACTGCATACAACAGCTCTATATTAGAAGCGTCTATTATTATATATTGGGAACGATCGTTGATAATCTGAGCACGTGAAACTGTGAAGTATGTGACTTTTTCTTGCTAGCCTAGTAAGGTATAAACCGTGCAAGCTCTATGCACTTAAGTTTGTTTTGTTTTCACAAAAGTATATATGTTATAGCTTCTGATAGATTATCTCTTTATCTTCAGAACAATGTAATCATCGAAGAGGCCAACAAGGGCCTGAACCCTGGAATGATAGTCCTGCTTGTGGTTGCGACCACCCTGCTGCTTTTCTTTGTTGGGAACTATGCGCTCTACCTGTACGCGCAGAAGACGCTCCCTCCGAAGAAGAAGAAGCCAGTCTCCAAGAAGAAGCTCAAGAGGGAAAAGCTGAAGCAAGGGGTTTCTGCGCCAGGGGAGTGAAGAGACCCATCGATTTCTCATGTCGATTGCTTTATGCTGGGCTCCTCTTTACTTACCTGATAAAAAATATGTACCAGCTGGAGCTGCAGTGTTGAGCGAGTGTTTATGTAGAAGCCTTGTCTTGAGTGGTACATCGTCGGTATTGGACACCTTATTTCAGCGAACTGATAAACCTTAGCCTAAATTGAGCTGCTCCTGGTTATAGTTTTTTAATTAAAAACTTTGCTGGGGATCATCCGTGGCAAACTTGTGAAACCTGTGTAGCCGTTTGCAGTTTGGTATGTTGTGTTGCATTGTGGTTTGGCTTCTCTTTGTTTTTTTGTTGAAGTTTTTCAAAATTTCATGCTGCAAAAGATACTTGATCAGTCCTCTGCCAGAGCATGTTGATCACTTTTATGGCCTGTGCAAAATTGACCGCCCTGGGGTTATACGACTTTTCTGCAAGGCTTGGGGTTTTGATTTGTTATATATGGGAAATGGAGAGGTATTTCTTATGTTGAATGCAAAACAGCTAATCCCTTGTAGGTACCCCACGAGTCCTCTCAAGCTATGAAGTTTTCATAATTCAAACTCCATTGCGCCTGCCTCAAACCCAAAGCATGAGCTTTACGAACTGTTCGGTCCACACAGCCTGTTTTGGTATAACCAGTGGATTATTATGACAAATCATGTTTCTATGTCGACCCCGTCGTCTTTGCTGAAGTGGACCTACTAGATGACACGGAGGCGCCAAAGAGTTGATGATTTTGGCTCTAATTAGCTTTGTACATGGCCTAAAGGCAATGATGTCAACTCATACCGTATACAGTTTGACTCTTCAACTGAGCCAGCTCATACCACGGTTTCGTAGATCAGGTCTCCTTTGGTTTATTTAGAGGAATTTCACAGGAATTCTATAGGATAGGATTCTTATAGGAATTTTTTTCCTTTAGAGCTCTTTGGTTCATAGGAATGGATTTCTATTCTTACATAATAGGATTGGTTTCTATCTTTCACATATCAAAGGAAAATAAACATTAGCCTAGGCTCAATGCAAAAATTCCCACCAGATGTCAGATGATACATGAAAATGGTACTATAGACCGGCAGGATTTATCATGCTCATGGTTAACTACATACAGCAGAGATATCTCGCACTGGTTGAAAAATCTGCTCCGGCTTGTCTCCTTCCCCCCCTCTGCCCCTCGGACTGTTTGATCAAAAGATGAGAGCGGCCACCTTCCTTCCTTCCCCGTCCGTCTCACGCTCACATCACACCCATGGATCAGCTGGGAGCGCAACCAACTCAACAAGAAAAAACGACCTTCTTGTCCCAAAGCATCTGCTAGCTAGCATGTTGCCGTCCAGTGCAGTGCAGTGCAGTGCAGTCCACTAGTCCAGTGAGGCAGTGACCACTGGGCACTGGCTGACGGAGGACAACACGCATCCACCTCATCCACACCACAGTATTTGTGTGTCTTCCAATCCAAGCCTCGCGTTGCAGACGGCTTGTCCCCCTCGTCTTCCTACTTCCCAGCTGCCGCAACCCAAAGCTACCTATCTACGTATCTAGTTCTAGTATAGCTTAGCCACTCAAATCTCAAAAGCTATGCCAAAGTGCAAGTGGTACCTAGCTAAGAAAGAAAGACATACACAAGGAGACATGCATGCGCCGGCTCACCAGAATCACTTCTCCCGCACTGCACTGCGCTGCACAGTCCGATCCCTGTCGAGAGCGAGAGGAAGAGTTACTTGCACTCGACCCCGGCCAGCCAGCCAGCCAGCCAAGACGGCATGGCAGCTCACCTAACACAGGCCAACTGCAGGCAGGGCAGATAGCAATACAATACGATCGACATGGTTTCTGGCTGAAGCGATCGTTGGTTGGTTCGGCGCACGTACATACGCTCCTCCATCACCCGGCCACATGCATGCAGACGACAGAAATGATGCTTCCCTTGAGTTGATTTGATTACCTCCGCTTTTGTTAAGTTTCCCGGCCCCCTTGCATTGTGCGACGCAGCCGTTTCACCTCACTTCCCCTTTTATACTGTACAACAGGATCGACGGATCGATCGCATTACTACTTCCGCGGCCATGTTGTATGTTGCGTAGACGATAAGCATGCGAGGGCTAAAAGCGACAAGGACTCGCCGCCGGTTGGTGATATAAGTGGCGGGGAACCGCCCCGGCCGTGAAGACAAGATATAGGAAGAAGAGAGAATACCACTACGCCAACTAGTAGCAACTCAAGAGTCGACTGATTACGTTACGTGCGTCGAACGAGGATCCCGATCCCTAGGAAGGAAGGATAGGATGCAGGGGGAGGTGGAGCAGCAGCAGCAGGCGCCGATGCAGATGGTGCTGCGGGTGAAGCACCCGTCGTCGCTGTCCAGCGGCAGCGAGGAGGCGTCGGAAGGGGAGGGGTCGTCCAGGTCGGCGCTCTCGGTGTTCAAGGCCAAGGAGGAGCAGATCGAGAGGAAGAAGATGGAGGTCAGGGACAAGGTCTTCGCGCAGCTCGGCCGCGTCGAGGAGGAGTCCAAGCGCCTCGCATTCATACGACAGGTAAACTACTCTTCTTCGGTTAGTACGTACTAGCTAAGTGTACTAATCTTTCTGAGTAGTACTAACGGCCGATCGGTTGATGGCATTAATTAGGAGACCCAAAATGACGTACTAGTACAGTACCAACATGCATGATCAGTTTGTTCAGCTCAGTCAGGGAACTAACTCTGTAACAACAAAATTGATATCGAGCGGGCCTAAAGTCCATCATAGTTTTGTTTTGTTTTGTTTTGTGTTTGTAGGAGCTGGAAGGGATGGCCGATCCTACGAGGAAGGAGGTGGAATCAATACAGCGGCGGATCGACACCGTCAACCGCCAGCTCAAGCCTCTCAGCAAGAGCTGCGTCAAGAAGGTGACAAGGACTTCCTGGACCTGGACGTGATAGGAATTATTCTACTTACTTTCACTGCATTATTAGTAAGTAAATTGACATGTGGATTTGTTGTTCTTGAATCGGGAAAACAAATTGAAAACACAGGAGAAAGAATACAAAGAGATCCTCGAGGCGTACAACGAGAAGAGCAAGGAGAAGGCCATACTTGTCAACAGGCTAATAGAGGTGACCTGACCTCAACATCATGCATCACCTCGTCTTCTTCTTATCTTATTAGTTAAATATCTGTTTGATTATTAGTACTGATCACTTTGCTCTGCTCTTCATGTGCAGCTGGTGAGCGAAAGCGAGAGGATGAGGATGAAGAAGCTTGAAGAGCTCAACAAGACGGTCGATTCACTCTATTAATTAGACGTAATAATAATGTTAATTACCCCGAGAGCTTAATTTCCCTGTGCAATCTCCGTCCGTCCCATGGATTTGAATGTATGTGGTCTGTACGTGTCAGCTTGCAACTGACCATGTCGTGAGCGATTCTTCTTTAATTTTCGCCTTTCTTCTTGCTTCCTTGTGATTGCATTGACGGGTTTGAGTCCATCTTGTTGCACTGTTTTGTTGCACTGTCGTTGTCGAGTAAAACTGACGTATTTAAACGAACACTTCTTCTTCGGTACAACCCCCCTAATTACAATAACGGTCCAGATCGTCCGATACCCTTTCATTAAAAAGGGTAGGATCGTCCAGGCACTTAAAAGGCGACGGGCGCTGTACGTCGGGCTGTACGCGCGCGACGGGGCTGTACGTACGTCGGGCTGTATACGTCGGCTAAGGACGTTGCCCGAGCGCAGATTGCGGCGGCATTCTTACTGGGACGGGCCCATGCACGCATGCGCGTCGGTTAGCGAGACGGCCGGCGATGCAATCCCTCCTTGCCAAAATCTTGGACGTATTAAATTCTGCATGCAATCCCAACGATAGCTACTTTTCTGGACGAGCATCTCGTGCGGTTACCTCTCATCATTTGAGATTGAATCGGTAAAACAAAGAGTGGGTCAAAGTATTTATCAAAAAAAAAAAAAAAGAGTGGGTCAAAGTAAATCGTGCATGCTCCCCACTTTTTGGCAGGGCCCGGACGTACTTCTGAGCACATTCACGGAATGTACCCAACTTTTGGCAGGGCGTGTGGGGCCCCACCCCGGTGCCCCACGCAAAAAATGAACGAAATCCGACACCGAACACACGTTGCGTCACGTCCGAGCAGTATTTTAGGGTTTTTCGGCCCGAAAAATCATAGAAAATGCAAACAGCGTCGAAACGCGACAAATTTTGCCGTGCGTGCTTGCCATGGTCATTGTAGCCCGTGAAAAAAATGTGAGCCCGTTTGGCGGATGCGAAGGAGACACATGCATCGGAGGGTCCCTTCCGGCCGTACCGAAACCCCTCCGTTGCACATGAAGTACCTGAGCACATTCACGGAATGTATCCAACTTTTGCCAGCGCGTGTGGGGCCCCACCCCGGTGCCCCACACAAAAAATGAGCGAAATCTGATACCGAATGCACGTTGCGTCATGTACGGGCACTATTTTAGGGGTTTCGGCCGAGAAAATCGTAGAAAATGCATACAGTGTCGAAACGCGACAAATTTTGGCGTGCATGCTACCCATGGTCATTGTAGCCCGTGAAAAAAAAACTAAGCCCATTTGGCGGATGCGAAGAAGACACATGCATCGGAGAGGGTCCCTTCAGGCCGTACCGAAACCCCTCCGTTGCACATGAAGTACCTGAGCACATTCACGGAATGTCCCAACTTTTGCCAGGGCGTGTGGGGCCCCACCCCGGTGCCCCACGCAAAAAATGAATGAAATCCGACACCGAACGCACGTTGCGTCACGTCCGGGCACTATTTTAGGGTTTTTAGCCGAGAAAATCGTAGAAAATGCATACAGTGTCGAAACGCGACAAATTTTGGCGTGCGTGCTTCCCATGGTCATTGTAGCCCGTGAAAAAAAGTGAGCCCGTTTGGCGGATGCGAAGGAGACACATGCATCGGAGGGTGCCTTCCGCCCGGTACCTAAACCCCTCCATTGCACATGAAGTACCTAAGCACATTCACGGGATGTACCCAACTTTTGGCAAGGCGTGTGGGGCTCCACCCCGGTGCCCCACGCAAAAAATGAACGAAATCCGACACCGAACGCACGTTGCGTCACGTCCGGGCAGTATTTTAGGGTTTTTCGGCCCGAAAAATCGTAGAAAATGCAAACAGCGTCGAAACGTGACAAATTTTGGCGTGCGTGCTCGCCATGGTCATTGTAGCCCGTGAAAAAAATGTGAGCCCGTTTGGCGGATGCGAAGGAGACACATGCATCGGAGGGTCCCTTCCGGCCGTACCGAAACCCCTCCGTTGCACATGAAGTACCTGAGCACATTCACGGAATGTATCCAACTTTTGCCAGCGCGTGTGGGGCCCCACCCCGGTGCCCCACACAAAAAATGAGCGAAATTTGATAACGAACGCACGTTGCGTCATGTACGGGCACTATTTTAGGGTTTTCGGCCGAGAAAATCGTAGAAAATGCATACAGTGTCGAAACGCGACAAATTTTGGCGTGCATGCTACCCATGGTCATTGTAGCCCGTGAAAAAAAAACTAAGCCCATTTGGCGGATGCGAAGAAGACACATGCATCGGAGAGGGTCCCTTCAGGCCGTACCGAAACCCCTCCGTTGCACATGAAGTACCTGAGCACATTCACGGAATGTCCCAACTTTTGCCAGGGCGTGTGGGGCCCCACCCCGGTGCCCCACGCAAAAAAGAATGAAATCCGACACCGAACGCACGTTGCGTCACGTCCGGACACTATTTTAGGGTTTTTAGCCGAGAAAATCGTAGAAAATGCATACAGTGTCGAAACGCGACAAATTTTGGCGTGCGTGCTTCCCATGGTCATTGTAGCCTGTGAAAAAAAGTGAGCCCGTTTGGCGGATGCGAAGGAGACACATGCATCGGAGGGTCCCTTCCGCCCGGTACCTAAACCCCTCCATTGCACATGAAGTACCTGAGCACATTCACGGGATGTGCCCAACTTTTGGCAAGGCGTGTGGGGCTCCACCCCGGTGCCCCACGCAAAAAATGAACGAAATCCGACACCGAACGCACGTTGCGTCACGTCCGGGCAGTCTTTTAGGGTTTTTCGGCCCGAAAAATCGTAGAAAATGCAAACAGCGTCGAAACGTGACAAATTTTGGCGTGCGTGCTCGCCAGGGTCATTGTAGCCCGTGAAAAAAATGTGAGCCCGTTTGGCGGATGCGAAGGAGACACATGCATCGGAGGGTCCCTTCCGGCCGTACCGAAACCCCTCCGTTGCACATGAAGTACCTGAGCACATTCACGGAATGTATCCAACTTTTGCCAGCGCGTGTGGGGCCCCACCCCGGTGCCCCACACAAAAAATGAGCGAAATCTGATAACGAACGCACGTTGCGTCATGTACGGGCACTATTTTAGGGTTTTCGGCCGAGAAAATCGTAGAAAATGCATACAGTGTCGAAACGCGACAAATTTTGGCGTGCATGCTACCCATGGTCATTGTAGCCCGTGAAAAAAAAACTAAGCCCATTTGGCGGATGCGAAGAAGACACATGCATCGGAGAGGGTCCCTTCAGGCCGTACCGAAACCCCTCCGTTGCACATGAAGTACCTGAGCACATTCACGGAATGTACCCAACTTTTGCCAGGGCGTGTGGGGCCCCACCCCGGTGCCCCACGCAAAAAATGAATGAAATCCGACACCGAACGCACGTTGCGTCACGTCCGGGCACTATTTTAGGGTTTTTGGCCGAGAAAATCGTAGAAAATGCATACAGTGTCGAAATGCGACAAATTTTGGCGTGCGTGCTTCCCATGGTCATTGTAGCCCGTGAAAAAAAGTGAGCCCGTTTGGCGGATGCGAAGGAGACACATGCATCGGAGGGTCCCTTCCGCCCGGTACCTAAACCCCTCCGTTGCACATGAAGTACCTGAGCACATTCACGGGATGTACCCAACTTTTGGCAAGGCGTGTGGGGCTCCACCCCGGTGCCCCACGCAAAAAATGAACGAAATCCGACACCGAACGCACGTTGCGTCACGTCCGGGCAGTATTTTAGGGTTTTTCGGCCCGAAAAATCGTAGAAAATGCAAACAGCGTCGAAACGTGACAAATTTTGGCGTGCGTGCTCGCCAGGGTCATTGTAGCCCGTGAAAAAAATGTGAGCCTGTTCGATTAAGTTAAAAAAAACGTTATCGGACTTAGATCCTCCTGCAGACCCGAATGGTGCCTTTTGAAAAAAAAGTTGCATGCAAAAATACATCTTGGGCTTATTAGGTATTAGCACGAAAATTAACGCATTGATCGTTACATGAGCCATCGCACGAGGTGACTAAAAAAAAGTGGGGAGCATGCACGATCTACTTTGACCCACTCTTTTTTTTTTTGATAAATACTTTGACCCACTCTTTGTTGACCGATCCAATCTCAAACGATGAGAGGTAACCGCACGAGATGCTCGTCCAGAAAAGTAGCTATCGTTGGGATTGCATGCAGAATTTAATACGTCCAAGATTTTGGAAAGGAGGGATTGCATCGTTGGGATTGCATCGCCGGCCGTCTCGCTAACCGACGCGCATGCGTGCATGGGCCCGTCCCAGTAAGAATGCCGCCGCAATCTGCGCTCGGGCGACGTCCTTAGCCGACGTGCATGCAACTTTACCTCCCTATTCTTTTTACTTTCATTCACCCCGTCTCGCCGCCGCCGCGATCTGCACGTACCGCCGACGTACGCCGCCCGTCGCCCAACCGTCCAAACGGCACCGGTGCGCCCGCGCCGGCCTGCCTGCCCTGACCCGTCGCTGTCTATACGCCGCCGGTGCCCCTTCCGCCGCCACCAGCCAGGACGGTCGGCCGTCGTGTAAGTTTTTGTGTGTGTGTTTTTTAGTACGAAGAATGACATAGCAGTTGCATGGTACGTGACAGAAAACTATTTCATGCAGTATGAATATCGACGGTGTGATTCCATGTTCTGTTCAAAAGTGGGTTAGCCTAGTTGACAGACTGTCACCAAGTCAGAAATTCAGGTTTTATGAAACGGATATGCAGGGCATGTTCAGAATACCATCGATAAAGATGCGTGATTTTTTGCTTCACTTTTTACTCCAAGGTTACAATCCACTTAGCAAAAAATTCATGATCCAAGAGAGTTCTGGAAGTAAAGGCCTTATTTCACTAAGGCATGATGATGTGTACTCCATATTTGGTTGGAAAAACGATGGACTGGATGTTTTTGGTTTTCTTAGTACAGAAGGAGAAAAAGCAATAAAAAAATACCAGTTATTTTTGTTAACAAAAAAAATGGTAAGATCATGATTGATGATCTGATCGAAAAGATTGTGAGGAATAACACCACGGACGATGACTTCATTCGGATGGCGTTTCTAGTTCTCTTAGGAACTATAATTGCACCAGTGTCTCATGAATACGTTCCGAAGAAGTACTATGCCTTAGTGCAAAATATTAAGTTGATAAGGACGTTCAACTGGAACGCATTCACTTCGCGGTTCTGTTTGTCGGAGATTGGCAAGCTTCTGCAGGACGGCCATGTTAGGCAGTGGCCACAGGGGAACCTGGCCCTTTTGCAAGTACGTTCTATTTATTGATTTTAACATTTTTCTTATATAATGTTATCGAAGAACATGTTATTTAATTAGTTTATGTGTTTTGCAGTACCTATACTGGGAGAAGGTGCAACCAATCACCGGTCCAAAATATGATCCGTTGGCATTGTTGAGCCCGCTGATGAGGAACTGGACGGAAGATATGGCTGTGAGAAGAGACAAATACGACTATGACTATGGTCGTGGTGTTGGGATGGTAATCCGAGTAATCTTGTTTTATTTTACATTTATAAAATAAAATTAACTGTTCATATGATTTGTATGTATAATTTGTTGCATTTGTAGATCTATGACAACATTACAGAGGAGTACAGGCTGAAAAAAATTGGAGAAGAAGAAGCTGAAAAAGCCAAGAAAGCTAGTAGCAAAAAATCTAACGTTACTGGAAGGAGGAAAGAGGGCAGTACCTCGGAGTCTTTCGCGAGCCAGAAGCCTACTATGGACCGGATTTGGAATGAGGTGAATGAGCTTCGGAAGGAAATGGTTCGTTTGCCAGAGTTATGCGCACAGGTAACACTTGAACACATCACTTTAATGTCCATCACTGTATTGAAGAACTAAGATGAATTAATGTTTTCTTGCAGAGGATGATTGAGAAACTGAACAAAACCGGCGTCTTCTACAAACCCGGTAACCTGGAAGAAGAAGAAGAGAATCTATACGGAGGCATTAATGAGTCTGCAAACGATGGTGGACTTCCTGAAAAAGAGTTTGTATATCAGAAAGATGATTCGGACCTGTTCCGCATACCTTCCAAAATGAATTTGCAAAAGGATGATGATGGCGTTGATGTAACTTCTCGTGGAAAGACACCTTATTACTGCACACCTGAGTACTGGGATAGTTTCAAGGGTGATATGGATGATCCTATCGAAGTACCAGACATATCAGATGAAAAAGCGGCCACATCTTTAGGGACGGACGAGATCGCATCACATGCATCGGGTGGTTCTCAAGGAGTAGAACAGGAAGTGGAGGAGGTTCCTGGCAGGCGCAAGCGCAGAGGATCTAAACTTGTCAAGTCTCCTTATGTGGTTCCTAAACCGAACAAGCGTGCAAAACGTTCTGCCAAAGGAAGTAAGTTTTTTGTGTTTCTAATTGTTTCTGCGTACTATCATTACTTATATATTTGCGTTTATAAGTATTTGAGTTGTGTGTTGCAGAATTGTTCCAACAGGAGGGTGTTAAAAAATCTAGTGATGAGTATGATGTGGTGAAAGCGTCCATCAAGTACGTGCGCGCGCATGAGTATTCACAAAAACATGCCAAAACAGAAATTTTCAATGATGGCACGGCCGACGGTCTCAGTGCGCAGAGAGCTTGTCAGATTATTAACCATCAGTGGCTAAGTGGCGACGTAAGTTAATTTCACCTATTGTATTACAATTGATTGCCAAATACCATTGTCACATCTGACACATTATTTATAGGTAATTAATGCTTACTCATCATATTTGTCGGACAAAGTTAATGACGATCGTTTCATGTTGACAACTTGGAGGGTATATTGGCTACTTGAAATTAGACCCGGAAATAAGACCGCCGGTAACGACTATGAAGCAGAGTCGCATAGTAATGGACCCGTGAATAGATGTCAGGACGAGTATTTCAAAAAAACAAAGGTAAGTTTGATTGGCTACACGGTATAGACATACGATATTATAACAAATTGTGTGCTCATTGTGTTGTATGCTCGTTGTCATGCAGACTTATATTGCTCTAAACAAGGGAAACACTCACTGGGTTACGGTCGTCATGCATAGCGGGAAGAGAGAGTTTCAGGTTCTTGACTCGTTGATGACCGAAGAACTTGACAGTGATACTAGACAACTCGTCGAGGACCTGGTAGGTTTTACTTTCAAATGTCTGTTTGGTAACATTCGTTTTGTTTAGTATACTGAATGACAGTCTTTTCACCATGTTAATTATATCTTCAGAGAAAACAACTAGGAGAAGATATCCAAGAAGCAAATGCAACCGGAGTTGTGAATTATCCGGATGTGTCCACATGGCCTATTCAAACGTATGACATGCCAAAACAATATGATGGGTGAGTACCTACTTTGACAGAATGTTGGTCCTATATGTACAATAGATATTTATTCTTCGTAAATTGTATGCACCAGGAATTCATGTGGAATATTTCTCCTTCGATGCTTTCAATATTGGGATGGTGACAAATGGACAGGCCTATTTTCACAGGTACACAAGTAATGTTTTTACTATGACGTACAATGTACACTGTGCTAACAGCACTATTTTTTCAGAGGTCAATTGATGATTCGAGGGAGGTAATGATAGCGCAACTTATTTTTTCGGAAAGAAACAAGCTTAATGAAGTGAAGAACAAAGTTATTCGGATAGCAAAGAAGAAGAAATAGATGCGACACGGAGGAGTTTTGCACGTGATTGTGTTTTACTAGAGGACTAGATTTTCCAAACGCTTTGCACACTTGGTTATAAATTTTATGTAATAGACATATTTATTGGTTTGGCCACTATTTTCTTTCGGAAAGATTATATACTTAATTACGTTTTTTATGTCTACATGATATTTTGTTTCAGAAAAATTATATAATCAGTCTTTTTTTTTTAATCTGTACATGATTTCTTGTTTCGTATATTGTTAGGATTGTGTGTGCCTATGTAGTTTCCGCTTTAGTTGTGAGAAAGACAAGTTGCTTTAAGTTAGGGGGTTCAAAGTAGATGGAGAGTCGGCAGCTGCTGGGCCGGTAGTAGGTATATTTTTCCACCCAAATCAAGCCCAACAGGGCGACTCGGGCGGTCAAAGCGCCCCACTACGGGCCCGGCAGCAGGGTCCAAGGGGGCTGGAAGTATGTGTATGAGAGGAGTTCGACACAGTTGGCGCGCCCGCCTATTTAAGCCGGTCGGCGCGCCCGCCTATTTAAGCCGGTCGGCGCGCCCGCCAGCTTCCGAGGCGGGACTATTCGCAGGTGCGCCGCGCGCGCGGGGGCGCGGGTGCACTGTGGGCCGGCCCAGTTGGCAGGGGGAGAGGTCGCCGGGGGGGGGGGGGAGGGCCGACCGCGGAGGCTTTGCGAATGTTGGCCGGCCCACGAACGTCGCAATGCATGCCGCGTGCACGCCGCGGCGGCCGCACAGGTGAGGTTTAGTCCCACCTCGGAAGCTGATGGTGGCGCGGACCGGCTTAAATACCGGGGCGTGGTTCTATTGCTGAACTCCTCTAAAAACACAACTATCAGCCCTGTTGGAACCAGCTGCTGGTCCGTTGTGTGCCTGTTAGACCGCCAGAGTCGCCCTGTTAGGCTTGATTTATTTTGGAAAAAGAGTGCAAGCGGCGGACCAGCAGTCCCTAGGGTTGGGTATTTTTTTTTATAACCTAAGTTAGACGCCGAAGCTGATTATAATGAGGCGTGAAGGGCCTTTTTTTATACCAAAATAGGTTTAATCACTTTAAACAGAAAACTGTAGCCATGCATGTACAAAGCCATGCTTAATCAGAACAATATTTAGGATGTACTAGGATCATTATTATTAATGTAAGTGGCAAAAACCGAAAGTGTGCCATTATTACAATAATAAAAGAGATGGTACCAGCCGCCGAATAGGCATAATCATCTACGGGGCAAAACAAAAATTCTGCCATTATTACAATAATAAAATTGTACCAACTATGGGGCAAAAACTCTAAGCACATCGTAGCACTTATTTCTTGTCCATGATTTTCAGTATCTTGTCCTTCACCCTGCTCAGCGTGTTGCTCTCTGAAAATAGTATTTCCGCAAAAATGCGTCCCCTTAAAGAATTAGAATTAATCTCGTCCTGGTCAAAGTCATATGTCCACTCATCCCCATCCCAGTATTCGAGCCCAGTTGCTGCATAGAATAAAATAGAAATTGTGGGAATCAATGTACGGTAAATGAATCAACAAAACTAACATAAACAAAGCAAAAAGACATACAGTTACATATAAATGGATGAAGTAAAACAGATGCACCGTGCTCACTTCTGTCTTCAAGCCCAGTTGCTGCATAGAATAAATTACAAACTGTGAGAATCAATGTACAGTAAATGAAACAACAAAACTAACATAAACAAACAATAGACATACTCTTTATTTTGGCTGCATGTGCTCTTGTTATGACCTGAGAAGCCGCATATGCTACATTTTCGTCCAGATTTCTCGTCAAATGCTTTAGGTCTCTCATTTTTTGTCACATCTGGGCCACCCTTACCGCGACCTCTACTGTTCTGCTTAGGTGCGCCCTTGGTGGAAACCTTTACTGGATCACGAACCAGAATATGATCTCGGTTAGGCTCAAATGGATTTTCATTCACGAAGCTTCGCTGACTATCATCTCCATTCTCCTGAACGTCGTTATTCGCTATAATATCATCCAGAGCTGCATTCAACTTGTCGAATAAGAATGAATTACTGCATGCGAGATGAGATGCTTTTGCAGATTTGATGGTCAACTCACTATATCTAGCTCTGTCCTCAGCACTCGACCAACCCCACGCAAACAGATCACTGGTGCGCTTCACGGGCAGTCCAGCTCTTGCTTTTTTTGAGAACCTTCGCAGGACACAACACTGGGGTATCACAGGTAAGTTCAATGCATTCAAAACATAAAGAATATGCTTGCAAGGAAGCCCTTTGCGAGTCATGCTTCGGCAACTGCACTTTATAGTTTCTGCCGAGTTACCTGGCGTATATTCCACATTAAATCTGTGATCCCTGTTATTCTTCCACGCAACCACAAATAGCTGAGTATCGGTCCCTGTCAGTCTATCAATTACCTCAAGCTCCTGTACCTTCTTCAAATCTTGTTGCAACATATAAAAGTTTGCCTGCGTGAATGCTTTGGCAGCATACGACTCAATGGTCTTACACTCAGTCACTGGTACTGGGAGAGTCTGTGAGGCCGTGTAGTCATCGTAAGCTTCATTCTCACGGAGGCGAACGATACAATTCTCGTAGTGTACAATCATGTCAACGATCGTCATACCATAGTCAAGATGAAGGTGCAGGCTGGAGTTCAGGCTCTCACTCCTCTGATTACTGCGCATACCAAGAAAAAACCCACCAGACAAATATGATGCAACCCAAAGCGACCTCTTCCTGTACATCCTATGGAGCCATGTTTTCGTTCTCTCCGTCTGCCATTTGCCCACAAACGCAGCCCATCTCTCCTCAAAAACTTTATGTGTAGTGGCATAGTACAATAATGCCCTGAACTCCTTCAATGACTTGTGGTTCAGGTGTTTCTGCATATTCTTTTCAATATGCCATGAACATAGACGATGCCACACGTCAGAAAGCACCTTCCTGATAGCCCTTATCATCGCTGCATCTCCATCGGTAATTACAGATTTGGGCCTCTTCTGACAATGAGCTTTCAAGAACGTCTTAAGCAGCCAAACATATGTAGCCTCAGTCTCGTCTGAAACAATGGCGCAGGCGAATACCGTAGTGCAACGGTGGTTGTTCAGACCCACAAAAGGGATGAAAGGCATTCCATACCTGTTCATCTTGTATGTGCTATCGAAGACAACAACATCACCGTAGTCAAGATAATCCCGACGTGACTGCGAATCACACCAGAACAGGTTTTGGAGCCTGCCTTCAGCGTCAACTGTGTGCTCAAAGAAGAAATCTGGATCTCTGTCCTTTCTGGTCAACATGATTCCTATGGCAGTATCAGCATCACCATGTGCAAGCAATTTCATCTTCTCCCTGTAGCACATGTTATACAGCTTTCTCCTCTGAAACCCTGACTTTGCATACGACCCATACCTGCTAACGAAGTTGTCAAAAATCATATGTTTTCTTATCCCAGCTCCTGCCATAGCTAAGATCTCTGCTCTCTCAAATGCTTTAATCTGATTATGAGATCGGAGGAAAGGGACTTCGTCTGGTCGTGCAAGAATATGGTTGTGATCGTCGGAGAAACTGCTGACATACCAAAGATTAAGCTTTTTATCAAGCTTAACTGTCAAATGGGCTTCGCAGAAGCATCGACTCTCCGGTCTAAGCCTGCGGGTCCGGCCTTCTATGGTACAGGACTTGGCCTGTCGTTTTCCTGCCTTGGAACAGAGATACCTCCTCAAGCGCACACTCCTTGCGGGACCCTTTGAATGTTTCAGCAAGTCCTTCCTGATGCTGAACCCACGTTCTCTAGCGTGCTTGTTGTAGAACGTGAACACCTCATCTAATGACCTGAATGTCTTTGCCATCACTTCCCAATGCCTATCCAGTGACTCTTGCTGATATTCATCATAGCCCATGTCAAGGTCAAACTGAACATCGTCGCTGTGCTCATCGTTCCCGCTAGGACCATCAACACCTCCCTGCAAAATAAGACATATAACCTTGCATGTCAATATGTTCTTGTATTGTTACTCACCATAAATAATGTAAAAAACTTACTTGGCTAGCACTCCCACTACGAGATGCATCGACCTCGCTCTCGGCATTGTCATCATCTAAACTATTACGCTTATTGTCACCATTGGCATTTATCTGTGCACATTTAAAGTAAAATAAGTGTTAAGACATTTTTAATGTCAATCATTGCCCTACAATTTTTTGAACGTACCTGGCTCGCACTATCTGCATAAAATTGTTCATCTATATCATATTCCTCATTGTCATCATTGCCATGTACCTGTACAAATTGAAAAAGACATGTAAGTGTCAAAGAACTAGTTTGTATTCAATATGTTTTGGTCATCATTCAAGGCACTTACATTACCACTATAAGATTCATCCTGACTCATATAGTTGTCTCCGGGAGGTTGGTTCGCATTCAATGACGAGGATCCATTATCGCTACCGGAGTCATCACTGGCGTATCCGGTTTCTTGCTCCATCTATACACATACAAATAAGGTGTGAGATCAATGCCCAACATTCCACAACATCATCGCGGATACAGTAAATTCATCAACAGTGACATGACTATGTGTCATGCATACAAATTTGAATGTACAAAAAATGTATACACGGACAATCATTAACAGGTCACTACAAGTAGGGAATCATTTTGCATACAAATTGCAATGGAAAATCAAAGAGAGAAAAAAAGACAGAGAACCTACTCTCCGCCGTCGAGGGGTCCTCGCCTGGGGTCGAGGCCGATGCGCTGCTGCCAGCCACGTCGTGGAGGGCGCGTAACAGGACAGAACGTCGACGCGGGAGCGCTGGGCGTTTCACCGGGGACACGGCGCGTGGGTGACTACGGACGCCGCCCGGGCTGCTGTCTTTTTGATCTAGACGGGCACGTCGTCCTCGCAACTAGACGGGCACAGGTCAGGGTCAGTGGCGGACCCAGGAATTGAACTTAGCCGGGGCGAACATTTAAGGCCTAAAAATTTTAAGGTACAAATGCAAATCTACTCAACCAAGACTCATGAAATTCAACTACTAAAAACAAGAAAAAGCATAAAAAGGTCTTAAAAATTACTAACATAGGCTCTTGCCGCTTGAAATGCTCACTTGATGCCACAATACGACCCCACAATACCAAGCGACACCTACAGCATATGAACCAAAAAATTATGAATGTAAATCTTAGCGCAAGTGTGATAGCAGCTGTAGCTTTTGATAAGATGCAGGGCCGGGCAAGTTGCATTGAAAAACTAAAACAATGTAACTGCTCTAATATGCACTAGAACCAGGAGATAATTCAGCAGAGCCTCTAATTAGGACCAAACTCCAGCAATGAGATTGGGGACAAATGAACAATTCCATCACCGAGCGATAGCCATGTGCTGATGTACGTATGAACAAGATACTAAGAGGGAGTATGAGCGAGCGAGGGAAGGGAGACGTACCGCCCTGCTTCTGCTTCTTGGTGATGGACGACAACAGCAGCGCAGTAACGATGCTCTAGTGCTTCATGGACGAGATCCTGGACCACCCCGCCACAGGACGCACCTCAGGGAATGCCGGCCGGCGCCCGCGCAGGCGCCGCCGTCAGCCGCGAGCCCGCGACCACCCTGTCCCTCTAGGCGGAGCGGCGGGCGGCGGCACGGAGCAGTGGGCGGTGGCGCAGAGGCGGACGGCGGCACGCCAACTTGGAGCGGCGGGCGGCGGCGCAGCAACGGCGTGCGCACACTACTGCCAGTGCGAGGGTTTCCTAGCCGGGGATGTGGTGTCACGGCGGCGTTGATGCCGCTAGGGTTTCCTAGGCAGGGATGTGGTGTCGGGGGGTGGGGTTACCGATCGAACGCCACGATCGGTATGCGTACGGGGCGGGCGTACGGGGCGGGACGTACACGGGCGGCCGGCCCTACGACGGACGGCGGGTATACTATACGAAAATTAGTATGGACAATACTACCCCTTCTACGTTTAGGGGGGGGGTTTTTGTACCGAAGCACTTCTCTTAAACGAAAGGGACCGAGGAACAAGACTGACAAAAAAAGGTGGACATGACTTGAATTGGTGTCGTGCGTGTTCAGTCTCGTTCGTTCGTTCGTTCTTCCATTAGCAGCGCACCTAGTACTGTCCCAAAAAAGGGTGCTCTTGCAGTTTCCGATTTGAAAGGTCAGCAGCTCAGCAGTGTGGATCTTGCAACACCATCAGCACCGATCCTGCTGGTGAGGCTGGGCAACCACCTCCCTGACACACATAACGAGCTGGTGGGTGGCTAGCGCTAGCGGCTACTAACCGGGAGGTTAAAACGTCACGTTTAGCTGCAAAACTTCGTCGGATCGACCTAGGTACTGTATGTGACATTTAATTAAGCCCCAGGAAAGGAAATGATGAGCGCCTGCTCCTTGGTAGAAGACTGCATGCAGGTGGCTAGCTGGTCCCTGAGTGAGTGAGATGAGATGGAGCCATGACTCATGATGCTGATAGATATTAGACGATCGACGAGACAGGCCACATGAACCCCAGGTGATTAGCGCACGCAAAGGCCCAAGCCATGAAGCCATCTTTTGGCTCCATGCATGCATCACTCACTCTATGACTATGAGTATGGACCAGCTGGCATGACACCATTACACATCACCGCATAATGTCACGTACGAGTACTTGCGGCTCCAGCCATCGCGCCATTAAGCTGTTCAATTATGGTACGTGCATGCTTAGGTGGGCACTTAGCTGTACGTCCACCGGATCGTCAGTCCGTGTCATGTCACCCATCTCACTCTCGACTCTCTGCAAGATGGTGCTAGTTACTTACTTCAGGAGTACAATGCAAAGCAGATAGATGTGCGTGCTGCCTATTGCACTTGAAACAGTAGTACCGTAGAAGCAGATGAGGGCAGTAATGGCGATCTGATCTGGCATCAGTTTAATAAGCCAGTTAATAGTTGGCGCGCCGTACGTACTGGGCCCGAAAGAGAACTGTTAGCAAAAGCATTGGTTGGAGTCGGGTCCGTTTATGCATTGCATTTGCATCAACGTATGGAGCATCGAAAGGAGAGGGATGGAGACCGACACTGTGTGTCCGATGCAGTGTTCTCGGCTAAATGAAGACGGAGCCCATTTGTTTCTCAAGTGTAAAGCGGTCAGACCCATCTGGAGAGAACTGCAGTTGGCAACCAGGATATGATACAGATCAATGTGGACGGCAGCATGAAGGAGAATCCACACGAAAATGTTGTGCTGATCCATGGTCCAGCCGAACCTACGCTCGGAGCCATTCATCCGCGAGTACTGTTCATAAGGATCTGTGCATGGCTGATTAAAGTATTCATGGCGGGAAGAATTTGCATGCTGAACAGTGCATGGCGGGAACTGTTGAAGGAGTTGGCGGGTGTGGTCTTGCATGGCGGGAGTAGTTTAGTCAGCCATGCATTGCTAAGCAGGCTACTCAATTTGTTATACAATAGGCAATATAATAGTCACACGCATGGCAAGGCTGTCTTCATGCATGGCAACTGTTCACTATTTGTTTATTCTCCCAAGAGCAACATTGAGTAGGTTACAAGGTATCTACATGCATGAAAGGCCCGTCCTTGTTCTTCCACACCCGCCATGCCCGGTAGAAAAGCTTCACACGCCATGTTCTTCCATACCCCACACCTCCTCCTCCTTCCATTTATCCAGTAGCAACCATAGTCCTTCTCCAACAAAACCTGTGCCGGCTCCGTCCGCACCCAGCTGCCACTCTCCCGGGCGTCCTCTGGCCGACGTCCGGGCTGCACGGCGACGGCGTTGTCAGAGTCGGTCTCCGTCACCGCGCCAGCATCAACAACATTGCCGCTCCCCTGCTCACGCAGAGGCTCATCGGAGAGGAGGAGGAGATCTCCGGCACCACGCCAGCATCACCAAACATCGCCGCTCCTCTGTTTCTTGGGTATGTTTTTGGTCCATGGATGAAAAAACTGACGTAGAATGACTTAGAGTGACTTTCCAAAAGGTACGGGAAAAGTTTCCCATTTTCAGAAAGTCAAAAGAGGACAAACCTGTTTTCGGTTATAATTTATTTGAGATGTGACTCCGTAGGTATAGGCAAAATAATACTACGTTTTTGCTTGGTAAATGAACTGGAGAAGAACTATATATGTGGCACTTAATATATCTTTAATTTTTGTTGACAGGGTTGTGGACCGCATTGAACAAGTCATGGATATACTTGACTGGTCAGATGAGGAGATTGAACGGATCGACGGCAGCTGTCCGACATCCAGGTGCTCCACAAAGCTAGTGTTCAAGGTCATATCTTCCTTTGATGAATTTAAAATGAAAATAGTTAGAGAAATGGGTTTTGAAGGTATACTGAAATTCCCCATGTTGAACAAACTGAACTTGAAGTTTTCAGTATGGTTGTTGAGCAAAGTGGATGAGGTCAGACGTATGATAATTATAGATGAAAATAGGCAGTACAAAATGAGCCCCAAAGATGTGAAAAACGTTTTTGGCATCCCATGCTCCGGACGGAGGGTCCTGGAAAAGATTTCGGATGGCAAGCAGGGCATAGTTTATTTGATTAGGAAGCATTTAGGCATGGAGAAGAAGGATGGTCATAGCCTAAAGGCTGCACAAAAAATACTAAAGAAGCAGTTCAAGAACCCAATGTCACAAGAGGAGATAAAAAATTTCAAGACAGCCTTTATCATCTTCATAGTTGGGCATCTACTTGCACCTTCTAGCAAGCATGATTACGGCACCTTTACATATTGGCATGCACTTGAAAACACCGATGAATTACAATATTGGAACTGGGGAGAATTTGTCCTCGATGCACTTTGTCAGGCAGCATCGAGGATAAAGAACGAGTTGAGCAACAAGAGCAACATAAGCTACATAACAGGATGTACATTATTCTTACAGGTACTTATTGTCTTTCTTTCAACTGCATGGTAAAAGCTGTCTTGTACATTTAAGTACAACTAGTTTTTTCAGGTTTTCTATCTGGACAATGCCGACCTTGGACCGATGAACATGGACCATAGTATTCTTCCAAGGATATCAGTCTTCAACACGAAATACTGAAAAACATGATACAGTCTGACACGCTAGTAACGGGCGAAAGATCTGAGGCTACATTCGGCAAATCGTTGGTTAGTTTTTCTTCACCGGATTCGTAATTTAACTTCAGGTTAACATCCTGATAAATCTATTGTACTGACCAAAACGCAGCCAAGGAGCAGTGTTAACATGAAAACTGACGGAGAAATTTGGACTGCAGCACACAAACTTGCAGATGATATGAGGTTGCCGACGATGGTATGAATACCAATTTCTCATGAAAATTTTCAATACATTTATTACATACTAACATTTTTTGTTATTAATAATTGTCATTCCATTTTCGAGCAGTGCACTGCTAGTATTTACAGAGAGATCATGAGCCATAATAAACGATGCGCTGAGAGACTAAATAAGATAGTTGAGTATGAGACAGTCCAGCTAATCGGAAAGTTAGGGTCTATAGGAAAACAATGGAGGCATGTAGACAACAACTAAAGACAGGAATGTGTACCAAACTTACGAGCAAGACAGGGATGGAGGAAGAAACAAAAATAAATCAAACAAGAGCTGCTCCTTAGGTACAGGTAAGATGACAGTGTTCTTAATTTTTGTCTGCCTATATTACAGTAATTATGAAGAGGCATGAACAATTCTCCATTACAATATGTGCAGGAGACAGAAAAGGGAAGAGAGCTGTCACTTTTTCTCAATACTTGTCGTCTCGTTCACCGAATGGATCAACAAAAAAGACAAGACTGTTTGAGAACGATGACCAGAGACGGCTTTTCGAAGACTGCCCAAGTTTCAGTTTGGGCATTGATTTTGACAGCCCGGTTTTAGGGAATAAAAATGATGCAGATAACATGATCGGGATGACAACACCAGAACCTACAGTGGGAGGAGCAATGTCAATAAGCCAGATTACACCTCCTCGTTCAAGGAGAAGCCCATCAACTAATAACTTTTTGGAGCAACAAATGTATGTGTATGAAAGAGACACTAGGTTCATGGACAGGGTGAATCTAAACGCGAGGACTCTGGAATTTGACATCAGCTCTTCACCATTTGTCAAAAGAAGGGCTAGATTGTTAAGTACAAACCAGCGACAACGTCCTCAGGAACACATATGGCATTATCAACTCGATATATGCAACAAATTCCACAAATGGTTGCACAATGTCAATGACAAAAACACGTGTGAAAGGTAAATAAGTTCTCTATGTATACTTTGGCTTTTGGAATAGGGAAAACCATGTCTCAAAACATTTTTTTTCATTTGATCTGATATCGACTGTTTTTATTTTTTGCATGCAGCTTGTGGATTATGCACTACACCCCGAGATATATCGAGATCACAGCTGGCACAGTAAAGAGGCACATGTGCATGTTTGAGGACATGGAACATGATTTCTTTGACATTGTAATAAGAAGATTCAAACAATATGATGAGGAAAGGGCAAAAGAACCTCACTCTTCAATTGTAAAGCATTTCATGGAATCAGACGTTGCGGTAACTAATCACCTCCACCGGAAAGCTTCATTTCACTAATTCTTGTCTTGTACAGCCTTGAGGCTATGAACATCATTACGACAACTGAGAGCAAATTAACCATTTAATTTTTATGTTTCAGACATGCATAATGGCTCAACATTCAACATCAGCATATTTAGCAGTACGGGAGCAGTTCATCGGGCCACATGTGAAACACGACCTACCAAATTGCAACCTGGTACGTATTTTTTTTTCCTGTCAGCCATGATAAGCTCAAGACATGGCGAGATACTAATTTTTTTTTCGCTCGAAGATGCTGCTTCCAGGGAAGGTCAACTTCACTTGGGTGTGCTACGCATTTGAGTTTAGCAAGTCAAGGATAACTGTATTTGACCCAACACTCAGCATGGATGGTAGTAGCTCCTTGCCAGAACTACATATAAAGATATGCAACCAAATGAAGACATCTCTAAAGCAGTGCGCCGAAGATTTTTTTGAGAACTGGCAATATGACTGGGAAAGCATGTCAGTACACATAATGCAATGCAAGTCAACAACTACACTCAGGTAATGCAAATATAATCGGTCGTTCAAGGTTCCAGATGACAAAAGCTTTTTTTAAAACATTTGAGCCGTTTCTGGATGCCTAAACCTCTGGGAATTTGAGCCGTTCCATGCTAAACATTTTTTTCTCCATGAAACAGAAACTGCACGGGTTTAGCAACACTCATGTTTTGCAGATACTTCGATGGAAATGTTGACAATTTCCCAGAGGTTTGTGTGCTCCGTCAATATTTAAATTTTGTAAAGTGGACCACGTTATATATCATTGAGAAGGTTGATGATGTGAACTCTATTTTTTCATACAGATGCAGGGCAATGCAAACGAATTCGCTTCTCTAATCCTATATGACATTCTCCATCTCCGGGGAAACAGCGGTTATCTACCTAAGGAATTTGTTCAGATGGTTAGCGATTAACCATGAGCGAAACCAAGATTGATTTTTCATTAAGTGGCATAATGAGTTTGTTTACGGCCATGTCTAGCCTTCATTCTGTGTGTGTCAAACTTGTGATTCAGTGAAAAACTAAGCACTATGCGCGGATGTAATTTGCATATTTCTGCAATTTAATTAAGACATATTTATATGGCCATATTTCAATGACTAAAGCTTAGCAACGCTCAATTATGTGTTGTATATATGAAGGGAGAAACCCTAGTTGGCGCCTTTCTCTCCTCCCTCCTCGTAATAATGTCGATAGACCACCTAGGAAACATTCATCAAGGGGAATTTCAGGATACCTTCAAAACACAATTCCATAACTATTTTCCTTTAATTCATCAAAAGGAAAATATAACATTGAACGAAACCTTCGTGGTCCAACTAGATGTCAGACAACTAGCATCGATCCGCTCAAAATCTTCAACTGACCAATATGGTAATACCAAAGGAAGGAGGAGGCGAAGGCACTCGACATTCATGTCTTGTTGGGGCGCTAGGATGGTCAGTGCACACGAATGAGTTGCCGGAGCATGGTGCTCAGGGCGGCTTCGCGAGCGATTGCGTTCGAGTGGTTCTCTCACATTGTCCTCTGTGTCAAAGGAACGACAAAGGACAGCTCGAAGGACGCGCGCGGGTGATGCTTCGACGTGGAACTATAGGAGACCTGCAGACAGAACTAACCATCGTATTACGTCAAAATAATATATTTTTCACTAGACTCTTAAGTTCAAACCAGCGACAATGTAAAAATCCTTTTGTGACATTTTTAGGCTATCCGCCAAATCCTCAGTGCGCTCGGCTGGGATGGTGGGACCGTAGGCCTAGTTAGCCAGGGGGATGCCCCCGTCTTTGCTGCTTTCTGGGGGTGGGTCATGGTTGCCTCTTTACTGTGCCAGCGGGACATGAGTCGGCTTTACCGTCTATGGGCCACCTTCGTTCATGACAAGGCATGACTTTGCGGTTGTCGGGGTCGCGCTCTCACGTTATTGTGTCGGATACGGATCGAGGCGTCTACAGGTGGGTTGTCGGAAGGCCGTGACCGGCTGGATTATGTCGGGCTAGGGTTGAAGGAAGGACTTCACCTCCTACTTCCGTGCTTGCTTTGTCGTGAATGGTCTCGGAGACATGGATGCCACCGAAGAAAGGAGGAGGCGGTGGCACCAGACATCCATGTCTTATTGGGGCGCTAGGAGGGTCGGTGCGCATGATTGACTCCACTCCAACCACCCTCCATACTCAAAAAAATCCCCGCCACCGCCGGCCGTTGGCTGCGGGTCCTTTTGTCCCTCCTCCTGGGAAGGTGGCGGCGTGGGGCGGCAGCTATAGGGAGGGGGCGCGGCATGAGCGCAGGGTGTGGCGGTGCGACGATGTTGTTGCGCGTGCTTACGGTGTGCTCTTGGGACGTCATGCAACATGTAGCTAGATGACGGCGTGGCCTGGCCTCAGTGCGCTAGGCTGGGATGGTGGGGTCGTAGGCCTAGTTGGCCAGGGGGATGCTCTCGTCTTTGCTGCTTTCTGGAGATGGGTCCTGGTTGCCTCTTTACCGTGCCAGCGGGACATGAGTCGGCTTTACCGTCTATGGGATCGAAGGAAGGCCCTCACCTCCTACTTCCGTGGTCGCTTTGTCATGAAGGGTCTCGGAGACATGGAAGCCGGGGCGACCCCCGAACAACGACATGTGTGTGGTCAAGGGCATTGAACACAACTTTTGTGGCCCAAGTAGATGTCAGACAACTAGCATCGATCCGTTCAAAATCTTCATATGACCAATACAGTAACACCGAAGAAAGGAGGTGGCGGCGGCACAATAGATCCATGTCTTATTGGTTCGCTAGGACAGCTCGAAGGACATGCGCGGGTGATGCTCCGACGTGGAACTGTACGAGATCTGCAAACATAACTAACCAACGGTTTGCGTGGGCTTAGCAGCGGCCGTCTGCAGACACTAGGTTGTGGCCACCACGTCCACCTGTACTGGAAGTTTTTTTACTAAGTTGTTAAGTTCAAAATAGACGTTTGCTCAGCGGCGCCCGTCTGCAGACACCAGGTTGTGGCCACCATGTCCACTTAGCGGGATGGCCGTCACTAGGGGTCAAAAGAAGGCCTTCAACTAGCATCGATCTGTTCAAAATCTTCATCTCACCAATAGACTGTAACACCGAAGGAAGGAGGAGGCGGCGGCACCAGACATCCATGTCTTGTTGGGCGCTAGGAGGGTTGGTGTGTACGAATGAGTTGTCGGAGCGTTGTGCTCAGGGCGGCATCACCGGCGGGTGACGAGGACAGCTCGAAGGACATGCGCGGGTGATGCTCCGACGTGGAATTGTACGAGATCCTCAGACAAAACTAACCAACGGTTGCGTCAGAAGATTTTTTTATTAGGTTGTTAAGTTCAAAACAGCGAAAACGAATAGCGTCAGAAAAAAGGTTGGCTTAGCAGCGGCCGTCTACAGACACTAGGTTGTGGCCACCACGTCCACCTGTACTGGAAGTGGACACATGCGTCAGGGCTACTTAGCGGGATGGCCGTGACTGGGTGGCTGATGTCGGGCTAGGGTCGAAGGAAGGCCTTCAGCTCCTACTTCCGCGGTTGCTTTGTCATGAAGGGCCTCGGAGACATGGATGCCAGGGCGATCCTCGAACAACGACATGTCTGTGGTCAACGGCATTGAACACAACGTTCGTGGTCCAACTAGATATCGGACAACTAGCATCGATCTGTTCAAAATCTTCATCTCACCAATATGGTAACACTGAAGGAAGGAGGAGGCGGCGGCACCAGACATCCATGTCTTGTTGGGCGCTAGGAGGGTTGGTGTGCACGAATGAGTTGCCGGAGCATTGTGCTCAGGCCGGCATCGCCGGCGGGCAAGGGGGATAGCTCGAAGGACACACGCGGGTGATGCTCCGACGTGGAACTGTACGAGATCTGTAGACAGAACTAACCAACGGTTTGCGTCACAAAAACGGTTTGCTCAGCGACGACCGTCTGCAGACACTAGGTTGTGGCCACCACGTCCACCTGGACTCGAGGTGGACGCATGCGTCAGTGTTACTTAGCGGGATGGCCGTGATCGGGTGGCTGTTGTTGGGCTAGGGGTCGAAGAAGGCCTTCAGCTCCTACTTCCGTGGTTGCTTTGTCGTGAAGGGCCTCGGAGACATGGATGTCGGAGCGATCCCCGCACAACGACATGTCTGTGGTCAACGGCATTGAACACAACCTTCGAGGTCCAACTAGATGTCGGACAACTAGCATCGATCCGTTCAAAATATTCATCTGACCAATATGGTAACACCGAAGGAAGGAGGAGGCGATGGCACCAGACATCCATGTCTTGTTGGGGCGCCGAGAGGGTCGGTGTGCACGAATGAGTTGCCAGAGCGTTGTGCTCAGCGCGGCTTCACGGGCGGGCGAGGTGGACAGCTCGAAGGACGCACGCGGGTGATGCTTCAACGTGGAACTGTACGAGATCTGCAGTCAGAACTAACCAACGGTTTGCGTCGGAAGAATTCTTTTTACTAGGCTGTTAAGTTCAAACCAGCGACAACGTAAAAATCCTTTTGTGACATTTTGAGGCTATCCGCCCAGTCCCCGCAGGCACTAGGGGAGAATCCTAGCACGCATCCGCTCCAAACAACTTCCGGCCTAAAAAAATCTACGCCGTCGTCGGAGGGCGGCTGCGGGGCCTTTTGTCCCTCCTTCTCGGAAGGTAGCGGCGCGGGGCTGCAGCTCCGGGGAGGGGGTGGGGCATGACTTCAAAATTGTACTGAAGTCCGCCATATACTATGCATTAATTTTTTTAGATATGAATGCTAATTGTGCATTCCTAGTGACTGCTTTCTCAAAGGGGCGGTACCAAGAACTACACCCAAGATCGATAAACATGGATTTTACGGGGATAAACAAGATCTATACCATGCCTCATGAAATTAATGTATATTTCACATTAGAAGGAGAAGATGAATAATTACCAATGAATGTGGAGAAACACAATTTAAAAATGGCAGGAAAAATTATAGGCTTTGCTACATTTTTTGCGACATGTTCTCTACTGTATAATTACTTAGTTGTTTGTTTAAGTAATTAGTTTTAGTTGATCTAATTACTCGTAAGCAGTTTTGAAAGGGTGAGCAACAGAAACGCGAACCACCTACTCAATAACTGCATTGTTTCAGGCCGCCGTGTGGCTGCATGCAGCTAAAGGTGCCCATGCAACCTTCGGTGGAGAGATTAATTTTTTATGTGCCTTGGTTCGCTATAAAACGGGAACATTGTTGAGAGGTGTAACCTACGAGCCTAGCACATGCACGACTTGAGTAGGATAATAGAATACTCTATTATTAACCATGGCTCAGTAAAAGAAGGAAAAGTGTGTCGATAGGTGTACCCTAGGACATATCACATGCGTATCAATATAGGCAGCATAGCCTTCAGTACGATTTATGCGGTGAATGGCCAGCGGTTGCGGCGGCTTCTTGGCATAGCTAGCGAGGTACATAATCCTGGCTGGCTCACCATTGGCATGCGTGTTCGAATGAACAAGCTGGAACAGTACACGCACGGTGGTCGAGAAGTTGACTACAGACTGCACCGCCTCAACGGTACTTTCTTCATCCAACTGTGACTACCGGAGGTGTCGTGCCGATGGTGCAAGCTAGCTCGAACAAGTGTACACGAAACGGAAGTACAATGGTGGCGCACCACCTTAACGTGCGGTCACGAGCACATTTACTCACACCGACTCATTCAACCAACCACGCATAGGGTCATTACATATGCTGCATGGGACCGGTGAGCGTTGGGACACTATAAAATCTCCACTGTAGGAAGGTTTGACAGATCAAACAGAGGGCAAAGAAAACTAGAAACATGTCGGAACCAGCGAGGCGAGCAGGGAAGGAGGTGTTCGAGCCTAAGATAGAGGAGACCCAGCGCACCAAGCGCGAAAGCTCGCCATTGTACACGGCCAAGGTAAAATATTAATATCTTACAAGGTTTCTAAACCCTAATGTTATATTTATAGTACAACACCGAACGATTTTGGTGTAGGAGTATAGGGACGACATCATCCTATCCGTGACAGTGAAGCAGATTTGGGATGGCGCTAAGGGAGCTGCACCCGGAGATGACCCTGTCATAAACAATCGTCGCCCAAGCACGGTTAGTTTCTGCTTATTAGCTCATAAAAATGATGCTTATGAGTATGCTACAACAGAATTCAATTACATTATGGTTTGAATGGTTTGGACTAAATCAGGTACGACTGTGTGCGCGGCTACTAAACAGCAAATCAGACGCGTACCAGTACAGCTGTGTGCTAGATGACGGCACGAGACGTGTGAAAGCGAAATTATGGTGGAGTTTCAAATACTATTCGAAAAAATTATCCTCTTTCGACAATTTGTTTAGTACTACTGTAGCATACTTAAATATAACTATAAAATATTTTGATCACATTTAAAATTACATCCGAGCGCAAGTTTATGTATGATTTTATCTGACTTTCTGTACAGGTTATCTTCACCAGTGGAAGAGGCGATCATAAAGAATTTAAGGTCAATAAAAAAAGACTGATCTTAAAGAGAACAGTTTTTTTTAGTTTATATATATAATATATTCATAAAACCTAATCATTGCGCAGGGACAATGACTATGTCAAAGTTAGTGGAAGGCCTAATATGATGACTGATGGACCTCATATCTCTATTTATAACATACAGTAAGTTTTTAATCTGTAACGTCATTTGTTTTTAATCTGTAATTTTTTGCTGGTTTTTTTATTGCTGTATAATATTATTTTTTTCTATCCATCAGTAAAGTGACAAATTACAATGACATCACCCACCACTTCCTACAAGCTATCTATGAGCACCTGGAGATGGCCAAGGCATGATTAATCATTTATAATAAATTTGTTTTCAGAAAAATTTATACGTTATCTATTAGAGTTATATTTAGGTATTTTATTATTTCATTCTTGCACAGACTGATGCCGCTGCTGATCGTGCGTCAAAGAATAAAAAACCAACATCTGATGACATTGTCAACGTTGTCGAAACAATAAAAGAATTCGAGCATAGGTAAAAGCTTTATTTGTGAAATTTAGTCGTTTTATTGAGAGATGTATTAATGACAATATATCGTTCTCTTGCAGCGATGGCGAGAAAGGTACACCTATCAGCTATATATTAGAAATGCTTAAAATAGAGGAGCCTGTGGCAAGGTAAAATAGTGAAATATGAACTTTTTCGACAAAACGCATGTTGTTTGCATTGGAGACGATTGAAATTTACGTTTATGTTTTTTTATTGTGCAGAGAGGCCTTGGCCATATTGCTTGAGATTGGAGAAATTTATACAACAGTGGACAACAACCATTTCAAGGCCATTTGACAAAAAAAAAATCTATCTTTGAGGGAAAGGAGTGTTGTGGGATGGAGGGCGTGGGTGTTGCCCTGGTTCATGCCAGAAGTTTCGGATTATTAATGTAGTAGTATTCCCAATGGGGATTAGTAGTACTGTTCTCCATGTTTCCCTATGATTGTTGTCTGAAACTTTTAGGAAGCATTCTATCGATCCCCCTAATAAAATAAAGTTAGCAGTATTGTAGTTTGTTCCAGAACAGCAGCACGTGCTGCATTAGTGTTCAGCTGTGACAATACCTGTACTACAGCTGGTAAATTCAGTGTTAAGATTTGCTTTCATTCTGATGTTATTCGTTTACTTTTTTACCAAGCATAAAATATGAATTTCAAGGGGTGAACCGTGATTAGATGGAATAACATACTCAATAAAAATAACATAAGAAGCGGGTACAGGAGAATGGGGTGGATAAGGGTACATGCAAAGCGTATTTTTAGGGGGGTGAGGCGGCCGGGTACATGAAGTGGTGGCCATCGTTGCGAGAAAAGGAAAAGTTGTGGTCCGATAAGTTGTGTCATCGGAGGTAACCGGCGTGACAAGATGAAAAGGCGATCGTCTGCGTGTCTCGTCGAGAAAAAGGTTGGCTGTTTGGATTAGGGGGTGAATGTTGGATTAATCCAAACTGATGTAGTAGAATAAATATTAATTGTAATAGGATTTGCATGTCGTGTGTTAGTAGTACGAGTCTTGTCCGTGTCCAAGTGTTTTTACCAAGAATAGTACTAGGTACGGTTTGAGTCCATGTGATTAGATTAGGAAAGCTTGGACAGATCTTTGTATTTGAGTCGGTTTAGTTCACGAGTCAGCTTTTGGGTTGGCAGTCAAGGCTGCATCTATATAAGCAGCGGTAGTCGTGAGTTTTGTAACACCGTGAAAAATATTGAGGAATAAAAAGAGAGAAAAGAGGGGCGCGACACGTGCCCTTGGCTATAAGTTTTTCTGTTCGTGTGATTTGATGTGATCGATCCTAAGGATGAAAAGCCAACAGTACATGCGCGGCTAAGCTATCACATCAACGCTAATGAAAGTAAATGAAGGTAGTACATAGGATCACCACAGTGGGACAGCCACAACTAAGACTTGAACACCAAATATGACATCAGGATGGCCAGAACTATGCAAAATGACGAGTTCAACATACGAACAAGCTCGACCAAGTTGACCAGTTCCGCGCCTTGACCAGGAGCACGGAGAACGTTGCGGGCGAAGTGTGGTGCTGGAGGCGGAGCTGGATTGAACTCATCTGCCCAACGCCAGAAAGGGCAGTCCTGCGACATTGGCACTTTGATTAGCAAAACCAGCGGCTGGTCGTATTTTTTTCAGATGCGAAAATGTTGTACTTACCGGATGGTTCACACACTTGAAGAAATATCTATTTGGATTGCGAGAGGTGTTTGACCGATACACGTACACCTCCGCAGAGCAATACGGACAGACGAACGGCGCCCGCTCACCGCCGGGAGTCCTAGGCGGCGTGCACTGACTCATGGCCGCGCTCGTCAAGGAATGGAGATAGTATCTAGCAGTACAGGGAAGGGGGTGCAGCGCTCAAGCCCTGAGGTGGGGTGTGTGTGTGGAGAGGAACTATAGCCGGCCTCACCCTTATATTCAGATGTTGGAGCAGTATAAAATAGAGATAGGATGCCACGATTTCTCCTGCATGGTATACACGTCGCACGGGATGCCTTCACCCGGTCATTTGTCAATTAAACAGTGCAAAGGGTCCTACAAAGACAACGTTCGTCTACAGTAGCAAATTCCATATAGGCTAAATATACAAGTGTTTTACAACATGGTACAAATAAACAAGTCTTAGGCAAAAATAATGCTTCGCATCCCACGATCATCATGATAAAACAATACCCGACACACAATTATGTATACAGAAAATATATAAAATTAGTTCAAATTATTCAGTAATATAAATTTAGTTAAATAGCCAAAGTATATATTTTTGAATAATGAGCTATGTCTCAGGTTGGCAAGTATCTCAACTATGCAAGTGATTTCTATTTTGTCTCTTTTATATCAGATATTGCTGACCATTTGTCTCAATATCATCTAAAAACAGATCGAAAAAATAGTATTTTTTTTAGCGGGTGGCAAAATAAAAGTTTGTATTTGATAAGCAAAAGGTAGTAAATAAATTTTATCTATATCATCTAAAATCTCCGGCAGATATTCACGCACACATGCGACCAGTCACTATGAAGTTTGAAAGCCGACGTGCACCACATGAAGTCAAATCATAAAATTGAAAAGCAGACCAACAACGGAATCTCAGAGCTGACTTTCTGTTGTTGAACTATGGTAGATTTTTTTCGCCTTGCTAATTCCATGAGAAAATAAAGCTGACTAATGTTATTGCTCGGTTCTCACCAAAAAAGTGTAAACGGTGATTAGATGGCTGGAACATTTATCTCAATAGATCAAATAAAAATGTTTTTTATTTCCTCTGCTGACCCCTTTACCATGATGTGCGGGAAGTAGTCCGGATGATAGATCATGCAATTTTCCAGGAGGCAGGAAATGATTCATTTTATTATTATGTCCAGGAGGTGAGCTCTGGTTTTCGAAAATAAAGAGGTAGTAAATAAATTGTCTATATCTGCTCTAAAATAACTCCGCCAATTCCTAACGCACACATGCATGCAACCAATCACTACAAAATTAGAAAGCCGACGGCACCTCCCTCCAGCACTTATCCCATACAAACAACATGCACCAAGAACGGAAACCAAACAAACGAAGTTTACTTAGTTCGGGTAGATTTTGCTACGAAGTTTACTTTAGTAACTGCTTCAGTCTATCAAAAAAGTTTCGCAAAAAGCTTACTAATCTTTTTTGTTCAGTTATGGTGGTATTGGTTGAAGTGAGAAGAAAGAGAGATTCAAAACCAGAGCTCACCTCCTGGACATAATAATAAAATGAATCATTTCCTGCCTCCTGGAAAATTGCATGATCTATCATCCGGACTACTTCCCGCACATCATGGTAAAGGGGTCAGCAGAGGAAATAAAAAACATTTTTTTGCTTTCCAAATAGTAGTTATCAAAGACGCTACGAATGTGAAAACAATAAGGCCTCCTTTGGTTTGGAGGAATCTTGTAGGAATTTCATAGGATAGGATTTCTACATGAAAGTTTTCTTTAGAGCCCTTTGGTTTGTAGGAATAGAATCCTATTCCTATGGAGGAATTCTTCCTATCCTCCACGTTTCATAGGATATTAAGTTCAAACCAACGATAATAAAATGAAGGAATTCTTCCTATTCCTATGGAGGAATTCTTCCTGTCCTCTCATAATAAGGAATCTTGTGGTTCATAGGATAGGATTATCATAGGAATAGGAAACTTGTAGGAAATGAGATGACATGCATCTCAAATCCTATGAGTAGGATTAGGAAAAAGATGTCATTTGGTTCACATCATAGAAATTTTTCCATTGAGTCTAGGCACTTTTTTATTTTCCTTTGAAATGTGGAGGATAGGAACCAATCCTATGTAGGAATAGGAATGCATTCCTATGAACCAAAGGGCTCTAAAGGAAAAATTCCTACAAGAATCCCATCCTATAGAATTCTTGTGAAGCATTTTTTGCCTCTGGAAATTTGCATGATTTATCATTAAACATTAGCTTAGACTCACTGGTAAAAATACTATGATGCAAACCAAAGGGCATCTTCTTTCCTAATCCTATTCATAGGATTTTAAATGCATGCATCTCATTTTCTATGACTTTCGTATACCTATTATTCTCCTACCCTTTGAACCAAAGGAGGCTATACATAAAGTTGAAAAGGTAGTCATCAGAACCATGAGGAAGATGCATGATTGATCATCTGGACTACTTCCCGCACACTAATCATCTACTCATAAAAGGTGATTAGATGGCTGAAACATTTATGTCAATAGATCAAATAAAAAATACTTTTGGAGAATCAAGATGTAGTAAATAAATTGTCTACATCTCCTGTGAACTAACTCCACCAATTCTTAAGGCACACATGCAACCAGTCACTACATAATTAGAAAACCGACGACACATCCCTCCCGCACTTATCCCATACACACAACTTGCACCAAGAACGGAAACCCAAAAAAAGAAGTTTACTTAGTTCGGTCGTGGTAGATTTTGCTGCCTAGCTTATTTTCATGAGCTGTTTCCGTCTATCAAAGAAGTTTCGAAAAAAGCTTACTAATCTTTTTTGTCCGGTTATGGTGATATTGGATGAAATGAGAAGAAAGAGTGATTCAAAACAAGAGCTCACCTACTGGACCTCATAATAAAATGAAGCATTTGTTGCCTCTGGAAATTTGCATGATTTGATCATCCGAACTACTTCCTGCACATCACTCTCGATGATAACCATGGTAAACAGATACCACCCTGCATCGGCAAAGGAAATAAGAAACATTTTTTTGCTTTCCAAATAGTGGTTATCAAGGATGCTACGAATGTGAAAACAATAAACAAATATTGGAGGCTATACATAAAGTTGAAAAGGTATTCATCAAAAACATCAGGAAGATGCATGATTGATCATTCGGACTACTTCCGGCACATCAATCACGATGATTAACCTAGAAGACATATGCTATCCTGGGTCGGCAGAGGAACTAAAAAGATTTTTTTTTGCTTTTCAAATAATGGTTATAAAAGAGGCCAAATAGCATAATCCTTCTTGGAGGCTATACATAAAGCTGAAAAGGTAGTCATCAAACCTATGAGGAAGATTTTGCCCACTCGTCAAAAATAGCATAATGCTTCTTCTTGGTTTCTTAGGTCAGCATGTTGACTTAAATAGTGGTTATCAAAGATTGCTACGAATCTCAAAACAATAAGGCCTCCTTTGCTTTTGGAGGAATCTTGTAGGAATTTCATAGGATAGGATTTCTATAGGAAAATTTTCTTTATAGCCCTTTGCTCTATAGGAATAGAATCCTATTCCTACGGAGGAATTCTTCATATCCTCAACATTTCACAAGAAATAAACATTAGCCTAGACTCAATGGTAATAATCCTATGGTGTGAACCAAAGGGCATCTTCTTTCCTAATCCTATTCATAGGATTTGAAATACATGCATTTCATTTCCTATGACTTTCCTATTCCTATTTTTTCCTACCCTATGAACCAAAGGAGGACTAAAGAAATATTGGAGGCTATACATAAAGTTGAAAAGGTAGTAATCAAAACCAACACGAAGATGCATGATTGATCATCCGGACTACTTCCCATCCCGGGTCGGCACACGAACTAAGAAACATTTTCTTTTCTTTTCAAATAGTGGTTATCAAAGACCACAACGAATGTCAAAACAATAAACAAACATTGCAGGCTATAAATAAAGATGAAAAAGGTAGTAATCAAACCTATGAGCAATATTTTGCCCACTCGTCAAAAATACCATAATCCTTCTTCATGGCTTCTTAGGTCAACATGATGTGTTATACTTAAATATCTATTTGCATATGCACATGCCATATGATAGGGTAACGAAAAGCTGACTAGCACCACATGAAGTCAAATCATAAAATTTATTATGTTCTCATAACAAAAAGGGGTAAACGGTGATTAGATGACTGGGATATTGATATTATAAAGTAGATCAAATAAAAATTATTTTGGGAGACTGAACAGGTAGTAAATAAATTGTATCCGTCCCCTTTGAAATAAGTACACCAATTCCTAACACACACATGCTTCGAGTCACTAAAAAATTAGAAAGTGAATATCCAATGAACAAAAGGAGGACCAAACCAATATTGGAGGCTAAACATAAAGTTGAAAAGGTAGTCATCAAAACCACCAGGAAGATGCATGATTGATCATCCGGACTACTTCCCGCACATCAATCACGATGATAACCATGGTAGACAGATACCATCCCGGGTCGGCAGAGAACTAAGAAACATTTTTTTTGCATTTCAAATAGTTGTTATCAAAGACCACAACGAATGTAAAAACAATAAACAAATATTGGAGGCTATAGATAAAGATGAAAAAGGTAGTCATCAAACCTATTAGCAATATTTTGCCCACTCGTCAAAAATACCATAATCCTTCTTTGTGGCTTCTTAGGTCAACATGATGTGTTATACTTAAATATCTATCTGCATCTGCACATGACATATGATAGGGTAATGAAAAGCTGAGTAGCACCACATTATGTCAAATCATAAAATTGTTAGGTTCTCATAACAAAAAGGGGCAAACGGTGATTAGATGGCTGGGACATTGATCTTAGTAGATCAAAAAAAATTGCGAGACTGAAGAGGTAATAAGTAAATTGTATCTGCCTCCTCTGAAATAAGTACACCAATTCCTAACACACACATGCGACAAGTCACTAAAAAATTAAAAAAACGAATATACTTTGAAATAACTCCACCAATTCCTAACGACACCTCCCTCCCGCACTTATCCTATAGAGACAACGTGCACCACACGCATTCAAAGTCACACAAGTCAAAAGCTGACTAAGAATGGAAACCTAAAAAAACTTTACTTAGTTGGATCATGGTAGTTTTCGCTGCCTAGCTTATTCCATGAGCTGCTTCCATCTATTAAAGAAGTTTGGCAAAAAGCTTACTACTGTGTTTTGATAGGTTTTGGTGGTATTGGATGAAATGAGAAGAAAGAGCGTTTCAAAACCGGAGCTCACCTACTAGTCCTCAAAATAAACTCAAGCATTTTCGGCCCCATAGGAATTTGCATGATTGATCATCCGGACTACTTCCCGCACATAACTCTCAATGATAACCATGGTAGACAAACACCATCCCGGGTCGACATGGTAAACAAGGAATAATTTTTTGCTTTTCAAATAGCGGTTGTCAAAACGGCCAACAACGTCAAAAAAATACACAAATTTTGGAGGCTATAAATAAGGCGGAAACGTTAGTCATCAAATCTATCTGTAAGATTTTGCCACTCGTCTAAAAAAAGCATAATCCTTCTTCGAGGCCTTTTTTAGGTCAGCATGTTGGTCTTCTTCTTAAATATTTGTTTGCATCTTTAAATGATGAGAGGGATTTTTTGGAGATAAAATCATTTCGAGTGAACCATATGGACACGGCGATAGTATTACAATCTCATTATTAATTGACACTCTAGGGAAGGTTTTCAATTTGGTTTTATTTCTTTCTAAATCACCTAGGAGTTGGGTGATCGGAACACGTGTGAAAGGTAATGTAGGGTAAATATGAGCAGAGAAAATTACCTTCAAATGGGGCAGTGAATGATCTATGGTCTCAAGTCCCGGGTCGGCAGAGGAACTACGAAGCAATTTTTTGCTTTTCAAATAGTGGTTAGCAAAGACGCCAACGAATGTCAAAACAATAAACAAATATTGGAGGCTATACATAAAGATGAAAAGGTAGTCATCAAACCTATGAGGAATATTTTGCCCACTCGTCAAAAATACCATAATCATTCTTGGTGGCTTCTTAGGTCAGCATGATGTGTTATACTTAAATATCTATCTGCATTTGTACATGCCATATGATCGGGTAATAAAAAGCCGACTAGCACCACATGCAGTCAAATCATAAAATTTCTCCGGTTCTCAAAACAAAAAGGGGTAAACGGTGATTAGATGACTGGAATATTTATCTCAGTACATTAAATAATTTTTTTTGGAGAATCAAGAGGTAGTAAATAAGTTGTCTCCGTCTGCTGTGAAATAAATACACCAATTCATAACACACAAATGCAACAAGTCACTACAAAATTAGAGAGCAATTATCAACTGAAATAACTCCACCAATTCCTAAGGACACCTCCCTCACGCACTTCTCCTATAGAGACGACGTGCACCACACGCATTCAAAGTCATGAAAGTCAAAAGCCGATGAAGATTGAAACCTAAAGGAAACTTTACTTAGTTGGATCATGGTAGTTTTTGCTGCGTAGCTAAGTTTCGCAAAAAGCTTACTAGTGTTTTTTTGATCGGTTCTGGTGGTATTGGACGAAATGAGAAGAAAGAGCGTTTCAAAACCGAACTAACCTCCTAGACCTCACAATAAATTGAACCATTTCCGGCCCTATGGGAATTTGCATGATTGATCATCCGGACTACTTCCCGCGCATAACTCTCAATGATAACCATGATAGACAAACACCATACTGGGTTGACAAAGTAAATAAGGAATACTTTTTTTGCTTTTCAAATAGCGGTTCTCAAAGCGGCCAACAATGTCAAAACAATACCCAAATTTTGGACGATATAAATAAGGCTGAAAAGTTAGTCATCAAATCTATCTGGAAGATTTTGCCCACTCGTCAAAAATAGCATAATCCTTCTTCGAGGCTTTTTTAGGTCAACATGTTGGTCTTCTACTTAATTTTCTATCTGCATCTTTGAATGGTGAGAGGGATTTTTTGGAGATAAAATCATTTCGAGTGAACCATATGGACACGACGTCAGTATTACAATCTCGTTATTAATTGACAGTCTGGGCAAGGTTTTCAATTCTTCGAAACTTTTACAATATATATGATTTTTTCCGCAAAATAATAATAATTCTATTTTGCACATAAAAATAAGCTTCAATACCAAACGGACGAATATGTTTTTAAATAATTCTCAAAACAAATGTTTTTACATACTTGCACGTCATTGTTAATTGGATATATCAAAACTGGGTAAGAAAAACATGCCGTCATGTAGTACTTGCTAACTATCATCTTACCGTGCCGCTCCAGTAAAAAATACGTTACATGATTTAATAAAGACCACAAAAAAATACCAGCGGTATTTGCCCAGCCGTGTTCGACAAGTTAGCCTGGCGAGCTTGTCCGGTTAAACTTTCGTCCTAACTGCCCAGCCGCGAGAGTACTATGGGCGGCCTTTTTTTTTTATATTACAATTGGCTACTTCGGGAATATATCATTTGAACCTTCATCTACTATACTAGCTTGTGAGCAGGACTTGGTTGGTACAGGTAAGAGGCTCTCCCGTAGAAGATTGTGATGTTCACCGATCCAATATGGGCTGCCCTTTTTTTATTACAGTTGGCTGCTTCGGGAACATATAATTTGAATCTTCTTGTACTATACTAGGAGGAAACGGTTGGTACAGGTAGTGCGGGTAAGAGGCACTCCGGTAGCAGCTTGGGCTGTTCACCGATAAAATATGTGTAGCACGTGGATTATTCACTAACGGCTAGTCGAGTACAAGTACGACTGGTTCTGGGTAGTAAAACAAAGGATGATGCATCGGGTAGTGGATTGGATATTCATGATACATCTCCATGCTCCACATAGTATGCCGTGCAATAGTAGTTTATTTTTATGATCTAGCTAGAGGACCACAAGCTACGTGGATTGCATGCAGACGGACATGCCGGTTGTGCGACTATATTAAGAGAACCACCTCCCACCCCATCCATCCCTCATAGCACATTGCTTAGCAGCCTACACTTCTCTCATCGCATCCTACTTCGCACCTCGCCACCATGAGTAACTCAGCAGCGCCAAGAGCTCCCCGCACCGAGCGAGCACCGTTCGACTGCCCGTACTGCTCGGCGGAGGTCTACATCTTTCGGTCCAACAATTCTAGGAATCCACACAGATACTTTCTCAAGTGCGTCAACCACCCGGTGAGTTTAAGCATCTTGATCAGTGCAATATCATGATTCCGTGTGTATACAATGATAAAATTCTGCCCTCTATGTCACAGGAATGCCCATTTTGGCGCTGGGCGGATGAGTTCTACGCAAACCCGACTGGTAATATCAACCACTTCACCGGTACCGGTGCATCTGGTGCTCCAGCGCCGGGAATAGATCCGGCCGCACTGTCACAACTACTGCGCGTGGTCGAGACCATTGTCTGGCGTGTCTTCTTCTACTACATGCTGTGGCAGATTCTATCGGCAAGCTATCCGTGGTGAAAGTTTAGTTTGTTGTCGTCTCTAGTTAATGGATTGTCCAAGTCGTTTAGAATCATGAAGTGTGGTGGTCGGCTCCACTAGCTAGCTTTGTTAAGTACCTGTATTTACGTAGGGAGTCACGATGCTCTCACGTCTAGTTTGTCAAATTTTTTCCATTAGCTCAATGTAACTGTATCCTATCAGTGCAGATCGTCGATGTAGTTTGCTATATGGCCGACTCTAATGATGCTTTAACGAACAGATTAATTACATGGCCAAAACCGTCACTACTTATTAATATGCCGTGCTGTGAGTGTGTTAAGGGTATGTGCATCGAAAAAAAATGTTTGTATTAATACACCATAGTACGCTTCTGGAATATCAAGTGAATTTTTCATCGCAGAGATGTTCAGGCAGTGCACTCGAACTTTTCAGTTGATTTTATGGCTCGAGGAGAAAATATAAAAAGTTCTTCATCTATTCACTAACAACAGTGATAAGAGAGAATTTTAAGGACATTAACAATAACAACAGTGATTAAAAGTGGTGGTATGTGGCATGCAGAAAAAAAAATGGATTTAACCAAATCAAAATATGACTTGTCAATGTGTGCTCGGGGTGAGCTGCTCTGCCTGCCGACGGGACGGCATCCTTCGATACAGGAGAGAGGGCAGCGGTAAAATTGATTTGACCAAATCAAAATTTGACTAAATAATGATCAAGTTTAAACTCAGCATTGCTCAAGGGCAAGCCGTTGGAAAAAAAATGCGTTCACCTAATTTTTAAGCTAAAATAGGGCAAAACTGGGTAATTATTACAGCTTAAACAGTACTATATTTATTTTCTGGTTTTTTTCTTCATGACTATTTAAGCTTTCCATTTTTGTACTATGACAGAAGAAAAAAATACAGATAACATACTAATACATTTATTGCACTTGCTTTTAAAGTATGTCTGGAATATCTATTTTAAAAAAATTACATCGAGTTGTGAGCTAACATCGAACAAGTTAGCTCACGATCAACTCATTTATCTGAAAAAGCCGATTAAAGCGCTCAAAATGGAAACGTCTGGTATCAACCGGGCGATCAAGGCGTTGCGTATACCGCTTGGTGCACCGTTAAATCACAAAATGCCGTGTGTCTTTTCAGATGTTCTAATTTAGCCAAAACACCCCCCTTATCTTCAACACCATGATTAGACACGCCTCTCCCCCCCCTGACTTCTCCTCCCACTACGCCGTCGCGAGAGGCACCTCCCCTTGTCCCCAACTCCTCCTCACTGTTGCCGGAGGGCGTCTGCCGGGCCAAGCCCATGCGGCGTTGGCGGCGACGGGCTTCTCCCCTCCCTCCCCTGTCAGGATCACAACGGCGAGGGTCATCCGCTCGCGGGGGAGCTGGATCCGGCGGTCTCTCCGGCGGAAGGGACGTGTGGATCTGGTAGATGCCGTGCTGGCAGGCGGCAGGGGATCAGACGTGGGAGGCTGATCTAGTGGCGGCGGCTAGCTCATGCGCGTCTGATCTGACCGATCTACGGGTATCATGGGTGGCGGCGGCCAGTGCTGGAGACAGTGGCGGACCCACCATTGGGGCGAGTGATTGACCCCCACCTATATTGTCTCTGGCCTCTGCCTGTCCTCTGAAAGCTAGCGGCGGCGGCGGTTCTGTTCATGCGGGCGAGGGAGGCTGGACGAAGACAAAGGTCGAAGGGGTACGTTTCTTGGGCCGGTCCGCCGATGGACTGGGCTATTTTTCAGGCCGAAACGACCGATCCAACGAGCCAACAATCGAACGATCCAGCCAGTCTCCATTTCCCCGTCCAGTCCATCCATCTAGCAAGCCAGGGACCCAGCCAATCTCCACTCTCCAGCACCATCGATCCAGCGCCGCCGCCAGGCGCCAGCAGTTCGGGGCTTCAGGCCAACGCCCCTAGCTGGCCGCTGGTCCGTTGTGCCAGCGCCCAGCGGCGGGGTGGCAGCGGGGGGCTGGGGGCGGCCAGCGGTGGGCGGCCGTAGACCTGCAGTGGGGGCTGGGGCCTGGGGCGGCCGACGGCGGGGGCCTGGGGGCGGGCGGCGGCGGCGGGGCTGGCCGGCTGAGGGCTGGGGGACGCCGGCAGTTGGGCTGTGGGGGGCTTGGGTGGTGGATTGGGGTTGGGGTTGGGCTGTGGATTGGGACTGGGGTTGGGGCCGGCAGCCGTACCAGAGGAGGACGCCGGTGATGGATTCCGGTGACGGTGAGGAGGTGGATTGGGTCGCCGTAGGGATACCTGCTGATGTCGAACTCGAAGAAGCCTAGGCCGAGGCTGCTGCTGTCGAAGAGGCAATAGCTTCAGCGGCCAGATCAACCAAACGGATGCGACGAAATGGCGGCCCATGTTGATTATGCAATTACATCTTAAAGGTATACTACCACCTAGTTACCATCATATGACCATGTCAAAATATACAACTCTCATCACACTTGTGCTAATGCATTCATAATTTTATAGGTCTCGTTTGGAAATTGGAATTATGGGATCATATTTTGGCATAAGTGAGCATTTCAAGCGCCAAGAGTCCATGTTAGCAGTTTACTAGTTTTTAAGAGCTTTTTAATCCTTTTGTTGTTGAATTCTACGAGTTTCGGTTGAATAGAGTTACATTTGTACCGAAAAAATTAGAAATTAAATGTTCACCCCAACTAACTTCAATTCCTGAGTCCGTCACTGGCTGGAGAGGTCGCCTTCTACTCTTTGACGGGGGGTGTCGCTGGTGCTACGGGGTGCCGTCCTTGGTTGCGCCGGGCGGCGAGGCGGTAGTGAGCATGGTCCCGATCTGAAGATGGTGGCCCAAGTGGTGCCTTGTTCTCCACAGGTGGCCGGAATTAGTGCCCTTTTGGTTCTCCCGTTCTGCAAGTCAGAGGGGCGTTGGATTCTAGCTTTGGTTCGGGTGAAACCCTTGACAGACAAGGTTGGTCATGATGTTGGCGACGCCCGTGGCGCCGTTCTCCCTCTTTGTGGCCGACATCGAGACCTACACCAGGCCCTCTGCCTATTAGTCCAGGGCGAAAGGCTAAAATCTCCAGATTGGGCTGCGGCGACACATCGGCGTCGCTTACTTCTTGAAGGCACAACCTTTGGGAGCTCTTCGTGGTAAGGTGATCGGTGCGGTGATGGTTGCCGGTCTTCAGTAGTGTCCCTGCTTGACAGCTGCGGTGGGCTTTAGTGGTACGGGGCTCGGTCCGGTGGTGGTTGCCGGTCTTCGTGGACAGACGCTGCCGATGTATGGGTTTCCTTAGGAGGTGAGGTTGCTTGCCGACGAGACGACAATTGTCATATCCCCGGTAGCTGGTAGCCCTGACAACGTGTGCTCGTGGTGAGCTGCTCTGCTTGCCGACGACACGGCGTCGTTCGATCCAGGACAAGGGGGCAGCGGTGCCCTTTTCGGAGGCAGACGGTCTTTGCTTGGGCGATCACCTAATGAGGCGGCTATTGTCGCTTTCTTCTTTCGTTCCCAACGGAAGCGGGAGCAGCCGCACCAGGCAGCACGCGCCGCATCGGGGATGTACCAAAATGATGACTTGTGCTTGCAAGCCAGGCTGCCCAATCGATAGCATATGAGATGCACAGGATGGAGCGCTGCGTGCTGGTGACATGCGCTTGCAAACCCGCCGTACCCTATTGGTAGTATAGGAGCTGCACTGGATGGAGTGCTAGCTCACCCGTCTTGGGCGATCACCTAACACATCATTTTTTTCATCGTCGCTTCTGATAATGTGTGATTTCTTTTTTCAAAAAAAAAGTGCGTGCTTTTTTCAAATTCATTAGTGTCAAAACTTTTTATTGATGAACTATATTCCTACATAAGTACCAAAATTGATTTATCACTTATAATACTCTTTTAATAGTCGGCCAATGCATTCTGGAGGATAGGCTGTGTTGGCCTGACCACCGATGCTATAAATATAGCTTCCCCTAGAGCAGTACCACACCCCTCGAGTACCTCATAGAAGAATAGCCTTCCTTTCGAAGCGAGCTGAAGCATGTCATCCACACCGAAGCCAGCAGAACTAAGTGTTAGTGTCTTGTCACACAGCATTTCTTTAACTCTTACGTTTTCAGCTCTGGTTTTTACAATTTCTGTTTTGTATCCTTGAACTTTGGACAGATGAGGGATCTGTCCAAAGTGTGGGACACAATTTACTTACCTTACGACGATGTTGTGGGAAGGCACTACGAAATGACATGGCAATACATGGTAGGTTTTGTCTTTGTAGACCACTATTGTTTCTCCTGAACATCCATTTCACTTCTTTTTTTGCGAATAAAATATCCATCTTACTGATACAATTTTTTTTACTGTCAATACAGGCGCCTGTTTGCACTACAGAAATTGATGATTGGTTACAGGCGGACTTCTACACATTAGAATCATTAGCACGTGATCTCAATGGCATTAGATTAGACGAGACACTCAAAGCTCCTACGTGCTAATGAGTTAGATATCCAGCTTATCATGTAATGGGACCATGATTTCCCCCCTGTACACGAACAAGTGTATGCTAGCCTAATCCAAAAAAAAATTGTATGCTATCCTTGGCTGTGAACTTTATTCAATAAATTGATGAACTGGGACACCGTTTCCACAATGATTACACATATTTTTCTTACGTCGATACAACAACTGTGTTTCCTTGGGAAAACTTAATTAAACGCAAAAAAACAGCTCAAAAATAAAATAGTGGGTGTAAACTAGCTACGTTATGTTTACCAAAAATATAACTGGTAATACATGATTACGATAAATGGTAAATCATACGGTATACACAACGACGTACATATTTAAGTGATTCTAATAGTGTAATGCCACAAACAGAATTTTTTTAAGCCATCCACAAGAATACTTTTGCTCTGAGATGAGCGTCTACCTCACCAAGCGATTTTTAATTAGTTAATGATTAGTTCCTTCAAAACATACAATCATTTCTAGCAGACTTTTTAAAAGAAAAAATATAATAATGCACGCAAACATTTTTTTACCTATATGGAAATCACATCTTAGTAATTACGGTCTAGAAAATTAGAATTATCGAAATATGGCTGATTCATTCACGTTCAATAAAAAAATCCAACTGGAATTATAAATGTTGGCTAAAATAGACAGGCTACTTATCACAGTCATCATTTTATTTTTTTATTTGTTTCGTCTACCATGACAACAACAATTTTTACTTAATACCCCAAGTGCCAAGCTACTATATAGACACAATTTTTCCCTTGGGTTAGTATTTTTCGAGCCACGGTAAGAAATTTTATTTGTGCACGATCTTTTAAACTAGTTCTAACTTTTTTCTCTGCCACATTGTCAAATTTTTATTTATCGTGGTCAAAAAAAGAGACAAGCTAATAGCTATACCAAAATTTTAACCTTTAGGTAAATATTTTCTCTGCCACAGTACCACAGCTCTCCCATCATCATTGTAAACAAGGGCCAAGCTAAAATCTCTACCAAAATTTTAGCCGTGGGGAGTAAGTGTTCTCTCTGCCACGGTAACACATTTTCTACACTACGGTAAAAGGAGCCAAGTTAGAACTAAGTATATAGACCGAGTTTTTTACTTTGGGGTAAGTACTGAACCTGCCACAGTAACTGCCGATTTTACACCATGGTGAAAAGAGCAAAGCTAGTACAGTAGTGTGGTGGGAGGTAAGTACCGGGTAGCCCAAGTTTTACTGTGCAACTACTAGATACTGTAGTGGCGGTAAGTAGTGTGTAGCCCAATTTTTACACCATGGTCAAAAGAGCTAAGTTAGGTACTCAATGCGCTATTCGTACCTAGCGGACTAGACTTTGACGGTACGTGCTCAAGACGGGTGAGCTAGCACTCCATCCAGTGCAGCTCCTATACTATCAATAGGGTATGGCGGGTTTGCAAGCGCATGTCACCAGCACGTAGCGCTCCATCCTGTGCGTCTCATATGCTATCGATTGGGCAGCCTGGGTTGCAAGCACAAGTCATCATTTTGGTACATCCCCGATGCGGCGCGTGCTGCCTGGTGCGGCTGCTCCCGCTTCCGTTGGGAACGAAAGAAGACATCGCATTTAATGAGTTTGAAACAGGAGACACAAAGATCGAATGAGGCATCTCAACCGTCTTGTCCATCAGTGCATGGTAAAAGGAGCCCAAGGTCGACGAGCTGTGACATGCGCTTAGGGTAACGGAAAGATTAATAAATTAATTCTATACTAGTACTAGTACTAGTACAAAACTTGTACAAAAAATGAACGAGCTTCCTGTTCCAACGATACAACATCTGATCCAAATATGTACACCTGCTACAGTAATAATTTGTAACTTAAAAAATTGAAACCGGCAGATTATTTCTCGAAAAATCATAAGATTATTATCCAACAGATGCCAAAAAGTTAGTTTTGCAAAAAAGTAAATTGTTTAAATATGATTTGCTTGTAACCACCAGCTGTAAAGTAAATTTTGTAATTCTGAATTACTTTGGTTGGTTAAGTAATATAATCTGAATTATGCGAAGCCTAAATGAATGCATGCGATCCACGTAAAAGATCCTCAACCAGTGCATGCCTGTAAGCCGGATAGATTTGCTACCAGTTAAAAGATCTGGCATTTATAGTTACATAAAGTTTGGAGCAGAGAAAAGGGTCTTTTTAAGTATGCATTGGAACGTACCAACAGGGAGAATAACGAAGGGAATCGGGAGACGTAAATCCTTTTCCACCAAGTTTTGTACACAACCTCTATGCAATGCGGGCCCGCACCTGCAGCGAGCCTAGCTTACCTGAACCGTTATCCTGCTGCCCCTGGGTGCTATAAATAGTACATGTGAATGGAACAATGCATGTCAGTTCTCAAACGGGAAGAGCAGTAGCCGAACACGTACAAATGCCTTCCCGTTCATCCCTTAGGCTTGGATCGCCAGAGAGCCAAGTGTCAGGAGCAGCTACTAGAGATAGAAACAAGCCATTCATTCATTCGAGTTTCAGCTCATCCCACTTCCATGCAACAGTTAGCAAATTTGGTAGTGCAGAGCGTAATCTGCTCGCGAGATACAGACTAGATAAGCTGCTAGATATCCCACATTACAAGGAGCATAAAAGGCAGTTCACTGTCTTCTTGCTGTCTAGGATAGATGAGGACACTTGCGCCATGAGCGATGGCCATGGAAATAGTGTCGTAATGACCTATGAAGATGCCGTAGCAATACTTGGCGTTCCCAGCGGTCACATCGACCTAGAGGAGGCACCAGATGTCGGCGGTGTGGCAACCGCCACCTTGACCGTCGAGTCGGCGCGGGATAACGTGGAGCGTCTCATCGGCAAGGAGAAGAGTGAGGCTGATGAGAAAATCTTCATCCAGTCCTTCCTTGCATTTTGCATTGGTAACACGCCCCTTGTTAAACTGTCTAGCTGCATTTCTGTTGATTTATTCGATTTACGTAAGTTTCAGCTGTTGTTTTGTTTTTAGCTTTGAATGGCATGCTGAGAGTGACTGTTGGCAGCGTAGTTCATTAGAACAGTATCATATTTGCTAGAGATGGCTTTTACATACATCTTTCTTATAAGTGAGTTCTTAATAAGGCAGCATAGCTCACCAAACAAATACTATTCATTTATTATTTTTAGCTTCTTTTTTGTTAATAATTAATCATTTCAGTGAGAAGTAATAATGAATTTTTATACTGTGGTTTACTCCTAGTAGTTTACGTTTCTGTAACCAAAAGATTTTGTACCCTATATTAGTCCTTTTCAACATTCTTTACCAAGTGTTACGAATCTAGTATAGTTTACCTTTTTGAATCCAGGAATGCCCTTATAAAAAAACTAGACGAGCACTTATTTGTTGTTCCATCTAGTAGTGTGTTAATAATGATTTAAAAATTGTCAATATAATGAAGTAGTTATATCACAGGATATAAATTAAGGACATAGTAAAGGCCGACATGGGCCTAGGCCCGACCAGCTCTTGGCGGGAGAAAAAAAATCTTATTCCAACATGTGCACTTCTTCTCGGCCCACCTTACTAATCAGGTACAGGCCCACATTGGACGTGACCCTGCCAAATTTTTTTTAAAGGGTCACCCTACCAACTCTTGGGGAGAAATAAAGTTATGCCTAAGATAGGGTGCACAAACAGCACAAGAACTTTGTCTAGGCCTCTCATAACGTAACATTTTCTTGGAACACATGTTCTGCTAGAGTTATCCTTTAACAAGGAGATGCAAGTATAGTGGTTTTTTGGATGCCGAAAATTCATAAGCAGTACTTTTTTGTGTGTTGCATTTGAGGTTGACCTATATTTTATAACAGAACTATTTCACTCATCCTGGTCATGAACAAAATTGGGTGGTGATTTCTGAGCTTCACCTACTCGATTAAAGGATGTGTACTAGTATGTCAAAAAAATTAGCTTCTCAAGAAAATACCATATTATTTACAACTATTTTACTGCTTGAATAAAGACATTGTTGGAGTTTTTTTCTTGCTTATTTGAATACTTCGTTTATAGTTCTTTACCTTGGCCGTACAGAGAAATTTGGGTAGTTATGTCAACTACTGTATTTTAGAATATCAAAAACCATTTATCTGATATACTGCCCACACAGGATACGTCATGTGTCCTGGTAAGATCGACGGACAAGTGGTTAGAGCTGCTGCGGACACTGATCGGGTTGCAGAATACAACTGGGCAAAGTATGTATTCAATGCTATGATGGATGATGTGGCTACCGTGCAAAATGCTAAGCGTGAAGGTTTAACGAGCATCAAGCTAGAATCATGCCCGATCCTTCCACAGGTTAGTTGTTGTAAATATTTTTTTTACATACCACCTGTGTTTTCATTTGTTCATGTGTATGTGTGTAGGTTTTTTACCTTGACAAAATATTGGGACCTCCAACGCCTATGCACTCACTATTTGTCCCAAGAGCTAAGGCATACAACCATGAAAAACTCATGGCACAAATAAATCACATTACCAAAACAGGATCTTCGAGTGTGTACGAGAAGTATAAGCTGAGAAAGGTGATTTTATTTTATCTCTCCATCCACCACAATACATTTTCTATTGGATTGAGAAGGAAATTGTTTTGACTCTTGTTTTCTTCTAATTATATTACAGTTTGTGCTGCCGGCTGAAGAGGCTACGACCGTTAGTGCTGCACGGCAAGAGACACCATGCTCACGTATAGCCGATAAACAATCATGCCCAGCCCAATCTGGTGTAGGTGGTGTGTTTGCATCATCAAATGCAACACCAAATGCATCTCACGCACACACACCGGCGCAAGCACAAAATGTTGTTAATGCTCCTCCACCTGGTGCTAATTATTCCGATGAAGAAGTAAGAAATTATATTATTATGATTCAATGAACGTGCAACATAAGTGCATGTCTCTCACTGTTTTTTCCTGTGCATGTACACCTTTGTCAGTGGAAACATCTGTTAAGCTCCTTGCATGGCCTAATTAAAGTAATTGAAGACAAGCAGATAATTGGGACAAATAGCTGCAAGCGCAACATAGATATGTCAAAGGGGAAGAACACTGTTGTCGAAGAACAACAGACGCCAATTGGAGGTAAAATGTTTGCCATAACACTTATATATTGATAGATGAGTTTTTTAACACATTGGGAGGCATATTTAAATCTGTACCACTTATGATTTTGCCAGGCAAAAAAGCTAAGACAACAATAGTATTCCAGAGAAAGGTTAAGGTGGAGAACAAATCAAATGGTGGAGACGATGGTATGTCTTGTATTTTTCTGTATCTAATGATGAAAAAAAATACTTTAATAGATGGACAACAAAAAATAGTTGTTGGATTTGATTTTAGTTTTGAACGGCGTGGTGAGAATCACGGTTGGCAGCATAGCTCAATATAACATTATCAAATTTGCTAGAGATGGCTTTGCCATACATCTTTCAATAAGTGAGTTTTTTAAATAAGGCAGCATAAATATAATATACATTTATTATTCATTAACATTGGACACTTATAAATAAATGTTCTCATTCGACTCACGGTCTTCACTTTTTTTAAAAAAAATTAATCAATTTCAGCGAGAAAAACTTAATTAAATTTTGTACTGTAGTTTACTCCTACTAATTTATGTTTTTGTGACTGGAACATTTTGTATCCTAGATTAGTCCTATTAACATTCTCTACCAGGTGTCACAATCCACTTATCAAGGCACGTATTGCCGTTCCATATAGTAACGTGTTAATAATGATTTAAAAATTGTCTATATCATGAAGTAGTTATAACCCAGGATGTAAATTGAGGACTTGGTAAAAGCCACCAGCTCTTGGAGGAAGAAAAAAAAAATCTTAAACCAAAAAGTCTTGATGTCGCAAAATACTGATATATTTTGGGGTAATAATGCACGTCTTTTGCATACCTTATTCTGGCCTATTTTGATCAATCGCGAATGAACAGGGTGCCACGTTGTTGGCATTCAAATCAGTGCGTATTGAACCAAGTTCGGATACAAAATTCGTCCTTGTGTCAACATGTCATGAAATTTTCAGTATATTTTTTTAGAATCAGTCGAACGCTCTGCTTTCTTTAGAATCATATTATTTTACAACTATTTTACTGCTCGGATAAAGACCTTTTTGGAGTTTTTTTTCTGCTGATTTGAATACTTCGTCTATCGTTCTTTACCTTGAACCACCCTCAAACATATCTCGCATACATTTATTGTTGTCGCAGAAAACATCAACAAGTTGGTCCATCCTAAAGAGAATGTCATGAATACTATCAAGAAAGGGATTGCTGACTTAACAAAGTCTAGTGCTTTCAAATTATATGACGGTGCCGCCAGCTCCAGCAAGAAAAATGATGACAAGAGTACGTATACGTCTTGATGTCGCGATTATAATTTATGTAGTTATATCTTTCGGTTTGGGTGTAGTTTTTACTAATAATGAAGAACATATTGATATAGGTCCACCAAGCATCGAATTTGTCCGTGAGGTTAAAAGTCATGCTGCCACTATCCTGGCAGAAGGATCAGGAGCAGCTGCTAGCAATCAAGGAAATGTTCCTGTTGCAACACCCGATGCTACGGCTCCACCTAACACGGACAATGATCCAGACTTGGCACAATTTGTGTCAAACATACCATGTACGTATGACATACTACTGATAAGCTGCCATGTTATTCACTTGCGCTTTGTTTCAAAAATAATTAAGTGCTGACATAGCTTTTTTTAAAACTGAAGGTAATGTGCTCACTATGATATCAATGGCTGCTGCTGGGCAAAACAACATGGACCATAGTTTCTTTGACTGCATACGCAATGCGCCAGTTGAGAATCGTGCTGGTGAGTGTTCTAGCGCCCCGCCGGATTGCCAACTAATAAATTTTTAAACAATACATAAGTCTTTTCCGTGTACTAACCTTCCGATGAATTAACTATCAGCACGACATATGGGAGCTGGGCCATCGAATGTCGTAGAAACGATTGAACAAAGACTTCAAAAACAGCAGGAGCATGCTAGGGTTGTTTATCGGTGGTTACTGTACATTGCTCGGGCAGAAATATTGTCAAAGTAATTTTGATTCTTTTTTACTTTTTTTCATTTGGCATGTACTCTTTCACGGCATTTTGTTACGAATGTTCTAAACTTCCCCGTCTCATGCAGGAACATTATCTATGTCCCTGGACAAATCCCAATCAACATATCAGGGACTAGCCTGAAGAGGCAGCTCATCGGTGGAATCGAGCAAGACGTGATGTCAGCTATAGTTGTTATGTTCAACGAGGTAGATCGCAAGGCTTGTGAGCACCTTTCTCGCGCACGCAATCGTCATTTCCTTCCTAAAGAGTTCGTGGTAAGTACGCCCTCTAACTAAAAAAAATAGAAGTATATTTCGGCTTGGTAAGAAACAACTAAAGAACGAAACTTTTTTTTAGGACATATGCGATCAATACAAAGGAGCTCCACCTCTTGAAGCCATAGGGCACTTCTTTAGGGGTCCAAGTGTACCATACAAGGTCCAGGACTGCAAAGAGGTATCTTGTGTTAAGAATCCAATACACACTATTTTTGTGCATCATTTCCCGGCAGAACTAAAACTATGTAGACCATAATGTTTTTTTCGTAACAATTACTTTCTCATGCCAGGTTGTTGTGATACTTCGTGACCAGTTGAATTGGATCTGCTTCACTTACAATATTAGGGAAACAAATACAACAGTCCATGTGTATGACCCTATGGCCAATGGTGATATTGCTTCCATATCTCTGGTCAAGCACAATCGTAAAGCTTTTGAAGTATATGAGGCACTGGCTCATTGCTTCACTCTCGTGCTACGTGCAAGCATCCCTAACGGTCTGGCCTACAACATCATTCCTCACACTGGAGGGCCTGGGGCAAGGTTAGCTATAATTAAGAGTTTTTTTCTCGATTCTAAGTGTAACCAGATTTTTCAGGATGTTTAAACACTGCATTTTTTTAAAACACACAGGCCGAATGATGGGATATATGTTGCATATGCCGCTAGGAACATGACGAACAACCAAGCCCATCCAGTTCTCGATCAGGTACTTGTAACCGCATTGTCGTTTAAATTCATTTTCTTATGAAATACACACACAATCTTTTTATAAAAAACTCAAAATTTAATGTATTAATGTGCAGGATGGATTACTCGAACATAGGCAGCTGCTTAGTTACATGATCATGACCATGGATTCCAACATTACGAAGATCAACGACGTCTAAACAAAAATACTCATGACGAGTATCCATCTAGTGGCTAGTAACTTATGTTCGTGTCCGAAGTTAGTTGTATGTTTATGTACTCCAGTTACCTAAAAGCCAATCACAAGCTGTTTTCTGTGATGTGGTCTGTCAGTGTTAGCGTATTTGATTTCGTTTGAGACTACTGTTATGAACCTTAAGTGCACTAGTATTTTATGTCAGCTGATGCCTAGCTATGTTCTACTTCTTTAGACCATTTCTATGATTTTTGTGACGAGTGAACATTTTGTTATCCAGAAAATTGATGTCGTTCTGGGAAACTATCTCAAAAATCTGATGGGCTAACATTTTTCAGGAGAAAAAAGAATGTTTTTATGACAATCAACGGATGTTTATGTTTTACTCTAGGTATAACACGACTATGAATTTATGCAAGGTGAACATTTTTTCAAAGCTTGCATTTGATTATCTATACTTAACTGAAATGATGCTATTTTGAAAACATATATCAGTAATAACTTATTCCATTCAAATCTTTGTAAATGGGAGGTTTGCTCCCCACATACATGGACTGCATCATGTTGCGGCGAATTAACATGTAGCGATGGACATAGCCGAAAGCATTCATAGGCATAGCGACCGACAGAGAAGATACTACAGGGATGTGTAACATACATTCAAACGAAGTAACTGGAACAGGAAAATTGGGGTGGGCTAAGGGAAAAATAGCAAGAACCAGAGGGGAGTGAAGGATTTGGAAGACGAAAATTGGGGCGTGTAATCGGTTGAGGGAAACTGCGGCGGGTGAACGTACGATAGCTTGACATATCTGACCATTTCTCTTTCATTGAAGTATTAATGCCAACAATTATCGGAAAATCTATTTCTTCGCCATATAAGTTCTTCCATATATAACTTTTTTTTAGAGATTGACAAGGGGGTCAAAACCCCACCGTTTTGTTATATTCTTGTGGTTCGAAGAGAGACTTGGCAGTCCGTACAAATACATGATGGCACACGCAAAGTAAAGAAAAATTACAGAGGACGGCACCCACGAGGAGAGCCAAACACTAGAAAAATAAAGGAGTAAACGGAGGGGAAGGTTGACACAGAAACAAAACCGAAAACCCCTGGTAACCAACACCTTAGGAGCGAGCTCCGCTGAGCAGCTCGTTCCACCATCGACAGAGAACCACAAGAAGGCCTAGGGAGAAAAAAGGGCACCGAAAACAGTGGCTCGTAGGAGAGCATCATTGGCACGAACGAAGGGCATCAGATAGCCGAGTTCATGCAGCAACACCGGTGTGCCGCTGTCGAAGCCGAAAGACAGCGCGCCACCGAGACCGAAGTGCACGACACCGGTGTACCGCCGCCGAGGTCGAAGGACAACTTGCCGCCGAGGCTACACCAGGACATCCACGCAAAGCGTCGTTTTGGGCCACCATGAAGCATAGCCCTGTCCATAAGGATAATCAAAATAGGAGCATGACGAGAAGCGTTAATGGCACAAACGAAGGGCGTTGGATAGCCGAGTTGGTGCGGCGACACCCGATGTGCCGCCTCCGAAGCCGAAGGATAACGCGCTACTGAGACCGAAGGGCGCAATACCGATGTACTGCCGCCGAGGTCGAAGGGTACTGTGTCATCGAGGCGACCCCAGGACGTCTAGGTAAGCCCCAACCGAGTCTCCTAGCACAAAGGCCTGATAGGATCAAAATCGTGGTGAAGAAGGAGCAGCAATGGACGGATCCGCAGGAGCAAAACAATCCAAGATGATGCCCCCACCGGGGAAATGACGTGGAGACCCCTTCTGACTCGGGGAACCCGGGTCTGAGATTTCTCTCAGATCAAAGAGCAAAAGGGGGAGGACGACAGTGCCAACTCGACGCCTTAAAGAAGGAAACGTCACCCTTAGGCGCCGCCGTCAATTGAGCTTTCACCCGGCAATTGCCTCCTCCACATCGCATCCCGAGCATGTTAGCCACGCACCGCCACATCGACATCGCACCAACAACTAAGCAACGGCCTGAGCATGTCTAGCCAGAGCCGGGCTGTGGGGGTGCCGAAGAAACAAGCCGGCAGGGGCAGCCGGAGACACCAGATCCAACGAAGGGGTGGCAGCCCGCAACCGGGTAGAACGGCAGCAGCGAGCAGCCCGCCTCACCAAGAGGAGACGACGACGGCTCAGGTCGCCAGGGAGCAGCAGCCACCTACTGCCGTTACAGTCGGACGAGGGCGCACAACAGCAACCGTCGAGGAGGACCCGTAGCCGCACGCGCCCCCGGATCTGAGACGAGCCGCCGCTGTCCCCGCCGGTGCAAGGAGGTGCCCCCGCTGTACAACGACAGAGGGGATCCGGTGGGACCACGATCGTCAACAAGGGGAGGTACATCGCAACGGGAAGGCTCCGCGCGAGGAGGGTGAGGAGATGGTCGTTGAAGCAGTGGACAATGCGGGAGAGGGAGAGCCGATGCGCACGCTAGGGAGCGAATCCCGCCGCCGCCGTCCGTCGGGGGAGGGGGGGGGGGGGCTTTGCCCGGTGATGTTTGCCAGCGGCGGCGAGGGGAGGTGGCATTTGGTCGGGCGGCGGCGGCGGATAGGGTTCCGTATATAACTTTAATTTTCATGTTCCAGCGTATCAGTAGGAATGAAAAGGTCTTATACTCATTCTAACATTGCCTGATCGTACTGCGCCAACGACAAAAAAGCGTTAGACAATTAATATGTGTGACATGCCATCAGCTTGCACTAATTTCTAAAAAAAACTTTTATCCTAAAAAATCAGACTGCAAGCTATTTGATAAACAAACGTCTTACGCGATACGCGAGCTGATTCTTTTGCTAGAAAATACACTAAACACACTCTATCAAATATAAGTAACCAAAACACTGAAAAGCTAAAAATGGATTTTTCAGAAATGTTTGGTTAAAAATGATTTTTTTGGTTTTATAAAAAATTAACAATTATGGTCAAGGTAAAAAAAACGTATCATGCATGTAGGAACATATTAAAAAAGACAAAATCCGTTAGCATGGAGATTCACATAAACATATTATAAAACCAAAAAAACTCAAACATAACTGGAAACCACCAGCGAATCCAAATGTGACCGTTAAACACCACAACAATAAAACATAAACTTGCATGACCATATGACAATTCTCCCTTACAGAATACAACTGAACCATAAAGATGTGCTAGCTAGATGACTAGTTCAACTAACAGACTCCCCTAGCAGTACAATTACCCTTTGTGTGCCCCGAAATCTTGCATAGACTGCACTTCACAGTTCTTCTCCTAGATGGAGGAGGTGGCATTGCTCCCGCAGTATCTTCATGAGCATGGCATGGACCATTCTCGTAATGTTTCTTAGCTTTCTTCGCCACAATGTAATCCATACGACACTTTGGACGAAGGGAACAAGGTCGTCCTTTAGACAGCACGCGCTGTGGCGGAAGCAGTAGAGTTTCTGACCCAACTTCAGTTATGGTGTGCCGGAGGGGATTTTCTTGTTCGGCGATACTATCAATAAGCATCTTGAAGCTTTTTCTGTTGCAATTTTTTCTTTTGCCTCACATATAGCTGTAAATGCCATTTGGAATGACCTAGATCCGGACTCTGCCTCCTTGATAAGATCCATAGCAGCTACATATAGAACATTCCTTCTGTATGTAATTTGAGAAGACGACTCCCCCTCTTCTCCCTCGTTCAGATGCAGTGGTCTTGATTCCCTTGCCCATAAAGTCCATCTTTTGACTATATTCCTTGGTGGTATCTTGCCAATATTGTTCTGAACTAATACCTGAACATAATTTTTGTGAATCAGATGTGCAAAAAATCTATGTGGTACTGCAAAATTGAATTTTTGACGCACAACCTAGGATCATGAAGAAATAATGTACGTACCTTTAAGGAATGACAGCACAACAATCCAACATGATCAAAATATCCACAATCACATGCGACGTATTGCCCGCCGTCTTCCAATTTGACAGTGAACACTTTTTTGTCATATTCAGTTAAGACTAGTTGTGGCGCCAACTTGACCTTGTACACATTTCCGGGCTTGGAACGGCGTGCTTCAAAAGAGCCTGATCTGAATAGATCATCTGAAAATTTGTCATACATAGCTTTTGTGTACACGGCAGCTGCGTCTATCTCGATAGTGGCGCCGATGACCAGGCGTCTACGTGTCTGTTATTCCAATGGACAAGTATGTGAAAGTGCATAAGGTAGAAATCTTAGTAATCATGCTATAAAAGAATAAAAATAATTACATGAATGTTGTTATACCTGTTTGGTGACATAGTTTGCCTCGTCTTCTGCCAGGCTCCTAGATTCAAGCAATTTGTTGTACTGCTTAACAAACAAGTGCATTGGGGATGACCTGCTGATGAACTTCTTGAGGAGATGATTCGCACTTTCACTTCGTTGTGTGCTGGTCATTCCGGCACAGAATGTCCCCATGAAGTATGGGTGTGCCCACATGTCCCTCCATTTGAAAATCTTGCGAAGGTACTTATTTCCTTGAAGTTTGTATTTCTTAATCAATTGATGCCACCTCCGCTCAAATGATTCTACATCCGTCTCTTCATTTACTATCGCATGGAATTCCTTCTTGAAGTCAGAATGTTTGCTGTACACGTGTCCAATTTTCTCTTTCAACACCTTCAATACGTGCCATTTGCACCACCTATGACGAGTGTGTGGCATTGTGGTTCGTAAAGCGTTTTGCATAGCTTTGCATTGATCTGTGGACATATAAAAAAGAAAATGAACAAAATAAGGCAATCATGTAATAGCATGTGTACGACCTAATAACCTAGAACAAGAACGAGACAATGTCTATAATCTGACCTGTCAATATAGTAGTAGCATGCTTCCCGTCCATTAAATCAATAAAATTCCGGAACGCCCACTCAAATGTGGGAGTCTTTTCATCAACCATAAGAACGCCACCAAAGATAATGGACTGGAAATGATTATTAACCCCAACAAAAAGCCCGAACGGCATGTTATACATGTTTGTCCTGTAAGTGGTGTCGAACGTAACAACCTCACCAAAATGTGCATAGTCTAGCCTGTTTTTACCGTTACACCATATCACAGTTTTGACCCTGCTTTCACCATCTACTTGCACGCAAACTTTAAAATCTGGATCTTTGGCACTCATATCCTGAAGCATACTAGTGGTTTTAGCCATGTCATCCGCGATAGAATCATGAGCTATGCTTGCACACAGTGTTCTCAATGTCTGCTTCCTAAAAGGAACACCTAGAGTAAAACCAATACCTGACCCTAATATGTTGTATATCTGGTCAATCCTGATGTTGTTCTCCCTAAGGTTACGAATAAAATCCTTTGCTAAAGGACTAATGACGCTATGTGAATTCCACTGTTTTTTCTCACCACACTGTTGGAAATATGCCCTAGAGGCAATAATAAATTAGTTATTATCATATTTCCCCGTTCATGATAATAGTTTATTATTCATGCTAGAATTGTATTGACCGGAAACTAAATACATGTGTGAATAGATAAACAAATACTGTGTCCCTAGTAAGCCTCTACTAGACTAGCTCGTTGATCAAAAGATGGTCAAGATTTCCTGACCATGGACATGAGTTGTCATTTGATAATGGGATCACATCATTAGGAGAATGATGTGATGGACTTGACCCAACCGTTAGCATAGCAAATGATCGTTCAGTTTATTGCTATTGCTTTCACTATGTCAAATACACGTTCCTCTGACCATGAGATCATGCAACTCCCGGATACCGTAGGAATACTTTGGGTGTATCAAACGTCACAACGTAACTGGGTGATTATAAAGGTGCACTACAGGTATCTCCGAAAGTGTTTGTTGAGTTGGCATGGATCGAGATTGGAATTTGTCACTCCGACTATCGGAGAGGTATCTCTGGGCCCTCTCGGTAATACAGCATCACAGAAGCCTTGCAAGCACCGTGACTAAAGAGTTAGTTACAAGATGACGTATTACGGAACGAGTAAAGAGACTTGCCAGTAACGAGATTGAACTAGGTATTGGATACCGACGATCAAATCTCGGGCAAGTAACATACCGCCAGACAAAGGGAACAACGTATGTTGACATATGAGGTTCACCGATAAAGATCTTCGTGGAATATGTAGGAACCAATATGAGCATCCAGGTTTCGCTGTTGGTTATTGACCGGAGAGTCGTCTCGGTCATGTCTACATCATTCCCGAACCCGTAGGGTCCGCACACTTAAGGTTCGATGACGATTTAGTATTATATGAGTTATGTGATTGGTGGCCGAAGTTTGTTCGGAGTCCCGGATGAGATCACGGACATGACGAGGAGTCTCAAAATGGTCGAGAGGTAAAGATTCATATATTGGAAGGCTATATTCGGACGTCGGAAAGGTTCCGAGTGATTCGGGTATTTTTCGTAGTACCGGGGAGTTACGGGAATTCACCGGGAGAAGTAATGGGCCTTTTTGGGCCATACGGGAAAAGGAGAGGCAGGCCACGTGAGGAGGCTCGCGCCGCCCCTTGCCCAAACCGAATTGGACTAGGGGAGGGGGCGCAGCCCCCTCTTTCCTTTCCCTCTCCCTTCCCTCTTTCCTACTCCGTATGGGAGGTGGAATCCTACTAGGACTAAGGAGTCCTAGTAGGACTCCCCACTTTGGTGCGCCCCTAGGGCCAGCCTCCTCCTCCCTCCCTCCTTTATATACGGAGGGGGGGGGGGGCGCCCCTTGGAGACACAACAATTGTTCCAAGCCGTGTGCGGCGCCCCCCTCCACCGTTTTCCATCTCGGTCATATTTTCGGAGAGCTTAGGCGAAGCCCTGCCGGAATCACTTCACCGTCACCGTCGCCACGCCGTCGTGCTGACGGAACTCATCTACTACCTCGACGTCTTGCTGGATCAAGAAGGCGAGGAACGTCACCGAGCTGCACGTGTGTAGAACTCGGAGGTGCCGTACGTTCGGTACTCGATCGGTGGAGCTCGAAGGATTGTTCGACTACATCAACCGCGTTGTGAGACGCTTCCGCTAACGGTCTACGAGGGTACGTAGACACACTCTCCCCTCTCGTAGTGATGCATCTCCATGGATAGATCTTGCGTGAGCGTAGGATTTTTTTTGAAATTCATGCTCCGTTCCCCAACACACACTTCACTGAGAGTGGGTGATTGTGCTCGTTAGTGAAAACAGACACATACCATCCATGGTCTTCAGTTCGATGGAGTCTTATACGAGCTTGACATTCAGTGCGACACGATGCTGTGTTGGGTCTTTCTTCTTTACCCTGTGATAATGATCAAATTTGGCTGAGATAGTACGAATAAATCTTAAAATCTTTAGCAGTACAAAAATAATAAGTTTAAGATGATGCTTACCGCACACTGGCAAACGATGTCCTGCATTGTCCTATACTTTTTGGTGTTTGTGCTGCTCTTCCCATAACGAATACCAAAACCACACTCCCAAGAGAACAAGTTATAGAAATCATAAGCTTCGTCCTTTGAATCAAAAATTGTTCCAACAGTGGGGACGAACACATCTGCATCGCCCCTAGAACCAGCGCGTTCCACGCACTTCTGGAATGGGCTTTTAGCTGCAGGGGCAATCCTATAATCTAGTCCTTCGAACGCTGCCCGTTTACTACAAAATTAGTCACATAAGCAAAATTTTAGAGCAATTTGACCGGCCCAATGAATTGTAAAAAATAACAGCTTTAGAGTAACAAAACTTTCTTACAGAAGCATTAGTTACACAACATTCATAATTGATATATTAATTTTGACTTTAAATGGTTTACAACTTTTTAAACGTAAAATGCAACATATAGAGTAACAATGGTTAACCGGGGGACTCAAAAAATAGGACTCAACCAACAAAAGTCAGTGGAACTGTAATGGAACTGTTTATCGAGTACTGCGAACAGCAAAAGAAAAAACTTTCTGTACGACTCGACAATCTTGCTGAAGCTGGATCCTAAACGTATTTGCATACTCGTGGTGTTATTCTAATCATGCAGCCCACGTTTTTGTCTGGAGTGTGTACCACACTTACGAGCAAGATAGAGATGCAGGACCAAACAAAGTATAAACCAGACAACAGATGCTCCTTAGGCACAAGTAAGATGGCAAGCTTTTTAATTTTTGTCTGGCTAGATTACAAATAAAAATGAAGTTGAATGAACAATTCTCCATTTCAATATGTGCAGGTGACAGCAAGCAAAGATGGATTAGAGATGTCAATTTTTCTCAATACTTTGCCTAGTAAGGCCGAATGGATCAAAAAAAAAAGACAAGACTGCTTGAGATCGATGACCAGAGACGGCTTTCAGAAAATTGCCTCGGTCAAGGAGAAGCCCATCAACTAATAACAATCTGGAGCAACAAATGTATGTATATGAAAGGGACACTAGGTTCATGGACACGGTGAATCTAAACGCAAGGTCTCTAGAAATTGACATCAGCTTTTAACCATTTGTCAAAAAAAGAAAAAAAAGTTGCAAAATCTCTGCTATAATGCTATATTGACGTACCTTTTCTGCTTTGGTGCCGATCTGCCAGATTGCAGTACAGACAGCGTTGGATTCACTGTGATCGAGTCAACAACAACAGCCATAGTGGGATGTGAACCATCTGAAAGCTCGGCGTCGCATGTGTTTGATCTGCAATAACCGAGCCGAAAGTGTTTGAGACATATATATCTTGCAGGAAAAAGAGACAAAAACAAGAAGAGATACAACTATACCTGATTGAGAGTGTATCTAGGCCGTCAGAAGAAGTACGAGGAGGTGATGAGTTATCTTCTTCGCTCGCCATCTCCTGATGGCCTACCAAGTTATCTTCTTCGCTCGCCATCTCCTGATGGCCTACCAAGTTATCTTCTTCGCTCGCCATGGGAGGCTGGGAGCAGATGAGTAGTGTTCATAGTGTGCTTCTCACCTTGCAATATGTAGTAGTGAAGATGCCCGGTGCTATCATGGGCGAGCAGATCAACCATTTCTTTATTCCTGGACCTTGATTCAAGGGATAAAGTGCATAGAGAGGAGTGCCAGCCCATCAGTAAAAAAAGGAAGAACTAGCCCGCCCATGCCTAGTTGGTTGCGCATAAGCAAAGGGATTAGAGCAGGCCTGAAGCTGTTTAAGTCTTAACAGATATTTTTGAATTCAAAAGGTACACGGATCCATATGCAGAGGGCTGGTGGATCGTACGGGCTGGACCATAGGTTCGGGGCTGAACCATGGTCCCGAATAGCGCCTCTCGAATCCACACCGGGGAGGCTGGGGCTTTATCATCAGAAACCAACGAGGACAGCCGGTGGGAGCAGGAGCCGGGCCATTGCAGTGCATACTGGATCCTCTCCAGGCTGAAGCTACTGCTTGTCTTCATAGCCTTCATGCAGCTCAAGGTTGGGGAATGACTAAGGCACAAATCCACATGGATTCGCTCAATCTGGTGCAGGCCCTTAAGTCAAATGAGTTTGATCTCTCTGCTGATGGGACCCTGATCAAGGAAATTAGGTTCTTTGCTCGTTTGAATTTCACCCAGGTTGGGTTCATATTCTGCCCCAGGGCTTGTAATAAAGTTGCGGACGCGTTAGCGGCGTATGGTGCAGATGCAGGTCTTGTGTCCCCAGCCTTTTGGCCGGACCAAGCCCCTGGCTTCGTGCACGGTCTGGTAGCCAGCAATGTTGCTGAGCTGTTTGGTTAGAGCATCTCCAGCAGACCCCTTATATCGCCCCGACCCGTAAAATAACCGCCAGTTTACGATTTGGCGTGAAAAAAGTGACCCGAAAATAAACCGTAAACGCGTCCGACCCTTAGATTTTTTTGAGGGGCGAGGTAAATTGCCCCCTCCGACCCGCGAATACCCAGCCCCCCCCCCCCCGCCCCGTCGGTGCCCTGTATCCCGCGAAAGCGGTTGGCGAGAGGGACATTTCAGCGCGCGCGTTCCCCACATCCCCCTCCCGCAGCCGCCCGCCGCCTGCGTTTCCGGCCACTTCCGCGGCGGAATCGCACCGCCGGGCCGCACTACGCCCGGGTCCCCTCGCCGGCGCCCCGGAACCGCCGAGCCGAGCCACCCCCGGGTCGCCGTCGACCCGGATCGACTGCCGCCGAGTCGCCGCCCGCCCCGGATTCGCCGAGCCGCCCCCGGGTCGCCGCCACCCCGGATCGACCGCAGCCGGTGAGCCCCTTTTCTGCCCCTTGTAGCTCGACCACTGGTGTTGAAATTTCGTTGATGCGAGCTCGGATGCGGTTTTTGTAGATGGATTTGAGCTCTTGCGAGCAATTTTTGCTCGAAGATTCGTCCTCGTCCGACGACTCGGACGTGGAGTCGATGCTCGACCGCCATCAACAGCAGATGGTGGTCGCGGTCCTAGCCGTGAAGGTGGTCGAGGATCGAAACCGCAAGAGACGGCGAGGATCTACCGTCGGCCGTCTTTGCATCCCTCGCAACCGCCATCTCAGGAACATGATGTTGATGCAAGACTACTTCGCGGACAATCCTACCTATCCGCCGCACCTCTTCCGGAGAAGGTATCGAATGCGCCGATCCCTCTTCGTTAAAATTGTGCAAGCTTGCGAGGCCAATTGTCGGTTTTTTACTCAAAGGAGAAACGCCGCGGGCTTGTTGGGTTTTAGCGCATATCAAAAAATCTCGGCAGCTATGCGGGTGATGGCATATGGCATTCCGGCTGACTATGCCGACGAGTATCTTCGCATTGGCGAAGATACCACAATTGAGTCAGTGCGTAGGTTCGCCAAAGTGATCATACGCGTCTTTGGTCCTGTCTATCTTCGTGCACCCAACGAGGAAGACACTAAAACGTTGATGGCAGCAAATGAGAAGCGAGGTTGGCCCGGCATGCTAGGAAGCGTTGATTGCATGTATTGGACTTGGAAAAACTGCCCGAAGGCATGGCACAGGCAGTATTGTGGCAAGTCTTGTGATGCAACAATTGTGCTAGAGGCCGTAGCATCCGAGGATTTATGGATTTGGCATTGTTTTTTTGGTATGCCGGGTACTCTCAATGATATCAATGTGTTGCAACGGTCTCATTTGTTTGCTAGACTTGCTAGTGGTGATGCTCCTGCTTGCAACTACACGGTGAATGGGCATGAGTACACAAAGGGGTACTATCTTGCAGATGATATTTACCCTTCTTGGTGTACATTTGTCAAGAGCATCAAAAAGCCCAAAACTAGGAAGCATATTGAATTTGCAAAGGTACAAGAGGCTGCCCGAAAAGATAATGAAAGAGCCTTTGGGGTTTTGCAATCTAGATTTGCCATGTTCGTGGTCCTGCTCGTTTTTGGGACAAGCAAACCCTGAACAACATCATGACATGTTGTGTGATTCTTCACAACATGATCATCGAAGATGAGAGGGACATGAACTTGGAGTTCTTCTACGACAATGTCGGTAGCCGTGTGAAGCCAGCTAGAGACTCTGACCGCATACAAGCATTTCTTCAGACATACCGGCAGATTGAAGACGCAAACACCCACCATCAGCTTCAGGAGGACCTCATTGAGCACCATTGGCAAAGGCATGGCCAAAGGCATTGAGAGCACCATTGGCAAAGGCCAAGGCCAATTTTACATTCATTCCATTTAATTCATGTGTGATCGGTAACTGTTGTATTGAATTTTATTAGTTTAATTCGGTGATTTGAATAATTATTGTAATTTGGATTCATAATATTCACATTTTATGTTATATTGAATTCATAATTCTGTGTAATATGTGAGATATGTGTCAAATTCAGAAAAAAAACCACGCGTTTTGCGGGCTGCGCATATTCTCTTTTACAGTTCCGCTATGCGGGGTCTGTTCGGCCGCAGCCCGCGCCAGCCCGCAAAACGCGTTTTCCGCGACCTGTAAACGCGCTATAAGAGCATCTACAGCCGGGCCTCTCATACCCATCTCAAACGCCCGGGCAGGCCGTCCAATCACTGACCGGTCGCAAAAAAGCGACCCAACCGGACGCCTCAAACCGCCCTCAAACGTCTGGGCTGACCGGCACCCCTCATATCCAGCCCAAATATAGGGCGGATATGGGGCGGCCCGGGCGCGTCCGCCTGACAGGCCCGGCCCACCACCGACCCCATCGCTGCCCCACAAAAAACCCCAATCCGGGCACACCGCTACGAACCCTAGCTCACTCTCTCCCTCTCTCTCGCTCCGTCCACTCCTCTCCCTCTCCGATTCCGATCCCATCCACCACGATAAGCAGCTCCGGCAGCGACTCCGGCTCCGAGCTCGACTACGAGGAGGAGATGGCCCTCCGCATTGCGCTGGAGCGGTCCAAGGTGGAGACCGGCGGCAGCTCTGGATCTGGAGCGTTGCCGCAGCTCCCGCGCTGGCGCAGCGCGGATGCCCGAGCTGTACCCTCCCGGCCTGCGCTTAGCGACGCCAGGACAGCGCAGTCCGCATCGGCCGCCCCACGCCGTCTCCTTCCCCCGCCGGCTGCTCCTCCACGCGGCCAGCGGTGGGTGCTTGTCCCCGCGCCGCCGGCCCGCACGCGCACTCCGGAGTCGGAGGTGCGCGCCGCGCGCCGCGAGAGGCAGCGTGCACGGGAGAGGGACGCGGCAGAGCAGTCCGTGCACCGCCGCCGCGGGACGGAGGCGGAACCCGACGAGGACGCGCGTCTCCTCGCATGGGTCTACCGCCACTCCCTCACGACGGCAGAGACGGACGCTCGCCGCCTCCGACGGAAGAACGCCAAGGCGCTCCGGCTTGCTATTGAGCAGTCGGAGCGCGAGGCGAAGGAGGCAGCGGCGGAGAAGGCTCGGGTCGCCAGGCTGAAGCGGGAGCAGGACAGGGCGCTCCGTCGGATGAAGGGGGTCATCGTCCTCTCCGACTCCGACGACGGCGACAGCTCCTCCTCCTCGTCGGACGACCAAGACCCTCCACCAGCCGCGGACGCCTACAGCTACGCCAGCGACCGGAAGGGCAAAGGCCCGGCGAGGAAGTGATGAAGCTCTACCGTCTCCGTCTTTAATTTCAAGTTTTTAGTAATCTAGTTTAAACTTGTCCATCGTTTATGTAAATTATGTGAACTTTGGCGATCTTTTGGACATCCGATGGTGATCTTTTGGTGATCGGAATGTGCATTTCGATGTCCGATTCTATGTCTGTTTGATGATCTACGTTGTTTAGTTCTACGTTGCATGCTTAGTATGGATATGAGGTGCCGGATATGAGAGACGCGGATGCAGAGAGGCAAATTTGAGGGGTGCCCGGTCAATGTTCGCGGACGCATCCACGGGCGTTTGAGGGGCCGGATTTGCAAAGTCCGGCTGTAGATGCTCTAAGGGTCCGCGATATAAGGGGTCTGCTAGAGATGCTCTTAAGGGAAGCTTTGATTTCAAAAAAGAAAGAAAAAAACGTATGCATGCCCCCGACTTCAACAACTAGCTTCGCGGAGGAGGTGGATTAAAGCTCGAAAGTGATAGCCGAAATTGACCTGCAATCGTATTAGCACACGGACGGACACGGCCGCGTACAATAAGTCAATATAATGTTGTCAGCTGTCTATAGTGCTCCTAATTTTAGGTGACACGGCGAAAAGTACGTGGATTGTTCAGCCATCACAGGCAATAGAGATACTATGACTTCTTCAGGAAAAGGCCCTGTATATATGTTTAAAAGACTTCCGAGGATACAGGACATTTCAAAAATTAGATGACATCCGCGTGTTGCAGCGGATATTTGTAGAAGGCACATAAAACAAACGATTGTGTGACATGCACTCAATCCTTCATCAGTATTCTTTAGCCCGGATGATGGAGTATCATGCTATTTGTTATTTTCAGGTAGACCAAACCAGCGTGACAATGCTAAATACAAACTATCTAAATTTATTTTAATAATATAAATGGAGCTTGCATGTAGAGCAATGATGCCTCTAGAAAAAAAAAACAATGGTACAAACACAGAGCAACAAAAAGGATATAAGAGAATATGTTGTCCATGTATGCTGCTTGTCCTCGGGGTGGACCCGTCACTAAACCTGGCATGGGTGGCCCAACCTGGCAGCCCAACATTCGGGCCGGGCTCGAGCCTCACTTTCCCATCCACAACCCGGCCCGAAGCCCAGGAAAAGCATGAGAATACGTGGTTTTTGGGATATTAAAGGCAAAATAGGTATAATAGCATTATCTAATACCGAAGATAGGGTTTTATTAATTTTAAATATGGAAAAGCAGACATTTTCCGGGCCTCGGTCCGGCTCACTGATGCCCAGGTAAATGGGCCTCTGAAGAAAGCAAAGACATGGCCCAGACCAAAAAAGGAACTTGATCACCCGGAGAAGATTTCTTTCCTTTGCTTTTTGATTTCTGGCGAAAAAGGCAGTCATCAGTCGCCCCCTTTCCTATTTAGCTTTGGCTGAGCACCAACATACTCTACTCTTGTTTAAGTCGGAGGATCTTAGAAGGGAATTGTGTCGGACTTTCCAAACCCAGCCCGATCCGGTCAATGCCCAGGTTTACCTGTCACCACTCGCTTATGTGGTCGTGAGGTGGATCCATTCTGTTTTCTAGTAGCAGGAGGCGGTCACAAGCCCTATCGCGTGGTCCTTTCCTGGAAAACCCCTCCTTCTCTGACACTGAACTCTCGTTGCGACACGGGCTTCGAGTAGGCTGGAACCTTTCATTGGGATCCACTGGCACGATGCTACTGTTTAGCTGCCCTTGAAGGCGGTTCATGATGTCCCTAGCTTCCTTGTCTCGAGCTAGTATCTTGGTTCACAACTCTTCTGTCTCCGAGGTCAAAATTTCTAGGAGGAATTCGACTGAGGCGTGCGACGTGTATCTGCTCCTGGCTCGATGGCAAGGACGTTCTGTGCGGGCATAGGTCCTACATTGGCCATCTCTTTATTTGGGCTTGGGACCACAGGAGGCGATCCTCCATCGATCACATCATCTGCCATAGCGCACATTGGCAGAATCTCATTGCTTCCTAATGTGATCGAATTCGAATCGTAGGCTAGAGAGCCCCCGGAGTATGCCTCGGCTACGAACCCATTTGGCGAGGGGTAGTAGCCGCTCGTGGGCTATCTATAGCTTTGCGAGTAGGACATGTATGGTACTGCTGAGCTGCTTGCTAACCCATACCATGGCACTTAGTATGAGTAGTACCCTGGCTGATAGTATGCGCTTTGCCCTTGCAACGTAGTTGGAGTATGTTGTAGGGGGTCTGTAGTAGATCCCAGGGTAGCATGTCGGGTAGCCGGGGTCGTAGCGCCTGTTACCGGTGTAACACTCGGTCTGACCGGCTCGGGTCTACGAAGTCGTTGATGGGGTTAGAAGTGTTGATGTAGACCCACCCAAAACGGAAGAGTGAGGCGAAATTTCTCCATGCCGAAGGAGCCAATGGTGTTGATGAAGATGACACCATTGGTGAAGTTGATGTTGCTCCATGGATTTGATCCAATATTGTGAAAAGGTCCTGACGGTCAGCGCCAACGGTCGGGGCTGGTGTCAGTGTGTGTTGTTGTGGATCAGTTTTCGGCCATTTTCTTCTTCTTATAAACCAGCTAATTCTCTTCTTCTTAATGAAAAGGTAAAGCTCCTGTCGGTTACTAAAAAAATCAAAGTTAAGCGTAACCCTCTCTTCTTTTAATGCAACACGGGAGCTCCCGACCCTCTCACAAGGTTCCGTTAAAAAAGGTTAAGCCTAACCAAACATCCTCTAAGATCATGGTAGTTGCTGTAAGATGTATTAAGATAAAAGAAAACAATCGCAGTAGCTGTCCACGTCTAGCTTATCCCTCAGGGCCTAAACGTAGGCTGCATTTCCATACATGTGAACCTTTTATGTTTATAAGTAGCAGCGCTGCTAGGCAAGTGCTGAAGGAGCAAGGGCAGCACGATCCGTGTTCAGCTCATCGTGCTCCGGGAAAACGGAGGTAGCATGTAGCCCCATCGGTCGACCGTGCGCTTGAAAATATGGTTGGCACAGGATGGAGATCATTAAATGGTCCTGCCACGTGCATTAGGGCATGTCTAACGGCGACCCGCAAATTTCCTTCAGCATCCGTCCGCGGACAGGGGACCAGTCCGCGGACACTGATATCGAAGGCCGCCATCCAATACCGTCTGCATACATTTCAACAACAATTTAAACTAACCGGACGAAATTCGTTCAAAGACACCGGAATTCATTCAACTTGGGTTATAATTTACATTAAAAAGTTGATATTTCGACCGTTTAACAAAAAAAAACTAGGAAAAAAAATCTAACCCTATGGCCGCCCTGCCCTGCCGCACCGCCGTCGCCGTCGGTGCCGTTGTCGTCGTGGTCCTTCCAGCGGCGGAACGGCGCCGGAGGGCCGCGGCAGCCTTGTCCGGCGGCTGCCCGTCGCTCGCGGAGGAGCCGCTCCGCCTCCTGCTGCGCGATGCGGAGTGCGGCCGCGACCACTACCGACGTTGCCTTCAGAGCCCTGGCGGCGGCCTTGCCGCGGCCGGCGTTGGCGGAGCCGTCGCTAAGCGACCACTCCTCGCCGTCAAGGCGGCGGCGCCACCTGGCGGTCGTCTCCGCGGTTGTCACGGAGCGGTCGAGCGCCCACGTGGCGGTGAGGTCAGGGTCGTTGCGGACCCAATCCGGCGCCACGTCGCTCTTGGCGAACGCGGACCAGCGACCGGCATTGCGCTGCTCGTACCTCGCCTGCTGCCTCGTCGCGCGCTCCGCCTCGGATATGATGGCCTTTGAGCCCGAGGCACCGCCGTAACCGCCTCCTCCGAGGTAGTAGAGGAGGCGGCCCCGCGCCTTCTTGATCGCGGGCGGCAGCTCCTCCTTGACGGCGAGGCGGTGGCAGCGCGCGGCGACGGGGGCGCGTCCATGCGCCCGTACCAGCTGCGCGGCGGGGACGCCAACTCGTCCTTGACCCGGTGTCCGATTTGGACGCCGTGGTGATGCTGGGACGACGACGGCTCGTCCTTGACGCGGCGTCCGATCTGAATGTTGCGGTTGCGCTGGGGCGAGGCCGGCTCGTCCTTGACCGGCCGGAGCGGGGACGCCGGCTCGTGCTTCATGCTGTGGCGCGGCGGGGACTGTGGCTCCTCCTTGACGCGCGCCGGCGATGGTGGCGACGGGCCCATGTGACGGAGCGAACGCTCCGTCATTATCTTGATCTGACGGATGGAATCTTCGTCCGTCACAGCGGCCTCCGAGAGGAGTCGGGGCGGCTGCTGCGGCGTCTGGTCACTGGAGGAGATGACGATCTCCTCCTTGGCGGAGGAGCCGGCCGTCGTGGATGCCGAAGGGCCCGGAGAGAGTGGGCGGCGGTGCCAAGAACCACCGGACGAGGTGCGTCCACCGACCCCGCCTGCCAGCGCAGAGCACCATGACTTCGGCATCGCCGCAGGGCTCGGAGAGGAGGAGGGGCTCGGGCACGGTGACGGGGGAAGGGAGGGAGGCAGTGCTCGGGGAGGGGGAGTGCGCCTCTGTGAATAGCTGCGGCCAGGCCAAGCGAAGGGGCGGTCAGCCCGCTTCAATGCGGCGCAGCGGACGGAGTTGGTTCCTCGGGACGCGGCATCCGCATTGAAGCGGCGACGCCCGAGATGTCACGTCCGTCAGCGCCGCCCTCCCGTCCGGTCAAATCGCGGCATCAATGCCGGTCGCTGCATGCTCTGGGCCGGCATGAATGCGACGCGGCAAGCGACGGGTGGGGGGTTTTGGTGGGCCAGGCGGTCAGACGTGGGCTTGGGAGCGGTCCGGACGCCTGCAAATCTCCCTTGTTTGTCTTCGGTTTGCGGGAGAAAGTACGTCCGGACCCCCGGCGACCGATACAGGCCAGCGTTAGATGGCTTTCGCGTTCCGGACCGCATAGTCCGAACGTATGCGGGCGATTTGAGGGTCTGCATTGGAGATGCCCTAAACTAGCAAGCCCCATCTGGCTTCGTAATTATATCCAGTTAATTTTTGTTGAGCGGTACGTCATGATACGGGAAGAGTACATAGCTTAAAGCAACACTTTACATGTTATAGAAGGCCCACCGTGAGTACCACCACACTACCAGGCTTTCTCTCTGATTTGCTGTTCAGTTGCCAGGGAAGCAATATCGCTGGCGCATGTGGTACATGATTGCCTAGGAAGAAGATGGAAAGGTTTATACTTTCCTGTATCCATATACTTTGTTGAAATTGCTTGTTGAGTAATTTTGTGCGTTCCGACAGCCAAGTACAAAAGGTGTGAAATGTATGTGTGATCACTCTAATCGCTCTTATTCTGAAACAGCAAGTGCAACTCCACGAATATATAGATCACGGACATGCCGGCCGGTGATACTGTCGTTTGTTCGATTTCAACAAGCAAAGAACGAAATGCTTGTAAGATCCACTGCATATATACGTATCTCGATCGTACATATGGGTTGCAAGCTTTCACAAAAATACGAGAACAATTATATTTGAGCGTAACATATACGGCATTTTATTTCCAAACGACGGGACATGCATTTTTTTTAACACAGTACAGACGCAAACGCTCGTATATACGCGCATATACTCACCCCTATGAACGCACACACGCACACCCTACCTCTATGAGCACCTCCGAGAGACTGAGCCGGCATACTATCTTGAGATTTTACAAAGTCATCGTAGACGCCTCATAGTCGACGGGAACGTCTACTTCCACTGAACGTGCATCGCTGAAAATTCTGAAATAAATCCAGGATAAATGCGAGCACCAGGACTTGAACCCTGGATGGCCGGAGATACCACTGTCCTCCTAACCATCTAATTTATAGTTGGTTGGCAACGACGAGACATGCTACATGAGATGGCAACCTACTATTTTTGTAATACCGTGCAATCAAAATAGAAAGGTCATTCTTGGTACGCACGACCTTCTAAACTAACCGACGCGTGCAAACAACATCTTTCTAGAGAAAAAATATCTCCCCCCCCCAAAAAAAAGGTCCCCCTCAAAAAATATCTTTGTAGAGAAGAGATAAGAATGGGTGTAGGAAGTGGATCTAGAGAAGAAATGAAGGTTTTGTTATATTACTATTGAAAGGTAACTATTGCCAAGTCGTCGCTAATAAGGGCATCTCTAAGAGAGACCCTTAAAACGCCGGTATATATACGACCGGACACTTTTGTTAACTTTTGCAATTCAATGGAGACCCTTATCGGTCCGTGAAGTGGTCCGGACGTCCGTTTTCCGGCAAAACCAAGACAAACGTTGGGAAGATATACCGAAATCCACTTTGACCAACTAAAAGCCTCCGTGTGGTCCTCCTCTCTTTTCTCTCTCTTCACATGCATCGTCCCTTCTTCTCTCTCTCCTCCCAACCGGACACTAAATATAAATATCTCACCACATGCATGGTCTCCACCTACTTTTTCTCTTCCAGCCGGATACTTTGTGATTAGTATTGGATGACTCACTCCGGCATCATGTCCACGAACCACGTCCGGACATTAAAACGGATATATACCGAAGACATTTGCGAGTTGGCGTTGGAGACGCCCTAAGAACCATCGGATATGACAGAATGAGGGGCATAGAGAAAGGATCATGTTTGCTAGTCCTTTCGTAATGGTTTGGCAATGCTCTTACCTGGCTCCTTGAAAAGAAACGATCAGGATATAGCAAGAAGAAATCTTGGTACGAGCAAATCCATGCAAATAGAAACAAGCTCTTCAATTCAAAATCATACAAACTCGCTTGCTGCTTATGTGACTGTGCTACTTCACACACATTATACAAGTGTGTATATACAACATTTTATTTTCAAACGACCGGACATGCTATACGACAGGGAGGCACTTTGTGACACCGCCGGCCCGGGGGGGGGGGGGGGGGGGGGGGGGGGGGAGGGGTGGGGGCGTCACCGACCTTTATTTATTTATTTATTTTGGCTTTCGATTTTCAACCTTTCATAAATTTTGAACCAGAAGTTTAAATAAAGTTTCGTTTGCATATTCGTGTTTTTGTGACGAGGGCTTTCAAATGAGGTCCATTTTAAATATGTTTTGACGAGTTTATAAAACTTCATTAAGTTTCACTGCTGAAACTTGCTACAAGCGAACGGTAAAATCGCGAAACTTGATACAAGCAAATGATAAAAATCGTAAGTTTCATAAACCGAAACATAAAACTAAGTGTGCCTTAGTGCGGGGTCTAACGACTTTGCAGATCATGAGACCAACGGTGCATGCCCCTGTGAGTTTTCCCTATACGGCATGCCAAGTTGGCAACCTACAAATTTTGTACTAGCAAGCAACCGTGCAATCGAAATAGAAAGGCAATTCATGGTACGACCTTCTTAACTAACCGTAGCGTGCAAACAATACCTTTCTAGAGAAGAGGCATGATGGGTGTAGGGAGTGGATCTAGAGAAGAAATGAAGGTTTTGCCATTACTACTGGAAGGTAACTATTGCGAAGTCGTCGTCACTAATAAGAACCATTCGATCTGAAAGAATGAGGGGGCATAGAGAACCGATCATGTTTGCCAATCCATTCGTAATGGTTTGGTAGCGCTCTTACCCACTTCCTCGAAAAGAAATGATCATGATATATGAAGAACAAAATCTTGGTAGGAGCATCCATGAAAATAGAAATAAGTTCTTCAATTCAAAATCATACAAACTCTCGTACGTGCTGCATATGTGAATGTGCTAGTTCGCACACATAATACAAGTGTGTATACCGTGCACATAGATATACGACTAGAGAAGCTGTCTATAGCACACTAGGATACTTTTTCTCATAATGCTGGAATCGGTAACAGTAGGTATGGTACTGGCACATGCGGCTTACGTGCTGACCTAACGGCCGGAGTGGTTGCGATGCATGCATTCGACGTAGGTATTACGATCGAGTACGTACGGCTGCCGGCCACCCCGATCCACATGCATCAGAGCGACATCTTCCGGGGCTTCACCGTGGCCAGCAGCGGCTGGTTCATCACCACCGTGAACTCCACCTTATCCTTGAAGTCCACCGCCGGCTGCGACGGGTGCGCGCGCCACTCGAACTCCTGCAGCATCCGCGCCACCATCAGCGCGATGTGCGTCGTCCCCATGGCCAAGCCCGGGCAGATCCGCCGCCCCGCCCCGAACGGTATCATCCGGATGCCCGCGGACCCTGTCATGTCCGCGGTCTCGCCGCCGGTTAGGAACCTGTCCGGGTCGAACTCCGTCGGCCTGTCCCACAGCTTGGGGTCCTCCGAGATGGTCGGGAGGAAGATGTCCAGGTTCGCGTCCGTGGGCACGTCGTAGCCGGCGAGCTTGCTCCCAGGCTTGACGGCGGCGTGGGTGAGCGCAAAGTACGTGGGCGGGTGCTTCCGGAGGAGCTCCTTGACGAAGGCCTGGAGGTACGGCATGCTTTCGATGTCCTTGTCGTCGATTGGCCGGGCGTCGCCGACTTGCTGCGTGATCTCCTCGTGGAGCCGGGCCTGGATGGACGGGTTGTCCACGATGCGCGCCATGGCCCACTCAATGGCAGTGGCCGTGGTGTCGGTGCCGCCGTTGATCAGCTCCGCGCAGAGCGTGACCAGCTCTTCGTCTGCGCCTTCGCGGCCCTCGATGTGGAGGTCGAGCAGCGAGTCGAGGTACGAGAAGGGCGCGGCGACGTTGGGATCTGGCGGCGAGTGCTGTATGTCGGAGAGGATGGCGCGGCGGCGGTTGATGAGCGGGAGGAGCGTGTCGATCTGCTCGCGGCGAACGGCTAGCGCCCGGCGCTGCTTCCGCCAGAAGAAGGGGCGGAGGAACGGGAGGTAGTCATCCATGCGCACGCCGACGGCGAGCAGCACGCGCTTCAAGACGGCGTCGATGTGCACGATGTGCTCCTCGTCCAGGTCCAGCAGGCCGAAAGTCATATCGAGCAGGATGCAGAACACCGCGAAGCGCGCGTTGCGGAGCACCCACACGGAGGCCCCGTCGGCGGACGCCGCGGCCTCAGCGCGCATCCGCGCCACGAACCGGTCCATGGCTCGAAGCCTCGCCGGGCGGAACTCCCGGAGACGCGACGTGCTCAGCATCCCGGACACCATGTTCCGACGCAACGACCGCCACTCGGCGCCGTACACGGCGGAGTTGACGGTGAACTTGTTGGAGGAGAAGATGTTGCGCGTGGTGTTCTCGGCGGGGCGGCTGGCGAACTCCTGGCCCTTCTCGACGAGCGCCTCGTGCACGAGCTCGGCGCTGCTGATGACGACGAGCGTGCGCACCCCCATCCGCAGCGTCAGGATGGGCCCGTACTCACGCCGCAGGTGGCGGATGTAGTGGATGAAGAGCTTCCCGGAGAAGGCGACCTGGAAGAGGTTGCCGACGATGGGCCACCCGGGCGGGCCGGGCGGGAGCCTCAGCCCCCTGTACTTCCGGTTGTACCTTGCCACAGCGACGGCGACAAATAAGGCCGCGGTAGCCACGGCGGCCGTGAAGGCGAGGGTGATCGTGGAGGCCGCAGGCATTGCGCCGAGAAGGTTGGCACGCGTCGGTTGTTGCTGCTGTTGTTGCATGGACATGGGCGCGATTAATGAAGTGCTGGACGAGATGGAGAGGCCTAGTGCGTGGCTATTTGAGTAGGATTTGAGTTTGTAGCAGATATTATAGGAAGGCCGGAGAGAGGACCGGAGTAAATGGGAGGTGGCAAATGTCGTTGGAGAATTCAATGACCTCATGAGGCGATTGGGCGCCTAGCTAGCCGACCGACCATGCTTGACTCGAGGAGCCTGAGTTGCTCGGTGCCGCGTCGCGATGCTGCAATGCCCAGTTGCTCACACATATACTTGGACTACATACGACTGAAACGAGTGAACAAATATTAAAACATATCTATATACATCCGATTTAGAAAAAAAGTTAAACATCTTATATTTGTGAACGGAGGGAGTAACATTTTCTGTAATCCTACGTCTAGGTGCACCTATGAAAGATTTGAAGTAACAATTTAGCTGCATGTAAGTCGTCTGAAATTTTATTTTGGGTCAGTCAATTTTGTGTGCCATTGATCTTGCTTTGAGACTCATGCCGTTATTCTTTTTCCCTGGTTTTTGTTGAATCGTTCTGGTTTGTTCACTGAGGTGTTTAGGTTGTGTTAAATCTACTGACCACATTTTGGGCTAGTTATTTCCTTAACTGCTGAAGCACATTATCAGGTGCGACCCAGCTTTCCCCTTTCTGCTTTTTCCTTCTATTTTTCTCTTTTTATCCTTTTTTGCTTTTATTTTTTGTTTTTCTTTATTAGTTGGTTTTCATTTTTATTTTTCGCTTTTCTTTTTTTATCTACTTTAGTTTTCTTTATTAATTGACTTTTAGTTTTCTTTTGTGTGTATTTTTGGGATGTTGGGTGAGTGTAAATATATTCACACAAATACTATACAATATGTGCCAAAATTACACTATTATATGGTTAATCTTTGCATATTAAAAAAGCACAATTTCACTGCAAATTGGTGTGCAAGTTTTTTTATTTTTTATTTCATTTTCTTTCTTCTTAAAAGGTAATAACAATGCTATTCATTCATTCATCCTTATAAAACTATATTATTAAATTTGTTTAGTTTTATTTTATTTTTCTTTCTTCTTTAAAGGTAATACAAATGCCACTAAACCATTCCTTCGTAGGAAACTTATTTTTGTGAAAATTCCACAATCATATGTTTATTCGTGCATATTTTTAAAAAGCACACTTTTTGTGTATATGGTGTGCAAATTTTTTAGTTATTTTTTAAAGATTTCCCCATTTTCTAAAAGGGTAATACCAATGTCATTAATTCATCCTTAGGAAACTTCATTATTTTGATTTTGTAAATTGTGTGCACATTTTTAATTATTTTTAATTTTCTTTGTTCATAAAGGGTAATACCAATGCCACTAATTCATTTTTCGTTAGAAAACTTTGTTATTTTGTTTTTTATTTTCTTTCTTCCTTAAGAATAATACCAATTCCACTAATTCATTCATTCTTAGGAAACTTACTTTTTCCAAAATTCCACTATTATATTCTTATTTTTTTGCATATTATTAAAAATCGCTTTTTTTGTGTAAATTTTGTGCAAACTTTTTCATTTTTTTTGTTTTCTTTCTTCTTAAAGGGCAATATCAATGCCACTAATTCAGTCTTCCTTAGAAACCTCATTTTTTTGTTCATGTTTCAGTTTTTGTCTCATTTTCTTTCTTCTCTAAGAGTAATACCAATGTCACTAATTCATTCCATTTTAGGAAACTTATTTTTTCTGAAATGCTACCATTACATGCTTATAATTTTATATTATAAAAAAGCACAATCTCTGTGTAAATTGTCTGCAAAGTTTGTCTTTTTTCCATTTTCTTTCTTCTTAAAGGGTAATAACAATGCCATTAATTCATTCTTCTTTAGGAAACTTTATTATTTTGTTTTTGTTTTTGTTTTTTTTTCACTAAGGGTAATACCAATGCCACTAATTCATTCCTTCTTGGGAAACTTACTTTTTCTGAAACTTCGCTATTATATTCTTATTCTTGCATATTATAAAAAATTGCAATTTCTGTGTAAATTGTGTGCAAATTTTGTCAATTTTTTTTCTTATAGGGTAATGTCAATGCCACTAATTCATTTTTCCTTACAAAACTTCATTATTTGTTCTATTTTAGTTTTAGTTTTGGTTTTATTTTCTTTCTTCTTTAAGGGTAATACAAATGCCGCTAATTCATTCCTTCTTAGGAAACTTTTTTTTCCTGAAATTCCACAGTTACATGTTGAATCTTCCATATTATAAAAAAGCGCAATTTCTGTGTAAATTGTGCGCAAATTTTGTCTTTTTTATTTTCCATTTTTCCCTTAATGGGTAATATCAATTTCACTAATACATTCCTCCTTAGAGAACTTATTTTTTTTGTTTTTCTTTATTTTTATTTTTATCTTGTGTCTTTCTATGTATTGGGTCAGTTTAAGTTATGTTTCAGACCAAGCCTAAGTATCTCGTGGGTTTTTATTTTATGGTTGCAAAGGGCTGATTTTCTATTTTATTTTAGTATATGTCTTTGTTCATTGATGCTTACTTGATTTTTTGGTCGTGGGATTGTCTCCAATATTTTTATGTGCCGCTCGTTCGTTAGTCGTCTTGTTGCGAAGCAACTTGAGAAATTGTTGGTCCTGCAGCATTGTGCCTAGTGTCTCATGTGTGCCCTCCACTTCGGCCTCCTCACCATGTTCAGCCTCTTCATCATGCCCGATCTCTCCATCCTGTCCGGCCTGATCGTGATCCACCCCTTCTTGCTCATTTCCCACTTCTTCATAATTTACGTCGCCAACATCCTCCTCTCCGTGACGTGTCCACTGTGTTTAATTCTTCATGAAACCATACATTAGCAGATGGGCCTCCACTTCGCTAGAACTGGCCGTATATAGATACATGTTTTCACATTTATGACATGGACAACATAACTCTCTGAGACCCCTTTGCTTCATGTGTTTCACGGAAAACACTAAGAACCCTTTTATACTTCAATCCATTATGTCTCTTGATCCTTAACATGCATTATGTAAGGAAGAAAGTTAAAACCAACGTACATTGATGCATATGACTCATAGAAAATTTCGGCATGACTTTGCTAATAAATGACACAATTGAGTTTGCCACAAATTTGACAAGATGGTGAAGAGTCGACATTTTCAAAACATTGGCCACGCCTGCATATATATGTTGGAAATATGCCCTAGAGGCAATAATATTGTATTATTATATTTCCATGTTTATAATTAAGAGTTTATATTCTATGCTATAACTGCTATGATCCTAGAATATGCGATTCAGTGGAAAATTCATATGCACGTGTAGAATGATAAACGGTAAAATATGGTTCCTAGTCTCACCTCTAAGACTAGCTCAAGTGTTGCCGGTGATCATGTTTTTCAGATATTAGGATATCACTAAGTGTAACGATAGTCCTAAAACAACTTTGAGAATATGACGTTGGAAGAACGATCATATTGAATCAACCCAAACTTGTTTGTTACACTTTGAGATACAATCATTAGAAGTCAATTGCTATAACACGGAGAGTTAACTTGTGATTTAGTTCCTTAGACCATGAGAGTATCGTAGTCACTTCTTACCGTATGATGAACTTTGGGGTTGCTTAAGCATCATCTGTAACACGGTGATCATAACGACAACTTACAGGTTCATCGGAAAGCTTGACAAGGGACTAGATAGCTCAAGAGTGGGATTTTGCTCCTCCAACGATGGCAAGATATTCTTAGGGCCCTCTCGGTGTGATGACATCCATCATCATCTGGCCAGACACGGGTGACTTGGTCACGGGTATGCCAGAATATGTCAACGAGAAAGAAGAACAAAATCGGTAACGAGGAGACCGGTATAGTGAGCATGTGTATGACTCAAGAGGATACCGATATATCTCACCTTGGGTTTTCTAAAGTATCGCGAAGCAAAGGGAATAGCACATGATAACCAAAGGTTCACTCGAATGTCATTCGTGTACTCATAGGGATCGATATGGATGTCCACGGTTCCGCTATCGGTCATTGAACAGAAGGGGTTTTGTTCATGTCTATATTTTACCGAACCTATAGGATAACAAGCTTAAGGTAATCACGATCTGCTGAGTGTTAGTCGGGCAGGAGTAATGAGGAAGTATTTATGAAGTAGTTTCATTAATATACGAAATAGTTTCGAGAGGAACCGGAAGCGTTTCGGGGTCACCGGAAGGGTTTCAGGGTTTACCGGGTAATACCGATAAATTATATATAGGTGGAAATAGTTTCCTGTGATGTTAAATTAATATTAAAAGGCTCTAAATATGATTAGGAGGCTTTTATATTTATTTAAATATCAACAGGCCTTAAATGGCCAAGTGGTGGAAAGATATTGTGCCACTTGGGCCCAATAGGGGAGGCGCCCCCTTAGCTTCTTCGAGAAGCAAAGGGGGAGGCCAAGATTGAGGGAAACTTCCCCTCCTTGGCCAGCCAAAGGGGGAAGGAATCCTTCCCCCTTGTGGCGCCCCCTCCCCTCTCCTCCAACCTATATATACTTGAGGATTTGGCCCTTTGGACACACAAATTTTGGAGCCTCCTCTAGTTCTAGTTGATCCAATTAGAGCTAGATCTAGATCCTCTCCAATCATCACAACTAGTAGCCTAGTGTGGTTCTAATCTCCCCCCCCCCTAATTCTCCGGTGACGGTTAGCTCAGGACGGCGAAGCGCTGCCAGATCGTGAAAACCGTACGCTTGCAATCTGTGGAGAGGTCGTGCTTTCGGTCTTCCGTTCGAGGGACTGTTCGTGGACGGTTCGAGAGATCGTTCATCTACGTTTGAGGGACTTCAAGTACGATCTACACTGCTCTTCTTTCGCTGCAACTCGGAGTTGGTAACGATCCGATCCAAACCACATCTTCATAGTGTTCCTGGTTGATCGTAGGGCGTTTTTTTGTTTTCTACTACGTTTCCCAAAAGTGGCATCATGAGCGGTTCTATGAGAAGATGCAGGTTTCGATCTTGATCACATGTGGATGTGAGGGTTTGATGTTCTTGCTATGCTTGCCTCGAGTCCTGCTTCGGTTCAGTTCATTGACGGCATGATGTAGCTTTGTACAAAGTTCTGACAAATCGATCGGCTCTGGGTGTCGACAAACTGCTAACAGTTCTTTGGACTTCATCATAGTCAAGAATAGTGAACTGTCGCAAGCACAAGAGGGCAGTGAAGATGTTCGATCTTCTAGGGGGTCACACGTATTGACGAAGTTTACTGTGGGGCTAGAGATTTTTAATTAAGTCTCTTCCCTCACACACCCCGAAAGTTAATCTAGCAACAAGAATTATCACCTTAATAGTGGACGTAGGTAGCTAGAGTTATCCGAAAACCCTAGAAGGCACGTAATTAAAATTTGCCAAACCGATTAGAGGACGTCTAACTTGGTTTTGCAGGTTGCATGTGATGTGGTATAGCCTTCATCATGATAATGATTTTATGTATGAGATGGTTATATGTTGTAACGTTAAGTGGCCTGTGCGTCACAGTACGACATGATGGTTGGAGCCAAAGGATTGTCACTTTAATGACTTGCGTGTCAACCTCGTTATTTTATTTTATCGACGGGAGTGACAGGCGTGCTACGGAGGACCCGAAGCATGGTGGCTTCACTAGGCGCAGGAGAACATGGTGGTGGCTATGACATCATCACGGAGAATTTTCATGAAGACCTCGGAGGATCATGGAGACGTTCCCGGCGCCCAAGGCTATACCATATCATGCAATTATGAATTGCCTGAGATGTTTATCCCTTTGTTGTTTGCACCCTTTGATTGCATAGTAGTCAATTATTAGGGTGATCTCTCACAGATAATATCAAGTAGTTAGTGCTCTTCCTAGTGTAGCAACCGTCTACTACATGTAGCTTTTCGGAGTGCGTCATGCCAACATGAGTAAAAACAAAGGGTGAAGTGTAAGTCAGGTGAAGGTAAGACCTCACAGTAGAAACACTCGGTTATCTTGAAGTTCTAGCAGAATCATTCTGAGCTCGGAGCACAAAGCATCGAAAGATGAACAAGAGTCATATGGAGATATGATCGGCAAGTTTGCCTACCGGTTAAAGTTCACGTCATCAGTGATGCTAACATCAATGGCTGTGAATAAGATCAGGATCTTGAATCTTTCAATTATGAGAGATATTGATTTGAGTGGGAGTGCACTTTATATTAACTAGGTGATACCCCGCGCATTGTGGCGGGAATTTATAGCGAGAAAATTTAGAAATGGGAGAAAAATAAAATAGAAAAAATGTGTGTTGTATTGCAAGGTAATTTTTTCAGAGATCTCTGCTATACATGATGGTTAGATTAGTGAAACATTATTACAATCATGCGAAGAAAATGGATGAATTGTTACATCCAATGGTTGGTAGCATCGTATTCCTCAAGGGCTTTAGTAACAAGATTGTTTTGCACAAACACAATCGTCTGCAGCACATTAGAGTGATTAATAATAATTTCCACAACATTAATGTGTTTTTTGGATCTCAAAGGTACGTGGATTATTGTCCTAACCACGAGGCAGCATATCATGGTGTAGTTGTGGAGAAATCTCTCGGCACACGCTTTTGCTCCTGACCAAGCGATGCTCCAACCGGCTGTTGCTACCTCTGGCCGCAACATGTTGTGGTTGTGGTTGATTCAGTGGGTGGCGATTGTAGTATGAAGGGGAAAAGGTCACAAAGCCATGCAATATAGAATAAGAGCAGATTATCTTTGATGACCCAACCCTTATTGAGATCGTCTAGAAAGATCTCCTCGATTCCAAGCTTATACAAAGCATACACACAAAAATAGGATCATGAATGATCAATACTAATCTCTAGGCAATTACACCCAAAGAAATAAGCGAGTGATGGCCAGGAAATTTGGGAGATAATTACCATGGAGGTGATGTTGATCTGGTAGATGAGTGCACCCTTCTTGGTGAGATCTTTGTCGACGTTCGTGGCAAGGTGCATGTGCATCTGCTCTAGCAATGTTGTGGATTTTAAGATAACTGTAGTCCATCCACGAAGATGGGGAGGACTACCCTCTCGGGAGATGGGGAAACTACACAGAGCATAACTCCAAACACCAGGTGGTAGGGCACGGCTGGGCACTGAATGTTGGATGTGGGACTTTCAATTGCCTATTGATCAACATAGAATGCAAGGAATCAAATCATGTGCTATGTTAGAGATTAGGAGAAAAGAAACTGCCGGAAGGGAAATAGACAGGTGAACGTACGAAGATACAAAAGATTCTGATGGCATGACAACAAAAGAATTGGTAGTGGAATGACAAGGCTTCCCCATCGAGCAGGAAAATTGTTAGTGGGGGAAACAAATTAGCTATAGAAGACGATTAAATATTTAATCCGATATGTCATAACAAATCCTGAAGAACAGAGTACGAAACCTTGAACTTCACAAATGTCTACTCAAAAGTTCGTCGTCGTAGCCCACAGACCCATCGCAAATACAAAGGAGCAAGACTTTCTCCAAAAAGCGGCTACCATTGCGATAGTAGAACTATAGAAGTTTGTCTCTGAATTACCTAGGGCGTCTGATGACCCACAAGTATAGGGGATCAATCATAGTCCTTTTGATAAGTAAGAGTGTCGAACCCAACGAGGAGCAAAAGAAAATGATAAGCGGTTTTCAGTATGGTATTCTCTGCAAGTACTGAAAGTAGCGGTAACAGATTGTTTGACAGCAAGGTGATTTGTAACAAGCAACAAGTAACAAGTGTAACAAAAGTGCAGCAAGGTGGCCCAATCCTTTTTATAGCTAAGGACAATCCGGAACGGTCTCTTATATAAAGCAAAGCGTTCTCGAGGACACATGGGAATTATCATCTAGTCACTTTCATCATATTCATTTGATTCGCGTTCGCTACTTTGATAATTTGATATGTGGGTGGACCGGTGCTAGGGTGATGTACTTACTTGGACAAGCATCCCACTTATGATTACCCCCTCTCGCAAGCATCCACAACTATGAAAGAAGAATTAAGATAAATCTAACCATAACATGAAACATATGGATCCAAATCAGCCCCTTACAGAATAACGCATAAACTAGGGTTTAAGCTTCTGTCACTCTAGCAACCCATCATCTACTTATTACTCCACAATGCCTTCTCTTAGGCCCAAGTATGGTGAAGTGTCATGTAGTCGACGTTCACATGACACCACTAAAGGAAGCAACAACATACATATCATCAAAATATCGAACGAATACCAAATTCACATGATTACTTATGACAAGACTTTTCCCATGTCCTCAAGAACAAACGTAACTACTCGCAAATCATATTCATGTTCAAGATCAGAGGAGTATTGAATATCATTAAGAATCTAAACATATAATCTTACACCAAATAAACCAACTAGCATCAACTACAAGATGTAATCAACACTACTAGCAACCCACAGGTACCAATCTGAGGTTTTGAGACAAAGATTGAATACAAGAGATGAACTAGGGTTTGAGATGAGATGGTGCTGATGAAGATTGGTCCTCCCACGATGAGAGGATCATTGGTGATGTCGATGGCTTCGATTTCCCCCTCCCGGAGGGAAGTATCCCTGACAGAATCGCTCTGCCGGAGGGCAAAACTGCCCCTGCCCTAGTTCCGCCTCGAGACGGCGGCGCTTCGTCTCGAAAGTCCTCCTCTTAATTTTTTTTCTATGGTAAATGGCTTCATATAGTAGAAGGAGGGGGCCAGAGGCCAGGTGTGGGCCCCACAAGGCATCAGGGCGCGCCCAGGGGGGTGGCCGCGCCCTATTGCCTTGTGGGCAACTGGTGGGCCCCCTCTGGTATTTCTTTCCTCCAGTATTTTTTATATATTCAATAAAAAAATCCTTGTGAAGTTTCAGGTCATTTGGAACTTTGTAGAATAGATATCTCTGCTATAGCTATTTCAGGTCCAGAATTTCAGCTGCCGGTAATCTCCCTCTCCATATAAATCTTGCAAATTAAGAGAGAAAAGGCATTAGGGTTGCATCATAAAGTGAAATAATGACCAAAACATTATAAATATCAATAAGAAAACATGATGCAAAATGGACGTATCAGCGTCACCCACCGCAGCAGTTAGATTCGACGCTCCTCCAAGTCGTCAGTGTGAACGGATGCCCTGCCTGGTGTCTCCAGCAGACCACACCTTCCAGGTCGGATAGAATCCTTGCCCGGCATCGCGTCGACTTCATGGTTGACCCTGGCATTGGTGCCAGATCGTCTTCCAAGTCCGGAGTCGGATCTAAATCGCTGGTCAGATTGCAATGAACCGACTAGAGCCAACCTACCTAGAGGGACGCCGGAGCTACCTTCACCGGAATGGACACAAAGAAGAAAGAGGAGGATCAAAGCACCATGGATGCTGCCTCGATGAAGCAGGCACCACACCGGCAAGGGAAATATCTAGCTAGAACCCTCTGAGATTTGCAGAGGCCCGGACCGGCGGTCGTGCCAGATGAGTGCCCTCACGCAGACATGGGAGCCCAGCCGCCAGGCCATACTGTGGATAGGGGGAAAATTCGATAGGGGGAAAATTCAGCTTCTGTTTGGTCCATTCTGTTCGATCTCTTTGGCTAACACCGGTAACGGAACACATGAGGTGGTAATATACAGGGAAGAGTTGTTGATGTGACGGGACGCTGAGGTGGATAGGCTGCATATCAAGAGAAATCAAGTAGTTGGGAGCTCCAATTTAGATATAGTAGATTAAGTTTAATCACTAGTGCAATTAATTATGAACATTGTCTATGTGTCGTTTACATTATAGTTGTAGAATAATGGCTCGCGGATCCACCATTCGTGTTGAAATTGATTGCTGCTATTATCTGGTTGAATCTTTATGATTGGTAAACATAATGAGAGGATCGTCCTCTAGAGTGCCGATAAGGATTTTGTCTTTTTGCATGCTTACAATACTCTCTCACAAATGTTGTGGATGACGAGACTCACGTCCATCAATCCAAAAGGCTAGAATCCTCTTACGGTCTGCTTGCTTCCAAGAAACTCAAACTTCAAACATTTGAGATAGTCATGTGATATTCTTGGAACTGAAAAAAAAATTGTTTTCAGCAACAAACAAAGGCTAAAAGATATGTGATATCCAAAGAAGTGTTTGTTTGCAAAATTCTAGTGAAGCGTTCAACTATGTTTAAGACTGAAATGAATAGGATCCGAAAGAACACCAGTCATGAGTTGATGGTGAGAACTTAAAGAGAAAGAACAAATCCAAAGGATATAGTGAGAAATACATGCCTAGGGAAGTTCGGGGCTCATGCCACTCTTAAAGTTGGATGCTTCTTCTGTGAGTAGGAGAAAAATTGGAAGTAAGACTATAAGAAGGCACAAAGAAAGATGACTGGAATGTCCATCTCAGGTATGAAGGTCATACAAGTTATAGATGTAAAGAAAGTTGATCAAGAAATTGTAATTCTTGAGAATTGTGGTTAAAAAAATTAATCGCTATTTTTTCAGTTGATCTCAAAGGATACTGACTCAATTGCATGTTGTTGCGAATCGATGCAAGAAATACTATGACCTAAATGACCAACAAATAATGAGGTTAAAATACGTGATGGAAACTTCGTAAAAGTTACAACAATTCCCATCAGTGTATTACCTCTATGTTTAGTCTTCATAATTCATTTTAGAGTTTTGTATACTCTAGCCTATTGCATAATACTTATTGTTTGATATTATGAATCAAAGGCCATACTCCTATTGTGAATAGAATGTATGTTATGAATATTGTTGATAAAATTGAACATCCATAACACTGACGCTAAATGTCGCAAGACTAAAAGAATACCACATATGTGTGGCACTGCATTTAGTCACATTGGAGAAACACGCATGGAGAAATTCCATAGTGATGGATTTTGAAGTCATCTGGTTATGAATCATCTGACACTTGCAACTTTCATCCAAATGGTGAAGTAAACTAAAATACCGTTCACAGGCCATAAAGAACGAGCAACAAAATAATTGGAAACATGCATGTTGATGTGTGTAGACCAATATGTGTTGTTGCAAGCAGTGGATTTATCTATCTTCAAGGATGACTCAAGTAGATATTTATATTTACTTAATGAGGCATAAATCTGGATTCTTTGAAAATTTTCAACAGATTTTCAGAATGAAGTAAAAATTATTGTGACAAAAAAATTATGTTTCTACAATTGGATTGCATAAAGGAATATTTGAGTTACAAAGTTTAGCAATTGTGTGATGAGTTGTGAAAAGAGTTTCTTAACTTGCACCTCCCGGAACATCATTGTGAGTGGTGTGTTTGAGTAGATGTAATCGAATCCTGTATGACATGGTGAGATCAAAGATGGCATTAAATCAATTTGCCAATATACTTTTAATGTGATGCTTTAGAGACTATGGCTTTTACACTAAAAATAGCACCATTAAATCTGTTGGAATGACGCCATATAAGATATGGTATGGTATGCTAAACCATTTGGTTTTTTCTTCGGGAATATAATACATGAGTAAAATGTTTACATATTTATTTCCCAAGTCAGATAAGTGCTACTTTGTAGGTTATCCCAAATAGTTGGGTATTCCTCTATCACTACGCAGAGGCAAAACAGAGTGCGGTAAATTTTTGAAGATACAAGTTTTTTGCAAAAGATTGAGTGGGAGGACAGTGTAACTCGACGAGATTATAGATTCTTCGTCATCAGGTCAAAGAAAAGAAACACTGGAAGTAATTCTAGGATTTCCTACCACAACTGATACGGAAGCTTCTACATGAGATATAGAGACTTTGATCGAACTTGCAGCTGAACTATATAGGTTGGGCAACCTAGTGCAAACCTTCATGGTGTGCAGACGAGATATTGTTGAACAAACAATTAACCTATAATATACAAAGAAGCATTGATGGGCCCTGACTCCGGAATTGGCTAAATGCCGAAGTAATCCGAGATAGTATCCATGATTCAAGTTTAGAACTTGATAAACCCTCCGAAAGACTTAGAGTCTAACGTATAGTAATGAATCTATAAACTGATAGAGATAAAAATGTTTTATGAAGCTTGACTTGTTGCAAATAATTTATGACAAGATCAAAGAATTGACTATGCCGAGATTGTCTCATCATAACAATGCTTAAAGTCAGTTCGGGTTAAACTAGCAATTACTACATATTTTAGTTATGGTATATAATAGTTGGATGTCAAAAGGGTTTCCATGAGATGGAAATAGACCCAGGGTTGTATATATGATATGGTCCAAAGGTAATTTTGTCAATCCAAAGGATGCTACTAAGCGTGCAAACTTCAAGAGATCATATAATGGATTTAAGCAAGCATAATGGAGTTGGAAGCTTTGTTCTGATGAAATTTACGTCGCCAACATCCTCCTCTCCATGACGTGTTCACTGTGTTTAATTCTTCATGAAACCATACATTAGCAGTTGAGCCTCCACTTCGCTAGAACTGGTCATATATAGATACATGTTTTCACATTTATAACATGGACAACATAACTCTTTGAGACCCCTTTGCTTCATGTGTTTCAAGGAAAACACTAAGAACCCTTTTATACTTCAGTCCATTATGTCTCTTGATCCCTAACATGCATTATGTAAGGAAGAAAGTTAAAACCAACATACATTGATGCATATGACTCATAGAAATTTTTGGCATGACCTTTGCTAATAAATGACACAATTGAGTTTGCCACAAATTTGACAAGATGATGAAGAGTCAACATTTTGTCAAAACATTGGACACTCATGCATATATATGTTGCAAATATGCCCTAGAGGCACTAATATTATATTATTATATTTCCATGTTTATAATTAAGAGTTTATATTCTATGCTATAACTGCTATGATCCTGGAATATGCGATTCAGTGGAAAACTCATATGCACGTGTAGAATGTAAACGGTAAAATATGGTTCCTAGTCTCGCCTCTAAGACTAGCTCAAGTGTTCTTGGTGATCATATTTTTTTTACTATACATAGTAGGGCAAAGTCCCCACTGCAATTTTTAATATTATTTTAAAAAACAACAACCAAACAAGTCTCATGGCTTGAGAGAAGCCAAGTAGCAGAAAAGGAAAAAAGAACTAACTAACAAATAAAGATAAAAGGAGAGTTACAAAAGAGAAAAGAAAAAAAGGACTAGATTATAGCATCAAGCTATCTAGCCAGGAGATAAAATCCCTAGCATATTTCCTCTTGATCCTGAATTTGAGCAACTGAAGTTCTTCCTTATAAGTGACTTTCCATCTCTGTATACTGGGCTGTATAGTTTGGAATATGAGGTTGTTCCTTGTGATCCAGATAGTCCAGGATGCCAGTATGATTATTTCCATAAAGAAAGGCACTTGAAGTTTCTACTTTATATCTGCAAAAGCTTCCATAACTGACACATTGACTTGTCTGTTAGGGCAGACTAAATCCCAACATTGTGAAGCAAAGGGGCACGTCCAGAAGAGATGTTGGAGTGTTTCTTCCTGTTGGCAATTGTAGATTGCGCAGTTGTAGCTGTCCAAATGGAAAGTTTTCCTTCTCAGCAAGTTTCTTGTATTTAGTCTGTCATGTAACAGTCTCCAGAAGAACACCTTGTGTTTGGGTTGGCAAGAACTGTTCCATATCCATTGGAATTGCTGAGGCACCACTTTGATTCCCATCATGCTTGTGTAAGCTTTGGCTACTGAGAATTGCTCATTCCCCCAAATATAGCTCCATGTATCAGTGCATTCAATATACTCAGATCTTTTTAGAGAGTCACATATGTCTTCCATAGCTTCAAATTCCTCAAAAGCTTGAATGGAAAGAGGCAGATGGAAAAGGTCTTCCAAGTATTCATGTTGCAGAACTGTATGCACTGAAATTTCCTGATCTTTAACAAAGGAGAATAGGTGTGGAAACATGTTTTGTAAGCAGGCAGAATGCCAAAGATCAGACCAGAAGAGTGCACTCTTTCCACCCACATTGCATCTAGCCATTGATTTATAATTTTCTATGAGCCTTAAGTTTGCTTTCCACCAAAATGACCCGATCCAGTTGTTGCCAGGCAGTGTCCCATTGTTATAGTATGATTCCCAGACCAGATTTACCCATGGTATGTTATGCCTGTTGTAGAACTTGTGTAGATTTTTGAGTAGCAAGGCTTTGTTCTGCACAAATATGTCCATTACCCCTAGACCACCTTGATTTTTTGGTCTACAAACTGTGGTCCAAGCTACCATAGCAGGTCTATGATCCTCTAAGTCAGGTCCTCTCCAGAGGCAGTGTCTCAGGTACTTGATGACTTGATTCTTAATGGTTACTGGCACATCAAGGCACCCCATAAAGTATATTATAAGGGAATTTAACACTGATTTGACCAGTAAAAATCTGCCAGCCAAAGTCATGAAAGATGATAACCCTACCAGCTTTTTTTCCAACCTACTGACAAGTGGCAGACATTGTTCAATAGAAGGCTTGTGTAGGCCCAATGGCACCCCCAGATAGGTAAAAGGAAATGCCCCTTTCTTGCAGTTGAAAGTGTTAATCGGAATTTCCACTTTGTCATCAGGAACATTGATGGGAATGAGATTTGAATTATGATAGTTCACCTTAAGTCATGTGGCTTTAGCAAAAGTATTGAGGAGAGCTTTAAGACAATGTAGTTGTTTGGCATATGCTTGAAGTAGCACCAGAGTGTCATCAGCATATTGAACTATGGGGAAATCAGGGCATGATTCCACTTGTAAAGGTGAGGTTAACAACCCCAATTGCATGGCTTTGTTTATGATTGATTGAAGCAAGTCTGCAACCAGTACAAAAAGGAGGGGGGACAAAGGATCCCCTTGTCTTACTCCTCTAATGCAGTAAAATTTCTTCCCAGGTACACCATTCAGCATGACAGCAGATGAAGCAGATGAGAACAACATTTTAATCCAGCTTATCCATTTTTCCCCAAAACCTTTTGCTCTGAGAATATCCAGCATTGCTTGGTGTTCAACTCTGTCAAAAGCCTTTTCAAAATCTAATTTCAGCACAATCACCTCCTCCTTTGATTTGTGACATTGGTGTAGGTACTCATATGCCCAGCCCAAGCAGTCATGAATAGCCCTTTCCTTGAGGAACCCATATTGATTGATATGGACCATTTGCAGTATCACTTTCTGCAGTCTATTTGCCAGCAATTTGGTGATGAGCTTGAGGCAACAATTAAGGAGAGAAATTGGTCTATAACCATTTGCTGTCAATGGAGTTGGGCCTTTTGGTATAAGAGGTGTTGATGCTTTCCAAGGATAGCTACTCAGCATGAAAATCATTGATCAGCCTGACTACACCAATTTTGATAATGTCCCAACAAGCCTTGAAAAATTCATTATTAAAGCCATCAGGTCCTAGTAACTTGTCATTTGGTAACTCTTTGACCACTTCATTAATTTCCTCTTCAGTAAAAGGCCGTTCTAAATTCTCAAACACTGAAGCATCAATGTGGGGTTCATATAAAGACTCAAGATCAAAATGCATAGTGGTTTTTTCAGAGGACCCCATTCTTTTTTTTAAAGCTTCCCATAGTATAGCTGCCTTCCCAGCATGATCAGAAATTTCAATGTGGTCTTCATTTTGAATAATAGCAATATGATTATGCCTGTTGTTGATAGTGGCCTTAGTGTGGAAAAACTTTGTGTTCTCATCTCCAAATTTTACTCCTTTGATTTTGCCTCTTTGCTTCCAATAAATCCTTTGGTTTTTCAGAAGGGAGAGTAAATGTTCTTTTAAGATTAGTCTGCAGTTCCACTCAAAGCCCCCTAGGTCTCTGAACTCTTCAAAGAGATCCAGGAGGAAAATCACCTCATTAATAGCAGCAATTTGAGTCTTCAGAAAAGAAAGAGTTCTAGCCCATTGTTTGAGTGCTCTTCTCAGATTTTTGAATTTGGCATTGATACTTTTAGCAGCATCCATGTTTCTCACTGGTATATTCCAAGCAGGAGCAACCACATCTTTGAAACTTGAGTGTTGTAGCCAGTAGTTTTCAAACCTAAACACTTTTGCTTTTGGAATCATTGTGCCTATTTTTATTACACAAGGCAGATGATCAGAGATGGGCCTTGCAAGTGGTAGAGCAACAGTGTTAGGAAAGGAGGTCATCCATGAGGCAGATGTGAAGAACCAGTCATGCTTGACAAGTAAAGGGTTTTGTTGCATATTACTCCAACTGAATTGTCTTCCATGAAGTGGTAGTTCAACCAAACCTTGATTTCTGATAGCTTCATTAAATAAAAGCATTTCATTAACATCACCTCCTGGTCTATTTCTGTTTGTGGGTGATCTGATGAAATTAAAGTCACCCATTAAAATCCAGTCAATGTCAAGTGGCATGTGAATGTTGTAGAACCAATTAATAAACTCTATCTTGTCTGCAGCTTCACAGGGACCATAGATGTTTGTGAGAATCCAAGACTGATTTGATTGCAAGCTTGTGAACTGAAGGGAAATAGAGAATTTATTTTGAGCAATCACATCTCCTTCAAACAAAGATCCATTCCAAGCTACTAAGAGGCCACCAGAGGCCCCAATTGAAGGTAAGAAGGCAAACTTGTTGATTCTATTAGGGCAAAAAAATTCTGAGGTAAGGAGAATCAAACACCTCTCTCTTGGTTTCCTGCAAGTAGAGTATTACACAATCACTTTCTTCAATTTTTTGACCCAGAGCTAGCCATTTTTGTTTAGAATTCAGTCCTCTAATGTTCCAGTTAAGGATATTCCAACTTTTGTTTGTGTTATTTATGGGAGACTACTGTTGCAAGAAACCAATGACCAGGCTCCAGCACCTGACCCACAACTATGAATAGCAGACATCAAACCAACCAGAGTACAGAAAACCAACCACAGACATAACAGTGTGCAAGGCTTACAAAAGAGATTGTTCCAGTCATTAAACAAAGGTCTATTACAGCCGCAGACATAACAAAGGTATATTAAAGGGCATAATGCACTGGTGCCCCACCAGACAGCATCAAAAGTATGGTGGATTGTCATCAAGTGCTCTTGGAAGCAGCACCATCCCCCTTGGCCAAGGGCACCTTGGCCATCTCTTCTCCTGACCTCCTCTTGGGCTTTTTGGTCAACTTTTCCTCAAGCACCAAATCAGCCACCTTACAAAATGAAGCCGTGAGATTTTTTACTACTATTTTTTGAGCAATTGGGGGTGCAGCATTGCAAGGAAGACACTTAAGGCTGGAACAAGAGCCCCTTTTAAAACCAGCATTGTCTTTCTTTATTCTATCACTCCTTCTTACCTCTGTTTCATCTAAAGGAGTTTTGCCACCTCTTCTTTTCTTTGTGTTCTTAGTTCCAAAGGGCTGCAGGAGTGCCTGTGAGTCCTTGTCTTGCTGATTGATTGAATCCTCCTCCATTTTTGTATTGTCCAGGTCATGCTGTCCCTCATCAGCCTTCATCTGACAAACAAGTGCATGAGAAGTGGAGCATTTGTCAGGTATGTGAAATAGAATGCCCTCTTCATTTCCTTCAGTTTCAGAAAGGAGCTCCCATAGTGGGGATTTTAACATATGTACAGTCCATCCAAATTTATCAGGTGTCATAAGAAGGTGGACAATAAAATTGAACCAACTTACAGGGATGTTGACTGAGAGGACATTCTTATCTTCCAGAGTCTTTTCTGCAAAGTGCTTTTTCCAAATGAGCAGACCTTCCTCAGATAGAGTGGTTTCCTTGTTAGCTGTAGCAGATAATTGAATATTTTTCAGACCCAGCAGAGAAGGAGCAATTTTAAAATGATCATTAATTTGCTCAACCCAATCACCTTGAGAACCAGCGTGAAGATCTTCAATAGTTGAGACAGGAGCGAGGCTGCCTCTGGTAGTAGTCACATGTGCTTCAGGATTTTTCTCAGGAGGAACAATCAGATTCTCTTCTGACAAGATAATAGGCACTGCCTGTTCTGGAGCAACTTGAGTAGAAACATCTATTTCATTGATCCCTACAGCAGCATTTTGGGAGCTCACAACACTCATGACATCAATCTCATTACCAGCTGCAACATTCTGATTCTGTCCTGCAACATCCTCTGCAACATGGTCAGTGTTTACAGCAGTGCTGTCCACTGCAACATCCACTTTCTGAGCTGCAGCAATTTGTATCTCTGGATCAGCAGAAAATTCTAGCACCGGAGCTACAACAGTATTTTGCATAACATCCTCTGCATTCACATGATTGGGCTGAATGTCTTCATCATCAGACTGGTAAGCTTGAATTATATTATGCAGACCATTAGCAAGTACATTATCCCCCTGTGGCAAGTGGGCTTCAAGGGGAACATCACCAAATTGGAAAACTTCAATTGCTGGCACAAAAGGACCTAGGTTGTTTGAGTTGTCACCCTCAGAGAAAGACATATCTGAAGTAAGGCTGCTGTGACTGGGGATAGGTAGAAGTTCTTCACCATCAGCCCACGCCATCTCTTCCTGTTGAACAGCATCAAGAAGATTATGTAAAGCTTCATTGTGATGCACTGGCTGCTGCAGTGCCCAATTGTCATCTTGCTCCCACTCATCTTCCTCCTGGACATCCATCTGATTGTTGAGAGCCGCCTGATGAAAGCCTGGCTCTATCTCATTATCATTAGGCAAGGGGTGCGAATCAACATTATCAGGTGGGATCGGATCTTCATCAGCAGGGCACCACCAAGCATCTCACTCATCAGAAGTTCAACTGAAGATGACCAGCCATCTTCCTCAAAATCATCCCCCTCTGACCATCTGAGACTTTTAGGGATGATCTCAAGATTCATAACCCTAGCTTTGACCAGTATACGGCCCATGTGTGCCTCCTCTTTATCCCAGGAGATTAGTCTCCCAAAACGACTGACAACACGAACTAGATCTTCAGTATTGCGGAAATCAAAAGGGACTCCCATGACCATGAGCCAAACAGTCCGATTAAAATGAACTCTTCTGTGATTGCTCCCTTCATCATTCTTAACAAAAGAGATAAACACATCTCCAAACTCATGTGGACTATCTAGAACCAGTTTGTCCCTATCTCTGACATGAGTCAAACGCACATACGCTTCTCCAAACGGGCATCTCTGAATGTCCCGTAAACCCAGACGCTTATGAACCACAACAAACTCTTCAAGAACTTCTCTTACATTGGGAAATGGCGCATCAGCTGGAAGCGGGTGGATTGTGGCGATTGCCCAGTTTTCATGGCGTCGCTGGCGATGAGGAATAACCACCCTCGCCACCCCGTTGCGCCCATCAACGTGTTGGATTTCAAACCCATGGGGTACAAAGGGACGCGGGTCAATTGGAATGTTCGCCATGGAGGAGGGAATGGTTGGACTGGCAGCCGATGGCGGCCTTGATGTGACAAAAGCAGGGTTTGTGCACAGTGGAGAAGGAGCAGAGCTAGAAGCTGGAGAAGCCGAGGAGGCAAGTGCCAATCGAGGCTGAAAATTAGGAAAAGATCCCAAACATAGCTCTCTGAAGGAGGAAACCATCGGTGGTTCATGGGCTGGGCCGATTGATAAGAACCAGTCTTGGACCGCACCAGGGGCCCAGACCTCATCAGGTGGGCTACTAAAAGAATCAAACTGCAGGAACGGGTAAATCCCAGTAAGCCTTTTCTCCTTGCACTCTCTACTGAAGTGGCCCACCTGACCGCATGCATAGCAGCATAGTACACCATTTGAATAAGCCTGATTGGCGCCCTCAGACACCACTGTCGAAATATCATCCGTGTTAGTAATCTCTGCATTGACTGTTGCATTACTCCGGGAGGTACCGTTATTGTCGGCCTCCATGAGATTCGCAAGGCGCAAAAAAACTGACGGCCGGCAGTGATCACCGGAGCTATGAGGATGCTGAACACGAGGTGATGAACCACCTGAACGACCAACCAGGGTCCAAGATGCATCTTCCTCACGATAGAACAGTTGTTCCTCCCTGCGCCAATTCGGGCCACCCACACCCCAGAGACTAAAAACCACTTCAAAATCTTTTTCAACAATACGGCCCTGATTATAGATTTCAAAACCCACCGCCTTGGAGGCAACCGAGAACTTGAAGGACCTGTCTTTGAGGTGGTGAACACGAAACCCTTGTGGGTACCCCCCAAAGAAAGCTTGAAGAGCAATGCTAACAGTGTGAAAATCCAACCGAAAACGTGCGCGACAGAATGAAACCACAAGCACAAACTCTCTTTGACAAAAACCAGGGGAGAAAACAACCGGATGACCAAACTTCTGCCTCATCGAGAGTTGAAACTCTTTACCTCTAGCAAAATTGAGTGAAGGTGGATCCATGGCCATCCTCCTCACTAGGGCAGTAGATTGTGGCTGCCACTGTCGGAGTGACAGGAGGCAGGGGGAGGTGGCCGCCGGGGCCGGAGTGGCCACCGGTGCAAGCCCTAGGAGGAGTCGCCTAGGAAGAGTCGCCTAGGAGGAACCACGTGTCTTCTCTTACAGCCCTATGACCTATTTGGTGATCATATTTTCCGGATCTTAGAATATCGTTAAGCGTAACGATAGTCCTAAAACAACTTTGAGAATATGACATTGGAAGAACAATCATATTGAATCAATCCAAACTTGTTTGTTGTACTTTGAGATACAATCATCACAAGTCAATTGCTATAACATGGAGAGTTAACCTGTTATTTAGTTTCGTAGACCATGAGAGTATCGTAGTCATTTCTTACCGTACGATGGACTTTGGGGTTGCTCAAACGTCATCTGTAACACGGTGATCATAACGATAATTGTAGGTTCGAGAAGATAGGTCTAGAGGGGGGGGTGAATAGACTCTTAACCAACCAAAGGTGCAGTTTTTAGTTTTCTTGGAATTTAGGCAGATTTTGGCGCTAGTTAAGATATCACCATGACTTCCTACGCATGCATATCTAGAGATAGAGCAGCGGAAATAGTAAAGCATGCAAATGTGCAAAAAGTAATGGGGTAGAGAAAAGAAGATCAAATGCAATAAAGACACGGTGGTTTTTGGCGTGGTTCCGATAGGTGGTGCTATCGTACGTCCACGTTGATGGAGACTTCAACCCGCGAAGGGTAACAGTTGCGCGAGTCCACGGAGGGCTCCACCCATGAAGGGTCCACGAAGAAGCAACCTTGCCTATTCCATTATGGCTTCCGTCCACGAAGGACTAGCCTCACTCGGGGTAGATCTTCATGAAGTAGGCAATCTCCTTGCCCTTACAAACTCCTTGGTTCAACTCCACATGATCTTGGAGGCTCCCAAGTGACACCTAATCAATCTAGGAGACACCACTCTCCAAAAGGTAACAAATGGTGTGTTGATGATGAACTCCTTGCTCTTGTGCTTCAAATGATAGTCTCCTCAACACTCAATCTCTCTCACACAGATTTGGCATGGGTAGGGGAAGGATTGGAGTGGAAAGCAACTTGAGAAGGCTAGAAATCAAGGTTCAAATGGTTGGATTGGAATCTCTTGATCTCAACACATGAGTAGGTGGTTCTCTCTCAGAAAATGTATGGTGGAAGTGTAGGCATATTCTGATGGCTCTCTTAGAGAGTAAGTGGGGGTGGAGGGGTATAAATAGCCTTCACCAAAAATCCAACCGTTACACACTTTTTGACCCAACTCGGTGAGACCGAACATAAACTCGGTGAGACCGACTAGTGTAAAAAGTGTGAACTTTAGGCTTTTCGGTGGGACCGAAGTGGAACAACTCGGTGAGACCGAAGTGCAAAGGCTAGGGCAGAACTCAGTTTTGGAAATTCCGATTATTTCAACTCGGTGATTCCGAAGTGAAATAATGGTGTTACAGAAACTTGGCAAAGCCATCTTGGTAGGACCGAGATCCTTTTCGGTGAAACCAAATTGCTAGGGTTTGGCAGTGGCAATATGAGTGATGGTCTCGGTGAGTCTGGATGAAGTAGTTTCGGTGGGACCGAGATAGGAATTTAGGGTTTGGACAGATGTGATTGTGGGAGAATGACTGAGGGTTTTTGGAGCAATACCACTAAGTACTTTGAGCAACAACCTCATCATTAACACCTCATCCCCTTTTAATAGTATTGGCTTTCCTAAGGAACTCAATGTGATCTTGGATCACTAAAATAAAAATGAAGAGTCTTGTAGATGCCAAACTTGTCCTTGACATTTTGAAGGGTTCCACATCTTCTTGTCCTTGCCATGCCAATGTTGAACTTGTCTGAAATACACTAGATAAAAGCATTAGTCCAACAACATGTATGTTGACATTGATTACCAAAACCACCAAGGGAGCAAATGTGCTTTCAGCAACTTACAGGTTCATCGGAAAGTTTGACAAGGGACTAGATAGCTCAAGAGTGGGACTTTGCTCCTCCAATGATGGAGAGATATTCTTAGGGCCCTCTCGGTGTGAAGGCATCCATCATCGCCTGGCCAGACACAGGTGACTAGGTCACGGGGATGCCGGAACATGTCAACGAGAAAGAAGAACAAAATCGGTAACGAGGAGAGCGGTATAGTGAGCATGTGTATGACTCAAGAGGATACCAATATATCTCACCTCAGGTTTTGTAAAGTATCGCGAAGCAAAGGGAATATCACATGATAACCAAAGGTTCACTCGAATGTCATTCATGTACTCATAGGGATCGACATGGATGTCCACGGTTCCGCTATCGGTCATTGAACGAAAGGGGTTTTGTTCATGTCTATGTTTTACCGAACCTACAGGGTCACAAGCTTAAGGTAATCATGATCTGCTGAGTGTTAGTAGGACAGGGGTAATTAGGAAATATTTATGAAATATTTTCATTAATATACGAAGTAGTTTCGAGAGGAACCGGAAGCGTGTCGGGGTCACCGGAAGGGTTTCGGGGTTTACCGGGTAATGCCGATAAATTATATATAGGCGGAAATAGTTTCTGGTGATGTTAAATTAATATTAAAATGCTCTAAATAGGATTAGAAGGCCTTTATATTTATTTAAATATCAACGGGCCTTAAAAAGCCAAGTGGTGGAAAGATATTGGGCCACTTGGCCCAATAGGGGAGCCCCCCCCTTAGCTTCTTGGAGAAGCAAATGGGGAGGCCGAATTGGAGGGGAACTCCCCCTCCTTGGCCGGCCAAAGGGGGAAGGAATCTTCCCACCCCTTGTGGCGCCGCGTCCCCTCTCCTCCAACCTATATATACTTGAGGATTTGGCCCTTTGGACACACAATTTTTGGAGCCTCCTCTAGTTCTCTAGTTCTAGTTCTAGTTTATCCAATTAGAGCTTGATCTAAATCCTCTCTAATCCTCATAATTAGTAGCCCAGTGTGGTTCTAATCTCCCCCCTCTAATCTTCGGTGACGATTAGCTCTAGACGGTGAAGCGCTGCCGGATCCTGAAGATCGTACGCTTGCAATCTGTGGAGAGGCCGTGCTTTCGGTCTTCCGTTCGAGGGACTGTTCGTGGACGGTTTGAGGGATCGGTCATCTACGTTCGAGGGATTTCAAGTACGATCTACACTGACTCTTCTTCCGTAGCAACTCGGAGTTGGTAACGATCCGATCCAAACCACATCTTCATAGTGTTCCTGGTTGATCGTATGGCGATTTTTTTGTTTTCTACTACGTTTCCCAACAATATAACTAAAAATGCATTCAACCACACTAGATGTATAGTATGTTGTCACTCGAATATATGATAATCATTTCCACAATAATTACCATATGTTTCATTACATTCAAGAGTGAGGGTACTCACCAAAAAGGAGACTGTTCGAGCTAGACATGTATAGCTCGATCAACAGTGAGGCGCCCGGCCCTATGCATTCATATAGTGTGATATAGTTACTAGTGAAGATCTCTCAAAAGGACATGGGGAGGTGTATGTAATTATGCACTAATATATAGGGGAACGCGACAGAAAACAAAAAATTTCCGGTACAGCGAGCACGCCCAGGATCACTATGGAGACTGCATACAAGGTTTGATCTGATCCGTACCGACTCGTAGCGCAGCCGAAGAAGAGTCGGTGTAGATCGTCGGTGCAGATCCCTGCAGCTAGGATTTACAACCTCCCAACCGCAAGGATGTACTCCCTCGTCGGACAGCCCTTCGGGAGGCGGTCGGACAGTCCCTCGGACGATGTCACGGACAGCCCTTCGGGAGGACCTTCGAAACTCGAACGGAAACTCGGACAGCCCTTCGGGAGGACACTCGAACAGCCCCTCGGGAAAAAGATCGAAACTACAACCTCTCTACGGGGTTGCACACATACGCTGTCAGCTATCCGGCAGGGCTTCGCCGTCCAGAACTAGTTCCTGCCGGAACCCAGACAACCTTTCGGCTCTACGAAACTATTTCGCTGGGAGGGAGAGAGAAGCCAGAAATGTCTATGGCATGTGTATGAGAGAAAGGATGAGTCTTTAGGCAGCCCCCTCCACCTCTATTTATAGGAGGAGCAAGGGGTAGAGGCAAGGGGTAAAAAGACCAAAAGGGGCTCAAGATCTTTTCACCCAAATGCCACATAAGGGTGTGTGTAGAACATATCCACCATGAGGTGGAAGGAAACCCCAAGGGGCCCCCCCAAACCACCATGGATGAAATTTGGTGATGCCCCCTTTGGGGGGGGCACCACCTTTCACACACCTTTATCTCTCACCAAAAGTGATTTTCTTCTACAAGAAAAACCCAAAAAGCACTTTCACTATTCACGAAGACATTTTTCTGCGTCCGTTAAATCCCAAATTATTTCTGTGTGCCTAGAATAATTCTAGTACCCATTAAAACAATTTTGAACGCATTCCGAAACAATGTTTTTCTTCAGCGAAAAGCTACCATAGCGGTTCCGGCTGCTCCGGAACATTTCTGGTTTTTCCTCCGGAAAAATCCTAGAAGTTCCCAGAATGATTCTGGAACCCTCCAAGAATTTCCAGACGTGTGCCAAAACCAATTTGACTTAATGGTATACCCTGAAACAACTTTTCAGTTTTACCGGAACTATTCCGGTGTCCTCTCCGGAACGTTTCCGTTGCGTCCGAAACTTTTCCGATGATTTTCTCTCAGACTCCCCGTCTAGTATTCAGCAGATAGATGACCCTTAAGCGTGTGACCCTATAGGTTCGGTGAAGTATAGACATGACCTGGAACACTTTCCGATCAATGATCAACATCGGAGCCATGGACACCCATATTGACCCCTATACCCACACGAATGAATATTCGAGTGAACCTCCAGTTGCCGTGTGCTATTCCTGTTGCTTCACGATATATTACAAACACCCGAGGTGAGATTTATTGCATCCCCGTGGATCAACAACTTGTCCACCATGCAAGTTACCGCGTTACCAGTTTTGTTCTCTTTTCTCGTTTCCGTGTTTCGGCATCCCAGTGATCAAATCACAATGTGTCTAGCCAGACGATGATGGATACCGTAACACCTAGAGGGCTCGAGAATATCTCTCCATCGTCGGAGGAGCAAATCCCAATCTTGAGCTATCTCGTTACTTGTCATACTTTTCCGTGAACCCGTAAGCCGCCGTAATAGCCACCCAGTTACGGATGACGTTTAACAAACCCCAAAGTTCACGAAGCAAGTACGAAGGAACTCGATACTCTCATGGTCTAAGGAATTATGCAAACATTAACTATCTCTGTGTTATTAACCATTAACTTGTGACGAATGTATCTCATAGCATAACATCAATTCGGGTCGATTCAACACAAGTGTTCTACTAACATTGTGCCCTCAAAATTGCCGGCATAGCCATGCCCATGATCAGGAAAACAGGATCATCATGCAATACTTGAGCCAGTCTTAGAGGCAAGACTAGGAATACATTTTACCGTTTATTATACCACACGTGCATATGAGTTTTCCTCCGAGCCTCGTGGATATTGTAGACTCGAGAATCATTGCAGTTATAGCATGGAACATAAACATTCATTACAAACTCAGAGATACAAAATAACTGTTATTACTGCCTCTAGGGCATATCTCCTATAGACTCCCACTTGCACTAGAGTGATAATCCAGTTAGATGGCTTCCCTAACACCAATGGCAATCCGGTGCTGCTCATGCTTTGCTCGTGGTAGAGGCTTTGTCATCGGGTCTGACACGTTCAGATCCGTATAAACCCGCTTTGACATGATGTCGAATGAGTTTATATTTGCGTTCAATATGTCTTGTCTTATGATGCGAACTTGGCTCCCTTGCCTGAGCCACGGCGCCACTATTATCACAATAGATCTCCACCGGGTCCAGAGCACTTGGAACCACACCAAGGTCTTCAAGAAATTGCTTGATTCATACCGCCACCTTGGAGGCTTCTGAAGCAGCAACATATTCCGCCTCCGTCGTAGAATCCGCCACAGTCTTTTGTTTGGAACTTTTCCAATCAACTGCGCTGCCGTTCATTATGAAAACATAGCCTGATTGAGATTTGAAGTCATCTGGGTCAGTCATGAAGCCTGCATCAGTGTAACCACTTACAATGAGCTCTTCATCACCTCCGTACACAAGGAGTAAATCCTTGGTCCTTCTGAGGTACTTAAGAATACCCTTGACTGTGGCCCAGTGTTCCAATCCTGGATCACTTTGGTACCGGCTGCTAACACTTGGCGCATAGGAAACGTTTGGTCTTGTACATAACATGGCATACATAATAGAACCAACTGCCGAAGCATATGGAACATCATTCATCTGTACTCGCTCATCGAGTGTCCGAGGACACTGATTCTTGCAAAGCACTGTGCCAGGTGACATGGGGAGTAGGCTGTTCTTGGAGTTCTCCATGTTGAGCCTTTTCAACACCTTGTCAATGTACGTGCTTTGGCTAAGTGCTATCAGGTGTTTTGATCTATCTCTATAGATCCTAATGCCCAATACATATGCCGCTTCGCCTAAGCCTTTCATTGAAAAACTTTTCTTCAATGAGTCTTTTATTTCGCTAAGAAAATTCACGTCATTTCCGATCAACAATATGTCATCCACATACAAGATTAGAAATGCTTTTGCGCTCCCACTAAACTTCTTGTAAACACAAGATTCTTCGTCATTCCTGATGAAGCCAAACTGTTTGAGCACTTCATCAAAACGAATGTTCCAGCTCCTTGACGCTTGCTTCAAACCATAAATGGCTTTCTGAAGTTTGCATACCTTTCCAGCATCCTTATGAACGAGAAAACCTTCTGGCTGTATCATGTATACATCCTCTTTGAGGTTTCCATTTAGGAAAGCCGTTTTGACGTCCATCTGCCATATTTCATAATCGAAATAAGCAGCAATTGCCAGTAATATCCGAACAGACCTAAGCATAGCTACGGGCGAGAAAGTTTCATCGTAGTCCACTCCTGGAACTTGCGTGAACCCTTTCGCGACAAGTCTAGCTTTGTGGATAGTAATGTTACCATCCGCGTCCGTCTTTTTTTTTGAAAATCCATTTACAACCAATGGGCTTTACGCCTTCTGGAAGTTCTTCCAAGTTCCAAACTTGGTTTTCGTACATGGATTCCATCTCGGATTTCATGGCCTTGTGCCATTCCCTTGAGCTGGGCCCCGCCATCGCTTCCTTGTAGTGCGCAGGTTCATCGTCTTCAAGAATGAAAATTTCGTTATGAAACCACTCAGGTGACTGGATAGCCCTACCTGATCTACGCGGTTCAGTTACAACATTGTCTGATGTTTCCGCAACACATGCGACAACTTCCGGCTCGGTTGTAGGGATAATTTGCGGAATTTCTTCCGGTTCCTCAGCCATAACAACGGTTGCCGAAGATTCACTAATCTCATTAAGTTGTACTGTCCTCCCGCTTAATTCTTTGGCGAGAAACTCTTTCTCAAGAAAGTGTCCAACTCTTGCGACAAACACTTTGCCCTCGGACTGGTTGTAGAAGGAATACCCAATGGTGTCTTTGGGATAACCTACAAAGTAACATTTGTCTGATCTGGGGTCGAGTTTGCTTAGTTGTAAATGTTTTACATAAGCTTCACAACCCCAAACCTTGAGATGCGACACATTGGGTTTCTACTCATACCATAATTCAAATGGCGTCGTCTCAACAGACTTAGACGGTGCTCTGTTTAATGTATAAGCGGCAGTGAGTAGTGCGTGACCCTGATGTCTACTACACAACTTATTCTTGTAGACTCGTGTTGGGCCTCCAAGCGCAGAGTTTTGTAGGACAATAGCAATTTTCCCTCAAGTGGATGTCCTAAGGTTTATCAATCCGTGGGAGGCGTAGGTTGAAGATGGTATCTCTCAAACAACCCTGCAACCAAATACAAGAAATCTCTTGTGTCCCCAACACACCCAATACAATGGTAAATTGTATAGGTGCACTAGTTCGGCGAAGAGATGGTGATAAAAGTGTAGTATGGATAGTAGATATAGGTTTTTGTAATCTGAAAATATAAAAACAGCAAGGTAACGAAAAGTAAACGGGCGTAAAAACGGTATTGCAATGCTTAGAAACAAGGCCTAGGGTTCATACTTTCACTAGTGCGATCTCCCAACATTGTTGACATAGTTGAATCATATGTAAATCCCTCTCGTGCGACAAAGAGTTCACTCCAAAGTCACAAATAGCGGAGAACAAACGAAGAAATTTTTGTAGGGTACAAAACCACCTTAAAGTTATCCTTCCCGATCAATCTTATGAGCCATCCCCATTAATTGTCACGAACAGCCCTAGAGTTCGTACTAGAATAACACCTTAAGATACACATCAACCAAAACCCTAATGTCACCTAGGCACTCCAATGTCACCACGAGTACCCACGGGTTTGATTATACGATATGCATCACACAATCTCAGATTCATCTATTCAAACCAACACAAAGAACTTCAAAGAGTGCCCCAAAGTTTCTACCGGAAAGTCAAGACGAAAACGTGTGCCAACCCTTACGCATAAATCCCCAAGGTCACGGAACCCGCAAGTTGATCACCAAAACATACATCAAGTGACTCAAGTGAATATCCCATTGTCACCACAGATATCCATATGCAAGACATACATCAAGTGTTCTCAAATCCTTAAAGACTCAATCCAATAAGAAAACTTCAAAGGGAAAACTCAATTCATCACAAGAAGATAGAGAGGGGAAAACTCCATATGATTCATCTATATCAACAAAGCTCGCGATACATCAAGATCGTGCCATCTCAAGAACACGAGAGAGAGAGAGAGAGAGATCAAACACATAGCTACTGGTACAAACCCTCAGCCCCGAGGGTGAACTACTCCCTCCTCATCATGGAGACCGCCGGGATGATGAAGATGGCCTCCGGTGATGCCTTCCGCCCCTCCGGCAGGGTGCCGGAAAAGGGCTGTAGATGAGATCTCTCTGGTACAGAGGCTTGCGGTGGCGTAAAAACTCATCTAGGTTAACTTTCGAGGGTTTCTGAATATATATGATTTTTCAGCGTTGGAATCACGCGAAATGGAGCCACGTGGGCCCCACGAGGTACCAGGGCGTGCCTGGGGGGGTGGCGCGCCCTGGTGCCTCGTGGGCACTGGGTGGCCCCCCTCCAGTGGGTCTTGGTGCCAATATTTTTTATTTGTCCAATAAAAAATCTCCAAAAAGTTTCAGCTCATTTGGAAAACTTTCATTTCTGCACAAAAAACAACACCACGGTAGTTCTGCTGAAAACAACGTCAGTTCGGGTTAGTTCTAATCAAATCATACCAAAACCATATAGAATTGTTATAAATATGGCATGAATACTTCATAAATTATAGATACGTTGGAGACGTATAGCATCCCCAAGCTTAATTCCTACTCGTCCTCGAGTAGGTAATTGATAAAAGAAATAATTTATGAAGTGTGAATGCTAGCATAGTGCATAAGTTTGATCAATGATAATTTCAATCACTTTTCCTAGCATCATAACAGCAGCTTTCTCTCATAAAAGTCATCATGATAAAGTAGCAATTAAAAACAGAAATTTTGATGTGGAATGCTACCTATCATAATCATCATATAATCTTTTCTTTTATAGCATGGAGATTGGACTTGAATGATTCAAAGCAAGATCATTATTATAACAGCAATATTTATTATCATAAAACTTCTCATGAGCAAGTAACAATTCATCACAACAATGAAGTATAAGGCATAAACTTTCTTGGAAACTAACAAACTATTCTAGTCAACAATGCAATTGCAATTCATCATATTTTCAGGAAGGGTCTCATGTAGGAGCTTTTTAGCAAGTCCACATACTCAACCATCATTTAGTCTTCTATGATTGCTAACACTCACGACATATATATGGAGCAAAAGTTTCAGCCAGACACATAGAAAGATAGGGGCTTGTGATTTCGCCTCCCAACTTATTCACCTCAAGGGTGATGTCAACAATAATAACTCATGATCACTCATATCCAACTGGATATATGTGCCTAGATCTTTCCCCACCACATGATGCTTGCAAAAAATAAAAATAAAAAGGAAATAGAGGAGAACACTATTGACTCTTGCATAAAAAATAAATACATAAAAGTAAATGCATAAAAGTAAAAGATAGGCCCTTCGCAGAGGGAAGCAGAGGTTGTCATGCGCTTTTTGTTGTTGGATGCACACGCCCTTAATGCAAAGGAACGTCACGTTATATTGCCCCTTGTGATAGCAACCTTTATTATGCAGTCCGTCGCTTTTATTTCTTTACCATCACAAGTTCGTACAACACTTATTTCCCTTACAATAAAAGATCATACATATTTAGAGGCAATTTTTATTGCTTTTTGCACCGATGACAACTTACTTGAAGGATCTTATTCAATCCATAGGTAGATATGGTGGACACTCGTGACATGAAACTGGGTTTAAGGGTTTTGGATGCACAAGTAGTATCTCTACTTGGTGCGGATTTTTGGCTAGCAAAGATATTGGGCAAGCACCACATGTTGGAGGATCTATAACAATATAACTTCTATGTGAATATGAACAAACATAATTCATTACGTTGTCTTCCTTGTCCAACGTCAACACTTTGACATAAAATACTTAATGGGGGCTCACAATCATAAAAGATGTCCAAGATAGTATATTTGCATGTGAATCTTCTCTTCCCTTATTAAATTTTTCAAGAATTGCATCATTGACTAATGCTATGCTTGTTAACCTCCAATAAATTTTACCACTTATACTTTTCTTTATGTAATGTCATTACTTTCCATAAGATTAGCATATGATCTCTTTCATTATTTTCATTGCAAGGAATCACACTTATCATATCCAATGATCTATATGAAAGTTTTTATTATATCCCTCTCAAATATTCATCATCTTGGGACCAAATTCATATCTTGTGCAAATTACCATTACTATTATTAACTCTCAAAAAGATATAAGTGAAGCATGAGAATTAATGACAAACTACTCCAAAATATATAAGCGAAGATCAATGAGTAGTGAAACAATTAAGTAGCTATGTGAAAACTCTCTCTCATTAAAAAAAATTCAGACCTTGATATTTTATTCAAACAGCAAGCAAAACAAAGACACAACCAAGTATAGCACACATTATGTGAACAAGTAAAAACTTGGGTTCAATCGAGACTAACCGATAGTTGATGAAGAAAAGTGATGGGATGCCTACCGGGGCATCCCCAAGCTTGAATGCTTGATACATCTTGGAATATTAACTTGAGTAGCCTTGGGCATCCCCAAGCTTGAACTCTTGTGTCTCATTAATTCTTCTCATATGATAGTATACCTAAGTTTCAAAAACTTTATCCACACAAAACTTGACAAGAACTTGTGAGATATGTTAGTATAAATCCACTGAAAACCTCGACATTCTCTACTGTAGCAAATCACTAAAATTATAATTAAACATTGAATACTAAATGCCTCTGCATATTTAATACTCCTATCCACAAATAGAAACATTAAACACGCAAACATATGCAAACAATGCAAACATAACAGCAGTCTGCCTAAAGAGGACAGTCTATAAAGGATAATTAAGAATCCATACTTAGATAACTCAAAAAATTCTGAAAATTTACCACACTGGAAATAATTTATCAAAGTTCACTGTGTCAAAATTTCAAGATTTTATCACATTCTGACATTTCTGGGCAATTTAATCAATAGCAGCAAACTTTCTGTTTTGAAACAGCAACTCATGAACTTGCAAAATAAGCATGGTAAAGGCTATACTTGACATTTTTATTGAAATAAAACATACAAAACATGATTATTGATAACATCAAGCAAATATCAACAGAATAAAATGACGCTCCAAGCAAAACTCATATTATGTGACGAATAAAAATATAGCTCCAAGTGAGGTTACCGATAATGTTGAAGACGAAAGAGGGGATGCCTTCCGGGGCATCCCCAAGCTTAGTTGCTTGGGTCTTCCTTGAATATTACCTTGGGGTGCCTTGGGCATCCCCAAGCTTAGAGTCTTGCCGCTCCTTATTCTCCTCATATCGATATCTCTCCCAAAACTTGAAAACTTCAATCACACAAAACTTAACGGAACTTCGTGAGAACGGTTAGTATGATAAAGAATAAACCATCACTTAGGTACTGTCCAAGACAAGATTAACAATTGTTACCATATAATTCCTACTTTATTCTATCATTTCCACAATTTATATCTCATAATATAAGCTACGGAAACATTAAAACAAGCAAACTATGCATTGAAAACAGAATCTGTCAAAAACAGAACAGTCTGTAATGATCTGAGCAACTACCAAACTTCTGGAACTCTAAAAATTCTGAAAAAAAATGAAAACGTAAAAAATTTGTAAGCCAATTCTCTGTAAAAATTTCAGAATTTTTTGAGGCTCCAGTAAAATCTGTTAAATTAAACACTGGAGGCAAAAGTTTCTGTTTTTGCACAGAATTGAATCAACAAGTATCCACACTATCCCAAAGGTTTTACTTGGCACTTTATTGAAAGAAAACATATAAAACATGATTACTACAGTATATTAACCTTGTGAACACACTAAAACAGTAGGTATAAGTATTGGTTGCCTCCCAACAAGCGCTTTTCTTTAATGCCTTTTTAGCTAGGCATGATGATTTCAATGATGCTCACATAGAAGTAAAGAATTGAAACACAATGGGAGCATCATGAAGCATATGACTAGCACATTTAAGCCTAAACCACTTCCTATGCATAGGGATTTTGTGAGCAAATAGTTTATGGGAACAATAATCAACTAGCATAGGAAGGCAAAACAAGTATAGTTTCAAAACTTTCAACACATAGAGAGGAAACTTGATATTATTGCAACTCCTACAAGCTTATGTTCCTCCCTCATAATAATTTTCAGTAGCATCATGAATAAATTCAACAATATAGCTATCACATAAAGCATTATTTCCATGATCCATAAGCATAATATTTTTGCTACTCTCCACATAAGCAAATTTCTTCTCATTCATAATAGTGGGAGCAAACTCAACAAAATAACTATCATGTGACACTTGATTGGCATAATCCAATTGAACATTAAAATCATGATGACAAGTTTCATGGTTATCATTATTGTTTATAGCATACAAGTCATCACAATAATCATCATAGATATCAACTTTGTTGTCATCGTCAATTGAAACCTCTTCCAAAGTAGTGGAATCATCATTAAATACAATCATGGCCTCTCCAAATCCACTTTCATCAATATAATCATCATAAATAGGAGGCATGCAATCATCATAATAAATTTTCTCATCAAAACTTGGGGGAGTAAAAATATCATCTTCATCAAACATAGCATCCCCAAGCTTGTGGCTTTGCATATCATTAGCATCATGGATATTCAAAGAATTCATACTAGAAACATTGCAATCATGCTCATCATTCAAATATTTTATGCCAAACATTTTATTGAATTCTTCTTCTATCAATTGAGCACAATTTTCCTTTCCATCATTTTCACGAAAGACATGATAAAGACGAATAATATGAGGCAACCTCAATTCCATTTTTTTGTAGTTTTATTTTATAAGCCAAACTAGTGATAAACAAGAAACTAAAAGATTCGATTGCAAGATCTAAAGATATAACTTCAAGCACTCACCTCCCCGGCAACGGCGCCATAAAAGAGCTTGATGTCTACTACACACCTTATTCTTGTAGACTCGTGTTGGACCTCCAAGCGCAGAGTTTTGTAGGACAGTAGCAATTTTCCCGCAAGTGGATGACCTAAGGTTTATAAATCCGTGGGAGGTGTAGGTTGAAGATGGTATCTCTCAAACAACCCTGCAACCAAATACAAGAAATCTCTTGTGTCCCCAACACACCCAATACAATGGTAAATTGTATAGGTGCACTAGTTCGGCGAAGAGATGGTGATAAAAGTGTAGTATGGATAGTAGATATAGGTTTTTGTAATCTGAAAATATAAAAACAGCAAGGTAACAAAAAGTAAACGGGCGTAAAAACGGTATTGCAATGCTTAGAAACAAGCACTAGGGTTCATACTTTCACTAGTGCGATCTCCCAACATTGTTGACATAGTTGAATCATATGTAAATCACTAACGTGCGACAAAGAGTTGACTCCAAAGTCACAAATAGCGGAGAACAAACGAAGAAATTGTTGTAGGGTACAAAACCACCTTAAAGTTATCCTTCCCGATCAATCTTATGAGTCATCCCCATTAATTGTCACGAACAGCCCTAGAGTTCGTACTAGAATAACACCTTAAGATACACATCAACCAAAACCCTAATGTCACCTAGGCACTCCAATGTCACCACGAGTACCCACGGGTTTGATTATACGATATGCATCACACAATCTCAGAATCATCTATTCAAACCAACACAAAGAACTTCAAAGAGTGCCCCAAAGTTTCTACCAGAAAGTCAAGACGAAAACGTGTGCCAACCCTTATGCATAAATCCCCAAGGTCACGGAACCCGCAAGTTGATCACCAAAACATACATCAAGTGACTCAAGTGAATATCCCATTGTCACCACAGATATCCATATGCAAGACATACATCAAGTGTTCTCAAATCCTTAAAGACTCAATCCAATAAGAAAACTTCAAAGGGAAAACTCAATTCATCACAAGAAGATAGAGAGGGGAAAACTCCATATGATTCATCTATATCAACAAAGCTCGCGATACATCAAGATCGTGCCATCTCAAGAACACGAGAGAGAGAGAGAGATCAAACACATAGCTACTGGTGCAAACCCTCAGCCCCGAGGGTGAACTACTCCCTCCTCATCATGGAGACCGCCGGGATGATGAAGATGGCCTCCGGTGATGCCTTCCCTCCCTCCGGCAGGGTGCCGGAAAAGGGCTGTAGATGAGATCTCTCTGGTACAGAGGCTTGCGGCGGCGTAAAAACTCATCTAAGTTAACTTTTGGGGGTTTCTGAATATATATGATTTTTCAGTGTTGGAATCACGCGAAACGGAGCCACGTGGGCCCCATGAGGTACCAGGGCGCGCCTGGGGGGTGGCGCGCCCTGGTGCCTCATGGGCACTGGGTGGCCCCCCTCCAGTGGGTCTTGGTGCCAATATTTTTTATGTGTCCAATAAAAAATCTCCAAAAAGTTTCAGCTCATTTGGAAAACTTTCATTTCTGCACAAAAAACAACAACACGGTAGTTCTGCTGAAAACAGCGTCAGTCCGGGTTTGTTCTAATCAAATCATACCAAAACCATATAGAATTGTTATAAATATGGCATGAATACTTCATAAATTATAGATACGTTGGAGACGTATCAGACCCCAAAAGGATATCGGTAGATCTGTGAGAGACATCATCGACCTTACCATGTCTAACAAGGTTCGGTTACGTCGCTCCGACACTCCGTTTCGCTGTGGAGTTCCGGGAGGCGTAAGCTGTGAAACGATTCCACGGTCACTCAGATGTTGGCCAATCTCATGACTAAGATATTCGCCTCCGCGATCAGACCGCAGAAACTTAATCCTTTTGTTACGATGATTTTCTACCTCATTCTGAAATTCTTTGAACTTTTCAAAGGTTTCCGACTTATGCTTCATCAAGTTGATATATCCATACCTACTTAAATCATCAGTAAAAGTCACGAAGTAGAAATACCCACCCCGTGTGATTGTGCTCATTGGACCACATACATCACTATGTATTATTTCCAACAATTCACTCGCCCGTTCAAGATGACCCGTGAACGTCGTCTTGGTCATTTTCCCCATCAAGCAAGCTTCACATGTGTCAAATGATTCAAAATCAAGGGACGGTAAAATTCCATCTTTATGGAGTCTTTGCATGCGTTTCTTTCCGATGTGGCCAAGGCGACAGTGCCACATGAAAGCGGTGGTGGTATCAGCCTTCTTAAGGCGTTTAGCATTCACGTTAAAGACATCATTTCCACATTCAAGATTTAGTATGAAAAGGCCCCCAACAATGGGTGCAAATCCATAAAATATATCCTTACAATAAAGTGAACAACCATTGTTCTCTGACTTGTACGAATACCCATCGTGTACTAAACATGATCCGGAGGTAATGTTTCTACACAATAGTGGAACAAAATAACAGTTATTTAGTTCTAAGATAAATCCTGAAGGGAGACGTAGAGGCATAATGCCGACGGCTTGAGTGGCGATTCCAGTGCCGTTCCCGACGCGCATCACGACTTTATTCTTTGCTAGTTTGCGCACCTTCTGAAGCCCCTGTATCGAGTTGCAAATGTGAGCAACCGATCCGGTATCAAATACCCAAGACTTAGAATTTTCGCTAGCAAGCAAAACGTCAATGACATTAACTTGTATAACAATTATACCTTTTCCGGTTTTCCCGAACTTCTTATCTTCCAGATACTTCTTGCAGTTTCTCTTCCAGTGTCCTATGCCCTTGCAGTAGAAGCACTCAGTTTCATTCTTGGCTCCGCCCTTAGAGTTGCTTTGGGAGCCAGTCTTACCGGCGCCCTTGCCCTTCTTAGGCTTGCCTTTCTTTTTGAAACTGGCGGTTTTATTCACAAGCAACACTTGCTTGCGATTTTTCCGCAGTCCTCCTTCCGCAGTTTTCAGCATGGCGAGCACCTCTTCCGGTGTCTTCTCCTTCCCACTCATGTTGTAGTTCATGATAAATCCGTCGTAAGACAGGGGGAGTGAAGAAAGCATCATGTCCATCATATGGTCAGGTGGAAGTGGAAATTCCAGGGTTTTAAGCCTTTCGGCATAGCCAATCATTTTGACTACGTGTTCGCCAACTGAACTGCCCTCAGCCATCTTGCATTCCATCAAGGTCTTCATGATATCAAATCGTTCAGACCTTGCGGTTTCCTTGTATAGGGCATCCAATTCCCGGATCATATCATCGGGTTTATGGAATTCAAAACGTTTTTGAAGCCCTGGACTCATGCAAGCTAGTATGAGGCACTGCATGATCATCATCCTTAGTGGCCCAGACAATTTGTTCATCTTCCGGGGCATCTGCCGCCGGTTTAGCTGGAAGAGCAGTTTCAAGCACATAAATTTTCCTAGCGCTCCTGAGGACAATCCTCAGGTTACGGACCCAGTCCGCATAGTTGCTTCCAGTCGCAGCTAACTTTTCTTTCTCTAACATCGGGCCTAAGTTGAACGCGGCATTGCGAGCCATTTGATCTACAACGGTAAACACAAGTTTCACTTAGACTTTGTTCATAATGATTTTGCACTAGTGAATAAACAATTTTATTCTAAAGTGCGCTCCCACTCAAATCAATATCTCTCAAAATTGATTATGAGTGATTCAAGACCCGCATTTCAATTCAACGTCACGGTTCGAGATGAACTCAAATGGCGTGAACTTCAATCGGTAGGCAAACTTGCCGATCACATCTTTATGTGATTCTTGTTCATCTTTCGATGCGTGTGTTCCGAGCTCAGGACTGTCCTGCCTGAACGTCAAGTCAACCAAGTGATCTTGCTGCGAGGTCTCAACTCACCCGCCTCACACTTCTCTAATCGTTCGCACCCATGGAGATCATGTGATGCCCCGAAGAGATAGGTGCCGTGACGGTGGTACACTTGGGAGAACACTAACTACTTGATATTTTTAAGTGAGAGATCACCCTAATAAAAAGCGACTACCGCGCAATCAAATGGGTGCATCATAAGGGATAAACATCTCAGGCAATTCATAATAGCATGATATGGTATAGCCCTTTCTGACGGAGAAGTCAAGTATTTCTTCGTCTTTGGCATTTGCGTCGGAGTTCACCTTCGTGAAGATTGCCACCACCTTGTCGATGCACCGGATAATATTGCTATCTCTATAGCTAATAAAATAAGTGCATTACTTAAGGTTGACACGCAGGTCATTAAAGTGACAATCATATGGCTCCAGCCGTCATGCCGAATCATGACACGCAAGTCATGTTAATAAATTTACATCATATAGTCATCTCATACATAATCGAATTAATATGAGCATTGCTATACCACATCACATGCACATCCTGCAAAACCAAGTTAGACGCCTCTAATCGGTTTATGCAAAATTTTATTTTACGTGGCTTCTAAGGTTTTGACTTAAACCGCAGCTACCAACGTTTTATCATCAAGTATGATTATTCAAGTCGCTAGATTAACATCTCGGGGTGTATGAAACACGAGACAATAAAATCTCGAGCCCCATACTAAACTTCGTCATATGCATGACCCCCGTGCAGATCATATCTGCATTGCCCTTTCATCTGCGAATTTCATCTTTCTTTTGACTATGGCGGAACCCAAAGAACTGATAGCACTTCGTTGATCAATCAGGATCGCGGATTGCCAGAACTTTGTCAAATTCCACCATGCTGTCTCGAGATCAGAAATACGCAAATTCTAGGGAAGCAACAAGAACATCGGGTAACAGATTTCATCTGCCACCTGCATAAATAATTTTCAGCAATAGATCTCATCTACTCCAGAATTATAATATGCTATACCCATACATCTCCATGTATTGTAGATCGTAACCTGCATCTACGCATAGCACGGATCTTGATGCCACTGTAGGGGAACGCGACAGAAAACAAAAATTTCCGGTACAGCGAGCACGCCCAGGATCACTATGGAAACTGCATACAAGGTTTGATCTGATCCGTACCGACTCGTAGCGCAGCGGAAGAAGAGTCGGTGTAGATTGTCGGTGCAGATCCCTACAGCTAGGATTTACAACCTCCCAACCGCAAGGATGTACTCCCTCGTCGGACAGCCCTTCGGGAGGTGGTCGGACAGTCCCTCGGACGATGTCACGGACAGCCCTTCGGGAGGACCTTCGAAACTCGAACGGAAACTCGGACAGCCCTTCGGGAGGACACTCGAATAGCCCCTCGGGCAAAAGATCGAAACTACAACCTCTCTACGGGGTTGCACACATACGGTGTCAGCTATCCGGCAGGGCTTCGCCGTCCAGAACTAGTTCCTGCCGGAACCCAGACAGCCTTTCGGCTCTACGAAACTATTTCGCTGGGAGGGAGAGAGAAGCCAGAAATGTCTATATCATGTGTATGAGAGCAAGGATGAGTCTTTAGGCAGCCCCCTCCACCTCTATTTATAGGAGGAGCAAGGGGTAGAGGCAACGGGTAAAAAGACCAAAAGGGGCTCAAGATCTTTTCACCCAAATGCCACATAAGGGTGTGTGTAGAACATATCGACCATGAGGTGGAAGGAAACCCCAAGGGCCCCCCCCCCCCACACCACCATGGACGAAATTTGGTGCTGCCCACTTTGGGGGGGCACCACCTTTCACACACCTTTATCTCTCACCAAAAGTGATTTTCTTCTAGAAGAAAAACCCAAAAAGCACTTTCACTATTCACGAAGACATTTTTCTGCGTCTGTTAAATCCCAAATTATTTCTGTGTGCCTAGAATAATTCTAGTACCCACTAAAACAATTTTGAACCCATTCTGAAACAATTCCGGAACAATGTTTTTCTTCAGCGAAAAGCTACCATAGCGGTTCCGGCTGCTCCGGAACATTTCCGGTTTTTCCTCCGGAAAAATCCCAGAAGTTCCCAGAATGATTCTGGCACCCTCCAACAATTTCCAGATGTGTGCCAAAACCAATTTGACTTAATGGTATACCCTGAAACAACTTTTCAGTTTTACCGGAACTATTCCGGTGTCCTCTCCGGAACGTTTCCGTTGCGTCCGAAACTTTTCCGGTGATTTTCTCTCAGACTCCCCGTCTAGTATTCAGCAGATAGATGACCCAAGCGTGTGACCCTATAGGTTCGGTGAAGTATAGACATGACCCGAAACACTTTTCGATCAATGATCAACATCGGAGCCATGGACACCCATATTGACCCTTATACCCACACGAATGAATATTCGAGTGAACTTCCAGTTGCCGTGTGCTATTCCTGTTGCTTCACGATATATTACAAACACCCGAGGAGAGATTTATTGCATCCCCGTGGATCAACAACTTGTCCACCATGCAAGTTACCTCGTTACCGGTTTTGTTCTCTTTTCTCGTTTCCGTGTTTCGGCATCCCACTGATCAAATCACAATGTGTCTGGCGAGACGATGATGGATACCGTAACACCGAGAGGGCCCGAGAATATCTCTCCATCGTCAGAGGAGCAAATCCCAATCTTGAGCTATCTCGTTACTTGTCATACTTTTCCGTGAACCCGTAAGCCGCCGTAATAGCCACCCAGTTACGGATGACGTTTAACAAACCCCAAAGTTCACGAAGCAAGTACGAAGGAACTCGATACTCTCATGGTCTAAAGAATTATGCAAACATTAACTATCTCTGTGTTATTAACCATTAAATTGTGATGAATGTATCTCATAGCATAACATCAATTCGGGTCGATTCAACACAAGTGTTCTACTAACATTGTGCCCTCAAAATTGCCGGTATAGCCATGCCCATGATCAGGAAAACAGGATCATCATGCAATACTTGAGCCAGTCTTAGAGGCAAGACTAGGAATACATTTTACCGTTTATTATACCACACGTGCATATGAGTTTCCCTCCGAGCCTCGTGGATATTGTAGACTCGAGAATCATTGCAGTTATAGCATGGAACATAAACATTCATTACAAACTCGGAGATACAAAATAACTGTTATTACTGCCTCTAGGGCATATCTCCTACATAATATGCAGTAGAGAGAGAGAGAGACAGAGACAGATACTTAATTTATTGCATGGAAAGGATGGGAGAGACACTAAGTAATCTTATATATCTAATAAGGTGTGTGGAGTGATAGACAGAATGACTAGCTACAAAGAAGTGAGAGAGGAAGAAGTGAGGGAGAGGAGAGGAGAGGGGGAAGAAGAAAGTGGGGGAGACCCCTTTGATCTAAGTGGACAGGGGCTGCCCCTGTCGTATATATTAGAGGCGTGCCAGAAAATCGCACGCCATTACAAGTGATAAGACTACCAGCATGCGCCCTGATGACCCACAAGTATAGGGGATCAATCATAGTCCTTTCGATAAGTAAGAGTGTCGAACCCAACGAGGAGCAGAAGGAAATGACAATCGGTTTTCAGCAAGGTATTCTCTGCAAGTACTGAAAGTAGCGGTAACACATAGTTTCGATAGCAAGATAACAAGTAACAAGTAACAAGTGTAATAAAGTGCAGCAAGGTGGCCCAATCCTTTTTATAGCAAAGGACAAGCCGGAACGAACTCATATAATTAGCAAAGCGTTCTCGAGGACACATGGGAATTTCATCTAGTAACTTTCATCATGTTTGTTTGATTCGCGTTCGCTACTTTGATAATTTGATATGTGGGTGGACCGGTGCTTGGGTGCTGTTCTTACTTGAACAAGCCTCCCACTTATGATTACTCCCTCTCGCAAGCATCCACAACTACGAAAGAAGAATTAAGATTAATCTAACCGTAGCATGAAACATATGGATCCAAATCAGCCCCTTATGGAATAGTGCATAAACTAGGGTTTAAGCTTCTGTCACTCTTGCAACCCATCATATAATTACTACTCCACAATGTCTTCCCTTAGGCCCAAAGATGGTGAAGTGTCATGTAGTCGATGTTCATACGACACCACTAAAAGTAGCAGCAACATACATATCATCAAAATATCGAACGAATACCAAATTCACATGATTACTTATGACAAGACTTCTCCCATGTCCTCAAGAACAAAAGTAACTACTCACAAATTATATTCATGTTCAAGATCAGAGGGGTATTGAATAGCATTAAGGATCTGAACATATAATCTTCCACCAAATAAACCAACTAGCATCAACCACAATATGTAATCAACACTACTAGCAACCCACAGGTACCAATCTGAGGTTTTGAGACAAAGATTGAATACAAGAGAGGAACTAGGGTTTGAGATGAGATGGTGCTGGTGAAGGTGTTGATGAAGACTGGTCCTCCCACGATGAGAGGGTCGTTGGTGATGTCGATGGCTTCGATTTCCCCCTCCCGGAGGGAAGTATCCCCGACGGAATCGCTCCGCCGGAGAGCAAAATTGCTCCTGCCCAGGTTCCGCCTCGAGACGGCGGCGCTTCATCCCGAAAGTCCTCTCTCTATTTTTTTTTGGGAAAATGAGCTTATATAGCAGAAGGAGGGGGGCAGAGGCCAACCAGGGGCCCCACAAGGCATCAGGGTGCGCCCGGTGGGGGTGCCCTGTTGCCTTGTGGGCAACTGGTGGGTCCCCTCCAATATCTCTTTTCTCCAGTTTTTTTTATATATTCAATAAAAAATCTCCATGAAGTTTCAAGTCAATTGGAGCTCTGTAGGTTAGGTATCTCTGTTGTAGCTATTTCAGGTCCAGAATTCTAGCTGCCGGTATTCTCCCTCTTCATATAAATCTTGCAAATTAAGAGAGAAAAGGCATAAGAATTGCATCATAAAGTGAAATAATGATCAAATACATAATAAATAACAGTAGGAAATCATGATGCAAATTGGACGCATCAACTCCCCCAAGCTTAGACCTCGCTTGTCCTCAAGCGAAAGCCGAAATCGATAATCATGACCACATGTTTAGAGAGAGAGGTGTTGATAAAAATAAAATACAGACATGAAGGCATCATGATCTTTATTATAACAACAATATATCATAAAACTTCTCATGAAAAAGTGACAATTCATTCACAAGTTAAAGTATGAACCATAAACCGTATTGAAAACTAGCAAACTATGATCTCAGTCACTGAAGCAATTGCAATTCATCATATTATCAAAAAGAGTCTATGTAAGAGCTTTGTTTCGCAAGTTCAGATACTCAACTATCATTTAGTCTTCTATGATTGCTGACACTCACGGCATACTTATGGAGCAAAAGTTTCAGCCAGACACATAGAAAGATAGGGGCTTATAATTTCGCCTCCCAACTTATTTACCTCAAGGATAATGTCAATAATAATAACTCATTATCACCTACATCCAACTGGATATATATGCCTGGATCTATCCCCACCACATGATGCTTGCCAAGAGAGAAAATAAAAACGGAATAGAGGAGAACACTATTGACTCTTGCATAAAAGTAAATACATAAAGTAAAAGATAGGCCCTTCACAGAGGGAAGCAGAGGTTGTCATGCGGTTTTTATTTTGAGATGTGCAAACTCTTAATGCAAAGGAACGTCACTTTATATTGCCCCTTGTGATAGCAACCTTTATTATGCAGTCTGTCGCTTTTATTTCTCCACCGTCACAAGATCGTACAAAGCTTATTTTTCCTTACAATAAAAGTTCATACATATTTAGGAGCAAGTTTTATTGCTTTTGCACCGATGACAACTTACTTGAAGGATCTTATTCAATCCATAGGTAGATATAGTGGACTCTCATGACATGAAACTGGGTTTAAGGGTTTTTGGATGCACAAGTAGTATCTCTACTTAGTACAAAATTTTGGCTAGCAAAAGATAGGGGGCAAGCACCACATGTTAGAGGATCCAAAACAATATAACTTCTATGTGAATATAAGCAAGCATAACTCATTGCGTTGTCTTCCTTGTCCAACATCGACTATTTGACATAGAATATTTAATGGGGCCTCACAATCACAAAAGATGTCCAAAATAGTATATTTATATGTGAGACCTCTCTTCCTTTATTACTTTTTCATAAATTGCAACAATGACCAATGCTATGTTTGTCAACTTCCAACAAGTTTGATCAATTATACTTCTTTTATGTGAAGTCATCACTCCCCATGGGATTAGCATATGATCTTTACCTTTTTATTCTCTTTATTTATTTCTAAGATTGGATCAACAAAAGCAAAACACTCAACTCAAACTACTCTTTATTATATAACTTTCACACACGACTACATAGATAGATAGACCACAAAGCAAGCACTCGAAACTAAATCATACTAAAACTTTATTCTTCTAAATCACGAAAAAACTAAGATACATAATGGTGATACGATACCGTGGCACCTCCCCCAAGCTTGGCACAAGCCAAGGGTGGTGCCCATACCCATGTACTCAACTCTCCTTCTTCAGTGATGGTGGTGATGAAGCGATAGGCTTGTCCTTTGCCTTCCACTTGAGGGCACGAATTTCTTCTTTTAATTTGTCATTCTCTCTTTCAAGATCCCAGATTTTGTGATGTAGTTTATCCGAATCTTCCTGCACATGACAAAAAGGAGTGAATTGAACTTTAGGAACCTTCACCGTGTTAGGTAAGCTGGACCTCTTGAATTCAATGTGCATATCTCCTGGTTGAGGCAATGGGGGATCCTCGTCCTCCTCGCTGAAACAATCTTGCTTTTCCCTCAAACCAGCATCTTTCTCTTCATCTGTTGTTCAACCATAGGGGTCGGTGTCCCCATAGACTCTAGGGTTTGCAATAAGATGAGAAACATAGCTTTCCCCCTCCGAATCCTGAGATGACATGGCACTTGACCTCGAGAGTCTGACAGAAAATAGCACGAAACAAGAACAAAGGGGAAACTTGCGATGCGGTGGTCAAAACACCCGTGAGTATATATAAAGAATTTTTATCTTGCAAAACAAGCATACGAGAGGAAAACGGAGTCGGGAGGGCACACGAGGGGCCCACAAGGCAACACGGCGCGCCCCGGGGGGGGCGGTCGCGCCCTGTTGCCTTATGACCTCCTCGTGGGTCCTCTTGGCTGTTTCTTATTTTTGTATTTTTCTAATATTCCAAAACGGACAGAAATAATTTTTATGGAATTTTTGGAGTCGGATTACTTACTGTATCACATACCTACCCCTTTTCAGGGTTCTGGAGCATTCCGGAAGGACTCTTTGATGTGTTCCTCTAGTGTCATTGTCTGAATAATATTAGTTTCAACATTAATGGGGGTACCTGAGATATAATGCTTAATTCTTTGTCCATTCACCACTCTTGGGTTGGTGCCTTCGGAGTTGTTAATTTTGATAGCTCCAGAGCGGTAAACTCCTGCGATGATATATGGTCCTTCCCATTTAGAGAGAAGTTTTCCTGCAACAAATCTAAAACGAGAGTTGTACAATAGAACTTGCTCACCCACTTTAAATTCCCGTTTTTGGATTCGTTTATCATGCCATCTTTTGACCTTTTTTAAAATAACTTGGCATTTTCATAGGCTTGGGTTCTCCATTCATCTAGGGAGCTAATATCAAATAACCTCTTTTCACCGGCAAGTTTAAATCATAGTTAAGTTCTTTTATTGCCCAATAAGCCTTATGTTCTAACTCAAGAGGTAAATGACATGCTTTTCCATAGACCATTTTATATGGAGACATACCCATAGGATTTTTATTAGCAGTTCTGTAAGATCATAATGCATCATCAAGTTTCTTAGACCAATTTTTCCTGGATCTATTAACGGTCTTTTGCAAAATTAATTTTATTTCTCTATTACTCAATTCAACTTGACCACTAGACTGAGGATGATAAGGAGATGAATTCTATGATTAACATCATATTTAGCAAGCAATTTACGGAAAGCGCCATGAATAAAATGTGAGCCACCATCAGTCATCAAATATCTAGGGACTCCAAACCTCGGAAATATAACTTCTTTAAGCATTTTAATAGAAGTGTTATGTTCAGCACTACTAGTTGGAATAGCTTCTACCCACTTAGTAACATAATCAACAGCAACTAAAATATGAGTATACCCATTAGAGGAAGGAAAAGGTCCCATATAATCAAAACCCCAAACATCAAATGGTTCAATAACAAGTGAATAATTCATAGGCATTTCCTGACGTTGAAACGTCTCCAACGTATCTATAACTTATGAAGTATTCATGCCATGTTTACAACAATTTTATATGGTTTTGGTATGATTCGAGTGGAACTAACCCGGACTGACGCTATTTTCAGCAGAACTACCGTGGTGTTGTTTTTTGTGCAGAATTTTTTTTTCTCGGAATGGGCTGAAAATTTACGGTGGTTTTTTATAGACCAAAAGAGACCCCCAAAGCTTGGAGGAAGGACCAGAAGACTCACGAGGAAGCGACAAGCCTGGGGGGCGCGCCCTCCCCCCCAGGGCGCGCGGAGCAGGCTTGTCGCTCCCTCATGGCCCCCTTGACGTGAATCCAATGCCAAAAATTCCTATAAATATAGAAAACCATAGAAAGAAACCTAGAACTTCCACGCTGCCGCCGCAAGCCTCTGTTCCGAAGTGATCTCATCCGGAGCCCTGTTCTGACACTCTGCCGGAGGGGGAAATCATCGCCGGAGGCCATCTTCATCATCCCGGCGGTCTCCATGACGAGGAGGGAGTAGTTCACCCTCGGGGCTGAGGGTATGTACTAGTAGCTATGTGTTTGTTCTCTCTCTCTCTCTTGTGTTCTTGATTTGGCATGATCTTGACGTATCGCGAGCTTTGTTAATATAGTTGGATCATATGGTGTTTCTTCCCTCTCTATCTCCTTGTGATGAATTGAGTCTTTTCCCTTTGAGGTTTCGTTATTGCCGGATTGAATATTTCAAATTTGAGAACACTTGATGTATGTCTTGCATGTGGATACCCGTGGGGACAATGGGGTATTCTATTGAGTCACTTGATGTATGTTTTGGTAATCAACTTGCGGATTCCCGTGACGTTGGGGTGATCTAGGCATAGGGGTTGGTTGCACGTTTTCATTATCTTTTCTCCGATAAGAAAATTTGGGGTGCTCTTTGAAGTTCTTTGTGTGGATTGAATATTATGAATTTGAAGTTGTTTGATGCATATCGAATAATCAACTCATGGAGAGTTGTGGTGACATTGGAGTATCTAGGTGACATTAGAGTTGGTTGATGTGTATCATATGGTGTTATTTTAGTACGAACTCTAGGGTTGTTTGTGACACTTATAGGGATGGCTCAATAGATTGATCGGAAAGGATAACTTTGAGGTGGTTTCATACCCTACAACAATTTCTATCTTATGTTCTCCGTTAATAGGAACTTTGGAGTGATTCTTTATCGCACGTTGAGGGATTATTATATGATCCAATTATGTTAGCATTGTTGAGAGATTGCACTAGTGAAAGTATGAACCCTAGGCCTTGTTTTCAAGCATTGCAATACCGTTTGTGATCACTTTTACTACTTGCTACCTTGCTGTTTTTATATTTTCAGATTACAAAAACCTATATCTACTATCCATACTGCACTTGTATCACCACCTCTTCGCCGAACTAGTGCACCTATACAATTTACCATTGTATTGGGTGTGTTGGGGACACAAGAGATTTCTTGTATTTGATTGCGGGGTTGTTGGAGAGAGACCATCTTCATCCTATGCCTCCCATGGATTGATAAACTTTAGTTCATCCACTTGAGGGAAATTTGCTACTGTCCTACAAAACTCTGCACTTGGAGGCCCAACAACGTCTACAAGAATAAAAGTTGCGTAGTAGACATCAAGCTCTTTTCTGGCGCCGTTGCCGGGGAGGTGAGTGCTTGAAGGTATATCTTTAGAACTTGCAATTGAATCTTTTAGTTTTTTGTTTTATCACTAGTTTGGTTTATAAAACAAAACTACAAAAATATGGAATTGAGGTTGCCACAAATGCTTCATCTTTATAATATCTTTCTTGAAAATGATGGATCGGAAAATTGTGCCAAAGTGTTAGAAGAAGAATTCAATAAAATGTTTGGCATAAAATCTTTTAATGATGAGCATGATTGCAATGTTGTTAGTATGCTTTCTTTGAATATCCATGATGCTAATGATATGCAAAGCTACAAGCTTGGGGATGCTATGTTTGATGAAGATGATATTTTTAGTCCCCCGAGTTTTGATGAGCAAATTTATTATGATGATTGCATGCCTCCTATTTATGATGATTATATTGATGAAAGTGTGTTTGTAAGAGTGCCAACTCTAGGTACTAATTATCCCACTATTTTGGAGGGTGTTGAATCTTTTTACAATATTGATAAAAGTGGATTTGGAGAGGTCATGACTTTATTTAATGATGATTCCACTATTTTGGAAGAGGTTTCAATTGACTATGATAACAAAGTTGCTATCTATGATGATTTTTGTGATGAGATGTATGCTATAGAGAATAATGATAACTATGAAACTTGTCATCATGATTTTAATTTTCAATTGGATTATGCCAATCAAGTATCTCATGATAGTTATTTTGTTGAGTGTGCTCCCACTATTATGAATGAGAAGAAATTTGCTTATGTGGAGAGTAATAAAATTTCTATGCTTGTGGACCATGAAAAGAATACTTTATGTGATAGTTATATTGTTGAATTCATTCATGATGCAACTGAAAATTATTATGAGAGAGGAACATATGCTTGTAGGTGTTGCAATAATATCAAGTTTCCTCTCTATGTGTTGAAAGTTTTAAAGTCAAGCTTGTTTTGCCTTCCTATGCTAGTTGATTCTTGCTCACATAAATTGTTTGCTCGCAAAATCCCTATGCATAGGAAGTGGGTTAGGCTTAAATTTGCTTGTCATATGATTCATGATGCTCTCTTTATTTCAATTCTTTATTCTTATGCGAGCATCATTGAAATCATCATGCCTAGCTAAAAGGCATTAAAGAAAAGCGCTTGTTGGGAGACAAACAAATATTTATCCCTACTGTTTTTGTGTTTTCACATGATTAATATACTGTAGTAATCATGTTTTATATGTTTTCCTTCAATAATGTGGCAAGTAAAGCCTTTCGGATAGTGTGGATAATAGTTGACTTGATTCTGTGCAAAAACAGAAACTTTTGCGTCCAGTGCAGAAATTTATGTCCTGTACTGGTGTGTGAGAAAATTCTGAAATTTTTACAGAGTATTGGGTTACAAATTTTTTACGTTTTCCTAATTTTTCAGAATTTTTGAAGGTACATAAGTATGGTTTTTAAATCGCTCACTACATGCTATTCTGTTTTTGACAGATTCTGTTTTCAATGCATAGTTTGCTTGTTTTATAGTTTATATGGCTTATATTGGTCAATATAAATTGTGGAAATGATATAGTACAGTAGGAATTATGTGATAACAATTATGAATCATGTCTTGACAGTACCTAAGTGGATGATTTATTTTTATCATACTAACCTATCTCACGAAGTTCCGTTAAGTTTTGTGTGATTGAAGTTTTCAAGTTTTGGGTGAGATAACGATATGAGGAGAATAAGGAGCAGCAAGACCCTAAGCTTGGGGAAGCCCAAGGCACCCCAAGGTAATATTAAAGTAAGACCCAAGCAACTAAGCTTGGATATACCCCGGAAGGCATCCCCTCTTTCTTCTTCAACATTATCGGTAACCTCACTTGGAGCTATATTTTTATTCGTCACATAATATGAGTTTTGCTTGAAGCATCCTTTTATTTCATTTAGATTTGATTTCTGTTATCAATAATAATGTTTTGTATCTTTTAGTTCAATAAAATGCCAATTATAGCCTTTACCATGCTCAGTTTGCAAGTCTATGTGTTGCTGTTTGACAATAGAAAGTTTTCTGTTATGTCCAGAATATTCCTGAATAGTCAGAACACGATAAAAATCTGAAATTTTTACAAAGTAAGAATGCATGAGTTCTCTGTCACATGGTAATTTTTCAGAATTTTTGGAGTTAGGTAAGTATGAATTCTTATTCACCCTTTACAGACTGTTTTGTTTAGACAGATTTCGGTTATAGTTGCATTGTTTGCATATGTTGCTTGTTTAATGTTTCTATTTGTGGATAGGAGTATTAAATATGTAGAGGCATTTAGTATGCAATGTTTAATTATAATTTTAGTGATTTGTTACAGTGGAGAATGTTAAGGTTTTGAGTTGATTTATACTAACTTATCTCACGAGTTCTTGTTGAGTTTTGTGTGGATGAAGTTTTTAAGATTTAGGAGAAGCCATGATATGAGAGGAATTAAGGAGACACAAGATCTCAATCTTGGGGATGACCAAGGCACCCCAAGATAGCATTCCAAGAAGTCTCAAGCAACTAAGCTTGGGGAAGACCCAGTAGGCATCCCACCCTTCTTCATCAACACCTATCGGTTAGCCTAAGTTTTTTACTTGTTCACATGATATGTGCTATTCTTGGAGTGTCCTTTTATTTTCATTTTGTTTGCTGTTTGAATAAAATTATCAAAATCTTAAATCCTTATTTGGGGAGAGTCTTCACATAGCTACTTATTTACTCAACTACTAATTGTTCTTCACTTATATCTTTTGGAGTAATAGTTTGTCATTTACTCTCGTGCTTCACTTATATCCCAAGAGTAAATTGTTGAGAGAAATTGAATATCATAAAGTTGAAATTATATGTGTTTCATATGCTTGTCCCATGGGGAGTAGTGACTTCACATAAAATAAGTATGAGTGGTAAAATTTATTGAAAGTTAGCAAACATAGCATTGGCCACTTGAACAATTCATGAAAGAATTTTGAAGGAAGAGAAATTTCACATATAAATATACTATCTTGGACATCTTCTATGATTGTGAGCCCCCATTAATTATTTTCAACCTTGATCAAGTAGTTGATGTTGGACAAGGAAGATAACGTAATGGGTTATGTTTGTTTATATTCACATAGAAGTTATATGTTCTTGGATCCTCTAACATGTGATGCTTGCCCCCTATCCTTTGCTAGCCAAAAATCCGCACTAAGTAGAGATACTACTTGTGCATTCAAAACCCTTAAACCCAGTTTCTTGCCAGGAGAGTCCACTATATCAACCTATGGATTGAATAAGATCCTTCAAGTAAGTTGTCATCGGTGCAAAAGCAATAAAAATTGCTCCTAAATATGTATGATCTTTTATTGTAAGGGAAAATAAGCTTTGTACAAACGTGTGATGGTAAAGAAATAAAAGCAACGGACTACATAATAAAGGTTGCTATCACAAGGGGCAATATAAAGTGACGTTCCTTTGCATTAAGAGCTTGCACATCCAAAAATAAAAAGCGCATGACAACCTCTGCTTCCCTCTGTGAAGGGCCTATCTTTTACTTTATGTATTTACTTTTATGCAAGAGTCAATAGTGTTCTTCTCTGTTCCGTTTTTACTTTCTCTCTTGGCAAGCATCATGTGGTGGGGAAAGATCCAGGCACATATATCCAGTTGAATATAGGTGATCATGAGTTATTATTGTTGACATTATCCCTGAGATAAATAAGTTGGGAGGCAAAACATTAAGCCCCTATCTTCCTATGTGTTTGACTGAAACGGTTTGTTCTAAAAATATGCTTTGAGTGTTAGCAATCATGGAAGAGTATATGATAGTTGAGTATGTGGAATTTTCTAAATCAAAGCTCTTACATAGACCCTTCCTAAAAATAAGATGAATTGCAATTGTTTGATGACTGAGAACATAGTTTGTTAGTTTTCAAGAAAGTTTATGGTCTATACTTTAGCATGTGAATAGCTTGCTACTTGATCATGAGAAGTTTTATGAGATGAGCTATTGTTTATGATATATAATGATGCTAGAAAAGTGATTGAAATTATCATTGATCAAACTTATGCACTATGCTAGCATTCACACTTCATAAATTATTTCCTTTATCATTTACCTACTCGAGGACGAGCAGGAATTAAGCTTAGGGATGCTGATACGTCTCCAACATATATATAATTTATGAAGTATTCATGCCATGTTTACAACAATTTTATATGGTTTTGGTATGATTTGAGTGGAACTAACCCGGACTGACGTTGTTTTCAGCAGAACTACCGTGGTGTTATTTTTTGTGCAGAAATAAAAGTTCTCGGAATGGGCTGAAAATTTACGGTGATTTTTTATGGACCAAAAGAGACCCCCAAAGCTTGGAGGAAGGACCAGAAGCCTCGCGAGGAAGTGACAGGCCTGGGGGGCGCGCCCTCCCCCCCAGGGCACGCGGAGCAGGATTGTCGCTCCCTCGTGGGCCCACTTGACGTGAATCCAACGCCAAAAATTCCTATAAATATAGAAAACCCCAGAAAGAAACCTAGAACTTCCACACCGCTGCCGCAAGCCTCTGTTCCAAAGGGATCTCATCCAGAGCCCTGTTCCGGCACTCTGCCGGAGGGGGAAATCATCGCCGGAGGCCATCGTCATCATCCCGCCGGTCTCCATGACGAGGAGGGAGTAGTTCACCCTCGGGGCTGAGGGTATGTATCAGTAGCTATGTGTTTGTTCTCTCTCTCGTGTTTTTGATTTGGCACGATCTTGATGTATCGCCAGCTTTGTTAATATAGTTGGATCATATGGTGTTTCTTCCCTCTCTATCTTCTTGTGATGAATTGAGTCTTTTCCCTTTGAGGTTTCGTTATTGTCAGATTGAATATTTCAGATTTGATAACACTTGATGTATGTCTTGCATGTGGATACCCATGGTGACAATTGGGTATTCTATTGAGTCACTTGATGTATGTTTTGGTAATCAACTTGCGGATTCCCGTGATGTTGAGGTGATCTAGGCATAGGGGTTGGTTGCACGTTTTCATTATCTTTTCTCCGATAAGAAACTTTGGGTGCTCTTTGAAGTTCTTTGTGTGGATTGAATATTATGAATTTGAAGTTGTTTGATGCATATCGAATAATCAACTCATGGAGAGTTGTGGTGACATTGGAGTATCTAGGTGACATTAGAGTTGGTTGATGCGTATCATATGGTGTTATTTTAGTACGAACTCTAGGGTTGTTTGTGACACTTATAGGGATGGCTCAATACATTGATCGGAAAGGATAACTTTGAGGTGGTTTCGTACCCTACAACAATTTCTATCTTATGTTCTCCGCTAATAGGAACTTTGGAGTGATTCTTTATCGCACGTTGAGGGATTGGTATATGATCCAATTATGTTAGCATTGTTGAGAGATTGCACTAGTGAAAGTATGAACCCTAGGCCTTGTTTTCAAGCATTGCAATACCATTTGTGCTCACTTTTACTACTTGCTACCTTGCTGTTTTTATATTTTCATATTACAAAAACCTATATCTACTATCCATACTACACTTGTATCACCACCTCTTCGCTGAACTAGTGCACCTATGCAATTTACCATTGTATTGGGTGTGTTGGGGACACAAGAGATTTCTTGTATTTGATTGCAGGGTTGTTTGAGAGAGACCATCTTCATCCTACGCCTCCCATGGATTCATAAACCTTAGGTCATCCACTTGAGGGAAATTTGCTACTGTCCTACAAAACTCTACACTTGGAGGCCCAACAACGTCTACAAGAATAAAAGTTGCATAGTAGACATCAGACGTCTACCAACATTACCAATTCTTTGACATTCATCACAAGAAAGGACAAATTTACGTGCATCTTTGAAGAGAGTAGGCCAATAAAAACCAGATTGTAATACCTTATGTGTCGTTCTGTGTCCCGCATGGTGTCCTCCGTATGCCTCGGAGTGACACTTCTGTAGGATTTGTTCCTATTCATGCTCAGGTACACAACATCTAATGATACCATCTACTCCTTCTTTATATAAATGTGGCTCATCCCAAAAGTAATGCCTTAAATCAAAGAAGAACTTTTCTTTTGTTGGTATGTGAAACTAGGTGGTATATATTTAGCAACAATGTAATTAGCATAATCTGCATACCACGGAGTGTTATGAGAAGCATTTATCACAGCTAATTGTTCATCAGGGAAATCATCATTAATAGGAAGTGGGTCATCAAGAACATTTTCCATTCTTGATAAATTATCTGCTACGGGATTCTCAGCTCCCTTTCTATCAACAATATGCAAATCAAATTCTTGTAGCAAAAGAGCCCACCTAATAAGTCTAGGTTTAGCATCTTTCTTTTCCATAAGGTATTTAATAGCAGCATGATCGGTGTGAATAGTTACTTTGGAATCAACAATGTAAGATCTGAATTTATCACATGCAAACACAACTGCTAAAAATTCTTTCTCGGTAATAGCATAATTTCTTTGAGCATTGTCTTGGGTTTTACTAGCATAATGAATAACATTCGATTTCTTGTCAACTCTTTGTCCTAGAACAACACCAACAGCATAATCACTAGCATCACACATAATTTCAAAGGGTAGGTTCCAATCATGTGGTTGAACAATAGGTGCAGAAATTAAGGCTTTCTTAAGTATTTCAAAGGCTTCTACGCAATCATCATCAAAAACAAATGGAACATCCTTTTGCAAAAGATTAGTAAGAGGCCTAGAAATTTTAGAGAAGTCTTTTATAAACCTTCTATAGAAACCAGCATGACCGAGGATACTTCTTATACCTTTGATATCTTTAGGACATGGTATTTTCTCAATTGCATCAACTTTAGCTTTATCAACTTCAATACCTCTTTCAGAAATTTTATGCCCAAGGACTATACCTTCATTCACCATAAAGTAGCACTTCTCCCAATTCAAGACAAGATTAGTTTCTTCACATCTCTGCAAAACTCGATCAAGGTTGCTCAAGCAATCATCAAAAGAAGTTCCGTAAACGGAAAAATCATCCATGAAAACCTCAACAATCTTTTCACAAAAGTCAGAGAATATAGCAGTCATACATCTTTGAAAGGTAGCAGGTGCATTACACAAACCAAAAGGCATACGACGATAAGCATAAGTTCCAAAAGGTCAAGTAAATGTGGTTTTCTCTTGATCTTCTGGTGATACAGGTATTTGAGAGAAACCAAAATAACCATCTAGGAAGCAAAAGTGTGTATGCTTAGATAATCTTTCTAACATTTGATCAATAAAAGGAAAGGGGTAATGATCTTTCCTAGTAGCTTTATTTAATTTCCTGAAATCAATTACCATCCTATAACCAGTTACAATCCTTTGTGGGATAAGTTCGTTTTTATCATTAGGAACAACAGTAATACCTCCTTTCTTAGGAACACAATGAACAGGACTTACCCATCTACTATTAGCTATGGGATAAATCATACCTGCCCCCAGAAGCTTTAATATTTCAGTTCTTACCACATCCTTCATTTTAGGATTCAGCCTTCTTTGATGATCAACAACGGGTTTAGTATCTGGCTCCATATGAATTTTATGCTGACATAGAGTGGGACTAATGCCCTTAAGATTATCGAGAGTATATCCAATAGCAGCACGGTGCTTCTTCAGAATTTTAAGTAATCTCTTTTCTTCATGCTCTAAAAGGTTAGCACTAATAATAATAGGATATATCTTCTTTTCATCAAGATAAACATATTTAAGCGTATCAGGTAATTGCTTTAATTCAAACACAGGATCACTCTTCGGTGGAAGAGGATCTCCCAAAGTTTCAACAGGCAAATTATGTTTAAGGATAGGTGCCTGCTTAAAGAACAACTCATCTATTTCATTTCTTTCATTCATATGCATATCATTTTCATGGTCTAGCAAATATTGTTCTAAAGGATCTGTAGGAGGCACATCAATAGAAGCAAGACCTATAATTTCATGCTTATTGGGTAATTCTTTATCATGAGGTTGTCTATGAAACTTAGAGAAATTAAATTCATGAGATATATCACCAAACTTAACCCTAACTTTCTCTTTAACACAATCAATTTCAGCATTAACGGTATTCAAGAAGGGTCTATCAAATATAATGGGACAAAAATTATCTTGTTGTGAACCAAGTACTAAGAAATCGGTAGGGTATTTGATTTTACCACACAAGACTTCAACATCTCTAACAATCCCAAGTGGTGTAATAGTATCTCTGTTTGCAAGCCTAATAGTAACATCAATATCTTCAATCTCAACAGGTGCAATATCATGCATTAATTCTTAATATAAAGAAAACGGAATAGCACTGACACTAGCACCCATATCACACAAACCATGATAGCAATGATCTCCAATCTTAACAGAAACAACAGGCATGCCAACCACGGGCTTGTTCTTGTCAAACATATCTCGTTCATTTCTAACAGGTTTAGCAATTCTAGCAGCCTCATCATAAAAGTAAATAACATGCCCATCAATATCATCAACCAAAAGATCTTTAACCATTGCAATATTAGGTTCAACTTTAATTTGTTCAGAAGTTCTAGGTGTTCTTATATTACTTTTGTTAACCACAGTTGAAACATTAGCATGTTCCTTAATCCTAACAGGGAAAGGGGGTTTCTCAATATAAGCAGTAGGCACAACTGGATCAACATTGTAAACAATTGTTTCTTCTTTAACACTAGCAGGTTCTTCATTTAATTCAATGGGCGGATGATATTTAAACCATTTCCCTTAGGGAGATCAACATAAGCAGCAAAAGATTCACAAAAGGTAGCTACTATCTCAGAGTCAAGTCCATATTTAGTACTAAACTTACTAAAAGCATCAGTTTCCATAAAAGATTTAACACAATCAAACTCAAGATTTATACCTGACTCTTTACCTTTGTCGATTTTCCAATCTTCAGAGTTACGTTTAATTCTTTCCAGAAGATCCCATCTGAATTCAATAGTTCTCTTCATAAAGGAACCAGTAGAAGAAGTATCGAGCATGGATTGATCATTATGAGAAAGCCGAGCATAAAAGTTTTGAATAATTATTTCTCTTGAGAGCTCATGATTGGGGCATGTGTGCAACATATACTTAAGCCTCCCCCAAGCTTGAGCGATACTTTCTCCTTCACGAGGCCAAAAGTTATATATATAATTCCGATCACGATGAACCAAATGCATAGGATAAAATTTTTGGTGGAATTCCAGCTTCAACCGGTTCCAATCCCATGTTCCAGTATCATCACATAGCCTATACCATGTCAATGCCTTTCCCTCCAAAGATAAAGGGAATACTTTCTTCTTAACTCCATCTCCGGATAAACCTGCAAGCTTAAACAATCCACAAATTTCATCCACATATATCAAGTGCTCATCAGGATGCACCGTTCCATCTCCTGCATAAGGATTAGCTAGCAGTTTCTCTATCATACCCGAAGGAATTTCATAATAAATATTTTCAGTAGGTTCAGTAGGTTGAGGAGCAACTCTCAATGCTTCCGGTCGAGGTGAAGATACCCCGAACAAGCCCCTCAAAGAATTACTTTCCATAGTGACAACTGACAGTAAATTTCAGCACGTAATATAAATGTTTCCTTACCAAATTCCACTCACCAAAGGCGCTTCACTCCCCAGCAACGGCGCCAAAAAAGAGTCTTGATGACCCACAAGTATAGGGGATCAATCGTAGTCCTTTCGATAAGTAAGAGTGTCGAACCCAACGAGGAGCAGAAGGAAATGACAAGCGGTTTTCAACAAGGTATTCTCTGCAAGTACTGAAAGTAGCGGTAACAGATAGTTTCGATAGCAAGATAACAAGTAACAAGTAACAAGTGTAGTAAAAGTGCAGCAAGGTGTCCCAATCCTTTTTATAGCAAAGGACAAGCCAGAATGAACTCGTATAATAAGCAAAGCGTTCTCGAGGACACATGTGAATTTCATCTAGTCACTTTCATCATGTTTGTTTGATTCGCGTTTGCTACTTTGATAATTTGATATGTGGGTGGACCAGTGCTTGGGTGTTGTTCTTACTTGAACAAGCCTCCCACTTATGATTACCCCCTCTCGCAAGCATCCGCAACTACGAAAGAAGAATTAAGATAAATCTAACCATAGCATGAAACATATGGATCCAAATCAGCCCCTTATGGAATAGCGCATAAACTAGGGTTTAAGCTTCTGTCACTCTAGCAACCCATCATCTAATTACTACTCCACAATGCCTTCCCTTAGGCCCAAAGATGGTGAAGTGTCATGTAGTCGACGTTCACACGACACCACTAAAGGAAGCAACAACATACATATCATCAAAATATCGAACGAATACCAAATTCACATGATTACTTATGACAAGACTTCTCCCATGTCCTCAAGAACAAAAGTAACTACTCATAAATCATATTCATGTTCAAGATCAGAGCGGTATTGAATAGCATTAAGGATCTGAACATATAATCTTCCACCAAATAAACCAACTAGCATCAACTACAAGATGTAATCAACACTACTAGCAACCCACATGTACCAATCTGAGGTTTTGAGACAAAAATTGAATACAAGAGATGAACTAGGGTTTGAGATGAGATGGTGCTGGTGAAGATGTTGGTCCTCCCACGATGAGAGGATCGTTGATGATGTCGATGGCTTCGATTTCCCCCTCCCGGAGGGAAGTATCCCCGGCGGAATCGCTCCGCCAGAGAGCAAAATTGCTCCAGCCCAGGTTCCGCCTCAAGACGGCGGCGCTTTGTCCCGAAAGTCCTCTCTTTATTTTTTTAGGGCAAATGAGCTTATATAGCAGAAGGAGGGGGCCAGAGGCCAGCGAGGTCCCCCACAAGGCATCAGGGCGCGCCCAGGGGGGCACCCTGTTGCCTTGTGAGCAACTGGTGGGTCCCCTACAATATCTCTTTTCTCCAGTATTTTTTATATATTCAATAAAAAAAATCTCCGTGAAATTTCAAGTCAATTGGAGCTCTGTAGGTTAGGTATCTCTGATGTACCTATTTTAGGTCCAGAATTCCAGCTGCCGGTATTCTCCCTCTTCATATAAATCTTGCAAATTAAGACAGAAAAAGGCATAAGAATTGCATCATAAAGTGAAATAATGATCAAATACATAATAAATAATAGTAGGAAATCATGATGCAAATTGGACGTATCACACCCGACCCGCACACTACTGATGCACAGGCTCCACAGGCATGCTAGGAACCAGGGACGGACCCAGGACAAAAATGACCAGGGGTCCCCGGCCGGTCGGGGGCGATATTTTTATCCGGCGATGGCCGGCGTACCGGTGCTGGTGTGCGCCATAACTGTTGAATAGTGTCCGGGTGCGAGTGCATGTTGGTAGCTAGCTAGATCGATTGCGCGCTTTGTTAATCCGGTTTGATTCCCTGCCAAATTGTACTTGTGTTATGTTTTGATTGGTCCCAAAAGGCCGATTTGATGGAACTACTCTCGCTCTTCTGCTAAACAAGAGGAATGTTACGAATGTAATCTCAAAAATCAATCAACAAGCGGAATGTACTTGTACTGGCCAGTGGCCGTCACCTCATCACAGGTCGCCTCTACCGGAAGATGCGTACGTATAATTTGTACCAAATGAGTTATTTCTAATAGTCGCCGAACATGCTTATTTTTCTGTTTGCTTTGGCGGTCAGAACTCAGAGCCCTCCTACTCCCTCCGTCCTTGAAAAAGAGAGTGTACTCCCAACTTTATTGAAAAGTCAAACTTTTTTATGTTTGATCGTATTTATACAATAATACATCGACATTTACGCCATCAAATAAGTAGCATTAGATTCATTATCAAATATATTTTTATCAAATACCTATTTGGTTTCACAAACTTTGATATATTTTTGCACAAACTCGGTCAAACTTTAAGATAGTTGGAAGTACACTCTTTCAAGGACGGAGGGAGTATTCGCGTCTAACACAGAGACACATAAACTGAACGTCAGCTGGCCTTTTCCTTCGCGCAGTGCATTATGTTTTTTTTATTTTCTTTTTGGCATGTGTTTTTTTATATATACTAGTGTGCTCGGTGAGGGTGTCCCGGACTAGGGGGTACTCGGGTTGCCGGCCTATCTCTCGTAGGCCGGGCTGGTGGGCCGCTCTCTACTCGTCGATGGAAGGCCGGATTGTGGACAACCCCGTGTATCAGAAGGAAACCTCCGAAGACTTGGCGTCCCCTCCAAGGAATGATTGGTGTAACCGGCATGTTTATCCCCTGATGGTAACCGACCATATGTAACCCAAGGGCCCTCTGGTGTCTATGTAAACCAGAAGGCTTAGTCCGTAGAGGATCATCATTCATTACCTGGGGTTAGCCCATCTGATCTCGAGGTAGATCAACTCTGTAACCTTCATACAATCGCATCAATACAATCTAGCAGGACGTAGGGTATTACCTCTTCGAGAGGGCCCGAACCTGGGTAAATCACCGTCTCCATGTTCTCTGTTACCCATTGATTCCTAGACCCATAGTTCGGATCCCCTACCCGAAATTTGCCGGTTTTGGTACCGACATTGGTGCTTTCATTGAGAGTTCTGCCGTGGGTCATCAAGGATCAATGGCTCGCCTAATCATCAGTAACAGCGCTAGCCGCAGGGACACTTTCGTTCCCAGTCAGCTCTTTGCGTTCGGCAGCGTCATGCTGCACGCCGATCCGGCCGGTCGCCTCGGCCGGGTCGACAGCTTCACCCCCGACCAGGAGATCAGGTTCGGAAACTTAGAGTTCGTCGCCGACTCCCGGGGAAATCTTATCCTCATGGGGTCCTCAGCTTCGCCTGAAGGACCCGCAAACCCCGAAGCATCGACTTCGAGCACGGCCGATCCCACTACCGGGACGGCCGCCAATGCGGATCCAGCCTCGAGCCCGGATCTAATCTCCACGCTCGGCTGCCGAAGAACAGCCTTGGCCGAACATGACTTTCGGTCAGATTCAGACGCCCTCGTCACGGCCATACTGCGGGTTGACCCCGTAAGCCGCCAGAACTTGGAACCGACGGATCTCTCATTATTAAACAGGATACTAGATCGAATCCAAGCCTTGGGAATCACCGATGGACAGTCCTCGGTCTACGATCAGATCGGGCTTAAGACCGATGACAGGGAAATTCACACCCCTCCGGCCGTCCACTTGGTCGCCACTATCGAAGGCCCGACCGAGGGCTCGCCCCTCCCCCTGGAACAGGAAGCGCATGGAGTACAAGTTCCCTCATCCCCTAGCTCGGCAGCCGAACTCCGCTCCGGAGAGGGTTTAGAGCCGAAGTCTAGTTCAGCATGTAACCTTGAGTCCGCGCACTCGAGCTCGGCCAACTATCCGGACCTAGAGCTTGGCGCGTTAGATTCCATGCCAATCCAAGACGCGACCGCCAAAACCCCAAACTCACACCCTGCTGGGATCAATTTTTTTATCCCGCCCACCCCCCACATCGAGTACTGTCCAGATCACTCAGGACGACCCGACATATGGGACCTAATGTACGTAAAACAACAGCCCGGAGAGACAGTTCGGCACTTCTGGGCTAGATTCCTTATCGTCAAAAACAAGATGACGGACAGTGGTAGCAAGGAAATTCTGGAGGTTTTTCGACAGAACTGCCGAGACGAAGGCGTCTTAAACGCCCTCGCCCGCCGTCACATCCAAAACTTCTCTGATTTATCGGACCTAGTGTCCAAATACTGCGCCATGGAGTATGCTTGGCAGGCTCAGCTCGAGCAAACGGAGTCAATCCGTACAGAGGAACCAAACCGAGCTCGGGCAAAACGCGCACACCTTCGCCGGACAACTCAATACGAGCCATCCGAGAAAAGGATGAAACCCCTGCCAAGATCCAGAACGGTCCTTGACGAACTACTGGACAAACCATGCCCCATACACTCCATCCTCCTCAATACAAACCCAACCCACAGCCTTCGAGCTTGCTGGGTGGTCAGGCAAGTCGCAAAGAGCGGCGAAGTCATCCTCGGAGGACCATATTGAAATAAATGTCCAGCACCACCCTCTAATGACGACGCCGAGATCCTAACAATCTACGAGACGTATTCCTCGCAGAATCAGAGGAAGAGGGCCCTTCGAGAGCTCGCTCAAATTCACCATGTGGCAGCGACAAACTCGTGGGCAGACACAGCCATCACTTTCAGTGAACAAGATCAGCCGAGGTCCTGCCCTACTCGAGCTGCTACCGCCCTTGTCCTTGATCCCATAGTGGATGGATTTTGACTCCAAAAGGTATTAATGGACGGCCGTAGCGGGCTAAACCTCATTTACGAGGACACCTTGGACAAAATGCAGTTTGACAGATCCCGCATCGAGCAAAGTCACACCACCTTCCGAGGGATCATCCCCGGAAAGGAGGCACGTTGTAGTGGCCGAGTTGCTCTTGATGTGGTCATCGGAACCCTCGAGAACTACCGATCCGAAGAACTGCTTTTCCACATCGTACCCTTTCGCAGTGGCTACCATGCCTTATTAGGGCGCGACGCTTTCGCACGATTCCATGCCATCCCACACTATGGGTACATGAAGCTCAAAATGCCAGGGCCAAACGGCGTAATCACAGTAATAAGTGATCCGGACAGAGCCCTTTGAGCCGAGAATAAAACAGCATCGCTCGCCCTCGAAGCGTTGTCCGAAGCCCTCGCAGCCGAAGAACTGACCGCGCTCCACTCAACGGTGGATAAGGACGACGTAATCCTCGACAAAAGGCCCAAATCCACGTCCTTTAAACCAGCGGATGAAATCGTCAAATTCCAAGTGCACCCAACAGATCCCAACAAGACGGCGTCCATTGGAGCTCAGCTGGACCCCGCGGTCGATGAAGAGTTGCGCAAATTTTTGCGTGCGAACTGGGATATCTTCGCCTGGCACCCGTCAGACATGCCAGGGATCCCACGTAGATTAGCCGAGCACAGCCTGAACATAATTAAGGGTTTCAAGCCAGTCAAACAGACTCTACGTCGGTTTTTCGAACCCAAGCGTCAAGCTATGGGCGAGGAACTGGCAAAGTTGCTCGAAGCCGGATTCATCCGAGACATCAAACATCCCGAATGGTTGGCCAATCTGGTCATGGTACCCAAGAAGGATAAATCCTGGCGGTTGTGTGTCGATTTCAAGGATTTAAACAAGGCCTGCCCCAAGGATCCCTTCCCCTTGCCCCGCATAGGCCAGATCATAGATGCCACTGCCAGGCATGACTCACTGTGTTTCCTCGACACTTACTCCGGATACCATCAAATTAAAATGAAGGAGTCTGACCAAGCGGCCACAGCATCCATCACTCCTTATGGACCATTCTGTTTCAACACAATGCCCTTCGGATTAAAGAACGCAGGGGCTACATACCAACGCATGATTCAAACATGTTTGGAAAAACAAATCGGCAAAATGGTCGAGGCATATGTGGACGACGTGGTCGTTAAGACAAAACGTGTCAGCCAGTTGGTGGACGATCTCCGACAAATCTTCGATAGTCTTCGGACCTTCGATATACGGCTCAATCCGGAAAAGTGCGTCTTCGGAGTGCCGGCCGGTAAGCTGCTCGGATTCATTATTTCCCATAGAGGAATAGAGGCCAACACAGCGAAAATACGGGCACTGTCCGAGCTTGCGATCCCCACTGAGCTAAAAGAAGTCCAGAAATTGGCCGGCTGCGTTGCAGCCTTAAGCCGCTTCATCTCATGCCTTGGAGAAAAAGCCTTACCGCTCTATAAATTGCTTAAACGGACGAAGAACTTAGAATGGACCAGCGAGGCGGCGGCAGCGCTTGAGGAAATAAAAACTCTACTGGCAAGCAACCCGATCTTGACAGCACCCAGTCTGGGCGAGCCAATGCTGCTATATATCTCGGCCACGAATCAGGTGGTCAGCGCGGTTCTCGTCGTCGAACGAGAGACAGAGGGTCACAATCTCCAGGTGCAGAAACCTATGTACTACGTATCCGAAGTGCTCACCCCGTGTAAAACGAGGTACCCACACTATCAGAAGATCGCCTACGCAGTTTTCATGGCATCCCGAAAGCTCCGCCACTATTTTCAAGAGTGCTCGGTCACGGTGGCATCCGAAGTACCACTGAACGACATAATCAACAATCGAGATGCCACCGGCCGTATAGCCAAATGGGCTATAGAACTCCTTCCCTTCGAAATCATATATCGACCGCGCCGAGCTATTAAATCTCAGGTTTTGGCTGATTTCGTCGCGGAATGGACGGAAGCCGAACTCCCTAGGGAGTACAGTACATACTCGCATTGGACGATGTACTTTGACGGCTCCAAAATGCTCGCCGGGCTGGGGGCTGGCTTAGTCCTCACATCCCCCACTGGCGATAATATTCGGTACATACTCCAGATCATGTACACCGACTCCAACAACGCAGCCGAATACGAAGCTCTGTTGCATGGACTTCGAATTGTGGTGTCAATGGGCATACAACGGCTCGAGGTACGGGGAGATTCTAATCTCGCCATCTCTCAAGTCAACGGCGAATTCGACGCAAAAAACCCAAAAATGACAGCATACCGCAACGCCGTCCTAAAAATCTCCGCCCGTTTTGAAGGACTAGAGTTTCACCATATACCTAGAGACAGCAATCAAGCTGCCGATACCCTTGCTCGAATGGGCGCCAAGCGCGACCGTGTCCCTGAGAACACCTTTTTAGAATGACTCTTTAAGCCGTCCGTGGTGTGGTAGGAGGATGCCGAGGGCTCGGAAACCAATACCTCAGAAGAGCTCATCCCTCCGCCTATCGAACCAGACGAAGGAATTATTGGGGGCTCGGCCATCGAAATGACATCTTCGGCTCACGAATTCATGGCGGTAATTGCGCCATGGACCGAGCCCTTCCTCGCCTACCTCCTCCGCCACGAACTACCGGCTGACCAGACTGAGGCAAGGCGTATCATTCGATGATCTAAAGCATATAAAGTCCACGAGGGAGAACTATATAAGAAAAGCACTACTGGCGTCCTCCAAAGATGTATATCCGAAGAGGAGGGAAGGCAGCTCCTGGCCGAGATTCATGCTGGCATGGGCGGTCACCACGCGGCAGCTCGGGCCCTGGTCAGCAAGGCTTTCCGAGCAGGGTTCTTCTGGCCCTCTGCCCGCACAGACGCCCAAACATTGGTCCAACATTGCGTAGGATGCCAGCTCTTTGCAAATCAGAGCCATATGCCCCCCACGGCCCTTCGGACGATACCGATTACTTGGCCTTTCGCGGTCTGGAGGCTAGACATGGTCGGACCACTTAAAGGGGGACCAGGAAGAAGAAATATTTACTCGTCATGGTAGACAAATTCACTAAATGGATTGAGGCAAAGCCGGTAACTTCAGCCAAGTCTAAACCGGTCATCGATTTTATATCCGGCGTCGTACACCGTTACGGTGTCCCCCATAGCATAATAACGGACAATGGATCAAATTTTACCGCCCAGGAAGTCAAGGACTGGTGTGCTAATTTAGGCATTAAGCTCGACTATGCCTCGGTATATCACCCACAGTCTAATGGACAGGTCGAGAGAGCTAATGGACTGATCTTGAGTGGCACCAAGCCCCGTTTGGTCCGATCTTTAAAATAATCCGACTACCATTGGGTCGAGGAGCTTGACTCCGTCCTGTGGGGCCTGCGCACCACTCCTAATCGATCCACGGGCTACACACCATTCTTCATGGTGTACGGGGCAGAAGCCGTCCTCCCCAGCGACCTTATTCACGACGCCCCTCGGGTGCGTATGTATGAAGAAAAGGAGGCCGAGTTAGATCGGTAAGATGACCTGGATGCCCTGGAGGGCGAGCGCGACATAGCTCGGGCTCGTTCTACTTTTTATCAGCAGCAGGCCAGACGTTATCAGAGCAGGGAAGTACGGGCAAAGGCCTACACCGTTGGCGATCTAGTCCTGCGCCTCCCGGAGAAGCAGAAGCATAAGCTATCGCCTAAATGGGAGGGGGCCTTCATAATCGATCAAGTACTCGCGGGCGGAGCATATCGTCTCCACGACCCAAAGGACGACCGCCTCGAGCCAAACCCATGGAACGCAGCTCGGCTACGACGCTTCTACGGCTAACTCCGCGACCTTACCTTGTTCAGTCTATCCCTCTCGGATTTATATTTTTTCTAGTAAATAGTCTTTCCCGGGTTGTGTTCGGCTACGCCGAACTACGTTAAGTTTTTCTTCGGCAAACATCTTTGAATGTTCCACACGCTGTTACCCGGGGGCTTCTTTTACGGAGCCAATCATATTTTATTCATGCAACCATTCATTTTTACGTGTTTGCAGCCTCCCTGTATCGTTCTAAAGCCATTATATGCATCAATTTGACTTAAGAATTGGCCAAGCTGGGTTGCCTCGCTCCTGTGTTTACCCCCTATGTTCCCGATTGTTCGGCTAGGGAGTAAAGGGAGCACCTCTGTGATTGTTACGTCCGGATTTCCCGGGTACGTACCTCAGACGGGTGAAGCCAAAATCTAGCGTTCTTAAGAACACAATTGGTCGGCCACGAGGGAAGTGAAAATAATTGGTCACAATAGCCAAGATTTCGGGGTATTTTTCTGAAGTAACCATCCCCGTCTACTTCGGGTATTCGGTTATTCATCCACGGCTAACGTGGTAACCCGAAGAAAGGAACCCATAGAGGTACTATTTTCGTCGGAAGATGTTTCTTACGTTAAACAGTAATATAACATAACTCCCCGAGCACGTTTTTGTCTGTTCGCACCAAGTGGCCGGATTGCCTTATTCTCCGAAGTGTTTTCCGATGTTTTCGGATCACATAGTAGGAAACACTCCTCGGCTCCTGGCCGAGGAGGCGGAAGCCGATGGCTGGTTAAGACAACGTTTTGCGCACGGTTTGGAGACTATTTGATGTAAAGTACATAGATACATAGAATCAAGTTGTTAATCTTGATCAAGACCATCTATTATGGTCTCCAGAGCACAATCTGCTTGGGACAGCCGAGCTGCGGGCATAACCTGGTCATATACCAGATGCACGGGCACTTCCTGCCCATCTGGCCCTACCGGCCCAACCCTAGCTAAATGCTCCGGTTCCAGCTTGGTGAAACGGGTCTTGATCATCTCCCACGCTTCCCGTGCTCCCTCACGACAAGATGACATCTTCCATAACTCAAAGCGGCGCCGAGCTCCTTTGAAACGATTCGTGAGTTCGGCCATCCCTTCCGGAGCCACTTCGCCAAGCCACAGTGCCTTGAACATGCTCTTCATGGCTTTCCGGGCCCGCTCATGTACGGCGGATAGCTCCTTCAGAAGGCCCCGCCCGAATGAGCCGGCCTCCTCTTCGGGACGTCCGGTCAGAAGAACTACAACGAGACGTGGCATTGTTCATATTGCTACCTAATACGCGCAGTTTATGAACTGAGAAAGTAGATTACACTTACCGAACATGCCCGCTTTCAGTCTCTGGTTCTCCTCTTGGGATAGGGTCAGTTGAGCTTTCAAGCCTTTGATTTCTTGAACCTATTGTTCGCTTTCCGCCTTCAGCTTATCCCTCTCCTCATGACTTCGGGACAGCACCCGGTAGCCAGCCTCTTGCTGTGACTCCGCATACCTTTGAGCTTCCCTGGCAATCTCCAGATCCTTCTGCAGCTGATTTATCGACTCGGCTGCTATGGAATCATCTTTCATTAGCAGAGATGTTCCATCAAATTTTTTCTGAGAGAGCTTTAAGTTCGGCACTTACCATGTGCCTCTCTGGTGAATTTCTTCATACCCTCTAGCTCGGCTTTCACAGACTCTAACTCTGTACGCGCCAGCTTGAGGTCCTCGGACAGCCTTTTGTTTTGCTCCCGAACAGTCTGCACAATAGCATGGCATTATAAATATCAGACCCTTAACTCGGCCATCCCGCCCAAATTAAGGCTCGGGGGCTACTGAGTTAGATACTAGTTGTCAAAACCAACACCATACCTGCACATTAGTAGACATGAGCTTCACTGCCCCTTCAAGTCCCGTTCGGGCAGCGCCGAGGTACGCGTCTACCGAACTAAGGGCATTAAACTCCTGATCGGAAAACGCGGAGTGCCGAAGTGACGCCTTATGCCGCCGATGATTCATTATACTTTCAACCTCGGAGTTAGTGACCGAGACGCCTCCTGAGTCCTTGGGATGTTGGTCCTCGGTAGGGACCCCCGGATTAACTCCGGTTACGGCTGGCGACCTCGGGTTCGAGTCGCCCCACGGCGGCTCTTCAACATCCTCAGCCGAGGGCGGTTCTACATATCGTCTACAGGACACCGTGGAGAGAATTATTGGCATACTCGGTGGATGTCGAAGATAGAGGCTATGACGGTACGGCGGCTGCGTTACCTCTTCGGGCGGGGCGCGGACGATGTAGCCCCCGTTGGGGCCGCGCGTCTGGTCACCCCATGACCTTTCATCGCTGGGGCCGCTAGTGCCGCTCTTGCGGTTGTCCGGCGCGTCGTACAGCGGCCCTTGGGAGTAGGTGTCAGTGTATTCAGAGCAGACGCGGCTGAGTGTTTCTTTCGAGAAGAAGCCCGTTGGCCACTTATAGCGAAGGAGGGAAGCACCCCAAGATGATCGGCCAAAAGGGCCACCTTAGAACCATCAAGGCTCTCCTGGTAGAAGACCCCTCCTCGAAATCAATTGATGTTTCAGGGTCATCATGGAACCCAGGATCATCGTCACGAGAGTGATTCTCCGGTTGAGGAGCAGGGCAGCTCACTGTCTCGATCCAGCGCCTCTAGTTTTGTTCGGTCAGGATAGAAATCTGGTTAAGAAAAATTTGGGGTGCCCTCCGAACTATAAAACGTGGTCGGACTCACCATTTCAATGGGTTTATAGCTCGAGAAGCCTTCCTTGGGCCTTAACCGAGCAAATTCTTGCTCCTCTCCCTTGAAGAGATCGGCCAGTATGGCTGCCATTGCCGCCTGATCGGCAGGTCCCATCCGTGTGTACCGGGTTGCATCACCTTCCCCGTTGTAGCACCAAAGCGGGTGTATTCTCTGCTGAAGAGGTTGGACGCACCGAGCAATGACTGCAGCCATCACGTCAATGACGGTTAGCCCGTTGTGGGCTAGCCACCTCACTTGAGTGGCCAACCGAGTTACTTCAGCGTTTTCCTCTTGGGCAGAACCCTTCGGGCGCCAGTTGAACCACTTCTTCGAAGAGACCAATGAGAATTCGGGCAGCCCCCTCCGAACTGGATCGAATAGGGGGACGTCTTCGATATTAAACCATTCCGAAGTCCATTCATCAGCGTCTTTCTTCGGAGTCCCTACGGGGTATCCAGTTCCGGCGATGCGCCATACTTCGGCCCCGCCAACCTCGTAGATTGTCCCTCCTCGGGTACGGGGGACGAGGCAAAAGAACTTCCTCCACATCTCGAAATGGGCCTTGCATCCTAGGAACATCTCGCAAAGAGCGACGAAGCCCGATATATGAAGAATCGACACTGGGGTAAGGTGGTGGAGTTGGATCCCGTAAAACTCTAGTAGACCCCTCAAGAAAGGATGAATGGGGAAACCCAGGCCTCGCAAGAGGAAGGGCACGAAGCACACCCTTTCCTCCCCGTGAGGGGAAGGAAAGTTCTCTGCGAGGGCCTCCCCGTCTGCGGAAGTTAATCCGGGGCGGGTGGATGCGAGATCTGAGGCAGGGAGATATCCCTGCGTCTCAAGCCTGCGTAAACGCATGAGGGATACGGAGCAGCTCGTCCAATCACCTTGACGGGGGCCGTGAGGGCGTGAGGAAGAGCCTGAGACGCTTGCCATTGTTTGCTGGTCGCGACCTCGCAAGGATGTGAGGAAGAATGGCAGGGGGTGGGGTGTGTTAGCCTCCGCGCCCTTGGCCTGTTAAACAGGCATTGACTCCCCCTAAAAGAGGGGCATTTTTGTAAAAACCCATCGGGCCACTCGCCTTCCATGGATGCGTCGAAATCGAGGATCGTCATTTAATTCTAGGTGAAGAAAAGCGGTATGACGGGCCCCACGGAGCCTTGCCAATCGGAGAATACTTCGGCAGCCGAGTTATTGGTGGCCGAACTAGTGCTAGATCAAACAAAGGTAATGGAGGGAACTCGCCACCCAAGCCGAAGACCCTTGGAGCATGGAGCTGCCGAAGACTTTCAACCTCGGCATTGGAGGCTAGTTCGGGGGCTACTGAGGGTGTCCCAGACTAGGGGGTACTCGGGCTGCCGGCCTATCTCTCGTAGGCCGGGCTGGTGGGCCGCTCTCTACTCGTCGATGAAAGGCCGGATTGTGGACAACCCCGTGTATCAGAAGGAAACCTCCGAAGACTTGGCGTCCCCTCCAAGGAATGATTGGCGTAGCCGGCATGTTTATCCCCTGATGGTAACCGACCATATGTAACCCTAGGGCCCTCTGGTGTCTATATAAACCAGAAGGCTAAGTCCGTAGAGGATCATCATTCATTACCTGGGGTTAGCCCATCTGATCTCGAGGTAGATCAACTCTGTAACCTTCATACAATTACATCAATACAATCTAGCAGGACGTAGGGTATTACCTCTTCGAGAGGGCCCGAACCTGGGTAAATCACCGTCTCCACGTTCTCTGTTACCCATTGATTCCTAGACCCATAGTTCGGATCCCCTACCCGAGATCTGCCGGTTTTGGTATCGACACTCGGGGGCGCCTAAAGCGCTATTTAGGAGCTCTCCGCTAAACAGGAATCGTTTTGTTACTTACTCAATTTTTGTGTGGCTCACCACGTATAATATAGGAGTTTTGAAAACTAAATCGCAATAAAAATTGGGATTGCTTATTCGACAGTCGACTGATTTTCATTTTAGTTTTAGTCAATTTTTTGTCTAGTGAGATTCGGCTACGTGTAGTCTCATTTATACACCTCGCTACTACCCTACATTCAGCCACGTCTACTCTCATTTACACCTCACTACAAGCCCAGCGAAGGGGGCGCGCTAAGGGCATCCACAACGTGATGGTGCCAAATTTGTGATGTCGTCAGAATTTTGGCACCGGTGTCAAATTCATTCATTCTCTCCAATGTAGCTATTGCCAAATATCTGCAGAGTGGGTCCAAGCACTGACACAAATTAACATAGAAAATCTCATCTGTGCGCTAGCTCATGCATGCCAAATCAGGAGAAGGGAGAAAGTAGCTGAAGGTAGGAGAGAGGTAACATTTTTTATTCTATCAATGAATTTGGCATCGGAGCTCGCAGGAGCTTCGGTTCCCTATTTCTTTGATTTGGCAGCACCCTCCACAATGTGTCTCACCGGTGCCAAAAGCTATTTGATCATTTGGCACTAGCAATTTGGCATACATTGTGGATGCCCTAATGGATTGGTTCGTTCCTAACGGCTCAGTTCGGAAAATTGGAGCGGCACTTCAGCGGGTTGGAATTCCAGCCCGTAAGGCTCAGTTGATCCTAACGTGTTGCAAATTGAGAACAGCTCCCCCCCCTCTCCTCTCGCCCCCGCGTCATCCCCTAGGGGCGACACGGGCGGATCCAGATCCCGCCGCCGCCGGGCCCTCCCCTCCCCGCTCCTCCACCTCGCCGCCGCCGGTAGTTCCCGTCGGGCAAAGCCCCGTGCTGGGTGGCGGCGGCGGGGCAACCCCTGCTCCTCTCCTCTCCTTCCCTACCTCCCTCCTCCTCGTCCCTGTGTCCCCGTCGCCGCTGCCGGTTGGGGCTCCTCTTTCGCGCCGTCCTAGAGGTCGTCCCGGTGCTTGGAGGGTGCGGATGTGCGACGGTGCCGCCCCTCCCCATGGCCTGTTGGAGTGCCATTCCCGAGCCGCTCGTGCCCAGATCTGGGGCCGGCGGGGTTCATCGGATTTGGTGGTGGCTGCAGCCTGCGGGGCTGGGTCTCAACCTTCCTCGTGAGGTGGTCACGGCTGGGGTGCCGGTGGCCGCCTCGTCCGGCCTCGGGCAGGAGGCTTGATGCCCGAGGTGGCCGCTTTCAGCCCAGATCCAGGGCAGGGTCAATCTGGGGAGCCAGAGGGGCTACATGACCAGGGGGGTCGTGGTGGCCGTCTTCTGCCCGTGGGATGGTGCTCCCGTTGCCGGCTGGTGTCCCGTGCCTCTTCCCGTTGGCGGCTGGTGGGGGATGCCGGTGAGGGCCATGGTGAGTCTTCTCCGATGGCGATATCCGTGTTGATCGGCGGTGGTGACCGGGCTAGGGTTCTCTTGGACGCCGGGGCGGCGGCCCCGGGTGGTGGACCGTCATTTTGGCTTCAGCAGGCATCTTGGCGGCGGTGATGGATGCATTTTTTGGTCGTGTGGGCGGCAAAGGATGTAGCTTTGGTGGATCCTGGATTCGGTGGTGCATTGGCAGTGGCGAGTCCCAGATTGTGCTCTGGTGGTCCGGTTTGATGGTGGCATGTCCACCCTCGTGGTGGGCAGGTGCTCGGGTTCCCTCGGTGTGGCGCAATGGAGTGGTTCCGGGCGAAAGCTCTGTGCTACGGCACTGGCGACGGCGAAACCTGTGGGTGTCGTTTCCCTCTTGGGGGCGTCGCTGTGATCCATCCTCTAGGCCAGGGCTCAGGGTGAAAACTCTTGACTGTGGTTTCGGTCTCGACGGCGGCGACATGGTGTGTCGTTTCTCTCCTGGGAGCGTCGTCGTGGAGCCCAGGTTGTCTCCGATGTGCCGCGCCGCCATCGACGGGCATTTTCAGATCCTGACTTGGAGCTCCCTCGGCTCTGGCATGGGTGGATTCACTGGCCTCCTATTCTTCTACACGGGTCCTCGTTTGTTCCACTCGCGATCCTCGTTTTCCGCAGGCAGGCTCGGGCTCCACGATCCGGAGCGGGAGGACAGGGGGTTCTCTTCGGCGGCAAGACGGCGTGAGCGGCGAAACGAGGTCCGGCGGTTTCTCTTGGCAGCGAGTCTCCTTCCTTGTTGGTAGTCTAGGTTGCTCTAGGGTAGGGTGTGGACACTCCTGTATTCTTGTATTTTTCTTTGATCTGCTTTGTAAGAGGGTCTCCTCATCACCATGTATCGGTTTGGCTGAGTTGCTTTATATATAAAGCGGGGCGGAAGCCTTTTTTGGTATTCCAGCTCGTAAGGCGCAACAACAATCAGCTCGCTGACCACCTATCACGACTGGATTCCCTCCAGGAACTGGCCCCGATTGGAACCTTTGAAGAAAGGCTTTCTGGACCGTCTGCATTGACCGCCTATCAAGACGAAGGGGTTTCCACTCGTGCTGATAAGGTTATGACTCGCCCTGGCGAGGTTACCCAGGTGACGCCATCTATTGATTGCCCCCAAACAGAAGCCACCGTCTGGCAGCTACAATACTAGACCGGCCTGGTGGTTACGACGAAGCCACGCCTTCTATATATAAAAATAAATCTCGTGTGCAGCTACAGTACTAGAATGGCTTGGTGGCGTCACGCCAGAGGCGAGCCCCCATAAGCGAGACATATTTCTCCCGCCGTACGAGTGGGCTAGTCGCTTGAGACCTCATCCTCAAAGCCTTCAGCGCCAGATAGAGGATCCAGCGCTCACGCACCCCGCTCCGTGCACCGTTGATTCGATGACGCCGTTGACATTTTGGGAAAATTGCAGGAATTCAAAAAAAATCATGTATTTAAAAAAGTTCACTAATTCAAAATAAACTCATGCGTTAAAAAAATGTTAGTGCACTTGAAAAAAAAATCGTGAGTTCAAAAAAATTTGTGGGTTTTGAAAAAAGTTTGCGCATTCGAAAAAGTTCACGGATTTGAAAAAAATCATGAAACAAAAAAACAAAAGCAAAATGAAAAAAATAAAAGAATAAACCGGATAGAAAAGAAAAACCGGCTCACAAAACCGGTTGGGAACGTTTCGGAAAAAAACAAGCAACCGCTTACATGAGGTGGCCCGTTCACATATGTGTGTGTTGCGGAAAAGAAAAAAATTAAGTGAGCCGAGCCCAAGGTGGCAAGGGTGTGCGTCGGTTCGTGGAAACACGTGTGACTGGCGCTGGAGACCTCCTCTTTGTCGCATTAGGCGCCAATTCGCTTAGCTGGTACTCACGGGCCGCCACGTGTGGGTCGGCCCTGCTTGCGCGCCGGTTACTCGCTTCTTCCCTTCGTTCTTCGTTCGACGCAGGTTCGTCCCTTCGTTCACAAACCTAAAAGAACATGGATCTAAAAAATTATGAATTTGAAAAACAATACAGTTTGGAATATGTTCATGGATTTGAAAAAGTTCGTGGATTTCGTAAAATTGAAAAAAAGTTCATATCTTTTAGAAAAAGTTCACGAATTCGAGAAAAGTTCACGAGTTTGAAAAAAGTTCATGCTTTTTGCGAATTTGAAAAAAGTTCCTAAATTTTAAAACAGTTCACGAGTTTGAAAAAGTTATTGGATTTCATGAAATTGATTTTTTTTTCATAAATTTTAATAAAGTTCACGAATTTCGGAGAAATAGTTCACGAGCTTGAAAATTTTCATGGATTTCGTGAAATTCAAAAAAAATTCATAAATTTAAAAATAAGTTCACAAATTTGAGAAAATTTCACAAGTCTGAAAAAAGTTCATGGATTACATAAATTTGAAAAAAAGTTCACAAATTTGAGAGAAAAGTTCAAGTGTTTGGAAAATTTTCATGGATTTAGCAAAATTGAAACACAAAATCATAAACTGAAAAAAGTTCACTAGTTTGGAAAAAGTTCATGGATTTGGCAAAATTGAAAAAAGTTCATAAATTTGAAAAAAAGGTCACAAATGTTTTGAAAAGTTCACAAGTTTAAAAGAGTTTGGGCATTCCACGAAAATAAAAAAAGTTCATAAATTTGAAAAAAGTCAGAATTTGGAGAAAAAAACATCATGATTTGAAAAAGTTCATGGATTTTGCAAAACTGGAAAAAAATCATTTTAAAAAACGTTCAACAATTTACAAAAGAAACCAATTCAAAAAAAAGAAAAAGAAAAAAGTACAAAAAAATGATAACAACTTTTAGAAAACCAACAAACAGAGAGGGAAAAATGGAAGTGAATTGTCACAACACGTGAGTTCTCCTAGTTGGTTACTATATTTGTCTTGGACGAGCAAGTCTGGAGTTCGGAAAAAAAGTTCACAAAAAGATTTATAAAAAAGTTTATAATTGGGAAAAAGCTCATGAAATTTTGAAAAATGCTCATAAAAGTTAGAAAAAGTTCATGGATTTCAAAAGAAAATCATAAAAATATATAAAAATTGAAAAAAGTCATGAATTTCTAAAAAAGTTCTTGAAAAATTCAAATTTGAAAAAAGTTCAATACTCGAAAAAAAAACTTAATTTGGAAAAAGTGCACGACTTGAAAATATTTCATGAATTTGCAAACAGTTTTTCAATTTGAAAAAGTAAACGTATTTGTAAAATAGATAAAAAAGCAAAAAAGAAAAACAAAACCAAAACAAACGAAAACTGTGTAAAACCCATGCGAGAAAAAAGAATAATAAAAAGCCCTGAAAAACTGTGCGGAAAACTGTAAGAAAAACCCACATGGGTCAGCCCATTTTTCCACGTGGTATTGGGTAGGGCACTGCTAGGCGCCGGCGTGTCAGCCGAAATTTCAGTCGGTCGGCTGCCTAGCGTACGATCAAGTGTGCATTAAGGGCCCTGATTAGCGACAGGATAGGTGCATCGTCTTCCTTCCTCCCCACACACGCTTGGAGAGAAAAAAAGGACCACCCGCGGCGCTCGCCGGCCCCCTCGCGCTCGCCCTGTGCCCCCATGCTCGCCATATGCAGCGCCGCCGCCGACTGCGTAAATCCGCCGGCCAGACGCAGCTCCGCCCTCGCCCCCCCCCCTCCCCCGCCCCGCTTGCAGCTCCGGCATGTATGGTGGTAGTTGCGTCGATTGATGGTTGCAACAACCCGTCCCCCCAGCTCACCCGTCGCCGTCATAGCACCGCCATGCCGCTGGCCGCAGCTTGCACCATCGTCAGCATGTCGAGCCGGGTGAAGCTTTTTTCCATGCGGGTTGAAGCTTTTTTCGTGCCGGTTGAAACTTTTTCCATGGTTTGAAGCTTTTTTCCACATTGATTGAAGCTTTTTCCATGGTTGAAACTTCCTCCTTCGCCGGTTGAAGCTTTTTCACACACCGGTTGAAGCTTTTTCTGCTATTGAAGCTTTTTTTCGACATCCATTGAAGCTTTTTTTTCATGGGGTTGAAGCTTTCTTCTTCGTCGGTTGAAGCTATTTTACACACTGGTTGAAGCTTTTGCCGCTCCAACAGTTGGTGTCGCCGGTTTCCGCAAAAATTCGCATCTCAAAAGCCAACCCTTGCAGCTCCCCCAAACGCCGGTTGCAGCTCCGACATGCACGGTTGCAACCTCGCCGTCGAAGAGCGCCGCTGATTGCTGCACGGTCGCAGCCCGCCGCCGGGCAGCGTCGCTGGATGCAGCTCGACCAACCGCTGGTTACAGCTCCGCCAACCGATGCTTGCAGCTCCCGTGGCCCCTTATTTGTCGCTGAGTGTAGCGCCTCGAGCTGGAAGCAAATCACGGCAGCTCGTCCATGGCCATGGCATTGGGTGCTTTTTCCAGGTGAGATGCATTTTGGGAGGAAGAAGAAGGCACTGGAGCTGACAGATAAAAAGGGAAGAGGATAAGAAGCAAAAGGTACGGCTGGGCTGGACAGATCGCGTGGCACGCGTGGCCCCGCAGTTCTTGCGTCGCTAGCGAGGCAACCGGCCCAAGTTTGGGCCGGCTTGCCGGCTCCAAACGTTTTCCTACTGGGTAGGGGAGTGCGCCAGTTAACAATTTTTTCTATAACTGGAGCTTAAGGCGCCAAATAGGAATGGGCTAGCGCTGAGGAGTTAGAAAAAGTTCATGGATTTGGGTAGTCGCTCGCCAATTTTGGAAGGCGGGCCCTATGTCTTGCGGAGCGTGACATGGGCCGGCCCAGTGCGCGGGAGGCCATTGCCTCTTTTTTCTGCCTTTTTTACATTTTTTGTTTTTGTTTTTGTATTTATTTTTTTACTTTTGTTTACACTTCCAACTATTCTAAACATATATATTACAAAAATATAATTTACATAATATTCTGAATTTTTTCAAAATGTGTATATAGATAATGTTGACCATGTATACGAAAAATGTATAAAAAAATACAATGTGTGTGAAAAAAGTTTATCAAGTATTTAAAAAGTATTAATCAAGCACTTGAAAAATAATGTTAAAGAAATATATGAAGAATGTTAATCAAGCACTTACAAATGTTAAATGTTTATAGAAAAAAGGTTGACCATGTATTCAAAAAATGTTAATCTTGTATTTGAAAAATGTTAATCAAGCATTTCAAAAAATGTTAAATGTCTGCAGAAAAAATGTTGACCACGTATTCAAAAAAATGTTAATATTCTAATTGAAACATGTTAATCAAGCAGTTGAAAAATAATAAATTTGTACAGAAAAATGTTGACCATGTATTAAAATAATGTTAATGTCAATATCGTACTTGAATAATGATAAACGCGTACTAGAAAAATGTATTAGACATATACAAAATATATACAATATGTATGAAAAAAATTAGACATAAAAAATGTTAATAGTGTATTTATAAAATGGTAACCGTGTAAACAAAAAATGTTTCAGAAGTACACCAAAAATATTGAATGTGTACTGAAAACCAAGAAATAAATAAAAGAAACCCGAAGAAAAAAAGAAAAAGAAAAAACAATGAGAACCGAGAAAGAAATAAAGAAAAAAGGAAGAAAAAATGAAAAATAGATAAAAAAACGAGAAAGGAACAAAGAAACCCAATGAAAAAGCAAAGAAAGCAAAAAACATGAAGAAACAAAGAAAAAAGAAAGCGAAAACAAACCCAGCAAGCAAGGCAAACCAACCAGTGAACTTGATCTAATGAAAACCCCGCGAAGGAAAAAAAACAGATAAAAACGGGGCGGCCTATTAGCTATAGCGCAGGGGCATTCACTTCAGCGAGATGGAACTAGCACTCGCGTGAAATGAGGCAAATCGTAAACGGCGCCTTAAGCACCCGTTTTAGGTATTTACGCAATCGGGCGCACACCCTCCCGCCGCACTGGGCCGGCACATTTTCAAAATAAAATTCTGTTTTAAAACGCAAAAAACTCCTAGCGAGGGCGCGAGTCGAACCAACGATCTCGCAACTATATGCGCGCTTCCCTAACGACTCGGCCAACCAACCTGTTCGTGTTTATTGACAGCCTTTTAACCCATTTCTTTTTTCTTGGAAATGGTTTTGTATGGTTTTTTCCTTTTTTTTCTTTTCTTTTCTTTTTCTTTATTTCACTGCTAAGTGCGTGTTTTTTTTTTTCATATTTGTGAACTTTATTTCGAATCGATTAACTTTATTTTCAAATCGATGTACTTTTATTTTTTCAAACTTGATGATTTTTTTTCAAATCGATGATCATGTTTCAAAATCGATGAATTTTTTCAAATTTCATGAACTTTTTTTCAAGTTCGATGAACTTTTTATAAAATCAATGATTGTTTTTTCAAATTCGATGAACTTTTTCATAATCAATGAACTTTTTTCATTTTTGGTGAACTTTTTTTCAAATTCGATGAACGTTTTTCCAAATCAATGAACTTTTTTCAAGTTTGATGAACTTTTTTCATTGAACTTTTTTTCGTTGATTTTTTTCAAATTCGATGAACTTATTTCCAAAATCAATTTTTTTTCATATTCGATGAACTTTTAAAAAAAAGTCGATGAACTTTTTTCAAATTTGTGAACATTTTTCAAAATCGTTGATTTGTTTTTCAAATTTGTGAACTTTTTATTCAAAACTTGATGAACTTTTTTCATTTTTTTGTGAAACTGTTTTACTGGAATGTAGTTCACGGAGTAATCCACTTTTTAAAATCACAATTTTTCCAAATATTCAAAAATCTAAGTGTTACAGTAGACAATATAGTGCAACAAATATCGCGGCCACTATTGTTCTTATATCATAGGCACTATTTTCAGTCACTAGAGAGTGGTAGGTGTAGTGGTTAGTTGTAACACCGCCAGGGGTTAACTACAGTGACCACATGCTAATCATGCCATGTCATCTAATTTTACCAAACCAAAATGCCACTAGTCTCAAATCAAACTTAAATTTAAAATTCAAATATAAGTCAAATTATTATTTCCTCAAATATGAAAAGTAAAGTGTTCATATTTTTGCAAATAATCAGTAGGTAATTGTCATGAAGGAACCATAATTAATTGAAATATTTAAGTGACCTTAATTAGCTAAGACAGTACCAAAACAACTCCATTTAATCCATTTTCATTTATGCAAAATTCAAATGAATTCAAATGATCCCCAAACCTTTTTATGGCAGTACTAGATATTGCAAAGTAATTATGTGGCACAACTCCCTATTTTGCAAAAGTCATTTTGTGGCCAAACATTTTGCAAAACAGAATGGAATTAAGAAAGCAGAAAAAGAAAAGAGAAAATGGGAAAGTGCCCTGTGCACTTGGCCCAGTCAACCCAACAGTGCGGCCTGGCCCATCTGGGTCGGCCTTCCCCTACCTCCCGTTGCGCCAGGAGAAGGCCGACGCTCGCCGGCCACCGACGCCGTGCTCGCACGGCCATCGAGGGCCACGGATGGATAAGAGGAGCCCCTCCTCCCTCTCTCTCTCTCTCCCCCGCTAACCCTATCCCCCACCTTCTCCCTCTCGCACCGCCTCCCTCTCTGTCTCGACGCCCGAGCGCGCCCATGGCCGCGCCGCCGTAAATCGCGTGTTCAACGACCGCCATTCGCCGCTCCGACAGGTCCAGGAGCTCCCTCGACCTCTTCTTCGTCCTCTGCACCACCGGGTTGGAGCCGGCAGCCCCCATCTTCGTCGCTCGCTCCGATCCCCATCGCCACGGCCACCGTGCTCCGCCACGCATCGCCGTCGCCCTCAAGCTCCTCCGGCCTCCTCGAGCCTCCTCTGCAACGATGTGAGCATCTGGTTCCCCCGTGTCCTCTCTCCTCTCATCGCCGTGCCCCGCAGCCACGAACCCGAGCTCGACCGAGCTCCGGTCGCCGCTGTGGTTGTCGCCGCCGTCGTATACGGCCTCCCCGAGCCCAAACAGTACCACCACGCGATGCGGCTCGCCGCACTCGTTCGAACGCGCCGCTCCGTCGTCCAAATGGTCGCCGGAGACCATTTTTCGGCCACTACCGCCGCGTTCCGCCTCGCCGGAGTGCTGCCGCCGGCGCGCCACCGTTTAAAACCCGGCCTGAGTCACTAACTCATGGGCCCGGGTGATTAGCCCCACTAACCCAGCCCCTAACCCCCACTGACACGCGGGCCCTTACACTGTAGCGCTTAAATTAGATGCTAATTAACCCGCTAACTAACTGACCCACTGACAGACTAGGCCCACAGTTTAATTAGGGTATTTAGATTAGTTTAAAACCCTGTTAAACTAACAGTGACTGACCACTGGGTCCCACTGGACCCAGTTGACCAGTCAAACTGCTGACTGGGATTGACCCAGTCAATGACACGTAGGCCCCACCATTTTAACTAACTATTAACTAATTAAAACTAATCTGTTAACTAATCTATCACTGATAGATGGGGCCCACCCTCTAATTAATCATTAATTAGTTTAATTAATCCCTAATTAGCTCACTGTGTATGACATGTGGGTCCCAGTGGTCAGGTTTGACCCGGACCAGCTGGAGTTGACCGATGACGTCATCCTAACGTCATGCTGACATCATAGTTTACTGTTTTGGATAATTTGAATTTAATAATCAAAACAATTCCAGAAATTCAATGAAACTTTGAAAAATCATATAAAATAAACCGTAACTCGGATGAAAATAATTTATATATGAAAAATGACCAGAAAAATAAGACGAATACGAATACGCTACCCACCTACCTGTTAGCCCTCTCTAACATGGTGAACATGGAACTTTCCCCTCCGATTCATCTGTCCGATAAATGCCCGGAGCTGGTAAAACACCTCCAGATGTTTTCCCGCTCCGACCAAAATACCTAGCACTGCATTAGAACACCCCTACCACTGCATATTGCCATATCATGCATTTGTGTTGCCTTGTTTGTCGTGTATTTATTGTTTCTTCCCCCTCCTCTCCCGATAGACCCCGAGACTGCCGACGACACTGCTGAGTACGACTACATCGTCAACGACCAGACCCCTTCAGCAGAGCTTCCAGGCAAGCAAAACCCCCTTGATCATCCAGATATCGCCTACTCTTTTCTCTCTATTGCTTGCATTAGAATTGCTTCTGTTGTTGCTCCGATAGCTCCTATTCTCATGCATAGCCTGATTTCGACGCCTACTGGTGATACCTACCTGCTGTCCTATGATGCTTAGTACGCTATGCTGTTGATCCATCTGTGGCCCTTCGCCTTGTCCGTATGCCATGCTTGTTATCTGGCCGTGATCACTCTGGGTGATGATCACGGATATACTTTCATTACTTTAATACTTATAAAATTGTAAAGTCAGGTCGGCCCCAAGGGTACCCGCGAGAGAATAATATTAAAGACGGGTCGGCTCCAAGAGCACCCGCGAGTGATATTGTGGCGGAACGACAGGGCAGGCGGAGACCACCTAGGAGAGAGGTGGGCCTGGTCCTTGTTCGTAGTCCGTGGATTACCAAGTCGGAGCGACAGGGATCCTGTTCGTCTCTGCGAGTTACTAAAACACGCCTAACGGATTTGGGTATTTGATCTGAGTTGGCCACTGGCCTATATGCACTACCACCACGCGGGATAATGGTTTATGGGGCCCTCTACGTCATACGATTCTCCCGAAAGATCTTCAGATGTCACAGTTCAGAGATGCGGGCAGATTGTTGGGGTGGGCTGGTTACGTCACTTGTGTATACAGTGTCGCGCCTGGGCCCCGGCCTGTCACGCAACATGCAGGAGTGCAGAGGGCGATGGGCCCAAGACCCCTTTGCACTTAGGATTTAGACCGGCGTGCTGACCTCTCTGCTGAGCCTAGGTAGGACTACGCCGTGTTGATTATCTGAGGCCGGGTATTACCCAGCAAGTGTGTCCGGCCAGATGTAATCGAGCGTGTTGGGTAACAGTAGTGCACCCCTGCAGGGAAGTGATCTATTTGAATAGCCGTGTCCATGGTAACAGGACGCTCGGAGTTGTATCCTGATCTACTACAACTATGAATGGATACTATGACAATGTTAAACTGTTACTACTGCTCTCGGGATCACTTTCTCGCAGGGTAGTCGAGGAAGGATCTCAGGGCATTGCTAATATATACTTATTATTCTATGTTGTTGTGTTCTATTCTCTTCTGATGCTGCAAGATTGCTTCAAGATGCTAGTCTTCGATAGGCTAGGCCCTCCCCCCTCTACTCTGGCGTTTCTGCTGTTTAGTCCAAAGATATAGCCCCATTCCTTTGATACCGATGCATACTTAGTATAGTTCTGATGTAAGTCTTGCGAGTACTTTGGATGAGTACTCACGGTTGCTTTGCTACCTTTTTCCCCTACCCGGTTGCTGCGATCAGACAACGGAGTCCAGGAGCAGGAGATCCCCGAATGCACCTACTACTACGTTGAGCCCACCGACCAGGAGTAGTTCGGAGGCCCTAGGCAGGAGGCCTTTGCCTTTTCGATCAGTGTCGCTGTTATGCTAGCCTTCTTAAGGCAAACTTGACTAATTATGTCTGTACCCAGATATTATTTGGTTTGTATGACTTATGCATTCGGGTCCTCGTGACCCCTGGTTTGTAATATAAAGATTTATGTTTAAATTTGAGTTTAGAGTTGTGTTGTGATATCTTCCCGTGAGTCTCTGATCTCGATCGTGCACGTTTGCGTGTATGATTAGTGCACGGTCGAGCAGGGGCGTCACTAGTTGGTATCAGAGCCGACTGCCTGTAGGAAGCCCCTTTCCAACTCCTTGGCCGAAGTTGAGTCTAGTCTTTGAAAAAACTATTTTACTAACATTGTTGTGTGGCTTACAGGCCCACATCGCAAATGTATTGGATTAGGATCTTTTATTCCGCACCTTTACTCTGGGACTCTGATATCTCTTCTATTCGGGTTAAAGTTTTACTAACTCTAACGCTAGGTTCTTGTAACCATTTTCTCCCGGAGAGCCACTTGATACAGATGTTCCCGCTACTCTTGAAGTACCAGATGGTTAGGAAAACACTCTCCGATGAATCCCCCAGGCCCTTGTACCCACCACTCTTGCAATTCTTTACCATCGATAAATCCCCATGGATAATTGCACATAATTGCTGTTCATACATTCATCCCCAGTTGCTCAAGTGTTTCACAAAATACTTAGTATTGCTAATCGATCTCCCGATAATCCTCTGCAACCTATTACTCTTGAAACTCTTGACTACCTACACTATGGCTAATTCCATATGTCCAGTAATCTTCGTTGACATCCTTTGTCATTATCATCTTGAGTCCCCTGATTCAATACATTTGCGAATGCTCGCAATCATCAATCCATTTCTAGAATTCATCCTTATGGCTCAGATATCATTTTGAACATGAGCTGGTTCTCGGTAAATCAAACCTTGATTGATTGTCCGTCTAATTCTATTCAACTTACTCATCTTTCGATCAGAGCGTCTGCTTCTGATCCCCCGATTTGGAAATTATAATTCTTTTGTAATTAAGCTTCGAATTATTCAGTTATTTCTATAATCCGATGCTTTTACATTCTTTATTCTTCCGGTTGAGTACCGATGCTCACCTCAGCTTCGTTGTGGACCGCCAGACCCTTTGTTGGATTATTATCCGACAGTGTCCTTCATATTCAAAAATCTTGTGAGTTCTCCTCTGATACAAGTTGCCTTTGCGAATTGTATCCTCTGCTTGTGTCGTCGGTACTCTGCTTCGAGATGGTATCCGTTGCTACTATAAGTGTGTTGTATAGATTCGTAAAATGTCCCGATGGGTTGAATATATGCTTTTGTTATCTGTGTGAGCCCAGTAATCATCACGGCTCATACTCTTCTGGTGTTACGCCAGATAAAATTTCAACACTACAACTTCATCGAAAGCGAGAAGTAAATGAAAGGTTATGCGTTGAAGAAGTGGGAGTCGACCTTGAACTCTGTGTTCATGCCCATGGAAACGATGTAGACCATCACGGAAGCTTCCCGACCATGTTGTCCTTATTCGATATATTTGAAAGGAATCCATTCCCGTGCCTCGTCTATTTTTCGACAAGGTTAAAATATTTGTTGCCCGCAGCTCAACGATTCAGATCGGTTTCTATTCTGTTCCACCCTTGAATATTACCCTCTGGTATCTCGAGGATATCTTGCCATTGCACTACATCTTATGAATTATTGAGGAAGTAATACATTTCCCTGTCTTAGTCATTCCACGGGTTCTGGGTTGTTGCCAACCGAGAACATCGATTAATGAATCGTATCCGCATTGTAACTCAATACCCTTAGTAAATTTGTTGCTGGGAAATTTAAACTCAATCTTGTCATTCCTAGACTACCGGCTACATCCTTATCATGCTACCTTTGACCGTGCTACCTCGTCCTTCTTTGGTGCACAAATTCTTCAGACCGTGAGCAAGTCTTACGTTGAGTTTTCAACATCATTTTGTTGTCTTGAAAAATAACCCCGATTCCGAGCTTGCATCTTAGCTGTCGTTCCCATAAATTTCCACTTCGTCATTCCCTTGCTTGATGCCGTCGCCGTTTGATTGCATCCTCTTGAAACCTCTTGACATAATGTGTCGTGATCATCGTCAACATTTTGGCTTCTTCCAAGTGTCAATTGAATTCATGATGAGAAATACCATCCTTGCCCCTCGATAATTTGTATTATCATAGACAACATCCTTGCTTTTCCTTCCAGCACAGACTTGGTCATGTTTTGGACTATACCTTAAATTCCTTGCTATCTTGGAAATGTTCCATGTGTTTTCTTGTGATCTTCAAACCCAGCCCTTGCTTAAAACATTAGGTCATTGCTACCCTGAAGCATGATTGTGGTACTCCTAGTATCAACAAGAACATTGGAAGCGTAATGCTAGATGATTCTTGATCTATTATCCAAACACCGTTGTATGGGTAAACATCATGATTCTTCTTGCCCATTTTACCTAAAAGGATATGCCCTTGCTGACTTGTCTTGGATATCATGCTCTGTTTGTTCATGCGAAGGATATATTCCTAATACTTGTGTACAAACACATTTTCCCTTCCATTGGTTTGTTTAAATCTGATAAACACATTTTCCTTTCCATTGGTTTATTTAACCTTTCTTATGATCTATATGATCTAAGCAGTAATAATTCCCTGCTTATGTAAACACCTCAGTGTACAACTCAGTCAGAAAAACGCTGTTACTATTGTTGTTAACATTTCGGTAACCATCGATGGACGAGAACTTTGCCTATTGGTCCGCCTCGTTTCAACGAGCAGGAAAATGATTCTCTTCGTCCCTTGCCCTAGGTACCGACGCTGTTGCCAACATAGTGGACAAGATGTTCTCTGACAAGCCTTGTATCGTGATTGTACAAGATGTCACGAGCCTTCCTATTCTTGATCCACCCTAACTACAGTTCCACAGGACCGAAACCTGACTATCATGTACATCCCTGTTCCCAAAGTTATTCCTCGCGCTTGGCCTCGTATGTAATTCATGAGCCATCTACCTTGAGTTATTCAATCCGGTATCAGACGCAGTGCTTATGCCTGATGCTCTGGACCCCTTTTCATCATCCGTCATAGACATCGAATGCTTGCCTACCCGTTCGAAACTTCTTATACCTCCTTACTTTGCTCTCGATGTTTTTCTTAAGTTTCAACTCGAGAGATACCATGTACTTCATTCCTTGAGACAACCCCGGTTGATTAACCTTATACCGATCAAACCCCCTTAAGTTTCCCCTCCTACCCTATTCGTAAGTACGATGGAGTCCCGAAGGAAGAATGACAACTCGTCATGATGCACTAATGCAGAGAAATAGAGACATCAATGAAACGGATCGACCTCTTTGAGAAGTGCAACCAAGGATGAGAAGACTCGTTAGAATTTCGCAACCAAACCTTTTTCCCTTACTCTACCTCTTAAATATCGGGACGAGATTTCTTCGAGTGGAGGAGATTTGTAACACCCCCAGGGGTTAACTACAGTGACCACATGCTAATCATGCCATGTCATCTAATTTTACCAAACCAAAATGCCACTAGTCTCAAATCAAACTTAAATTTAAAATTCAAATATAAGTCAAATTATTATTTCCTCAAACATGAAAAGTAAAGTGTTCATATTTTTGCAAATAATCAGTAGGTAATTGTCATGAAGGAACCAACATTAATTGAAAATTTTAAGTGACCTTAATTAGCTAAGACAGTACCAAAACAGCTCCATTTAATCCATTTTCATTTATGCAAAATTCTAATGAATTCAAATGATCCCCAAACTTTTTATGGCAGTACTAGATATTGCAAAGTAATTATGTGGCACAACTCCCTATTTTGCAAAAGTCATTTTGTGGCCAAACATTTTGCAAAACAGAATGGAATTAAGAAAGCAGAAAAAGAAAAGAGAAAATGGGAAAGTGCACTGTGCACTTGGCCTAGTCAACCCAACAGTGCGGCCTGGCCCATCTGGGTCGGCCTTCCCCTACCTCCCGTTGCGCCAGGAGAAGGCCGACGCTCGTCCGCCGCCGACGCCGCGCTCGCACAGCCATCGAGGGCCATGGATGGATAAGAGGAGCCCATGCTCCCTCTCTCTCCCCCGCTAACCCTAGCCCCCACCTTCTCCCTCTCGCGCCGCCTCCCTCTCTATCTCGACGCCTGAGCGCGCCCATGGCCGCGCCGCCGTAAATCGCGTGGTCAACGACCACCATTCGCCGCTCCGATAGGTCCAGGAGCTCCCTGTAGGAGATATGCCCTAGAGGCAATAATAAATGTTATTGATTATCTCCCTGTTCATAATTATGTTTATGTTACATGCTATAACTGCTATGGTTCTCGAGTCTACAATAACCACGAGGCTCGGAGGAAGACTCATATGCACGTGTGGAATAATAAACGGTAAAATGTATTCCTAGTCTGGCCTCTAAGACTGGCTCAAGTATTGCATGATGATCCTATTTTCCTGATCATGGGCATGGCTATGCCGGCAATTTTGAGGGCGCAATGTTGGTAGATCACCCTCGCGGTTGGGAGGTTGTAAATCCTAGTTGCGGGGATCTGCACCGCCGATCGTCATCGACTCTACTTCCGCTGCGCTACGAGTCGGTAACAAAACAGATCAAACCTTGTATGCAGTCTCCATAGTGATCCTGGGCTGGTGCGTAGGTCGGAATTTTTTTGTTTTCTGCTGTGTCAACCTTCAGTGGCATCAAGAACCGTGCTATGCGTAGATGCAGGTTGCGATCTAGAATACATAGAGATGTATGGGTGTTGCACAATATAATTAGGTAGTAGATGAGTTCTATTGCTGAAAATTATTTGTGCGGGTAGCAGATGAAATATGTTACCCGATGTTCCTGTTGCTTCCCCTGAATTTGCGTAGTCCTGATCTTGACGGCATGGTGGAATCTCACAAAGTTCTGGCAATCCGCGATCCTTTCATGCTGCTCCTGAGTATGCTAATTGACAGATCAACGAAGTGCTAACAGTTCTTTGGGTTCCACCATAGTTAAAGAAAGATGGATGTTTCGCAGACGAAAGGGCAATGTAGATGTGATCTGCACAGGGGTCAAGCGTATGACGAAGTTTAGTATGGGGCTCGAGATTTTATTATCTCGTGTTTCATACACCCCGCAATGTTAATCTAGCGACTTGGATTATCATGCTTGATGATGGACGTTGGTAGCTTCGGTTTGTTTCGAAACCTTAGAAGCCACGTAAAACAAGTTTTTGCATGAACCGATTAGAGGCGTCTAACTTGGTTTTGCAGGATGGTTTGCAAGTGCATGTGATGTGGTATAGCAGTGCTCATTATAATTTGATTATGTATGAGATGACTATATAATGTAAATTGATTAACATGACCTGCGTGTCATGATTCGGCATGATGGCTGGAGCCATATGATTGTCACTTTAATGACCTGCGTGTCAACCTTCAGTAATGCACTTATTTTATTAGCTATAGAGATAGCAATATTATCTGGCGCATCGACAAGGTGGTGGCAATCTTCGCGAAGGTGAACACCAACGCGAATGCCGAAGACGAAGAAATGAAAGACTTCTCCGTCAGAAAGGGCTATACCATATCATGCTATTATGAATTGCCTGAGATGTTTATCCCTTATGATGCACCCTTCTTGATTGCGCGGTAGTCCCTTTTTATTAGGGTGATCTCTCACTTAAAATATCAAGTAGTTAGTGTTCTCCCAAGTGTAGCACCGTCACGGCACCTATCTCTTCGGGGCATCACATGATCTCCATGGGTGCGAACGATTAGAGAAGTGTGAGGCGGGTGAGTTGAGACCTCGCAGCGAGATCACTTGGTTGTCTTGACGTTCAGGCAGGACAGTCCTGAGCTCGGAACACACGCATCGAAAGATGAACAAGAATCACATAGAGATGTGATCGGCAAGTTTGCCTACCGATTGAAGTTCACGCCATTTGAGTTCATCTCGAACCGTGGCGTTCAATTGAAATGCGGATCTTGAATCACTCACGATCAATTATGAGAGATATTGATTTGAGTGGGAGCGCACTTTAGAATTAATTCTTTTAATTCTGAGTGCAAATTAATTATGGACACTGTCTAAGTGTGATTTGCGTAATAGTTGTAGAAGAATGGCTCGCGTTTCCACCTTCCCTGTTAAAATTGAATAAGCTGTTAAATATCTGGTTAAAACTTTACAGTTGGTAACGTAATGTGAGGATTGTCCTCAAGAGTGCCGAGAAGGACTTGTCCTATCGCATGCTTTCGGTATTCTCCCACTAATGCCATGGATCATGAGACTCTCGTACATCGATCCAAAAGCTAGAATTCCGTTTCAGTCAAGTGCAATATGTTTGCTTCCATGAGACCCGAACTTCAAAAGTTTGGATAGTTATGTGATATTCATGGAATCTGAAAATCATTTTCAGAGACAGACAAAGGCTAAAAGATATGAGATATCCAAAGCAATGTTTGTTTTCAAACTATTAGTAAAGGAGTTTACTATGCATTAGACTGATAAGAGAGGGATCCAGAAGAACGCCTGTCATATGATGAAAGGTGAATAAAACAAACAACTTAAAGAGAAAGGAAGTGTCCGAAGGGTGTTAGTGAAACTTTCACGCCTAGGAAGTCCGGGGCTAACGCCACTCTTAAGTTGGATGCTTCTTCTGAGAGTAGGAGAAATACTGAAAGTTAAACTGTTAGAAGTATGAAGGCAGAAAGAAAGAAGACTGGAATATCCAGCTCATGTATCAATGTCATACAAGTTTTTGATGTATAGAAGGCTGGTCAAAGATATAGTTCTTGGGAATTATGGTTAAACATGTTGATCACTAATTCTTGGGTATTGTGAGTTGATCACAAATATACCCGCTTGATTGCATTCTGTTGCAACTCGATGTAAGAACTACTATGGCCTGAAAGACTAGCCAGGAATGAGGTTAAGATACACACAGGGAACATAGTAAATGTTACTATGCCTTCCATCGGTGTATTACCTATGTATTTATTTTCATAATTCATTTAGAGTTTCACACTCTAGCCCTTTGCATAAGGTATCTTGCAAGAAGGTTGTTCATAAGAGAACTTTTGATGTTCGGTGTTATGAATAACGTAAGGGCCATACTTTCATTATGAATGAGACGTGTGTTATGAATATTGATAATAATACATTACCTCTGGGTTTACTTTCATAATTCATTTTAGAGTTTCATACACTCTAGCCCATTGCACAATGTTTGTTGCAAAAGAGTTGTTCATAAAAACAACAATTGTTGTTCAGTATTATGAATAACATGAAGGGCCATGCTTCCATCCTAGATGGGATGTATGTTATGAATATTGATGGAAATATGATACATCCATAACACTGACGCTAAATGTCGCAAGACTAAAAGAATATCACACAAGTGTGGCACTGCATTTGGTCACATTGGAGAAACCCGCATGGAAAATTCCATTATGATGGATTTTGAAGTCATTTGATTTTGAATCATCTGACACTTGCAACTTTCCTCTGAAAAGTGAAGTGACTGAAATACCGTTCACAGGCCATAAGGAACGAGCAAAGAACATATTGGTGATCATACATTATGATGTGTGTAGTCCAATAAATGTTGTTGCAAGTAGTGGATTTATCTATCTTCAGAAATGACTCAAGTAGATATATGGATATTTACTTGTTGAGACGTAAGTCTGGATCTTTTGAATTCATTCATAAGGTTTTCAAAAATGAAGTAGAAGTTATTGTAACGAGAAAATTATGTTTCTGCAATTTGATTGCGCAAAGGAATATTTGAGTTACAAGTTTAGCGAATGTCTGATGAGTTGTGAAAGGGGTTTCATAACTTGCACCTCCCGGAACACCACTGCAAGTGGAAAGTCCGTGAAGATGTAATCGAACCATTTATGACATGGTAAGATCAAAGATGACATAAATAGATTTGCCATTATCCCTTTTAAAGAGTGATGCTTTAGAGACTGCGGCTTTTACACTGAAAAGAGCTCCATCGGGTCTGTTGAAATGATGCCATGGTATGGTACGCCCAACCATGTTATATCTTCTCTTAACATTTGGAATATGGGGATTGTGTAAAAGGTTACAAACCTATTCCAAATCACACAAGTGCTACTTTGTAAGGTTATCCCAAGTCATTGGGTATTCCCCCACCACTATACCGAGGCAAAGGATTTTGCCGCAAAACGGTATGCTTTTAAAGAGAATAGTTCTTACAAAAGGTGAGTGGGAGGACAGTGCAACTCGACAAGATAACCAGTATCTTCGTCATCAGATCAAAGGAAAGAAACCTTGGAAGTGATTCCGGAGTTTCCTACTGCGACTGATACGGAAGTCTCTACAATAAAATGTATGGACTTCGGTCGAACTTGCAGCTGAACCACGTAGGCAAAGCTCATGCAAACCTATCAGGTGCGCAAACGAGATATTGTTGTTAGACAACAGTATACCTACAATACACAAGGAAGCGTTGATGGGCCCTGACTCCGGAATTGGCTAAATGCCAATACAATCCGAGATAGTTTCCATATAAGTGATTCGAGATTAAAATCTTGATACACCTTTCGGAAGACTTAGAGTCTAACGAATATTTATGGAACTAAAAACTGATACGGATAAAATGTTTTATCCATAAAGCTCGACTTGTTGCAATAACAAGTTCAAGGAGTTGACTACGATGAGATTGTCTCACCGTAGCGATGCTTAAAGTCGGTTCGGGTTGAACTAGCAATTAATACATATTTCAATCATGAGATATGAAACATGGATGACAAAAGGATTTCCATGTGATGGAAATGAAACCTAGGACTTGTATGTGATACAGTCCAAAGTAATTTGTCGATCCAGAGGATGCTAGTAAGTATGCAAACTTCAGAGTTCCAGCGATGGACAGAAGAGAGCAAAGTGGAGTTGGAATCTTTGTTTTTGATGGAATGGTCAAAGGGGTTTGACTTCATCAAATGGGTATCGAAGATGCTTGTGATTCAAGAAAGTAAGTGGGAGCATAATAATATTTCTAAAAACCTTGTGTACTTGACACATTGTTAATTGGAAATAAATTTCTTGACACGAATTAGGACTTCATTTGAAAATAGTTTTTCCGATGAAGTGCTTGGGCTAAATAGCCTCAATATTAGGTATGATGATCTATGGAGATAGATTTACCTAATGGGGCTAAGCAATGAATACATATTGACAAGATGCTAAAACTTTTTAGCATTTAAAACGCCAAGGAGTGATTCTTGCTGAAGTCACATGGAAAGAGTTTTTGCAAGACTCGGTGTCCCAAAACACTGATGAGTAAAATACATGATGGAGATTCCACACACTCTTGTGTTTGGATTAATCATGTATTCCATGGTATGTAAAACAACTAGATATGTCCGATACTCCAAAAGTTGTTGCGAGTATGGATACCAAAGTGATCAAAGTACTGATCATAGGACAACAGTGAAAGATGTCATTGAGTACTAGAGTAGTAGTGATGACATGTTTTCTCGCAAGCAGAGATTATGAAGTGCTCGTTGTAAGTAATTACATCGATACAGTCTTCATCAATGCTCCATGCGATTTTCGATTTAAGTTAAGGGTTTTGTGTAATACACAATATGATGGCACGGTAGTTGGAAATTGTTCCAAACAAGATACTGTGGCGAATTCTATAACAAAGGCTAAGTATGTTGACGCTTAAGAAGCGACAAAGAAGTTGTTGAATCATATAGTTCATTCATGAACTTAGTATGGTTCCAAGATGGCTTTGGTCTATGGGACACTATTGCAGATAGTTGCTCCATAGCTCAGTCTGAGGAATCAGGTTTCGACCAATGATTCACACATATGCAAAGCCAAGTCCACACAAAATATGAATTTTGTGAAAGCGTGAAAACGCGAGGATATGCAAAGTTACACACGGAGCTGAAGTCGTCAGATCCGTTGGACATCAGGCTATACCACATGCGAAGCATTTTTTACACCAGTATGCCATAGGTGTAAAGTGCATTAGCATTGACTAGATTATTGACTCTAGTGCAAGTGGGAGTCTGTAGGAGATATGCTCTAGAGGCAATAATAAATGTTATTGATTATCTCCCTGTTCATAATTATGTTTATGTTCCATGCTATAACTTCTATGGTTCTCGAGTCTACAATAACCACGAGGCTCGGAGGAAGACTCATATGCACGTGTGGAATAATAAACGGTAAAATGTATTCCTAGTCTGGCCTCTAAGACTGGCTCAAGTATTGCATGATGATCATGTTTTCCTGATCATGGGCATGGCTATGCCGGCAATTTTGAGGGCGCAATGTTGGTAGAACACTTGTGTTGAATCGACCCGAATTGATGTTATGCTATGAGATACAATCGTCACTAGTTAATGGTTAATAACACAGAGATGGTTAACGTTTGCATAATTCCTTAGACCATGAGAGTATCGAGTTTCTTCATGCTTGCTTCATGAACTTTGGGGTTTGTTAAACGTCATCTGTAAATGGGTGGCTATTACGGCGGCTTACGGGTTCATGGAAAAGTATGTCAAGTAACTCGATAGCTCAAGATTGGGATTTGCTCCTCCGACGATGGAGAGATATCTCTGGGCCCTCTCGGTGTTACGGTATCCATCATCGTCTGGCCGGACACTTTGTGATTTGATCACGGGGATGCTGGAACACGGGAACGAGAAAAGAGAACAATACCGGTAACGAGGTAACTGGCATAGTGGACAAGTTGTTGATCCACGGGGATGCAAACATGTCTCACCTCGGGTATTTGTAACATATCGCGAAGCAACAGGAATAGCACACGGCAACTGGAGGTTCACTCGAATATTCATTCGTGTGGGTATAGGGGTCAATATGGGTGTCCACGGCTCCGATGTTGATCATTGATCGGAAGGGGTTCCGGGTCATGTCTATACTTCACCGAACCTATAGGGTCGCACGCTTAAGGGTCATCTATCTGCTGAATACTAGATGGGGAGTCTGAGAGAAAATCACTGAAAAAGTTTCGGACGAAACGGAAACGTTCCGGAGAGGATATCGGAATAGTTCCGGTGAGACTGAAAAGTTGTTTCAGGGTATTCCATAAAGTCAAATTGGTTTCGGCACATGCCTGAAAATTATTGGAAGGTACCAGAATTGTTCCGGTAACTTCTGAGATTTTTCACAGACAAAAACCGGAAATGTTCCGGACTGCCGGAACCGCTTTAGTTGCTTTTCACAGATGAAAATCACTAAACCGAAAAGTTGTTTCGGAGTACACCATAAAGTCAAAATGGTTTCGGCACATGCCTGATAATTCTTGAAGAGTGCCAGAATCGTTCTGGAAACTTTCTGGAATTTTCCGGGATGAAAACCGGAAATGTTCCGGAGCTGCCGGAACCGCTTCAGATGCTTTTCGCATATGAAAATCACTAAACCGGAATTGTTTCGGATCACGTTGAAAATTATTTTAGTGGGTACTGGAAATGTTCTAAGCCCACATGAATATTTTCAGTTCGAACGGACGCTGAAATATGTCATCGTGAATAGTGAAAGTGCTTTTTGGATTACTTTTTGGAAAGCCACCTTTTTGGGCTTTTGCTCCAAAATATCTTGGAGATGACATGGATGGATGTGGCTGAAATTTCAGCCCCTCCACCCCTCCTTCTCCTATAAATAGAGGTGGAGGGGGCAGCCCAAATCTCATCCATTCTCACGTACAAGTGCCATGACATTTCTGGCTTCTCTCTCCCTCCCAGCAAAATAGTTTCGTAGAGCCGAAAGGCTGTCTAGTTTCCGGCAGGAACTAGTTCTGGACGGCGAAGCCCTGCCGGATAGATGACACCGTATGTGTGCAACTCTGTAGAGAGATCGTAGTTTCGGTCTTAGTTCGAGAGTGCCTCCCGGAGGGCTGTCCAAGTGATCGTCTTAGTTTCGAGGGTCCTCCCGAAGGGCTGTCCGAGTGACTGTCCGGTTTTCGAAGGTCCTCACGAAGGGCTGTCCGCGACACCGTCCGGGGGACTGTCCGACCGCCTCCCGGAGGGCTGTCCGAGGGGCAGATGAGGGAGTACATCCTCGCGGTTGGGAGGTTGTAAATCCTAGCTGCGGGGATCTGCACCGCCGATCGTCATCGACTCTACTTCCGCTGCGCTACGAGTCGGTAACGAAACAGATCAAACCTTGTATGCAGTCTCCATAGTGATCCTGGGCTGGTGCGTAGGTCGGAATTTTTTTGTTTTCTGCTGTGTCAACCTTCACTCCCTTGACCTCTTCTTCGTCCTCTGCACCACCGGGTTGGAGCCGGGAGCCCCCATCTTCGTCGCTCGCTCCGATCCCCATCGCCACGACTGCCGTGCTCCGCCACACATCGTCGTCGCCCTCGAGCTCCTCCGGCCTCCTCGAGCCTCCTTTGCAATGATGTGAGCATCCGGTTCCCCCTGGCCTCTCTCCTCTCGTCGCCATGCCCCGCAGCCACGAACCCGAGCACGACCGAGCTCCGGTCGCCGCTGTGTTTGTCGCTGCCGTAGTATACGGCCTCCCCGAGCCCAACCAGTACCACCACGTGATGCGGCTCGCCGCACTCGTTCGAACGCGCCGCTCCGCCGTCCAAATGGTCACCTGAGACCATTTTCTGGCCACCACCACCGCGTTCCGCCTCGCCGGAGTGATGCCGCCGGCGCGCCACCGTTTAAAACCCGGCCTGAGTCACTGACTCGTGGGCCCGGGTGATTAGCCCCACTAACCCAGCCCCTAACCCCCACTGACACGCGGGCCCTTACACTGTAGCGCTTAAATTAGATGCTAATTAACCTGCTAACTAACTGACCCACTGACAGACTGGGCCCATAGTTTAATTAGGGTATTTAGATTAGTTTAAAACCCTGTTAAACTAACAGTGACTGACCACTGGGTCCCACTGGACCCAGTTGACCAGTCAAACTCCTGACTGGGAATGACCCAGTCAATGACACCTAGGCCCCACCATTTTAATTAACTATTAACTAATTAAAACTAATCTGTTAACTAATCTATCACTGACAGATGGGGCCCACCCTCTAATTAATCGTTAATTAGTTTAATTAATCCCTAATTAGCTCACTGTGTATGACATGTGGGTCCCAGTGGTCAGGTTTGACCTGGACCAGCTGGAGTTGACCGATGACGTCACCCTGACGTCATAGTTTACTGTTTTGGATAATTCGAATTTAATAATTAAAACAATTCCAGAAATTCAATAAAACTTTGAAAAATCATATAAAATAAACCGTAACTCGGATGAAAATAATTTATATATGAAAAATGATCAGAAAAATAAGACGAATACGAATGCGCTACCCACCTACCTGTTAGCCATCTCTAACATGGTGAACATGGAACTTTCCCCTCTGATTCATCTGTCCGATAAATGCCCGAAGCTGGTAAAACACCTCCAGATGTTTTTCCGCTCCGACCAAAATACCTAACACTGCATTAGAACACCCCTAGCACTGCATATTGCCATATCATGCATTTTGTGTTGCCTTGTTTGCCGTGTATTTATTGTTTCTTCCCCCTCCTTCTCTTCCGATAGACCCCGAGACTGCCGACGACACTGCTAAGTACGACTACGTCGTCGACGACCAGACCCCTTCAGCAGAGCTTCCAGGCAAGCAAAACCCCCTTGATCATCCAGATATCGCCTACTCTTTTCTCTCTATTGCTTGCATTAGAATTGCTTCTGTTGTTGCTCCGATAGCTCCTATTCTGATGCATAGCCTGATTTCGAGGCCTACTGGTGATACCTACCTGTTGTCCTATGATGCTTAGTTCGCTATGCTGTTGATCCATCTGTGGCCCTTCGCCTTGTCCGTATGCCATGCTTGTTATCGGGCCGTGATCACTCTGGGTGATGATCACAGATATACTTTCATTACTGCAATACTTATAAAAATGTAAAGTCGGGTCGGCCCCAAGGGTACCCGCGAGAGAATAGTATTAAAGACGGGTCGGCTCCAAGAGCACCCGCGAGTGATATTGTGGCAGAACGACAGGGCAGGCGGAGACCTCCTAGGAGAGAGGTGGGCCTGGTCCTTGGTCGTAGTCCGTGGATTACCAAGTCGGAGCGACAGGGATCCTGTTCGTCTCTGCGAGTTACTAAAACATGCCTAACGGATTTGGGTATTTGATCTGAGTTGGCCACTGGCCTATACGCACTACCACCACGCGGGATAATGGTTTATGGGGCCCTCTACGTCGTACGATTCTCCCGAAAGCTCTTCAGATGTCACAGTTCAGAGATGCGGGCTGATTGTTGGTGTGGGCTGGTTACGTCACTTGTGTATACGTGCAGGAGTGCAGAGGGCGATGGGCCCAAGACCCCTTTGCACTTAGGATGTAGACCGGCGTGCTGACCTCTCTGCTGAGCCTAGGTAGGACTATGCCGTGTTGATTATCCGAGGTCGGGTATTACCCAGCAAGTGTGTCCGGCCAGATGTAATCGAGCGTGTTGGGTAACAGTAGTGCACCCCTGCAGGGAAGTGATCTATACGAATAGTCGTGTCCACGGTAACAGGACGCTCGGAGTTGTATCCTGATCTACTACAACTATGAATGGATACTATGACAATGTTAAACTGTTACTACTGCTCTCGGGATCACTTTCTCGCAGGGTAGTCGAGGAAGGATCTCAGGGCATTGCTAATATATACTTATTATTCTATGCTGCTGTGTTCTATTCTCTTCTGATGCTACAAGATTGCTTCAAGATGCTAGTTGAAAGTGCTAGTTATCGACTAGAGGGGGGGTGAATAGGCGATTTTTATGAAAGGCTTCGAAAACAGGCAATATCTTCGAAGAAAGCGGAAGCAGGATGAGAACTAGCAAAGCCTATCAACAAGATGAACAGATATGACAAGCATAGACATCATACATACAAGCATGCATTGAACATAAACACAAGAAGCATGAAGATAAATGAGTAAACAGATGAATGGCTTCAGGGAATATCTTCAAACACAAGCGAGCATGCAAAGGCTTCACAATTCAAAACAGTATGTAAGGAAGAGTAGGGATAGAACCAGGAGCTCGGGGAAGACAATGATTTGTTTGACCAGTTCCAACTGCTGTGACAGTTGTACGTCTGGTTAGGGAGGCTGAGATTGAACTCAGAAGACCGCGTCTTCACCTTATTCCCCTTGAGCTAAGGTCACTTAGACCTTGCCCAATCACTCTGGTAAGTCTTCAAGGTAGACTTCCAAACCTTCATAGACTTTGTTCACCGGCAATCCACAATGACTCTTGGATGCTCAGAACGCGACGCCTAAGCGACTGGAAGATCACAGTCTTCAAGTGTAATAAGTCTTCAGTTCACTTAGAACAAAATGTCTTCAATGATGCTCAATCACTTTGGGCTCTGGGTGTTTTGGGTTTTGTCCTCGCAAGGTTTCTCTCTCAAAGGCTTCGAGGTGGGTTGCTCTCAAACGACAAAAGCCGTGCACTAACTCGGAGCAGCCACCAACTTATGGTGGAGGGGTGGCTATTTATAGCCAGGGGGCAACCCGATGTGATATGTCCGAAATGACCCTTGGTCATTTAGGAACTGACACGTGTCCAACGGTCGGAATTTGAACCCACGCGGCAACTTTACTTGGGCTACAAGCAAAGCTGACTCAACCAACTCTGGAAGAGATTTTCTCTCTTTTGTCTTCGCTTGAAGACTTAGGATTTTTGGTTGAGCATCACGTCAGTTTCTGACTTCATTTACCTCGACCCCACTTGACAGTTCGGTGGTTCCTATGACTCAAGAAATAAGAAAATGAAACTACCAAAAGACTATGTCTTCAAGCTTCATTGTCTTCGACGAATGTCTTCATGAACCATTATCTTCAGCACGAAAGTCTTCGTGACTCACCATTGTCTTCAACGTCTTCATACATTTTTAGGGGTCATCTTCGATGGGTAAACCGAATCAATAGGGACTTCTACCTGTGTTCTCCTATGAATCTCACAAACACATTAGTCCCACAACCAAGTTTGTCTTCAATACTCCAAAACCAACAAGGAGTGGCACTAGATGTAGGGTAACGCAGCAGAAAACAAAAATTTTCCGACCTACGCACCAGCCCAGGACCACTATGGAGACTGCATACAAGGTTTGATCTCTTTCGTTACCGACTCGTAGCGCATCGGAAGTAGAGTCGATGACGAACGGCGGTGCAGATCCCCGCAGCTAGGATTTTACAACCTCCCAACCGCGAGGATGTATTCCCTCATCCGCCCCACGGATAGCCCTCCGGGAGGCGGTCAGACAGTCCCCCGGACCGTGTCGCGGACAGTCCTTCGGGAGGACCTCCAAAACTTGGACTGTCACTCGGACAGCCCTTCGGGAGGACCTTCGAAACTCGGACGGTCACACGGACAGCCCTTCGGGAGGCACTCTCGAACTAAGACCGAAACTACGATCTCTCTACAGAGTTGCACACATACGGTGTCATCTATCCGGCAGGGCTTCGCCGTCCAGAACTAGTTCCCACCGGAACCCAGACAGCCTTTCGGCTCTACGAAACTATTTCGCTGGGAGGGAGAGAGAAGCCAGAAATGTCATGGCACTTGTATGCGATAATGGATGTCATATTTGAGAGCACCCTCAACCTCTATTTATAGGGTGAGAGACAATGGTAAAAGTACCAAAATGCCCTCAGATATTTTCACTATTCATAATAGTGATTCTACTATTCATGAATAGTCTTTCCACTATTCATGAATAGTGTTATCCAGATATTTTCAGATATTTCCATCCACTATGAAAATTACCAAAATGCCCTCAAGGTAGCTTCTCCAAGAAGCAACCAAAAAGCACTTTCACTATTCATGACGACATTTTTCAGCGTCCGGTCAAACTGAAAATATTTATGTGGGCTTAGAACATTTCCAGTACCCACTAAAATAATTTTCAATGCGATCCGGAACAATTCCGGTTTAGTGATTTTCATCTGCGAAAAGCATCTGAAGCGGTTTCGGCAGCTCCGGAACATTTCCGGTTTTCATCCCGGAAAATTCCAGAAAGTTTCCAGAATGATTCTGGCACCCTCCAAGAATTATCTGGCATGTGCCAAAACCAATTTGACTTTATGGTATCCCCTGAAACAACTTTTTAGTTTTACCGAAACTGTTCCGGTGTTCTCTCTGCAGAACTTTTCCGTTGTCCGAAACTTTTTCGGTGATTTTCTCTCACACTCCCTGTCTAGTATTCAGCAGATAGATGACCCTTAAGCGTGTGACCCTATAGGTTCGGTGAAGCATAGACATGACCCGGAACCCCTTCCGATCAATGATCAACATCGGAGCCGTGGACACCCATATCGATCCCTATACCCACACGAATAAATATTCGAGTGAACCTCCAGTTGCCGTGTGCTATTCCTGTTGCTTCGCGATATGTTTCAAATACCCGAGGTGAGACACGTAGGCATCCCCGTGGATCAACAACTTGTCCACTATGCCAGTTACCTCGTTACCGGTATTGTTCTCTTTTCTCGTTCCCGTGTTCCGGCATCCCCGTGATCAAATCACAAAGTGTCTGGCCAGACGATGATGGATACCGTAACACCGAGAGGGCCCAGAGATATCTCTCCATCGTCGGAGGAGCAAATCCCAATCTTGAGCTATCAAGTTACTTGACACACTTTTCCATGAACCCGTAAGCCGCCGTAATAGCCACCCATTTACGGATGACGTTTAACAAACCCCAAAGTTCATGAAGCAAGCATGAAGAAACTCGATACTCTCATGGTCTAAGGAATCATGCAAACGTTAACCATCTCTGTGTTATAAACCATTAACTAGTGACGAATGTATCTCATAGCATAACATCAATTCGGGTCGATTCAACACAAATGTTCTTCCAACATTGTGCCCTCAAAATTGCCGGCATAGCCATGCCCATGATCAGGAAAACAGGATCATCATGCAATACTTGAGCCAGTCTTAGAGGCTTGACTAGGAATATATTTTACCGTTTATTATCCCACACGTGCACATGAGTTTCCCTCCAAGCCTCGTTTTATTTGTAGACTCGAGAATCATTGCAGTTATAGCATGCAACATAAACATAATTATGAACAGGGAGATAATCAATAACATTTATTATTGTCTCTAGGGCATATCTCCTACAGACTCCCACTTGCACTAGAGTCAATAATCTAGTCAATGCTAATGCACTTTACACCTATGGCATACTGGTGTAAAATATGCTTCGCTTGTGGTATAGCCTGATGTCCAACGGATCTGACAACTTCAGCTCCGTGTGTAACTATGCATATCCCCGCGTTTTCACGCTTTCACAAAATTCATATTTTTTGTGGACTTGGCTTTGTATATATGTGAATCACAGGTCAAACCTTGATTCCTCAGACTGAGCTATGGAGCAACTATCTGCAATAGTGTCCCATTGACCAAAGCCATCTTGGAACCATACTAAGTTCTTGAATGAACTATATGATTCAACATCTTCTTTGTCGCTTCTAAAGCATCAACATACTTAGCCTATGTTATAGAATTCGCCACAGTATCTTGTTTGGAACAATTTCCAACTACCGTGCCACCATATTGTGTATTACACAAATCCCTTAACTTAAATCGAAAATCGCATGGAGCATTGATGAAGATTGTATCGATGTAATTACTTACAACGAGCACTTCATAATCTCTGCTTGCGAGAAAACATGTCATCAGTACTACTCTAGTACTCAGTGACATCTTTCACTGTTGTCCTATGATCAGTACTTTGATCACTTTGGTATCTATACTCGCAACAACTTTGGAGTATCGGACATATCTGGTTGTTTTACATACCATGGAATACATGATTAATCCAAACACAAGAGTGTGTGGAATCTCCATCATGTATTTCACTCATCAGTGTTTTGGGACACTGAGTCTTGCAAAAACTCTTTCCATGTGACATCGGCAAGAATCACTCCTTGGCGTTTTAAATGCTAAAAGGTTTTAGCATCTTGTCAATATGTATTCATAGCTTAGCCCCATTAGGTAAATCTATCTCCATAGATCATCATGCCTAATATTGAGGCTATTTAGCCTAAGCACTTCATCGAAAAACTATTTTCAAATGAAGTCCTTAATTCGTGTCAAAAAATTTACTTCTAATTAACAATGTGTCAAGCACACAACGTTTTTAGAAATATTATTATGCTCCCACTTACTTTCTTGAATCACAAGCATCTTCGTTACCCATTGATGAAGTCAAAACCCTTTTTGACCATTTCATCAAAACACGAAGATTCCAACTCCATTTTGCTCTCTTCTGTCCATTGCTGGAACTCTGAAGTTTGCATACTTACTAGCATCCTCTGGACTGACAAAATACCTTGGACTGTAACACATGCAAGTCCTTGGTTACATTTCCATCAGATGGAAATCCTTTCGTCATCCATGTTTCATATCTCATGATTGAAATATGTATTAATTGCTAGTTCAATCCGAACCGACTTTAAGCATCGCTACGGTGAAACAACCTCATCGTAGTCAACTCCTTGAACTTGTCATTTCAACAAGTCGAGCTTTATGGATAAAACATTTTTATCCGTATCAGTTTTTAGTTCCATAAATATTCGTTAGACTCTAAGCCTTCTGAAAGGTGTATCAAGATTTTAATCTTGAAACATTTATATGGAAACTATCTCGGATTGTATTGGCATTTAGCCAATTCCGGAGTCAGGGCCCATCACCGCTTCCTTGTGTATCGTAGGTATACTGTTGTCCAACAACAATATCTCGTTTGCGCACCTGAGAGGTTTGCACGAGCCTTGCCTACGAGGTTCAGCTGCAAGTTCGACTGAAGTCCATACATTTCATTGTAGAGACTTCCGTATCAGTCGCAGTAGGAAAACCTTGGAATCACTTCCAAGGTTCCTTTCCTTTGAACTGATGACGAAGATACTGTTTATCTCGTCGAGTTGCAGTGTTCTCCCACTCACCCTTTTTGAAAGAACCATTTTCTTCAAAAAGCATACCGTTCTTTGTGGCAAACCTATTTGCCTCGGTATTGTGAGGGAGGAATACCCATTTACTTGGGATAACCTACAAAGTAGCACTTGTCTGATTTGGAATAGGTTTGTAACCTTTTACACAAGCCCCATATTCCAAATGTTAAGAAAAGATATAACATGGTTGGGCGTACCATACCATGGCGTCATTTCAACAGACCCGATGGAGCTCTTTTCAGTGTAAAAGCCGCAGTCTCTAAAGCATCACTTTAAAAGTGATAATGGCAAATATATTTATGTCATCTTTGATCTTACCATGTCATAAATGGTTTGATTACATCTACACGGACTCTCCACTTGCAGTGGTGTTCCGGGAGGTGCAAGTTATCAAACCCCTTTCACAACTCATCAGACATTCGCTAAACTTGTAACTCAAATATTCCTTTCTGCAATCGAATTGTAGAAACATAATTTTCTTGTTACAACAACTTCTACTTCATTTTTGAAAACCTTATGAATGAATTCAAAAGATCCAGACTTACGTCTCAACAAGTAAACATCCATATATCTACTTGAGTCATTTCTGAAGATAGATGAATCCACTACTTGCAACAACATTTATTGGACTACACACATCATAATGTATGATCACCAATATGTTCTTTGCTCGTTCCTTATGGCCTGTGAACGGTATTTCAGTCACTTCACTTTTCAGAGGAAAGTTGCAAGTGTCAGATGATTCAAAATCAAATGACTTCAAAATCCATCATAATGGAATTTTCCATGCGGGTTTCTCCAATGTGACCAAATGCAGTGCCACACTTGTGTGGTATTCTTTTAGTCTTGCGACATTTAGCATCAGTGTTATGGATGTATCATATTTCCATCAATATTCATAACATACATCCCATCTAGGATGGAAGCATGGCCCTTCATGTTATTCATAATACTGAACAACAATTGTTGTTTTTATGAACAACTCTTTTGCAACAAACATTGTGCAATGGGCTAGAGTGTATGAAACTCTAAAATGAATTATGAAAGTAAACCCAGAGGTAATGTATTATTATTATCAATATTCATAACATACGTCTCATTCATAATGAAAGTATGGCCCTTATGTTATTCATAACACCGAACATCAAAAGTTCTCTTATGAACAACCTTCTTGCAAGATACCTTATGCAAAGGGCTAGAGTGTGAAACTCTAAAATGAATTATGAAAGTAAATATATAGGGAATACACTGATGGAAGGCATAGTAACATTTACTATGTTCCATGTGTGTATCTTAACCTCATTCCTGGCTAGTCTTTCAGGCCATAGTAGTTCTTACATCGAGTTGCAACAGAATGCAATCGAGCGGGTATCTTTGTGATTAACTCACAATACCCAAGAATCAATGATTAACAATTTAATCATAATTCCCAAGAACTATATCTTTGACCAGCCTCCTATACATCAAAAAATTTGTATGACATTCATACATGAGATGGATATTCCAGTCTTCTTTCTTTCTGCCATTATACTTCTAGCAGTTTAACTTTCAGTATTTCTCCTACTCTCAGAAGAAGCACTCAACTTAAGAGTGGCATTAGCCCCGGACTTCCTAGGCGTGAAAGTTTCACTAACACCCTTCGGACACTTCCTTTCTCTTTAAGTTGTTGTTTTATTCACCATCATCATATGACACGCGTTCTTCTGGATCCCTCTCTTATCAGTCTAATGCATAGTAAACTCCTTTACTAATAGTTTGCAAACAAACATTGCTTTGGATATCTCGTATCTTTTAGCCTTTGTCTGTCTCTGAAAATGTTTTTCAGATTCCATGAATATCACATAACTATCCAAACTTTTGAAGTTCGGGTCTCATGGAAGCAAACATATTGCACTTTGACTGAAAAGGAATTCTAGCTTTTGGATCGAAGGACGTGAGTCACATGATCCATAGCATTAGCGAGAGAATACCGAAAACATGCGATAGGACAAAGTCCTTCTCGGCACTCTAGAGGACAATCCTCACATTATATTACCAACTGTAAAGTTTTAACCAGATATTTAACAGCTATTCAATTTTAATAGGGAAGGTGGAAACGCGAGCCATTATTCTACAACTATTATGCAAATCACACTTAGACAGTGTTCAAAATTAATTGCACTGAGAATTAAAAGAATTAATTCTACAGTGCGCTCCCACACAAATCAGTATCTCTCAAAATTGATTATGAATGATTCAAGACACGAATTTCAATTCAACGCCATTGATGGTGAGCATCACTGATGACGAGAACTTCAATCGTTAGGCAAACTTGCCGATCACATCTCTATGTGACTCTTGTTCATCTTTCGATGCGTGTGTTCCGAGCTCATGACTTTCATGCCTGAACGTCAAGACAACCAAGTGATCTCGCTGCGAGGTCTTAACTCACCCGCCTCACACATCCCTAATCGTTCGTACCCATGTCAGCATGGCGCACCCCAAAAAGTTAGGTGCCGTGACAGTGCTACACTTGGGAGAACACTAACTACTTGATATTTTTGTGAGAGATCACCCTAATAAAAAGCGACTACCGCGCAATCAAGAAGGGTGCATCATAAGGGATAAACATCTCAGGCAATTCATAATAGCAAGATATGGTATAGCCCTTTCTGACGGAGAAGTCTTTCATTTCTTCGTCTTCGGCATTCGCGTCGGTGTTCACCTTCGCGAAGATTGCCACCACCTTGTCGATGCACCAGATAATATTGCTATCTCTATAGCTAATAAAATAAGTGCATTACATAAGGTTGACACGCAGGTCATTAAAGTGCAATCATATGGCTCCAGCCATCATGCCGAATCATGACACGCAGGTCATGTTAATCAATTTACATCATATAGCCATCTCATACATAATCAAATTATTATGAACACTGCTATACCACATCACATGCACATGCAAACCATCCTGCAAAACCAAGTTAGACGCCTCTAATCGGTTCATGCAAAAACTTGTTTTTCGTGGCTTCTAAGGTTTCGAAACAAACCGAAGCTACCAACGTCCATCATCAAGCATGATAATCCAAGTTGCTAGATTAACCTTCCAGGGTGTATGAAACACGAGATAATAAAATCTCGAGCCCCATACTAAACTTCGTCATACGCATAACCCCCGTGCAGATCACATCTGCATTGCCCTTTCGTCTGCGAAACATCCATCTTTCTCAACTATGGTGGAACCCAAAGAACTGTTAGCACTTCGTTGATCTGTCAATCAGCATACTCAGGAGCAGCATGAAAGGATCGCGGATTGCCAGAACTTTGTGAGATTCCACCATGCCGTCAAGATCAGGACTACGCAAATTCAGGGGAAGCAACAGGAACATCGGGTAACAGATTTCATCTGCTACCCGCACAAATAATTTTTAGCAATAGATCTCATCTACTACCTAATTATATTGTGCAACACCCATACATCTCTATGTATTCTAGATCGCAACCTGCATCTACGCATAACCTGGCTCTGATACCACTGTAGGGTAACGCAGCAGAAAACAAAAATTTTCCGATCTACGCACCAGCCCAGGACCACTATGGAGACTGCATACAAGGTTTGATCTCTTTCGTTACCGACTCGTAGCGCAGCGGAAGTAGAGTCGATGACGAACGGCGGTGCAGATCCCCGCAGCTAGGATTTTACAACCTCCCAACCGCGAGGATGTATACCCTCATCCGCCCCACGGATAGCCCTCCGGGAGGCGGTCAGACAGTCCCCCGGACCGTGTCGCGGACAGTCCTTCGGGAGGACCTCCAAAACTTGGACTGTCACTCGGACAGCCCTTCGGGAGGACCTTCGAAACTCGGACGGTCACACGGACAGCCCTTCGGGAGGCACTCTCGAACTAAGACCGAAACTACGATCTCTCTACAGAGTTGCACACATACGGTGTCATCTATCCGGCAGGGCTTCGCCGTCCAGAACTAGTTCCCACCGGAACCCAGACAGCCTTTCGGCTCTACGAAACTATTTCGCTGGGAGGGAGAGAGAAGCCAGAAATGTCATGGCACTTGTATGTGAGAATGGATGTCATATTTGAGAGCACCCTCAACCTCTATTTATAGGGTGAGAGACAATGGTAAAAGTACCAAAATGCCCTCAGATATTTTCACTATTCATAATAGTGATTCTACTATTCATGAATAGTCTTTCCACTATTCATGAATAGTGTTATCCAGATATTTTCAGATATTTCCATCCACTATGAAAATTACCAAAATGCCCTCAAGGTAGCTTCTCCAAGAAGCAACCAAAAAGCACTTTCACTATTCATGACGACATTTTTCAGCGTCCGGTCGAACTGAAAATATTTATGTGGGCTTAGAACATTTCCAGTACCCACTAAAATAATTTTCAATGCGATCCGGAACAATTCCGGTTTAGTGATTTTCATCTGCGAAAAGCATCTGAAGCGGTTTCGGCAGCTCCGGAACATTTCCGGTTTTCATCCCGGAAAATTCCAGAAAGTTTCCAGAATGATTCTGGCACCCTCCAAGAATTATCTGGCATGTGCCAAAACCAATTTGACTTTATGGTATCCCCTGAAACAACTTTTTAGTTTTACCAAAACTGTTCCGGTGTACTCTCTGCAGAACTTTTCCGCTGTCCGAAACTTTTCCGGTGTCCGAAACTTTTTCGGTGATTTTCTCTCAGACTCCCTGTCTAGTATTCAGCAGATAGATGACCCTTAAGTGTGTGACCCTATAGGTTCGGTGAAGCATAGACATGACCCGGAACCCCTTCCGATCAATGATCAACATCGGAGCCGTGGACACCCATATCGATCCCTATACCCACACGAATAAATATTCGAGTGAACCTCCAGTTGCCGTGTGCTATTCCTGTTGCTTCGCGATATGTTTCAAATACCCGAGGTGAGACACGTAGGCATCCCCGTGGATCAACAACTTGTCCACTATGCCAGTTACCTCGTTACCGGTATTGTTCTCTTTTCTCGTTCCCGTGTTCCGGCATCCCCGTGATCAAATCACAAAGTGTCTGGCCAGACGATGATGGATACCGTAACACCGAGAGGGCCCAGAGATATCTCTCCATCGTCGGAGGAGCAAATCCCAATCTTGAGCTATCAAGTTACTTGACACACTTTTCCATGAACCCGTAAGCCGCCGTAATAGCCACCCATTTACGGATGACGTTTAACAAACCCCAAAGTTCATGAAGCAAGCATGAAGAAACTCGATACTCTCATGGTCTAAGGAATCATGCAAACGTTAACCATCTCTGTGTTATAAACCATTAACTAGTGACGAATGTATCTCATAGCATAACATCAATTCGGGTCGATTCAACACAAATGTTCTTCCAACATTGTGCCCTCAAAATTGCCGGCATAGCCATGCCCATGATCAGGAAAACAGGATCATCATGCAATACTTGAGCCAGTCTTAGAGGCTTGACTAGGAATATATTTTACCGTTTATTATCCCACACGTGCACATGAGTTTCCCTCCAAGCCTCGTTTTATTTGTAGACTCGAGAATCATTGCAGTTATAGCATGGAACATAAACATAATTATGAATAGGGAGATAATCAATAACATTTATTATTGTCTCTAGGGCATATCTCCTACACTAGATGCACTTACAATCTCCCCCCTTTTTGGTGATTGATGACAAACTGGTTGAAATTTTCAACGGGGATAAAAGTAGGTGAAGTTAAGGTACAAATAGTTTGGCTTCATGAAGTGGAAGGGGCTCCCCCTGAAGATGTGCATATAAGTAATTTGCCTTTGAATGCAAATGCACATGGCAGGTTTGACTTTGTGGAGATCTCCCTCTATTCATGAAGTCACAACATGTGCATACAATATATATTGAAGATAATGACATGCACAATGAAATATGGGCGTCTGCTAAATGACTTCATGCGCATAATATCAAGGTTAAGTAGCACACAAACAGTAGCAAAAACAACGAATGTAGCAGACGTCCATCAAGACTTAAGTTTTACAACCCAAAACCAAATGTTCAAGAACGAGAGTTGTAAACTTAGGAAAATATATCAAGCCCAGCCCAATTTGCCCGCTTGAAGACTATCAACCCATATGCTTCTCCCCCTTTTGTCAACAAGTGACCAAAAAGGTGTGAAGACATAGGGTGTCTACACGCCCCGTGGAGGCGACGAAGATGTTGGGGCAGCCGGGTCGATGTTGCAGTTGGGTGGTGCAGAGGGGCCTGATGTAGCGTCTTGATGCAGTGAAGCCATTGGCGGAGAAGTAGCATCATCTTCCTCATCAACCACCCGTGCGATGACAGTGGGCGCTGAAGAAGAATAGTCTGAGTCTTCAAGAGATGGCATAGCATGCCACTTCGCTGTAGCAGAAGGCTTGGAGTCGAATTTGAAGCATTCCTTGAAGCCATCGGCAGCAAGGTCATCTTCAGAGCAAAGGAGTGTGAGACTCTTCCAAGCCCGGCGGCTGGCTTCATGTGCAACAAACGCATTCTTGGTGGAAAGGTTTCGCACTCTGTTGAGATCAGTCATGAGGCTCCTCATTTGCCTTTTGAGCCAGTCATGATGCTTGTCTTGTTTCTGATGAAGAGAAACAAGAAGCTCTCTGTCGGATAAGACTCGCGCACGCTTTTGAGGTCTTGGAGGCACAGTGCTTGTGGTGGCTTCAGTATTGGCTTCACGTGGCTGGCGAAACTGACCAGTGAGATGGCCAGCTGATGTAGCACAGGGGATATGGATGGCTTCAACATGAACAACACCGCTGTGAGAGCCAGGAACGTCCACCAAAGGGGTCTTGGCAGCAACTGGATATACGTCTTCAACAGGAGCTATCTCAGGCAGAAATATATGATGGTTTCGACCTGATGGTTGATATTGCACTGAAGAGCGAAGCTTGATGAGGCGCATTATCCAGGGAGCATAAATCTTGAGGCCAAATAAGTCCATGCCAGAGGCAACTAACTGTCTAATGAAGAAGTCGTAGGTGTTGAATCTGATGCCATAGATGATGTTGTAAAGCATTGTCTTCATAGCACCTTCAACCTTGCTCGACGGGGAGTGCCCTTTGATTGGCCATAAGGTATGCCTTAGGATATGATAGATAGTGCGAGGCAAGTACTGGAGCTCATTGACAAGAAACTCCTTGGGACAATCAGCTTCAGCAGGCAGTGGCTTCATCATGGTCAGCATCTGAGTCATGTTTGGCTCGGACTTCTGAAAGATACTCTCCATAGCCCTATCATAGGCTTCATAGCCAGGTTCATAGATATCACCAGGAGCATGCAGGTTTGTGAGCTCTAGAAGATCTTGAGCAGAAGCTTCATGGTGTACATCACCTGTCATCCAGTGAAGGGTCCAAGTCTTGATATCCTTATGGTATCCAGAGATGTGGAGGGTGGCATAGAATTGCAGCAGCAGCTCTTCGTTCCAGTGCTCTTTGTCTGTCACAAATGGAAGTAGACCTACATCACGAAGACAATCAATGGCTTCATCCAGACATGGCAGATCAGTCATAGCGTCAAAGTTGAGGCGCTTGTGAGGATGAATCATGTCTTGATTGTAGAGGACACACATGTAATAGCTTCATTGCTGGTAGCTCCAGAACCTGTCAGATGATATCCTTGGCTTGGTGTATGGGTTCTTGGAGCGGTCAAAGAAGGTATTATCGTTCCGGAAGCTAGTGACACTGAAGGGGCATTCGGTGGAAACAGCTCCTCGGAGCCTTGGCAGCCTAGGCATTAGCTTCTGAACTGGAGGTCAGTTGTCAACATGGAATTCATATTGTGGGCCAAGTCTTTCTAGGGACGCAAGACAAGGCCAGTTGACAGGCACAAGTTCTCCAGCCCTGGTGTATGCCATGACAGTATTGGCGTCAGAGAGCACAATGGCTTCAGAGGTGGCAGGAGCTTCAGGAGTGGCATTCAGATCTCCTTCAGTGGCTTGGGCTTCAGACTCAGGGGCCACATTTGTATTAGTAGCAGCAGTGTCAGACACAGGAGGCTGCTCTTGAACGTCTTCGGCTGTTGTAGCCGGTATGGCTTCAGACTATGGAGCAGCTTGCTCAGGTTGGGCTTCACCAGTTTCAATCTGTACTGGATCAGCTTGCTTTTCTTCAGTCTGAATGGTGTTGGTGGGTGGAACATCTCCTTGAATATCCTCTTGAGAAGCAGAGGCATCTTGATGCACTGCCTCCTCAGAAATGCTGGACATCCGCGGGCCACGGCAAAGCCTTCGAAAGATGGGTGATGCCTTTGGAGAAGAATTGTCTTCAACCATGGCTTCAGGTGTGTCTGCCAACATAGGCTCATCAGTGGTGGCAGCTTGAGGAGGAGGAGTGTGGGGTATGACTTCATCATGATCCATTGGCGTAAGAGGGCGACCAATGCTGATTGGTTCACTGTGCTCAGGAACAGGCGATGATACCACGTTCTCGGTGAGCTGAGGAAGGTCTTCATCATCATCATCATGCACATTGGCATTAGTACCAATGTCTTCAGCTGCGTTGGGATCAGCAGCTGGAATCTCTTCAGAAACGGGAACCTCTGTGGTAGCAGGTTCATGCACGATAACTCTTCTCTCTGTGTTTCCAGAGGCAAGGGAAGCAACAGATATCGGCGTCACGAGCAGAGGCTCTTGAGAAGCTGAAGGAGCATTTTCTGTTGGTGCCTTGCGCGAAGCCTTTGAAGACTTCGTCTTCTAACGCTTTTGAGACGGAGGAGCAACAGAGGCATCAGATTGCTTGCGCTTGCGAGCTTCGGCTTCAGCTTGCTGTGTCTTCTTCTTCTCAAAAGCAACTAATGGAGCGGATGGCTTCGAAGCAAGCATGGATGGTGGGAAGACAATCCGAGGCTCATCTTGCCTTGGGGCCTCAGCAGCTGGGTTCTCGGGCTTCTCCTTTTTCTTGATCAGCTTGGGATCAATGGCAGGGCGACCAAGTGCTTTTCTTTTCAAACCCTCATTGTGGGCTTGCACTGTCTCTCATCATAGTGCTTGAGACGTTCTCTGGCACCTTTGGCATCGTCACGAAGCTTTTGAAATTCCTCTTTCAGCTCGGCCATCATCTTCTTGTAGCCTTGAATTTCTGCGACGCTGAATTTTGACAAGTGCTTCTTGAATAGTCGCTTCTCATATTCAATCTTGTTTTTCTGCTCAAGCACTTTCTGGACAACCGCAAGTTCGTTGTTGATGAAGCCTTGGAACGGACACTGATGTCAATCGAAAGCTGCAAGTCGTCAATCGACAACGACGGGTTGCGAAACCATTCATCGATGAAGTTGTTGAGAATATCATGGTCGAACAGAGGCAAGTTTTTGAAGATATCAGCCTCTTCCTGCTTGTTCTTGATGAGGAGCTCAAGGGCATCATCATCAAACTCATCATCAGATAAGTCAATTATGGCGTCGTCATCTATCAACGTGTTTGTTGGTTTGGGGCCTCGCCCAGCAGGTTTCTTTGTCTTCGGGATATTTCGAGACACATCTTCAGACTGCACACTGGATTCAGGAGGTGCATCTTTCACCGGCTTCACTCTAGAAGCAGTTGGAGCAGCAGCAGACTTGGCAGATTGCCCCTCTTTAGCTTTGGAGCCCTTTGGCTTTCTTTGTGTCTTGGGAGAGGCAGGAGAAATGTCTTCAGCATGGGCTTCTCCGCGCGCAGCAGCGGCGGTGGCATGAAGAGCGTTGATATGCTCAACATATGCGTGAAGACTATCCCATGGCCCGGTCAGATTGGGATCTGCATGACGAGAGCCATCGGGTCTTGGTTCTGCTGGACCAGGGTTGAAGTTCACACCAAACTCCTTCTTGTTGGCATCTGTTGAAGCCTTTGCAAACTGATAATTGGCTTCAAACAGATCATCTTCACGACACCATCGAATGCTAGATGGGTCAGCTTCTTCGGGCATCACACCTCTTACCATGCAAGGATAGAAGTTCTGGGCAATGGCGTCAGCCTTTGTCTTCGGAATAAGCTTCTGGTATACAATATCTGCCCATGGTGGCCTGACTGCATTCTTCTCAGCATACTCTTGTGTAACAAAATGATAACGAAACCATTGTTCTGCCCAGTATCGGCGAATCCATTGCACACGAGATTTGCATTCACCATAGGTTTCATCAGGATCTGATTTGTATTGTTCATACAGATCTAGAGGGAGGTCAAGAGCAGTGTTTGCTCGTCGTTGCCTTCCTCCCTTCTTCGCAGATTTTCCCCTGGCCATTGGCTTCACAGGAGTGATTGGCTCCACACTGCTGATCTGACAGGAACTGGCTTCAGGAGAGTCGAGATTAAATTGCAAGAAGTCTGCAAATGAATTCAGACTATGAGAACCAAGTGACTCGCCCACGGACATGTACCTGTGACAGCATTAGAGATGCGAGGGAAGGAGGAGAGGTCATATGCATTCTCAGAAAATTTTGAATCCAACTCAGTTTGAAGACAATGACCTCACAATGCAAAGACATTTACTTATAGAGAGATGTTGGTTCCAGATTTGTACGAATCCGAAGATAGGTACAAGTGAGGAATCATCACTTTGCAGTATAAGTGAAGTAACTTGGCACGATATGAGATGCAAGAAACAGAAGATGAAGATGTGGAAGTGAAAGAAACAAGTTCGGAAGATATTCGATAAGATTTTGGATCTGAAAGACGGTAAAAAGTAATTTTTATTTACCGCACAAAGAACAGCTCAACGAGGCGAATGGAGGTTGAGCAGTTCGATCTCCCACACCCTAACTTGGCAGTGGAGGACGTCTACGGCGGCGGCGATGAGAAGATGTTCGCGGCCGGCGTGAGTACGGCGTCGAAGAGGTCGCGGCAGCTAAGCGCTTCTCCTCCGGCGATGATGAAGATAGCGGCGGCGCTAGGGTTAAGTGAGGGCGACGGCGACAGGGGTGTAGAACATTTATGGAACTAGGGGCAAAGTATTTATAAGGGATGGTCTGGTCTGGGGGATAAGACAGACATGCCCCTGGTGATACATATCTATGTGACGCGTGGCACACATGTGCAGTTGTTGCGACCACACCTTGACCCCACGACCAGCTGTTTTGGCGGGCGGTCGTTCCGTCTTCTACGGATGCAGGTAAATTGGATAGAGATGAAAAAATATTTTAAATTTTTTTTCTCAAAATCTTCGACTGACAAGGACACAGTGAAGACAATCGATGTGTGTCAAATAGAATGCATATGAAGATTTAGAGAGACTGGACGAGATAAGCACAGAAGGGGTAAGGGTCCGATCACATTCACCTAGTTCAAAAACACAGGTTGAAGACATAGCTATAGGTGAATGTTGTTGAGGACAAACTCATCTATATATATATATAGTATAGGCAATGAAGTCAAATAGAATGCGAAGATAAAACCATTTGCGAAGTCAAACCAAATCAGGAAGATAATGCAATAGATGTGACGCCAAATGAAAATCTTCAAGAAAAGTTTGGTGGTGGCGTTACCCACCGTATAGGAAATATTAGACCCAGACACGGCGCACCATTATCGTGGCGCTCTGAAGTCAAAGTCCATTTTAATATCTTCACACTTAGAGTGTATATCTTCATGAATTGAAGACATACGTTACTTCGTGTGTTGTGCATCAAAGTCGTCAAGAATGCATAAGCGTTTGGATGAATGCCCTTCTCACATTTGAGGATTCTAATATATTTAGCTCACACCACAACTTGCAAAACCTCTTCTCATCCAAAGGCTTCGTGAAGATATCTGCCAGCTAATCTTCAGTGTTGACGTGAATGATGTCAATGTCTTCTTTGAGCACATGATCACGAAGAAAGTGGTGTCTAATCTCAATATGCTTCGTCTTGGAGTGTTGGACAGGATTGTGAGAAATCTTGATTGCACTCTCATTGTCACAGAATAGCGGAACTTTCTTCTTGTTGATGCCATAATCCTTGAGAGTTTGCTTCATCTAGAGAAGCTATGCACAACATGATCCAGCAGCAATGTATTCGGCTTCAGCAATAGAGAGTGATACACAGTTCTGCTTCTTCGAAGACCAACATACCAGTGAACGTCCAAGAAAATGACAAGTGTCTGATGTGGATTTTTGATCCACCCTGTCTCCAGCATAATAAGAATCGGAGTAGCCAACCAAATCAAACTCTGAGCCCTTTGGATACCCTAATCCTAGTGTTGGAGTGTGAGCCAAATATCTAAGAATTCGCTTCACGACGAGGTGATGCGATTCCTTTGGTGCCGCTTGAAATCGGGCACACATGCAAACACTAAGCATTATATCTGGCCTAGATGCACATAAGTACAATAAAGAACCAATCATGGAGCGGTATACCTTTTGATCGAACTCTTTACCATTGTCTTCAGTACTCAGATGACCATTGGTTGGCATTGGCGTCTTGTAGCCCTTGCAATCTTGCATTCCAAACTTCTTCAGGCAATCTTTGAGATACTTCTCTTGTGATATGAAGATGCCATTGCTTTGTTGACGAATTTGAAGACCAAGAAAGAATTTCAGCTCTCCCATCATGGACATTTGATATTGCTCTTGCATCATATGACTGAACTCATCACTGTATCGTTTGTCAGTGCAGCCGAAGATAATGTCATCCACATAGATTTGGCACACAAACAGTTCACCATCATATGATTTGGTGAAGAGAGTGGGATCAAGTGAACCAGGTTTGAAGCCTTTGCTTTTCAGGAATTCCTTGAGTGTATCATACCAGGCTCGTGGAGCTTGCTTGAGGCCATACAATGCCTTGTTGAGCCTATAGACCTTGTCAGGGTGCTTTGGATCTTCAAACCCAGGTGGTTGAGCAACATAGACTTCTTCTTCAATTTTGCCGTTTAGAAAGGCACTCTTCACATCCATTTGATATAGAAGAATATCATGATGATTTGCTTAAGCAAGAAGTATGCGGATGGCTTCAAGTCTAGCCACAGGAGCAAAGGTTTCATTGAAGTCAATTCCTTCCACTTATGTGTATCCTTGTGCGACTAGACGAGCTTTGTTTCTGACAACTTGACCATGTTCATCTTGCTTGTTGCGGTAGATCCATTTTGTTCCAATGATATTGTGCTTACGAGGGTCAGGATGCTTGACAAGTTTCCACACATTGTTGAGCTCAAATTGCTGAAGCTCTTCTTGCATAGCTTGAATCCATTCAGGTTCCATGAAGGCTTCGGTGACTTTGGTGGGTTCATTGATGGAGACGAAAGCGAAGTGCCCACAAAAGTTTGCTAGCTGTGTGGCTTTTGAACGAGTGAGAGGACCAGGTGCGTTGATGTTGTCGATTATCTTCTCGATCTGAACTTCATTGGCCACGCGAGGATGTACAGGACGAAGACTTTGCTGTTGCCGAGCATTGTCTTCAGGCTCAGCATTATCTTCAGTCTGATCATTGTCTTCACGCTGGACTGGAGTAGGTATCACAACCTCTTCATCTCCGAGTTCCTCAGTGGGTATTATGTCTCCAGTACCCATTTGCTTGATGGATTCACTAGGAGGGGAGTCATCTATCACAGTTGGCAGGTGCTCTCTTTGCGAGCTGTTAGTCTCATCGAACCGCACATCTACAGTTTCAACCACTTTGTAGTGAAAGAGGTTGAAGACTCTGTAGGTGTGCGAATCCTTTCCGTAACCAAGCATGAAACCCTCATGTGCTTTCGGTGCAAATTTGGAAGTGTGATGTGGATCTCGTATCCAACACCTGGCACCAAATACTTTGAAATAACTTACATTTGGCTTCTTACCAGTGATCAGTTCATAAGATGTCTTCTTGAAGAACGTGTGAAGATATACTCTGTTGATGATGTGGCATGCAGTATCAATGTCTTCGGGCCACCACTTGCGTGGTGTCTTGTATTCGTCAAGCATAGTGCGAGCCATCTCAATGAGAGTCATGTTCTTGCGCTCCACGACGCCATTCTGCTGAGGAGTGTATGGAGCTGATAACTCGTGAGTGATGCCAAGAACGTCAAGATAGGTGTCGAGCCCAGTGTTCTTGAACTCGGTGCCATTGTCACTCCTGATGTGCTTGATCTTGACGCCATAGTTGGTCATTGCACGGTTGGCGAACCGCCTGAAGACATCCTGCACTTCAGTCTTATACAGGATTATGTGCACCCATGTATATCTGGAATAATCATCAACAATCACGAAGCCATATAGGTGTGCAGATGTAGTAAGAGTGGAGTAATGAGTAGGGCCGAATAAGTCCATGTGTAGCAGCTCGAAGGGACGAGTGGTCGTCATGATTGTCTTCGAGGGGTGTTTCGCCCTAGTCATCTTCCCAGCTTCACATGCTCCACACAGGTGATCCTTCTTGAACTTGACGCCCTCGATCCCAATGATGTGCTTCTTCTTCACAAGGGTGTGCAAGTTCCTCATGCCAGCATGTCCTAGCCGTCGATGCCAAAGCCAGCATTCTGAAGCTTTAGCTAGAAGACATGTAGCCAACTGTGGTCCTGTGGAGAAATCTACCATGTACAAGTCACCTCTTCGATAACCTTCGAAGACTTGAGTTTTGTCAGAAGCCATTAGCACAAGACAGCGAAATTTGCCAAAGATGACAACCATATCAAGATCACAAAGCATTGAGACTGACATGAGGTTGAATCCAAGGGATTCGACAAGCATCACTTTATCCATGTGCCGATCCTTTGAGATTGCAACCCTACCTAGGCCAATACCTTGCTTTTCTCAGTATCAGCAAAAGTAATGTGCTTTTGAGTAGATGGACGAAGTGTAGAGTCCATGAGTAAGCTTTGGTCACCAGTCATATGGTTGGTGCAGCCACTGTCCAGGATCCATTCAGTAGCTTTTGGAAGTGAACCCTACAGTAAAGTTAGTGGGATAGGCTTCACGATGACAATTTGTGAAGATAAAGCATGTGATCACAGATACTTCATGCAAGATTAGTTTCATGAAAGATATAGAAATGTAATCATAATATGGAGCGAAAAACATGGTTAGACCATTTTTGGGCATTTTAACTTGTGCCCCACAAGTTTATTTGGGTCCCCAGCATTGTCTTTTGAACCCAATGCTTTTCGGCTGGAGACCTGACCCTGCAAGAAAGAGATCAATTCTTCTTAACCACCCACATCTGAAGGGGTGGCTTAGAAGCAATAAGTCTAAGTGCAGCATCTGAGAACTTTGGCTTTGAAGCCCTAGCAAATAGCTTCACAGGGGGGTTAGAGTACTCAAATGAATAGGCAGAGAAATTCTTTGATTTGTGAACATAATGGTTTGAGGAACGTCTCTCATATTCATGAGTATGATCATTGTAACCCTGCAAAACATTGGCGTTAGGGCGATCATACGAAGACCTTTGTCTGTATGAAGACTTTGGTCCATATGAAGCTTTTGCTCTGGGGTTTGTCTTCTTCCCTGGCGGTGTCATGATGACATTCACGGGAAGCCTTTCCAGAAGACTTTTGGGAACCCAGATCTTCTCCATAGGGGAGCCATTCCTGCAGTTAGTTCCAATAAACCTGGCAAACACTTCACCATTCTGGTTTTTGAACAGTTTATAGTTTGAGTCAAAGGACTCATCAATGATGATAGGGTTAGCACAGTTGTAACCAGATAAGGTGGATGGATCCACTGATGGCCCTTGTGCAGCAACCCAAGTAGTTTTGGGGTACTGCTCAGGCTTCCAGTATGACCCATCAACATTGATTCTCCTCTCGAAGCCAATACCCTCTTTCCTAGGGTTTCTGTTCAGGATCTGTTTCTTGAGGACATCACAAAGAGTCTGATGCCATTTGAGACTCTTATACATGCCTGTCTCAAGCAATGTCTTCAACCTAACATTCTCATCAGTAATAGCAATGACTTCCTCAGATGAGGGGTTAGTTGCCACAACAGTAGTTGAAGATATTGCAGTTTCAGAAACAGTAGAGCATTCAGCAGAAGAATTGGCGTTATCATGCTCAAGGCATTTCAAGCAAGGTGGCACAAATTCATCCTGAGCGGTACTGATCTGTTGAGCGAGCAGTGAATCGTTTTCAGTCCAAAGATCATCATGAGATGCTCTCAGCTTTTCAAGCTCTTGCTTCCTTTGAAGATATTCATAGGAGTGCTTCTCGTGATCAGATGAGAGGGTATCATGACGACTTAGGAGCTCTTCATACTTAACTTGAAGATTTTTTATGTCTTCAATTAAGGATTGACTTCGATTCATTTCCTCGTCCAACAGATCATCGCTTTTGTCTAGCAGTTTTTGAATCTTTTCCATAGCAGTTTGTTGCTCAGTTGCAATTTTAGCAAGTGTCTTATAGCTAGGTTTGGATTCACATTCAGAGTCATCTTCACTTGAGGTTTCAAAGTAGGCAGCGCGTGAAGTTACCTTAGCACCTCTTGCCATGAAGCAATAGGCAGGAGCAGGGTCGTTGTCCATAGTGTCGGTAACGTGACCATTGTCTTCGGTGTTGAAGATGGACTTGGCGACGAACGCTGAAGCCAAAGCTAGGCTTGCCACGCCTGAGTATGACTCCTCCTCCAACTCCTCCACTACCTCCTCAGTATCAGATTCCTCCTCTGAATCCATCTCCTTGCCAATAAATGCACGAGCTTTGCTAGAAGAACTTGATTTGCGCGATGAAGACTTTGATGAAGACTTTGATTGTTTCTTCTTCTTCTTGTCGTCAGAGTCATAATCCTTGCTCTTCTTCTTCTTTGATTCCTTCTCCCATTGAGGACAATCAGCGATGTAGTGACCTGATCTCTTGCATTTGTGGCAAGTTCTCTTCTTGTAGTCACGAGTGGAAGCCTCATCTTTCTTGGAGTCATACTTTGAAGACTTTCCAAAACGGTTCTTCTTGGTGAACTTCTGAAACTTCTTCACAAGCATTGCGAGCTCTCTGCCAATGTCTTCAGCACTCTCAGAACAGCAGTCAGAGTCTTCAGACGAAGATACAGCCTTTACTTTCAAAGCACGCGATCGTCCATAGCTAGGACCATAGATATCTCTCTTCTCAGATAGCTGGAATTCATGTGTATTGAGCCTCTCAAGTATATCGGCAGGATCCAATTGCTTGAAGTCGGGGCGCTCTTGGATCATCAGTGATAGGGTGTCAAAGGAACTGTCCAGAGACCTCAGTAGCTTCTTCACAACTTCATGCTTGGTGATGTCAGTGGCGCCAAGAGCATGAAGCTCATTGGTGATATCAGTGAGACGATCGAAGATGAGCTGGACATTTTCATTCTCGAGCCTTTTGAAGCGATTGAAGAGATTGCGAAGAACATTGATTCGGGAGTCCCGTTGTGATGAGACGCCCTCGTTGACCTTGGAAAGCCAGTCCCATACAAGCTTTGCAGACTCCAAAGCACTCACACATCCATACTGTCCTTTGGTCAGATGACCACAGATGATGTTCTTGGCGGTGGAGTCCAATTGCGCGAACCTCTTCACGTCGGCAGCGGTGACACCTTCACCAACCTTGGGGACGCCCATCCTGACGACATACCAGAGGTCGTTGTCAATGGCTTCAAGATGCATGCGCATCTTATTCTTCCAGTAGGGATAGTCAGTGTCATCGAAGACGGGGCACGCAGCGGAAACCTTGATTATCCCTGCAGTCGACATAGCTAAAACTCCGGGTGGTTAAACCAAATCACACAGAACAAGGGAGCACCTTCCTCTGATACCAATTGAAAGTGCTAGTTATCGACTAGAGGGGGGGTGAATAGGCGATTTTTATGAAAGGCTTCGAAAACATGCAATGTCTTCGAAGAAAGCGGAAGCAGGATGAGAACTAGCAAAGCCTATCAACAAGATGAACAGATATGACAAGCATAGACATCATACATACAAGCATGCATTGAACATAAACACAAGAAGCATGAAGATAAATGAGTAAACAGATGAATGGCTTTAGGGAATATCTTCAAACACAAGCGAGCATGCAAAGGCTTCACAATTCAAAACAGTATGTAAGGAAGAGTAAGGATAGAACCAGGAGCTCGGGGAAGACAATGATTTGTTTGACCAGTTCCAACTGCTGTGACAGTTGTACATCTGGTTAGGGAGGCTGAGATTGAACTCAGAAGACCGCGTCTTCACCTTATTCCCCTTGAGCTAAGGTCACTTAGACCTCGCCCAATCACTCTGGTAAGTCTTCAAAGTAGACTTCCAAACCTTCACAGACTTCGTTCACCGGCAATCCACAATGACTCTTGGATGCTCAGAACGCAACGCCTAACCGACTGGAAGATCACAGTCTTCAAGTGTAATAAGTCTTCAGTTCACTTAGAACAGAATGTCTTCAGTGATGCTCAATCACTTTGGGCTCTGGGTGTTTTGGGTTTTGTCCTCGCAAGGTTTCTCTCTCAAAGGCTTCGAGGTGGGTTGCTCTCAAACGACAAAAGCCGTGCACTAACTTGGAGCAGCCACCAACTTATGGTGGAGGGGGTGGCTATTTATAGCCAGGGGGCAACCCGACGTGATATGTCCGAAATGACCCTTGGTCATTTAGGAACTGACACGTGTCCAACGGTCGGAATTTGAACCCACGCGACAACTTTACTTGGGCTACAAGCAAAGCTGACTCAACCAACTCTGGAAGAAATTTTCTCTCTTTTGTCTTCGCTTGAAGACTTAGGATTTTAGGTTGAGCATCACGTCAGTTTCTGACTTCGTTTACCTCGACCCCACTTGACAGTTCGGTGGTTCCTATGACTCAAGAAATAAGAAAATGAAACTACCAAAAGACTATGTCTTCAAGCTTCATTGTCTTCGACGAATGTCTTCATGAACCATTATCTTCAGCATGAAAGTCTTCGTGACTCACCATTGTCTTCAACGTCTTCATACATTTTTAGGGGTCATCTTCGATGGGTAAACCGAATCAATAGGGACTTCTACCTGTGTTCTCCTGTGAATCTCACAAACACATTAGTCCCACAACCAAGTTTGTCGTCAATACTCCAAAACCAACAAGGAGTGGCACTAGATGCACTTACACTAGTCTTCGATAGGCTAGGCCCTTCCCCCTCTACTCTGGCATTTCTGCAGTTTAGTCCAAAGATATAGCCCCATTCCTTTGATACCAATGCATACTTAGTATAGTTCTGATGTAAGTCTTGCGAGTACTTTGGATGAGTACTCACGGTTGCTTTGCTACCTTTTTCCCCTACCCGGTTGCTGCGATCAGACGACGGAGTCCAGGAGCAGGAGATCCCCGGAGGCACCTACTACTACGTTGAGCCCACCAACCAGGAGTAGTTCGGAGGCCCTAGGCAGGAGGCCTTCGCCTTTTCGATCAGTGTCGCTGTTATGCTAGCCTTCTTAAGGCAAACTTGACTAACTATGTCTGTACCCAGATATTATTTGGTTTATATGACTTATGCATTCGGGTCCTCGTGACCCCTGGTTTGTAATATGAAGATTTATGTTTAAATTTGAGTTTAGAGTTGTGTTGTGATATCTTCCCGTAAGTCTCTGATCTCGATCGTGCACGTTTGCGTGTATGATTAGTGCACGGTCGAGCAGGGGCGTCACATTAGCCGAACCATACGAGAACTCAATGGTGCCAGTTCGAGTCCTGGAGTGCTCAATTTTTAATGGTTTTTTCGCGCTTAGGGGTTTGCTGCGTTGTGCGTGGGCCGGCCAAACTGGGAGGTTGCAGTGAGTGCCGATTGGCATCCACGGTGCTGAACGCGCTGAATAGGCGCTCCCGTAAAATGAGATATAGTCACCGCGGACGTTGGACCTTACGCGGAAAGACAGAGTGTGCAGGCCACCGTAAATTCTGGTAGCTCGGCCCAAGCCCGTCAGAATTAGAAGCCTTGTCCCAACTCCAACCGACTTGTTTGATAAGGGCCCAGGGGGAGTGCTTCTCCCCTGTAGTCACCGTTCTCAACGGCTATATCTCGCCTGTACTGATTCCTTATAGAATCGTCTACGCGCGAGCTAATATTGCGAGTTCATCAGGAGTAGTCGCACGCTTGCGTTCCTGCGTAGATGTAGTCGCTCGCTGTGCTTCATTTTTTCTATTTCTTTTTTCTTTTTTTTTCACCCTTTTAATATGATTTTTTTTCTATATACTTTGGTTTTCTTTGTGTTTTCACTCGTTTTCTTCGGTTTACTTTTCTTTCTTCGTTGTACTTTGGGTTTCTTTGTTTTCTTTTGGTTTTCTTCGGTTTTGCTTTTGCTCCATTGTGTTTCTTTGTGGCTTTTTTATCAGTTTTCTACGGGTATTTTCTTTCTTCATTTTTATCGGGTTCTCTTTTCAGCACATGTATACATTTTTCATAAGCGTTGTGCAATTTTCGTACATAGGAGGAACATTTTTGTTGTACTTATTAAACATGTTTTATAAAATACATGTTTCACATTTTTGGAAAAAATATATTTTTATATGCTACATTTTTGTACACATTGTAAATTTTTTGTAAACAATTAAAACATTTTTTATATACGTTTAACATTAATAAATACATGATTTCAGATTTTAATTGAACTTTTATTTTTGAATAGGTGTTATTTTTTTCAAATACACATTGAAATATTTTTTGAATGATAAAAACATGTTTTTGTCTTATGCAAACATTTTATTTCATTTGTAAAAACATTTTTTCAAAATGTGATGAACACATTTTTTATAATGTAATGTACATTTGTTTATGTATGAAACTTTTTTAGTTGCATGCACATTTTTTTACATTGCATAAACATTTGTTTAAAGGCACCTATATTTTTTCTAACACATGACATTTTTTAAAGGGTTTTATACATTTGTGCCCCTAACTCGAATCCACTACTCATATTTGCCCCTAATTCTGAAGTCTGCTCAAATTTGCCCCTCTGCCGTTATGTGCACTTATAGAAATGCCCTTCTGTGCCGTTACCGTCCAGTCAAAGCCGGTCAAAGGGCTTTGACCGTACTGAAAAAAATAGCAAAAAAAATCTGAAATTTTGTGGGATCAAAGATACTCAGGTTCGCAAGGTGCGTGCTAATTTTCGTGCTGTTTGGACATTCCAGGAGCTCGTGGCGAAGGAAAAAACAGTAAATATGTACGTCTGTGAACAGTAATTCAAAAAAATAGCAAGAAAATTCAAAAAAATATGAAATTTTTTGGCATCAAAGAGGCTCAGGTACGCAAGGTGCGTGCAAATTTTTGTTGTGTTTGGACATTGTAGGAGCTCGTGGAGAAAAAAATAAAATTTGGCTCGGGAAAAAACTTTGGACAAAATGACTATTTTTTTTTTGCTAGAGCTCCTCGCATGTCATTTGATCACAAAAACTTGCAAGCACCTTGTGCACCCAAGCCTCTTTGATGCCAAAAAATTTCATATTTTTTTGAATTTTCTTGCTATTTTATTTCAAATTTACTGTTCACAAGCGTACAGATTTACTGTTTTTCCTCGCCACGAGCTCCTGGAATGTCCAAACAGCACGAAAATTTGCACGCACCTTGCGCACATGAGTATCTTCGATCCTACAAAATTTTAGATTTTTTTTGCTATTTTTTTCAGGACGGTCAAAGCCCTTTGACCGGACGGTAACGACACAGAAGGGCATTTCTATATGTGCACATAACGGCAGAGGGGCAAATTTGAGCAGGCTTCGAAATTAAGGGCAAATATGAGTAGGTGGTTCAAGTTAGGGATAGAAATGCAAATGGCCCTTTTTTAAATTGTTATAATCATTTTTTGTACACATAACTAACAGTTTTTATATACACTAGAAACATTTTCCTATACATTTTTCAAATGAAAGATTAACATTTTTAAAAGAAAAAATGTAAAGTATTTTTGTAATATATATTTTTAGAATATTTTGGAATTTATAAAAAAAGTGAAGAAAAAACAAAAAAAAGGGAAGAAAAAACTAGAGGGAAAAACGAAAAAGAAAACCCCGCATGACGTTGGTTACTGGGCCGGCCCAATAGGGTCTCCCTGAGGCGACGCCAGCTACTGTCCCGTCGCCGTTGTCCTAGTCTCACTCTTCCCAGTTCCCAGCCCACCCGCCGGCGGCAATCGCGCCTCGACCTCGCTCCGGCTCCATCTTCTCCCGCCTCTCTCCTTCTCCTCGCCGCCTTGCCGGAATTGTGGGGTCATCGCGGTTCCTTGGCGGGCGGGGTCATCGCGGTTCGTCTCGTACAATTATTGATTACTTTTTCTGTATGTGCGCGTCTGCCTGGCTATCTCTCTGTTCCTTGGTTGCGCTTGAGATTAGGAGTGTTGCGAGTGCGACCCGCCGTGAAGAGGCCAGACTAGGCCATGCCACCACCCATTTTTGGCTGCTCTAGTCTACTGTCTACGGGATGATCCCCTGTAATTAGTGAAATACCGGAGTGCGCCCTGAAAAGATACAGTATGTTGGGATAATGGACTCAGATGTTGTTTCCTCGATGCTAGATTTTACCATTTGGGAAGTAGCACAACAATGGTATGGTAAAGGATTGTAGCTTCGGATTGGTCATTGCATGACTAGCTTGATAATTACGAAGGCGCTCATGTTAATTCAGCATGCTGTTTACCTTTCCAACATTAAGTAAGGGATGAGCCAGCTTAATTAGTCCAGAATGTTGCTCCGATTAATATACACACAATAAGCTTTGGCAGCTCAATACATTCAATTCTGAAAAGCAAGTTTTGTAACTACTGAGCATATGTAAAAGAGTAGGGCACAACTCTGCAGTAAATGTTTACAAGTTTCTTAACTAGCAAACGGTGCTGTGGAATCAACTGCGCCCAGAAAAAATGTGGTCGAATCGACCATATTGATCTCAACTGCACCAAAAAATGCATTCAATCAACTCAGCTGCACGGGAAATGCAGTTGAACTTGAATCCAGTCAATTGCATGAAAAATGCAGTTCAATCAGCTACCTTACCGCATGAAAATGCAGATAAATCAACTGCATCACTGTCAATTGTTCTGCACAAAAAAAATTCAGTTGAATTAACTGCACCGTTTACTAGATTCTTATGAGGATAAACGATCACAACTTAGCAAAACACGATAAGTGCCACGATTGCACGATAAAATTGAATTTTAACTCAATGCTTAATGATTCAATTTCAATAAAGTAGATAAAACTTGGTGAAAACAACATGTATTACGGTGATACAAAGTACTTACCAAATCATTGGTTTGGTTAATCTGTGGAATGTCAAGGTAATGCTTGCGCTAACACCTTCATTTGCCACCATGTTATATGCTGCATGGTTACACCTGATAAAAACCATTTCATTGCTGAGAAGGAAGATCAGGATGCTCTCGCATCACAGTATAGTAGGATGTGTCAAAATTCCATCTCAGTTATTGTGATAAGTGCATTTTCTAAGGACGCGCTGCAGATGTTTGAAACTGAGCTTTGTAGGTTGCCGTAGATCTAAAACAGATTGGACTTCTCCATTCAGTAAATAAACTGATGTAGGAGATGTCAATGTACAACAGACCGGCCTAGAAGAGAAAAAGAGGGTAGGAAGCCAAACAGGAGTCGAGAAGAAAAAAAAGGAAGAGACACCCAATAGTTCACCATTCAAAATCGTAGTGTCGCTTCCTAACATCTCCCTCAGGACATGGGAAACACAGGTATGTAAACTGTGGATTTGGTGTTCCGCGAACACTATCTAAGGAATCCTTAAGCATCTAAGAATGCCCTTTTGCTTCAGAAATCATACTGTAAGTACACACTGCTGCGACCTTCAGATGCCCTTTTGCTTCAGAAACCATCATGTCCATCCAAGTATAATTTTTTCATTGTGAATAAACTGGCGCTCTATGCATGTTATGATGAAGTCAATATTTCTCTATTCTAATATCGTCATTATCTTAGGTGACTGAGCCGGACTAAGCATACTATCAATGTGACTAATCATCTGCTCTTTGATAGGGACTTGGAAGTTGGAATGAGAAATCATGTGGCATGTATCCTAACACTGTTTTGTTTTTCTTACCTTGGTGCCATCCCTGCTAGCCTTTCTAAACATCACCAAGAAGGTCATTTGTAGTTTTTATGCAGTTACTAGTTTAGTTCAATGTTAATTTAGCAGTGCAGCAGAAGGCTTCCTTTGCTTCCTTTTTCATGATTATTGTATTCCAGCATCAAGTTTTTGTATAGTTTTTTTCAGGGGTAGTTTTTGCGTAGTGATATAGTTCGATGACATCTTGTTTTCTGCTTTTCTGAGTTGAAGGCTAATATGTGACTATCATCTTAAAAAAGTACTCCCTCCGTCCCATAATATAAGACGTTTTTGCAGTTCAACGTCTTACATTATGGGACAGAGGTAGTATTTGTGATATCACTGAACCATGATTCAAGCCCATTTTATCATTTTTCTCACTGGTTCTTCTTTTCATGTCGATTTAATGTCATAGTACAGATGATCTAATGATGACAATCAGAAGACAGGAAACACAGGGAAGGGGATACATTTTCTTCATTGATTTGATACTCAACAGTGAATACATTTTCTTCATTGATTCCAAATTCAATTCTAGTACCCTTGTACCTCCTCTCGAATAATTTTCTTGTTCGGTACGCGATTTATATTTTGTTGTCCTCTTGAAAACGTTATAGCTCTCAGACGTTCGTCCATCTTGCTACCATCTATTCGGAAAGGCATATGGTTGCCCGGCAGTAATGGAAGAAGATTGGTGTACGTTTCCTGGACCACAAGTAATCTGCTTGCATGACTCATGTTCTGATTTGAGTTACAGGTACTGCTTCATGACTTCTGTTTCGTCCATGTGAAGCTTCAACAGATGACCTGGCATCTGCAGATGATCTATTTTGCAACCTACCGCTGTCCTGTTCATGTGGATTACGAACTGAAGCACACTCCTGTCTCTCGGGCACTAGAACAAGTAAGCTTCTTATGCGTTCCATGGATGATTGGACATCGGATGCTGGGAGGTATCATCTATGTCCTGGAATTACCACTTAATTGTGTGCATGCTTTTGCTGTTGCAATTTAAAGCGGACCACCCAGAGGTGCATTTGCAATCATCTGTGACGGTGAAATAAACCATCCACAATCAAATTGGAGACCTTTCTAATGTGGGTACTCTTGTGTCAGTCATACCATAAATGGCTGACTAGGTCGCTAGTTTTCACTAACCTAACATGCTGACCTAGCAGGCAGGTAAAGTTGCATTGCTAAGCAGGTTTTCATAAAGTTCTTGGCATGGTTAGGGCTAGTAGCTGAATAAATTAGCAAAGCTATCATGATCAAGAAAGAGGTGATCGAGAGGGACAAACTGCTCTGGGGACTGTAACACCAGGGTGCCTTACAAGCCCTAACTTCGACATTTTTTTAAAATTACTTATAGAATTGACAAAACATGCATAAATTCCATACCTTTCTGGAACCAGTGCATGAACAAAATCTGTGGACATGTCTGGGAAAATAATTTTTCATAATTCCGACGTGACTAAAGCCAGTCCAATATGCATGGAATGTTAAAGCAATGATTAAGACATTAAGCTTGAACGAAGTTTTATTTGGTTTGTTCTATTTTGTTGAAATGACCACTCTCAAGCCTGCACATTTCTTTGTACTGGTAAATTGATAATGTCATAGATTGTACTATGTGGTATAACGCACATAGGCCCATTTTACAACAGTAGTTGATCAGTCAAATTTAAGTTGTTTTCTTACAAAATGAGTAATCAACATCTGTGATTGCTATGGCTTTGTGCGGTTTCCTTGAAAAGTGACAGCATCTGTGCAGCATTATGGAGAAAGTGGATTGATCCTTACCTCCACTGTACTTGGCAATCCATAATGTTTAAGCTCTAGCATGTTTATCACTCGCACCTGTTACTGTCATCTTCCGCGCCTGTCTCTGACAAACATTTGGCATGATCACTGAACAAACACCAAGGCTTGTGCTCAAATATGATAGGAGCCCCTGCTGTCATTTTGCTCACTGACAAATCGGCATTCCCCTCCTTGATTCCTTATATTTTTCCCATTGATTACAGATTCAACTCCAGTCTGTACCCTTGTACCTCCTTTCAAATCATTGTCTTGTTCAGTACGCAATTCGCATGTTATACTGTCCTCCTGGATCGGATGTGTGTTCATCACTGGTGCTATCCTCTAGTATTCAGGAAGAGGAAGACATGGTGGCCGCCCAGCAGTAATGGAAGATGAAGATTGCTCCCTGTACGTGCCCTGGACCACATGTAATCTGCTGGCATAATGCCCTGATTGGGGCTACAGGTACTACCAATGCGTGATAGTCATGGCGTCTGTTGTGTTCATGTGATTTCAGCGTAGGAGCTGACATCTGAAGATGATGTATTGCGCAACCTACTGTTGTCGTGGATCACCAGCTTCAACACAATAATGTATACCAGCTTAAGTAGTACACCCCTTTTCCAACTGGGCATTGGATGCTGCGAGGTATCCTCCATGTACCGGAATTGCAGCTTTATTGTGTGCATGCTTTTTCTGTTGCAATAAGACAGTCTTATGTTAGAGATGACAATGAAAAATGGTGTACAATGGGTTATATCTTAGTCTAATCTCGAATTATACCAGATATCCCTAAATATGTTTTGAGAGATATTGTGCTAAGAGGTCATCTCTTAATTAAAAGAAGGCAAACCTTTTCTTCTGCTTTCTCTCTCTTTCACCTCAGTATTTATGGGCACTGCTAAGATGAATTGACCAAGAAAACCTAGAACTTCGAGCATTTTGGAGCGGAGGGAGTATGAATTAACCAAGAAAACACCCACGGTTAAAACTAGGAGACTTTTCTGAAGTGGGTACTCTTGTGTTACCGTACTGTTAATCCCATAAATGGCCGGTTAGTTGGGCTAGTTCTCACTAGCCTAACATGTTGACCTTTCGCAGGCAGGTGAGTAGCATTGTTATGCAGCTGAATGGCCACAATGAAGGCAAACAGTAGGTCAATAAATTAGCAAAGCTATCCTGATCAGAGGACTAGTATCCTGATCCTGAACTTATGCCACCATTGCATCGGATAAACGTCCCCAAGTCTCTGTGCAGCCAATACATGCCCGGAAATTTGTGTGTAATCATATCTGATAGGTTCTTTTTCAGAATTCCACAATGTGTAGACCAGTAAGGCTGGACCATGTTTCATTTGCTTCTTTTCTTCCGGACCTCTCGGATTCATTAGAGTGGCAGTCATGTCCTGGAATAATTGAGAGGGACCCGATTATATTTTAGATGAAGAGTTGATATGTCAAACACAAGTTTTGTTTAAAGCTCACGATCGACGTCGGCGATGGCTATGGTTGTGTGCGCGGTTTACTTAAGGCTAGAGAATGACAAGGATTGTGGAGAAAAAGTGTTTTTATCCTCATCTCCACCCGACTTGACATATCCATAAAGTTTTCTTAACTTGCTTGTTTAGCACTCTTGCGTGTCCGTATCCCAAATATTGCGGTTTTAAGGGTGCAAATCAGCTTACACGACACATACAAACATGCTCAAACAAAATGTTGTGGCTATGTGTAATGAAAAGGAGCAAACAGTTGAAACAAAATGTTGCAACCTTTGTTTGTATATTTCTGAAATCCACAACACATTCACAGTCAGGTATCAAATCAGCAAGCGAAAAACGGAAAACCAACGCCTTCTTCTACTATGTCAATGAACCTCCCCACGTCTACCTACCATTCACAGCTTCACGCTCGTGTGATTCTGTGAAGCATTGGATCAATTCACAACCAGCATCAATCAGCACATCCATCCTAAATTTCATTTCCAAGCACACAAACCAAGAAGAAGTCGAAAAAGATTGGTGAAATCCTGTTGCGGAATGTACAGATCAAGTGATCTTGGAGGAGCTCCTGAAGCCTTGAATCAGCAGGCAGAACCCCTTCCCTGACGGCCCCTGCTTCTGTCGCTGGCCGCGCACCGGCGCCAGAGGCTTCTCGTGCTCTTTGTCGCTGTCGCCGCTGCTGGCGGCGCCGTCGTCGTCCATCCACAGCCTCGTCTCCGACGCGCCCCGCGCGTGGAACGTGAACACGGCGCTTGACGAGGAGGCGGACGGGTCGATCGCGTGGAAGAGCCAGCCGTGGAGGTCCCACGTCATGTCCACCGGCGCGCCGCCGTCCAGGATGAGGGTGTGGCTGCCGCGGAAGTTCCACCGCAGCCGCCGCAGCTGCACCACCTTCCGGCCGTCCACGGCCACCCACGCTTCCGTGTCGCCCTCCAGCCCGACGCCGATCTCGTGCTCCGCGCCGGACTCCAGGAAGCGCGCCTTGGTGTGCCAGCACCCGCACCCGACGAACCGCTCCCGGCGCCGCGCCATCCGCGACTCGGCGACCGGTATCCCGCCGTGCAGCCGCTCCACGTAGCCCCGGCTCATGTCGCCGAGCAGGAGGACGAACTCGGCGTCGGCGACCACGGCGACGTAGAACCCGGAGACGGGCTCGGGCCCCGCGCCGTACCGCGCCGCCGCGTAGTCCCAGAAGACGCCCACCACGCAGCTGCCCGCGGTGAAGGTGCCGCTCCCCTTCCGCCTATGCAGATGCCGCGGGGCGGCGGCCCCGCCGGCGCGGTGGCGCGGGGCGCCCGCGTCGTGGACTGCGACGGAGAGCGCGGGGCCGTCCTGCGACCGCGACCACGTGACGTCGACGAGCAGGTCCTTGCCGGACGCCGAGAGCCGCGAGCGGTACACGCTCGTGACCGCGCTCATCCCCGCCGCCCTGCCCCCGCCGTCCGCTGGCACCGTCGTCGCCGCCGCCGCCGCATTGGCGGCGGCGGAGCCGGAGCAGGCGACGTCGGAGATCCTGACGGCGTGCTCGCTGAAGCACGACACCAGGTCCTTCATGCCCCGTCGGTCGCTGGACGCGTCGTTACGTACGTGCAGGCACGCCACGCCAGGAGCACGAGGAGGAATCGCTTTGGGGTTTGGCGACTAAACACTTTGGTAGCTAACGCGCGGATGGCATTTTGCAGACGGCGACGGGCAATAGGAAGGGAATGAAGCAAGTTCGGTAATGGCAGGAGAAAGGTATCTCTTAATCGGGAAGCCTGAGGCTGACAGGCAATAGGCTGGTGCTCGCAAGCTAGGTATAAAATCTTCACTTTCTGCAGGGGTTTCCCCTCCAGCTCCAATGCCTTGTGCTCGACCTCAACTACTACTACTACTGTACTGTATTCCTTCTAGGAGTAGTTCTTATCAGTAGGTCGCTGGTGGAGAACAAATTCGATCGGTGCGCGCAAAGCAAATTCAATCATGTTTGCGTCATGTTCTTGTATTTCGTTCGTCGGGAGGCTTCCAACTGCGAACGAACGGAATAAAACCTAAACGGAACGAATAACCGAGAGTCCTCGTAGGCATGGCAATAGCAGTCAGGTAGGGAGAGAAAAAACGCATCTTCTTCTTGAGGTCTTTACTGCTTTCCTAAATGGCCACTGAAACTTCCGAAACGAAACGGTCGGCACCTGTAGGGGCGAAAGGGAAAGAGAGGGCAGCCGAGTAGTCCGAGACGGGCCACGTCCATGCACTAGGAACGTCCTGTACGGACCCACCAGCCAAGGCAAAAATCGTGTCGCGGCCATGCGCTACTTTATCTATGTATGTAAACAGCCATTGGGTCGGACAGCGACACGTGACATCTTCCTTTGCCTCGGCAGCGAGTGACGTGTGGGGCTGCCGGCTTTGCAGATTGTATATATATACAGTAAGTATACGAGTATAGACCCTAAAAAAAAAGTATACGAGTATTATTTTGGCGCACGCAAACGCGTTAATGGAAGGGCGCACTGCCGTCATCTTCTCCGGTCGTGTCGAGACCACAAACTCCGTGGAATACAGTAATTTTTATGATTTGAGAAGACGTGCATGGTCGAAATCGAATCGCGTGACGGAATGATCGGATATAGCGAGAAATCATTACAAAATCTGGTGTTCGCAGACACGACCGACCGGGGAGTCTGCGTTCAACAGCAAGCAGGCGGTCCCTCCCAAGTCCCAACCGAGACCATTTCGTTTCGCACGTACACCTACACGGTCACGCTCGTTCAAACATGAGATGGCGTCTGTGCGGCCTGTGGTACACTATAACTGCACTGACCCGGGACTCGGGCCCCCAAAGCTGAAAAGGCCAAAGCAGCCAAACCAAGCAGCAACCCGACGCGTACGGTCGCCGCGCTCGCGATCTCGCAGGTGTCAGAGCCGAGACCGGGACCTTCCCCTTCCATGGTCTCCTCGCCGCGGCCCCGCATGTGCCTGCGCGGAATTAAAATCGGGAACTGTGCTGATGCGGCTGCAGATCTCGGAGCGCCCTGGCGGGTAAATAAATTGGGAGCGGCGCTGTTGCTTGTGGCGCAGGGAACAGGGGGTGCTCCTCCTCCTCCTGCTCCGCTCAATGGCGCAACAGTGCCGCTCCGCCCCACCTGTGCGTCCGTCCGTGGACCATCGCGTCGCGTCGCGTTTGGATGGATGGTGCATTCCGGCGCGGAGTTCGGTTTCGGCAGGCGAGGCGGGCACCTTCTTTTCTTGGCCTTCGTTAGATAGATCGATGATCGATCGCTCCATCTACCATAATCATTGACCGACGAGCGGTGACAGTAATTAGACTTTTGTATTGTACTCGTAGATCCCGCAAAAAAAAATAAGGTATTGTACTCGTAGTACAACCAGCTGCACGTTCTCGTCTGTATATAGACTAGTTTCTTCAACGACCGGGACAAGTACCACGCATTTCCTTTCAGGCTAGCTTCATCTGCATCCATCGTGCTTTCCCTTTTTTTTCTACTCTCTCAAAATAAGTGTAGTTAATCTCTTCTCTACTACTTAAAAAGAACGTAAGGTCCCATTTCACCTTTGTTTCGTCCAACCTTCCTTATATACGCCCCCTCTTTCTTTCTTCTCTTTGATTTTTTCCTTCCATTTCAGATTTTTCTCCCGTCGATTTTTCCTAAAATGGAATCAATTGTCTCATGTTTTATTAACTTACCAAAATAAAAATATATTTTCTTTGGTAAGTCATTAAATTCTTACCAAATACGTGCTTAACAATAAGGTGGTAGGTAAATCATGGCGATTGCTTACAAATACTTGCTAAGATTTTAGCGCATCAATATAATAATAGACGTGCAGTCACGGGCTAATCTACTAGAATGTTTATACTCCCGTTGCAACGCACGGGCAATTATCTAGTTTAGTACTAAATCAGCGACACTTATTTTAGGACGGAGGAAGGACTATAATACACATATAGTTCTACTAAAATCACATCGCTTGCTGCAGTGCATGTGCAAGCCTTATTAGCCCATCAGGAATCCTTCTGAGAAAGGTAGAGATAGTACAATAACAAGTTTGGAGCCAAAAAAAGTACAATAACAAGTAATCTAAGTATAAACCGTGATCTAGAAAGAGTATTATAATTTATACAGGAAACAACCTTTTAGTACGTAACTGACATCGTCATGGAGTGACCCAGCGATCTAGAAATACTAGCTGTTCATCCAACAACGCCTGTTTGTTAACTGTTTTCAAGTTGGTGAAATGTCCATTGGTTGTACGGCCTCGATATATCATTTCAAACACACCGCCGTATGGCACTCTTCTTCGCGGATGGAACTAATCGCAAATTTGGTTTACTCCTTCGCAGCACTGAAGACAATTTGTAGCACACATGCATGTAGTCGCATGATTTCGGCAAGATTTAGAAACTTGTTTTGTGATTAGAGCTTAATTTCTTTATACATGTAGCTTTTGGTACATTTTTTTGGCAGAGATTGCATGCCACATCCACCCCACCTCCCATGTTTTTTCTTTCGACTTCTAAATTTGAATCAATTATATCTTTTGAATCGAAAGTCCGATTTATATTTCGTTTGCATATTCGTGTTCCTTTGTTGAGGGCTTTGAAACAAGCCTACTACTCTGAATATGTTTTGACATGTTTTAAAAACTTCACCAAGATTCAACTACTACTAAAGTTGTGAAGCTTTCGTCAATGAGTAGTAGAACAACACCAAGTATCGGAACCTCTTTAAATCATCATCAAGTCTATCTATGGTTGCATCCCTCAACTCTACTCGTTACCTTCATGTCATATCTTGCTTCCGCTTGACTAATCACTCGTCTTGCTTTAGAATTGCATGTTAGGAAACCTCATTAGTGCTTTTAAAACGGTCAACATTAAAATTAGAGTATAATTTTCTAGTATGTCCATTCATCCCACTCTAGGCCGTTACCACAACCCTGTCACACCAGCTCCCAGCGCGTGTTTGGAGGTAGTTAACAGTGGTGTGAGGCAAGTAGGGAAGGACGTGTTTGAGGCCATCGTGGAGCGGAAACTAGTTATGGAGGACCTTGGTGTGAAGAGTTATGAAAGAGCGACAATGAAAATTTTCTATGGGGAAGAGAGAGGGCCGTTGGTTGATGTCCAGGAAGGAGATAGAGATAAAAACATGTTTTTAATCATTTTTAGTCTGGTAAACCTTGTGAGCAAAATTGTAAATATTCTACTAAAACTTGTTTGAAATAGGGTTAATTTTTGCGAGGATGCCAAAAAGACCCTAAACCTAGACCGTATATTGTGTCAGTATAAACACCTTAAAACGTTGAGTTGTTGATTGTTCTTTTGAGATAGCTACCCGCTTATTCCAAGCGGTCACCTTAAAACGTTGTTGATGTGATAATTTGTATCAGTCAATTTTCACCTATTTCAAGTTTTGTATAAAGGGCTAATTGACTTTATTTTTAAAAAAATTAGCGAAAAATATTTATTTTTAAAGTTTTTTAGACAAATAATTATTTTAAAGTTTTTTAGGCAATTTTTTTTTTTAAGTTTTTAGGCAAAAATATTATTTTTAAGCTTTTTTTTTGTCTTTTTTAAGTGCTTGAGAGCCAAGATGTCGGGCCTCGCATCCGAACTGCAAATGTGTGGCAGCCTAGGCTCGGCCCATCAAAATAAGCATCGCCACCTACGGCCCATTCAGCGCCGCCACTCTCTCGTTTTCCCCATCCCTTGAGACGGCGCCTCCTTTGCCGGAGCACTCAGCACAGTAGACCAGGGGCCACGGACAGCGGCGACCTCCTTCACCAGCGTCGCTTTGCCGCCAGCCGTAGAAACCCTGCAGCGCCGCCGTTTGGTTTCGGTTCGTCTCTCTACCTTCCGTTTTATTCGTCGGCCATGGTTTAGCCGTCGGCTTAACCATAGCGCATCTTTCCCCATGCTTCTGATTCTTCAACGCCTCAGAAACAGAATTGAATCGGGCTCTGTTGATGGGCAGCTTGCGCGCTCCGCCTCAGCTCGCCGGCGGTACCAGCCTTGGTCGCGGTTATCGGCTCTGTCTTGCCTCCTCCGGGGTCCCCAAATCCAAAGGTGCGAGCTTTTGACTTGCGTACTCTGTTGTTGTAGCCTTTGGTTCCCAAGCTTGTTGGATAAGATTCTCGGAATTGTAATTTGCCTACTTGGTGGTCTCAGTGCTGAGTGTTAGCTGCGCGATGAAGTCCTATAGGCTGTCCGATCTCAGCGATGCCGAGGTTAGCGGCCTCAAGGCGCGCCCTCGCATTGACTTCACCTCCATTTTCAGCACGGTAAGATAATAGTGATATTATTCATGGTCATGGAGTTGAAATTGTGCCCTAGCCTGACATCCATGGGATTTGGATTTGTGGATTTGTGGGATTAGGTGAATCCGATTGTTGAAGATGTGCGCGTCAGAGGTGATGCTGCGGTTAAGGAGTAAGTGCTGTGTACTATTTGATCGTTCATCGTTCTGTTCATGGCCTATTGCAGAGTTTTTCTTACTTTGCTGTACATGGTCTGTTCAGTTATACAGAAAAGTTTGACAAGGTCACTCTCGATAATGCCGTTGTGCGTGTTAGCGGTCTCCCAGATGCAGAGGTACTCATCTTGTGATGTGCATTTAAGTTATGCAGTTTGTCTTGTTGATTTAACCGAAGTCACAAGCAGATAGATTTCAGTTTTTTCTCTCAACACGCCATGTTAATACATGGCTTGTTTACTTACTTATTTCTTTAGTTGCAGCTCGCCATTCTAGGCTTTATCTACTTGCATTCAGATGCTTCCAATCCTTAGAAATAAGAACACCTGATGTTAGTATATTATATGTGTCCAGATTCATATGCTCCTCAAATAGTTTTATTTTTCATTTGCTAGATGATTTTGGCTGTCTTACCTTCATCAAATTTGTAGCTTGATCCAGCTGTTAAGGAAGCCTTTGATGTGGCGTATGACAATATTTATGCCTTCCATGTTTCACAAAAGTCGCCAGAAAAGACAGTTGAGAATATGAAAGTAAGAGAATAAGAGATGCTTCAATACACCCATTTACGTTTTGGCCTTTCTATTCTGCTTATTTCAATATTTATGCTTATTTATTTGTGCACTCCCGAATGTATGAAGGGTGTGAGATGTAAAAGGATAACAAGATGCATTGGTTCTGTCGGACTGTATGTTCCAGGGGGCACCGCAGTCTTGCCTTCAACTGCATTGATGCTTGCTGTGGTATGCTCATGTTTATTCAAATCCTCTAAAACTAAGTTACCTGTAGTTATACGTTCTTTTGAATTTCTGATGTGGATTCTCCTTCTTAACAGCCTGCACAGATTGCTGGATGTAAAACTGTAGTTCTTGCCACACCCCCTAGTCGCGATGGTAGCATATGTAAGGTACGCTTTGTGGGGCATGAAAATGCTGCTGTTTTTGTAAGGTAAAATTGAGGAAATCTGAACATTATTCCTATTTCGCGCAGGAGGTTCTTTACTGTGCCAAAAAAGCTGGTGTTACACACATACTAAAAGCTGGGGGAGCTCAGGTAGAAATTGAGGATATGTGGAGATATTGCTTGCTTCTATGTAGTTCAATGTTATCAATGTCCTTTTTTTTTTTTTAAACGTTCTTTACTTTCAGGCAATCTCCGCTATGGCATGGGGGACTGCATCATGCCCAAAGGTGCTCAAGATCTATATCACTATGAGTTATTTGTTCAAAATCAGTAGGGGCATTTTTTGTCTTTATCACGAAACTTGTACAATGTACATTGACATGCACTTGTTAAAGAACTGTAAATAAGACTCATTGAGTTAAGCACTTTTGTGGGGTCATGTCATGCTCTTAGCAGTTCATAACCTGCTCAAAATGTCTATGCAAATATAGGCGTGTGCACTCGTTAGATGCAGCGATTGTTTCTCATTTGCTATCTTTTGTTACTCGCTTGGCAGGTTGAGAAAATATTTGGTCCTGGCAACCAGTATGTCACAGCTGCTAAAATGATTCTTCAGGTCTTATTTGCTCTTTCTGTGTAAATCATGACCAGTATCTGCCTTTTCCGGCATCTTCTTTCTGTGCTTTCCTTTTTGTGGTTCTTATTCTTCTTTGACTGCAGAACAGCGAAGCTATGGTATCTATAGACATGCCTGCTGGCCCTTCAGAAGTTCTGGTAATTGCTGACAAATATGCCAACCCAGTTCATGTTGCCGCTGATCTGCTATCTCAGGTATGTTCCCTTCCTGTTACTCTGCTCTGTAATGCGAAGAGTGTATGTTGAATTGACTATTGTCCACTATTTCTAATATCAAACTTGAGGATAACAGATAAAGATAAGATAATATTGATGTTCGCCAAGCATTTCAATGTATGTTAGATCACAGTTGGTTGGTCTATCTTGTAGGCAGAACATGGCCCAGATAGTCAGGTTGTTCTAGTTATTGCCGGAGATGGTGTTGATTTAGGTGCCATTGAAGCAGAAGTTAGCAAGCAGTGCGATGCTCTTCCTAGAGGAGACTTTGCTTCCAAAGCACTTGGCCACAGTTTCACTGTGTTTGCCAGAGATATGGTTGAGGTAATTATTCGTTCATGTCATTCCTTACTATACCGCCTGCGCCTGGTTCAGCGATGCAAAAAATCTATCGTTTTGTCGCCTTTGTCCTTAGATGCTTCTAAAAGGAGTACACTATCAGTATGCATTGTAGAAATTTGAAGTCGTGAATTAAGAACCATCTGGTTACTTCCTGTTTGCCCCCCTTTTCAGGCATTATCGTTTTCAAATATGTATGCTCCTGAGCATTTGATCATCAATGTAAAGGACGCTGAGCAATGGGAGGAGCTCATTGAGAATGCAGGTAGGCATGGCTACCAGAGCTTAGTTGCAGCCAAACACATCTAGATTCGTATCCCACTCTCCTTGCATACTTCGACCTGCTCAATGTTTGGTCTTCCAACTACAGGATCAGTTTTCCTGGGACAATGGACCCCCGAGAGCGTCGGTGACTATGCCAGTGGGACGAACCACGTCCTCCCAACCTACGGTTACGCGAGGATGTATAGCGGTGTGTCGCTGAATTCTTTCCTCAAGTACATCACTGTTCAATCCCTGACCGAAGAAGGGCTGAGAAGGCTGGGCCCTTACGTCGCGAAGATGGCAGAAGTCGAAGGGCTAGAAGCGCACAAGCGAGCAGTTACCCTCAGATTGCAAGAGATCGAAGCCACTGTAACCGTGTAAACTGTTAACATGGTTTGTTGTACCTGTCCATTTGATGCTTGGGAACTGATATTTTTTTCTTCATTCTTATCGGATGGAACTTGCCAGAGTTTAAGGTGAAGAATACGAAGCTGTTTCATGGAATAATGCTCCTTATGTCGATCTGTTAAATGAATAAACTTGTGAGTTTAGTTTGCTGAGACAAGTCCATGTCTCTTGTGCGTTGAGAGTTGGGAAAAGCGGATGAAATAGGTGCCATAATGTTTTTGTTACAAATAGTAATATTTTGATCTTGTGGCAAATGGCTAGCAGAATGCCCTCTCTCTCTGGATCATCAGAAGCTGCGCTCCAGGAGCCGGCAGACAAAAATGTCATCGACCACAGAGGTCCCCCCCGGAACTGTAGTAATACATTGTAGACCGCGCAGCTGATTAAGACCAAACTTATGGGACCTCACGATGGAGATCACCAAAATAGAAGCCAAAAACATGGTTCATCTTGGATGGTGACCCTGACACCAACATCTCAGGCTCGCTGTCAGTGCTGTCGTGCTGGAGAAAAGAAGAGGTCCTCGCTGACTCCACACCTAAGATACTGCATTTTCATACTCGATTCCTAAATGCCAAATTTACCGGAACCTTCTCCCGAAACTAAAATAAGTACTGAAGCCTAAGTTGAGATTACGGAGGTGTACTGTGTACAAGGAGTGATGTCTTGTTTTTTGGTGAGGTACAAGGAGGAGTGATGCTACACCTACGATCAAAAACTGTCCAGTCTTTACACGATGGATGACATGGACTGTTGATTTTTTTTCTTCTTGTTTTTCAATCTTTATATGGTTCATATGAGTGAATTGCAAAAAACATCGACATTGAAGGCTAGGGTTGCAGAAACCACAATTCTACAGTTTTGTGCCAAAAACCACTAATTCTATGGCTAATTTTTTGAAAAAAACACTAGTCGTCCGGTTTGCTCGTTTTAAGCCCGATTATGATAGGTGGGTCCCGCTAAACTGAGTGACGTGGCACGATATAACAGATCACGAATAGACACAATAGCATGGACTAAAATGTAAAATGACCTAAGAGGATAAGGTCCGGTGCTGGACAAGATCTGGCCTCGGCCTCCCGCTGCCCAGCCGGCGAGCTCGGCCCCGGCGTGCACGTCCGGGCTGCTACCGGCGTCCAGCCGCGCCTCCGACGTCGTCATCGGCGTCATAGACACCGGCGTGTACCCGTCGCTGCCGCCGCCGCCCCGCAGGTTCCGCGGCGACTGCGTGTCGACCACGGAGTTCCCCGGCGTTCAACGCCTCCACTGCTGCTCGTCGGCGTTAGTTCTTCCGCAAGGGGCACGAGGCGCGGCCGGGATCACCAGCCCCGGCGAGAACGGAGCTCGTCTCCTCCTCCTCCTTGCTCCCCGGCGTCAGCCCCGCCCTCCCACTCCCCGCTCCTCGGCCCGCGTAGGCGTGGTGAGGGAGGGCGCCTCGCCACGGCCGGAGCTCAAGCCGCCGCCCGATGCTCAAGCCGGTGGCGCCGCCCTTGCTGCTCACCTGCATCGGCGCTGGCGAGGTGACGAGGCCGCGTACGGGCGTGGGCAGCGGCGGCGCTGGCCACGCACCAGAGCAAGCAGCAGCTGCGCCCGCCGCACGGGCGCGAGCAGCAGTGGCGCCGGCCGCGCTCACCGTCCATCCAGGCCTCATGCCGCCTTTCCCCCGGCTCTCAACGGTGGCGGCCCGGAGAGGGAGTGGCCGCCGGCGTCCACCACCGGACAGGTGGGAGAGGAAGGTCATGGAGGACCCGATTGCTTTTTTTCAGGGGTCTTTTTGCAAATCACAAATGTATCAGGGTGTTATTGGCTTTTTTCTTTGCCACGTCACCCTGTCCAGCGGGACCCATCTGTCATAATCGTGCTCAAAACGTCCTAAGCCGTTGACTAGTGTTTTTTGCAAAAAAATAGCTTCAGAATTAGTGATTTTTGGCACAAAACTGTAGAATTGTGGTTTCTGCAACCCTAGCCTTTAATGTCGATGTTTTCTGCAATTCACTCGGTTCATATTAATGTTGTGCCACCATCGCAAAGTGTAGTACGCACGACATTTTCGTTCCATGGACCGTAGTTCAACGCTCTTCTCTAGGCTCCCTTGGACATGGAGACATGAACTCAAACGGGATATATTTGATGTCAAACGGGATATATCTGAGGGGAAGCATAAAAACATTGGCAGGCATGGTCGAAAATTCAGAGGCACAAGCTCAGTGGTGGCCTGGGATTCTGTGATTTCAGACTGTTTAACCAAGCTCTGCTGACTAAACCTAAGAGTCTTTGTTCGCTCCATGCTTGCCTTCTTTGTTAAGAGCCCGTACACTGAGAGTAAAACGGCTTTATCCCCTCATTTCTGGACCACTGAGCAGGCTACTTATTATTCTCAGATCTTATGTTTCAAGAATCACATCTTTGAACATAAGTATCTGGATATCGCTTCAATGGAAGATTTGCCCTGCTTCAACAATGTCCTCAACCAGTTTGATGAACTGCATCTGAAAAGATTTTTCAGGTTCAATCATGGTTGGAACCGAGATTTAATTCTCCGGTTCTATGCAACATTGTATGTTTCAGGAGACAAGATGGACAACAATACATGGACGTTTGAGTGGATGTCTGAGCATGACAAGATCACATGTACTGCTGATGAGATGCTGGAGAGGCTGATTTTTTCTCGTTTTGAAATTGATGAAGAAAGAGAGAACAGAATGCACTTCTGGGATGTGTCAGATGCACAACTCCATCTTCTGATGGATCCGAAAGTTGGAGACGCTGTGTCAACTAACCAGGATCCAAAGAATCTGACTTTTGAAAATCAGACTTTCTTCCACATCATATGCAATACTCTCGTGCCTAGTGAGAGGGCGCGAAAGATTGAAGGTGTGCTCAGGAACACACTATATGATATTCCCTTGGAGAAACAATTGACATCGAAGATTTATTTCTTTGCAATCTTGTCGCTACGGTAGAATATCCTAGGTGCCCTAAGATATATGCACCATGGATTCAAATGCTTATTGACATACCGCCAGGCAAGAGGTATTTCGGTCGTTGTGCTCCGAAACCTTTCATACCACCTGTCCGCGATACTCTTCGAGTTATCAAGGACAATGAGAAAGGGAAATCAGTTGTTGAGCCTGAGAAGAATATGGCTCTAGAATCCAAGAAGATCAAGAAGACAACGGTTGAGATATTTAGAGAAGAAAATCCCTCACTATATGAGATTTGTCTTCACACTCAACAAACTCTCGACAAGCATGTCAGGCTGAACCGTAAGGAGAAAGAACATCTCGCGGCTGAACTAAATCATGTCGCAGACACTGCTCGCCAGGCTATGCTGGTAATGAAGGAAGAGAAGCACCGCTCATGGCCACTTCTTCGAAAATGGTATACCAAGGATCAGCTCAAAGCTAAAGGCATTCGCAAGAAGTATGACTACATCAATGTTTTTGAGACTAATCGCAAGCGCAGGGACACCCCAGCTCTTCCAGCCAGGTCTACATCGACATATTTGATTTTTGTTGAGCCAGATGACATTCTTGATGTTGATTCTGAGGTGACTTCTCCTGGGTTCAAGAAAGGTGAAGAAAATGCCGCCGAAGATCAACCTGCAGGTCCATCTACTCACATTGCTCCCGAAGATCAAGCTGGAGGAGGAGCAACTGCTGCTATCGATTCTTCTCCGCAAGCTACTTCATGTGGGAAGGCCGGATCTTCTTCGTCAAGTAGCTCCAATTCTTCATCTTCTTCGGGCGCGTAATTTATCCTCATGTTTCTTCTCATACCTTTTGCCGCTTGTTGACAAAAAGGGGGAGATGACATCGAGAGAGTTAGATGTGGGAACATCTGCGAGGGTTAGGTATTTGCTATTTGGTTCTTCCGTGAGTTTACAAACATTTAGTTTCGTATCTGAATTTTTATCGTGTTGTAAAACTCTTAAGTATGTGTCGGGATACTTTGAGGTTGTAACGTTAATAACCCCCCCCCCCCCCCTGCAATTTTATCTCTAGCACATCTGTTTTGTAGGGTAAAATTTCTATCAGAAATCACTCTGAAGCTTGTATGAATCTCTGTGATATAACTATTTCGAATTCCTGCCACACCATCTCTCGAAAAAATGGTTTTGCAGGAAACATTATTATCAGAGTTCACTATGGATGCATTGAAATATTCATACTTTGATATTTTTCTCTCAATGCAATCCATTATTCTCGAAGATATGAAATATCTCTGCGAGGTTTTATTCTAATATATGCAGGTTATCGGACAACAAATCTTTCAGAGGTTGCGTACATTTGGGGGAGCCTATTTTATCTTCGATATTATTTATTGTTTTTACTTTCCGCATGTTACTAGTTATAAACTAATCTACTCTTCGACGATTATCTGTTTGTCAACAATCATCCAAAAATGGGGAGATTGTTGGTGTAATTCCTTACCCCTTGTGTTTTGAAGAATGTTGTTTGAAACAGTGAGGGACTGATTTGTTTGCTAGTGCAAAGAGAGAGAAATAGTCCATGAAGTGTCGAGAAGATTGCTATAATCTTCCAAGAAGTTTTCTATAAACTTCAGAAAAAGTCTTCTGCGAAGCAGAGAAGATTAACATATTCTGATGTGTTCGATATTGAGAAGATTGTGTGTCAGAGATGACCCCTAAAAAGATTGTTGAGGCCAAGCAATTGGTACGTAAGATGTTCAAGAAGAAATGACTGCAGCAGAGAAGAATGAAGATGAAGTGAAGACGTAGCATTTGTTTCGTCGTTTCATTTTCTTCCATGAGTCATAGGACCACCGTACTATTAAGAGGGGTATAAGTATTTCGAGACTTTTGTTTGTTGTGATGCTTAACCGTAACCTATCCTATAAGAGTTGAGAGAAATCTCTTCTTGCTTTGAAACATTTACTCGCCAGCTAGAAACGATGTTCTTCTAAGATGCGAGAGAAATGCTTCAGCAGAGGAGTCAGCTTTACTTGTTTCTCAAGTAAAGTTGTCGGGTGTGTTTGAAATCCGACCGTTGGAAACATGTCGGTTGGCCATCGGCTAGACCAAGTGTCCTTATTGATCATTTCCCCTTTGGGATTGCTGCGGCTATAATTTTCCACCCCGCATCAACGTTGTTCGTTGGCTGCTCCGCTTGAGATTTTGAGAAGATTGAGCACCCCTCTCCGAGAGATTTGAGTTAAATCCACCGTGAGAATACCAAGAACCGAAACTTAGATAGTGGTTGAGCATCATAGTAGATCTGAGTTGAGAGTTCTTGTGCCTATTACTCTTGAGAGTTGCTGTTGGAAATATGCCCTAGAGGCAATGATAAATTAGTTATTATTATATTTCCTTGTTCATGATAATCGTTTATTATCCATGCTATAATTGTATTGATTGGAAACTTAAATACATGTGTGGGTACATAGACAACACTGTGTCCCTAGTAAGCCTCTAGTTAACTAGCTCGTTGATCAAAGATGGTTAAGGTTTCCTAGCCATAGACATGAGATGTCATTTGATAACGGGATCACATCATTAGGAGAATGATGTGATGGACAAGACCCAAACTACGAACGTAGCATATGATCGTCTCAGTTTATTGCTATTGTTTTCTGCATGTCAAGTATCTGTTTCTATGACCATGAGATCATGCAACTCCCTGACATCGGAGGAGTACCTTGTGTGTATCAAACGTCGCAACGTAACTGGGTGACTATAAAGGTGCTCTACAGGTATCTCCGAGGGTGTCTGTTGGGTTGGCATGGATCAAGACTGGGATTTGTTACTCCGTGTGACGGAGAGGTATCTCAGGGCCCACTCGGTAATACAACATCACAATGAGCCTTGCAAGCAATGTGACTAAAAGTGTTAGCCACGAGATCTTGTATTACGGAACGAGTAAAGAGACTTGCTGGCAACGAGATTGAACTAGGTATAGAGATACCGACGATCGAATCTCGGGCAAGTAACATACCGAAGAACAAAGGGAACAGTATACGGGATTAACTGAATCCTTGACATAGAGGTTCGACCGATAAAGATCTTCGTAGAATATGTAGGAGCCAATATGGGCATCCAGGTCCCGCTATTGGTTATTGACCGTAGAGGTGTCTCGGTCATGTCTACATAGTTCTCGAACCCGCAGGGTCTACACACTTAACGTTTGGTGACGATTAGTATAGTTGAGTTATTTTGTTGGTGACCGAAGGTTGTTCGGAATCCCGGATAAGATCCCGGACATGACGAGGATCTCCGGAATAGTCCGGAGGTAAAGATTGATATATGTGATAATAGTGTTTTGATCTCCGGAAGGGTTCCGGAATTCACCGGAAGGAGTTCCGGATGTTTACCGAAGTGTTCGGGTGCAGCAACACTTTATATGAGCCAAAGGGGTAAAGCCCACGAGGTATTGGAAAGTGCAAAAGAAAGTTTTGCTGCTGCCTTAAGCGGTACTACCGCTGGTAAGGCAGTACTACCGCGTAAGCGGTACTACCGCTCGTGTGAAAGCAGTACTACCGCTTGAAAGAACATGTGCTGCCCCCATGTTTGGTTTTGGTAATTGATGACAATCTCTATGGACTAATGGTTGCCTTGAGTTATATTTGAAGGGTTTGTCCATAGGCATTGCTTGAAGACCATTTGTTGGTTTCAAGGTTATTAGAAGAAGAATATGTGTTGACCAAGGTTATTCATGGAGTTATCCAAAGATTGGTCATGTTGATCAACACACAAAGCGTAGAAGATGTACCGAGTGGGATCAAGTGATCTCACGGTATGGTAAGCATTGTCCATTACGCTTTGTGTACTAACCCATGTTCTATGCGAGAGTTTTATGTGGGGTTAGGTATGTTTCCATGGGCTTGCGTCAAGAGGAAGATCTCGTTCAACCCATGGAGGATGACATCAAGTGGTGATCGTCATCAACATTGCGGTGTGCAAGTTCAAGTGGAGCATCACGAAGAGATCACATGCTTGAAGCTTGCCATCCATTGTGGTGACAATGGACTTGTGAAGATGTGCCAAAGAGTGGCTCACCCATAGTGGAGTATGGGGGAGCAATCAACTAGTCTTCATCGAGCCGGCGCAATCAAGAAAGGTGGTCCAACTTGAGGAGATCAAGATCGTCATCATCTAGCTCAAGTGGACTATGCGCAAGGCAAAGGTTTGCCCTTGATAGGTTTTCTATTTTACCGGTCTCATGGTGGTAGTTGGGAGACCGGGTTTTAGGATCGATAGCCGTACTATCAAGGGGGGGCTCTCAAGTGAGTAGCTTTATCGTATCTTCGTAGAGAGCTCAAACCATTGCATCCTTGCATCATCTTTCTTGGTTCGTGTTTGGTGTTTCTCTTTGTGAGTCTTTGAGCTTTTGGTCATCTTCATGACAAGCTCGAGTTCATCGAAAACGGAGTTCATATATGCATCTTCTATGATGTTTTCGATGTTGGAGTTTATGCCGGTTCTTCATTCATAGAGGTTTCTCATCTCTATATGTTAGGCATATCTCCCCTGCCAGTTCTTATTATAACCAGTCGCTGTTTGGATAGTACTCGTTGTCTTCTATCCAACAAGCTTGAGTTTGCTCAATTCGGAGCTCATTTGCAGAAGTTATGGCAGTTCTGGTTTTATTTGTATCCTCTGTTTTCTGTGGATTTTCAGTAGCTTGCAAGCGGTAGTACCGCTGGTGCCCACGGTAGTACCGCTTATGCGGTAGTACCGCTGGTACTTCCGTGGCACTACCGCTTGGGGTTTCCCCGAGCGTGCAACTCTCTGTTGCCAGTTTGCCATTCACGGTAGTAGAGCGGTAGTAGCACGGTAGTACCGCTCTGGCGGTACTACCGCCCTTACTACCGCCGCCACTACCGCTTGCGGGGTTTCCTTCTGTGCACGTCTCTGTTGCCGTTTTTTGTTAAACGGTAGTAGTGCGGCTGTAGTGCGGTAGTACCGCTCCGGGCGGTAGTACCGCTCTGCTGGGCGGTAGTACCGCTTGGTGCGGTACTTCCGCCCTCCACTACCGCTGCTACTACCGCTTGTGTTTCGCAGAGTGTGCAAGCTTCTGTTGCTCTTTTCTCCTTAGCGGTAGTACCGCTTGGTTGGCACGGTAGTACCGCTAAGTGCGGCACTACCGCTCCAGTTCCGTGTTCTCGCCTGCTGTGTTTTGAATTACTACCGCTTAAGCGGTAGTACCGCTCGAAGGAGCGGTAGTACCGCTTGAACGCGTCCAGCACGGGTAACGGTTGGATTTGGGGTGGCCCTATAAAAGGGGTCTTCTTCCCCAACGGTTTTCTTATCTCTTCTAAGCTCTCTCTCCTCCATTGTTGACCTTCTTGAGCTTACCTATCTCTCAATCCCTCCAATGATTCTTGCTCCTTCTTGAGGGAAAAGAGAGAGGAGATCTAGATCCACATTTCCACCAATCACTTTCTCCTCTAAGTGAGGGGAACCCCTTGGATCTAGATCTTGGAGTTCTTGGTGTTCTCCTTGTTCTTCCTCTCACTTTCCTCCATAGCTTTTGTTGCTTTGGTGGGATTTGAGAGAGAGAGACTTGAGCACTTCGTGTGTTCTTGCCATTGCATTAGTTGCATCGGTTTGAGTTCTCCACGGTGATACGTGGAAGTTAGTAGTTGAGAAGCTTATTACTCTTGGGTGTTTGAGCACCCTAGGGCTTGTTCCTCTTGGGTGCCTTGGCGCCCTAGACGGCTTGGTGGTGCCTCGGAGCTCAATCATTGTGGTGTAAAGCTCCGGGCAAGCGTCGGGGTCTCCAATTAGGTTGTGGAGATCGCCCCGAGCAATTTGACGGGTTCGGTGACCGCCCCCAAGGGTTGCCAAAGTGTACGGGTTCGGTGACCGCCCTCAAGGGTTGCCATTTGTACGGGTTCGGTGACCGCCCTCAAGGGTCCCTTAGTGGAATCACGACACCTTGCATTGTGCGAGGGCGTGAGGAGAATACGGTGGCCCTAGTGGCATTGTTGGGGAGCATTGTGCCTCCACACCGCTCCAAACGGAGATTAGCATCCGCAAGGGTGTGAACTTCGGGATACATCGTCGTCTCCGCGTGCCTCGGTTATCTCTTACCCGAGCCCTTTACTTATGCACTTTACTTTGTGATAGCCATATTGTTTCTTGTTATATATCTTGCTATCACTTAGTTGTTTATCTTGCTTAGCATAAGTTGTTGGTGCACATAGGTGAGCCTAGTCGATTTAGGTTTTGTGCTTGACAAATTAAACGCTAGTTTTATTCCGCATTTGTTCAAGCCTAAACCGTAATTATTTTAAAGCGCCTATTCACCCCCCCCCCTCTAGGCGACATCCACGATCTTTCACCGCTTGTACGCGATACTGCTGGAATCCGAGTTAGACTCTTTCCGTGCGGGCCAAACCGACCTTGTGCGGGCAAAACCGACCTTGTGGAGGCTTTCTCTCCAAGTTTAGACCCCAGGGCTCAACATATAAATAGAGGGGCAGGGCTAACACACGGGACATATCAAGATTTCCCAAGCCGTGTGTCGGCAACCCTAACCCTCTAGTTCTCCCGTCATAATCTCCGTAGTGCTTGGCGACGCCCTGCAGAGATTGTTCCTCACCAACATCACCACGCCGTCGTGCTGCCGGAACTCATCTACTACTTCACCATCGCTCGCTGGATCGAGGAGGTGAAGGCGTCATCAAGCCGTACGTGTGTTGAACGCGGAGGTGCCGTCCGTTCGGCACTAGTTCGTGATCGGATCGAGGGACGACTTGCGATTTGGATCGCGGAGACGTTCGACTACATCAACCGCGTTTCTTAACGCTTCCGCTTAGCGATCTACAAGGGTATGTAGATTCACTCTCCCTCTCGTAGATGCTACCATGGATAGATCTTGTGTGTGCGTAGGAAAATTTTTGTTTCCCATGCAACGTTCCCCAACAGTTGCAACTCTCTAGACGGTTAGGTGTCTGCTCGCGTAATGAAGAGTAATTATCATCACCGAGTCAAAGTCTTCACCAACCAAGAGTCATTTTGGTTGGCGAAGCGAGTCTGTTGAAGGTTTGGAGATCGCCGAGAAGAATCTACCACGAATAAAATCAACTGAAGTTCGATCAACTTCACGTTGAGAGAATAAGACGGTGAGAGTTAGCTCCTATGTTCAATCACAAGTCCCTTCAACCAGACGTAGCTCTTTTGCAGAAGAGTGAACTGGTGTACCAAATCATTTGTCGTCATCGAGCACCATTGGTTACTTCTCTGTTCGTATTCATCTTCTGTAATTCTTTCTCGATCGAGTAGTGTTTCCTGTGTTGTTCTTCAGTTTAACTTCACCTCATTATCCTTCGAGCAAATTTATCTGGTCTGTGACCATGTTATGTAGCATATTTGTGTTCTTTGTTCTCAAGGTTGTTTGTCTGTATGTTCATCTGTTGTTCATGTAGAGCTACTTAATTATCCAAACATCTCTCAGTAATGTGTATGTTTATTTTCTGTGTTGTGTGTGCAATATCATCTATGCTGACAATTCTATTTCCATTGCTTGTCACTGTTATTATTCTCAAAGTTATGTGCTACTATACCCGTAGGATTATCATCTCTTTTATAGAGAGTTTTATCTAAACTCTCTGCTCTGTCAAGTTTATCTTCTGGTGTGATATTCTTGAGTAGTTTTTGTTGTTGCTTAGATTTATTTTTCGCTATGCTGAACTGAGAGATTTCAAGTTTTGAAATAAATTTTAAATCTCTGGTTCACCCCCCTCTGGGCGATATACTCTCGATCCTACCATATGGTCAAACTTTATGAAATTTGACTTCGGACAAATCTTATATGAGGAGTAAAAATGACTGGAGGGAGTACATGCCTGATCTGGTGAGTTGCTGGTCCCCTCAAAGTAGGTCCACGTGGTGGCTACTCGAGTTGCTTGTGACCTTATCCCATTCGTTATAGCACCCGCATTGTGCCCCTGTTCCTTTACATATTCAGTGTATTCTGCTCCCTCTATCCATATATATACACATGGTCTAATACGTTTTTAAAGGCTAACTTTGACCACATGTCAGAGCAATAATATATGACATGCAAGTTACACAAAGCATACTGTCAAATTCGTATGTGAAAGGAGCTTCTAATGATATAATTTTTACATTATACATCTCATATACTATTAATCTTATCAATAGTCAAAACCAGGTTCGAAAACGCATTAGACCCCATATATATATATATGGATGGAGGGAGTATATCGTATTTATCTTTTAAATTCTGTCCAGAAATGTATAGTAGTTTGGATATCGTGGCCGTTTGGCGTTTGGTGTGTGGCGAAATGGTCCACGATTGTGGCTGCCGTTGTTGTTGGGCTGCGCGGGCGTCGTGCAGAACTGCAGATGGCGCGTCCCTGTCTTTCTTTGGGGTCCAGCCGGTTAATTAACCAGTGATCCTTTCGTTTTTAGTAGTACTATATCAGAAGAGTGATTAATTCGTTTGTCCCACCACAAACACGTGGGTAAATGATTTATTTATTTTTTGCGAGGAGTGGTAAATGACTTGTGAGTACCATGTAGTACTATGTTATTTCCGGGAGTCGTTCATCCACCTTTTTTTGAAAAGCAACCCACCACGCCCTGACCGCATCTACCCGTTCACCCCCAGGTTGTTTCCCTGACCATTCCATTCCATTTCCAAGAAACGTTCGTGCGTGCGTGCGTGTGCGTGCGTTCGAGACGAGGCACGGCACGGGGACGTGCAACAAACTACCAAAAGAAAAGGCTACAAGGACCCAAGAGCAAGGACGAACGTGCCCCCGCCACCTACCCGCTTTGTTTCGCCACAGCACGTCAACGTAGCCACAAATTCCTTGCAACTTTCGTTTTCCCCCGACAAGTTGCTTCGGCACGACACAGGCAACGACATGAGTTCATGTTGTATCTCACAGGGTATATTCCACTGCGTATTAACTGGCTCAAATGGCACGATTTTACATGTATTATGACAACAAGAACATGAAGAACAAAACTAATTACCCCAGCTGCCAACGAGGGACGACATGACCACAAATTAACCGACGTCCCTACTGCTCCACTGATTCACCTCAGTAGCTCCAGGGAGCTACGAGTCGGACGATGTGACGGTGGAGGAGGAGCCGGCGGTCATAGGGGTCATGTCCATCGGGTAGCTCCCGAGCACCCGCAGGAACGACGTGAACTCCTGGACCTCGGCCAGCGCGTTCTGCGCCCGCGGCTCCGCGAGTGAGGCCTGGAAGTCCACGTAGAACATGTACTCGAAATGCTTCGCGGTGCCGCGGTTGGCGTCGTCAACCAGGCGGATGGGGCGGTGGCGGTGCGGCCGGCTCTCGATCTTGGTCAGCGTGATGTCGCGGAAGGCGAAGGCGGAGAGCACCTTGAAGAGCACGGAGGTGCCCTCCTTGTCGTGCGCGAACACGATGCTCGTCTTGAACGGCCGGTCCGTGCGCGGCACGATGGGCTCCCTGGCCAGCATCACGAACCGGGTCACGTTGCCGCAGTCGTCCTGGATGCCATCGGCGAGAATCTCCATGCCGTACAGCTCGGCGGCGCGGGACGAAGCGATGGCGGCCGTGTCGCGGAGGCCGTTGTTGGCCACGTACTCGGCGGCGCCGGCGGTGTCGTCGAAGGCCTCGCGGACGACGTTGAGGCCCATGCGGGTGATGGTGTGCTCGCACTGCGCCAGCGCCTGCGGGTGGCTGATGACGCGGGTGATGTTCTCCTTGGGCACGCCCGGGAGCGCGAGGAGGCAGTGGTGCACGGGGAGCTGCACCTCGCCGACGATGTGGAGCCGGTGACGGAGCAGGAGGTCGTAGTTGCGGTGGATGCTGCCGCCGAGCGAGTTCTCCACGGGGAGCACGGCCCGGTCCGCGATCCAGAGCTCCACGGCCTGGAACGCCACCTCGAACTGGTCGCAGGGGATGGCGTCGCAGCCCGGGTAGGCCTTGCCGGCCGCCTTCTCGCTGTACGCGCCCGGCACGCCCTGGTACGCCACGCGCAGCTCCGAGCCGTGCATCGGCGCCGGGGACAGGTCCGCAATCCGCAGCGGCGCCGGCAGGTTCTTGGCAACGCCGTTAACACCGCTTACAGGGATCAAATCGAGCACCGACCCGTTGGAAGCCGGCGCCGGCGCGGGCGCGGCGTGGCCGTTGACGGAGTGGGGGCCGAGCGCGGCCACCTTGCTGGAGAGGACGGCGCAGCTGCTCAGCCACTCGGTCCGGCCGCCGACGGCCGCGCCAAGCGAGCACCTGACCACGCGGCCGCTCCTCCCCGGAGCGTGGATTGCCAGCCTGGGATTCTGCCCGGCGGGCGCCTTGATGAAACTCGCGGCAGCCATGACCAGTAACGGCACCGATTAGCCGTTTCTTGGCTTGGAAATCTGTCTGGTAGTAATACAAACGATGCCGATGGCGCCGGGTAAGTAAAGGTAATTTGAGAGAAACTAAAAGAAACTACTAGTAGTCGAGTAAGCTTCGATGGGGAAGCTGAGAGGGGAAGGGGAGGGCGGAAGGGGATATATAGGTGGCGATTGGTTGGTTCGTGTTGAGGGCTTGAGCTGGGGGTTGGTGTGGTGGCCTGGTGGGGACGCGTGGGGCAAGGACTCACGACTCATACCACGGGGGGTTGGTTGGGTCAGGGTCAAATCAAAATGTGTATCTTTTCGGGTAAAAAATATCGAAACGTCTTGGCCTGCGTCACCAACCAACTGAGCCTCCCCGAGGGGTAGAAGAAACTGAAGGAGAACGTGGCGTGCATCCCCCCTTCCCCTTGTGGTCGCGTGCGCCGGCTGCTTGTAGCCGCGCCCGCCTGCCTGCCCTTTTCGCCGTCGTTTCTTAGATCGCCCGGCGAATCACGGCGCCAGGTGCGCGCCAAGTACAGTGAAGACTGCTGTGCGCTGGATAGGATGCTTATCTAGATTGCCTTGTATTTTGTCTTGGATGAGGGAGATAGTTTTCTTTATTGATTTCGGACGATGAATCCCTCCAACAAAACATGGCGAGGGGTAATAATTCATGGACATTATGTTATCCATATATAGATAGATATTGATTTACTTTCTTCAAATTAGCACATGATTTTTTCTGTGCCCTATATCTTCAAACGGACATTTGGTTCATTGTTTTTGAGATAGCTCACCGTCCATGTCGAATGGTAAACTGACATTTGGTTCTATTGTAAGTACATGTGCTTAGTGAACTTGTGCTCACGAGCTAGTTAGAAATGACTTGGTAACCCCCCACCCCCCACCCCCCGCAGAAAGAACAACTTAGTAAAAAGTTCTTTCTGAAGCAAACAATAGGGCTAGGGAAAGAGCGCTTGTACCCAGCCGCCGCGAGGGTTTGGCCCGCATCCCGCCGTTGCCGGCGTCAGTCTGCCTCATCTACCGTGGCCTTAGGGGCATGGCGGCATGATGGATCCCAGCCCTTGCTGGCGAGTGGGCTTCATTTTTGGATGCTTTTCTAAGTTTTTTTAGGGTTTGTGTCCTACTCAGAGAGACGAGGCGGCGGCGGCACTCTGAAGATGAAATAAGGTTCTCCCCGCCTAGCCCCCGTCCCGGTGGTGCTTCTAGCGTCATTGGAGGGTGTGTGTGGAGATTTGTCTCCGACGATTCTCGCGGGATTCGGTCGGCGTTTGTCTTCGGTGGAACCACGTGGTCCCGAATTTTTTCGTGTGTCTCCAGGTTGGATCCTTCCGATCTAAACTTCTCTTCAACGACGGCGGTTGTTGTCCTCGTGTACTGATCCTATAGAGCCTTAGCACGACGACTTCTCGACTGTCTACTACAACAAGTTTTGCTCGGCTCCAGTGAGGGATGGGCGATGACGGCGGCGTGCCTTCGGCTCGCTTCAGTGCTTGTAGTCGTCGCTAGGTGGTCTACGGATATGGATGTAATTTTTATTATTTCTGATATTCATTGTACTATCATGATTGATGATGAATAGATTAGAAGTTTACCCGCAAAAAAGAAGCAAACAATAGGACTTCCTCCTGTATATTTTTAGATATTTTTGTTAATTGTACAAAGGAGAAAGAAAAGACTTTTGTCTGTCTTTCACTCTATGGAAACGCAAGGATAGCACCTCCTCAAATTTATCTAACGATATCTTTATCCATGTTGGTCTGATTGCCAAAAAAATTGTGATCGGTAGGAGTCTAGTCTTTCCATGGCCCCTCTAGGTATCTCCAGTAAATCCCGTGGCCGAGATGGATTTTCCATTGAGTTCTACTAGCATTTTTTAGTTCTAATAGCATTTTTTGGATTTGATCAAATCCATCACCTGGGAACTATTAACATCTCTAGACTTAACTACCCCTCAAAAAAAATCTCTAGACTTAACTATAGGATTCAGTCCCTAATACCTAAAACCACGGATGGTAAGCAAATCCATAACTTTAGCCATATATGCTCTTGGATGCTAGTTTCAAAATTATTACAAATATCCTTAAGAATAGGTTGAGTGGGGTGGTTTCTCCTGTAGTGCCACATGTCCAAAGTGCCTTCATTAATGGTAGGTACATCATGGAGGGTGTTGTGATCTTGCATGAAGCTTTAAGTAAAATAAATCATGAAAAACATGATGCTTTGTTATTCAAAGTGGATTTTGAAAAACATATAATAAAATCAAGTTGCTCTTTATCCATAAAATGCTAACCTCGGAAGGTTTTCCCCCAAAATGGTGTGATTGCATTATGAGCACATGATGGGTGGGCATGTGGGGGTTAAAGTGAATGATGAGATTGGACTGTCGAGGTCATCTCCCACTGGGTAGGCCCCATGGTGACCTAAACCCAACAGAAACACATGGGGTCCCAAGCCCACATTCTCCAGGTACCAATGTTGCAACCAACATGATGAAGGTTTAGTCACTCGAGGCACATTACACGAGTGAAGATTCCCATCGCTTGACTCTAGTTGGAAGGAACGTATCTTCACTCGGATAGAAGTAGTTTAACGGCTAGAGGCATTAAAGAAGACGTTTCCAAGCCTTCAATCTTGCCGTTACCTTAGCTTTATATATATTGTAGGTTTCTAGTAATAACCCAGATGTAATTATTTGGACTTAAACTCACCCGTAACAAAGAAGCGGGCCAGGGGTAGCGAACTCTATAAAAGCACCCCTACTGGCACATGGTTACGGGTTCAGACATCTGTACTCACAAATTCATACACAAGAACTCTCTCCCCGGAGAACATGACTAGGTTTTTTTTACCAACACTGCGAGGGGCTAGAACCTGTATACATCCTTGCGCCAGCCCATGCGTCTTGCTTGATCAGGCCTCGTTCCTCCCCCTATCTCACCGTCAGATTTAACACCACGACATGGACCCTATTTCAGATCATATAAGGGGCGAAGACATTGGGATTCTATATCTCCTCTCCTTTTTCTATTTTACATTAGTCATTATCATGGATAGGGCTAGACTGCATGGTGTGGTAAAAGGGTTTGTTAGGAGAGGTTATTAATCAGGGCGTCAATATGTTGCAATATGTAGATGACATCATATTCTTGATGCATGATGACATAGAAAGTGCTAAAAATATAATTTATTTTAATGTTTCTTTGATAAATTGTATGGGTTGACCATATATTTCCATAAGAGTACATTGTTTCTTTCGGGTGGAACTAGAGAAAAGTCTGGACTATATAAAGAAATTCCACATGTCAATTATTAGTGATCTAGCCTTGAAGTACAATATCTAGGGATGTCTGTTTCTAATGTTAGGATCAGGAACAAACACTAGAAAAATGTAGTTTTTTAAAAACAAATTCTCTTGTTGGCAAGGCAAGCTACTGAGTATTGCTGGTAGGCTGAAACTTGTGAAAGCTTGCATTAGAAACATCCTCTTTACATGATGCACTTTTATCCTATGTGTGTGGGTGTGAGAAAAATATGTGACTTTTGGGAGCTAGATTTTTTGGCAAGGGGCTGAGGACAAGAAGAAATATCATTTGGTCAATTGGATGACAGTTCGTTAACCCAAATATCACGGTGCTTGGGGTCCTCAACCTAGATATAATGAATAAATCCCGCCTACCTAAATTGCTTTGGAGGTTGGAAAATGAACATGGTCTTTAGCAATCAGTGGTCCTCAATAGGTGAGCTAGAAACTAATGTTCTTGTGCTAAGAAAAAGACTTGAGATTCTCAAAATTGTGCTAGTATTATGAAGGTGAAAAACATCTTCTATAAATATTGTAAAAACTAGATTGTACACAATATTAGATTCTGAAGACTGGTGGGTAGGTTCTAAACCAGTACAACAGTCTTACCCTAGATTGTACAGTTTTTTATTTTGATCATGGAATTTCAATATTTAATGTTTTTGCTAGACGATTTGACAACAATAGGTTTAGGTGGACCTTTTGTGTTTGTGTGTGTGTGTGGGGGGGGGGGGGGGTACATTAGGCCTTTGGAATAGCATCAAAAGCTGGATGTAACTCTGAGTAATGGTAAAGATATTGTATGTTGGACGCTCACGACTGATGGTAAGCTTATTGTTAGGTCCTTGTACTGAAGATGATTGTGAATTCCTTTGAAAGTTTTTTCTTGGTCAATGCTTAGGAATATCATTCCAACTAGAGATAATCTCATGAGAAGGGGGTGGCAAGTGGATTAAACATCGATTTTCTATTATTGATTATTTGCTGATTACATTATGCTACATATTTTTTTGATTATTTGTTCCTATTGAATTTGAACTCCAATTTAAATCTAAGTGAACAGATAAAAGTGAGAATCAACAATTTAAGAGTAAATTTCAGTTTTTACTCCATACTTTGGCATTTTTTACTTTAATTACCCCATTTAACAAATTTTCATCCGCATTACCACATTTAGAAAAAGTTTTGTCTGTTTTTACTCCTTTTAACTTTTAAAGAGCGATCTGTCAGGTGGGTCCCAAACATCAGGTACACGTGGTGTCCCATGACACAGTTTAGTTTAGTGTGCACCAATGAACAAATAGTAGAAAATTTCACAAAAAACTGATTTTTTTGTCAATCAAGACACTCAAATGTGTGATGTCCGGGCAAAATTTCATTGTGTTCAGACATCTGAGGAGCTCGTGGCAAAACAGCGAAAATCGGTTTGAACAATGCGTGAATAGTAAACTTTCTCACAGACCCCAATTTTTTTGAGAGCTACTCAAATGTCCATACACCACCAAATTTGGAACAGACTTCACGCACTCAAACATTTTCCATGCCCAAAAAAAACAGTTTTTTTTTTGAATTTACTGTTCATGCAAAGGAGCAGATGAGCTCGGGAGGCGAATCGCCCTGTTGAACCTGTTCACATTTTATAGATAAAAAACCTATTCAGATCTTGTTTCTAAATGGAAGTGATATTACGATTTGATTTTCATAAAAAAAAACTACTTTCAAAATACAAGGCGTGAAATTGGTCTACCTAGTGGCCACCGGTTTAACAAAGAAAGAAAATCAACAATGACATAAAAATATGAACTTTGCTTTGGTACACCCCTCCTAGAAAAATTTACCGATTTTGATGCAGGTGAAGACTACAAGGTACCCCTTCAATCAAAAAGGATAATATAGTCCTTTGTATCCAAATCAATCTATTTAATACGTTTGATTTGCATGCTAATATGGTGATAGCCTTTTTAAGTAACTTTAAGATCCGTGCAAACTTTAGGGTAATGCTGAGGTTAGTTATCTTTTTGCCAATAACATTTTTTTCTTGCGATACAAAACTAGAGCTTCATGGATTATGTGCTCAACTACTACTATTTTGAGCCAGTGAGTACCACTGGTGGGTTATTATTGTTGAGGCTAATTACCCACCATTCAAATTCCAATGTAACAAAACTATTTGCCCACTTGGCAGATCGCTCTCACAAAAATTAAATGGGCTTATGTCTGGCAAATTTTTTGCTAAAAGAGGTAATCTGGATGAAAACGGTTAGGTGGCGCAATTAGTGTCAAAACGATCAAAACAGGGGGTAAAAACTGAAATTCACTCATAATTTTACTTGAAATCCTCATTTCCCCCTCCATGTAATTTAGATGATTTTGTGGTGGAGGATGGATTGGAGGTGAAGTCAAACCTAAATTATTAGATTATCTTACATGAATTTACATTAATTAAATACATAAAAAGGAGTAGTGTTTTATGCGTCATTCTAAGGTTTGGAAATGACATTGCACAGTTTGGTGTTGAAAGAGGGAGGTATGTACTTCATAGGACTTGGGGTTTTTCTAGCATGTGTAGTTGACGAAAACATCACAAGTGGAGGATGACATTTTTTAATTTGAGGGGTTAGTGGAGGATCACATGAACTGCGCAGCTCAGCGCACGTGTATCTTCCAGGAAAACACGGCGAATATGGGTACTGAACATGGTGAAAGTGTGTGATTATTTTCATACATGATTAGTCTTAGTCTCCCTTACAATGGAATTTTTAGTTCTGTCCAGCAAGCGGATGTACTGCAGGGCACAGTGGGACTGCTCGAGTAGTGATCAAGTCGTCCACTCCCAAAATTTTCCACCTGCCACGGCCTCAAGTCATCACGTCGTTCATTCCCAACTTTTTCCCGCGTGCCACGACTGAGCGCAACTCTGGTAGCAGTGCGTTGCCCGCGAGAACAGATGGCTCGTGTGTTCTAAAACATGCCCGACCGCAACATATGAAAAAGAAACATGCCCGACCGCTATCCAGGTCGAGAACGAGAGAGGTGAAGTTTCTCTTTTCATTTCGTCCTTGGAGCCACTCAGCCGGGCGCTGATGAGAACGCACAAAACCATGTGACACGACCCAACGACCGACCGACCGACCGAGCAGGAACAGAGCGGTCGCCGCATAGGAAGAGCGCAGCAATCATACTCGGAGCTACTTTAATGCACGTCGGAGAGCCGGCCGATCGAGACACCGAGGCATGCGGGGTCAGGTCGCTGCCCGAAAGCCCAGCAGCCGGCCAGCCAAGCTAGCTCGTGGCAGGAGGCGACGGGCTCTGCTCCGGTGCGCGCCCTCACACCCACACCCCTTGCCACTGCAGCGATACGTGGCGCGCGTTCGTCCTATGGAGCGGCCGGCCGGCTAACTACCACCGGCGGTCGAGCCCACCACAGGCTGCAGCTCCTTGCCGCAGACCTCAAAGCCACAGGCCTGCACTCACTGCGCACTGCTGCATCGTGTAATCCTGTTAGCCTGTTATAGGTGTATCGCCGTTTAAGCTATCTGGCGTCCACGCAATTTTGTCGTCGTCCAACTACCGCGCTCCCTCGTTCTCAATTGCTCGTGTAGCTGCCTGTGAATCTGTGATTTTTTTTTGAAACGAGGCAAAAGACTTCCATTTTCATTGATTAAGCAGAAAGAGAATTGCCCGGTTAATTGACGGAAAATCGGGCTAAAACCGACACAATCCAGCCCACAAAATGGGCACCACCGGCCAACCTGGCCACCGACATGGAACACAAAGCTGCAGAATAGCTGCACAAGCCACGACGGCACATGCCAAACAGATGGCCACACGCACAAACAACCGACAGCTCCGACTTTGACGACGAGCATCGCGAGGGAAATATGCAGGACTTGCGCCGACCGTGCCCACCGCAAACGACCACCGAGCGCTTGTCATCGTCGCCACCTGGACTCGCTCCACCGCAGCTCCGACTTCAAAACAACCAGGCAACCCACGGAAGAGCACCTTGGACACGCCGGGAAGATCCGACTACCAAAGCCCGAGCCGCGACCCAAGCTCCTCTCGACGCCATCATCGTTGCCAAACAGAAATCAGCGCCCCCGAAACAGCCTCCTCAGCAAACCACGCGGCGAAGATGCCGCCAACCACCGCGGCAAAGATGCCGTCGACCACCGGTCTCCAGTTGTAGCCGGCTCCGAGACGATGCCCCCAAGGAGGAAGAAGACGTGAAGGCGCCTCCATCGCCTGATCCCGCGGATCTGAGGTTTCCCTCCGGAGCCAAGGCCGCGGGGAGAGGGGAGAGGCAGCACACTGCAGCGACGCTTCCAAGAAAGAGTGCGGCGCCCGCGGGCATCGCCGCCGCCGCATCCGGCAAAGGCCGGAGATAGGATTTCTCCCGGTGAAGCTCGACCACCAACTGCCCGAATCGGCCGGCCACAAACCGCCGCCCACCAAACCTTGTAGAGCACCGAGGCCCGCCGTCTGACTCCAACTGGCCGCGGGATCCCTCGATCCGCCATGTCCAGGCACGCATCGCCCCCTGGCCGAAGCTGCCACCACCAAATCCGAGGCCGCCGCCCCGGCAACCGCAGACTTCCACCACGCGGCCGCCGCACGCAGCACGGCCACGCCGGGCTAGCAATCCGGCCAGAACCAAAGCACCAGGCAGGGAGGGGGGGCCGCCACCCCGTCCCATCTCACCGAGCAAAGCTGCCAGGCCGAAACCCGAGCGAACCTGCCGCAGCCGCAGCACCAGCAGGGGGTCGCCGCCGAACAGCCAGGAGGCCCCAGCCGCAGCACCACCCGCCGGATCCACGCTGCCAAGAGCCGCCGGAGCACCTCCACCTTCTGGATCCACTCCGTCAGATCAGGGCCCGCCGCCCCACCGAGCCGCCCGAGCCCCGCTGCCACCGCCGAGTCGCCGGACCACCGCAGGACGCCACCGCACCAGCCGCCGCAGAACCACCGCCTCCATGCCGGGGCCCAAGGCCGCTCGCCGACGCCAGCCGACGCCCGACGCCACGAGATCCCCTTCTTGCGGCGCCCGCCAACGCGAGAGGAGGCCCCGCCGCCGCCCGCTCCTCGCGAGCTTTGCCCGTGGGAGGCACCGGCGACGGCGAGGGGGAGGAGGGGGTGGAGGGGCCGAGCGCCTCGGTGGCCTGGGGTCGCCGCCCGTGTCGCCCCTGGGGACGGAGCGACGCGGGGGCAAGGATTGTGAATCTGTGATGCTCCACCGGAAAATAGGGAGGAGCCACGACCAAAGGAAGGGAGACGCTATCCGTTCGCGGAACACGTGTTCGTGGACAGAATATGAAAGCCGGTCATCCAACCTTTTCCCTCGAATAAGCACCAACGAAATTGCTTCATGCACGACACGATCTACAGACGACACCTTCCTTCCCAACAGCGCTAGGCAGCAGCTTAAAAAAACAATTGCCTGAAGCGTGCATGCTCGCTGTAGGTGGTGCCACGTTGGATCGTGCAGGCGTCGGGCACAGATGTGTCGTATGTATAGCAGCGCTGAAGCACCAAATCCGAACGACAGAGGTGGGCTAGACGGACCTAGAGAACAAAACATATGAGCTGTGAGGACATGTGATCCAAATGACAGTGGGCCAAGCGGACCTCCGCATGTTGTCCGGACCATACCCGCAAATCATCTATTTGTTTGTTGCCAGGATAATGGAATTCGGATATGCGGACTGGCCTGCAGACATATAGGGGTACATTGGATGGCAAAAATGGGCAAAATTGGTCCGGACATCACAATCGGACATATACCGGAGTTTTGAGGGTCTCCTTTGGAGATGCCCTCTCTCGTCCATATTGTACAGGTGTTGTGTCTATCTAGTTGATAAGACCCTTTTCTTACACATCTTTTCGTATAAAAGTTTTTGCCAACTTGGTACGAGCGATGTGGAAAGACAGGATCCCCTATTGCCACAACAACTTTCAAGACATTTTTTTTAGAGAAAAGACATAAGGCCGAGCCCGAGAAAAGGCTCAAACCTAGTCCAATTTTGAATTAACAAAACCATAAACCGGTCAGGATACAATGAAATAATTACACATAGAAGAAATAAGAAACGTCAAAGATACATAGAGCTGCAACAGTTTACAACATAGTAGTGATACAGGCAAACAACAAGATAGAATAAAGAGCCTAGCCTAAATCACCAAGGCCAAACGCCTAAAACAGGAGCAATAATAGGGTGAAAAATCAGCAGCGCTCGGATCCGGGAGGGAGTTCCGATGCCAGGTGGGTTGACGAGGAAGACCGGTCGGTGGCGGGAGCAATGGATGGGGGCGCGCGAACTTGGAGAGGGGAGCATGCAGGGAAGCCACGTTGTCGCAAACAACCGCACAGGCGAAGCCCGTGACGGCCGCCAGAGATGGCGGAGGGAGAAGGAAGGAAGCGAGGGGGGCTGAACTGGAGCTAGAGTTTCACCCCCGTGCCACCGAGGATCGGACAACACGGGGAGGAGGAGGATGGACACTCAAATACGAATGTCAAAAGAACAAGTAGAGAAGGAGATCCATTGCTGGAAAAATTCCATGGATAAACCACGACGATATACCGTGAAATTTACATCAAAACTATTATCTTCTACTAAGCGCCGGGAAGGGGTAGGGGAGATTTTTTTTTTCTTCTGATAAAGGGTATGATGCTAATATCGAGAAGTACCGGTTACACTTAAACTTTGTAGTAACACTATATCAAAAGCTAGTCAATCAAGATATAAAAAATATAAACAATCAAAGAGGAAAGTCATAGAATCTGCATACAAGCCTTTATTGTGAAACCTTTATGCAAAATTATCCATGTTGCATTCCGAAATTGATGCGCCCTGCAAAAGGACAAAGGAAAAAAGAAATTGACTACACCGTAAACACCATAGAAACCATGCTTATTGGATGTTTTGTTATACCCTCTCTTCCAAAATATAAGGTGTATCAATTTTCGTGGAAGTCAAACATTTGTATGTTTGACCAAGTTTATAGAATAAATATCAACATTTGCAATAGCTAATAGATAAAATATGAAAATACTTTTGATATTGGATCAAATGATATAAATTTGGTAATGTAGATATTGATATAGTTTTCTATAAATTTGATCAAACATGCACACGTTTGACTTTCTGAAGAAAACTAAGCACGTGCACTAACTTCTAACCTATCTTAAGCGATATCTTTGTCTAACTTTATTGGTGGTTTTACCCGCAAAAAAAATTTATTGGTCATACAAAGTTGGAACTAGCCAGAGAGGGATGCAAATGGTGAAATGGATGACATAAAGGGTACCCACTAACATTAACTAGTTCAATCAAATGAACTAAAAATATATTATAATAGACATTTCTTTTGGAATTTTTAGTTTAACCGATCGAACTAGCTAGTGTCTGGATGATACCCTAATATCTATTCATTTCTCTGTAGACAAATATTAGGGTTTTTGGAAAAGTATTCAATATTAATGTACTGGCTGAGATACAGCTATAGATACAAACCATTAGAAACAGAGCACCTAATTCGAATAACGACTTTGTTTTTTTCTTCTTGCGAAAAGGAGGATAACCACCTAATAACGACTTGGTGACTAAGGGAAGAGATACAATATCATACAAATTTAGAAAGTAGTCGATCTTTCTTTCGAATACGCACGAGTGTGCGTACTATATATTAAAGGAGAAGAGCCAAGACGGCTGATACAACGCCTTTCGGCAACGTGCTACCCCTAGAGGTTAGCACCCACCCTGACAACACCGGCAACTAACCCGCCTTGTCCATACTCAAGCCAAACAATGGCGAAGAGGACGGACACAGAGCACACAAGCCGCATCCCCCTGTAACAAACACCTCAAAACACGAAAAAAACACTAACCAAACTAGATCAACGCACTCTCCACCCTTGGTGCCTAGAGGATCGGCAAGCGGACAGCGGGAGTTAGCCTGACTCGAAGAAGACACCGTCGAAGAGGTGTCGATGATGGAGTACATAGCGCCCCGGATGCTCATGCCCACAGCAACAACCCGCACATGACAACTTGGCACCCCAAGTCTCACCGCCGAGGCGAGCGAGGCAAACCACCAGCTGCTCCTCCGAACGCACACCGAGCACCTAGGCAGCGCCTCCAAGAAGGGGACGGCGCCGAGACGTCGCCGCTGCCTGGCCCGGCAAACCGAGCCTAGGGTTTCCCCCAGTGCCAGCACAGGGGATGGACATGGCCATGATAACGCGAGGAGACGGCGCCCACAAGCGTCGTCGTTGCCCGCAGCCGCAGCCGCGCTAGATTTCTCCTTGGCCATGTCCATCAAATTCCGAAGCGCAGCAAACTGGTGGGGGGTGCAAAGCTGCCACCTTGGGCCATCACCGTGAAGAGGGGGAGCCGGATGCCGTCGCGCCGCCAATCGGTGAGTCCACCACAATCCCTGATCGAGGGAGACCAGGGCCTGCATCCACCTGCTACAACCTCGCCACCCTCACGGCCAGGGAATGCAGCGCCGCCGCCGCCGCCGCCAGGACACCGCAGCACATACAGCCGTGACGCCCGGCTGGCCACCTCGCCGCGCCTTCGCCCCGGGAAGAAAAGGGCGAGTCCACCACAGCCTGGGGCCGCCGCCCCAGCGTACCAACACCGGAGCAATGCCGACGGGAGCCCCGGCACCACCCACAGCCCAGGCGGCCAGATCTGGCCGACCCTGCGGCCACGCGCAGCCCTTCGCGCCAGCAAGCCGCGCGTCGCTCCCGCTTCACTCGACCACCACCGAGCCGCGCAGCCCATGGCCAGCACGCCAGATCCGATCCACAGAGCGGCCATGGCTAATCCGCCATCAAGCACCGCCAGAACCGGTTGCTGCGTTGCCTAAACAGCCACAGAAGCCGGCACATCACTGCCAGGTCCCGGGGCCGCCGCCCTGGCGTCCACCCGCCGCCAGCCTGGCGCCTCGTCCAGGGCCGACGCGCCGCGCCAATAGGGGTCCCCCCGCGCGAGGAGAGGGGAGGGGCTAGAGTAGGGGGGGCGGCGGTGCTAGGGTTCGCCCGAGCCCCCCCGAGCGACAGCGGGCGCTAGGTCGAAAGTAGTCGATCTAACAAAGAAATGAAAAGCAGCCGCCAATGGGTAGTGCACAAGGCAACCAATTCAGATAATACTGCACAGTTTGTTACAAAGCGGAATCAGATGTCATACAAAGCAAAAAAGCCTGCCCAATGTAGAACCACCTTCTATATGTATAATTAGCGCCAAAAAGCGCGGCGCACGCCGCGCTCGTGATAATGCCCGTTTAAAATTATGGGTTATCCATTACTCGGTATTTTTCCTTGGCCTTGAAGCGTTAAATTGTATACATCACTCCTTTGAACTTGTTCTTAAAAATGTGCATTCTATTTGACGGTATTGCTCTGTCGAGTGTGCGGCTCTGAAATAATAAATGAAGATCAAATTACAGGACTTGCCGTAGCACGCGAGAAAACATAAATAATGCTATAGAACTTACCTTGTGATCCACCATGAAAAAGTTGAACTTGACAGCTGAGTACAATATGTGCTTCAGTGTTCTCATATTTTTGTAACACAGACAGTAAACTTCAAGTGGAAAAAGTGCCTAGTCAAGTCCTTTAGTAATGATTCCTCCGCCGATCAGATCTTGCTATTCATAAGAGAAATGCATAATAGATGGTACATTTGGTATATTGTTTTGGTTTAAAATTCGGTTACTGTTTTGGTTTTATGGTTTGCGTAGGTTAATGTTTTCGGTTTAGTTAGGTGTTGTTTCGTTTTACTGGTTTTATTGCTCCGGATTATTCGGAGTTGTTGTTTCGGTTTATTCGGGCTATTGTTCCGGTTAGTAGTCCTGAGTTTATTTGGATAATGTTCTTTTTTGTTTGGGTATTTGTTAGTAGATACTGTTTCGGTTTATGGTTCAGGTGGGTTAATGTTTTCGGTTTATTTCGGTGTTGTTCTGTTTCACTGGTTTTATTGTTCCGGGTCGAGGGAGGAGGAGTCTCAGTTTTTTTGGTGTTTTTTTTATATTTCTTCCGGATTACTGTTCACGTGAATGCGTAGTGTTGTTTTAATTTTTTTAGTTGTTACGGTTTATTCGGGTGTATTGTTTAGGTTTAAAATTCGGTTACTGTTTCAGCTCTACGGTTCGTGTGGGTTAATGCTTTCGGTTTATTCAGGTGTTGTTCCGTTTCACTGGTTTTATTGTTCTGCGTTATTCGGGGTTGTTGTTTCAGTTTATTTGAGCTATTGTTCCGATTAGTATTTATGAGTTTATTCGGATAATGGTTTGGTTTTTGTTCGGGTATTTGTTAGTGCACTTCTAACTGTTATTGTGTTGTAAAAATGAGCAGTAATCGGTCAAGAACTTATTTTTCCCAGTACTATAATTGGAAAGGATCTGGAGACGATTGAGGCGGCTGTGCATCAGTACGCCGGTGTTGAGAAATGATGTTATAGAAAATTCTAAATTCTAACTCTCTAAGGACGCGAGGGTGGAGAAAGGGGAGAGAAATGATGGGTAAAAAATATCCCTTTTTTTTGAACGTGCGTATTTTTTTCTTCGGTGAAAGCTAAAAGAAATAAGGGGAGAAAATCACATTAGTCGTAGTACTGTTTAAAACGGAGCACTGTTCATCCGTGACGCTGTTCACAAAACTACTGTTCATATACGGTTACTGTTCGTACACGGTACTGTTCACAGACAGAGGACCAATTTGTTGAAGCTGAAGTAAACAATCGGTAAGTGAAGGAGTAAAAAAATATCACTGTTCATACACGGGTACTATTCATAGACGGTTACTGTTAATGGATTTTTACTGTTCATTGACGTCGACGTTGCCATGGAAATGAACAGTAAGCACCAAAAAAATTAAAAAAAAAATCAGAAAAATCGAATCCTTCCCACTTTAGTTATAGTACTTATAATAAAGTAGCATAGCAAACAGGATTGATACTGAATTGGGGTACCGATGGATAGCATGGTAACTTCTGTAGTAATCTTTAGTCTTTTTTGGCGACAATTGGTAGTTTCGTAGGGTTTCAATCACAAGTTCAAAATAACAGGTTTTTGGAGATGTTTTTTTATTCTTAATGGAGAAAATACCTCTTAAGCAAGTGGAGACGGACTCATGGGTATTTTTGCCGTAACTTGGCGGTTCTTGGCAGGACGGGAACTTGGTGCTCTCGGGTACCCACGCATCCTATATGCGCCAAAAAATTTAGTAATTCAAAAAGTTCAAAAAATTCCAAATCTTTTTTAGAATCAAACATGATCAGGTATTGTACTCGTATAAAAAGTTTGGACAAGAAATGATTCGTATTGACTTCAAGGCAAAAAAGACAAGTTTATGATGACAATATAGCGTGTATAGTACTTGTATATAACCTTTTTTTTTTGCCGTATGTTCGACTCAGGATGCAACGAAAGTCATTCTCTGACGAATCTTTTTATACGACTACAATACTTGATCATGTTTGATACCAAAAAAGATTTGGAATTTGTTAAACTTTTTTTGAATTACTAAATTTTGTTTGCATATAGGGTGCGCTGGCACCCAGGTTCTCCTTCGTATTTTCCGTTCTTGGCACGGCTATCATTGATGGCGAAGACAAGCAGGGTTAGTTGGATCAAGTGGTGGACGCATGTATATACAACCTGTTGTCGTAGCGGACAGCAGAATGAATGCTTAAGTTTACGGTTTGATCGTCAACATGGCCCCAATTGTTCACTGGCTATACGGCGAGCCACGATTTTTGCGTAGGATCCCACATACTCCGGTACATATTTAACTAGCTACAACTAATTTTATAAATAAGATTGGCGGATCTTGAGCAAAAGGTCAAGGATTGGTGGATCAACCACTCCGGCAAAAACATCCAAAATTGCAAAGCTTGTGCATCCCTTACCCATGCTCATTTCTTGGTCTATTTGAAGTGAAAGAAATGCACGAGTCTTTCACAACAAGTACTCACCGCCAACAATCTTGCTAAACAACATCAAACTTGAAGCATCTCTTTAGGTTGCCGTGGGAGCCAAAAAACTAGGAACCATCATTCCCGGAGAGTGACAACTTTTGTAATTCTAGCCATTTAACAAACACTCTATTATCTTCTTAATTAATACATGAGGTAAGTATTTTGCCTCCGTTTCAAATATGCATTTCCCATATATATATATATATATATATATATATATATATATATATACTAGCACATATGCCCGTGCATTGTAACGGGAGAGAAATTTTGTGTGTCCATATAAACATTCATCAATGCGGCACGCCAAAATCCAAAGGGTGCCACCCGACGGCGACATAGAGACACACGCCAAGATCAAAATGTATATCAGCAAAAACTACACAATTAATGAGTTTGCTTTTCTCTTATTTTTTTGGATTATCAGGTATTCGTCTGGAAATTATCAAATGACGACCTCAGGAGCGCCTTCACTTTCTTGATTGTCTGTGTTTTTGGCGCCGATGGTTTTATTACGCACTTGTATGAACCAGGATCAATAGCCCCTAGAGAGAATTTATTTTGTATTTACTTACGACCTCAGGAGCGCCTTCACTTTCTTGATTGTCTGTGTTTTTGGCGCCGATGGTTTTATTATGCACTTGTATGAACCGGGATCAATAGCGCCTAGAGAGAATTTATTTTGTATTTACTTTACTGGACGTGCAAGCATATATGTTTTCACCGTGTGTCCTAATCTGTGTATATATGTTAGTCCAACATTGTCTAATCCGTATCCGATATTTGTTTTCTTTTCAGTTTTGTTATTATGAGGGACATAAATAGAGTAAAATTAATTTTTTTAGATGAGTCAAATTGGACCTTAAAAAACAAAAAAGTAGCTCAGAGAACAGACGTACATATATGTGCACGTCCTCGTCTCGGAGATTTTTATCGGTCAACATGCTGTAGCTAGCTAGATTTTTATCGGTGAACATGCACTAGCTGCAACATCAGCTGGTCTAGAAGAAACCAGACTCCAGCTTCGTATGGACTTCGTCGTCGCAGACCCTTATCTCCTCCTCAGTTCTCCGTCGTCGCAGCCTTATCTCACCAAGTTAGCTCCACATTCGGACCTCTCTCTGGAGACACCGCCGCCGCCGCCTGCCGCCCATTACCGCCGGGATCCCGCCCCCAAGCTCGACCACAACCGGGGATCTTCCCCTCCGCGCATCCTCCCCGCACGCCGCCGGATCCCCGGCTCCACCAGCCATGGCACACCCTCCGCTCCACCGGCCATGGCGGGCTCATCTGCCAAGGCTGGCCCGCTCGAGACCGCTGTCGCCTAGCACCGACGGCTACTTCTCATTTTTTTTTTCTGTTTCTTCAGATCGGCTCATGTGTGAGCCTTCCTCCTCAGAGATGTTTTTCTATTTGTGATGCATATATGCTGCAGGTCTCGTCTTTTTTTCTGCTTTGGCTTGTTTGATTCTTGCAATTCGATAACGTATTTAAGTTGCTAGGATTTGATCTAAAAGAGCAGGGCGGGACTATTAATTACAAAAGGAGTCCTTTAGCACATGGAGCAACTTTTTTAGTAGCGGCCCATAACAGAAATTTAAATTATGGCCCATGTAACTTACGAAGCTCCAGACCACGTACCAAACCGGACGACGATGTACCAAACTTCACGGTCGATGTGGACGGATCAAAAACGGACGAAATTACGGTGGTAAGAAGCGATCACCCCTTTATTATTAGGTAAAGATATATATAAAGGGATAAATGGCTTGCATGGGATCACACATAATGGACCTCGTATCTGCCTTGCCTTAACTGCAGATGGCTAAATGAGCGATTTTAAGAAAACTTGACGCATTCATGTCTCAACCGTCAAACTCTAGCATAGTTGTGATGATTGGTGTTTGTGCTTAGTAGTACTATTTGTTTTATTGTTGCCGATGTGACACGTTATACTTTATTAGCAGATTGTCTCGTTTGGTTGCAGGCTTGTACTTTTATCAAACTTTATTATATTTTGCCTGACCCAGTTTCTTCTCAACACCTTCTTATAGATTGACAGAGTTAGCGGCAAACGTGAAAAATATGGCTATTGACTAAACATGAACTACATCTTTATTAAAAAAAAGGGTAAATTTGATATATGCCACTACAAAGTTTCCAGTTTTGAGAAATGCCATTGCTATTCTCAGATTTCGAAATATGCCATTACAAAGTTTTCATACTTTGAAATATGCCATTGCATACCGTTTCAGACCATGATAAGACAATATGCCTGTATAGGGACGAAATTGCCCCTTGCTCTCGGCCGCTGCCTCCACTCCCGACAGCCGCCCCTGCTGCTAGCCGCTGCCTCCGCTGCTTGACCGGTGCGGCGAGATGCAGTTACCAAGGGCGAGTCCCTCGAAGGTGGGCCAGTCAAGGAGCGAGTCGGCGAGCGCGCCGTGGCACCGGCGGCGAGGTGCAGTCCGCCTCCTCCGCAGCTCCAGGCCGCCGCCGTCCCCGCCGCTCCCGACCGCCGCCGCCCTTGCCCGCCTCCACTGCTTGACCGATGCGGCGAGTTGCAGGCCGCGTCCTCCGCAGCTCCACGCCGCCGCCGCCCCCGCAGCTTCCGACCGCCGCCACCCCTGCCCGCCTCCGCTGCTTGACCGACGCGACGAGATGCAGGCCGCGTCCTCCGCAGTTCCACGCCGCCGCCGCCCCCGTAGCTCCCGACCACCGCCGCCCCTGGCCGCCTCCGCTGCTTGACCGTTGCGACGAGATGCAGGCCGCGTCCTCCGCAGCGCCGCCGCCCCCGCAGCTTCCGACCGCCGCCGCCGCCGCCGCTGCCCGGGGGAGCCTCCTTGAGAGCCGGGAGCAGCAGCCGGCCAAGAGCAGCAGAGCAGAAGGGGAGACGGCGGAGAGCAGCAGAGCAGCAGGCAGTTAGTAGAAGGAGAGTGAGGTGTCGGGACGAGCAGGTAAGGTTGGCCAAGGGGCAATTTCGTCCCTATACAAAATACGAGGTGTGATACGTATACATATTGCCTTATAATGGTCCGAAACGGTATGCAATGGCATATTCCAAAGTATGGAAACTTTGTAATGGCATATTTCGAAATCTGAGAATAGTAATGGCATTTCTCAAAACTGGAAACTTTGTAGTGGCATATATCAAATTTACCCTAAAAAAAAGAAGGTTAGGTTGGCGGAGGGTTTATACAATGTGTTGTACATTTGTACCCACTCTTGTTTTCTACAGTCAAAATAAATTGAGTTTCTTCTTGAGGTTTCCAAGTATATACTACTCCCTCTGTCTCAAAATGTTTGACCTTTTTTTGACACTTCTTAAATTTTGACTCGGAGGGAACATTTTAGTGTTCTCTATGATCATTCGAAACGGCGCCTGGGCTCATCTGCACCCGGTGAATAGTAAAATTAAAAAAATAGCAGAAAAAATAAAAAGAAATCTGAAACTTTTTGCATTCAAGATGCTTGAGTGCGCCAGGTGCGTGCAAAAATTCGCGGGTAAATGACATTCGAGGAGCTCGCGTCAAAAGAGATAAAATCGGCTATGAACAGTGCGTTTTTTTCAAACTTTCTCACTGGCCCGAAATTTGTCTTTTTCGCCACGAGCTCCTCGGATGTCCAAACTCCACCAAACTTGGCACGAACATCACGCATTCAACCATCTTGCACCATAAAAAAATTGAATTTTTTTTCTATTTTAAATGATTTTACTGTTCATAGCCGATAGCATCTACACCTGGGTGCAGAATGGCCGCACTCATTTCTCTACCCTTTTTTTCATCAAGGCCGCTATTTTTTATAATGTAGCATCAAGGATACAAATACAATAAGCACACATCCAGCCTGTGCACGATTAGGATGCATATAACTAACTCGAGCGCACTCACACAAGAATCACTCCGGCAAACAACAAAGTCGTACAAGACCGTAGTTAGGTCTAGGCGTAGTAAAAACAAAAAAATAAAGAGAAAAAAAGCAACGGTGATCCAGACCTAGCAACTACTGAGCGAACGAAGATGACCGAAGGGCGCACGATTCAAATGTGGACACAACCACGTGAAGTGGAAACCGTGCACTCACTAGGCCTGCAACCCAGCTGCCAAAAGTTGTGTGCAGAGCAAAGAATCTGTCAATGCACTGTGACGCTGGTCGCAGATCAAACCAGCGAGAGGAGATGGTACCGCCAAAATCTCACATAGGAGACGCTTCGACGATCCCACGCCTCTGATGCAAGTGACTATTGGTGGTGCATCGAGACATGGCCACCACCCCCCTAAACAATACACCAAGAGTCATCACTATTGAAAGAGCATGGTGCCCCCATGTTTGGTTTTGGTAATTGATGACAATCCCTATGGATTAATGGTTGCTTTGAGTTATATTTGAAGAGTTTGTCCATAGGCATTGCTTGAAGACCTTGGCAACCGCAAAAAAAAAGAAGACCATTTGTTGGTTTCAAAGTTATTAAAGAAGATTATGTGTTGACCAAGGTGCTATTCAAGGAGTTATCCAAATATTGGTCATGTGAGAGTTGAGCCTATTGCAAGCATGTCTTGAAGAAGAAGATTGTGTGAACATTCATGTTTACCTTCAAGACATCATCTTTATGAAGAGAGAAGATAAGATACAAGTTTGATCAAGACTAAGTGCAAAGAGTGATTCAAGTTGATCAACACACAAAGCGTAGAAGATGTACCGAGTGGTATCATGTGATCCCATGGTATGGTAAGCATTGTCCATTACGCTTTGTGTACTAACCCATGATCTATGTGAGGTTTCTCTGTGGGGTTAGGTATGTTTTCATGGGCGTGCATCAAAAAGAAGATATCATAAACCCATGGAGGATGACATCAAGTGGTGATCGTCTTCAAGATTGCGGTGTGCAATTTCAAGTGGAGCATCATGAAGAGATCATGCTTGAAGCTTGCCGTCCATTCTCGTGGTAATGGACATGTGAAGATATGCCGAAGAGAGGCTTGCACATAGTGGAGTATGGGGAAGCAATCTACTAGTCTTCACCGAGCCAAAGCAATCCAGAAAGGTGGTCCGACTTGAGGAGGACAAGATTGTCACCATCTAGCTCAAGTGGACTATGCGCAAGGCAAAGATTTGTCCTTGATAGGTTTTATATTTTACCAGTCTCACGGTGTTAGTTGAGAGACCGGGTTATAGGATTGATTGCCGTACTATCAAGGGGGGCTCTTGAATGAGTAGCTTGATCGTATCGTTCGTAGAGAACTCAAACCATTGCATCTTTGGCATCATCTTTCTTGGTTCTTGTTTGGCTTTTTTCTTTGTGAATTTTGGAGCTTGTGGTCATCTTCATGACAAGCTCAAGTTCATCGAAAATGGATTTCGTATGCATCATCTTTTATGTTTTCGATGTTGGAGTTTATGCTGGATCTTCACTGATGGAAGTTTCACACCTCTATATCATTGGCATATTTTTGTTGCCACTTCTGAAGATTTCCAGTCATGATTTGACAGCTCTTGTCGTTAGCTTTCTATCAAGCTTGAGTTCCTCAAAATCAGAGTTTATTTGTAGAAGTTATGGCAGTTTTGATCTTACTTGCATCCATCTGTTTTGCTTGGGTAGTTTTACTGCATCCAGGCGGTAGTACCGCTCTGGACCACGGTATTACCGCTTCGACGGTACTTCCGCTTCCTTCTACCGCAACCACTTCCGCTTATTTTGGTGCTTCTATTGCCCAGTCTGCTTAAGCGGCAGTAGAGCCGTAGTACTGCTCTAAGCAGTAGTACTACTCCTCGAGCGGTAGTACTGCTATAAGCGGTAGTACTGTTTCGGCAGAACTACCATTCTTCTACTTCTTTTCTCGTTGGGTTGCGTTGACCGTGCTATGCGGTAGTATCACTTGTGCATGACCAATGCACATAACGGTTGGATTCGGGGGGACCTATTTAAGGAGGTCTTCTTCCCCGATGGTTCTAATCTCTTGAGCTCGTGTTTCCCCTCCATTGTTGACCCTCCTTGAGCTTGCTATCTCTCAATCCCTCCAATGATTCTTGCTCCTTTTGAGGGAAAAGAGAGAGGAGATCTAGATCTACATTTCCAGCAATACATCTCTCCTCTAAGTGAGGGGAACCCATTGGATCTAGATCTTGGAGTTCTTTTGTGTTCTCCTTGTTTTTCCTTTCATATTTCTCCATAGCTTTCGTTGCTTTGGTGGGATTTGAGGGTGAGGGACTTGAGCACTCCGTGTGATTTTGCCATTGCATTTGGTGCATAGGTTTGAGTTCTCCATATTTCTCTTGGGTGTTTGGGCACCCTAGAGCTTGTGCCTCTTGGGTGCTTGGGCGCCCTAGATGGTTGGTGGTGTCGTGGAGCTCAATCATTGTGGTGGAAAGCTCCGGAAAAGCTTCGGGGTCTCCATTTAAGTTGTGGAGATTGCCCCGAGCAATTTGTACGGGTTCGGTGACCGCTCCCAAGGGTTGCCAATTGTACGGGTTCAGTGACCGCCCCCAAGGGTCGCCATTTGTATGGGTTCAGTGACCGCCCTCAAGGGTCCCTTAGTGGAATCACGCCATCTTGCATTGTGCGAGGGCGTGAGGAGATTACGGTGGCCCTAGTGGCATTTTGGGGAGCATTGTGCTTCCAGACCGCTCTAAACGGAGATTAGCATCCGCAAGGGTGTGAACTTCGGGATACATCGTTGTCTCTGCGTGCCTCGATTATCTCTTACCCGAGCCCTTTACTTATGCACTTTACTTTGTGATAGCCATAGTGTTTCATGTTATATATCTTGCTATCACTTAGTTTTTTATCTTGCTTAGCATAAATTGTTGGTGCATATAGGTGAGCCTAGTCGTTTTAGGTTTTGTGCTTGTCTAATTAGATGCTAGTTTTATTCTGCATTTGTTTAAGCCTAAATTGTATTTATTTTAAAGCGCCTATTCACACCCCCCTCCGCTCTAGGCAACATCCACGATCTTTCAACTATACCATCGTAGTCGCAATCGGCCACCACAATCTCCATCGAACATGGCTCGACTATCCACACCGCTGGCCAGCATCACCGCTACTACAGCCGCGCACCACATCCACAAAGCCACACCGCAGTGATGGATTGCTCCTACCCGCTGACGTGGAAGCAACCGACGAAACTGCCACCAACCATCGGTCTCGCCAGCCATGCCAAGCTCCAAGACCATGCCCCCAAGAGAGAACATGACTTCGATTCCCGTAATCATCCCATTAGCACAATCTTGGACCTAGGGTTTCCACTAAGGCATTCTAGGAGGGGGCCTGCATGTTGACTCCTTCAGTGAGAGAACAACGCCTACAGGCTCCACTATCGTTATCTCTGACTCTAACTGAAGGCTGGCTTTCGATGGCAGACCCATCCTCCGCCCAAATAGAACCTGGCTGCTCCACCATGCGCACCACCGCCACCAACAGGACCACCGGTGAAGGAGGTCGCCGAAGCACGTCGACCCTGGGCTTGTGGCGTCTAGATCTGAAGGCTGGATTCATCGCCATGTAGGCCCGCACCAAGCTGCAAGAGAAGAGCACACCATTCCCCTACATCCTTGGAGTCACTTGACTCCTGCCATCATGCTTCCACCTCGGTATAAGAACTACTTGATGGCCAGCCACCAACATACTTTTGAGGTTCTTTCTCCATTGTGCTTGATATCGAAGGCCTTTTGAACAAAGAGAGCCTAACACCTGACGATCAGTCGTCGGTTATGAACAGTGCAGAACGACTTCCACAACAATCCACGCATGCATGCAAGTGAGGAATAAATAGATGATCGCAATGGGATTCATTTCATATTTCAAAAATCAAAATATTTCATCTCTCAAATGGAAAGTCGGATTAAAAATCTATTTTCACCAATAAGTCCATCACGACGAGATCTTTGAAACTAGATCACGCGTTACTATGTTTCGATGACCCTTTTTCGGGCCAAAAGTTACGAGGTTGCCATATGTAAGTTACCAACCTGTTGACACATAAGTTATCGGCCATTAAATTTGGAAATTCTATTCTAGCATTTTAATTTAGTTTTAATTCAAAATTTATCATCCGGTACTATAGGAGTTACTGACATTGTTCATATGTTGTTACCGGCAAAAATTACGTGGATTGTCAGCGTCATATCGTGTTCATGGACCCTCGCCGAGGAGGTTGATGGCAGAGGTGACGCTTGATACGTCTCCAACGTATCTATAATTTTTGATTGTTCCATGCTATTATATTATCAATCTTGGATGCTTTTATAATCATTTACAGCAATTATATATCATTTTTGGAGACTAACCTATTAACTTAGTGCCCAGTGCCAGTTGCTGTTTTCTGCCCTATTTTTGTTTTACAGAAAATCAATACCAAACGAAGTCCAAATGCCACGAAACTTTTTGGAGATTTTTTATTGGACAAGATAAACACTAGGAGCTTCGGGAGAGGGCCAGAAGACCCAGGAGGTGGCCACGAGCCACCAGGGCGTGCCTGGGGGGGCAGGCGCGCCCTGGTGCCTCGTGGGCCCCCCTTTGCTCCGTTTGACCTAATTCCACCACTATAAATGCAGGGAAAATCAGAAACCCTCAGGAGAGTCCACGAAATACTTTTTCCACCGCTGCAAGTTTCTGTTCCAGAGAGATCCCATCTGGGGTCCTTCTCCGGTAATCTGCCAGAGGGGGAATCGATCACGAAGGGGTTCTACATCAACCTTGCTGCCCTTCCGATGATGCGTGAGTAGTTTACCACAAACCTTCGGGTCCATAGGCAGTAGCTAGATGGCTTCTTCTCTCTTTTTGCTCTTCAATACAATGTTCTCCTCGATGTTCTTGGAGTTCTATCCGATGTAATCACTTTTTGCGGTGTGTTTGTTGGGATCCGATGAATTGTGAGTTTATGATCAGATTATCCATGAAATTATTTGAGTCTTTGCTGCACTCTTTTATGCATGATTATTATAGCCTCGTATTTCTTCTCCGATCTATTGATTTGGTTTGGCCAACTAGATTGATTTATCTTGCCATGGGAAGAGGTGCTTTGTAATGAGTTCGATCTTGCGGTGCTCAATCCCAGTGACAGAAAGGGAGATGACACGTATGTATCATTGCTATTAAGGGTAAAAAGATGGGGTTTATTCATACATGAGTTTATCTTGTCTACATCATGTCATCGTTCTTAAGGCGTTACTCCGTTCTTTATGGACTTAATACACTAGATGCATGCTGGATAGCGGTCGATGTGTGGAGTAATAGTAGTAGATGCAGCCAGGAGTCGGTCTACTTGTATTGGACATGATGCCTATATACATGATCATTGCCTTGGATATCGTCATGATTATTTGCTTTTCTATCAATTGCCCAACAGTAATTTGTCTACCCAGCGTATGCTCTTTTCTTGAGAGAAGCCTCTAGTGAAACCTATGGCCCCCGGGTCTATCTAAATCATATTACTAAAACCCTAAAAATATTGCTGCCATTTTCTTTTATTTATTTTATTTTGTATTTTTGTTTCAATCTATCTATCTATCACATACAATTTAATCTTGCAATTGACCGCCGAGAGATTGACAACCTCTCGTTTGCGTTGGGTGCAAGGATTTGTTGTTTGTGTGCAGGTGTTGCTAACGAGGTGTTGCGTGATTCTCCTACTGGTTCGATAACCTTGGTTTCATAACTGCGGGAAATACTTATCTCTACTGTGCTGCATCATCCCTTCCTCTTCGGGGAAATACCAACGCAAGCTACAAGTAGCAGGAAGAATTTCTGGCGTCGTTGCCGGGGAAACATCATCAACATCTATCAAGTACCTTTGCACAAACTCTCATCTCCTTGCATTTATTTTATTTGCCATTTGCCTCTCGTTTTCATCTCCCCCACTTCTAAAAATGTTTTTACAAATACAAAAATATTTTTCGTTTGCCTTTTTCTTGTTTGCTTGTTTGCTATCTTGTTTGCGTAGTCACGATGTCTCAAGAAAATACAAAATTGTGTGATTTTTCCAATACTAATACTAATGATTTTATTAGTACTCCGATTGCTCCTCCCGCCGCTAGTGCGAAGACTTGTGATATTAATGCCGCTTTGCTAAATCTTGTCATGAAAGATCAATTTTTCGGTAGTCCTAATGAAGATGCCGCATCCCATCTTAACACTTTCGTAGAATTGTGTGATATGCAAAAGAAAAAAGATGTGGATAATGATATTGTGAAATTAAAATTATTCCCGTTCTCGTTGCGGGATCATGCAAAATTTGGTTTTCATCTTTACCACAAAATAGTATCGATTCTTGGGATAGGTGTAAAGATGCTTATCACTAAATATTTTCCTCCCGCGAAAATTATTTCTCTTAGAAATCATATTATGAATTTTAAGCAACTTGATCATGAACATGTTGCCCAATCTTGGGAGAGGATGAAATTAATGATAAGAAATTGCCCTACTCATGGTTTAAATTTATGGATGATCATACAAAAATTTTATGCGGGATTGAATTTTGTTTCTAGAAATCTTTTAGATTCCGCCACGGGTGGTACGTTTATGGAAATTACTTTGTGTGAAGCTACTAAATTGCTTGATAATATTATGGCAAATTATTCACACTGGCATACTGAAAGAACTCCTACTAGTAAAAAGGTGAATTCTATTGAACAAATTAATACTTTGAGTGATAAAGTTGATGCGCTTATAAAATTGGTTGCTAGAAAAAATGCCCCTATTGATCCTAATGATGTGCCTTTGTCCACTTTGATTGAGCAAAATAATGATCCCGTAGATGTGAATTTTGTCCCGCGAAACAATTTTAATAATAATGCTTATAGAGGTAATTTCAATGCTAGACCGTTTCCTGGAAATTCCTCTAATAATTATGGAAATCCTTATGGTAATTCTTACAATAATAATAGGATGCCCTCTAATCTTGAAAGTAATATTAAATAATTTATTAATGCTCAAAAGGTTTTCAACACTACGATAGAAGAAAAATTGAGTAAACTTGATGATATGTCTAGGAGCATTGATAGAATTATTCATGATGTGGAAAATCTTAAGACTAAAATTTTTCCACCCAAAATTGATATTAGTGAATCAATTAAAGCTTTATATGTCTCCATGGATGAGAGTAAGAAAAGAACCGCCATGCTAAAAGCTAAACGGGAATTTTTAGAAAAAGCGATTCCTCCCAGTTTTTATCGTAGTAATGATGAGGATATTAAAATGATTGGTGTTTCATATATTGATTCTTTATTTATAAATATAAAAATTGATGAAAAGGGGATTGAAGAAGAGTCAACTTTAGCTAAAGAGCGTCCCCGTAATTCGGAGGGTGAAAATCTTGATAAGAAAATTGCTAAAAATGGGTTTGGAGAGGTAAAAACTTTAAATAGCGATGTGCCCACTCTCTTGGATTAAAAATATTTTAATTATGATAATTGTTCTTTGATTGATTGCATTTCTTTGTTAAAATCCATGCTAAATTCACCCAACGCTTATGAGCAAAACAAGGCTTTTACTAAACACATCGTAGAAGCTATGATGAAAGCGTTAGAAGAAAAGTTAGAACTAGAGATTTCAATTCCTAGAAAATTATATGATGAATGGGAACCCACCATTAAAGTTAAAATTAAAAATTATGAGTGCAATGCTTTATGTGATCTGGGTGCTAGCGTTTCCACAATTCCAAAATCTCTATGTGATGTGCTAGGTCTCACCAATATAGATGAATGTTCTCTTAATTTGCATCTTGCGGATTCTACTATTAAAAAGCCAATGGGTAGAACTAATGATGTTCTTATTCTTGCAAATAGAAATTATGTGCCCGTTGATTTTATTGTTCTTGATATTGAATGCAATTCTTCTTGCCCCATAATACTTGGTAGACCGTTCTTATGAACTATAGGTGCCGTTATTGATATGAAAGAAGGGAATATAAAATTTCAATTTCCATTAAAGAAGGGTATGGAACATTTCCCTAGGAAAAGAATTAAAGCACCATATGAATCAATTATGAGGGCCACTTATGGAATCAACTTGAAAGTTGACAATACTTGAAATTATGCATTATGCCTAGCTAGGGGCATAAAACAATAGCGCTCGTTGGGAGGCAACCCAATAAATAAAATAATTTTTTTATGTTATTGTGTGTTTTCACAATTATGCTACTGGTATGATTGTGTTTTTGTGTTTTTAATTAGTTTTTGTGCCAAGTAAAGCCTTTAGGATGATTTGGAAGATAGTATAATTGATGCTGTTTGGAAAACAGAAAGTTTTGCGTCCAGTGCCCGATTTTTTTTTTGTACTGGAGCGTCATAAAAATCTAAAGTTTTTACACAGTATTGGTATATGAATTGCCCACGTTTTCCTAATTTTTCAGAATTTTTGGAGTTACAAAAGTTTGGCTTTTAAATAGATTGCTGCAGACTGTTCTGTTTTTGACAAATTCTGTTTTTGATGCACTACTTGCTTGTTTTGATGAATCTATGGATTGTATCGGGGGGTATAAGCCATGGTGAAGTTAGAGTACAGTAGGTATAATGCAAAAATAAAATATGAATGGGTTTGCAACAGTACTTAAAGTAGTGATTTATTTTGTTATACTAAAGGATCTCACGAAGGTTTTGTTGAGTTTTGTGTGATTGAAGTTTTCAAGTTTTGGGTGAGATCACGATGGATGAAGGAATAAGGAGTAGCAAAAGCCTAAGCTTGGGGATGCCCGAGGCACCCCAAGGTAATATTCAAGGAATACTCAAGCGTCTAAGCTTGGGGATGCCCCGGAAGGCATCCCCTCTTTCTTCTACCAACCATCGGTACTTTTACTTGGAGCTATATTTTTATTCGTCACATGATATGAGTTTTGCTTGGAGCGTCTTGTATTATATGAGTCTTTGCTTTGTTTGCTTTTTAGTTTGTCACAATCATCTTTTCTGGACACACCTATTTTGAGAGAGCCACACGATCATCATAATTTGTTAGAATACTCTATGTGCTTCACTTAAATTTTTTGAGCTAGGCAGTTGCTCTAGTGCTTCACTTAAATCTTTTTGAGCATGGTGGTGGCTATATTTTGAAGAAATAAACTCTCATGCTTCACTTATATTATTTTGAGAGTTGATTAAAATTTTGAAGAAATGAATTCTCATGTTTCACTTATATTATTTTGAGAACTGATAAGATTGAAATTTTGGAGAAATGAATTCTCATGCTTCACTTATATTATTTTGAGAATTGATAAGATTGAAATTTTGAAGAAATATTTGCACTCTCATGCTTCACTTATATCTTTTTGAGAGTTGACAATAGTAACGGTAATTTGCACAAGATATGAAATTAGTCCCAAAGTGATGAATATTCAAGAGGGATATAAATAAAAACTTTCATATAGATCATTGGATATGATGAGTGTGATTCCTTGCAATAGTTTTGCGATATGGAAATGATAATATGTGAGTCATGTTAGTGAGTAATTGTGATTTAGTAAAGATATTACTGTTAAGGTTTGTGATTCCCCATGCATGCACGTTAAGTCAATAGTTATGCAATGAAATTATATCCTACTTATGGTGCATTATTCGGTGTTAGTTATGTTCAATGCATGTTTATGACCGTTTTCGTTTTTTGGTTGGTTGCTTCTCAATCTTTTGCTAGCCTTCATTTGTACTAAGCGGAAATACTGCTTGTGCATCCAAAATCCTTAAAACCAAGTTGTGCCAAATGAGTCCACTATATCTACCTATATGCGGTATTTCAATGCCGTTCCAAGTAAATTTGCGTGTGCCAACTCTAATTTTCAAAATAATTTTTCCGTTTTGTGTGCCCATACCGCTCATGAAGTGGCAGGGGGTAGCCTTTATTTTCCATGCTAGGTATGTTATTCTCACGATGAGTGTTTATTCACTTGTCATTGCACGAGAGAATGGTTGCTAATAGGGATGCCCAGTCCCACAATGAAATCAAACATTAATAACAACAAAGTTCCTTGGAAAGTGTTGGTATGGAGGGCACCCATGGATACGGCTAGCCATGGATTGTGAAAGAATGGTGGAAAGGAAATAAACTTTACTTTCTGTTTGGGAACCACCTATGATGTGTCTAGCATGGAAAATATTGGGAATTCTCAGTCGTTTTCGTTGACAGGAAAAGCATGCCTCTCAAAATATTTTTATCTCTTTAATTTCAGCTTTGAGCTCTGGCACATTAGCAAATCTCTGCTTCCCTCCGCGAAGGGCCTATCTATTTACTTTTATGCAATTTTTATTTTTACTTTGAGTCTCCATCTTCTCTTATAAAGCACCAACTAGAGAGCACTATTGTCATACTTGTGCATTGTGTGTAGCTAATATTTGAGTGTGTTTCATGAATGGATCAATGATTGAGCATAATGGGCAAGGGATAACTTTCTTTAGCGTTGATATTTTGAAAGACATGGTTGCTTGTTAGCATGCTTGAGTATTTATATTTTCATGTCAAATTATAGACTATTGCTTTGAATCATTCAAGTCCAATGTCCATGCTACAAAAGAAAAGAATATGTGATGAATATGTTAGGCAACATTCCACATCAAAAATTCTGTTTTTATCATTTACCTACTCGAGGACGAGCAGGAATTAAGCTTGGGGATGTTGATACGTCTCCAACGTATCTATAATTTTTGATTGTTCCATGATGTTATATTATCAATCTTGGATGTTTTTATAATCATTTAGAGCAATTATATATCATTTTTGGAGACTAACCTATTAACTTAGTGCCCAGTGCCAGTTGCTGTTTTCTGCCCTGTTTTTGTTTTACAGAAAATCAATACCAAACGAAGTCCAAATGCCACGAAACTTTTTGGAGATTTTTTACTGGACAAGATAAACAATAGAAGCTTCGGGAGAGGGCCAGAAGACCCAGGAGGTGGCCACGAGCCACCAGGGCGCGCCTGGGGGGGCAGGCGCGTCCTGGTGCCTCGTGGGCCCCCCTTTGCTCCGTTTGACCTAATTCCACCACTATAAATTCAGGGAAAATTAGAAACCCTCAGGAGAGTCCACAAAATACTTTTTCCGCCACCGCAAGTTTCTGTTCTAGAGAGATCCCATCTGGGGTCCTTCTCCGGTAATCTGCCGGAGGGGGAATCGATCACGGAGGGGTTCTACATCAACCTTGCTGCCCTTCCGATGATGCGTGAGTAGTTTACCATAGACCTTCGGGTCCATAGGCAGTAGCTCGATGGATTCTTCTATCTTTTTGCTCTTCAATACAATGTTCTCCTCGATGTTCTTGGAGTTCTATCCGATGCAATCACTTTTTGCGGTGTGTTTGTTGGGATCCGATGAATTGTGAGTTTATGATCAGATTATCCATGAAATTATTTGAGTCTTTGCTGCACTCTTTTATGCATGATTATTATAGCCTCGTATTTCTTCTCCGATCTATTGATTTGGTTTGGCCAACTAGATTGATTTATCTTGCCATGGGAAGAGGTGCTTTGTAATGGGTTCGATCTTGCGGTGCTCAATCCCAGTGACAGAAAGGGAGATGACACGTATGTATCATTGCTATTAAGGGTAAAAAGATGGGGTTTATTCATACATGAGTTTATCTTGTCTACATCATGTCATCGTTCTTAAGGCGTTACTCCGTTCTTTATGGACTTAATACACTAGATGCATGCTGGATAGCGGTCGATGTGTGGAGTAATAGTAGTAGATGCAGGCAGGAGTCGGTCTACTTGTATTGGACGTGGTGCCTACATACATGATCATTGCCTTGGATATCGTCATGATTATTTGCTTTTCTATCAATTGCCCAACAGTAATTTGTCTACCCACCGTATGCTATTTTCTTGAGAGAAGCCTCTAGTGAAACCTATGGCCCCTGGGTCTATCTAAATCATATTACTAAAACCCTAAAAATATTGCTGCCATTTTCTTTTATTTATTTTATTTTGTATTTTTGTTTCAATCTATCTATCTATCACATACAATTTAATCTTGCAATTGACCGCCGAGAGATTGACAACCTCTCGTTTGCGTTGGGTGCAAGGATTTGTTGTTTGTGTGCAGGTGCTGCTAACGAGGTGTTGCGTGATTCTCCTACTGGTTTGATAACCTTGGTTTCATAACTAAGGGAAATACTTATCTCTACTATGCTGCATCATCCCTTCCTCTTCGAAGAAATACCAACGCAAGCTACAAGTAGCAGCGCTTCGGCGGGTTGGCATGCTTGGAAATAGTAGAGGTGCTATAGGCTGCGCTAGCTGTGCCTCTGTGTGTCACGCGCCGCCTAGGCTTATGCCCAATCGCTGGTGGCGGGAAACCGATGAAACGGTGGTTAATGGGAAACTTAGGAAAGAAGAAAGCGCGAGCTAGCACGACGTGTGAGCACACATTGCTTACCCACGTGTGTGATTGATATACTCGTGTGCCCGATAGAGCACACAATTCACACAAAAGAATCGTATGTGCTCTCACGAGTTATCACACACGAGTTGACTCTACGAACTGTGTGTGTAACTTTCAAATCATCACACACGAGTATTCATGTCACGAATCGTGTGTGATGCTCCCAGCCATCGCAAACATTTCGTGTTTGTACATCGTTTGCAATGAATGCACATGAGTATGGTACACTGAAACGTATGCGTTATGAACTCATATCGCACACGCAGAACAATAGTTAGCTGTGTACCCACTATCACACATGGTCTTCATCCCCAAATCATCCCCCGATGTATTGGCTGCCGCACACATTTCGTTCTCTGGCACACGAGTTTATTTTATTAGCGTTTGCGATGCGTGCATTGCACACAATTTGGTCAATGGTGTGCGATACATGTGTCGTCTTAGGCCCATCCTGTAGTAGTGTATGGTCACAACCACTCCACCACCAGCCGACTTCTCCACAAGTGGTAGCGAGCTAGTACTATCATCCACTTGTCTCTTGCCCAGAAGCTTCAAATTTTATTTGGTCTCACAACCAAGGCAATATTATTCTCACTCGATGCTACCCCATTCTTTTCTGCTCCATCATGTTCCATAGCATTAGGGTCATTTAGATCTTTTGCGAAGTTAGAATTCCAGCGCATGCCATTTATCCAAACCTCCCATTCACTCCTCTTCCCGTGCGACCACAACCACCTCTGCCATTCATATCTCCATGTCCACCACCCCCTCCTCGGCCGACCCCAGGCCTCGACCACCACACTTTCCTCTTCTGGGTGCCATGAGAAAAGGTCCCCATTCAAACTTTGATTCAGGATGTTCACCCACACCACACTCTTTAAGGAAGTGTCCCATCCTACAACATGCTTGGCAATTTTTTTTTTGCAGTTTTTCTTTAAAATTTAACCTGACAGAACTTAGCTTCACCATTCTTTGTAAAGATCACAAAGCATGGCAGCTTGTTATTCACATCCGGGCTCACTTTAATTCGGTTTAATTCACTGACAAAACCATTAGGGAGGGTGATATGAACCTCTTGCACTTCCCCTATGCGCTTGGCTATGTTTTCCAGTATAGATTTGTTCTTCTAGACCCCATCAGGAATCTTGTGAATTTGACACCACATCTCTAGCTGATGAGTGTTATTTTTACACTCCTCTAACCTGAGTTTAAACCAGTATATTTCACTAAAACCGAGATATCCGCTCTGATATTGCCACTAATGACTAATGAATGCATAGGATTCCAAAAATCCTTTCTTTATTTTGTTTCCACAGGAAATGGGCTATTTATGGACGAAATCAAGCCAATACTTGGAAAGGAGTAAAGTGGAGATAGGGGGGATCAAGTGGAAGGCGCACCAGAAGAAACAGAGCAAAAGATGGTGTTCCATGCAACCGCGCCCGCTCGTATGAGCGATCGTATGGCATGGAAACCGAAGCCTCTCGTCCACCTGAACAAACTTTATAAAGGGGCCGACGCCAAATGGATAACAGAACAAGAGAGAAGGGAGCGCATAACAACAACACCATAGCCATCTCCATCAACCCTAGCTGCCGCCATTTTCCCATCTCCATAGCCACAACCTTCACCACCACCATAGTGCTCAGCAATCTAGTCATACTTGTAATCGTGTATCACACACGACATCCATTGTAAGACATATTACCAATCAATCTATCTTCATGATGCGTTCTTCGATGTGTTTTTTGTGTGATCTAATCTCCATGTGTGAGTAGTTTGGCAAGGTATGGGTTCAGGCAAGGGCCTTGCAACCCGATGTATTTGTTGGAGGGATCAATGGAAGGACTTTGAATTAACGTCTCATATGTGTAACATAATTTTTTTCCGTAGTGTCTCTTGGCTCGTTCGCGTTCTTCATCCCTGCAGGTACCCAGGATCATGGAGAACGAGCCATGGAGAGGCTAAGGGCAGGGATACGGTGAGGTGTTATTCTGAACACCAGTGACAGAAATGTTTAGTACGGTAACATGGATCTTATCCCTGGGGATTCAAGAGGTGTGGTCATTAAACGCCCAATGCTTTTGTCTGATTATTGTTATCTTAATTATCGAGGCAACGCCGCGTGATGGATAGGGCCTTCGGTTGGACAACTGACTCTTGAAGCAGGACGCGTGCCGGTCAAGACGTAATTTGGACACGTCCCCCACTTTGATACGTAACAAGCACATCTTGATGGGTGACTTCCAGAGCACAAATTAAGATCATATCTGGTCCCGACACAAATATATGGTTGTAATCATAAGACCTCCTACCCATGCCTATTTTTATTATAATTGTTCTTCCAGTGTTAGCTTGATTTATGATCCGGTACAAAGCTGGATTTAATTCTTTAGCAAAAGCTTGTTTGAGACCCTAGCTTAAAGGGCACCGTCCTCCTGTAGGTTCAATAACTCAGGGTCACCTCTGGGGAAAAAGGGCAAGAATCCTTTCTGCTTCATTTTCGGATCACCAAAGGAAGTAATCAAACTTTTTCTGGCACCGTTACCAGGGAGGCTTTGTGTGCCTAGTCTTTGTGTTTAGAGTTTTTGTTAAAGTTTTATTTCAGTTTTGTTTCAGTTTTTAGTTTTCCTTTTTGTTGCATGTCTTGTCAGTGGAAAACCACAAAAAGATTACCATGGCTCATAATCTTGGAAGCTTTGCTACTCCTAGCAATAGTTTCATGTGTGAACCTATAGCACAACCTGATGTTGGTGCCGTTGAGTATGAGATAAAACCGAACCTAGTCTCTATGGTTCAACATGACTAATTTGGAGGCTCTGCTTCTGAGGATGCCGGTATGCACTTGCATAATTTTTTTGAATTCTGCAACATGACATGCATAAGAGATTATGACCCTGACGCTTTGAAGTTGCGTCTATTTCCTTTCTCCTTGAGAGGAAAAGCAAAACAATGGCTTCTAGCTTGAGAGGTAATATAACTTCATGGATGGATTGTTGCAGTAAGTTTTTATCTAAGTTTTGTCCACCTGCAAAAATTATGCAACTTCGTTCACAGATAACAAGTTTTAAGCAGGAAGATCTTGAGCCACTAGCGCTTGCGTGGGATCGAATGAAGGAAGCTATAAGGAATTGTCCCAACCATGGAATGGAAGAATGGTTAATCCTTCATATTTTTTATAATGCTTTAAATCCTATGTCGAAAACTATGCTTGATACTGCTGCAAAAGGAACTTTTATGGGAAAACCCATAGCTGATGTTAAAAATTTGCTTGACGAGATGCAAGATAACCATGCCCAATGGCATGTTGAAAGGACTACCACCAAGAGAGTCAATGCAATTGAAGAATAGAATACGGAGTTGACCGCTAAGCTTGATGAACTCATCTCCGTCATGGAAGGTAAAGAAGATGTAAAAGTGAACGCTATTACTGATGAAGAAGTTAATGATGTGAATTTCATTGCTCGTAATAGCTATAATCCCGACTGGAAAAATAATGGGTATGCTCCTAGATTACCTTATCCTTAATAATAGTGGAGCACCTAACAATTTTAATGGAACTAGCAATGGCAATAGAAATACTCTAGAGGAAATTTTGAATTTTTTTATTGTTAGTCAAAGAGACCAGAATGAAACTTTTAAAAGTATCTTGAAGAATCATGATAACTTACTTGGTCAATTGACCGGTAAGATTGCTAGACTCACTAACGACGTGCAGACTCTAGATGGAAGAACTAAGAGTATGGAAGCACAAGTGGCTAAAATTGCAGAGAGCTGCTACTTGTAGCTTGCGTTGGTATTTTCCCCGAAGAGGAAGGGATGATGCAGCACAGTAGAGGTAAGTATTTCCCTCAGTTATGAAACCAAGGTTATCAATCCAGTAGGAGAATCACGCAACACCTCGTTAGCAGTACCTGCACACAAACAACAAATCCTTGCACCCAACGCAAACGAGGGGTTGTCAATCCCTCGGCGGTAAGTTGCAAGATTAAATTGTATGTGATAGATAGATAGATTGAAACAAAAATACAAAATAAAATAAATAAAGAAAAAGTGCAGCAAAGTATTTTTAGGGTTTTTAATATATGATTTAGATAGACCCGAGGGCCATAGTTTTCACTAGAGGCTTCTCTCAAGAAAATAGCATACGATGGGTAGACAAATTACTGTTGGGCAATTGATAGAAAAGCAAATATTCATGATGATATCCAAGGCAATGATCATGTATATAGGCATCACGTCTGAGACAAGTAGACCGACTCCTGCCTGCATCTACTACTATTACTCCACACATCGACCGCTATCCAGCATGCATCTAGTGTATTAAGTCCATAAAGAACGGAGTAACGCCTTAAACAAGATGACATGATGTAGACAAAGTAAACTCACGCATGAATAAACCCCATCTTTTTACCCTTAATAGCAACGATACGTACGTGTCATGTCCCTTTCTGTCACTGGGATTGAGCACCGCAAGATCGAACCCATTACAAAGCACCTCTTCCCATTGCAAGATAAATCAATCTAGTTGGCCAAACCAAATCAATAGATCGCAGAAGAAATATGAAGCTATAACAATCATGCCTAAAAGAGATCATAGAAGACTCAAATAATATTCATGGATAATCTGATCATAAACTCACAATTCATCGGATCCCAACAAACACACCGCAAAAAGTGATTACATCGGATAGAACTCCAAGAACATCGAGGAGAACATTGTATTGAAGATCAAAAAGAGAGAAGAAGCCATCTAGCTACTAACTATGGACCCGAAGGTCTGTGGTAAACTACTCACGCATCATCGGAAGGGCAGCAAGGTCGATGTAGAGCCCCTCCGTGATCGATTCCCCCTCCGGCGGAGTGCCGGAAAAGGCCCCCAGATGGGATCTCTCGAGAACAGAAATTTGCGGCGGCGGAAAAAGTATTCCGTGGACTCCTCTGTTGGTTTCCCGGTTTTTGGGAATTTATAGTGGTGGAATTAGGTAAAAAGAGGCAGAGGTGGGCCCACAAGGCACCAGGGCGCGCCTGCCCCCCCAGGTGCGCCCTGGTGGCTCGTGGCCACCTCCTGGGACTTCTGGCCTTCTCCCGAAGCTTCTACTGTTGGTTATGTCCAGAAAAAATCTCCAAAAAGTTTCGTGGCATTTGGACTTCGTTTGGAATTGATATTCTGTAAAACCAAAAACAGGTAGAAAACAGCAACTGGCACTGGGCACTAAGTTAATAAGTTAGTCCCAAAAAATGATATATAATTGCTTTAAATGTATATAAAAACATCCAAGATTGATAATATAACAGCATGGAACAATCAAAAATTAGAGATACGTTGGAGACATATCAAGAGCCAAACTTTGATTCTAGCCAAGTTTGTAGGTAAACCGGAACCTAACCCGGTTGAAGATATCTGGATGATGAGAAGTAACGAAGAAAATGAAGAAGAGCTTGATAAAAGTCATGTTCCAGAGTATACATATACGGTTACAGACTTCGTGAAGATCATAGAAATGAAACACCCACTAACTGAGGTATCAAATGATGAGGCATATAATGTCTTTGTTGATCATGTTGCAGCTAAGGTACATGAGTATGACGGTGAAAGGAAAAAGCTAGTAAGTTGCCTACTAAGCAAGAAGATGCTTTTGAGCCTACTATTGAGATTGAGATTGGTATGAATAAATTCAGTGCTTTATGTGATCTAGGTGCTAGTGTTTCCGCTATCCCTAAATCTGTTTATGAAAGTCTCAATCTTGGTCCTTATGCTACTACTGAGATTAGATTGAATATGGCTAATTCTACTTTTGTGCAAGCAGTAGGGATTAAGCATGGTGTTATTGTTCAAATAAATGATTGCCCTATCATGATTGATCTTGTTATAGTTGATATGCCTGAAGATCCCATTGCTCCTACAATTCTCGGTAGGCCTTTTCTTAGGACCATAAAGGCTGTTATTGGTACGTCTCCATCGTATCTAATTTTCCAAACACTTTTGCTCTTCTTTTGGACTCTAATTTGCATGATTTGAATGGAACTAACCCGGACTGACGTTGTTTTCTGCAGAACTACCATGGTGTTGTTTTTGTGCAGAAATCAAAGTTCTCGGAATTGGACGAAACTTTTTGGAGATTTTTTATGGAATATATAAAAAATATTGGCGCAAGAATCAACTGGAGGGGCCCACCTGTTGCCCACAAGGCAACAGGGCGCGACCCCCCTGGGGGCACGCCAGGATACCTTGTGGGGCCCACAGAGGTCCTTCTGACCTAATTCCAATGCTATAAATTCTCTTTCCCCGAGAAAAAAATAAGAGAAGAAGTTTCATCGCGTTATACGATACGGAGCCGCTGCCACCTCCTGTTCTTCATCGGGAGGGCTTATCTGGAGTCCGTTCGGGGTTCCGGAGAGGGGGATTCATCGCCATCGTCAGCATCAACCATCCCCCATCACCAATTTCATGATGCTCACCATCGGGTGTGAGTAATTTCTCCGTAGGCTTGCTGCACGATGATGGGATGGATGAGATTTATCATGTAATCAAGTCAATTTGTTAGGGCTTGATCCCTAGTATCCACTATGTTCTGAGATTGATGTTGGTATGACTTTGCTATGCTTAATGCTTGTCACTAGGGCCCGAGTGCCATGATTTCAGATCTGAAACCTTTATGTTTTCATGAATATATTTGAGTTCTTGATCCTATCTGCTAGTTATATGCACTTGTTATTGTTCTAATCCATAGACCCCTGCTACTTGTGATCTGCGTTGGTTTTTTCCTCGAAGTGGAAGGGATGATGCAGTACAGTAGAGATAAGTATTTCCCTTAGTTATGACACCAAGGTTATCAATCCAGTAGGAGAATCATGCAACACCTCGTTAACAGTACCTGCACACAAAATAACAAATCCTTGCACCCAACACAACCAAGGGGTTGTCAATCCCTTGGCGGTTAATTGCAAGATTAAATTGTACAGTGATAGATAAATAGATAGAACAAAAATACAAAATAAAATAAATAAAGAAAAAGTGCAGCAAGGTATTTTTAGGATTTTTAATATATGATAGAAGTAGACCCGGGGGCCATAGTTTTCACTAGAGGCTTCTCTCATGAAAATAGCATACGGTGGGTGAACAAATTACTGTTGGGCAATTGATAGAAAAGCAAATAATCATGACGATATCCAAGGCAATGATCATTTATATAGGCATCACGTCCGAGACAAGTAGACCGTCTCTTGCCTGCATCTACTACTATTACTCCACACATCGACCGCTATCCAGCATGCATCTAGTGTATTAAGTCCATAAAGAACGGAGTAACGCCTTAAGCAAGATGACATGACGTAGACAAAGTAAACTCACGCATGAATAAACCCCATCTTTTTACCCTTAATAGCAACGATACATACGTGTCATGTCCCTTTCTGTCACTGGGATTGAGCATCGCAAGATCGAACCCATTACAAAGCACCTCTCCCATTGCAAGATAAATCAATCTAGTTGGCCAAACCAAATCAAAAGATCGGAGAGAAATACGAAGCTATAATAATCATGCATAAAAGAGTTCAGAGAAAACTCAAATAATATTCATGGATAATCTGATCATAAACTCACAATTCATCGGATCCCAACAAACACACCACAAAAAGTGATTACATCGGATAGAACTTCAAGAACATCGAGGAGAACATTGTATTGAAGATCAAAAAGAGAGAAGAAGCCATCTAGTTACTAACTATGGACCCGAAGGTCTGTGATAAACTACTCACGCATCATCGGAAGGGCAGCAAGGTTGATGGAGAGCCCCTCCGTGATCGATTCGCCCTCCGGCGGAGTACCGGAAAAGGCCTCCAGATGGGATCTTTCGAGAACAGAAACTTGCGGCGGCGGAAAAAGTATTTCGTGGACTCCTCTGTTGGTTTCCCGATTTTAGAGAATTTATAGTGCTGGAATTAGGTCAAACGGAGCTGTGTGGGCCCCATGAGCCACCAGGGCGCGCCCCCCTAGGGCGCGCCGTGGTGCCTCGTGGGCCACTGCTTCATCTTCTCGTCTCCTCCCGAAGCTTCTAGTGTTTGTTATGTCCAGAAAAAACCCTCCAAAAAGTTTCGTGGCATTTGGACTTCATTTGGTACTGATATTCTGGAAAACCAAAAACAGGCAAAAAACAACAACTGGCACTGGGCACTAAGTTAATAGGTTAGTCCCAAAAAATGATATATAATTACTGTAAATGTATATAAAAACATCCAAGATTGATATTATAATAGCATCGAACAATCAAAAATTATAGATACGTTGGAGACGTATCAAGCATCCCCAAGCTTAATTCCTGCTCGTCCTCGAGTAGGTAAATGATAAAAACAGAATTTTTGATGTGGAATGCTACCTATCATATTCATCATATATTCTTTTCTTTTGTAGCATGGACATTTGGACTTGAATGATTCAAAGCAATAGTCTATAGTTTGACATGAAGATATAAATACTCAAGCATACTAACAAGCAATCATGTCTTTCAAAATATCAATGCTAAAGAAAGTTATCCCTAGCCCATTATGCTCAATCACTGATCCATTCATGAAACACACTCAATATTAGCTACACACAAAGCACAAGTACGACAATAGTGCTCTCTAGTTGGTGATTTGTAAGAGAAGATGGAGACTCAAAATAAAAATAAAAATTGCATAAAAGTAAATAGATAGGCCCTTCGCAGAGGGAAGCAGAGATTTGCAATTGTGCCAGAGCGCAATGCTTAAATTAGAGAGATAAAATTATTTTGACAGGCATGCTTTTTCCTGTCAACAAAAACGACCGAGAATTTCCAATATCTTCCATGCTAGACACATCATAGGCGGTTCCCAAACAGAAAGTAAAGTTTATTTCCTTTCCACCATTCTTTCACAATCCATGGCTAGCCGTATCCACAGGTGCCCTCCATACCAACACTTTCCAAGGATTTTTGTTGTTATTAATTTTTGATTCATTGTGGGACTGAGCATCCCTATTACCAGCCACTGTCTCATGCAATGACAAGTGAATAAACACTCATCGTAAGAATAACACACCTAGCATGGAAAACATTGGCCACCCCCTGCCACTTCATGAGCGGTATGGGCACACAAAACGGAAAATTATTTTGAAAATTAGAGTTGGCACATGCAAATTTACTTGGAACGGCATTGAAATACCGCATATAGGTAGGTATGGTGGTCTCATTTGGCACAACTTGGGTTTAAGGAGTTTGGATGCACAAGCAGTATTCCCGCTTAGTACAAATGAAGGCTAGCAAATAGATTGAGAAGCAACCAACCAAAAAGCGAAAACGCTCATAAACATGCATTGAACATAACTAACACCGAATAATGCACCATAAGTAGGATATAATTTCTTTGCATAACTATTGACTTTATGTGCATGCATAGGGAATCACAAACATTAACACTAATATTCTTACTAAATCACAATTACTCACTAACATGACTCACATATCATCATCTCCATATCGCAAAACTATTGCAAGGAATCACACTTAACATATCCAATGATCTATATGAGAGATTTTATTATATCCCTCTTGAATATTCATCACTTTGGGACCAAATTCATATCTTGTGCAAATTACCATTACTATTATCAACTCTCAAAAAGATATAAGTGAAGCATGAGAGTGCAAATATTTCTTCAAAATTTTATCTTATCAAATCTCAAAATAATATAAGTGAAGGATGAGAGTTCAAATATTTCTTCAAAATATAGCCACCACCATGCTCAAAAAGATTTAAGTGAAGCACTAGAGCAACTGCCTAGCTCAAAAGATTTAAGTGAAGCACATAGAGTATTCTAACGAATCATGATAAACGTGTGGCTCTCTCAAATTGGTGTGTACAGCAAAGATGATTGTGACAAACTAAAAATCAAACAAAGCAAAGACTCATATAATACACGACGCTCCAAGCAAACCTCATATCATGTGACGAATAAAAATATAGCTCCAAGTAAAATTACCGATGGTTGGTAGAAGAAAGAGGGGATGCCTTCCGGGGCATCCCCAAGCTTAGACGCTTGAGTCTTCCTTGAATATTACCTTGGGCTGGCTTGGGCATCCCCAAGCTTAGGCTCTTGCCACTCCTTATTCCTTCATCCATCGTGATCTCACCCAAAACTTGAAAACTTCAATCACACAAAACTCAACAAAACCTTCGTGAGATCCGTTAGTATAACAAAATAAATCACTACTTTAAGTACTATTGCAAACCCATTCATATTTTATTTTTGCGTTATACCTACTATATTGTAACTTATCCATGGCTTATACCCCCCGATACAATCCATAGTTTCATCAAAACAAGCAAGCAGTGCATCAAAAACAGAATCTGTCAAAAACAGAACAGTCTGCAGAGATCTATTTAAAAGCCATACTTCTGTAACTCAAAAAATTCTGAAAAATGAGGACAATGTGGGAAATTCATATACCAATACTGTGTAAAGATTTCAGATTTTTCTGACGCTCCAGTACAGAACTAAAATTCCAGCATTGGATGCAAAACTTTCTGTTTTTCAAACAACATCAATTATACTATCTTCCAAATCATCCCAAAGGCTTTACTTGGCACAAACAGTACTTAAAAAACACAATCATAACAGTAGCATAATTGTGTAAACACACAAGAATTTATTTTATTCATTGGGTTGTCTCCCAACAAGCTCTTTCATTATCTCCATTAAGGTAGGCATGAGACTTCAATGATGCTCTAATGAGAGATAATAATAGAAACACAAAGAGAGCATCATGAAGTATATGAAAAACACATTTAAGTCTAACATACTTCCTGTGCATAGGCATTTTATAAGCAAACAAATTATCAGGACAAGAAATATCTAGCATATGCAAGGGAGAAGAATAAAACATTGACGATCTCAACATAACGAGAGGTAATTTAGTAATATGAAAAAAAATTACAACCATATTTTCCTCTCTCATAATAATTACATGTAGGATCATATTCAAATTCAACAATATAGCAATCATACAAAATTTTCTCTTCATGATCCACATGCATAAAAGTCTTATAATCTTCCAAGGTAGTGGGATTAATATCAACTAAAGTCCCGACCTCTCCGAACCCACTTTTGTCAAAATTTCCATAAGATTGGACACTCTCCGAGTATGTGGGATCTTATGTCCTAAAGTCGACACTCATCCAAACTCACTTTCAATATTATTGCAAACATTATTTTCAATATCATATTCATCATGAGGATTAAATAAATTTTTAAGATCATAAGAAGCATTATCACCCCAATCATGATCATTGCAATAAGTAGTGGACATAACGAAATCATCATCCCCAAGCTTGTAGCTTTGCATATTATTAGCACAATTGGCATTCATAGAATTTTTAATAACATCATTGCAATCATGATTTTCATTCAAGGAACTATCAAGTATGGGTGCTATAGCAATAATTTTATTTTTAACATAAGGAACTATAGCGAATTCATCTCTATAAGCATCATTAATATTGGCATCATGGCCATAAAAGTAGCAAGCATCACATTCATTAACAGGGGATATTTTAATCGAATCAACAGGATCATAATTATCTATGGATTCATGCATATCATTTTCTTCCAAAGTAGAAGACATTCTCCCAATAAATTCATTAACATAGGCATTAGGAGCATAGTTTTCATAGCAATATTTAAGTATGTCAAAATTTTCAGATTTGTAGAGAGTAATATCATACTTTTCAATCAAAGAAGCAACTTCATAAGCACCCTTAAAAGCAACAAATTCTTCAATTTGTTCGATATCATAGTAACTATAACACCCTTGGCATAAGAAGATAAGATTTCATTATCATTAAACTCACATAGGTAGGGAAGGTGTTTTTTAGGGTACTTAGAGCAACAAGTAAAATCATAAATTTCACATAGATTCCAAGCATAGCATAGCAAACAATTTATTTGACGCCATAAGAGTCTCCCTTTTTTTGACAAACGGTGACGCACAAATTGAGCATGCTCCTCTAAAGATTTTCCCTCAACTAAACTAGTTGGGGTTTCACCACTAGCACAAATGGATCGAAGATGATCCAAATAGAAAACTTTAAGTGGATCCATAGTATCTTATATTTTTGCTTTTACTTTCTTTTCTTGTGTGTTTGACATGAAGGTAATAAAACGAAGCAAACTAGCAAACAAGCTAATAAAAATATTTTTGTGTTTTTGTAAAAACTTTTTAGAAGTGGGGGAGATGAAAACGAGAGGCAAAGGCAAATATAATAAATGCAAGGAGATGAAGGTTTATGCATAGGTACTTGATACATGTTGATGATGTCTCCTCGTCAACGGCGCCAAAAATTCTTCCTGCTACTTGTGATCTGCGTTGGTTTTTTCCCCGAAGAGGAAGGGATGATGCATTAAAGTAGAGATAAGTATTTCCGTCAGTTATGAAACCAAGGTTATCAATCTAGTAGGAGAATCACGCAACACCTCGTTAACAGTACCTGCACACAAAATAACAAATCCTTGCACCCAACACAAACAAGGGGTTGTCAATCCCTTGGCGGTTAATTGCAAGATTAAATTGTATGGTGATAGATAAATAGATCGAACAAAAATAAAAAATAAAATAAATAAATAAAAAGTGCAGCAAGGTATTTTTAGGATTTTTAATATATGATAGAAGTAGACCCGGGGGCCATAGTTTTCACTAGAGGCTTCTCTCATGAAAATAGCATACGGTAGGTGAACAAATTACTGTTGGGCAATTGATAGAAAAGCAAATAATCATGACGATATCCAAGGCAATGATCATGTATATAGGCATCACGTCCGAGACAAGTAGACCGACTCCTGCCTGCATCTACTACTATTACTCCACACATCGACCACTATCCAGCATGCATCTAGTGTATTAAGTCCATAAAGAACGGAGTAACGCCTTAAGCAAGATGACATGATGTAGACAAAGTAAACTCACGCATGAATAAACTCCATCTTTTTACCCTTAATAGCAACGATACATACATGTCATGTCCCTTTCTGTCACTGGGATTGAGCACCGCAAGATCGAACCCATTACAAAGCACCTCTCCCATTGCAAGATAAATCCATCTAGTTGGCCAAAACCAAATCAATAGATCGGACAGAAATACGAAGCTATAATAATGATGCATAAAAGAGTTCAGAGAAAACTCAAATAATATTCATGGATAATCTGATCATAAACTCACAATTCATCAGATCCCAACAAACACACCGCAAAAAGTGATTACATCGGATAGAACTCCAAGAACATCAAGGAGAACATTGTATTGAAGATCAAAAAGAGAGAAGAAGCCATCTAGCTACTAACTATGGACCTGAAGGTCTGTGGTAAACTACTCACGCATCATCGGAAGGGCAACAAGGTTGATGGAGAGCCCCTCCGTGATCGATTCCCCCTCCGGCGGAGTACCGAAAAAGGCCTTCAGATGGGATGTCTCGAGAACAGAAACTTGCGGTGGCGAAAAAAGTATTTCGTGGACTCCTCTGTTGGTTTCCCGATTTTAGGGAATTTATAGTGGTGGAATTAGGTCAAACGGAGCTGTGTGGGCCCCACGAGCCACCAGCCCCCCCCCTGGGGCGTGCCGTGGTGCCTCGTGGGCCACTGCTTCATCTTCACGTCCCCTCCCGAAGCTTCTAGTGTTTGTTATGTCCAGAAAAAAATCTCCAAAAAGTTTCGTGGCATTTGGACTTCATTTGGTACTGATATTCTGGAAAACCAAAAACAGGCAAAAAATAGCAACTGGCACTAGGCACTAAGTTAATAGGTTAGTGCCAAAAAATGATATATAATTGCTGTAAATGTATATAAAAACATCCAAGATTGATATTATAATAGCATGGAACAATCAAAAATTATAGATACGTTGGAGACGTATCAACCCCATAGTGACAATTGTTTGGGATACTCTCCGGGGATTACTGTAATTCGAGGACTTCATGTATTCACCATGTGTTAATGCTTTGTTCCGGTTCTCTATTAAAAGGAGGCCTTAATATCCCTTAGTTTCCTTATGGACCCCGCTGCCATGGGAGGGTAGGACAAAAGATGTCATGCAAGTTCTTACTATAAGCATGTATGACTATATATGGAATACATGCCTATATTACATTGATGAATTGGAGCTATTGTGTATCGCTCTAGGTTGTGACTGTTACATGATGAATGTCATCCAACATAATTATCCATCACTTATCCAATGCCTACGCTTTTCGCATATTGATCTTTGCTAAGTTACTGTCGTTGCTGCTGCTGTTACAATCACTACAAAATTGTTACTGTTTCCGTTCCTACTGCTATTGTTACTACTGTGCTACTAAACACTTTGCTACAGATATTTAGTTCTCCAGGTGTGGTTGAATTGACAACTCAACTGCTAATACTCGCAAATATTCATTGGCTCCCCTTGTGTCGAATCAATAAATTTGGGTGAAATACTATCCTCGAAGACTGTCGCGATCCCCTATACTTGTGGGTTATCAAGACCTTTTTCTGGCGCCGTTGCCGGGGAGATAGCTCTATTTGTTGAGTCACTTGGGATTTATATCTGTTGATCACTATGAAGAATCTAAAAGACGCTAAGACCAAGATTGTTCCCTCTAAGACGAGGGGAGGTAAGGAACTGCCATCACACTCTGCACTTGATTCACCTTCTGTTTTGAGTACGCTTGCGACACCACCACCTGTTGTTCATTCTGATATGTCGCAAGTAATTGATGATACTACTTCTGGTATAAATGATACTTATGATGATGCTAGTACTATGCTTGATAATATTGTGCCACTAGGTGAATTTCTTGATGAACAAATTGCTAAAGCTAAAGAAATTGAGAATGCTAAAATTATTGAAACTGATGAAAATTATGTTCACCTATTATGCCTAGCTCTCCTACTAGAGTTGAAATGCCCAAGATACCTGATGGTTATGTTATAGATGGAGAAACAGCTAGGGAAATTCTTGCTTGTAATGATAGAGATGATGTTAGAAAATTACTGGTTAAGCTGATAGAAAAGTCTATGATGGAGAGAATGAAATGTTGGAAATATGCCCTAGAGGCAATAATAAATTGGTTATTATTATATTTCCTTGTTCATGATAATCGTTTATTATCCATGCTATAATTGTATTAATTGGAAACTCAAATACATGTGTGGGTACATAGAGAACACTGTGTCCCTAGTAAGCCTCTAGTTAACTAGCTCGTTGATCAAAAGATGGTGAAGGTTTCCTAGCCATGGACATGAGATGTCATTTGATAACGGGATCACATCATTAGGAGAATGATGTGATGGACATGACCCAAACTATAAACGTAGCATATGATCGTGTCAGTTTATTGCTATTGTTTTCTGCATGTCAAGTATCTGTTCCTATGACCATGAGATCATGCAACTCACTGACACCGGAGGAATACCTTGTGTGTATCAAACGTCGCAACGTAACTGGGTGACTATAAAGATGCTCTACAGGTATCTCCGAGGGTGTCTGTTGGGTTGGCATGGATCAAGACTGGGATTTGTTACTCCGTATGACGGAGAGGTATCTCAGGGCCCACTCGGTAATACAACATCACAATGAGCCTTGCAAGCAATGTGACTAAAGTGTTAGCCACGAGATCTTGTATTACGGAACGAGTAAAGAGACTTGCCGATAACGAGATTGAACTAGGTATAGAGATACCGACGATCGAATCTCAGGCAAGTAACATACCGAAGAACAAAGGGAACAGCATACGGGATTAACTGAATCCTTGACATAGAGGTTCGACCGATATAGATCTTCGTAGAATATGTAGGAACCAATATGGGCATCCAGGTCCCGCTATTGGTTATTGACCGTAGAGGTGTTTCGGTCATGTCTACATAGTTCTCGAACCCGCAGGGTCTACACACTTAACGTTTGGTGACGATTAGTATAGTTGAGTTATTGTGTTGGTGACCGAAGGTTGTTCGGAGTCCCGGATAAGATCCCGGACATGACGAGGATCTCCGGAAGAGTCTGGAGGTAAAGATTGATATATGTGATAATAGTGTTTTGATCTCCGGAAGGGTTCCGGAATTCACCGGAAGGGGTTCCGGATGTTTACCGAAGTGTTCGGGTGCAGCAATACTTTATATGGGCCAAAGGGGTAAAGCCCACGAGGTATTGGAAAGTGCAAAAGGAAGTTTTGCTGCTGCCTTAAGCGGTACTACCGCTGGTAAGGCAGTACTACCGCGTAAGCGGCACTACCGCTTGTGTGAAGCGGTACTACCGCTCGTGAGCGGTACTACCGCTTGTATGCGGTACTGCTGGAATCCGAGTGGGACTCTTTCCGTGCGGGCCAAACCGACCTTGTACGGGCAAAACCGACCTTGTGGAGGCTTTCTCTCCAAGTTTAGACCCCAGGGCTCAACATATAAATAGAGGGGCAGGGCTAGCACACGGGACACATAGAGATTTCCCAAGCCGTGTGCCGGCAACCCTAACCCTCTAGTTCCTCCCGTCATAATCTCCGTAGCGCTTGGCGAAGCCCTGCAGAGATTGTTCCTCACCACCATCACCACACCGTCGTGCTGCCGGAACTCATCTACAACTTCACCATCGCTCGCTGGATAGAGGAGGTGAAGGCGTCATCAAGCCGTACGTGTGTTGAACGCGGAGGTGCCGTCCGTTCGGCGCTAGATCGTATTTGGATCGAGGGACGACTTGCGATTTGGATCGCGAAGACGTTCGACTACATCCACCGCGTTTCTTAATGCTTCCGCTTAGCGATCTACAAGGGTATGTAGATTCACTCTCCCTCTCGTAGATGCTCATCACCATGGATAGATCTTGCGTGTGCGTAGGAAATTTTTTGTTTCCCATGCGACGTTCCCCAACAGTGGTATCAGAGCCAGGTTTATGTGTGGATGAGATCTCGAGTAGAACACAAAGGTGTTTGTGGGCGTTGATATTCAGATTGCTTCCTCCCTTGGTCTTTTCTTGTTTCGGCGGTATTGTGAGATGAAGCGGCTCGGACCAACATTACTCGTACGCTTACGAGAGACCGGTTCCATCAACTGACATGTAACTTCGTTGCATAAAGATGGCTGGCGGGTGTCTGTCTCTCCTACTTTAGTCGGATCGGATTTGACAAAGGCGGTCCTTGAGAAGGTTGAAAAGCAATTTTTGTATCATCGTTGTGGTTTTTGCGTAGGTAAGAATTGTTCTTGCTAGATACCCGTAGCAGCCACGTAAAACTTGCAACAACAATTAGAGGACGTCTAACTTGTTTTTGCAGGGTATGTTGTGATGTGATATGGCCAATTGCATGATGAGATATATGTGATGTATGAGATGATCATGTGTTGTATAGAATATCACGACTTGCATGTCGATGAGTACGGCAACTGGCAGGAGCCATAGAGTTGTCTTTAATTATTTTTGCCGTTTTGCTTTACTTTATCGCTTTGAGTTAGCAAAAGTCGTGGAAGCAAGAGTCGGTGCGACAACCTCATGGCGACACGTTGATGGAGATCAAGATGATGGAGATCATGGTGTCATGCCGGTGACGATGGAGATCATGCCGATGCTTTGGAGATGGAGATCAAAAGCACAAGTTCATGGCCATATCATGTCACTTATGATTTGCATGTGATTTTAATCCTTTTATGCATCTTATTTTGCTTAGGACGACGGTAGCATTATAAGGTGATCCCTCACTTAAATTTCAAGATAAAATTGTGTTCTCCCCGAGTGTGCACCGTTGCGAAAGTTCGTCGTTTTGAGACACCACGTGATGATCGGGTGTGATAGACTCTACGTTCGCATACAACGGGTGCAAGCCAGTGTTGCACGTGCGGAACACTCGGGTTAAACTTGACGAGCCTAGCATGTACAGACATGGCCTCGGAACACAAGAGACCGAAAGGTCGAACATGAGTCATATAGTAGATATGATCAACATGAAGATGTTCACCATTGAAACCACCTCAACTCACGTGATGATCGGACTTGAGTTGGTGGATTTGGATCATGTGACACTCGAATGACCGGAGGGATGTCAATTTGAGTGGGAGTTTTTTAAGTAATATGAATAACTAAACTCATTATCTTGAACAATAGTCTAAGTTGTCTTTGCTATATTTATGTTGTAGATCATGGCTCGCGCAGTAGCACCCCTGAATTTTAATGCGTTCCTAGAGAAAGCTAAGTTGAAAGATGATGGAAGTAACTTTGTGGACTGGGCCCGTAATCTAAGGATTATCCTTACGGCTTCCCAGAAGGCTTATGTCCTTGATGCACCGCTTGGTGATCCACCCGCTCCAGTTGAGTCTCTAGACGTTGTGAACGCCTGGCAGGCTCGCTCTGATGATTACTCAATAGTTCAATGTGCAATTTTGTATGGCTTAGAACCGGGACTTCAAAGACGTTTTGAACGTCATGGAGCATATGAGATGTTCCAGGAGTTGAGGTTTATCTTTCAGAAGAATGCCCGGATCGAGAGGTGTGAGACCTCCGATAAGTTCTATGCTTGCAAGATGGAGGAGAACGGGTCTGTTAGTGATCACATACTGAGAATGTCTGGGTACTCCACCCGTCTGGCTGAATTGGGGATGCCCCTTCCGCCAGAGGCTATCACTGACAGAGTTCTTCAATCATTGCCACCTAGCTACAAGAGCTTCGTGTTGAACTATAACATGCACGGGATGAACAAGTCAGTCGCCGAGCTATTTGTGATGCTGAAAGTCGCTGAGTCTGAGATTCAGAAGGAGCATCAAGTGTTGATTGTCAATAAAACCACTAGTTTCAAGAAGAATGGCAAGGGTAACTCCAAGAAGAGTGGCAAAGCAATTGCTCCTCCCGTGAAGAAACCCAAGGCTGGACCCAAACCAGAAACTGTGTGCTTTCATTGCAAGGGAACTGGACACTGGAAGCGGAACTGCCCCAAGTATTGGGCTGACAAGAAGCGGCCAACAACAAACAAGGTATATATGATATACATGTTATTGATGTGTACCTTACCAACTCTCGTTGTAGTGCCTGGGTATTTGATACCGGTGCAGTTGCTCACATTTGCAACTCTAAACAGGAACTGCGGAATAGACAGAGGCTGGCGAAGGACGAAGTGACGGTGCGCGTGGGAAATGGTTCCAAGGTTGATGTGATCGCCGTCGGCACGCTCGCTCTTCGATTACCATCGGGATTAGTGATGAACCTGAATAATTGTTATTTAGTGCCTGCGTTAAGCATGAACATTATATCTGGATCTTGTTTATTGCGAGACGGTTACTCATTTAAATCAAAGAATAATGGTTGTTCTATTTATATGAGTAATATCTTTTATGGTCATGCACCCAATGTGAGGGGTTTATTCTTATTGAATCTCGAAAGTAATGATACACATGTTCATAACATTGATGCCAAAAGATGTAGAATTGATAATGATAATACCACTTTCTTGTGGCACTGCCGTTTAGGTCATATTAACGTAAAACGCATGAAGAAGCTCCATACTGATGGACTTTTGGAGTCACTTGATTTTGAATCACTTGACACATGTGAGCCATGCCTCATGGGCAAGATGACTAAGACGCCGTTCTCTGGAACAATGGAACGGGCAAGTGACTTGTTGGAAATCATACATACTGATGTGTGCGGTCCGATGAGCATTGAGGCGCGCGGTGGTTATCGTTACTTTCTCACCTTCACTGATGACTTAAGTAGATATGGGTATATTTACTTAATGAAACACAAGTCTGAAACTTTTGAAAAGTTCAAGCAATTTCAGAGTGAAGTTGAGAATCATCGTAACAAGAAGATTAAATTCCTACGATCTGATCGAGGAGGAGAATATCTGAGTTATGAGTTTGGCAGTCACTTAAGACAGTGTGGAATTGTTTCACAATTAACACCGCCTGGAACACCACAGCGTAATGGTGTGTCCGAATGTCGTAATCGAACCTTATTAGATATGGTGCGATCTATGATGTGTCTTGCTGATTTGCCACTATCGTTTTGGGGTTATGCATTAGAGACAGCTGCATTCACTTTAAATAGGGCACCATCGAAATCCGTTGAGACGACGCCATATCAACTTTGGTTTGGCAAGAAGCCAAAGCTGTCGTTTCTTAAAGTTTGGGGATGTGATGCTTATGTCAAAAAGCTTCAGCCTGAAAAGCTGGAACCCAAAGCGGAGAAATGCGTCTTCATAGGATACCCAAAAGAGACAGTTGGGTATACCTTCTACCTCACATCCGAAGGCAAAGTGTTTGTCGCTAAAAACGGAACATTTCTTGAGAAAGAGTTTCTCTCGAAAGAATTGAGTGGGAGGAAAATAGAACTTGATGAGGTTGTTGAACCTTTACTTCAACCTGAGAGTAGCGCAGCGCAGAAAGATGTTTCTGTAGAGCCTACATCAGCTGAAGAGGAAGTTGATGATGATCATAAAGCTTCGGATCAAGTTGCTATCGAACCTCGTAGGTCGACAAGGACGCGTACTGCTCCTGAGTGGTACGACGACCCTGTCTTAGAGGTCATGTTGTTGGACAACGATGAACCTACGAGCTATGGAGAAGCGATGATGGGCCCAGATTCCGAGAAGTGGTTAGAGGCCATGAAATCCGAGATGGGATCCATGTATGAAAACAAAGTATGGACTTTGGAAGTATTACCTGAAGGGCGTAAGGCCATTTAGAACAAATGGATCTTTAAGAGGAAGACGGACGCGGACGGTAATGTCACCGTCTATAAAGCTCGACTTGTGGCAAAGGGTTTTTCACAAGTTCAAGGAGTTGACTACGATGATACCTTCTCACCCGTAGCGATGCTTAAGTCCGTCAGAATCATGTTAGCAATAGCTGCCTTTTTCGATTATGAAATTTGGCAGATGGATGTCAAAACAGCGTTCCTTAACGGTTTCCTTAAGGAAGAGTTGTATATGATGCAACCAGAAGGTTTTATCGATCCAGAGAATGCTGACAAAGTTTGCAAACTCCAGCGATCCATTTATGGACTGGTGCAAGCATCTCGGATGTTTACCGAAGTGTTCGGGTGCAGCAACACTTTATATGGGCCAAAGGGGTAAAGCCCACGAGGTATTGGAAAGTGCAAAAGGAAGTTTTGCTGCTGCCTTAACGGTACTACCGCTGGTAAGGCAGTACTACCGCGTAAGCGGCACTACCGCTTGTGTGAAGCGGTACTACCGCTCAAGTGGTACTACCGCTCGTGAGCGGTACTACTGCTTGTACGCGGTACTGTTGGAATCCGAGTGGGACTCTTTCCGTGCGGGCCAAACCGACCTTGTACGGGCAAAACCGACCTTGTGGAGGCTTTCTCTCCAAGTTTAGACCCCAGGGCTCAACATATAAATAGAGGGGCAGGGCTACCACACGGGACACATAGAGATTTCCCAAGCCGTGTGCCGGCAACCCTAACCCTCTAGTTCCTCCCGTCGTAATCTCTGTAGCGCTTGGCGAAGCCCTGCAGAGATTGTTCCTCACCACCATCACCACGCCGTCGTGCTGCCGGAACTCATCTACAACTTCACCATCGCTCGCTGGATCGAGGAGGTGAAGGCGTCATCAAGCCGTACGTGTGTTGAACGCGGAGGTGCCGTCCGTTCGGCGCTAGATCGTGTTTGGATCGAGGGACGACTTGCGATTTGGATCGCGAAGACGTTCGACTACATCAACCGCGTTTCTTAACGCTTCCGCTTAGCGATCTACAAGGGTATGTAGATTCACTCTCCCTCTCGTAGATGCTCATCACCATGGATAGATCTTGCGTGTGCGTAGGAAAATTTTTGTTTCCCATGCGACGTTCCCCAACATGAAATATGATCCTAAGTTTGTTACGTCTCCCATCTTTGTTACCGATAAGGATTATGAATTCTCTGTTGATCCTGAGTTAATTACTTTGGTTGAATTTGATCCTTTTCATGGTTATGAAACTGAAACTGTTATGGCGCACCTTACTAAATTGAATGATATAGCCACCTTATTTGCTCACGAGGAAAAAATTCATTACTATTACATTCTTAAGTTGTTTCCTTTCTCATTAAAGGGTGATGCTAAGAAATGGTTTAATACTCTTGCTCCGGGTTGTGTGCGTAGTCCCCAAGATATGATATATTACTTCTCTGAAAAATATTTTCCTGCTCATAAGAAACAAGCTAACTTACTGGAAATATTTAACTTTATGCAAATTGAAGAAAGAGAATCTCCCTCAAGCTCGGGGGAGGCTTCTCCAACTACTTAATGCTTTGCCTGATCATGCTCTTAAGAAAAATGAAATACTTGATATCTTTTACAATGGACTAACCGATGCTTCTAGGGACTACCTAGATAGTTGTGCTGGTTGTGTTTTCAGGGAACGAAATGCTGGACAGGCTAAAGAACTCTTGAATAATATATTAAAAAATGATAATGATTGGACACTTCCCGAACCCCAAACCAACTCCAAAGAAACCAGGTATTCTTTTTCTCGGTCCTGAAGATATGCAAGAGGCAAAGAAATCTATGAAGGGAAAAGGTATTAAATCTGAAGATGTTAAGAATTTACCACCTATTGAAGAAATACATGGGCTCGACATCCCGATACAGGTAGTGGAGGTAAATTCTCTTATTAGATTCGATGAAGGTGATATTCCTTATAATAAATCTGCTAGTCAATGCCTGTATGAGTTTGATAATTACATCATTAAGCAAGAACACTTCAATTTGTATGTTAGCAATCATTTAAAATGCCATGCCTTCATGATAGATCGTTTGAGTGATTTGATATTTAGAACTGCTAATGATGTTAAAGGCTTAAGTAAACATGCTTCTATGGTTCATAATCAGTTAGAACAAATTGCTAAGTCAGAAAATGATTTGCTTGATGAGATGAATAATAAAATGAATGATCGTACTGTTAGAGTTTTTACTAGAGGAGGTAGAATGACTCAAGAGCCTCTGTATCCTGAAGGTCATCCTAAAAGAATTGAGAAAGATTCTCAAAGAACTAATATTGATGCACCTAGTCCATCTAAGAAGAAAAAGAAAAAGAAAAATGATAGGACTTTGCATGCTTCTAGTGAACCTGAGATAGAAAAACTTTCTGAGAATCATAATGATGTTTCTATTTCTGATGCTGAGACACAATCTGGTAATGAACACCCACTTAATGATAATGATAATGATGTTCATGTTGATGCTCAACCAGATAATGATGTAGAAATAGAACTGATGTTGATCTTGATAACCCACCTCCTAAGAATAAAAGGTATGATAAAAGTGATTTCATTGCTAGAAAACATGGAAAAGAAACAGAACCACGGGTTCAAAAACCTATGCCTTTCCCTACTAAACCACCTAGAAATAAAGATGAGGAAGACTTTGAGCGTTTTGTTGAAATGCTTAGACCTGTCTTTTTGCACGCTCGCTTGACTGATATTTTGAAAATGCCTCCATACGCTAAATACATGAAAGATATTGTCACTAATAAAAGAAAGATACCTGAGGCTGAAATTTCCACCATGCTTGCAAATTATTCCTTTAAGGGTGGAGTTCCTAAGAAGTTAGGAGATCTGGGAATACCTACTATACCATGCTCCATTAAAAGAAGTTATGTCAAAACTTCTTTATGTGATTTAGGAGCCGGTGTTAGTGTTATACCTTTCTCTTTATATAGAAGACTTGATTTGAATAAGTTGACACCTACTGAAATATCTTTGCAAATGGCTGATAAATCAACTGCTATACCTATTGGAATTTGCGAGGATGTGCCCGTTGTTGTTGCAAATGTTACTATCTTAACAGACTTTGTTATACTTGATATGCCCGAGGACAACAACATGTCAATTATCCTTGGAAGACCCTTTTAGAATACTGCAGGGGCTGTTATTGATTGTAACAAAAGCAAAGTCACTTTTCATGTCAATGGTAATGAACATACGGTTTATTTTCCAAAGAAACATAGTTCGGTGAATGGTATCAACTATATTGAAAAGGTTTCGACAGTCACTATTGGAGGTTTCAAATTTCCTCTTCCTACCGTCAAAAAGAAATATGAAATTCTCATTGTTGGGGAGATGCATATCCCCGTTGAGGTAACTTAGTGTTATACGAAAGTTCTTCGGTTTCATGTTACTCGGAAATAGTTTGTTAATAAGACTTGATCAACCTTATTAATGCATTCTTTTTGAGGGGCATGTGGTCGATGAATTTAGTAAGCACCACTTTCTGTAATTATGGTTTGCTCTCTGATATTTATAGTTTAATAAAATAAAATGTCATGATAATCCTGTTTTCTGAATTATCCGTGCAATAAAAAAATGACCCAAAAATAAAAGTGCTCAGAATGTAATAAAAATTTAATATGATTTTTTCTGGAATATTTAAGAATTTTTGGCACTGAAAACAACCCAGGCAACAGGGCGCGATCCCCACTGGGGCCGCGCCAAGATGCCTTGTGGGTCCCACAGGGACCCACTCACTTATCTCTTCAGCCCACTTCATGTCCTACCTCCAGAAAAAAAAATCTTTGTAGCTCTCTCTCTCTTGTGTTCTTGCTCCCAAACCTAAGATTTTTGATCTCTTTGCTCGGAGCTCCGTTTTCGAAACTGTTTTGGGGGATTGCTCCTTGGTATGTGACTCCTCCATTGCTCCAATTAGTTTTTTGCTTTAGTGGATTATATTTTGCATAAATTGCTGCTATTGGTGCTACTGAAAATGAGCTTGCATGTTGAATTCTTTGAGTTCTAAGTAGTTTGAATGCTTGATATAGCCTATAGGCACTTGTATGAGTAGTTGCTATCAATCTTGTGAAGTTTTGTTAACATCTTTTTGCGGTCCAAAAATTTTCAGTAATTTTCCCTTAGGAAAATGAACCTCTTTAGAAGGAGTTCTTCAAGGAGGAGGTCTTCTGAAGCATCGTCGAGTGAAAGCCCGGCACGTCAATCGTACGTTGAACCAAGGGCAAGTTCGATGTGAGGAGCCGAAGCAAAATCTTGTCGATGGCCGTGCAATGAGTTCATGATAGGTGCATGCATTAAGGAAGAGTTTGATCAATATATTCAAAACACCGAGCTCTCCGCCTTCATGTAGATAAGCCTCCGCGGCACTATAACCTTACCCATTCATTCACTCAAAAGTTTGTGTATCACTCTCGTAATTCTAGAGTTTTATTTCATCTCTAGGATAGATCCTATGGTATCTCTCTAGAAGAGTTTTGTGATGCATGCAAAAATTTATTTTGGGGTTCGCTTAGCGAACCGCGGCAATCTGATTATGAAATGTTTCTCAATAGTCTTTGCAATGGTGAGGATAGGGGGGGTTACGCAAGCTAGGATAAAAAGCATTCACTTTCCCTCTATTCGGTACTTTGCACTTTTTAATGGGAAATGCATTGTTGGTAAACAGGACTGTAGTGCACTTTGTGCGCCCGACCTGAGCCTTATTCATGCTGCCTTAACGGGTAACAAACATTATAACCTTGGGGCCATTGTTGCACGTAGGTTGCATCGCAACGCGGGTAATGGTGATTTGTATGGAGGAATTTATGCCTCCCGCGTAGCTGCGAGGCTAGGGGTCTCACCCAGACCCAATGATCCTCTAATACCTGATAGATATCTAAATTTTGAGACGATGCAGAGCCATGAGTTTATTAAGCACAACACTCACAGATATGACTATAACTTGATATTCGATAAATATCGTTATGTGTCTGTTATTTTGCCTGCTCCTGTCCTCTTTGATTTCCAGAGCAAACAGAGATATTTTCTTCATGAGAATGAGGTACACGAGTATAACGCGGCAGTTGAGGCTACTCGTCTCGCTGAGGAGGCGGCACAGAACGCCTCCATGAGCTACCACTTCGATTATTATCCAGGTCAACCATGGCAGTAGACCAAGTTAGACCAAAAGCCTAAGCTTGGGGGAGTACGTATTTCTCACCGGCATTGCATTCATGTTCACACATTCATCCCAGTTGTCAGTGTTCATCCTTTTTCATTGTATATCCATGTTAGTTTTATCTCCGCTTTCTTCTTGTGTGTTTGAAAAACTTTGAAAATCGAAAAATATTTCTCGCTTCTTTTCGGTCTTTCTCTCGTGTTAGTAGTTCATAGTATTAAAAGAAAACCCAAAAAGATTTCTCGTTTCTTCTTTTCTTGTTTGTTGGGAGTTCTCCCGTGTAAATAGTTTTTCTCGCTTTTCATTTTTCTTCTTTAATTTGCTTTCTTCAGAAAAACCAAAAACTCCAAAAATATTTCAGTGTGTTTCTCTGAATTTCTTTTCTTTTCGTTGAGTCGTCGTAGGGAGAAGACCACGATGAAAATGTTGAGTGGCTCTCATATGCTTTGTGGTTGTTCTAACGAAGAGCCAATATTACCTTGTCTTCTCCCTTGAATAAAATGTTTGCAGATTCCAACTTAGTCAACGACACTCTTGCACTATTATTATTTTCATACCATTCGGTCATGCAAGTGAAAGGCTATAATGACGATGATTCGATTGAGTGACTGTGGCAAAGAAAAGCTGGTATGAACTCCTCTTGTTTTTGTTTTTGTAAATATGTTTAACTCAGTATCCATGATTCGGCATATTATGAGTAAACATGTTTGTGATGACAATTAGAGATTATAGTTGCTCATGCCATGCTTAAGTAGCTAGGAGTGGATAATGATTTATCTTGGATGTCAACATGCATTAAAATGGTTATGATGTAGTATGTCAGTATGCATTAAAATGATTTATCTTGGATGTCAACATGTCAGTTATCAATGTGTTTGAGGGAAATGTGAGATTTGACCTTCCTTCAAAGGATCCTTTTGTGAGACATTTCCCTAGGAAAAAGAAAATGAAGACATACACCGGAGACGACATTGTCGTCAATGCTCGAAGCTATGGTGTCGGTGTAATTGCACCTAAGTGATTGCTACTTCTGAGCTGCGTTGGTAATTCCCTGAAGAGGAAGGGAGATGCAGTACAGTAGAGATAAGTATTTCCCTCAGTTATGAAACCAAGGTTATCAATCCAGTAGGAGAATCACGCAACACCTCGTTAGTTGCACCTGCACACAAAACAACACATCCTTGCACCCAATGCAATCAAGGGGTTGTCAATCCCTCGGCGGTAAGTTACAAGATTAAATTATATGTGATAGATAGATAGATTGAAACAAAAATACAATATAAAATAAATAAAAGAAAAGTGCAGCAAATATTTTTTGGGTTTTAGTATATGATTTAGATAGACCCGGGGGCCATAGTTTTCACTAGAGGCTTCTCTCAAGAAAATTGCATACGGTGGGTAAACAAATTACTGTTGGGCAATTGATAGAAAAGCAAATAATCATGACGATATCCAAGGCAATTATCATGTATATAGGCATCACGTCCAATACAAGTAGACCGACTCCTGCCTGCATCTACTACTATTACTCCAGACATCGACCGCTATCCAGCTTGCATCTAGAGTATTAAGTCCATAAAGAACGGAGTAACGCCTTAAGAACGATGACATGATGTAGACAAGATAAACTCATGTATGAATAAACCCCATCTTTTTACCCTTAATAGCAACGATACATACGTGTCATGTCCCTTTCTGTCACTGGGATTGAGCACCGCAAGATCGAACCCATTACAAAGCACCTCTTCCCATGGCAAGATAAATCAATCTAGTTGGCCAAACCAAATCAATAGATCGGAGAAGAAATACGAAGCTATAATAATCATGCATAAAAGAGATCAGAGAAGAATCAAATAATATTCATGGATAATCTGATCATAAACTCACAATTCATCGGATCCCAACAAACACACCGCAAAAAGTGATTACATCAGATAGAACTCCAAGAACATCGAGGAGAACATTGTATTGAAGATCAAAAAGAGAGAAGAAGCCATCTAGCTACTAACTATGGACCCGAAGGTCTGTGGTAAACTACTCACGCATCATCGGAAGGGCAGCAAGGTTGATGTAGAGCCCCTCCGTGATCGATTCCCCCTCCGGCGGAGTGCCGGAAAAGGCCTCCAGATGGGATCTCTCGAGAACAGAAACTTGCGGCGGCGGAAAAAGTATTTTGTGGACTCCCCTGAGGGTTTCTGATTTTTTGGGAATTTATAGTGGAGGAATTAGGTCAAACGGAGCTCTGTGGGCCCCACGAGGTACCAGGGCGCGCCTGCCCCCCCCCCAGGCGCGCCCTGGTGCCTCGTGGGCACCCCCTGGGTCTTATGGCCTCCTCCCAAAGCTTCTAGTGTTTATCTTGTCCAGAAAAAAATCTCCAAAAAGTTTCGTGGCATTTGGACTTCATTTGGTATTGATATTCTGTAAAACAAAAACAGGGCAGAAAACAACAACTGGCACTAGGCAATAAGTTAATAGGTTAGTCCCAAAAAATGATATATAATTGCTGTAAATGCATATAAAAACATCCAAGATTGATAATATAACAGCATGGAACAATCAAAAATTATAGATACGTTGGAGACGTATCAGCATCCCCAAGCTTAACTCCTGCTCATCCTCGAGTAGGTAAATGATAAAAACAGAATTTTTGATGTGGAATGCTGCCTATCATATTCATCATATATTCTTTTCTTTTGTAGCATGGACATTGGACTTGAATGATTCAAAGCAATAGTCTATAATTTGACATGAAGATATAAATACTCAAGCATGCTAACAAGCAACCATGTCTTTCAAAATATCAACACTAAAGAAAGTTATCCCTAGCCCATTATGCTCAATCATTGATCCATTCATGAAATACACTCAAATATTAGCTACATTCAATGCACAAGTATCACAATAGTTCTCTCTAGTTGGTGCTTTATAAGAGAAGATGGAGACTCAAGAAAATAAAATTGCATAAAAGTAAATAGATAGGCCCTTCGCAGAGGGAAGCAGAGATTTGTCAAATGTGCCAGAGCTCAAAGCTTAAATTAAAGAGATAAAAATATTTTGAGAGGCATGCTTTTCCTGTCAACGAAAACGACCGAGAATTCCCAATATGTTCCATGCTAGACACATCATAGGCGGTTCCCAAACAGAAAGTAAAGTTTATTTCCTTTCCACCATTCTTTCACAATCCATGGCTAGCCGTATCCACGGGTGCCCTCCATACCATCACTTTCCAAGGAATTTTGTTGTTATTAATTTTTCATTTCATTGTGGGACTGGGCATCCCTATTACCAGCCACTCTCTCGTGTAATGACAAGTGAATAAACACTCATCATGAGAATAACACACCTAGCATGGAAAATATTGGCCACACCCTGTCGCTTCATGAGCGGTACGGGCACACAAAACAGAAAAATTATTTTGAAAATTATAGTTGGCACACGCAAATTTACTTGGAACGGCATTGAAATACCGCATATAGGTAGGTATGGTGGAATCATTTGGCACAACTTGGGTTTAAGGAGTTTGGATGCACAAGCAGTATTCCCGCTTAGTACAAATGAAGGCTAGCAAATAGATTGAGAAGCAACCAACCAAAAAGCGAAAACGCTCATAAACATGCATTGAACATAACTAACACCGAATAATGCACCATAAGTAGGATATAATTTCTTTGCATAACTATTGACTTTATGTGCATGCATAGGGAATCACAAACATTAACACTAATATTCTTACTAAATCACAATTACTCACTAACATGACTCACATATTATCATTTCCATATCGCAAAACTATTGCAAGGAATCACACTTATCATATCCAATGATCTATATGAAAGTTTTTATTATATCCCTCTTGAATATTCATCACTTTGGGACCAAATTCATATCTTGTGCAAATTACCATTACTTTCATCAACTCTCAAAAAGATATAAGTGAAGCATGAGAGTGCAAATATTTCTTCAAAATTTTAACCTTATCAACTCTCAAAATAATATAAGTGAAGCATGAGAGTTTATTTCTTCAAAATTTTAATCTTGTCAACTCTCAAAATAATATAAGTGAAGCATGAGAGTTCATTTCTTTAAAATATAGCCACCACCATGCTCAAAAAGATTTAAGTGAAGCACTAGAGCAACTGCCTAGCTCAATTTTTTTTAAGTGAAGCACATAGAGTATTCTAACAAATTATGATGATCGTGTGGCTCTCTCAAAATAGGTGTGTTCACCAAGGATGATTGTGACAAACTAAAAAGCAAACAAAGAAAAGACTCATATAATACACGACGCTCCAAGCAAAACACATATCATGTGACGAATAAAAATATAGCTCCAAGTAAAATTACCGATGGTTGGTAGAAGAAAGAGGGGATGCCTTCTGGGGCATCCCCAAGCTTAGATGCTTGAGTCTTCCTTGAATATTACCTTGGGGTGCCTTGGGCATCCCCAAGCTTAGGCTCTTGCCACTCCTTATTCCTTCATCCATCGTGATCTCACCCAAAACTTGAAAACTTTAATCACACAAAACTCAACAAAACCTTCATGAGATCCGTTAGTATAACAAAATAAATCACTACTTTAAGTACTGTTGAAAACCCATTCATATTTTATTTTTGCATTATACCTACTATATTGTAACTTCTCCATGGCTTATACCCCCCGATTCAATCCATAGTTCCATCAAAACAAGCAAGCAACACATCAAAAGCAGAATCTGTCATAAACAGAACAGTCTGTAGTAATCTATTTAAAATCCATACTTCTGTAACTCCAAAAATTATGAATAATTAGGAAAACATGTGCAATTCATATACCAATACTGTGTAAAAAATTTAGATTTTTCTGATGCTCCAGTACAGAACCAAAATTCCAGCACTTGACGCAAAACTTTCTGTTTTCCAAACAGCATCAATTATACTATCTTCCAAATCATTCTAAAGGTTTTACTTGGCACAAACACTAATTAAAAACATATAAATACAATAATAACAGTAAAATGAACGTGAAAACTCACAATAACAGAAACAAATAATAAAAATTTATTTTATTCATTGGGTTGCCTCCCAACAAACGCTATTGTTTTATGCCCCTGGATAGGCATAATGCATAGTTTCAAGTATTGTCATCTTTCAAGTTGATTCCATAAGTGGCCCTCATAATGGATTCATATGGTGCTTTAGTTTTTTTCCTAGGGAAATGCTCCATACCCTTTTTTAGTGGAAACTTAAATTTTATATTCCCTTCTTTCATATCAATAACGGCACCTATGGTTCGTAAGAACGGTCTACCAAGTATTATGGGGCATGAAGGATTACATTCAATGTCAAGTACAATAAAATCAATGGGCACATAGTTCCTATTTTCATGAATAAGAACATCATTAATTCTACCCAAAGGCTTTTTAATAGTAGAATCCGCAAGATGCAAATTAAGAGAACATTCATCTATATTGGTAAAACCTAGCACATCACATAGAGATTTTGGAATTGTGGAAACGCTAGCACCCAAATCACATAGAGCATTGCACTCATAATTTTTAGTTTTAAATTTAATGGTGGGTTCCCATTCATCATATAATTTTCTAGGAATTGAAATCTCTAGTTCTAACTTTTCTTCTAACGCTTTCATCATAGGTGCTACGATGTGTTTAGTAAAAGCCTTGTTTTGCTCATAAGCGTTGGGTGAATTTAGCATGGATTGTAACAAAGAAATGCACTCAATCAAAGAACAACTATCATATTTAAAATCTTTGTAATCCAAGAGAGTGGGCACATCGCTATTTAAAGTTTTTACCTATCCAAACCAACTTTTAGCAATTTTCTTATCAAGATTTTCACCCTCCGAATTATGGGGACGCTCTTTAGCTAAAGTTGACTCTTATTCAGTCCCCTTTCCATCGAGTTTAATTTTGCTAAACAAAGAATCAATAGATGAAACACCAATCATTTTAATATCCTCATCATTACTACGATAAAAACCGGGAGGAATCTCTTTTTCTAAAAATTCTCGTTTAGCTCTTAGCATGGCGGTTCTTTTCTTACTCTCATCCATGGAGACATATAAAGCTTTAATTGATTCATTAATATCAATTTTAGGTGTCAAAATTTTAGTCTTAAGATTTTCCTCATCATGAATAATTCTATCAATGCTCCTAGACATATCATCAAGTTTACTCAATTTTTCTTCTATCGTAGTGTTGAAAACTTTTTGAGCATTAATAAATTCTTTAATATTACTTTCAAGATCAGAGGGCATCCTATTATTTTTATTATAAGAATTACCATAGGGATTGCCATAATTATTAGAGGAATTTCCAGGAAACGGTCTAGCATTGAAATTACCTCTATAAGCATTATTATTAAAATTGTTTCGCGAGACAAAATTCACATAAATAGCATCATTATTTTGCTCAATCAAAGTGGACAATGGCACATCATTAGGATCAATATGAGCATTTTTACTAGCAACCAATTTCATAAGCGCATCAACTTTATCACTCAAAGTATTAATTTCTTTAACCGAATTCACTTTTTTACTAGTAGGAACTCTTTCAGTATGCCATTGTGAATAATTTGCCATAATATTATCAAGCAATTTAGTAGCTTCTCCCAATGCAGTTTCCATAAAAGTACCACCCGCGGCGGAGTCTAAAAGATTTCTAGAAACGAAATTTAATCCCGCATAATTTTTTTATATGATCATCCATAAATTCAAACCATGAGTAGGGTAATTTCTTATCATTAATTTCATCCTTTCCCAAGATTTGGAAACATGTTCATGATCAAGTTGTTTAAAATTCATAATTTGATTTCTAAGAGAAATAATTTTCGCAGGAGGAAAATACTTGGTAATAAAAGCATCTTTACACCTATCCCAAGAATCGATACTATTTCGTGGTAAAGATGAAAACAAAATTTTTGCACGATCCCTCAATGAGAATGGGAATAATTTTAATTTCACAATATCATTATCCACATCTTTTTTCTTTTGCACATCACACAATTCTACGAAAGTGTTAAGATGGGATGCAGCATCTTCATTAGGACTACCAGAAAATTGATCTTTAATCACAAGATTAAGCAAAGCGGCATTAATATCACAAGTCTCCGCACTAGCGGCGGGAGGAGCAATTGGAGTACTAATAAAATCATTATTATTAGTATTGGAAAAATCACACAATTTTGTATTTTCTTGAGACATCGTGACTACGCAAACAAGATAACAAGCAAGCAAACAAGCAAACAAGAAAAAGGCAAACGGAAAATATTTTTGTAAAAACTTTTTAGAAGTGGGGGAGATGAAAACGAGAGGCAAATGCAAATAAAGTAAATGCAAGGAGATGAGACTTTTATGTGTAGGTACTTGATAGATGTTGATGATGTCTCCCCGGCAACGGCGCCAGAAATTCTTCCTGCTACTTGTGAGCTGCGTTGGTAATTCCCTGAAGAGGAAGGGAGATGCAGTACAGTAGAGATAAGTATTTCCCTCAGTTATGAAACCAAGGTTATCAATCCAGTAGGAGAATCACGCAACACCTCGTTAGCAGCACATGCACACAAAACAACAAATCCTTGCACCCAACGCAATCAAGCGGTTGTCAACTCCTCGGCGGTAAGTTGCAAGATTAAATTGTATGTGATAGATAGATAGATTGAAACAAAAATACAAAAAAAAGTGCAGCAACTATTTTTAGGGTTTTAGTATATGATTTAGATAGACCCGGGGGCCATAGTTTTCACTAGAGGCATCTCTCAAGAAAATAGCATACGGTGGGTAAACAAATTACTGTTGGGCAATTGATAGAAAAGCAAATAATCATGACGATATCCAAGGCAATGATCATGTATATAGGCATCACGTCCAATACAAGTAGACCGACTCCTGCCTGCATCTACTACTATTACTCCACACATCGACCGCTATCCAGCATGCATCTAGTGTATTAAGTCCATAGAGAACGGAGTAACGCCTTAAGAACGATGACATGATGTAGACAAGATAAACTCACATATGAATAAACCCCATCTTTTTACCCTTAATAGTAACGATACATACGTGTCATGTCCCTTTCTGTCACTGGGATTGAGCACCGCAAGATCGAACCCATTACAAAGCACCTCTTCCCATGGCAAGATAAATCAATCTAGTTGGCCAAACCAAATCAATAGATCGGAGAAGAAATATGAAGCTATAATAATCATGCATAAAAGAGATCAGAGAAGACTCAAATAATATTCATGGATAATCTGATCATAAACTCACAATTCATCGGATCCCAACAAACACACCGCAAAAAGTGATTACATCGGATAGAACTCCAAGAACATCGAGGAGAACATTGTATTGAAGATCAAAAAGAGAGAAGAAGCCATCTAGCTACTAACTATGGACCCCAAGGTCTATGGTAAACTACTCACGCATCATCGGAAGGGCATCAAGGTTGATGTAGAGCCCCTCCGTGATCGATTCCCCCTCCGGCGGAGAGCCGGAAAAGGCCTCCAGATGGGATCTCTCGAGAACAAAAACATCCAAGATTGATAATATAACAGCATGGAACAATAAAAAATTATAGATACATTGGAGACGTATCAGTGATTATCACTACGGTCGAGCTATCCGACCGAAAACAAGTGCTTCGTGGGAGGCAACCCACGCGAATAAGGTAGAGAAGTAAGTTTTTGTTTTTGTTTCAGTAAAAGAGTGTTGACGTTTTTATCAAGGAGGTTAAGTTGAGAAGAGTTGTTCTAATGAGGCCTTTGTTTTATGCAAAAATATCATGTGTTGTACTAACGTTTGGATGCCTGGAATTATGCCTATATGTTGTGTTGGAACTAGCCCCGTCATCTCTACTACGCAACTTTATTCTTGTAGACTCTGTTGGGCCTCCAAGCGCAGAATTTTGTAGGACAGTAGCAAATTTCCCTCAAGTGATGACCTAAGGTTTATCAATCCGTGGGAGGCATAGGATGAAGATGGTCTCTCTCAAACAACCCTGCAATCAAATACAAGAAATCTCTTGTGTCCCCAACACACCCAATACAATGGTAAATTGTATAGGTGCACTAGTTCGACGAAGAGATGGTGATACAAGTGTAGTATGGAGGGTAGACATAGGTTTTTGTAATCTAAAAATATAAAAACAGCAATGTAGCAAGTGATAAAAGTGAGCACAACGGTATTGCAATACTTCGAAACAAGGTCTAGGGTTCATACTTTCACTAGTGCAATCTCTCAACGATGCTAACATAATTGAATCATATAACAATCCCTCAACGTGCGACAAAGAATCACTCCAAAGTTCCTATTAGTGGAGAACATAAGATGAAATTGTTGTAGGGTACGAAACCTCCTCAAAGTTACCCTTTCCAATCAATCTATTCAGCCATCCCTAGAAGTGTCACAAACAGCCCTAGAGTTCGTACTAAAATAACACCATATGATACGCATCAAGCAACTCTAATGTCACCTAGATACTCCAATGTCACCACAAGTATCCGTGTGTTGATTATTCGATATGCATCAAACAACTTCAGATTCATAATATTCAATCCACATAAAGAACTTCAAAGAGCACCCCAAAGTTTCTATCGGAGAAAAGAAGATGAAAACATGTACGAACCCATATGCCTAGATTACCCCAAGGTCACGGGAATCCGCAAGTTGATTAACAAAACATACATCAAGTGACTCAATAGAATACCCCATTCTCACCACGGGTATCCACATGCAAGACATACATCAAGTGTTCTCAAATCCGAAATATTCAATCTGACAATAACAAAACTTCAAAGGGAAAGACTCAATTCATCACAAGAAGATAGAGAGGGAAGAAACACCATATGATCCAACTATATTCACAAAGCTCGCGGTACATCAAGATCGTGCCAAATCAAGAACACGAGAGAGAGAGAGAGAGAGAGATCAAACACATAGCTACTGGTACATACCCTCAGCCCCGAGGGTGAACTACTCCCTCCTCGTCATGGAGACTGCCGGGATGATGAAGATGGCCTCCGGTGATGATTTCCCCCTCTGGCAGAGTGCCGGAACAGGGCTCTGGATGAGATTGCTTTGGTAGAGAGGCTTGCGGCGGTGGCATGGAAGTTCTAAGTTTCTTTTCATGGTTTTCAATATTTATAGGATTTTTCAGCATTGGATTCACGCCAGGGAGGTCCACGAGGGAGCGACAAGCTCGGGGGGCGCACCCTCCAGGCTTGTCGCTTCCTCGTGAGGCTTCTAGTCCTTCCTCGAAGCTTCAGGGATCTCTTTTGGTCCATAAAAAATCACCGTAAATTTTCAGCCCAATCCGAGAACTTTTATTTCTACACAAAAAACAACACCACTGTAGTTCTGCTGAAAACAGCGTCAGTCCGGGTTAGTTCCATTCAAATTATACCAAAACCATATTGATTGTTGTAAACATGGCATGAATACTTCATAAATTATAGATACATTGGAGACGTATCTGCATCCCCAAGCTTAATTCCTGCTCGTCCTCGAGTAGGTAAATGATAAAATAAATAATTTATGAAGTGTGAATGCTAGCATAGTGCATAAGTTTGATCAATGGTAATTTCAATCACTTTTCTAGCATCATTATATATCATAAACAGTAGCTCATCTCATAAAACTTCTCATGACAAAGTAGCAATCAATTCATAGGTTAAAGTATAGACCATAAACTTACTTGAAAACTAACAAACTATGTTCTCAGTCATCAAACAATTGCAATTCATCTTATTTTCAGGAAGGGTCTATGTAAGAGCTTTCATTTATCAAATTCCACATACTCAACTATCATATAGTCTTCCATGATTGCTGACACTCAAATCATATTTTTAGAACAAACCATTTCAGTCAAACACATAGGAAGATAGGGGCTTAATGTTTCGCCTCCCAACTTATTTATCCCAGGGATAATGTCAACAATAATAACTCATGATCACCTATATTCAACTGGATATATGTGTCTGGATCATGCCCTACCACATGATGCTTGCCCACTAGAGAATAAATAGAGCGGAATAGGGAAGAACACTATTGACTCTTGCATAAAAGTAAATACATAAAGTAAAAGATAGGCCCTTCGCAGAGGGAAGCAGAGGTTGTCATGTGCTTTTTATTTTTGGATGTGCAAGCTCTTAATGCAAAGAAACGTCACTTTATATTGCCCCTTGTGATAGCAACCTTTATTATGCAGTCATTCTCTTTTATTTCTTCACCATCACAAGTTCGTACAAAGCTTATTTTCCCTTACAATAAAAGATCATACATATTTAGGAGCAATTTTTATTGATTTTGCACCGATGACAACTTACTTGAAGGATCTTATTCAATCCATAGGTAGATATAGTGGACTCTCATGGCAAGAAACTGGGTTTAAGGGTTTTTGGATGTACAAATAGCATTTCTACTTAGTACAAAATTTTGGCTAGCAAAAGATTATGTGCAAGCACCACATGTTAGAGGATCCAAGAACATATAACTTCTATGTCAATATAAACAAACATAACCCATTACGTTGTCTTCCTTGTCCAACTCAACTACTTGATCAAGTTTGAAAATAATTAATGGGGGCTCACAATCATAGAAGATGTCCAAGGTAGTATATTTATATGTGAAATCTCTCTTCCTTCAACATTCTTTCATGAATTGTTCAAGTGACCAATACTGTGTTTGCTAACTTTCAATAAATTTTACCACTTATACTTATTTTATGTGAAGTAACTACTCCCCATGGGACAAGCATATGAAACACATATAATTTCAACTTTATGTTATTCAATTCTTTCAACAATTTACTCTTGGGATATAAGTGAAGCACGAGAGTAAATGACAAACTACTCCAAAAGATATAAGTGTAGAACAAAGAGTAGTTAAGTGAATGGGTAGCTATGTGAAGATTCTCTCTCAATAAAAACTTTCAGATCTAAATGTTTTATTCAAACAAACAAAATAAAAGAAAAGGACACTCCAAGAATAGCACATATCATGTGAACAAGTAAAAACTTAGGCTAACCGATAGGTGTTGATGAAGAAAGGTGGGATGCCTACCGGGGCATCGCCAAGCTTAGTTGCTTGAGACTTCTTGGAATGTTACCTTGGGGAGCCTTGGGTATCCCCAAGCTTGAGCTCTTGTGTCTCCTTAATTCCTCTCGTATTATGGCTTCTCCTGAATCTTAAAAACTTCATCCACACAAAACTCAACAAGAACTCGTGAGATAAGTTAGTATAAATCAACTCAAAACCTTAACATTCTCTACTATAGCAAATCACTAAAATTATAATTAAACATTGCATACTAAATGTCTCTGCATATTTAATACTCCTATCCACAAATAGAAACATTAAACAAGCAAACATATGCAAACAATGCAACTATAACCGAAAGCTGTCTAAACATAACAGTCTGCAAAGGGGGAATAAAAATTCATACTTCCCTAACTCCAAAACTTCTAACAATTTACCAAGTGACAGAGAACTCATTCATGCTTACTGTGTAAAAATTTCAGATTTTTATCATGTTCTCACAATTCACATAAATTCAGGACATAACAGAAAACTTTCTGTTTTCAAACAGCAACACATAAACTTGCAAACTGAGCATGGTAAAGGCTATACTTGATATTTTATTGAGATAAAAAGGTGCAAACATAATTATTGATAAGAGAAAGCAAATCTCAACAAAATAAAATGACGCTCCAAGCAAAACTCATATTATGTGACGAATAAAAATATAGCTCCAAGTGAGGTTACCGATAGTGTTGAAGATGAAAGACGGGATGCCATCCGGGGCATCCCCAAGCTTAGACTCTTGAGTCTTCCTTGAATATTACCTTGGGGTGCCTTGGGCATCCCCAAGCTTAGGGTCTTGCCGCTCCTTATTCTCCTCATATCGATATCTCACCCAAAACATGAAAACTTCAATCACACAAAACTTAACGGAACTCCGTGAGATAGGTTAGTATGAAAATAAATCATACACTTAGGTACTGTCAAGACAAGATTCATAATTGTTCTCACATAATTCCTACTGTATTATATCATTTCCACAATTTATATTACTCAACAAAAGCTATGGAAACACTAAAACAAGCGAACTATGCAATAAAAACAGAATCTATCAAAAACAGAACAACATGTAGTGAGAGAATTAAAAAGCATACTTCTGTACCTCCAAAAATTCGAAAAAATTAGGAAAGTGTAAAAAAATTGTAACCTAATACTGTGTGAAAATTTCAGAATTTTCTCACGCTCCAGTACAGAAAAGAAATTCCAGCACTGGACGCAAAAGTTTCTGTTTTTGCACAGAATCAAATCAACAAGTATCCACACCATCCCAAAGGCTTTACTTGGCACATTATTGAAAGAAAACATATAAAACATGATTAATACAGTAGCTTAATCATGTGGACACACAAAAACAGTAGGTATAAATGTTGGGTTGTCTCCCAACAAGCGCTTTTCTTTCATGCCTTTTTAGCTAGGCATGATGATTTCAATGATGCTCGCATAAGAATAAAGAGTTGAAACATAACGAGAGCATCATGAAGCATATTACTAGCACATTTAAGCCTAACCCACTTCCTATGCATAAGGATTTTGTGTGCAAACAATTTATGGGAGCAAGAATCAACTAACGTAGGAAGGCAAAACAAGCATGACTTCAAAACTTTCAACACATAGAGAGGAAACTTGATATTATTGAAATATGTAAAAGCATATGTTCCTCTCTCAGAATAATTTTCAGTGGCATCATGAACAAATTCAATAATATAACTATCACATAAAGCATTCTTTTCATGATCCACAAGCATAGAATTTTTACTACTCTCCACATAAGCAATTTTCTTCTCATTCATAATAGTGGGAGCAAACTCAACAAAATAACTATCATGAGATACTTGATTGGCATAATCCAATTGAAAATTAAAATCATGATGGCAAGTTTCATAGTTATTATTATTCTTTATAGCATACATGCCATCATAATAATCATCATAGATAGCAACTTTGTTGTCATAATCAATTGAAACCTCTTCCAAAATAGTGGAATCATCACTAAATAAAGTTGTGACCTCTCCAAATCCACTTTCATAATTATTGCAATAAGGTTCAACACCCTCCAAAATAGTGGGATCATTATTACATCAAGTTGACACTCTTCCAAGCCAACTTTTATCATTGTAATCATCATAAATAGGAGGCATGCAATCATCATAATAAATTTGCTCATCAAAGGTAGGGGGGGCTAAAAAGATCATCTTCATCAAACATAGCATCCCCAAGCTTATGGCTTTGCATATCATTAGCATCATGGATATTCATAGAAAGCATACTAACAACATTGCAATCATGCTCATCATTCAAAGGACTCACATAAAACATTTTATTAAATTCTTCCTCTAGCAATTGAGCACAATTTTCCGATCCATCATTTTCAAGAAACACATTATAAAGATGAAGCATTTGTGGCAACCTCAATTCCATTTGTTTTTTTTGTAGTTTTCTTTTATAAACCAAACTAGTGAAAAACAAGAAACTAAAAGATTCAATTGCAAAATCTAATGATATACCTTCAAGCACTCACCTCCCCGGCAACGGTGCTAGAAAAGGGCTTGATGACTACTACGCAACTTTATTCTTGTAGACTCTGTTGGGCCTCCAAGCGCAGAGTTTTGTAGGACAGTAGCAAATTTCCCTCAAGTGGATGACCAAAGGTTTATCAATCCGTGGGAGGCGTAGGATGAAGATGGTCTCTCTCAAACAACCCTACAATCAAATACAAGAAATCTCTTGTGTCCCCAACACACCCAATACAATGGTAAATTGTATAGGTGCACTAGTTTGGCGAAGAGATGGTGATACAAGTGTAGTATGGATAGTAGATATAGGTTTTTGTAATCTAAAAATATAAAAACAGCAAGGTAGCAAGTGATAAAAGTGAGCACAACGGTATTGCAATGCTTGGAAAAAAGGCCTAGGGTTCATACTTTCACTAGTGCAATCTCTCAACAATGCTAACATAATTGAATCATATAATAATCCCTCAACGTGCGACAAAGAATCACTCCAAAGTTCCTATTAGCGGAGAACATAAGATGAAATTGTTGTAGGGTACAAAACCACCTCAAAGTTATCCTTTCCAATCGATCTATTGAGCCATCCCTATAAGTGTCACAAACAGCCCTAGAGTTCGTACTAAAATAACACCATATGATACGCATCAACCAACTCTAATGTCACCTAGATACTCCAATGTGACCACAAGTATTCATGAGTTGATTATTCGATATGCATCAAACAACTTCAGATTCATAATATTCAATCCACACAAAGAACTTCAAAGAGCACCCCAAAGTTTCTATCGGAGAAAAGAAGATGAAAACATGTACCAACCCATATGCCTAGATTACCCCATGGTCACGGGAATTCGCAAGTTGATTACCAAAACATACATCAAGTGAATCAATAGAATACCCCATTGTCACCACGGGTATCCAAATGCAAGACATACATCAAGTGTTCTCAAATCGAAAAAATTCAATCCGACAATAATGAAACTTCAAAGGGAAAGACTCAATTCATCACAAGAAGATAGAGAGGGTAGAAACACCATATAATCCAATTATATTAACAAAGCTCGTGGTACATCAAGATCGTGCCAAATCAAGAACACGAGAGAGAGAGAGAGAGATCAAACACATAGCTATTCGTACATACCCTCAGCCCTAAGGGTGAACTACTCCCTCCTCATCATGGAGGCCGCCGGGATGATGAAGATGGCCTCCGGTGATGATTTGCCCCTCCGGCAGAGTGCCAGAACAGGGCTCCGGATGAGATCGCTTCGGTACAGAGGCTTGCGGCGGCGGCGTGGAAGTTCTAGGTTTCTTTTTGGGGTTTTCTATATTTATAGGATTTTTCAGCATTGGATTCACGCCAGGGGGGTCCACGAGGGAGCGACAAGCTCGGGGGGCACGCCCTCCAGGCTTGTCGCTTCCTCGTGAGGCTTCTGGTCCTTCCTCGAAGCTTCGGGGGTCTCTTTTTGTCCATAAAAAATCACGGTAAATTTTTAGTCCAATCCGAGAACTTTTATTTCTGCACAAAACACAACACCACGGTAGTTCTGCTGAAAACAGCGCCGTCCGGGTTAGTTCCATTAAAATCATACCAAAGCCATATAAAATTCTTGTAAACATGGTGTGAATACTTCATAAATAATAGATACGTTGGAGACGTATCACCCCACAGGAATTAGATGAAAAGTGAAGTTTCGGAAGAAACAAAACAAAAGACAGCCTAATGTGCGATCGCCTTGGTCGTTCGGCCGGTCGTATGAGATCCTGACAGCTCTGTAAGTGCATCAAGTGCCCCCTTAGTGGTTTTGGAGTATTGAAAACAAATTGGTTAAGGGACTAATGTGTTTGGTAGTGTACAGAAGTGAAAACAGTCCCTGAAGACTTGGTTTAACCACGGAAGTCAACCCCTAAAAATGTATTTCTTCAATTGAAGAATTTGGTGCGGCCTGTGAAGAAATTGATGTGAAGACTTTGAAGCTTGAAGACTTTGTTTTCATCGTTTCTTTTCTTCTTACTTGAGTCATAGGAAAAACCGTACTGTTAAAGGGGGTCTAGGTGAAACATTTATCATACTTCAAAGCGATGCTCAAACCTATACACATTACAGCCGCTTCGAGTGAAGCCTTTGGAAATATCCGGAACAGCTGACGAATTTGCTAGCGACAGTGACGCAGTTCATCTGGTCGTTTGATACGTCTCCAACGTATCTATAATTTATGAAGTATTCATGCCATGTTTATAACAATTCTATATGGTTTTGGTATGATTTGATTAGAACTAACCCGGACTGACGCTGTTTTCAGCAGAACTACCGTGGTGTTGTTTTTTGTGCAGAAATAAAAGTTCTCGGAATTGGACGAAACTTTTTGACAATTTTTTTTGGACCAAAAGAGACCCCCGAAGCTTCGTGGAAGGACCAGAAGTCTCACGAGGTGCTCACAAGCCACCACGGCATGCCAGGGGGGGTGGCATGCCGTGGTACCTCATGAGCCCATCTTAGCCCATCTTCGCGTGATTCCAACGCTGAAAAATCCTATAAATAGAGAAACCCCTAGAAATTAACCTAGAACTTGGACTCCGCCGCCGCAAGCCTCTGTACCTTCGAAATACCATCTGGAGCCCTGTTCTGGCACCCTGCCGGAGGGGGAAATCATCACCGAAGACCATCTTCCTCATCCCGGCGGTCTCCATGACGAGAAGGGAGTAGTTCACCCACGAGGCTAGGGGTATGTACTAGTAGCTATGTGTTTGATCTCTCTCTCTCTCTCTCGTGTTCTTGATTTGGCACGATCTTGATGTACCGCGAGCTTTGTTAATATAGTTGGATCATATGGTGTTCATCCCCTCTCTATCTTGTTGTGATGAATTGAGTTTTTACCTTTGAGGTTTCACTATTATCGGATTGAATACTTTTATGGATTTGAGAACACTTGATGTATATCTTGCATATGAATACCCGTGGTGACAATGGGGTATTATATTGATTCACTTGATGTATGTTTTGGCACTCAACTCGCGGATTCCCTAGGTGATATTGGGGTAATCTATGCATAGGGGTTGATGCACGTTTTCGTCCTACTTTCTTCAGTAGAAATCTTGGGGCACTCTTTGAAGTTCTTTGTGTTTATTGAATATTATGAATCTGAAGTTGTTTGATGCATATCGAATAATCAACTCACGGATACTTGTGGTGACATTGGAGTATCTAGGTGACATTAGAGTTGGTTGATGTGTATCATATGGTGTTATTTTAGTACGAACTCTAGGGCTGTTTGTGACACTTATAGGGATGGCTCAATAGATTGATCGGAAAGGATAACTTTGAGGTGGTTTCGTACCCGACAACAATTTCTATCTTATGTTTTCCGCTAACAGGAACTTTGGAGTGATTCTTTGTCGCACGTTGAGGGATTGTTATATGATCAAATTATGTTAGCATTGTTGAGAGATTGCACTAGTGAAAGTATGAACCCTAGGCCTTGTTTTCAAGCATTGCAATGCCGTTTGTGCTCCGTTTTATCAATTGCTACCTTGCTGTTTTTTATTTTTCAGATTACAAAACCTATATCTACTATCCATACTACACTTGTATCACCATCTCTTCGCCGAACTAGTGCACCTATACAATTTGCCATTGTATTGGGTGTGTTGGGGACACAAGAGATTTCTTGTATTTGGTTGCAGGGTTGTTTGAGAGATACCATCTTCATCCTATGCCTCCCACGGATTAATAAACCTTAGGTCATCCACTTGAGGGAAAATTGCTACTGTCCTACAAAACTATGCGCTTGGAGGCCCAACACGAGTCTACAAGAATAAGTTGTGTAGTAGACATCAAGCTCTTTTCTGGCGCCGTTGCCGAGGAGGTGAGTGCCTGAAGGTATATCTTTAGATCTTGCAATCGAATCTTTTAGTTTCTTGTTTTATCACTAGTTTGGTTTATAAAAGAAAACGACAAAAAATATGGAATTGAGGTTGCCTCATATTATTCATCTTTATAATGTCTTTCTTGAAAATGATGGATCGGAAAATTGTGCTCAATTGATAGAAGAAGTATTCAATAAAATGTATGGCATAAAATCTTTGAATGATAAGCATGATTGCAATGTTGCTAGTGTGAATTCTTGGAATATCCATGATGCTAGTGATATGAAAAGCCATAAGCTTGGGGATGCTATGTTTGATGAAGATGATATTTTTAGCCCCCCAAGTTTTGATGAGCAAATTAATTATGATGATTGCATGCCTCCTATTTATGATGATTATAATTATGAAAGTGGATTTGGAGAGGTCATGACTTTATTTAAAGATGATTCCACTATTTTGGAAGAGGTTTCAATTGATTATGACAACAAAGTTGCTATCTATTTTGATTATTGTGATGACATGTATGCTATAAAGAATAATGATAACCATGAAACTTGTCCTCATGATTTTTATTTTCAATTGGATTATTCCAATCAAGTATCACATGATAGTTATTTTGTTGAGTTTGCTCCCACTATTATGAATGGGGAGGAATTTGCTTATGTGGAGCGTAATAAAATTTCTATGCTTGTGGATCATGAAAAGAATGCTTTATGTGATAGTTATATTTTTGAATTCATTCATGATGCTACTGAAAATTATTATGAGGGAGTATCATATGCTTGTAGGTGTTGCAATAATATCAAGTTTCCTCTCTATGTGTTGAAAGTTTTGAAGTTATGCTTGTTTTTCCTTCCTATGCTAGTTGATTCTTGCTCCCATAAATTGTTTGCTCACAAAATCCCTATGCATATAAAGTGTGTTAGGCTTAAATGTGCTTGTCATATGATTCATGATGCTCTCTTTGTGTTTCAATTCTTTACTTTTATGCGAACATCATTGAAATCATCATGCCTAGCTAAAAAGGCATTAAAGAAAAGCGCTTGTTGGGAGACAACCCAACATTTACCCGTACTCTTTTTTTATGTTCACATGATTAAGCTACTTTGGTAATCATGTTTTATATGTTTTCTTTCAATAATGTGCCAAGTAAAGCCTTTGGGATAGTGTGGATACTTGTTGATTCGATTCCGTGCAAAAACAGAAACTTTTGCGTCCAGTGCTGGAATTTCTATTCTGTACTGGAGCGTGAGAAAATTCTGAAATTTTTACAGAGCATTGGGTTACAATTTTTTTACGTTTTCTTAATTTTTCAGAATTGTTGGAGGTACAGAAGTATGGCTTTAAAATCGCTCACTACATGCTGTTCTGTTTTTGACAGATTCTGTTTTTGGTGCATATTTGCTTGTTTAGTGTTTCCATAGCTTATATTGAGTAATATAAATTGTGGAAATGATAGAATACAGTAGGAATTATGTGAGAACAATTATGAAACTTGTCTTGACAGTACCTAAGTGGATGATTTATTTCTATCATACTAACCTATCTCACAAGATCCGTTAAGTTTTATGTGATTGAAGTTTTCAAGTTTTGGGTGAGATATCGATATGAGGAGAATAAGGAGTGGCAAAACCCTAAGCTTTGGGATTCCCAAGGCAACCCAAGGTAATACTCAAGGAAGACTCAAGCGTCTAAGCTTGGGGATGCCCCGGAAGGCATCCCCTCTTTTGTCTTCTACATTATCTGTAACCTTACTTGGAGCTATATTTTTATTCGTCACATGATATGAGTTTTGCTTGGAGCATCATTTTCTTTTATTGAGATTTGCTTGCTGTTATTTAGAATCATGTTTTGTATCTTTTAGTTGAATAAAATGCCAATTATAGCCTTTACCATGCTTAGTTTGCAAGTTTATGTGTTGCTGTTTGAAAACAGAAAGTTTTCTGTTATGTCTAGAATATTCCTGAATAGTAAGAACATGATAAAAATCTGAAATTTTTATACAGAAAGCATGCATGAGTTCTGTGTCACGTGGTAAGTTTTCAGAATTTTTGGAGTTAGGTAAGTATGGATTCTTATTCCTCTTTTACAGACTGTTCTGTTTTGGCAGATTTCGGTTATAGTTGCATTGTTTGCATATGTTGCTTGTTTAATGTTTCTATTTTTGGATAGGAGTATTAAATATGAAGAGGCATTTAGTATGCAATGTTTAATTATAATTTTTGTGATTTGCTACAGCAGAGAATGTGAGGTTTTGAGTTGATTTATACTAACTTATCTCACGAGTTCTTGTTGAGTTTTGTGTGGATGGAGTTTTTAAGATTTAGGAGAAGCCATGATATGAGAGGAATTAAGGAGACACAAAAACTCAAGCTTGGGTATGCCCAAGGCACCCCAAGATAACATTCTAAGAAGTCTCAAGCAACTAAGCTTGGGGATGCCCCGTTAGGCATCCCACCTTTCTTCATCAACACCTATCGGTTAGCCTAAGTTTTTACTTGTTCACATGATATGTGCTATTCTTGGAGTGTCCTTTTATTTTCATTTTGTTTGCTGTTTGAATAAAATTATCAAGATCTGAAATCTTTATTGAGAGAGAGTCTTCACATAGCTACTTAATTGTTTGACTACTCATTGTTCTTCACTTATATCTTTTTGGAGTAGTTTGTCATTTACTCTTGTGCTTCACTTATATCCTAAGAGTAAATTATTGAATTAATTGAATATCATAAAGTTGAAATTATATGTGCTTCATATGCTTGTATCATGCCTAGTAGTAGTTTCACATTGGGTTTAGAAAGCAAAATCTATTGAAGCTTGACAATCACAATATTGGTCATACAAGCAATTCATGAATGATTAGTATAAGGAAGAGAACTTTCACATATAAATATATTATCTTGGACATCTTTTATGATTGTGAATACCCATTAATTATTTTCAAACTTGAGCAAATTAGTTGAAGTTGGACAATGAAGACAACGTAATGAGTTATGTTTGGGTATATTTGCATAGAAGTTATATTGTTATGGATCCTCCAACATGTGGTGCTTGCTTAGGATCTTTTGCTAGTCAAAAATTCGTACTAAGGAGAGATACTACTTGTGCATCCAAAAACCCTTAAACCCAGTTTCTTCCCATGAGTGTCCACCATATCTACCTATGGATTGAATAAGATCCTTCAAGTAAGTTGTCATCGGTGCAAAAAGCAATAAAAATTGCTCCTAAAATATGTATGATCTTTTATTGCAAGGGAAAATAAGCGTTGTACGAACTTGTGATGGTAAAGAAATAAAAGCGACAGACTGCATAATAAAGGTTGCTATCACAAGGGGCAATATAACGTGACGTTCCTTTGCATTAAGGGCTTGCACATCCAAAAATCAAAAGCGCATGCCAACCTCTGCTTCCCTTTGCGAAGGGCCTATCTTTTAATTTATGTATTTACTTTTATGCAAGATTCAATAGTATTACTTCTCATTTCAACCTCAATTATTCTCTAGTTGGTAAGCATCATGTGGTGGGGAAAGATCCAGGCACATATGGCCAGTCAAATATATTTGATCATGAATTATTATTGTTGACAATTATCTCTATGATAAATGAGTTGCGAGGTGAAAATTATGCCCCTATCTTTCTCTGTGTTCGATGGATGCCATTTGTTCTAAAAATATGCTTTGAGTACTAGCAATCATAGAAGACTATATGATAATAGATTATGTGGAGCTCTTACTTAGACTTTGTTGAAATTATGTTGAATTGCAATTGTTTGGTGACTAAGAACATAGGTTGTTAAGTTTCAAGAGAATGCATTGTTTGAACCATAACATGTGAATTGATTGCTACTTTATCATGATGAGTTTTATGAGAAAGAGTTTCTGTTATGATGCTAGGAAAAGTGATTGAAATTACCATTGATCAAACTTATGTACTATGCTAGCATTCACACTTCATAAATTATTTCTTTTATCATTTACCTACTCGAGGACGAGCAGGAATTAAGCTTGGGGATGCTGATACGTCTCCAATGTATCTATAATTTATGAAGTATTCATGCCATGTTTATAACAATTCTATATGGTTTTGGTATGATTTGATTAGAACTAACCCGGACTGACGCTGTTTTCAGCAGAACTACCGTGGTGTTGTTTTTTGTGCAGAAATAAAAGTTCTCGGAATTGGACGAAACTTTTTGACGGTTTTTTTTTGGACCAAAAGAGACCCTCGAAGTTTCGTGGAAGGACCAGAAGCCTCACGAGGTGCTCACAAGCCACCATGGCGCGCCAGGGGGGTGGCATGCCGTGGTACCTCGTGGGCCCATCTTAGCCCATCTTCGCGTGATTCCAACGCTGAAAAATCATATAAATAGAGAAATCCCCAGAAATTAACCTAGAACTTGGACTCCACTGCCGCAAGCCTCTGTATCATCGAAATACCATCTGGAGCCCTGTTTCGGCACCCTGCCGGAGGGGGAAATCATCACCGGAGGCCATCTTCATCATCCCGGCGGTCTCCATGATGAGGAGGGAGTAGTTCACCCTCGAGGCTAGGCCTATGTACTAGTAGCTATGTGTTTGATCTCTCTCTCTCTCTCGTGTTTTTGATTTGGCACGATCTTGATGTACCGCGAGCTTTGTTAATATAGTTGGATGATATGGTGTTTTTCCCCTCTCTATCTTGTTGTGATGAATTGAGTTTTTACCTTTGAGGTTTCACTATTATCGGATTGAATACTTTTATGGATTTGAGAACACTTGATGTATGTCTTGCATATGAATACCCGTGGTGACAATGGGGTATTATATTGATTCACTTGATGTATGTTTTGGCACTCAACTCGCGGATTCCCGAGGTGATATTGGGGTAATCTATGCATAGGGGTTGATGCACTATTTCGTCCTACTTTCTTCAGTAGAAATCTTGGGGCACTCTTTGAAGTTCTTTGTGTGGATTGAATATTATGAATCTGAAGTTGTTTGATGCATATCGAATAATCAACTCACGGATACTTGTGGTGACATTGGAGTATCTAGGTGACATTAGAGTTGGTTGATGTGTATCATATGGTGTTATTTTAGTACGAACTCTAGGGCTGTTTGTGACACTTATAGGGATGGCTCAATAGATTGATCGGAAAGGATAACTTTGAGGTGGTTTTGTACCCTACAACAATTTCTATCTTATGTTCTCCGCTAATAGGAACTTTGGAGTGATTCTTTGTCGCACGTTGAGGGATTGTTATAAGATCCAATTATGTTAGCATTGTTGAGAGATTGCACTAGTGAAAGTATGAACCCTAGGCCTTGTTTTCAAGCATTGCAATACCATTTGTGCTCCGTTTTATCAATTGCTACCTTGCTATTTTTTATTTTTTAGATTACAAAACCTATATCTACTATCCATACTACACTTGTATCACAATCTCTTCGCCGAACTAGTGCACCTATACAATTTGTCATTGTATTGGATGTGTTGGGGACACAAGAGATTTCTTGTATTTGGTTGCAGGGTTCTTTGAGAGATACCATCTTCATCCTATGCCTCCCACGGATTGATAAACCTTGGGTCATCCACTTGAGGGAAAATTGCTACTGTCCTACAAAACTATGCGCTTGGAGGCCCAACACGAGTCTACAAGAATAAGTTGTGTAGTAGACATCATCGTTGACGAATTAGGTTAGGCTGAGGAGTTAGGATTTCGCCAGTGCTATCTGCCTATCGTGAGGAAATTGAGTGCCCCGACGAAATTGAGAGTTCAATTTTCCGACCGTTGCTGCGCCGCGTGCCAGCTGTCGAGTGGATTCTTATCCTGACAACGGTCATGTCTGAGAAGGGCATTTATGACAATTCATGTCGGGTTGCCCCTGGCTATATATAGCCGCCCCCCACAACCACTAGTTGCTTGACTGCTCTAGAGAAAGATTGGCACTTGTCATTTGAGAGCAACCCTTCCCTTGACGACTTTGTGAGAACCCAAGTGAGGAAAAACCCAACCAGAGCCAAAGTGATTGAGCATCACTGAAGAAGTTGATCTGTGTGATCCGACGCTTGTTACCTTTGAAGACTGTCATTCTTCCAGACGGTTAGGCATCATGTTCTGAGCACCCAAGAGTAATTGTGGTGTGCCGGTGAACAAGTCTGTGAAGGTTTTGGAAGTCTACCTTGAAGAATTACCATGAGTGATTGGGCGTGGTCTAAGTGACCATAGCTGAAGAGGAATACGGTGAGGACTAAGTGTCCTCCGAGGTAAGACTCAGCCGCGTCAACCAGACGTACAGTTGATACAGCAACTGGAACTGGTCTACCAAATCGTTGTGTCTTCACCGAGCCCAACTGGTTTCAAATTCCTCACCCTTTACCTTTATGCAATTCCGCTGCTGAAGAACTTGTGCTTTACTTTTCTGAAGAATTTGAACTGAAGACTTTCAACATGTTGTTTTTCATTTCTTTAGTTCATCTTCCTCATGCATGTCTGCCTGTATGATCCCATGTTCTTCACTTGTATGTATTTCATATGCATGCTACTTGTATCTGTGTCGATCTAGTTTCGCCTCTGTTTCTATTCGTCACTCTGATTTTCATCAAATTCCTCGGAGTTTGACGAATTTCTAAAAATCTCCCATTCACCCCCCCCTCTGGGAGTAAACCTGCACTTTCAATTGGTCTCAGAGCAAGGTACTCCCTTGTTCTGTGTGATTTTGGTTTAACCACCTGGAGGTTTAGTTATGTCGACCGCAGGTATGATCAAGTTATCCGCTGCGTGCCCCATCTTCGATGGCACGGACTATCCCTACTGGAAGAATAAGATGCGAATGCATCTTGAGGCAATTGACAACGATCTCTGGTTCATCGTCGAGAATGGAGTTTCTATCGTGGCTCCAAGCATCAATGCCACTGACGTGAAGAGATTCAAGTAACTCGACTCTCAAGTGAAGAATATCATATGTGGTCATCTGAATAAAGGACAGTATGGTAGAGTGAGTGCTTTGGAAACTTCGAAGCTTATCTGGGATAGGCTTTCCAAGGTCAATGAGGGGGTCTCCACTCAACGTGATTCCCGAGTTGACGTGCTTCGCAATCTCTTCAATTGCTTCAAGAGGCTTGACAATGAGAATGTGCAGCAAACCTTCGACCGCCTTACTGATATCTCCAATGAGCTTCAAGCTCTTGGTGCTACTGACATCACCGATCATGAGGTGGTGAAGAAATTGCTGAGGTCACTGTACAGTTCCTTCGACACCTTGGCACTGATGATTCAAGAGCGCCATGACTACAAGTCACTTGACCCGGCTGATATTCTTGAAAGGCTCAACACTCATGAATTTCAGCAAGCAGAGAAAAGAGATATGTATGGTCCCAGCTATGGTCGTCCTCGCTCTCTGAAGGCAAAAGCAAAAGCCAAGGCAATTTCTTCATCTAAAGAAGAAGAGGAATATGAGAGCAGTTCTGATGGTGCTGAGGAAATTGGCAGAGAACTGGCAATGCTTGTGAAGAAGTTCCAGAAGTTTTCCAAGAAGAACCGCTTTGGAAAGTCTTCAAAGTATGACTCGAAGAACACTGGAGAAGCATCTGCTCGAGACTACAACAAGAGAACCTGTCACAAATGCAAGAAGCCAGGCCACTACATCGCCGACTGCCCTCTATGGCAAAAGAAGAAGAAGAAGAGCAGGGATGATGGCTCTGATGGAAAAAGAAGAAGTCCTCAAAGTCTTCATCAAAATCTTCATCACACAAGAAAAGCAGTTCCAGCAGAGCTCGCGCATTCATTGGAAAGGAAATGGATTCTGAGGAAGAATCTGATAATGAGCAAGCTGAGGAATCTGAGGAGGAGTCAGACACTGGTGTGGCGAGCCTTGCTCTCGCTACTGAATACGTCAGCAAGTCCATCTTCAACCCTGAAGATAATGGTATCTCCACCAACAATGATGACTGTGCTGATGACTACACTCCCACCTATTGCTTCATGGCAAGAGGTGCAAAGGTAACCTCACAAGAAGCTTACTTTGAAACTTCCAGTGATGATGACTCTGAGTGTGAATCTAAACCAAGCTATAAGAATTTGCTAAAATTGGAACTGAGCAACAACATGCTATGGAAAAGATTCAAAAACTGCTAGACAAAAGCGATGACCTGTTTGACGAGGAAATGGATCGTAGTCAAGCTTTGTCTGAGGATCTCAGACAGCTTAAGTCACAGTATGACGAACTTGAAAGTCATCATGTGTCCCTCTCAGCCGAGCACGAGAAGCTGTCCTATGAATTTCTTCAAAGGAAACAAGATCTCGAGAAGCTGAGAGTGTCTCATGATGATCTTCAAAAAGAAAACAATTCACTCCTCGCTCAATAGATCAGTACCGCTCAGGAAGAATTTATTGCACCATGCCTAAAATGCCTTGAGCTGAATGTTCAAATGCTTCAGTACTTTCAATTGTTTCAACTGCTTCGGTGGCTACTAACCCCTCATCTGAGGAAGCTACATGTGATACTGATGAAAATGCAGGGCTGAAGGAATTGTACGTCATTGGCATGTACAAAAGCTTCAAAGGGCATCAAACCCTTTGTGATGTGCTCAAAAAGCAAATTCTTCATAGGAACCCTAAAGAGGGTATTGCTTTTGAGAGAAAGCTCAATGCTGATGGTTCGTATTGGAAGACTGAGCAGTATCCCAAAACCACATGGGTTGCTGCAAAGGGACCTCCAATAGATCCATCCACATTATCTGGCTATACGTGTGATACTTCATATTCCTCTGATGAGTCATTTGACTCCAACTATAAACTGTTCAAGAATCAGAATGGTGAAGTCTTTGCCAGATTTGTTGGAACTAACTGCAGGAACGGTCCACCTGTGAAGAAAATCTGGGTTCCCAAAAGCCTTCTAGAAAATATTCAGGTAAATGTCATCATGACACCACCGATGAAGAAGAAACTTCCCAGGCCAAATTCTTCACAGGGATCAAAGTCGTCAAATGGACGTAGACCTACTTATGGTCGTGTTAATGCCTCTGTTTCGCAGGGAAACAAACAGCGATCTGATGAATATGAGCACTATTCTTTGAACCACTATGTTCACAAAACTTCGAAGAATTTCTCTGCTTACTCATTCAACTACTATAACCCTCTTGTGAAGAGAAATGCATATTCCTCAATGCATAAGTTCTCCATTAATGCACTTCGTTACATTGCTTCTTAGCCACCCATTCAGATGTGGGTGGTTAAGAAGAAGAACTAATCTCTTCTGCGGGGTCAGGTCTTCAGACAACTAAAATGTCTGATAAATTTGCTGAAGACCTGACAAAATGCCTGTTAGGATGCAGGCTAATCATGATGAAATGAATCATTTATTTCACACATCCCTTATGCTGCTAGATATTATTCCTTGATGAAATTGTCTGACGAAATTGATCATCATCATATTCTTCACTTTGAAGTATATAAATTTGTAAGTCAGACTAATGCTTCTACAGGATGACACACCCACAGCTACTGAATGGGTCCTGGATAGTGGCTGCACGAATCACATGACTGGTGATAGGAATTTACTCACCGATGCTCCCCTTACTCCGTCTCATCTGAAGCATATCACATACGCCGACAAAGGAAAAAGCAAGGTATTGTGTCGGTGTACTAAAGTATGGGTCTTTTTAGTACCCCTTACTTGTGCACGAGCAGTTGTAGCCGTACCGCGGCAAGCCTTGCCGGGGAATAGCTAGGAGTAATCACGAGACTAAGATGACAAGGAGACATTCAAGTCAACGATCAGACCAGAGAACAGAAGACCAAAGGGTTGCGGAGGCCCGGCAAGACTCTTGCCGGCAAGGCCTCGCGCCAGACAAGACCCGGTCCCGGCAAGCCCCGGGCCCGGCAAGGATTCGGTCCCGGCAAGCCCCGGGCCCGGCAAGGATTCAGCCCCGGCAAGGATTCAGCCCCGGCAAGGCTCTGCACAGTGCAGCGCTATCGCTCCAGTGCAGCGGCCAGCCTTGTCGTTTAGGGCTTGTCCTCATGGTGACGTGGTGCGATGCTGGCCACGAGATGCTTGAGCGGTGCTGATGGGATGGCTGCTTTTGCCCATCCCCTGAAAAGCTTTTCCAAGCCCAAGACGCTAAGGGACACCTCACGGTGCATTTAATGAGCTTGTCCTAAGCCGTCAGGGTTAGGTATGATAACACTGTAGCTACTTTCCACCTCATGCCTTATCTCGTACGCCACTATGGTAGCCCCTTTGATTAATATAAAAGGAGGCCCGAGACGTACAGGGGGGGGGGAGGCACTACTGGAGGCCCATTCTGCATGCGTAGCTGCTACTGTAGCTCCCAGAACTTGGCCAAGAACATCCACCATAATACAATCAAAGCAGGAGTAGGGTTTTACGCATCCGTGCGGCCCGAACCTGGGTAAATCCCCGCGTGCTGTTCGTTAGTTCTGCTCTTCGCGCAATCCTCTCCCCTTGCCGAACCGTAAGGGATCTCCTTGGTCCCATAGGTGCTCGTTTCCCACGACATCTTTGGCGCGCCAGGTAGGGGGATCGAGGTTGTGCGAACCTGATCTGGTGATCAGCGCTTCAGATCTTCGATCATCTTCACCGCCATGGCTCCCAAGAAGAAGGGTTTCACGGCGGTTGGTCCATCTGCATCCGTCGTGCCTGATGCTGCGCGCGCAGGCGACGGGGTAGGCGCGGGTCGAGGAGGTGGAGGCTCCGAGCTTCCACGGCGTTCCGGATGGAGCTGCGCGACCTGCGGGTGGTGCAGCGACTTCCAAGGATGGAGCGGCGCCTTCCAGGACGAATACGCCGGCGCATGCACCGCGACCTTCTCAGGACGCGCGTGACGTGCAGCCTCAAGACGTTGGTGGTTCTAGGCGTCCGCATGGGAAGTCCCCTGCGCATCACTCCCAGGGTGCGCAGGGCCAAGATCCGCGTCAGCACGCTGGTGGAAGCCGCGCACGGGTGCAGAGTCGTGATGGCGCTCCTTCTAACCCTATTAGGAGTTTGAGCAGAGGCGTTGGCGCGAGCTCAGATGCTCCTAGACTTCCCTCCCGCCGCGGAGAAGCTAGACGAGTGGCGAGCCGCTATCCAGAGCCTCATCGGCCTAGCCAACAACGACGTGCCGCAGCAGGGTGAACCCTTGCGACTGCAGTCGTCTAGGCTGGTGCGTGGCGATGGAGAGAAGACCGGAGCTAGAACGACTACGTTACGTTCCCCTCCGCTGCATCAAGAGCGGTCGTTAACTCGACGGACCGGCGCCCATGAGGATGATTCCACGGCATCGTCTGATCCGCGGGTTCGCCGCGATCAACGTCACGTTCTCCGGGAACGGAAGAAGGAGGACGCTCGAACCACCATCGAGCGCCGAAGGGAGGCGCGTCGCCAGTCCGACAAGCGCGCTGGGACCGCTGTTGACGAGCCCGCGCCAGGGTACCCTGGCTCCCTACCTTATGAGGTGGGTTGCCCAGCGTTTACTCGTGAGCTGCGGCAAGTCCAGTGGCCCAGCTCCCGCTCCTTCAAGCCGGAAGTACCGGAGAAGTACGACGGCAAGACCCATCCGTCCGAGTTCTTGAGCATCTACACCATCGCGGTGCAGGCTGCCGGGGCTCGTGACGATAAGGTGCTGGCCAACTACTTTCCGTTGGTACTGAAGCCCAACGTGAGATCGTGGTTGATGCACCTGCCCGAGAATTCCATCTCTTCTTGGGCCGACCTGTGCCATCAGTTTGTTGGCGCCTTCACCGGCGGCCATCAAGCTCCTGGCCAGGAGAGTGATCTGCACATCATTCCCTAGAAAGAAGGCGAAACTTTGCGCAAGTATATCCAGAGGTTCAGCCGCATCCAGCACAACATTCCTGACGTTCATCCCGCCGCCGTCATCAGCGCCTTTCATCAGAATGTGCGCAATCGTAAGATGCGAGAGGAGCTGGCGATGAACAAAGTCAGAGATGTCGCCGACCTTTACGCTTTGGCTGACAAGTGTGCTCGGGCAGAGGAAGGAAGGAGGCTCCCCGGCGAGAACGCTGGCGCTGGAGTCGACTCCGATAGCGAAGGCGCTCCTGCCCCGGCAAAGAAGGGGCAGCGGAAGAACAAGAAGCGCAAGGGCAAGGCCGTGCTTGCCGTCGAAGGTTCCGGCCACACAGGCACCGCCAAGAAGTCCAAGACCGACGACCCCGGCAAGGAGATTGTTGGGTGTGCGGCGTGTCAGGCCTTGGCGGCTGCCGACAGGCCGGAAGGATCCGGCAAGCAGTACTGTAAGATCCACCGTACCAAGGGCCATGATCTCCAAGACTGCCGGCAAGTTGAGGAGCTTGCCGAGAAGCAGCGCGCCGAGTACGAAAGGCGCGACAAGGAAAGAGCCCAAAATGGTACCGGAGGGTCCGGCAGGAAGCGCGGTCGAGGAGGTCGCCGCGGCAAGCCCAGGCAGCAGCAAGAGAAGCCTGCCCGGGGCCGCGCCAAAGAGCAAAGAGATGAGGACGATGATGCAGAGGGCGATGAGTCCAGCGAACACGAGTTCCAGAAGGCTACAGAGGCCATGTGCGTCGACGGGGGCGCCTCGTTGCATTCCTCTCACCGCCAGCTCAAGCAGTGGGCGCGCGAGATTAATGCGGCAGAGCCATCCCTCGATGCCCGGAAGCCACTGAAGTGGTCCCACACGCTTATCATTTTTGACGCCGAGGATCACCTTGATCGCACAACTGCGGTCGGGTGTTTGCCATTGTTGGTTTCACCAACGATCCGCAACCTCCAAGTGACGAAAATGTTAGTTGACGGTGGGGCCGGCCTGAACCTGATCTCGCCCGATGTGATCAAGAGGCTGCAAATTCCCGACGAAGATCTCGAGGAAACTGGCTCTTTCCAAGGGGTCAATCCGGGAAGGAACCAGCCGAAGGGCAAAATCACGCTGCCGGTAACATTCGGCAGCGAGCTGAACTTCAGGACGGAGAAGGTCGTCTTCGACGTCGCCAAGATACCGTTGCCGTACAATGGAATCCTTGGCCGCCCAGCGCTGGCTAAGTTCATGGCGGCCTCGCACTACGCCTACAACGTCTTGAAGATGCCCGGTCCAATGAGCATCATCACTGTCCACTCCGACAAGAAAGACGCGCTCATTTGCACCGACAAGCTCTACCGGGAAGCAGTTGCAGCGTCCGCCGTTAAGGCGCATGCTCCTGCCGCTCAATATCCCGGCAAGAAGAAGCGGCCCGGCAAGACCTCTGGTACGAACTCCGGCAAGCGCGCCTCTCCGGAGTGCTGCGCTGCCGTCGAGGGTGCCCCAGAGAGCTCTGCCGGCCAGATCAAGAAATCCAAGGCTGCTCCGCCTGAGACCAAGAAGGTGCCCGCCAAGGAGGACGGGACGGGAGGAACTTTCACCATAAGCTCCACCCTTGATGACAAATAGGAAAGCGCGCTCGTTGCCTTCCTGCGGGCGAATGTCGATGTGTTTGCATGGCAACCATCTGACATCCCCGGCGTTCCCAGGGAGGTAATTGAGCACCACCTAGCTGTCTGTCCCCACGCGCGGCCCGTCAAGCAGAAGGTGCGGAAGCAAGCCTTGGAGCGGCAAGAGTTTATTGCGGAAGAGATAAGGAAGCTTGAGGCGGCAGGCCTGGTTAGAGGGGTCCTCCATCCTACATGGTTGGCCAATCCAGTTGTTGTGCGCAAGGCGAATGGTAAATGGAGGCTATGTATTGACTTTACAGATATCAATAAAGCCTGTCCAAAAGATCCCTTTCCCTTGCCGCGCATCGACCAGATTGTGGATTCCACTGCTGGCTGCGATCTGCTGTCATTTCTTGACGCATACTCAGGCTATCACCAGATCTTCATGGCAAAAGAAGACGAAGAGAAGACCGCATTTATCACCCCATGTGGCACATACTGCTTCTTGCGTATGCCTTTCGGGTTGAAAAGTGCTGGGTTGACCTTCGCAAGAGCCGTCCAGATTGGTTTCAAGACCCAGCTTCATAGAAATATGGAAGCTTACATGGATGACATAGTGGTCAAAACCAAGGACAAGGCAACGCTCATTCAAGATCTGGAGGAGACATTTGCAAATCTGCGAGGGATCAACCTGAAGCTCAACCCCGAGAAGTGCGTGTTTGGTGTCCCATCCGGCAAGCTTCTCGGGTTCTTTGTATCTCAGCGTGGAATTGAAGCCAATCCCGACAAGATCAAGGCAATTGAGCAGATTGAAGCGCCAAGACGAGTCAAGGATGTGTGCCGCCTTGCCGGCTGCGTCGCTGCTTTGAGTAGGTTCATCTCAAAGTCTGCTGAGCGCGCCCTGCCATTTTTCAAAATTTTGAAGAAGGCAGGTCCAATGAAATGGACTCAAGAAGCGGAGGCAGCGCTGCAAGATTTGAAGAGGTACCTCTCCTCTCCGCCAGTACTAGTCGCGCCTAGGCCACAAGAGCCGTTGCTGCTATATCTAGCGGCAACGAATCAAGTGGTTAGTGCTGCACTGGTGGCAGAGAGAGAAGCAGAGGAGGATGCAGCGGCAATGGCAGACCCGCCAAGCGACTTGCCGGGGCCAGCCCCGGCAGAGTCTGGTGCCGACAAGGAAAGATCCGCGCAGTCAAGCCAAGCAGTGCAGAAGAAGAAGATGGTGCAGCGCCCAGTCTATTTCGTCAGCTCCCTGTTGCAGGGGGCTAGGTCGAGATATTCTGGTGTGCAGAAGTTGCTCTTCGGCCTTCTCATGGTCTCGAGGAAGCTGCGCCATTACTTCCAAGCACACGAGATCACCGTCGTCACTCGCTTTCCGCTGCAACGGATTCTCCGGAACCCAGAAGCAACCGGCAGGATTGTGGAGTGGGCGTTGGAGCTATCATGCTTTGGTCTCAAGTTTGAAAGTTCTTCAACTATCCAGAGCAGAGCCTTGGCAGAGTTCATTGCAGAATGGACCCCAACGCCAGACGACGAAGTTCAGGAATCAGCGATCCCCGGCAAGGAAACAGATCGCGAATGGATCATGTACTTTGATGGAGCCTTTTCGCTGCAAGGCGCCGGTGCCGGCGTGCTGCTTGTCGCACCCACCGGAGAGCACCTCAGGTACGTCATCCAGATGCATTTTTCCCGGGAGAGATCTACCAACAACACGGCAGAGTATGAAGGACTGCTTGCCGGTCTCAGGATCGCAGCGGACCTTGGGATCAGGAAGCTCATCGTCAGGGGTGACTCCCAGCTCGTCGTGAGGCAGGTCAACAAAGATTATCAGAGCCCGCTGATGGAAGCATACGTCGATGAAGTGAGGAAGCTAGAGGAGCGCTTTGACGGTCTTCAGACAGAGCATGTTCCTCGATCAGAGAACAGCATTGCCGACGACCTGTCGAAGCGTGCCGCACTCAAGCTACCTGTGGAACCAGGGACTTTTGTGCTCCGCTTGACTCAACCATCCGTGTCGCCATCGACAAGGCCTGATAAGAGAAGAAAGTTAAGTACCGGCGAGTACTTCCCGGCAGGGCTTCCCGAAGCCCCCGGCAAGGATCTTGCCGGGAACGACACGGTTGCCGGTGAGCAGCGGCTTCGCGCAGAACCTTAGGTTCTTGCCGCGGAAGCAAGCGCCCCTGCTGCCAAAGAAATACCGGTTGCCGGCGAGCAGCGGCTTCGCGCAGAACCTCTGGTTCTTGCCGCCGAAGCAAGCGCCCCTGCTGCCGAAGAAATACCAGTTCCCGGTGAGCAGCTGCTCCGCCAAGAACCTCGGGTTCTTGCCGTAGAAGCAAATGCTCCCGCAGCTGAAGAGTCGCCTTTAGTCCTTGTCGTCGAGCCACAGGCTCCGGCATGGGCACAGCAAATAGTCCATTTCCTTCAGACAGGAGAACTCCCTGAGGAGCAGGAAGAAGCTGAGAAAGTAGCCCGTCAGTCAAATATGTACCAGTTCGTCGACGACGTCCTGTACAGAAAGCGGCCCAACGGTGTGAAATTAAAGTGCATTCCTCGGGAGGATGGACTAGAGCTGTTGGCAGAGATTCACGGGGGCATATGTGGATCCCACATAGGCTCAAGAGCCCTTGTCAGCAAGACATTCCGGCAAGGATTCTTCTGGTCTACTGCTCTCCAGGATGCAACTGCACTAGTAACCAAATGTGAAGCATGCCAGTTTCATTCAAAGCAACTTCATCAGCCAGCTCAAGCTCTCCAGACGATCCCTCTCTCTTGGCCCTTCTCGGTCTGGGGGCTCGACATACTGGGTCCCTTCCCCCGCGCTGCCGGGGGCTTCGAGTACTTGTACGTTGCTATCGACAAGTTCACGAAGTGCCAGAAGTGGAAGCAGTGAGGAGGGTGACAGCACAGTCAGTAGTCAAGTTCTTCAAGGGGATTGTGTGCCGTTTTGGTGTGCCGAACAGGATCATCACCGACAACGGTACGCAGTTCACAAGTCGCACCTTCATGCAGTATGTCCAAGACCTTGGCGGCAAGATCTGTTTTGCCTCTGTTGCTCACCCGAGAAGCAATGGCCAAGCGGAAAGGGCGAACGCTGAAGTGCTGCGTGGTCTCCGGACCAGAACTTTCGACAAGCTGCACAAGCATGGAAGATGCTGGATTGATGAACTGTCGGCGGTTCTTTGGTCGATCAGGACGACGCCAAATCGAGCCACCGGCCAGACGCCCTTCGCTCTGGTTTACGGAGCGGAGGCAGTTCTCCCCACGGAACTCATATACGGGTCACCTCGAGTGCTCGCTTATGATGAGCTTGAGCAAGAGCAGCTGCGGCAGGATGACGCGCTGCTCCTTGAGGAGGACCGTCTTCGGGCTGCTGTGCGAGCTGCTCGCTATCAGCAAGCTTTGCGCCGCTACCATAGCCGCAAGGTCCATGCCCGGAGTCTTGAGGAAGGCGACCTTGTTCTTCGACGCGTTCAGTCGGCCAAGAATTCCAACAAGTTGACGCCGAAGTGGGAAGGCCCTTACCGGGTAGTGCGAGTCACCAGGCCTGGCGCTGTCCGCCTGGAGACCGAAGAGGGCTTGCCAGTGAGCAACTCCTGGAATATCGAGCACCTTCGCAAGTTCTACCCGTAAGGCGCGGTTGTTCGGGTTTCTTGCTGTGATAGCGATAGGGCCAGCAGGCTGCTGACGACCCGAATCCAGCGCTCGCGGCAGCGTAACGCTCCGGCAAGATCCCGGCAACGCCATTCTGTACGAGTGTTGCCGCTGGCATGTAATCCTTTGTATAGAACAGGCACATCCCTGTGCATATTTTATAAGATCTGTGTGCTTTACGTTTCTTGTCGATTTCATGTCATTCTATATGCATGTATTATCTGAGATATGTATTGCACTTGATCCCGGTAAGAGCTAACGAATCGTCAAGGTTCCATACCTTTATTTTCTCTTCTTTCTTTTTCTCAAGAGATAGAAGATTCCCTCGCGCGCAAGTTTGTCGGGGGGTAGGAGAATGATGGTATGGATGCCAGACGACGTTCAAGGTTGGCGCCTTGCCGGAAGAAAAGGAATAGCGACAAAAAGCAGAGCTAAGTTGCTAAACCCCTTAAGCAGATTTTAATTTTTGTAAGGTTGTATTCCCTTGAACGATTTCGGCTTTGTATGGAAAACCTGCACGCGATGGAATCTTGCCGTGATCGGCTGCGCCCTTACTCTGTTTCGAGTCCGCTCAACAGTCTAGGTGGCCGCGCTGAAAGCGTCAAGATTTCTTGCCGTGAGCAGCACCACCCGCAAGCTGCTGACGACCCGAATCCAGCGCATGCCACGGGGTTATGCTCCGGCAAGTTCCCAGCAAAGCGTAGGGCATACGCCATACAGAAAGAAATTGAACAAGGGGAATAGCATGTCATGATTCAAAGAGAGCAAGTTATATTACAACCAGTGCTTGCCGCGTTTCTGACATAAGACAAATTGTCTTTTACATGGAATGCTGGCGGCAAGATGAAGAAGAGATAGGAGGCTACAGCTAGTCCCGGCGATCGCCCTCGACCCTCTTCCCCTGGCTCACCCGATTGACGATGGGCGCGACAAGCTCTTCGAGAGCCTTGACGTCCGCGTCCTTCGGCAAGCTCTTCAAAACTTTGGAGAGGTCGACGCCAGGGTTCCAGTACGCCACCTTCATCAACACCTTGCGGAGGACGAGCTGGCAGAGCTTCCGGGATTCGTCGGCCAGCTTGCTTGTCTGGTTCGCCTGGAGTAGCTTGAGGGCGTCGACGAGCTTGTCGAAGAACATGGTTAGCCTGGCGCTTGAGGATATGTTGTCGTCGACAGAATATCCGAAGCCCGGCAAGTCCATGGCCTCCAGCTTCGCGCCAAGCTTCTCGGCAACGTCCGCCAGCCTGGCAGTCCAGAGCTTCACGCTTGAAGTGTACTCATTGTGGGTGGTGACGGCGTTCTGGAGCAGCTCCTGTTCGTCATGGAGGTCGTTGATAAGAGTCCTCTCGCGAACTCGGGCGGCCTCAAGAGACTCCTCCAGCGTGGATAGCTTTAGCTTCAGATCTTCAATGGAGTCCTTGGCGGAGGAGAGCTGCTGGATCTTCTCGGATGCGGCAGCCTGCGTCTCCATCAGGCTGTGGAGAGCCTTGTCTCTCTCGGCCTCGAGTGTTGAGACCTTCTTGCCGTGGTCCTCGAGAGCGGCCTCCAGCTGCTTCGTCTTCTCCTCCAGCAAGTTCTTGGCGGTCTCCGCAGCTCCGGCAGCGTCGAGGGCCTCTTTGAGCTTGCCGGCGTGGTCTTCAGTTAGAGCTCTGAGCGTCTTCAAGTGTTTCTGCTCAAGCTCCTGGACCCGCCGCGCGACAAGACTTTCGAGCTCTTCATCCTTGTTGTGAAGCTTGGCGGCAAGCGCCGCCTCGCGGGCGGCAAGGTCCTCTTCTTGGGCGTCAAGGCTGATGCGGCGCTGCGTCAAGAAGGCTTCTGCCGCGGCGGCTTGCTGGGCGGCCTCCTCCTGCGCTTTCTCGACATCTGATTGCTTCAGCAGGAGGACGGTCTGCTCTTCCGCCAGCTGCTCCCGATAAATATTCAGCTCTTGGAGGGCCTCGCCATACCAAGCCTGTGTCTCCGTGACGCGTTGTTGGAAGTCTCCTTCCGCGGCCTCGACGAGCGCTGCCCGGGAGTCCAGTTTCTCCTTCCGGGCGCGGTAGAGCGTCTGGAGCTTCTGATAGTTGTCATTCATGGCTTGAAGTAATTGCTCCTCCTTGAGCTCACTGACGGCAGCGACGGTGATTTCCCCGTCAAGATGTTCTCCTTCAACCAGCTCTTCGATGTTTGCCGATCCCGGCATGCTGACAACGTTCTTGCCGGCTCTGATATATTGGCTTGAGGGAGGGGCCTGGGACGACGAGGGTTGGTCTTCGGCAGTCGAGGGCCCTGCGGCAGTAGAAGCGCCTGGCGCTCCTGCGGCGGAAGCGCCGTCAGTATTGCCGCGGGTCTCCTCACCGGCCCCCTCGGCGGCCTTGGTGGCCTCGGCGGCAGCGGCCTTGGCGGCCTCGGCGGCAGCGGCCTTGGCGGCCTCCGCGGCAGCAGCCTCGGCGGCAGCAGCCTTGGCGGCCTCGGCGGAGGCATGCTTGGCGGCCTCTTCGGCAGCAACCTTGCCGGCTTCTGTGGCGGCATCCTTGGCGGTCTCTTCAATGACAGCGTCAGTATCCATGAGCTCTGTCAGAAGAAGATTGAAAGCCAAGAACTTGATTAAGATGAAGCTGGGAAGGAAGTTCAAGAAGACAAAAAGAAGAAAAACCAAAGCGACAAGAATTCTTTGGGGCAAGTAACTTTACCTGCGTCAAGGAAGGGGTTGCCGAAGCTTGCGCTTGCCGGCCCCTCCTCATCGTCGCGGTAGAGCTTGCCCGAAGACTCACCCCTGGGCGGTGTGGTCGACGGAGGTGGCATGGAAGAGGTAGCTCCCGCTGTTGCTTCTCGCTGTTGCTCCGCTCCTACACGCCCGGAGATGTCAGCAGAGAAGATGCACACCCCGACACGCGCCAGTGGGTAGTGAGTAGAAGACCCACGTTGGGGGCTGCGCCGGGGGCTGCGTCGAGGGCTGCATCGAGGATTGCGTTCTGGGCTTGACTCCGAGCTGACGAGAACCGTTTCCGGCACGCCCGAGGTGCTTGCCGGCGGCTCGACGCTTGTCGAGGTCTTGGCCCTCTTCGCCATCCTTCGCGCTAAGGTCTCTATTTCCCTGTGGAGATAAGAACAGAGCAAGATTAATCAAGCAAAACTAGAAGGACAAGAATCAAGGCTGCGGCGGGACTCTTACTCTTCTTCTTCCTCGGAGCTGATGGCGGAGAGGTCGAAGCCGACCCCCGCCGCAGTTCCTGACGGAGGAGGAGGAGGAGTGGCCCTGGGCCGCTTCGCAGCGGCAGGTTGCGGTGCGGCCCCGCCGGCCGCCCCCTTGCCGGAGACCTCGCTGCTTGAGGAAGGTTGGCGGGCTGGAGCGCCAGTGACGTTCTTCCGGAGGACACGCCTCTTCCTGTGTTGAAGAGCTGGGGGCTCTTCTTCCTCCTCCTCTTCTTCCTCTTCGGCGGCGCCTCCGGCAGAAGAGCTCCCGGCAGCAGCTCCGCTTGGCTCCCCGGCAGCCTCGTCTCGCCCGGCAAGATCTTCCCGCAGTGGGTCCCCGCCTTCGCTGGACTCAGCGCTGCCGGCTTCTTCTGCAAGGTTCGCCTCTTCCGCCCTGCTGGCAATGTAGGCGAGCTCCTCCTCCGTGGTGGCGCGGACAAGGTTCTCCTCGCGGATGGCCTTCTCCGTCAAGTTGTCGAAGAACGCCAGCGCCTGCTCCGCAGACGGCTCGATCCACCTCTCGTCGATGCTATGGGCATTAAACGCCGGCATCATGGCGATGGAGGTCAGTGATGAGTTGTTGCATAGTGGGACGACGCCTGCCAGCAAGTCTCCCACTGTTCCAGAATTGAAGAGCTATTGGCAAAGGGCTGCGTGCCCCATGGCTGTCAGATCATAATCCAGCCCAGGCCGCACCCTCATGACGTCGGCAGCGTTCGTGTACTCCCAGGCAGGGCGCCCCTTGTTCTGCAGTGGGGCGATGCGCCGGCGTAGGAAATCTGAAGCAATCATCTCCACCTTCAGCCCGGCAGCCCTGAGGCGCAGTATCCTGGTGATGGCGATTGTGAGTTTGCTGTCGTCAGGGTCCGCGGCGCCCCAATCCTTGCCGCGGGCCACCTTCTGCTTCCGCACCTCGCAGAACGGTTGGGGCTCCTTTTCCCGGACCCAGCACCACTTGCCGCGCCACTCATCCCATCTATCGCGGTAGAGCCCCTCTGGGTACGTCTCCTTGGTTGCCGTCCTCGGGATCCAAGCGATGCTGCCGGAGAGGGCATCGCCCCTTTGGATGCGGGGGTAGAAGTAGTGCCGGAAAAGTGCAGTGCTCGGGATGACCCCAACAAAATTCTCGCAAAGATGCGCGAAGACGGACATGCAAGTCACGGCATTCAGCGTGAAATCTAGCAGCTGGAAGCCTTAGGTGAGCATGATGTCTACGAAGAAATCCTAGTACGGAGGGCAGAGTCCGCACCAGAAGTAATCGGCAAAGAAGGGATAGTCTCCTGGCTTTGCCTTGCGAGAAGCTACACTCACTTTGGTGGCTGGATGCGCCGTGGTCTCAGTCGCCCATGCGAACTGGTACCTCTTCTTCAAGGTCTCCGCATCAAGCGTCGAGGGGAAGACAGCGCGTTCCTTCCGCATCTTCACCAACTTGCTCTCCGCCGCGGCGGCCGCTTCCGCCGCCTTGCCCTTGCTCAGCTTGGGCGGCATGGTGTCTATGGAAGTGGGCGCTGAAGACGTCGGGAGCGCGGTGGAGGCGGGTGGAGGGAGAAAGGCTCTACTTTGGGCGCGAGGAAGAAGACGATGGCGACGGTTCTGAGATTGAGATTGGAAAGGCAGAGGGGGTAAATGAGCGGTGCCCTCTGCGATTCCCTTTTTATGGGGAAGGCGCGAGGCAGGCTCTTTACCGCCCGCTTTTGCAGTGGAGTTTCCGCCCACGTCTCTCACGTCGCGCGATTAATGCGCGTAGTGGGGGGGCGTGGTAAAAGAGATAATGATTACGAGCAGTTATTCCCTGCCACGCGTGCCCGTGCACTATTTTGGGCCTAGCCCAACAGGCCTGGCACCCGTGTATGGCCTAGGCCCGGGGGCTCCTGTCGGTGTACTAAAGTATGGGTCTTTTTAGTACCCCTTACTTGTGCACGAGCAGTTGTAGCCGTACCGCGGCAAGCCTTGCCGGGGAATAGCTAGGAGTAATCACGAGACTAAGACGACAAGGAGACATTCAAGTCAACGATCAGACCAGAGAACAGAAGACCAAAGGGTTGCGGAGGCCCGGCAAGACTCTTGCCGGCAAGGCCTCGCGCCAGACAAGCCCCGGTCCCGGCAAGCCCCGGGCCCGGCAAGGATTCGGTCCCGGCAAGCCCCGGGCCCGGCAAGGATTCAGCCCCGGCAAGGATTCAGCCCCGGCAAGGCTCTGCACAGTGCAGCGCTATCGCTCCAGTGCAGCGGCCAGCCTTGTCGTTTAGGGCTTGTCCTCATGGTGACGTGGTGCGATGCTGGCCACGAGATGCTTGAGCGGTGCTGATGGGATGGCTGCTTTTGCCCATCCCCTAAAAAGCTTTTCCAAGCCCAAGACGCTAAGGGACACCTCAACGGACACCTCACGGTGCATTTAATGAGCTTGTCCTAAGCCGTCAGGGTTAGGTATGATAACACTGTAGCTACTTTCCACCTCATGCCTTATCTCGTACGCCACTGTGGTAGCCCCTTTGATTAATATAAAAGGAGGCCCGAGACGTACAGGGGGGGGGAGGCACTACTGGAGGCCCATTCTGCATGCGTAGCTGCTACTGTAGCTCCCAGAACTTGGCCAAGAACATTCACCATAATACAATCAAAGCAGGAGTAGGGTTTTACGCATCCGTGCGGCCCGAACCTGGGTAAATCCCCGCGTGCTGTTCGTTAGTTCTGCTCTTCGCGCAATCCTCTCCCCTTGCCGAACCGTAAGGGATCTCCTTGGTCCCATAGGTGCTCGTTTCCCATGACATATTGGGTCTTGGTAAGGTTGCTATCTCGAAGGATCGACACATGGAAAAGGTGATGCTTGTCGAGTCCCTTGGATACAACCTCATGTCTGTCTCAATGCTTTGTGATCTTGATATGATTATCATCTTTGGCAAATATAGATGTATTGTGCTTATGGAATCTGACAAATCCAAAGTCTTCGAAGGCTTTAGGAAAGGTGATTTGTATATTGTAGATTTCTCACTAGGTCCTCAGCCTGCCACGTGTCTACTGGCAAAAGCTTCAGAGTGCTGGCTATGGCATCGACGCCTTGGACATGCTGGCATGAGGAATTTGAGCACACTCGTCAAGAAGGAGCACATCATTGGCGTCGAAGGCGTCAAATTCGCCAAAGATCATCTGTGTGGTGCTTGTGAGTCTGGAAAGATGACTAGATCCAAGCATGCGGCAAAGACAATCATGAGCACTACTCGTCCCTTTGAATTACTTCATATGGATTTGTTTGGTCCTACCCATTATGCCACACTAACCAATGCACCATCTCTCTACGGATTCGTCATAGTTGACGACTACTCTTGTTACACCTGGGTGCACATCATTTCCTTCAAGACTGAAGTTCAGGATGTCTTCAGACGATTCTCCAATCGGGCCATGACGAATTATGGTCTCAAGATCAAGCACATCAGGAGCGACAATGGCACCGAGTTCAAGAACACGGGACTTGATGACTATCTTGACGAACTTGGTATCACTCATGAGCTCTCTGCTCCCTACACGCCTCAGCAGAATGGAGTCGTGGAGCACAAGAATAGGACACTCATTGAGATGGCTCGCACAATTCTTGATGAATACAAGACCCCTCGTCGATTCTGGCCTGAAGCAATTGACACTGCATGTCATATCATCAACCGGGTATATCTTCACAAATTCCTCAAGAAGACCTCATATGAGCTCCGCACTGACAAGAAGCCCAATGTGAGTTATTTCAAAGTCTTCGGTGCTAAATGCTGGATTAGAGATCCTCATCATAGTTCTAAATTTGCGCCAAAAGCACATGAAGGTTTTATGCTTGGTTACGGAAAGGACTCGCACACCTACAGAGTCTTCAACACCTATCACAACAAGGTTGTTGAAACTGTACATGTGCGGTTCGATGAAACTAACGGCTCGCAAAGAGAGCACCTGCCTCCTGTGCTAGATGAAATGCCTCCTGAGGAATCTATCAAGCTTATGGGCACTGGTGAAATTGTGCCCAGTGAAGAAATAGCTGATGAAGAAGTAGTGATCCCTCATCGTGAAGAAACTACAGATCCTAAGGAAATTGATACTGAGGATTCTGCATGGCAACAACAACAGCAAGGCCCTCGTCCAGCACATCCACGAGTGGCGAATGAAGTGCAGATTGAGAAGATCCTCGACAACATCAACGCACCTGGTCCCCTTACTCGCTCAAGAGCTTCACATTTGGCTAAATTTTGTGGGCATTACGCGTTTGTCTCTATTTCAGAGCCCACCAAAGTTGATGAAGAATTTCTCGACCTGGAATGGATTCAAGCGATGCAAGAGGAATTGCATCAATTCGAGCTCAACAATGTGTGGGAGCTTGTTAAGCGTCCCGATCCACACAAGCATAATGTCATCGGCACCAAATGGATCTACCGCAACAAACAAGACGAAAATGGCCAAGGGGTGAGGAATAAGGCCCGTCTTGTAGCTCAAGGCTACACACAGGTTGAGAGTATTGATTTCGATGAGACATTTGCACCTGTTGCTAGGCTTGAAGCCATTCGTATACTGCTTGCATATGCTAACCATCATGATATCATCTTATATCAAATGGATGTGAAAAGTGCATTCCTCAATGGTAAGCTTGAGGAAGAAGTATATGTTGCTCAACCACCAGGTTTTGAGGACCCAAAGCATCCAGACAAAGTCTTCAGACCCAACAAGGTTCTCTATGGCCTCAAGCAAGCCCCGAGGGCTTGGTATGATACGCTAAAGGAGTTCCTGAAGAAAAAGGGTTTCAAACCCAGTTCACTTGACCCCACTCTTTTCACTAAATCTTATGATGGTGAACTGTTCATATGCCAAATATATGTTGATGATATTATTTTTGGTTGCACTAACAAGAAATACAGTGACGAATTTGCATATATGATGCGTGAAGAATATCAGATGTCTATGATGGGGGAGTTGAAATTCTTCCTCGGACTTCAAATTCGTCAACAACCCAATGGCATCTTCATTTCTCAGGAGAAATACCTCAAGGATTGCCTGAAGAAATTCGGCATGCAAGATTGCAAAGGCCTCAAGATACCAATGCCAACGAATATTCAACTCTGCACTGACAAAAATGGTAAAGATTTCGATCAGAAGGTATATCGCTCCATCATTGGTTCGCTGATTTACCTATGTGCATCTAGGCCAGATATTATGCTTAGTGTTTGCATGTGTGCCCGCTTTCAAGCGTCACCGAAGGAATCACACCATCAGGCTGTGAAACGAATTCTTCGATATTTAGCTCACACACCAATGCTTGGATTATGGTATCCCAAGGGCTCATCACATGATCTTGTTAGATTTTCTGATTCTAATTATGCTGGAGATCGTGTGGATCGCAAGTCAACATCAGGCACATGCCATTTCCTCGGACGATCTCTTGTCTGTTAGTCCTCGAAGAAGCAGAACAGCGTCTCACTTTCCATAGCTGAGGCTGAGTACATTGCCGCCGGCACCTGCTGCTCACAGCTACTATGGATGAAGCAAACCCTCAAGGACTATGGCGTCAACGTGAAGAAAGTGCCACTCTACTGCGACAATGAGAGTGCCATCAAGATCGCCCACAACCCAATGCAACACTCTAGGACGAAGCACATTCAGATTCGTCACCATTTTCTCCATGATCTTGTGCTAAAGGGAGACATCGTCATCAACCACGTGAAGACAGAAGACCAGCTTGCAGATATCTTCACTAAGCCCTTGGATGAGAGAAGGTTTAGCATGTTGTGGTGTGAGCTAAACATCCTAGAATCTTCGAATGTCCTTTGAAAAGGACACACATCCTAACGCTTATGCATTCTTAATAACTTTAATGCGCAACACACGAAGTAACATTTTTCTTTAATCAATGAAGACTAACCCTCTAAGTGTGAAGAAATTAATGAAGAATTTGATTCTCAGAGCCCTACGACAATTGTACGCGATGTCTGAAATCATCAAAATTCTTATACGGTGGATAACGCCACCACCCTCGTCTTGACGATCTTTATATTCGAGTTTTTCATCATTTGTAATTTCGTCAAACTTTTCAAATTTGTCATTTGTGGTTGTTCTTCATTGCTTGAGCTAATTCTTCCTATATATTTTTAATATGAGTTTTTCATGTCCTCAACAGCATTCACAAATTGCTATTTCTTCAAGTTATTTTTTCGTCTATGTGAACGTGATCGGACCCGCTCCCCTCTATGCTAAACTCAAACCACTCTGTTCACAATCTCTTCATATGCGTTCTAATTGACAACGTTCAAAGTCTTCATTGTGTCCTTGTCAGCTGAAGAAATTGCGAACACATTTAAAAAAAAATCTATTCAAATTTTTGACCGTTGCCACAGTAACTTAATCCCGCGCATACGACGCATGGATAAGCGCACTCAAAATGCATGGGTGACGCGTGTCGCAGAGATGCGAATACCAGGGGCTTATCCGTCCAAAAATTTTGGACCGCCCGGTTTTCACCACGCCTATATAAAGGCTTGACCTCGTCAACCTTATTTCACTTCACTCCTCACGCCCCTGTCGCTCTCACTCCCGAACCCTAGCGCCGCCGCTGGAATTCGTCGTCACCGGAGAGGAAGAGCTTCACTGCCTCGACTTCTTCGTCGCAGTACTCGTGCCGGCCGCGGATTTCTTCACCTCCGCCGCTGCCGTAGCAGTCTTTCATCGCCAAGTTAGGGCACAGAAGATCTGAGCTGACGACTTCCCTCAACTCGTCATCTAGTTCATCGAGTTCATCCTTGGGGTAATTAAAATTTATTTTTACTGCCCAAGTTTGATCTTTTTACTACCCAAAATTCTTCAAGTGCTGTTTTTACCACTTCTTTCCAATTCCTCAGCACTTCCTTCTGGCCAGTCTTGGTTATTTCTACTAAGTCATGCTTAACAATTAGATTCCTCAATTGTGCAAATTTCATAATCTGTACAACTCTGGAACCTATGTCAAGAACACTTAGTGAATTTCTTCAAGACGATAAGGGTCAATTTCCTCAACTGGATTTGTTTTTGAAAACTTCTGAGAACGCATGTGACTCTTCCCAATTTCCTCGCAACTATACTCTGTTCACAGGTACTCATGTCTGCCGATGAATCACTAGGTTCTCATCAACTTAATTCATTTGCAGCGTTGCTTGAGGAAAATCTCCAAACTTCTTCAGAAACTTCAAAAGCACAAAACCCTCAGTTGAAGAAAATGGAAGATGACAAAAGGCCTCAGAAGGGAGGCAAGAGAAAAGAGGAACACACTGCATTCGAGATTCCTGATGAATTATATGCAGGTTACTGTACTCCTGATGAATAAATTCATGGGAAAGAAACTGACAAGCAGCGCAAAACACGCATGCAAAAGATCAAAAGGTATTGGACCTATGAATGGAGGAGTTACAATTACATCACTCCCAAGTACATGAAGGATTTTGCTGTCAAACCTCCTTGTAAAAGACCACAGTTGGCTCCTGGTCAAACGGCTGACCCCACAAGCATTAGAAGGGGTGAAGAATTCCCGAAAGAGTGGTCCAAGCGTCAAGCTAAATTGCAGAAACAGGCTCAGAAGGCTGTTGAAGAATTCAACAGGGCTTCAAAGGCATCAGCAGAGGCTGGTGCAGGCTCAAGTGGCAGTGCGCCCAAGAAAGCCATGAAGAAAAAGCCGGCTCAAAAGCCGAAATCTTCAACTGAAGTGCCCTCACGACCAAAATCTTCAGCACCAAAGTCTTCTGCAAAGCCCTCAGAACCAAAGATGTCATCATCAAAGGCTTCAGCTGTAGGGGAACGCAGTAGAAAACAAAAAATTTCCGACCTACGCACCAGCCCAGGACCACTATGGAGACTGCATACATGGTTTGATCTTTTTCGTTACCGACTCGTAGCGCAGCGGAAGTAGAGTCGATGACGAACGGCGGTGCAGATCCCCGTAGCTAGGATTTACAACCTCCCAACCGCGAGGATGTACTCCCTCGCCAGCTCACCGGACGGATCTCCGGGCAGCCCTTCGGGAGGCCTCGGGACAGTCCCTCGGATAGTCCCACCGGACGGATCCTCGGACAGCCCTTCGGGAGGACCCTCGAAACTCGGACGGTCACTCGGACAGCCCTTCGGGAGGACCCCCGAAACTCGGACAGTAACCCGGACTGCCCTTCGGAAGGCACTCTCGAACAAAGACCGAAACTATGATCTCTCTACAGAGTTGCACACATACGGTGTCATCTATCCGGCAGGGCTTCGCCGTCCAGAACTTGTTCCCACCGGAACCCAGACAGCCTTTCGGCTCTACGAAAAACTCTTTTCGTGGGAGGGAGAGAGAGAGCCAGACGAGCATGGCATGTGTATGAGAGCAAGCATGAGTTTTGGGGCAGCCCCCTCACCTCTATTTATAGGAAAGCCAAGGGGTAGGATGGACACTTCCAAAAAACCCAAATTGGCCATGAAGGAAAACTTCCACAAGGGCATAAAGGGAACTATTGGAGCAAGTGGGGCCCCATGAAGGAGCCCACATGTGGCCGGCCAACTCCTCTTGGGGGGGGGCCCAAAGGGGGTTTCTTAGCCCCCAAGCCTTCTAGAAGCCTTTTGGAAAATATCCCAAAAGGTGACTTTCCATAAAGTTAACTAAAAAGCACTTTCACTATTCACGAAGACATTTTTCTGCGTCCGTTAAATCCAAAATTATTTCTGTGTGCCTAGAAAAATTCCAGTACCCACTAAAACAATTTTGAACGCATTCCGAAACAATTCCTGAACAATGTTTCTTCAGCGAAAAGCAACCAAATCGGTTCCGGCAGCTCCGGAACATTTCCGGTTTTTATCCCGGAAAATTCCCAGAAGTTTCCAGAACACTTCTGGCATCCTTCAAGAATTTCCAGGCGTGTGCCAGAACCAATTGGACTTAATGGTATACCCTGAAACAACTTTTCAGTTTTACCGGAACTATTCCGGTGTCCTCTCCGGAACGTTTCCGTTTCGTCCGAAACTATTTCGGTGATTTTCTCTCAAACTCCCTGTCTAGTATTCAGCAGATAGATGACCCTTAAGCGTGTGACCCTATAGGTTCGGTGAAGTATAGACATGACCCGGAACACTTTCCGATCAATGATCAACATCGGAGCCGTGGACACCCATATTGACCCCTATACCCACACGAATGAATATTCGAGTGAACCTCCAGTTGCCGTGTGCTATTCATGTTGCTTCGCGATATGTTACAAATACCCGAGGTGAGAAACATCGGCATCCCCGTGGATCAACACTTGTCCACAATGCCAGTTACCTCGTTGCCGGTTTTGTTCTCTTTTCTCGTTTCCGTGTTCCGGCATCCCTGTGATCAAATCACAATGTGTCTGGCCAGACGATGGTGGATACCGTAACACCGAGAGGGCCCAGAGATATCTCTCCATCATCGAAGGAGCAAATCCCAATCTTGAGCTATCAAGTTACTTGACATACTTTTCCATGAACCCGTAAGCCGCCGTAATAGCCACCCATTTACGGATGACGTTTAACAAACCCCAAAGTTCATGAAGCAAGCATGAAGAAACTCGACACTCTCATGGTCTAAGGAATTATGCAAACGTTAACTTCTCTGTGTTATTAACCATTAACTTGTGACGAATGAATCTCATAGCATAACATCAATCGGGTCGATTCAACACAAGTGTTCTCCTAACATTGTGCCCTCAAAGTTGCCGGCATAGTCATGCCCATGATCAGGAAAACAGAACCATCATGCAACACTTGAGCTAGTCTTAGAGGCCAGACTAGGAATACATTCTACCGTTTATTATTCCACACGTGCATATGAGTCTTCCTCCGAGCCTCGTGGTTATTGTAGACTCGAGAACCATAGCAGTTATAGCATGGAACATAAACATAATTATGATCATGGAGATAAACAATAACATCAAAGGCTTCAGCACCTAAGGCACCTTCTGCTCCAAGTTCATCAGTGCCTCCGCCAGCCACAAGTTCCTCAATGGCTGCTGCAAGAGTTTCAGCGCCAGTTGTGCTAGCATCCTGCCAGCGCACTGAAGGCTTTCAAACGGCCACAATAGCTGCATCAAGTGCCTCAGCATCTGGGCATATCTCTTCAAACACGCCGTTGATGAAGAAGAAGGCCACTGCAGGCCGTGGAACAAGACCCAGCCCTAGAAGCAAGGATGTATTGCCTCAGGCCGATGACAATGACATGGATGATGAGGATGAGCTTGCTGAGTACGTTCAGAGGAGAATGGAAGAAGCTGCTCATGCTAAGAATACCACAGTCCCTACCTTTCTAAATCCCATGAGGATTTTGGACTTCATTGAAATCTGGTGCCAGAAGCCTGATACACCGCTTGATGATTTGGATCTACCTCCTGGACCAAGTCATGTTCTATCTACTTTCGTCCTCACTTAGAAGCACAAGATTGATCAGGCCAAGCTTGTGAGGAAACAGATGAAGAAGAAACAGAAGGAACTCAAGGACAACATGCTCACCATAAACCCTCAGCAGCTCGTTGCCACGCAGCCTGAGATTCAACATCTTTCTGACGAATATGATCGCCAGGCAGAGCACTGTTGTGGAGTGAAGGATAGGTTCATCAACGCTTCCAACAAAGTGGTTGATGACCACAACAGAAGGGAGGCTGCAAAGTTTGGCCAAGCACCTCCATCAAGTTCGTCAGCTCCTCAACAAACCCCTCAGGCCAGTGAGACTGTGCCTACGTCTCCTCTGCAAGACCAAGCTAGGGCCACTGAAGAAGTTGCGCCTGAAGAAACTGCCAGGGCGACTACAGCAGTCGCGCCTGAAGAAATTGTACCACCAAGTTCCTCGGCAGCAGTGCCAGAACTGACTTCATCTGTGAAGCTAATCACACTTCCTTCTGCATCAGAAGTGAAGAATTCGAAGGCTGCTGAGAAGAGAAAAGCATCAGTACCCCCTACCACAGAGACAATGAAGAAGTTGAAGACGGCTCCAATGTCTTCAACTGAGCCAATTGATGATATCCCAATTTCATTGGCACCCCCGACATAGAACTTTGAAGAATTCCAGATTGTTCCATATGGTGTGGATTATGTCATCCCACCACTTGATGAAGAACAGACTACCCACTCTGCTGCTTCCACAGAGCAGGTGGATAAAGAAATTGAAGTTGAAACAGATGCTTCACTTCATCAGGTATCATCGCCTCCAGTCCATGTGACTGATGAACATGCTGCTTCTTACAGAAGCAATGAAGAAACTGATGAGGACGTGGATGTGGGCTCCACAACACCTGTTATGCATGATGACTTCTGGGATGTTGCTCATCCAAACTCACCCCTCACCACGCCTCTCACTCAAGTACCTCAGTCACCTGCTATTACTGAGGAAGTTCATACTGGTTCTGAAGGACGTCAACCATCCCTTCAAACCATCACTGAAGAAATTCTAGCTGCATCATCTAAAGAAATTGTGCAACAAGTGACTGATGAAGAAGTTGCACCTCAACCCACTCAGCATGAAGAACCATCTCCCTCAACAGACTCAGAAACAGTTCCATTTGCAACAGCTGAGGAAGTTGCTAAGTCTTTGGCCATCACGGATCCAAATGATTCAACAGGCTCTCCCAGGCCTATCTTTGATGTGAGGCCAAAGAAGATCAATCTTCAGCCTGTGCCTTCAATGCCCAAAGTTGGCAAGAGCATCAGAAGACCCAAGTTCGACAATGCTGCCTTCTTTGGAGAGAAGAATTTCTTCATAGGTGAGTCACCTTATGACTCAGCAAAAATCAGGCGTCAGCGATTTTGAACCAATACTCAGATGAACTATTATTCATCACTCCTGTTTGACAAGAACAAGGTCTTTCCTCTTCGCCATATTCCTCACGTGGATATGGAGTCGCTACCATGCTTCACACCTGTACTGGCAGTTCTTCATGAAGCAGGCCTGCTCAATTTCGTCACTGACGTCTGCGACTAGAATGAAGAGCTCATTCTTCAATTTTATGCAACTCTACATCTTTCTGGTGATGTTGATGACATTCATTCATGGGCTCTTGACTGGATGAGTGAGAACATGTACTATAAGGCTCCTGCTGATGAATTGCTTTGAGCTCTTCCTGTTGATTTGCCCTCTATTGAAGCCTGAAAATTTATGAAGAACCTGAGCTATCTAACCATCTGATGCAAGTGCTGATGAAGCCGTTGGCTGAAGGAGAAGCTCCTAGAACCACCTTCTTAGTGAAGGATTTGCTATTTGTGCCTAGGACAATGTATCGCATTTTGGCCAAAACCCTCAGTCCAATCAAAGGCCACAATTCTGAGACTGAAGAAGTTGTGGGAAGAACTTGCTGTTCAATATCATCCATGGTATTCCTATCAATATCCATGATTTCTTCATGAGGACTTTGGCCACTGTTGCACAATCTCCGTTTGATTTGAAGCCTTATGCACCTTGGATTATGAAATTCATCAGAACAACGTCTTCAATCAACTACAGGGCTGACTGTCAAAATCATCTCTGCTATATGCTAGACGTCGAAATTCTTCAAAGTACCATCTCTTCAGTTCCTGACAAAGGCAAAGCAGTCATTGATGAAGGAATTCGTCCTCTTGACGGGAAATTTCATCAGCCAGTCTCACAGTCCACAGGCTATGACACATCAAGCCAAGATACTGAAGCAAATGCTCCACAGCAAAAGCCTTAAGGTGAAGCTCCACGGGTCATGACTGATCATGAGCTTCTCATCAGTCTTCATCAGAAGGTGGACAGGAATCACAACTGGGTTAAGCGTCAGCTCCATGCCATCATTGCAAATATGACTGTGACGCAAAACTCAGTTCTCAAGAATCATTATTATGCCCATGAGACCTTTGATAGAAGCTGGGCCATTCTTTCACATTTGAAGACCCTTGAAGAACTTGTCGAAATGGAATTCCAACAAGACTTCGATTAGGCCAACCTGCCCAAGTAGAAGTTCAAGAAGGTCCAAGTTCCTCAGATGGTACCAAGCTCAGTGTCTGCGTCCAGAGCTACTGATGAAAATGAAGACGTCAAAGACACTGCAGCAGGCCCTTCTTCACCACGCAACCCCAACACCAACGCTGGCGCTCCTCCACGTTCTTCAAGATGATCTTCTGTGGGAGCGTTAGTCCTCAGTTTTGTCTCCTTTTGGTCATTTTATGACAAAGGGGGAGAAATTTGAGAGTTAGTCTTCAAGCGGGTTCTTATATTGGGCTGTTTTTTACTAAGTTGCAACTCTTGGTTTTCATTTGATTCGCTCCGTTGATGAGTTGTAACTTTAAAACTGTTGGTGGTCTGACGCTTTTCTGATACATTTTATCTGCATGCGTGATAATGCTCTGATCCTTATATATATGTGTGCATGCATGCTGTAATTCGTCAGACACCAATTCTCATCATGCGTTCAAATTCTTCAATATCTTATGATCATGCATGATTGGATTCCAAGATATAGGGGGAGATCTCCACAATTTCTACCTGCCATGTGCATTTGCAATCAAAAGCAAATTCTTCATATGCACATCTTCAGGGGGAGTTCCTCAATATCTTGTAATCATTGTATTCACATTCTGTACTTACACTTCCATTATTTACTCCCGTTGAAAACTTAACTGATTTGTCATCAATCACCAAAAAGGGGGAGATTGTAAGTGCATCAAGTGCCCCCTTAGTGGTTTTGGAGTATTGAAGACAAATAGGTTAAGGGACTAATGTGTTTGTGAGTGTACACAGGTGAAAATAGTCCCTGAAGACTTGGTTTAACCACGGAAGTCGACCCCTAAAAATGTATTTCTTCAAGTGAAGAATTTGGTGCGGCATGTGAAGAAATTGATGTGAAGACTTTGAAGCTTGAAGACTTTGTTTTCATAGTTTCTTTTCTTCTTATTTGAGTCATAGGAAAAACCGTACTGTTAAAGAGGGTCTAGGTGAAACATTTATCATACTTCAAAGCGCTGCTCAAACCTATACACATTACAGCCGCTTCGAGTGAAGCCTTTGGAAATCTCCGGAACAGCTGACGAATTTGCTAGCGACAGTGACGCAGTTCATCTGGTCGTTGACGAATTAGGTCAGGCTGAGGAGTTAGGATTTTGCCAGTGCGATCTGTCTATCATGAGGAAATTGAGTGCCCCGACAAAATTGAGAGTTCAATTTTCCGACCGTTGCTGCGCCGCGTTGCTACATGTAGTCTGCGTTGGTATTTCCCCGAAGAGGAGAGGATGATGCAGTACAGTAGAGATAAGTATTTCCCTCAGTTAAGAACCAGGGTTATCAATCCAGTAGGAAAACCAAGCAAAATTTCGTTAAGCGCACATGCACACACAAGAGCAAACACTTGCACCCAACGCAAATAAGAGGGTTGTCAATCCCCTTAGCGGTTACTTGCAAGGATTAAATCTTATAGAGGTAAATAGGTAAACTAAAATACTAATTAAAACAAAAGTAAATAAATTGCAGCAAGGTATTTTTAGGTTTTTTATATGATAAAGATAGACCCGGGGGCCATAGGTTTCACTAGAGGCTTCTCTCTTGAGCATAGAAACATACGGTGGGTAAACAAATTACTGCTGGGCAATTGACAGAATAGCAAATAATTATGATGGATTCATGGCAATGATCATGTATATAGGCATCACGTCCGAGACAAGTAGACCGACTCCTGCCTGCATCTACTACTATTACTCCACTCATCGACCGCTATCCAGCATGCATCTAGAGTATTAAGTTAAAAATAGAGTAACGCCTTAAGCAAGATGACATGATGTAGAGAAGCAAATTCAAGCAATATGAATAAAACCCATCTTTTTATCCTTAATGGCAACAATACAAATATGTCTCATGTCCCTTTCTGTCACTGGGATTGAGCACCGCAAGATTGAACCCATCACAAAGCACCTCTCCCATTGCAAGATAAATCAATCTAGTAGGCCAAACTAAACCGATAGATCGGAGAGAAATACAAAGCTATAACAATCATGCATAAAAGAGTTCAGAGAAGACTCAAATATTTCTCATGAATAATCTGATCATAAACTCACAATTCATCGGATCCCAACAAACACACCGCAAAAGAAGATTACATCGGATAGAACTCCAAGAACATCAAGGAGAACATTGTATTCAAGATCAAAGAGAGAGAAGAAGCCATCTAGCTACTAGCTATGGACCCGTAGGTCTGTAGTAAACTACTCACACATCATCGGAAGGGCAGCAAGGTTGATGTAGAAGCCCTCCGTGATCGATTCCACCTCCGGCAGAGTACCGGAAAAGGCCTCCAGATGGGATCGTGGAAGAACAGAGGTTTCTGGTGGCGGAAAAGTTATTTCTTCTGGCTCTCTGTTGGTTTCCCAATATTTGTGAATTTATCGAAGTGGAATTAGGTCAAACGGAGTCACGTGGGCCCCACAAGGCAACACAGCGCCCCCCCTGGGGCCCGCCCTATTGCCTTGTGAAGCTCTCGTGAGGCTTCTGGCCTCCTCCCAAAGCTTCCAAGGTTTCTTTTGTCCAGAAAAAAATCTTTAAAAAGTTTCGTGGCATTTGGACTTCATTTGGTACCATTTCTCTGAAAAGCCAAAAACAAGCAGAAAATAACAACTGGCACTGGGCACTAGGTTAATAGGTTAGTCCCAAAAAATGATATATAATTGCATATAAAAACATCCAAGATTGATACTATAATAGCATGGAACAATCAAAAATTATAGATACGTTGGAGTCGTATAACGCGTGCCAGCTGTCGAGTGGATTCTTATCCTAACAACGGTCATGTCTGAGAAGGGCATTTATGACAATTCATGTCGGGTTGCCCCCTGGCTATAAATAGCCGCCCCCACAACCACTAGTTGGTTGGCTGCTCTAGAGAAAGATTGACACTTGTCATTTGAGAGCAACCCTTCCTCTGACGACTTTGTGAGAACCCAAGTGAGGAAAAACCCAACCAGAGCCAAAGTGATTGAGCATCACTGAAGAAGTTGATCTGTGTGATCCGACGCTTGTTTCCTTTGAAGACTGTCATTCTTCCAGACGGTTAGGCATCATGTTCTGAGCACCCAAGAGTAATTGTGGTGTGCCGGTGAACAAGTCTGTGAAGGTTTTGGAAGTCTACCTTGAAGAATTACCACGAGTGATTGGGCGTGGTCTAAGTGACCTTAGCTGAAGAGGAATACGGTGAGGACTAAGTGTCCTCCGAGGTAAGACTCAGCCGCGTCAACCAGACGTACAGTTGATACAGCAATTGGAACTGGTCTACCAAATCGTTGTGTCTTCACCGAGCCCAACTGGTTTCAAATTCCTCACCCTTTACCTTTATGCAATTCCGCTGCTGAAGAACTTGTGCTTTACTTTTCTGAAGAATTTGAACTGAAGACTTTCATCATGTTGTTTTTCATTTGTTCAGTTCATCTTCCTCATGCATGTCTGCCTGTATGATCCCATGTTCTTCACTTGTATGTATTTCATATGCATGCTACTTGTATCTGTGTCGATCTAGTTTTGCCTCTGTTTCTATTTCGTCACTCTGATTTTTGTCAAATTCTTCGGAGTTTGACGAATTTCTAAAAATCTCCCATTCACCCCCCCCCCTCTGGGAGTAAACCTGCAATTTCAAGCTCCAACAGAAACACTCCAGAGGCAACAGATCATTCGACGGCGTATCATGCGAGCGCACCAGCTCGTATGTGTGGTCGTTTGAACTTTCGGCAGAAAAAGAGAAGAAGTCCAGAGTGTTTGACGGCATTCCATGTGAGCATCAACGCTTGTATGAACGGTCGTATGACACCATCGACCAGAAGATCAAACTGAATAGAACAGAAGATGGCATAGCGTACGAACGCACCCGCTCACATGGCTGGTCGTGTGAGGTAAGCACAGAGAAAACTGCGTCTCCAGATTGAACGACGACGTTCTACACGAGCGGTCGTATGGATCTCTGGCGGCCACAAAGAAGCCGAGGCAGGAGGTATTTCGCCCCCATATCTTTTCTTTCTTCTTCTTCCTCCAAACCCTACCACAACTTTGTCCGATCTCCCTACTCGTTCGATTTCAGTTCAACCCCTTCCGCGTGATCGATCTACGGTATGTTTCTCCTCCGATCCCCAACTTATTTTCGCGAATCCATGTTCTATGTGCCTAGCATTGCCATGTATAGGGTATGCATATTTTTTATCTAAACTTTGAGTTTGGCTTGGATTCGTTGATGTTCTTAGAGGAGTATGATGTTGTGATTGCCGTAGGATCACTATTGTATCATTTTATTGGACTGAAAAATTATTTTGTAGATGTTCACGAGGAGGTCCACATGTTTTGCTTGCCGTGATGCACTGGTTTCATCCGCGAGTGCCACACAACAACAACAAGTTTTCACGCATGGGATCGTCTTCACCGACCGTGAAGCAATGAGGAAATACAAGAAGCTTCATGCAAGGAAAATGAAGACTACCAGGTGGGCTTGCGAGTCCACACTAGCCAAATTGGGCGTTGGTAATGATTTCAATTTGCCTTGTGATAATGTCCGGTTCCATTTTGTTTATCAGGGATGTGATACATATGAACGCATGACGCTTGAGTTTCTTAGCACTCTCTCGCATAATGTTGTCTCATGCCAAATGCTTATGAGGAAGAGCGGATCGCTTTTCGTCTCATGGACCAAGATTTCAACATCACTCTAGATGAGTGGTGTACTCACTTTGGCTTCACCAACAACAATGAAGACATCCGCTATGTTTATGATTTTATTGAACCACACCCGAGGCAATCCTTCCATCAGATGAGTTACCATGGTTCCAAACAAAGGGCCAGTTGCATTGAAAGTCCTGCTATTCGATGTTTCTATTATGTTATCACTAACTCGTTGCAGGCATGAGGAGAAGTTTCCAAGGTGAATAATGAGAATATGCTAATTCTCAGGAAAGCAGCTATCCTTGACGTCGATTATTCGCCCAACCTAGGGGCAATACTTTTGCTACACCTTGCGCACCAAGCAAATCATGCACAAGGTGATACCGCGTGTGGGGTCAACACCATGTTGCCAACTCCCTTGGCCTAAACTACAATCATCTCTGTCACATTGTCAATAACAAACTTGTTAACATTCGAGTTCTTTCTAGCATTGGAATGGTAGTAGTTCGCCGTGGTCATCATTGTATTCGAATTCCTGGAGTCATTACTTGTGGCCTACTCCTATGCCTAACTGTTTCTCCATAGAAAATGGACAATTGCATTATGTGGCACAGGAAGGAGATGCAGATTTTGACCAAGAGGCCCTCGAACCAGAACAAGTTGATGAAGAAGATCTTCCGGACGAAGAAGAGGAGAAGCCCCAAGAGGAGCAGCCACAACAAGAAACCTACACCACCTACACGGACCTCTATAGTCTTCAGGGCTCCATGAATGGCATGAGCAACCTCGTCGAGTCCCTTCGAAGCACGTCCGTCTACATGAACACAAGCTTCTCCGACTGGAGCCAAGGATGGGCTCCCGACTAGCTGCCACCACAATGATCTCACCGACTCGGCTTGCAAAAGCATAAGCTTGGGGGAGGTAACTACCACGTCTACTTCTAGATGTGGCGGTATTATTTATAAGTTTCAATGAGGTTGTACTTCAACTCGCTCAGCTTCAAACACTCGTGTTGGTTTGTTCCAACACTGTGCTTTTTATTTGCTTTCGATTTTCTTTTTGCCGTTTGTGGTTTTTCATTTGCAAGATAGTTTTCAAAAAACCAAAAAACCAAAAATAGAATAAGTTTTGCTTTGCTCTTTTCATTTCTTTTTGCCCTTGGAGTTCGTTTGCTTTCTTGTTTATATTTCAGAGGAGTTGATCTATGCCGGACAACGAGGAATGCAAGCCTAAGGAAGAGAAGTGTGTACATTCATGATCGTGAAGGTATGTCCTACAACTCCCGTCTTTTGCACTTAAATTACTTAGGATAGATGTAATAGTTGTATGTGTGATGTGTGCAAGTGGTAAGTCTTGATAACTAAAACAAAAATTTTGTTCTAGTAGCTAAAATATTTTTGTAGCCTTTGTTCTATTTAATCTAGATAACCAAGACTTGCTGATAACCCACAAGTATAGGGGATCGCAACAGTTTTCGCGGGTAGTATTTCACCCAGATTTATTGATTCGACACAAGGGGGGCCAAAGAATATTTGCAAGTATTAGCAGTTGAGTTGTCAATTCAACCACACCTGGAGATAAAATATCTGCAGCAGAATATTTAGTAGCACAGTAATATCATAGTTTTGATAGCAGTAGCAACAGTAACAATAGTAACGGCAACAGTAACAGTAGCAGTTTTGTAGCAATTGTAAAGCAGCAGCAACAGTAACAATAGTAACGGCAACAGTAACAGTAGCAGTTTTGTAGCAATTGTAAAGCAGTAGCAACAAAGTAACTTAGCAGAAACCAATATGAGAAAGTTGTAGGCATTGGATCGATGATGATAATTATGTTGGATAATATTCATCATATAACAGTCACAACCTAAGGCGATACACAATAGCTCCAATTCATCAATGTAATGTAGGCATGTATTCCGTATATAGTCATACGTGCTTATAATAAGAACTTGCATGACATCTTTTGTCCTACCCTCCCGTGGCAGCGGGGTCCTTAAGGAAACTAAGGGATATTAAGGCCTCCTTTTAATAGAGAACCGGAACAAAGCATTAGCACTTAGTGAATACATGAACTCCTCAAACTACGGCAATCACCGGAAAGAATCCCAATTATTGTCACCTTGGGGTATGCGGATCATAACACGTAATAGGTGCATATAACTTGCAAGATAGGATCAAGAACACAAATATATTCATGAAAACATAAAGGGTTCAGATCTGAAATCATGGCACTCAGGCCCTAGTGACAAGCATTAAGCATAGCAAAGTCATAGCAACATCAATCTCAGAACATAGTGGATACTAGAGATCAAAGCCCTAATAAATTGACTCGATTACATGATAAATCTCATCCAACCCATCACCGCCCAGCAAGCCTACGAAGCAATTACTCACGAACGGTGGTGAGCATCATGAAATTGGTGATAGAGGATGGTTGATGATGACGATGGTGTCGAATCCCCCTCTCCGGAGCCCCGAACGGACTCCAGATCAGCCCTCCGATGAAGAACAGGAGGTGGCGGCGGCTCCATATCGTAAAACGCGATGAAACTTCTTCTCTTCTTTTTTTCTAAGGGAAAGAGAATTTATAGCATTGGAATTAGGTCAGACGGACGCCTGTGGGCCCCACAAGGCATCAGGGTGCGCCCTAGGGGGGTCGCGCCCTGTTGCCTTGTGGGCAACAGGTGGCCCCTCTTCTGTTGATTCTTGCGCAAATAATTTTTATATATTCCATAAAAATTCTCCAAAAAGTTTCGTCCCAATCCGAGAACTTTGATTTCTGCACAAAAACAACACCATGGTAGTTCTGCTAAAAACAGCGTTTGTCCGAGTTAGTTTCATTCAAATCATGCAAATTAGAGTCCAAAACAAGAGCAAAAGTGTTTGGAAAAGTAGATATGACGGAGACGTATCAACTCCCCCAAGCTTAACTCATTGCTTGTCATCAAGCAATTCAGTTGACAAACTGAATGTTATAAAGAAAAACTTTTACGAACTCTTTTGTTCTTGTATCCGTATATAAGCTTAAATAGTACGCAGGTTTTCAGCAAAGATCATGAACTAACCATGCTCATAATAGCACTTAGAAACTATATTTACTCATATCAATGGCATAATCAACTAGAGAGCAATAATAACATATCTCAAGTGCCAATAATTTGTCAAAACAATCATGATATAATATGACAACATGTTATCTCGCTAGCCCTTTCTGAGGCCGCAAAACATAAATGCAGAACACCTTCAAAGTTTAAGCAGCGACTAAACATTGTAATTCAGGGTAGAAGAGATCCAGTCATGATGCACACAACATTAACTATACTCAATGCATAAGGATGACAATAGTGCTCTCAGGATTGGCGCTTAGTGCAAGAAGGTGAGACTCAACAATAAAAATAAAATAACATAAAGTAAATAACATAAAAGTAAATAGATAGGCCCTTCGCGGAGGGAAGCAGGGATTTGCAGCGGTGCCAGAGCTCGAAGCTTAAATCAGAGATGAAAAATAATTTTGGGAGGTGTACTTTTCCTGTCAACGTCACGACCGAGAGTTTTCAATATATTCCATGCTAAACACATTATAGGCGGTTCCCAAGTGGAAAGGTAAAGTTTACTCCCCCTCCACCATACCAACACAAGCCATGGCTAGCCGAATCCTCGGGTGCCCTCCATACCAACAACTTTCCGGGGGAGTTTGTTTGCATTATATATTTTCGATTTTGAGCATAGGACTGGGCATCCCAAATACCAGCCTCTCTCATGCAATGACAAGTGAATAAACACTCATCTGAGAATAACCCGCTTAGCATGGAAGATACTGACCGCCCCTTGTCGCTCCATGAGCGGTACGGGCACACAAAATGGATGTTTATTTGAATGATTAGAGGTGGCACATGCAAATTTACTTGGAGTAGCAGAGTAATACCGCATATAGGTAGATATGGTGGACTCATCTGGAACAACTTTGGTTTAAGGATTGTGGATGCACAAGCAGAATTCCCGCTTAGTACAAGTGAAGGCTAGCAAATAGATTGAGAAGCGACCAAGTAGAGAGCGAAAATGGTCATGATCATGCATTGAGAATAATTAACATTGAATGCTAGCATGAGTAGGATATAGACACCCTGAACATAAATATCGTGGAGGCTATGTTGGTTTTGAATCAACTACATGCATGAACATGTGCCAAGTCAAGCCACTTGAAACATTCAGAGGAGGATACCATATTAACATACTGCATCATAAGCATTTTAATGCATGTCGACATCCAAGATAAATCATTATCCACTCCTAGCTACTTAAGCATGGCATGAGCAACTATAATCTCTAATTGTCATCACAAACATGTTTACTCATAATATGCTGAATCATGGGTACTGAGTTAAACATATTTACAAAAACAAAAACAAGAAGAGTTCATACCAGCTTTTCCTTGCCACAGTCACTTCATCAAATCATCGTCATTATTGCCTTTCACTTGCACGACCGAATGATGTGAAAATAATAATAGTGCAAGTGTGCCATGGACTAAGCTGAAATCTGCAAACATTTTATTCAAGGGAGAAGACAAGGTAATATTGGCTCTTCGTTAGATAAACAACAAAGCATATGAGAGCCACTCAACATTTTCATCGTGGTCTTCTCCCTACGACAACTAAACAAAAACAAAAGAAATTCAAAGAAACACACTGAAATATTTTTGGAGTTTTTAGTTTTTCTGAAGAAAGCAAATTAAAGAAGAAAAAACGAAAAGCGAGAAAAACTATTTACACGGGAGAACTCCCAACAAGCAAAAGAAGAAACGAGAAATCTTTTTGGGTTTTCTTTTAATACTATGAACTAACAAATGGAAAAGAAAAACCAAAAAGAAGCGAGAAATGTTTTTGGGTTTTTGAAGTTTTTCAAACACACAAGAAGAAAGCGGAAATAAAACTAACCTGGATGATACAATGAAAAAGTATGAACACCGGCAACTAGAATGAATGTGTGAACATGAATGTAATGTCGGTGAGAGATACGTACTCCCCCAAGCTTAGGCTTTTGGCCTAGCTTGGCTCACTGCCATGGCTGTCCAGGATAATAGTCGAAGTGGTAGCTCACGGAGGTGTTCCGAGCCGCCTCCTCAGCCAGACGGGCAGCCTCAACTGCCGTGTTGTACTCGTGCACCTCGTTCTCATGAAGAAAATATCTCTGTTTGTTCTGAAAATCAAAGAGGGCAGGAGCAGGCAAAACAACAAACACAGAGTGATATTTATCGAATATCAAGTTATAATCATAACTGCGAGTGTTGCGCTTAAGAAACTCATGGTTCTGCATTGCCTCAAAATTCAAATATTTATCAGGTAAAAGAGGATCATTAGGCCTGGGCGAGACCCCTAGCCTTGCAGCTACTCGGGAGGCATAAATTCCTCCATATAAATCACCATTACCCGAGTTGCGGTGCAACCTACGTGCAATAATGGCCCCAAGATTATAATGTCTGCTACCTGTTAAAGCAGCGTGAATAAGGCTCAGGTCAGGGGCACAAAGTGCACTTCAGTCTTGTTTACCAACAATGCATTTGCCATTAAAAAGTGCAAAGTAGCGAATAGCGGGAAAGTGAATGCTCTTTATCCTAGCTTGCGTAACTCCCCTATCCTCACCATTGCACAGACTGTTGAGAAACAGTTCATAATCAGATTGTCGAGGTTCACTAAGTGAACCCCAAAATGGAATTTTGCAGGCATCGCAGAATTCTTCTAGAGGCATACTATAAGATCTATCATAAAGATGAAATAAAACTCTAGAAGTGCGTGGATGATATTCAAAGTTTTGAGTGAATGAATGAGTAAGGTTGTAGTGCTACGGTGGCTTATCTGCGATGAAGGCGGAGAGCTCGGTGTTGTGGATATATTGGTCAAATTCTTCCTTGATGCCTGCACCTAGCATGAACTCGTCGCACGGCCATCGACATGATTTTGCTTCTGCACCCCGCACCGAACTTGCCCTTGGTTCAACATATGATTGGCGTGCTGGGGTTTCACTCGATGATGCCTCGGAGGACCTTCTCCTTGAAGAACTCCTCCTGAAAATGTTCATCTTCCTACAAACAAATTTCTGAAAATTTTTGGACCACAAAAAGATGTTAACAAAACTTCACAAGATTGATAGCAACTACTCATACAAGTGCCTAGAGGCTATATCAAGCATTCAAACTACTTAGAACTCAAAGAATTTAACATGCAAGCTCATTTTCAGTAGCACCAATAGCAGCAATTTATGCAAAATATAATCCACTAAAGCAAAAAAACTAATTGGAGCAATGGGAGAGCCACATACCAAGGAGCAATCCCCCAAAACAGTTTCAGAAACGGGGCTCCGAGCAAAGAGATCAAAAATCTCAGGTTTGGGAACAAGAACACGAGAGAGAGAGAGAGCTACAAAGATTTTTTTTCTGGAGGTAGGAGATGAAGTGGGCTGAATGGATAAGTGAGTGGGTCCCTGTGGGACCCACAAGGCATCTTGGCGTGCCCTGGGGGGTGGTCGCGCCCTGTTGCCTTGTGGGCAACAGGTGCACCCCCCTGGGTTGTTCTCAGTGCCAAAAATTCTTATATATTCCAGAAAAAATCATGTTAAAATTTTATTGCATTCTGAGCACTTTTATTTTTGGGCCATTTTTTATTGCACGGATAATTCAGAAAACAGGATAATCATGGCATTTTATTTTATTAAACTAAAAATAACAGAGAGCAAACTAAGATTATAGAAAGTTGTGCTTACTAAATTCATCGACCACATGCCCTTCAAAAAGAATCCATTAATAAGGTTGATCAAGTCTTATTAACAAACTATTTCCGAGTGACATGAAACCGAAGAATTTTCGTATAACACTAAGTTACCTCAACGGGGATATGCATTTCCCCAACGATAAGAATTTCATATTTCTTTTTGACAGTAGGAAGAGGAAATTTGAATCCCCCAATATTGATTGTCGAAACCTTTTCAATATAATTGATACCATTCACTGAAGTTTGTTTCTTCGGGAAATAAACCGTATGCTAATTACCATTGACATGAAAAGTAACCTTGCTTTTGTTGCAATCAATAACAGCCCCTGCAGTATTCAAAAAGGGTCTTCCAAGGATAATCGACATGTTGTCGTCCTCGGGCATATCAAGTATAACAAAGTCTGTCAAGATAGTAACATTTGCAACTACAACGGGAACATCCTCGCAAATTCCAATAGGTATAGCAGTGGATTTATCAGCCATTTGCAAAGATATTTCAGTAGGTGTGAGCTTATTCAAATCAAGTCTTCTATATAAAGAGAAAGGCATAACACTAACACTGGCTCCCAACTCACACAAGGCAGTTTTAACATAACTTCTTTTAATGGAGCATGGTATAGTAGGTATTCCTGGATCTCCTAATTTCTTAGGTACTCCACCCTTAAAAGAATAATTTGCAAGCATGGTGGAAATTTCAGCTTCAGGTATCTTTCTTTTATTAGTGACAATATCTTTCATATATTTAGCATAGTGAGACATTTTCAACATATCAATCAAGCGAGTGCGCAAAAAGACAGGTCTAAGCATTTCAACAAAGCGCTCAAATCTTCATCATCCTTATTTTTAGATGGTTTAGTAGGAAAATTCATAGGTTTTTGAACTCATGGTTCTCTTTCCTTTCCAAGTTTTCTAGCAACAAAGTCTCTTTTATCATATCTTTTATTCTTAGGAGGTGGGTTATCAAGATCAACAGCAGGTTCTATTTCTACATCATTATCTGGTTGAGCATCAACATGAACATCCTCATTATCATTATCATTGTCATTATCATTATCACTAGGTGTATGTTCATTACCAGATTGTGTCTCAGCATCAGAAATAGAAGCATCATTATGATTCTCAGGAGGTTTTTCTATCTCAGGTTCACTAGAAGCATGCAAAGTTTTATCATTTTTCTTTTTCTTTTTCTTCTTAGATGGACTAGGTGCATCCATATTATTTCTTTGAGAGTCTTATTCAATTCTTTTAGGATGACCTTCAGGATATAGAGAATCCTGAGTCATTCTACCTCCTCTAGTAACAACTCTAACAGCATGGTCATTCTTTTTATTATTCATCTCATCAAGCAAATCATTTTGTGACTTAGCTATTTGTTCTAACTGAGTCTGAACCATAGAAGCATGTTTACTCAAGCATTTAATATCATTAGCAGTTCTAAACATCAAATCACTCAAGTGTTCAATCATGATGGAATTTCGTTTTAGTTGATTGCTAACATACATATTAAAGTGTTCCTGTTTAATGATGTAGTTATCAAATTCATACAAGCATTGACTAGCAGATTTATTATACGGAATATCACCTTCATCAAATCTAGTAAGAGAATTTACCTCTAGTACCTGTGTCAGGATGTCGAGCCCATGCATTTCTTCAATAGGTGGTAAATTCTTAACATCTTTAGCTTTAATACCTTTTTCCTTCATAGATTTCTTAGCTTCTTGCATATCTTCTGGACTGAGGAATAGAATACCTCTCTTCTTCGGAGTTGGCTTAGGCGGTGGCTCAGGAAGTGTCCAATCATCGGCATTTCTCAATATATTATTCAATAGTACTTCAGCTTGTCCAATAGTTCGTTCCCTGAAAACACAACTAGCACAACTATCTAGGTAGTCCCTAGAAGCATCAGTTAGTCCATTATAAAAGATATCAAGTACTTCATTTTTCTTAAGAGGATGATCAGGCAAAGCATTAAGTAGTTGAAGAAGCCTCCCCCAAGCTTGAGGGAGATTCTCTTCTTCAATTTGCACAAAGTTAAATATTACCTGTAAGGCAGCTTGTTTCTTATGAGCAGGAAAATATTTTTCAGAGAAGTAATATATCATATCCTGGGGACTACGCACACAACCAGGAGCAAGAGTATTAAACCATTTCTTAGCATCGCCCTTTAATGAGAAAGGAAACAACTTAAGAATATAATAATAGCAAAAAATTTCCTCATGAGCAAATAGGGTGGCAATATCATTCAACTTAGTAAGTTGTGCCACAACAGTTTCAGTTTCATAACCATGAAAAGGATCAGATTCAACCAAAGTAATTAATTCAGGATCGACAGAGAATTCATAGTCCTTATCGGTAACAAATATGGGAGAGGTAGCAAACTTAGTATCATATTTCATTCTCTCCCTCATAGATTTTTCTTTCATTTCAGCAAGCAGTTTTATAACCTCATCTCTATCATTACAAGCAAGAATTACCCTAGCTGTCTCCCTATCAAAGACATGTTCATCAGGTGATTCAACTCTAGTAGGAGGACTAGGCATAATAGGTGAATCATAATTCTCAAGAGTTTCAACATTTTCAATTTCTTTAGCTTTAGCAATTTGTTCATCAAGAAATTCACCAAGTGGCACAGTGTTATCAAGCATAATACTAGCATCAGCATAAGCATCATTCATAGCAGAAGTAGTATCATCAATAACTTGTGACATATCAGAATGAATAGCAGGTGGTGATGTCACAAGCCAACTCAAAACAGAAGGTGAATCAAGTGCGGAGCTAGATGGCAGTTCCTTACCTCCCCTCGTCTTAGAGGGAACGATCTTGGTCTTAGCGTCTTTCAGATTCTTCATAGTGATCAACAGATATAAATCCCAAGTGACTCAACAAATAGAGCTATGCTCCCCGGCAACGGCGCCAGAAAAAGGTCTTGATAACCCACAAGTATAGGGGATCGCAACAGTTTTCGCGGGTAGTATTTCACCCAGATTTATTGATTCGACACAAGGGGAGCCAAAGAATATTTGCAAGTATTAGCAGTTGAGTTGTCAATTCAACCACACCTGGAGATAAAATATCTGCAGCAGAATATTTAGTAGCACAGTAATATGATAGTTTTGATAGCAGTAGCAACAGTAACAATAGTAACGGCAACAGTAACAGTAGCAGTTTTGTAGCAATTGTAAAGCAGTAGCAACAAAGTAACTTAGCAGAAACCAATATGAGAAAGTCGTAGGCATTGGATCGATGATGATAATTATGTTGGATGATATTCATCATATAACAGTCACAACCTAAGGCGATACACAATAGCTCAAATTCATCAATGTAATGTAGGCATGTATTCCGTATATAGTCATACGTGCTTATAATAAGAACTTGCATGACATCTTTTGTCCTAACCACCCGTGGCAGTGGGGTCCTTAAGGAAACTAAGGGATATTAAGGCCTCCTTTTAATAGATAACCGGAACAAAGCATTAGCACTTAGTGAATACATGAACTCCTCAAACTACGGCAATCACCGGAAAGAATCCCAATTATTGTCACCTTGGGGTATGCGGATAATAACACGTAATAGGTGCATATAACTTGCAAGATAGGATCAAGAACACAAATATATTCATGAAAACATAAAGGGTTCAGATCTGAAATCATGGCACTCGGGCCCTAGTGACAAGCATTAAGAAGAGCAAAGTCATAGCAACATCAATCTCAGAACATAGTGGATACTAGGGATCAAAGCCCTAACAAATTGACTCGGTTACATGATAAATCTCATCCAACCCATCACCGTCCAGCAAGCCTATGAAGGAATTACTCACGAACGGTGGTGAGCATCATGAAATTAGTGATGGAGGATGGTTGATGATGACGATGGCGTCGAATCCCCTTCTCCGGAGCCCCGAACGGACTCCAGATCAGCCCTCCCGATGAAGAACAGGAGGTGGCGGCGGCTCCGTATCGTAAAACGCGATGAAACTTCTTCTCTTCTTTTTTTTTCTCGGGGAAAGAGAATTTATAGCGTTGGAATTAGGTCAGACGGCCGCCTGTGGGCCCCACAAGGCATCAGGGCGCGCCCTAGGGGGGTCGCGCCCTGTTGCCTTGTGGACAACAGGTGGCCCCTCTTCTGTTGATTCTTGCGCCAATAATTTTTATATATTCCATAAAAATTCTCCAAAAAGTTTCGTCCCAATCCGAGAACTTTGATTTATGCACAAAAACAACATCATGGTAGTTCTGCTGAAAACAGCGTCAGTCCGGGTTAGTTTCATTCAAATCATGCAAATTAGAGTCCAAAACAAGAGCAAAAGTGTTTGGAAAAGTAGATACGACGAAGACGTATCACTTGTCGTAGGACTATTTTGAAAGGAAATGATCTTATTCAAGAATAACCATGCACAAAAGAAAGTCTTCAAAGACTTGGATGTTGAGAAAAATTGTAGAGAAGATGATGTTAGAGATACTCAACCCCATATTGTTAATTTTAATAGACTCAATAGCACATATGGATTAAATTGTCTAGAAGAACTTAGTTGAAGGGTGAATGAGATTATGCCAAAAATCTGTGTTGTATTCTTACATGGTGCTTCAGCTTCTTACTGGTGCTATTGCCTTGCTACTCTATGCACGTGTACGTGTGTAAATGTGGCTTCATCACCTTTCTTGATGTTATGCTGAAAACTCTGCTGGCCAATGAACGATCCATCAGAGTTTCGGCTCGGATTTCGACTATGAGTTTGTTACCGTACGTAGTGGCAACACTACATCGAATATTATCTAGATTTCTCTTGAGTGTGTGTGTATGTGGTAAATACCGGGAATTGATCACAAGAGCTCGCAAGAGACAACATATTGGTCCATAGTTCCCAAAAATTAAGCCACTGCAAAACCTTATGCATGATCACTTATTTGGCATAATCCCTTCATGTGACAACAAAAGTTTCAGCAAACAATGATTGAAACAAACAGCTTGGGAGCCTTGACGATGAGACACTCATGGGTGTGTTTAACGGGTTACTCTAGAATCGTGTTGTCTTTAGATACCTTTCACTCCCTAATTTATGTTTTCATTGCTAAAAGAAAAACTCTTCCGTGCATTCCCGACAAGTAAGTGTTAACTAGAGGAAATAGAATTAAGTGCTACCATGTTATTTTATCTAGCTGAGCAAAACCTTTGAGTCGATTATCTTTGCTTCACTAACACTTGCATAATAACCGTGCCACCGCTACAACTATACTAAGTTTTTAGGTCAAGAAGCGGAGGGCTATCTAGGCGTATCGATCATAAGTGAACCAAAAGCTTCTCGTTATTTCGGTTTAAACAACTGAGTTCCTTATGATTCATAATTTTCTATATGTTGCTTGAGGACGATCAAGTTTAAGCTTGGAGGAGTTGATGAGTGTTATTTTTACACTCCTCTAACTTGAGTTTAAACCGTTGTATTTCATTAAAACCGATATATTCGCTCCGATATTCCCACTAATGACTAATGAATGCATAGGATTCCAAAAATCCTTTCTTTATTTTGTTTCCACAGGAAATGAGCTATTTATGGACGAAATCAAGCCAATACTTGGAAAGGAGTAAAGTGCAGATAGAAGGGATCAAGTGAAAGGCGCACCAGAAGAAACAGAGCAAAAGATGGCGTTCCATGGACTGCGCCCGCTCGTATGCAGGCCCGGCCCTGAGGGGGGGCAGCAGGGGTGACCGCCCCGGGCCCCCAAAATGAAGGGTCCCCAAGTTGGAGGATGGCCCAACAGCCGAAGGCCAGTAGCAGCGCACAGCGCAGGCTTGAGATCGCTTTGATTCTATCTAACGCAGCCGATCTCTCCCGGCTCCCCACAAATGCTGAGATTGAGATTATACGTAAATCGAGGCGAAGCCCTAGTTTCCGGCCAGCGCCGCCGCAACGACAATGTGCTTTGAATCGTGGGACGAGTTTGTCGACTGGTACGTGCATCTCTTCCACGCGGATCAAATGTTAGTTCACCCATCCTTGATTCCTCCTATGTACACCTCGATCTAATCAATTACCTTTACCTATTGCTTACGTATCCAGGCCTGTTATGTGATGAAAATGGACTCGTGGAGACGACACTCTTAAGTTTCAGTATATGAACATACATGGCAGCAGCAAAATCTAAAACGACCGACAGGAGGCAACACTATCATTTTTTTCTTCTAGGATTTCATAAAGGAAGATCACGACTTGGAAACAAAATGGGCATTTGACTAACTTTTGTTAACACTATTGTGTAGCTCTGAAGAAAGTGTGAGGTATCGTTGGATCCTTTTCCTGGTCTAGAATGTGAATTAAACTTACCACACAATCATGAATGATAAATAATTATAAAATCTTGACTGATGTTTTTTCAAAAATGATAGCCCATTCGTTGTTTGCTACAGCCTCTAGGATCTACCGTGCATGTATATGCCGCCATCTGACTCCCAAGATTTTTCATCGCGGATCCACACACAACCACATCAAAAGGATAGAAGCTGAGTCGTCGAGAGGAGACTGCACCGGGTCCATTGGCCACCACGACAACAGAGTTACATAAGGTATTTCTATATTTGCTATGAATATTCTTTTGATGCACTTCAAAGTGTTAATTAGTAAGATTTCATGTATACATATATACATTGGTAATTATTTTGACTATTATTAAAGGGCCTCCGGTTATAGTTTCGCCCTGGGCCCCCAAAATCTCAGGACCGGCCCTGCTCGTATGAGCGGTTGTATGGCGCGGAAGCCGAAGCCTCTCGCCCCCCTGAACAACCTTTATAAAGCGGTCGATGCCAAATGGATAATAGAACAAGAGAGAAGGGAGCGCAGAACACTACCACCATAGCCATCTTCATCAACCCTAGCCGCCACCATTTTCCCATCTCCATAGACACAACCTTCACCACCACCACAGTGCTCAGCAATCTAGTCATACTTGTAATCGTGTATCACACACAACATCCATTGTAAGACATATTACCAATCAATGTATCTTCATGATGTGTTCTTCGTGTGATCTGATCTCCATCAGTGAGTAGTTCGGTAAGGTATGGCTTGAGGCAAGGGCCTTGCAACTCGATGTATTTGTTGGAGGGATCAATGGAAGGACTTTGAATTACTGTCTCGTGTGTGTAATATAAAATTGTTCCATAGTTGTCTCTTGTTTCGTTCGCGTTCTTCATCCCTGCAGGTACCCAGGATCATGGAGAATGAGCCACGAGAGGCTAATGGCAGGGAGACCGTGAAGTGTTATACTGAACACCAGGCACATAAAGGTTTAGTACGGTAACACGGATCCTATCCCTGGGGATTCAAGAGGTGTAGTCATCAAACGCCCAATGCTTTTGTCTGATTATTGCAATCTTAATTATCGAGGCAACCCCGCGCGACGGATAGGGCCTTCGGTTGGACAAATGACTCTTGATGCAGGACGTGTGCAGGTCAAGACGTACTCGGACACATCCCCCACTTCGATACGTAACAAGCACATCTTGATGGGTGACTTCCAAAGCACAAATTAAGATCATATCTGGTCCTGACACAAATATATGGTTGTAAGCATAAGACCTCATACCCATGCGTATTTTTATTATAATTGTTCTTTCAGTGTCAGCTTGATTTACGATCCGGTACAAAGCTGGATTTAATTCTTTAGCAAAAGCTTGTTTGAGACCTTAGCTTAAAGGGCACCGTCCTCTCGTGGGTTCGATAACTCAGGGTCACCTATGGAGGAAAATGCGAGAATCCTTTCTGCTCCATTTCCGGATCACCAAAGGAAGTAATCACTAGCCAATGTAACTTAACCTTCTCAGGGTTTGTAAATCCATCATACGTAGCAATCACAAGGGACAATCCTTTAAAGTCCCACAGTCCCTGGTGCATAGCTTTGTTCCAATCTGCCAAGCAATGAAACTGAACTGATAAAGGTTTGGAATGATCCTTCTCCACACGACATCCTGAGTTGGGTTCCAAGCCCCCTCATGGCAGCAATCAAAGCACTCTGGCTAAAATTATTTCCCTCCGACAATATGGCCGGGGCAAGCCACTTGGCCTTCTCCTCCGTTGCATCTACTCCATCTTCCTACATGAGATCGTCAATCTCCTTGTCCTGCAGGTGCAGTCGCTCCAGGAGCTTGCTTGGATCTTCATCACCAATCCCACGTGACCCTGAACTCTCTGCGGGACTCGCCCGGATCCCGCGATCTTTATCGAACTTCAAACCCCAAAACCCTAGGCCGCCCGAGACACCAACCAAGGTTGGATAGAACCCCGGCCGAGGAGGGAAGGGAGCGAGTGAGGATTAGGGGGATAATCGGGTATAAGCCAATGGGAGGGAAGTCACGATGGCGCGCCGAGAGGATTAAAGAACCCTAGGTCAAAACTCTTGGGGAAAAGGACACAAGTGTCCGATTTTCGTTAATCTACTAGAGTTGCTCTCAGGTGGAACGCATGTTTCGTGTCCTTATACCTCTGTTCTTCACTAAATTGAAATATGCGTGATGTAGTGACCGAGAAGCAAATCAATAAAGAAGACTCTAAAAAGGGAAATCAATAAAATGTAGTAAGGAAGGAAATTAAAAAATATTACAAGAAAACTAGTGAAATCAAAAAAGCTCACAAACAATTTAAAACAATTCCCATGTGTTCCCCTATTATTTAAAAAAAATCATTGTATTTTGTTTCTATTAAAGAACAAGTCCAATTCAATCCTCAAATACGACTCATCCAATTCTCATTTGAGTGCACTGTAGGAGATATGCCCTAGAGGCAGTAATATCAGTTACTTTGTATCTCCGAGTTTGTAATGAATGTTTATGTTCCATGCTATAACTGCAATGATTCTCGAGTCTGCAATAACCACGAGGCTCGGAGGGAAACTCATGTGCACGTGTGGTATAATAAACGGTAAAATGTATTCCTAGTCTTGCCTCTAAGACTGGCTCAAGTATTGCATGATGATCCTGTTTTCCTGATCATGGGCATGTCAATGCCGGCAATTTTGAGGGCACAATGTTAGTAGAACACTTGTGTTGAATCGACCCAAATTGATGTTATGCTATGAGATACATTCATCATGAGTTAATGGTTAATAACACAGAGATAGTTAATGTTTGCATAAATTCCTTAGACCAGGAGAGTGTCGAGTTTCTTCATGCTTGCTTCATGAACTTTGGGGTTTGTTAAACGTCATCCGTAAATGGGTGGCTATTACGGCGGCTTACGGGTTCATGGAAAAGTATGTCAAGTAACTTGATAGCTCAAGATTGGGATTTGCTCCTCCGACGATGGAGAGATATTCTCGGGCCCTCTCGGTGTTACGGTATCCATCATCGTCTGGCCAGACACATTGTGATTTGATCACTGGGATGCCGGAACATGGAAACGAGTAAAGAGAACAAAACCGGTAACGAGGTAACTTGCATAGTGTACAAGTTGTTGATCCACGGGGATGCATAAATCTCACCTCGGATTTTGTAATATATCGTGAAGCAACAGGAATAGCACACGGCAACTGGAGGTTCACTCGAATATTCATTCGTGTGGGTATAGGGGTCAATATGGGTGTCCACGGCTCCGATGTTGATCATTGATCGGAAGGGGTTCCGGGTCATGTCTATACTTCACGGAACCTATAGGGTCACACGCTTAAGGGTCATCTATCTGCTGAATACTAGACAGGGAGTCTGAGAGAAAATCACCGAAAAAGTTTCGGACACCGGAAAAGTTTCGGACACCGGAAAAGTTCCGCAGAGAGAACACCGGTACAGTTTCGGTAAAACTGAAAAGTTGTTTCAGGGGATACCATTAAGTCAAATTGGTTTCGGCACATGCCTGATAATTCTTGGAGGGTGCCAGAATCGTTCTGGAAACTTTCTGGAATTTTCCGGGATGAAAACCGGAAATGTTCCGGAGCTGCCGGAACCGCTTCAGATGCTTTTCGCAGATGAAAATCACTAAACCGGAATTGTTCCGGATCGCATTGAAAATTATTTTAGTGGGTACTGGAAATGTTCTAAGCCCACATAAATATTTTCAGTTCGAACAGACGCTGAAAAATGTCATCGTGAATAGTGAAAAGCACTTTTTGGGCTGATTTGCAAATGGGGTTTTTCTTCTAGAAGAAAACCACTTTTGGTGAGAGATAAAGGTGTGTGAAAGGTGATCCCCCCCCCCCAAAGGGGGCAGCACCAAATTTCGTCCATAGGTGGTGGGGAGGGCCCCCTTGGGGTTTCCTTCCACCTCATGGTGGATATGTTCTACACACACCCTTATGTGGCATTTGGGTGAAAAGATCTTAAGCCCCTTTTGGTCTTTTTACCCCTTGCCTCCACCCCTTGGCTTTCCTATAAATAGGAGGTGAGGGGGCTGCCCAAAGATCATCCCTTGCTCTCATACACATGCTATGCTTTGCTAGCTCTCTCTCTCCCTCCCACGAAAAGAGTTTTTCGTAGAGCCGAAAGGCTGTCTGGGTTCCGGCAGGATCTAGCTCTGGACGGCGAACCCTGCCGGATAGCTGGCACCGTATGTGTGCAACCCCGTAGAGAGATTGTAGTTTCGATCTTTTGCCCGAAGGGCTGTTCGAGTTACCGTTCGAGTTTCCGGCGTCCTCCCGAAGGGCTGTCCGGGTTACTGTTCGGGTTCCGAGGGTCCTCCCGAAGGGCTGTCCGCGACATCGTCCTGGGGACTGTCCGACCGCCTCCCGAAGGGCTGTCCGGAGTGGGAGTACATCCTTGCGGTTGGGAGGTTGTAAATCCTAGCTGCAGGGATCTGCACCGACAATCTACACCGACTCTTCTTCCGCTGCGTTTCGAGTTGGTACGGATCAGATCAAACCTTGTATGCAGTCTCCATAGTGATCCTGGGCGTGCTCACTGTACCGAAAATTTTGTTTTCTGTTGCGTTCCCCAACAGTGGCATCAAGAGCCGTGCTATGCGTAGATGCAGGTTACGATCTAGAATACATGGAGATGTATGGGTATTGCATAATATAATTTTGGAGTAGATAAGATCTATTGCTGAAAATTATTTATGCGGGTAGCAGATGAAGTCTGTTACCCGATGTTCTTGTTGCTTCCCTGGAATTTGCGTTTGCTCAATCTCGAGACAGCATGGTGGAATTTCACAAAGTTCTGGCAATCCGCGATCCTGATTGATCAACGAAGTGCTATCAGTTCTTTGGGTTCCACCATAGTCAAAAGAAAGTTGAAATTCGCAGATGAAAGGGCATTGCAGATATGATCTGCACGGGGGTCACGCGTATGACGAAGTTTAGTATGGGGCTCGAGATTTAATTATCTCGTGTTTCATACACCCCGAGATGTTAATCTAGCAATTTTGAATTATCATACTTGATGATAAAACGTTGGTAGCTGCGGTTTAAGTCAAAACCTTAGAAGCCACGAAAAATAAAATTTTGCATAAACCAATTAGAGTCGTCTAACTTGGTTTTGCAGGATGTACATGTGATGTGGTATAGCAAAGCTCATATTAATTCGATTATGTATGAGATGACTATATGATGTAAATTTGTTAACATGACCTGCGTGTCATGATTTGGCATGATGGCTGGAGCCATATGATTGTCACTTTAATGACCTGCGTGTCAACCTTAAGTAATGCACTTATTTTATTAGCTATAGAGATAGCAATATTATCTGGTGCATCGACAAGGTGGTGGCAATCTTCGCGAAGGTATACACCGACGCAAATTCCAAAGACGAAGAAAGTTTGACTTCTCCGTCAGAAGGGGCTATACCATGTCATGCTAATTATGAATTGCCTGAGATGTTTATCCCTTATGTTGCACCCTTTTTGATTGCACGGTAGTCGCTTTTTATTAGGGTGATCTCTCACTAAAAATATCAAGTAGATAGTGTTCTCCCAAGTGTAGCACCGTCACGGCACCTATCTTTTCGGGGTGCGCCGTGTCACACGGGCACGAACGATTAGTGAACTGTGAGGCGGGTGAGTTGAGACCTCGCATCAAGATCACTTGGTTGTCTTGACATTCAGGCATGACCGTCATGAGCTCAGAACACACGCATCGAAAGATGAACAAGAGTCACATAGAGATGTGATTGGCAAGTTGGCCTACCGGTTAAGATTTTTCATCATCAGTGGTGTTACACCAATGGCGAACAATCAAAACGCGGATCTTGAATCACTCATAATCAATTTTGGGATATATTGATTTGAGTGGGAGCGCACTTTAGAATAAAATTGTTTATTCACTAAGTGTCAAAAATCATTATAAACAAAGTCTAAGTGAAACTTGTGTTTTCCGTTGTAGATCAAATGGCTCGCAACACCGCGTTCAACTTAGGCCCGATGTTAGAGAAAGAGAAGTTAGCTGCGACTGGAAACAACTATGCGGACTGGGTCCGTAACCTGGGGATTGTCCTCAGGGATGCTAAGAAAGACTATGTGCTTGATCAACTTCTAAGTGATTCCATTACGCCAGAAATGGCTCAGGATATCATCCACGTGTTTGACTCACGAAGGGATGATTTCAGTGTTGTTAAAAGTAAAGAACTTATGTTATCTTGCATGGATCCTGTGCTACAGAAACGTTATGAACGACTTAGTGCCTTCGAGATTATTGAGGCACTAAATGTTCTGTATCACAAACAGGATTCAGCTGAAGTTCATGAGATGACTGAAGCCATGGAAGAATGCAATATACATAAGGAATCTCTAGTAAATGAACAAGGTGTCAGACTAGCAAACTATTATGATAGTATGGCTGAAAGGGGAATTAATTTTCCAAAGACACCTGGTAATGATTTGATCCTTACCTCGCTTTATGAAGCGATGCTCAAATCAAATGAGATAGGACTGCAGAATCAGCAAAAGTTGCTGGTGAACAAAACCGCCAGTTTCAAAAGGAAAGGCAAGCCTAAGGGCGGAGCCAAGTCTAAAACTGTGTGTTTTTACTGCAAAGGCACTGGACACTGGAAGAGGAACTGCAAGATATACATGGCAGATAAGAAGAAAGGTATAACTGTTATACGGGTTAATGTCATTGACGTTTTGCTTGCTAGCGAAAATTCTAAGTCTTGGGTATTTGATACCGGATCGGTTGCTCACATTTGCAACTCGATACAGGGACTTCAGAAGGTGCGCAAGTTAGCAAAGAATGAAGTCGTGATGCGCGTCGGGAACGGCGCTGGGATCGCCGCTCAAGCCGTCGGCATTATGCCTCTACGTCTCCCTTCGGGACTTATCTTAGAACTAAATAACTGTTATTTTGTTCCACTGTTGTGTAGAAACATTATCTCCGGATCATGTTTAGTACACGATGGGTATTCGTACAAGTCTGAGAACAATGGTTGTTCACTTTATTGTAAGGATATATTTTATGGATTTGCACCCATTGTTGGGGGCCTTTTCATACTAAATCTTGGATGTGGAAATGATGTCTTTAACGTGAATGTTAAACGCCTTAAGAAGGCTGATACCACCACCACTTTCATGTGGCACTGTCGGCTTGGCCACATCGGAAAGAAACGCATGCAAAGACTTCATAAAAATGGAGTTTTACCGTCTTTTGATTTTGAATCATTTGACACATGTGAAGCTTGCTTGATGGGAAAAATGACCAAGACGCCGTTCACGGGTCATCTTGAACGGGCGGGTGAGTTATTGGAAATAATACATAGTGATGTATGTGGTCCAATGAACACAGCCGCACGGGGTGGGTATTTCTACTTCGTGACTTTTACTGATGATTTAAGTCGGTATGGCTATATCTACTTAATGAAGCATAAGTCGGAAACCTTTGAAAAGTTCAAAGAATTTCAGAATGAGGTAGAAAATCATCGTGACAAAAAGATTAAGTTTCTGCGGTCTGATCGCGGAGGCGAATACCTTAGTCATGAGTTTGGCCAACATCTGAGTGATCGTGGAATCGTTTCACAGCTTACGCCTCCCGGAACTCCACAGCGAAACGGAGTGTCGGAACGACGTAACCGAACCTTGTTAGACATGGTAAGGTCGATGATGTCTCTTACAGATCTACCAATATCTTTTTGGGGTCATGCGCTAGAAACTGCCGCTCACACACTAAACAAAGCACCGTCTAAGTCTGTTGAGACGACGCCATATGAGATATGGCACGGGAAGAAACCCGACCTGTCGTTTCTCAAAATCTGGGGTTGTGAAGCTTATGTAAAACGTTTACAACCAAGCAAACTTGATCCTAGATCAGACAAATGTTACTTTGTAGGTTATCCCAAGGAGACAGTTGGGTATTCTTTCTACCACGCCTCCGAGAACAAAGTGTTTGTTGCAAAACACGGAGTCTTTCTCGAGAAAGAGTTTCTCGCTAAAGAAGTGAGTGGGAGGACAGTACAACTTAATGAGATTAGTGAATCTTCGGCAACCGTTGATATGGCTAAGGAACCGGAAGCAATTCCGCTAATTATCCCTACAACCGAGCCGGAAGTTGTCGCATGTGATGCGGAAACTTCAGACAATGTTGTAACTGAACCGCGCAGATCAGGTAGGGCTATCCAGCCACCTGAGTGGTTTCATAACGAAATCTTCATTCTTGAAGACGATGAACCTGCGCACTACAAGGAAGCGATGGCGGGGCCCAGCTCAAAGGAATGGCACAAGGCCATGAAATCCGAGATGGAATCCATGTACGAAAACCAAGTTTGGAACTTGGAAGAACTTCCATATGGCGTAAAACCCATCGGTTGTAAATGGATTTTCAAAAGAAAGACGGACGCGGATGGTAACATTACTATCCACAAAGCTAGACTTGTCGCGAAAGGGTTCACGCAAGTTCCAGGAGTGGACTACGACGAGACTTTCTCGCCCGTAGCTATGCTTAGGTCCGTTCGGATATTACTAGCAATTGCTGCTTATTTCGATTATGAAATATGGCAGATGGACGTCAAAACGGCTTTCCTAAATGGAAACCTCAAAGAGGATGTATACATGATACAGCCAGAAGGTTTTGTCGTCCATAAGGATGCTTGAAAGGTATGCAAACTTCAAAAAGCCATTTATGGTCTGAAGCAAGCGTCAAGGAGCTGGAACATTCGTTTTGATGAAGTAGTCAAACAGTTTGGCTTCATCAGGAATGACGAAGAATCTTGTGTTTACAAGAAGTTTAGTGGGAGCGCAAAAGCATTTCTAATCTTGTATGTGGATGACATATTATTGATTGGAAATGGCGTGAATTTTCTTAACGAAATAAAAGACTCATTAAAAAGGAGTTTTTCAATGAAAGACTTAGGCGAAGCGGCATATGTATTGGGCATCAGAATCTATAGAGATAGATCAAGACGCCTAATAGCGCTTAGCCAAAGCACGTACATTGACAAGGTGTTGAAAAGGTTCAACATGGAGAACTCCAAGAAAGGCCTTCTCCCCATGTCACCTGGCACAGTACTTTGCAAGAATCAGTGTCCTCGGACCCTCGATGAGCGAGTACAAATGAATGATGTTCCATATGCCTCGGCAGTTGGTTCTATTATGTATGCCATGCTATGTACAAGACCAGACGTTTCCTATGCGCTAAGTGTTAGCAGCCGATACCAAAGTGATCCAGGATTGGAACACTGGGCCGCAGTCAAGGGTATTCTTAAGTACCTCAGACGGACCAAGGATTTACTCCTTGTGTACAGAGGTGATGAAGAGCTCATTGTAAGTGGTTACACTGATGCAGGCTTCATGACTGACCCAGATGACTTCAAATCTCAATCAGGCTATGTTTTCATACTGAACGGTGGCGCAGTTGATTGGAAAAGTTCCAAACAAAAGACTGTGGCGGATTCTACGACGGAGGCGGAATATGTTGCTGCTTCAGAAGCCTCCAAGGAGGCGGTATGGATCAAGCAATTTCTTGAAGACCTTGGTGTGGTTCCAAGTGCTTTGGACCCGGTGGAGATCTATTGTGATAATAGTGGCGCCGTGGCTCAAGCAAGGGAGCCAAGTTCGCACCATAAGACAAGACATATTGAACGCAAATATAAACTCATTCGACATCATGTCGAAGCGGGTTTAGTGAAAGTACGCAAAGTTCACACGGATCTGAACGTGTCAGACCCGATGACAAAGCCTCTACCACGAGCAAAGCATGAGCAGCACCTGATTGCCATTGGTGTTAAGGAAGCCATGTAACTAGATTATGACTCTAGTGCAAGTGGGAGTCTGTAGGAGATATGCCCTAGAGGCAGTAATATCAGTTACTTTGTATCTCCGAGTTTGTAATGAATGTTTATGTTCCATGCTATAACTGCAATGATTCTCGAGTCTGCAATAACCACGAGGCTCGGAGGGAAACTCATGTGCACGTGTGGTATAATAAACGGTAAAATGTATTCCTAGTCTTGCCTCTAAGATTGGCTCAAGTATTGCATGATGATCCTGTTTTCCTGATCATGGGCATGTCAATGCCGGCAATTTTGAGGGCACAATGTTAGTAGAACACTTGTGTTGAATCGACCCAAATTAATGTTATGCTATGAGATACATTCGTCATGAGTTAATGGTTAATAACACAGAGATAGTTAATGTTTGCATAAATTCCTTAGACCATGAGAGTGTCGAGTTTCTTCATGCTTGCTTCATGAACTTTGGGGTTTGTTAAACGTCATCCGTAAATGGGTGGCTATTACGGTGGCTTACGGGTTCATGGAAAAGTATGTCAAGTAACTTGATAGCTCAAGATTGGGATTTGCTCCTCCGACGATGGAGAGATATTCTCGGGCCCTCTCGGTGTTACGGTATCCATCATCGTCTGGCCAGACACATTGTGATTTGATCACTGGGATGCCGGAACACGGAAACGAGTAAAGAGAACAAAACCGGTAACGAGGTAACTTGCATAGTGGACAAGTTGTTGATCCACGGGGATGCATAAATCTCACCTCGGGTTTTGTAATATATCGTGAAGCAACAGGAATAGCACACGGCAACTGGAGGTTCACTCGAATATTCATTCGTGTGGGTATAGGGGTCAATATGGGTGTCCACGGCTCCGATGTTGATCATTGATCGGAAGGGGTTCCGGGTCATGTCTATACTTCACCGAACCTATAGGGTCACACGCTTAAGGGTCATCTATCTGCTGAATACTAGACAGGGAGTCTGAGAGAAAATCACCGAAAAAGTTTCGGACACCGGAAAAGTTTCGGACAGCGGAAAAGTTCCGCAGAGAGAACACCAGAACAGTTTCGGTAAAACTGAAAAGTTGTTTCAGGGGATACCATTAAGTCAAATTGGTTTTGGCACATGTCTGATAATTCTTGGAGGGTGCCAGAATCGTTCTGAAAACTTTCTGGAATTTTCCGGGATGAAAACCGGAAATGTTCCGGAGCTGCCGGAACCGCTTCAGATGCTTTTCGCAGATGAAAATCACTAAACCGGAATTGTTCCGGATCGCATTGAAAATTATTTTAGTGGGTACTGGAAATGTTCTAAGCCCACATAAATATTTTCAGTTCGAACAGACGCTGAAAAATGTCGTCGTGAATAGTGAAAAGCACTTTTTGGGCTGATTTGCAAATGGGGTTTTTCTTCTAGAAGAAAACCACTTTTGGTGAGAGATAAAGGTGTGTGAAAGGTGATGCCCCCCCCCCCCCCAAAGGGGGAAGCACCAAATTTCGTCCATAGGTGGTGGGGAGGGCCCCCTTGGGGTTTCCTTCCACCTCATGGTGGATATGTTCTACACACACCCTTATGTGGCATTTGGGTGAAAAGATCTTAAGCCCCTTTTGGTCTTTTTACCCCTTGCCTCCACCCCTTGGCTTTCCTATAAATAGGAGGTGAGGGGGCTGCCCAAAGATCATCCCTTGCTCTCATACACATGCTATGCTTTGCTAGCTCTCTCTCTCCCTCCCACGAAAAGAGTTTTTCGTAGAGCCGAAAGGCTGTCTGGGTTCCGGCAGGAACTAGCTCTGGACGGCGAAGCCCTGCCGGATAGCTGACACCGTATGTGTGCAACCCCGTAGAGAGATTGTAGTTTCGATCTTTTGCCCGAAGGGCTGTTCGAGTTACCGTTCGAGTTTCCGGCGTCCTCCCGAAGGGCTGTCCGGGTTACTGTTCGGGTTCCGAGGGTCTTCCCGAAGGGCTGTCCGCGACATCGTCCTGGGGACTGTCCGACCGCCTCCCGAAGGGCTGTCCGGAGTGGGAGTACATCCTTGCGGTTGGGAGGTTGTAAATCCTAGCTGCAGGGATCTGCACCGACGATCTACACCGACTCTTCTTCCGCTGCGTTTCGAGTTGGTACGGATCAGATCAAACCTTGTATGCGGTCTCCATAGTGATCCTGGGCGTGCTCGCTGTACCGAAAATTTTGTTTTCTGTCGCGTTCCCCAACATGCACGCACCAAATGATCCTCCCATTTATTTCTTTGTGTACTCCAACCCACTCTCCAAATCTCGCTCCCCCACTAGTTCTGGCACAACGTCTACACAACACAATTTGATACAAAGCAATAATTCACATAATCAAAATATTCATACACAATGTTCACCTCAATCTCTCTCGACCTTTGTATCTCTCTGTTCCTCTCTCGGACTCCGTTCCTCCCACCGACTAGTGTTATATCTTCCTCCTCCCCGGCGTTTCCCATCTCTCTGACGCCACAATCTTCCTCAACCTCCTCGACTCCCACCTGTCTCTCGAGAGCCACCATCTTCCTCGACCTCCTCACTGGAGACTCACCCCTCCTTTCCAGATCGGGCATGGCTCGAGGTGGCAGAACAGGCGGCTCCGAGGAGGACACGGTCGCTGGACCTGGTCTAACAAATTTCTTCAGTTTTTCATTTTGCGTGCAAAGTGTGTGAGATTGGTGCCACATCGTTGTCATGCCATTTTGACTAAATCAATTCGGTACCTAATGTAAGGTTTGAATCATGTTGCAATTGTTGAATTAAGAGGTCGGCTGGCATTAACATAAGTGGTCAAATCTAAACTCGGCCAATAAAAAAAAGTATTAACATCGACCATGTGCTACAATTGAACGGCTTTGGGATCCTTCATTCTCTGAGACTAAAAACACACAACGTCTCCTAAATTATATTTTCCGACACAGAAACGCCAAACTGGTTTGAAGCTCAGTGTGGTTTACAGGTATATATATACAAGTCGAAACACTACATAATTCTACACCGGAGCAAACGTATGCACAAACGTGGGGATCTTGGATAAAAACGTGGGGTGTGCCTGAATTATAAATGTTTTGTCCTATTTCCTGGAAGCAGGGCCAGGGCACATGCATTGTCACGGCCTCGCGGGGGGGCATTCACCCCATGAGTGGATTGAATCATTCGAATAAACAAAGGACCGGAGACCCAGACCAAACTAAAGGAAAGGACTGCCTATAAAATATGCCCTTCTACTCCCATTCCCCTCTCAGCTTCTCGCTTTTGAAGCTGCTCCAGCTACCACTTTCAGTTTTCTCCTTAGTTACTCTACCAGCAATAGCAACAGAGGAGGAAGAGCTAATTGGTGTGGTCAGTAGCCATGGCTGTCGTGAATTTTGTCAAGCCGCCCATTGGGCAGAGTCCAAAGCTTACTCCGAGGAGGGGCAGTGGCGTGGTCAGGAGCTCGCTGCAGGGCGCCGTCGTCGGGAACAAGGACGGAGTGGCTGACCAGCTGTGCGGTGCTCTCCAGCAAAGTGGCCGCGCTCGCCCCCCACTCCACCAACGCCCACGTCGCGCAGGCGGTGGCGGCCTCGAACGGCGCGGTGCTGGATTTGGTCCGTGTGAGCAATATTAATGGCAGCGCACGCAACCTGCCGGCGCCCCTGCGGATCGCGGACCTGTCCCCGGCGCCCATGCACGGCTCGGAGCTGCGTGTGGCGTACCAGGGCGTGCCTGGGGCGTACAGCGAGAAGGCGTCCGGAAAAGCCTACCCGGGCTCCGACGCCATCCCGTGCGACCAGTTCGAGGTGGCGTTCCAGGCCGTGGAGAACTGGGTCGCGGACCGCGCCGTGCTCCCGGTGGAGAATTCGCTCGGAGGAAGCATCCACCGCAACTACGACCTCCTGCTCCGCCACCGCCTGCATATCGTCGGCGAGGTGCAGCTCCCCGTACACCACTGCCTCCTCGCGCTCCCGGGCGTGCGCAAGGAGGACATCACCCGCGTCATCAGCCACCCGCAGGCGCTGGCGCAGTGCGAGCACACGCTCACCCGCATGGGCGGTCTCAACGCTGCCCGCGAGGCCTTCGATGACACGGCCGGCGCTGCCGAGTACGTGGCCGCCAACGGCCTCCGCGACACGGCTGCCATCGCGTCCTCCCGCGCCGCCGAGCTGTACGGCATGGAGATGCTCGCCAACGGCATCCAGGACGACTCCGGCAACGTCACGCGGTTCGTGATGCTGGCCCGGGAGCCCATCGTGCCGCGCATGGACCGCCCCTTCAAGACCAGCATCGTGTTCGCGCACGACAAGGAGGGCACCTCCGTGCTCTTCAAGGTGCTCTCCGCCTTCGCCTTCCGTGACATCAGCCTCACCAAGATCGAGAGCCGGCCTCACCGGCCCGTCCGCCTTGCCGACGATGCCGACAGCGGCACCGCCCCGAAGCAGTTCGAGTACATGTTCTACGTGGACTTCCAGGCCTCCCTCGCCGACCCGCGCGTGCAGAATGCACTCGCTGAGGTCCAGGAGTTCACGTCATTCTTGCGGGTGCTCGGGAGCTACCCCATGGACATGACACCTATGGCTGCCGGCGTTGCCTCATCCGATTCCTCGTCGGCTTCTTCGTCTTCTTGATTGGATTCGATAGAGTTAACTATAATCTTCTCTCGAAATAGTCTTTCCCCCCGCTTTATATACAAAGCAACAATCCAAGTTACACGGCGGAACGATACAATATTTTTCCAACCGGGCTATCACCCCTTTTCATTAATTGCTCAACGGAAATATTTAGTTCAGTACATAAGACTAGATTCAACCAGGAAACAAAAAACACACCATCCGAACATGAGAAGAAAAGGAGTTTAGCGAGTTGGGGCACTACCAGGAAACCCGCCACAGATGCAAAACGGACATCTGCTACGGGGCGAAAACCTGATAACACACTATACGCCAAAAGCCCAGATAAGACCAACGAAAACAGCCAGGCCTAACGAGAACCCCCCAGCAGGCATCAAACCTCGATGGGGGGGGGGGGGGGGGGGGGATGTCAAGAACCAGACCACGCAAACACCTAGATGAAGAGCAAGGGTCCAGCAGGAAGGCGACTTCACATGAGCGACTCTCCAGGCCCATTGGCAATCCTCAGCCTGGACCGATCTGCCAGCGACGTAGCGACCTGCATCACCCTTTGGATCCCGGCCTGAAACGTAGCTTTATCTCCCATCTTCAACAGCCTTGTCCAGTAAGTCATCAGCGCACAAGCGGTAAAAACAGCCTCGAAAGGAGACCGGATAGTATGATTATCAAAAGTAACTTTGTTGCGGGTGCACCAGATTCCCCAACAAACAGCAGCCATAATCAACATATAAAACTTTTTACCCCCAGGAAGGTAACAGTATAACCATGACCAGCATTGCCACAAGAATTTGGGACAATTCGATACTCCCATGGCCAGGCCAAAAAAACCCCAAACTGAACGAGCAAAAGAGCATCCGAAGAACAAGTGATTAGTAGTCTCAATTACCCCCCCCCCCCCCCCCCAGTTGCGCCTACGGAGGTTAGCACGAGATGGTATAGCATCTTGAAACAATTGCCACATGAAGATCTTAATTTTAAGCGGGATAGGAGCTTTCCAAACTAGTTTGAAATTAGGCCCAGCAAGATCACGCAAATATAATACGATGAGGTAGCCCTCTGACACGGCAAATCCTGAAATGACTGGCCAACATAACCACACAGGACTACGTGGCCGGACACCTAAGCACAGGACGACCAAATTACAACGCGACGACACGACCTAAGATACCTAGCCTCCACGACAACGCCCTCAGCAGGGGAACGCAAGCACCGCCGCTGCTGGGCCCAAAAGGCCAAGATTTTCACCCGGAGACTCGCCACAAAAAGAACCACGACGACGTCTTCAAGAAGATAACGGCACCCGCAGATGTCGTCGCCGTCGGCGCCAGAGCGCGGAGCTTTCGCTCGGCAACTCACCGTGTCACCATGAGGCCCCCAGGTCAGTCGCCACGGGAACCGGCCTCCAGATCCGGATCTGGGCAACGCCACTGCCAAGAACAGAAAGCGTGCCCGAGCTACCCACCGCTACACCCCTCGCCGTCCAGACGACCAAGAAGCGTAGCCAGCACTGCCGCCATGGAGCCTGCCGGAAAGCCACCATGCAGACCGCCATCCGGGGCCGCCGCCCCGGCATCCCTGCCCCGAGACCCCGCCACCCATCCACCTCACGACACACCAACCCCGGCAGGAAGAGTAGAAGGCACTCCTAGCCCGGCATCATTCCCCGGATCTGGGTCAACACCTCCACAGTAGGGGCATCGACGCCTGTATCCCCATCCAGTCTCAGTGGACCGAGGGGACACGACCCGAAGACTGCCGACGGCCGCCGCCAACCCCCACAGGCCTGGCCTAGGAGCTTGCACGACGCCAAATCCATGGTCACCGGCATCGAGATACAAGACGAGGAGCATGGTCAGGACCACCACCACCGAGCACCGCACCCGTGACGACACCGTACACGGGCGCAACCCAGGCCAAGACCAACCTCGCCTACCCGGGGAACGAACCCCGATCTGCCCCAGGCCCAGATCCGGCCTGCACAGGCACAAACCCTAGGACCGAGCCGCCGCCACAGCACGCATCGCTGGCATCCAGCCTCGCGCGCCGCCGGCTAAGTCCCGGGAGAAGAGAGGCCGCCGCACCACCGCCCCGCGCAACCAGCCGAGCCGCAGCCGCCACGGCACTACCGCCAGCACCAGCCCGCACCACCATCCCCGCCTGCCGCAACACACTGCCTGCGGGCCAAGGAGCTCCACCGCCGTCAGTCGCCGCCGCCGGAGGACCATGGCCACCGACCCGCGCCGCCGCAGGCCGCGCCTCCTGCCGGCCAGATCTGGTCGTCGTAGCGCAGGAGCACCCCGCCACCTTGCTGCCCGGAACGCCGATGTACCTGCGCGCCGCCGCCGCCCACACGCGCCGCCGCCATGCCAGCACGCCACAGCGCCCAGCGTCAGCGCTGCGCTCCGGCTCGGGGAGCAGGCCCGCACTGCCCCACCTCGCGGGAGACCGCCAGCGCCCCGCCGCCGCCGGCGCAGGCCGGGCTTAGCCCGGCCGCGCCCTCTGGTGGCGGCGAAGCAGGGGAAGGGAGGGGAGGGAGGGGTTGGGGGCGGCGCCGCCGGACGCCCTCCCCGTCACCTCGCGGGTGCGGCGCGGGAGGGGAAAGGGGGGATCAACTATAATCTCCATCGAGTAATCAATCGTGTTCTTCTTTTTCTTGCCACAGTACGTGTAATAGTGCCAGTTGAGCTGATCAGACCTCAGTAAATATACTTGTGACTTGTGAGATAGATGAACTCCTGTCCTTCGCTGAGTAAAATACGATCCACATGGAGAATTATATCCATACACCTATGAAATGCTAGTACAAGATGACATACGATCCATTGGGACTGTCCTAAAAGCAACTCCAACGAGCCGACTCAAACGGACACGCGTTTTGTCCGCCTTTTGTCCGTTTGGGTCGGCAGGTCCGCCCCTTTTGCGTTTGGGTCGGTGGTGCGCCCAACGCGCCGATGCATTTTTCGTCCTCGCGGCCTGCTTGCCTCCTATTTATATTGTGTACACATATTTTTGGTTGCCATTCAAACATTTTTTTTATTTCATCAAACACATTTTTTATACATACATTCATCAATTCTTTGCTACGAGAGCAAGACCAAAGAAAACAAGAACCACAATTAGACATTTTAGAAGATGTACAATTTTCATAACTGCTCCCACTAGTTGGACTAATATCTTCTCTATGTCTTCATTGTTGATCTGCGGATTCTTGAGCTTCACAACTTCTTTCTTCTTTGATTTTAAAGAAGTAGACGTTGCTTCCCCTTTGGTCTCTTCTTTAGTCTCATCTCTAGCTTCAATTGTAGCTAAAAGTGCATGGACATCTAGCAAATTCCGTGCCATCAAAAGATTAATGTATTCTTCTTCCCAATACCAAAACTTGCATCCCCCTACACACAAATTTGAGCAAATATAAAGCTACCGAAATTGTGCCGAAACCGAGAGCAAAACCGAACCAAGAGAATCACGTACCCCATCATTTTTGCACTTGATGAACACCCATTGGGGATGTTCCGGCGTCGAAGAGACTCGGCGCACGACCTGCCGCGGGCAGTCATCGCACTTTATGAGCGGCAACGGTGAACCGGCAAGCCTCTGGGCCAGCACCGAGCCAGGGCGACGGCTGGCCGTGGCTTTGCAGGCGAACCGACGACGGGGTAGATCCGAGCGGCTAGAGGAGGACTCGACACCTGCATGCGGTGCCGAGGCATTGTCGGGGCTGTGTGGTCCGGTACCCGGCCAATCCATGGCAAGGCGCAGTCGCCGGCGGCCAGAATCGGCAAATCCGGGCGGCAGGATGCGCCAAATCCCGTCGCCGCAGATCTACCGCTTCGCCTCCCGAACCGGGTGAAGGAAGGGCCCAAAGCCGGTGGATGTGCTGGGAGGAGGAGGGGAGGGGGCTGGAGAGCAAAGTTGCCGGGGAAAATAGGCGGCGGCGTAGGGTTTGTGCACGGGCGGAGGGCGTGCGGGGGAAGGGGATAGAAAAAGGGCAAGCTGTGTCGCCGACTTGCGGGCCAGGGGAAGGAGTAGGCGGGCGACGCAAATGAGACCCAAATTTGGGCCGGGAATGGGTCGGCAGGCGGACGAAAAGCGGACGCGCGTCCATTTGGGTCGGCGCGTTGGGCCGACTTTTGCGTCCGTGCCAATCCAAACGGACATGTGCGGACGAAATGGGTCGGCGCGTTGGAGTTGCTCTAATGCTTACAAAATTAAACAATAAACTGAGAGGTGGATGGCAAATTAATTAACAGCACTTCACACTATAAAACTGCACTAGTATGGATCTCATCCACTGGCGGTCAGGAGACAAACTTATACGCATTTTGATTCACGGCAGAAGTCATTTTTGTGTGACAAAACTATAATTTCGTAATCAGAATTGACATTTCAGTTTCTCGGTGAACCTCCAAAACCATCTGATCTACTTGCAGATCTGCATTTTTTTTTAGCGTAACCAATGTGTTTCATTCATTACTCAAAAGACGGATAAAAACACACCATGAACTTTTTCTTTTTGAGGGAAAAACAGGGAGCGACTATGTCTCGCTTGTAGCGAGAAGTTGGTTGTGTCAATCGCCTCCCTAAATGGGCAGACCCAGCACGCGGGAGGCCACTACCTCGTTTTTTTAGTTATTCATGTTTTTTTGTCTTCACTTTTTGCTTTCTTTTTAAAAAATTCTTTATACTTCCAAATATTTTAAATATATATATTACGAAAAAAAGTTAACATAAGTTTTTGAAAAAAATTATTCATGTATTTAAAAAATGTTAAATGTGTATACAAAAAATGTTTCCGACGTATATGGAAAATGTATACAAAATGGTAAATAGTATAAGTTTTCAAAAATGTTAATCATGCATTTGGAAAATGTTAAATATGTATATAAAAAATGTTCCTAGTGTATACAAAAAATGTACAATGTCTATGAAAAAGTAGACATCCCAAAAATATATGTTTCAAAACATGTTAATCATGTATTTGGAAAATATTAAACGTGCATATATAAAAATTTAAACATGTATAAAAAATACTGAATGTATAAGAAAAATGAACGATGTGTACGAAGAAATGTAAACATCAATATCAATATTTGAAAAAAATAATAATCATATAGATGAAAAATATTAGACCTGTATTAAAAGAAGTGTTAAATGTATACCAAAAATTTACAATGTGGACATCAAAATATTTATTAAAAAAAATGTTAATCATATATTTAAAAAATGTTAAAACTTGTATTAAAAGAATGTTCTTGACGTATTACAAAAAATGTGCACTGTGTAACAAACACGTAGACATGTGTTGAAAAAAAGAAAATAAAAAAGGAAAACCAAAGAAAGAAATAAAGAAAACTAAAGAGAAAAAGTAAACGAGAGAACCGGAGAAATGACAGTGCAAAAAAAAAGGGAAACAAAAAAACCAGAGAAAATTCGAGAAAGAAACAAAAACATTACAAAAAGGAAAAAAATTGAAAATAGAAAGAAACAAAGAAAACTGGTTAAAAAAATGAGAAAGAAACAAGTAAATCCGGAGTAAACCAAAAAAGATAAAAGAAAGCAGGACGAACGAGCGTGCATGTTACTGGGCCGACCCAAACGTGTCATCGTTGCAGGGCTCTGCGGATGAGACGGATGCTATACTCGCTATAAGCCAGATATAACATTCGCGAGAAAAACACACCGTGGACTAATCGGCACATTTTCATTTTTGCTAATTATTCTGAGCGGAAGGGCCCAGAGATGGAATTTGTAGGCCCATGGGCTGCACTTTTTGGGTTTTGTAACTATTTTATCTCATTTCTGAATCAGTGTTGAGAGCAACTAATTAAGGAGTGCTTCTTCAGGAATCTTCCCAACGATCACTTAGGGTGGGCTGAGAACGCGTCACTTGGCGCGCTCTCAGCCGCCGCCACGTGTCGCGCTCTGGGCGCTCCCTCTGGATTTTGCATTTTTTTCTCACGCGTTTTCGGCTTTTTAACGGGTTTTTTCCGGGTTTTTCCAGCTTTTGGGTTTTTCACCGGTCTTTCTTAGCTTTTAGACAAAAAAAAATGTGCGAAAAAACCCTTTTTTTCCCTTTCACGAGAGGCACGGCCATGCCTCTCGGAAACGGAAAAAAAACACGTTTTTTTTCCTTTCGCGAGAGGCACGATTTTGCTTCCGCGAGAGGCACGGTTTTGATTTCACAAGAGGCACAGCCGTGCCTCTCGGAATCGGACAAAATAACGTGTTTTTTTTCTTCCGCGAGAGGCACGGTTTTGCTTCCACGAGAGTCACGGTTTCGCTTTCGCGAGAGGCACGGCCATGCCTCTCAGAAACGGGAAAAAACGCGTTTTTTTTCCTTTCGCGAGAGGCACGGTTTTGCTTTCGCGAGAGGCATGGCCGTGCCTCTTTCGGAAAGGGAAAAAAAAACGTGCTCTCGGTTCTTTTTTTGTATGGTTTTTTTCGTGAAAAAAAAGTTTGTCAAAACCTATCAACATGGGATTTAATTTTGAATATCTCGACGCGAGGAAGCCAATTGTAAAAACGGTTCGACATTTGGACGCACGGTTTAAGAGATAATAAAATGTTTTGAATAAAAGAATGTAGAAAAAAGAGAAAACTCCCGGGTTGCGACAAGTGACGCGCATGCAGTGCGCCACTTATCACAACCTGAGAAGGTGAAAGTGATCCTTAAAACGAGTACTCCTGAATTATCAGTGTTTGCTCGAAAAACAAATCCGAATCAGCGCGCCGCTCTCGCTCGGCCGTCACGCGGGCCGTGGCACATTTGTGGCTGGACGGATCGGCTCGCTCACTCACTAGCTGCCCTCGCGTGCGTCCGCTCGCCTTGTTTTTATTTGCTCTTTTTTTTCTCTGATCATTTTCAATTTAAAAAATGTTCACGAACTGAAAATGGACCACATATTTGAAGAATTTTATGAATTTGAAAAAGAGTGAGCGAACTCAAAAAAAAAATTGCGGATTTGAAAAATAATAATGATTTTGAAAAAAGTTCGCAAATTTGGGAAAACTTCATGAATTTGTAAAAATGTTTGTAAATTTATAAAAAGTTAGTGAATTTGATAAAAGTTTGTGAATTTTAAAAAATGTGAATTTTTAAAAAGTTCATGATTTTGAAAAAAACTCATGATCTCAAAAATATGAATTTGAAAAAGTTCACTAATTTGAAAAAGTTTATTTTATAAAATGTTCTCAAATTTGAAAAAGTTCATGAATTTTGAAAATAGTTTGGAAACTTTGAAAAAGGTTCAAGAATCTAAAAAAGTTTGCGAACTTTAAAAAATATTCATGAATTCATCGAGCCAGGAGTACAAACCGGTCTAGCAGACCCTCAGCGTGCACCGTATGCGCACGCTCTATAATCCTCCAGTCACACCTCACCGGCCCCTCTATGTGCCGCGACGGATCTGGACGGGATTCCAGATCCGCAACCACCGTCGCCGCCCATCACCAGGTTGGGCAGCCCACCGGATCACCCCGTCGGCCATGGAGTCGTCGGCTACCACCACACAGGCAAGGGTCGCCGCCCCGACTGTCGCGCACGGCCGTCCCGCAAGAGTTGTCCCAGCCACCTCAGGGGGGAATCGCCGTGAACCTCCCGCCCGAGCACCTGCGGCGCGGGGTGATGCCTCCACCGCGGGCAACGTCGGCAGCGGCAATGACTTTGCTGAGAAGGAGGCTGTCGACACTAGGGTTTGGGGCCCCTGGCATCGCCGTAGGGAGGCGACGCGAGGGGCGAGGGATTTTAGTCCTAGGGAGAGGCATCATTTAATAATGTGTGTGAAACCAAATACATTGGCAGCCGTCGGTCGGCCGACCAACTCTTTTTTTTGCGAGAAAACTTCCGATCTATTCATCAACTGTCAAGGTAGTACAAAGAACACCAGAAGTAGAAATTACATCGAGATCCGTTGACCACCTAGCACTGACTACAAGCACTAGAGCGAGCCAAAGGCGCGCCGCCGTTGCCATCATCGCCCCTCCCTCATTGGAGCCGGGCAAACCTTGTTGTAGTAGACAGTCAGGAAGTCGTCGTGTTAAGGCCCCATAGAACCAGCGCACCAGAACAGCAACCGCTGCCGATGAAGAGAAGCGTAGATCGGAGGGATCCAACCTGCAGACAAGCGGACGTAGACGAATGAAGACCGGATACAAGCGGATCCATCGAAGACAAACGCCACCCGAATCCCATGAGGTCCGCCGGAGATACACCCCCACATGCCCTCCAACAACGCTAGAAGCACCACTGGAATGGGGCTAGGCGGGGAGAACCTTATTCCACCTTCTGGAAGCCGCCTTGTCTTCCTGAGCATGGCACAAACCCTCACAATACTGAAAAAAAACACCTAAAAACGGAGCACTCTCGCTGGCATGAGTCAGGATCCACCGCGCCTCCATGGTCCTAATAACCATAGGAGACGAGGCGGACCGGCGGTGGTGCCGGCGAGAGGGTGTGGAAACCCTAGCTTCGGTATTCGCCTCGCACGAGAGAACGTGTCGGCCAGAGCATCTCAAGATAAGACCTTCACCGAATGAGCGTAGCGAGTAGCGAAGCGTTGCGAAAAGCCGGAGCAACAGGTGGCATTGGTGATTGTTGAAATATATTGCCCGTCTCTCTCCATCAGTTCGGATTTTTGTATGAGTTGGCTGGAGTGTGGATTCAATATGGTATCCGAGCCAGGAGGTCTCGTGTTCAAGACCCTGCCAACGCAGTATTAAAAAAATGATTTTTCGGCCTATATAAATTCCACGTCTAAGGAATAAATAAGCCTAGACGCGAGGGGGTGTTGCAATATATTGTCCGCCTCTCTCCATCAATTCGGACTTATGAAAGGGCAAAAAGGAGAAGGAGCTAAGGAAAGGATGATAATTGATGAGATGCCTCGTCCTGCAGCAACAGTCTCACCAATAATCCACTAGGCAATGATCGATGATTATTCTTTCTTAATTATCCCAGTGACGCTTCGTGCCTTCACAACAATACCGATCTATGAGTATTGGCAGGTTTATTTCACTTTAAGCATGAACGACAGCTACCTCGTAGTTGCATTAGAAAAGGAGCAAAATAGGCTCAAAATTTGACAAGTTAAGCGTACGGGAAAAAAATACAGTAGCATGCTTGAATGTTGTTTGTGATTCATGGATTTAACTTTACCTAATGCTAGCCAATGTTCTAGAGCTATAGACAATGATTGTGCTAAAGCAATTTTTGGCTTGATGCGCCCGAATTGTGTTTTTAGAATCTCATAGAATCGATGAGGTTTTGGTTGTGGACACATTTTTAGATAGGCCTTGGTATGCAAAAACTCTCATTTTAAATTAGGAGTAAATATACACCTCATCATAAGACGTTAGCCTAGCGGGCGTACGCGAATGAAGGTGTAGCAGAGCATCTGGGCAGCCTACCCTCTTCTGTTGGTTAGTTAGCGGCGAGACGGTGTTCAAGGTGATCTTGCTATTACGAACCCTACTTGTAGGTTTGATTGTCGTGTACGGCCCCGGGCAGGGCCAATGGCACTGACAGATGGACCTAGCCTGCACGGGCAGGGTCTAAGGCTGCTGACATACTGACCCACCCTGCCCGGTTAAGGTCTAAGGCCGGGCAGGTAGCGACACCGAGCAACGCGTGCCTAACTATCGACCAACGAAAGCCACCCGGGAATGAACTCACCCAGCATGGCCACTCACAAAATCACGCGAGCAGAAGGAAACCAAGGGAACCAACAAAATAGATCCCGCAATGGGAGAGAGCGAGATGCTCAGCGAGGGACTTGGCTGGCCGGCGTACAGTCTGCCCGGCCTTTGGCCCTACCCGGGCTGGGTTCCCGTGCCCTATGCCTCGCACTGAAGGGAAAATAGAATAGTGATTGTGTTTGACAAGTCAAAAATAAATAAAGTCTTGCATCAATGCAGCTGACTATTAGGCAATGGAGAAGACCTTTGATCGATGTTAATACAAGGAGTAGGGATCGCCATGCAACTAGGATGCACACAGAGTTATGAATATGTTAAAGCTCTCCTATGGACTCAGTGGGAGCGGATCAAACTTGCTTGCTCACACGTAAGTGTTATTAATAAAATGCCATGGCATAGAAACCTCCCAAATTGAGCAGTCTAGGTAGAGGTGCTAATAGTTCCTTTCAAATGTGGCTCATTTCTATCTATGTACAATTGTATGAAAATGGTTTATTTAACTCGATCCTGCCTGCAACCAAAGAACGTGTCAATTCCTTGCCTCACTTCTTGGCCATACCGGGTCGCACGCGCGTACCCCGCGTATGCAAACACAAATAGGGTACCCGAGTGCAGGTATGAAATGAAGAGTTTGTGTGTTATAATGGCATTTTCCCTTTTTAATTTGCAAACAATAGGATGTTAACTAATCATTTTCAGTTTAGCTTTCTCACTATAATTTTTTTAAACGATTGGTATCGTTCGAAAGTTATGGGGTCTATTTCCATCTGTTCGACTTATGAAGTTATGAGCGCTCCCTGGCTGTCTTTGGTGATATCTGGTCAGTCTCTGGTCGTATTTCATCCGTTTCTTTTTTACTTTGCGCGACAAGTTTGTCTGTGATCAATGCGTCAGGGCAGCCTTTCTATCGATCCGGTCCTTGGGTTTTCCTGGCCGGACAACGAAGCACATGGGCAACGATCGTCGTTGTGGGTAGTTGGTAAAAACAAACATTTTTTGGACGTACTCGCAGCCAGCCGAGAAGGGCATTAGGGTTATGGTGGTGACTGCTCATGTTACCGGGCTGGACGGCGTTGGCGAGTGGTTCTGAGGGGGAGTGCAGGGCAGGCAGTGCAGTAGGATTTCTTCTGCTAGCAATGGCGAAGGCAGCCAAAGGGGAAAGACGATGACAGAAGTAACCTCTACCTATCCCGTCTCTACCAATTCGATAGGGGAATAACGGAGACCGCCCATTGGCCGTGTCCACGGGGAAACCCTTAATCATCGTTTCCAGAAGCTGCTGGGGGAGGAAACGGTGGTGACATGTGTGATACGGTTGACTACGCGTGGCGCCGTATACTATACCAGGCTCCGCCCACAAATAAATACATGAGAAGTGGCTTAAGTATCTGTAGAACGTGCGGGTAGTAATGATTTCGAACGCCTCGAGAATGCTCTTTTACTCAAAGGTCGCCTCGTTATTTTATTCGCTGTTTTATTTACGTTTCTACCATCTCTTAGTTGTTTAGGCAAAACCACCTTTATTATCGTTCCGTTAGCAACTGACAAATATACTATTTCCAGATAACGCTTTGGGTGTGAACGTAGCCACGTAAGTGACGACGTAGCTGCGGGGTTGGTAGTTACCTGTGCAACCGCTCCCTGTGGGATCGACATACTCTACTTACCGCGAATTACAATAGCCTTGTGCCCTTGCAGGTCATCAGCCTGCTAAAGGGGGAAGCTCCATGGCGTCGGTGCATGGAGCAGGCAGATGTCTCCTGACGCGACTGAAGTGAGGTCCTGTCCCGGCGTGCTGTGCTGACCTCCGTGGCGGCCAAGCTCGGGGCCTTGGTGAGGTGGCTGCGACCGTGACGGATCTGACCGCCGTCATGGTTGGCGCCTGACCATGCCAATTTCCCTCTTCTGATTAGGTGAGGAGGAGAGGGTGGGAGACGAGGTTGACGGCTTTGGGGGAGAGGATAGTGGTGAGGTGGCGTGAGGGAGACGAGGTGGTTGGCGGCGGTGATGCGTGAGGGGAGGGGAAGGATAGTGGTGCATGGAGGGGAGTGAGTGGTAGGCGGTGGACACGAAGCAGAATCACCACCGCTCATTTGAGATCCTAAGTTAATCCATAGTAGTCAACAAGAGGCATCAGATTTTGCCTCTGGAATAGCAGCTCAAGGACGGTCAACCGATGAGCAGTCCACGTGGGCGGAAATGATGCATCGGACGACCAGGGACGACCGAGACACGGGATCCAACAGCCAAAAGTAACGGATGCGTGAGAGGGCTGTGATTCGGTGTTGTTTTACCATCCTAAAATTTACAATTAATAATGGGTGCCAAACCAAATACATTGACAACCGTCGGCCAGAGCAACGCAAGATACGACCTTCGCCGGATGAGCGTAGCGGAGTAGCGGAGCGTTGCGAAAAGCCGGAGCAGCAGGTGGCGTTGGTGATGGACGTATGGAAGGGCGAAAAGGAGAAGGGGCCAAGGAAATGATGGGCGAGACCGCGAGGGAGAGGTTAAGGATGATAACTGATGAGATGCCTCGTCCTGCAGCAACAGTCTCACCAATAATCCACTAGGCAATGATCGATGATTATTCTTTCTTAATTCTCCTAGTGAAGTTTCGTGCCTGAGTGAGCAGCCGGCCATCCACTCCCCTATCGAAATATCCTATTATCGCGTCCGAAGATGAGATTCCCGATGCCACTGTCGTCGACGTCACGGTCACCAGGCCATCATTCACAGCCAGCGGCCGCCCAACCGCCCCCAGTAGCGAGCTCCACCGTGTACGTCCCTTCGCTTTCCGGCGCCGCCCGGCCGCGACCGGCTCCAAACCCCGGAAGACTCCAGTCCCATCCATTCCGTTCCGCTCCAAGCCAGCCGCCAGTTATCCGGTGCTGAACAACCCAGGGACCGAGCTTTGCACACGACAGGGGGACTAATTCCGAGCATGGTATTAGGGGAATCTGTCGTGATTTATACGGAAAAGTTTGCGTGAAACGGACGGGGTTGCAAATCCATGGCGACTTGGCGAGTTCACTGGTTCGGTCGCCCTCGTCCGTTGCTTTCGCAGGCGTGCCCAACGCCGCGGTAGCTCTCCGCTCTCCTGCACGCGGAGTCCCAAGTAGCTACCAAGCCAGGGAAGATGCATTTTTAGAGCTCCAGTGTCCACTTGTCCTCTTTTCTTCTGAAAGCACGTTTGCCTGTTTTATTTTGAAATAATTGTAAAGCGTGTCTTACTTTTTTTATGTAGGGGAAAAGAATATATTTATGAACAGGTACTACAATCATTGCAAATCATGTTATAATTTACTCCCTCCGTTACAAATTAGTTGTCTTAAATTTGTCAAGATACGGATTTATCTAACATTAATTCAGGAGGTAATACATGCTTAGAACATTATGAAAAAGTAGACAGTAAGACATTAAATTTATGCCTACATCTTGGGAGCATGAAGATCATTCCCATGAGCATATACTACATCAACAAAGTATAATCGATGAGGCACATTTCCGAAAATCACGACATGGTCTGTCCAGTCATCCTTGTCTCGAGTGTCCAAAGCATCCCATTTGTGATATTGTTTCTAGCCTACTAGTTTCATTAATATATTTTAACTACCATGTGGTGCATAAGTTTGCTTTACATGTGTTCGACTCCTACACATATACATATTTGATACTCATTCCACCAAACTTCACCTTAACGAATATATATAGTGCACAAAACAAACCGTGGTGCAAATTCAATGCAATAGAAATCAAATGGGCATCCACTAAAAAAAGAAATCAAATGGGTGAGTTACTGTGTATATAAGAGTATTTTGCCCTTAGTGGTGACCTTAAAAAGAAGGGTTTTATACATTTGTGCCCCTAACTCGAACCCACTACTCATATTTGCCCCTAATTTCAAAGCCTACTCAAATTTGCCCCTCTGCCGTTATGTGCACATACAGAAATGCCCTTCTGTGCCGTTACTGTCCAGTCAAAGCCGGTCAAAGGGCTTTGACCGTCCTGAAAAAAATAGCAAAAAAAATCTAAAAAATCTGAAATTTTGTGGGATCAAAGATACTCAGGTTCGCAAGGTGCGTGCAAATTTTCGTGCTATTTGGACATTGCAGGAGCTCGTGGCGAAGGAAAAACAGTAAATATGTACGCCTGTGAACAGTAAATTCAAAAAAATAGCAAGAAAATTCAAAAAAATATGAAATTTTTTGTCATCAAAGAGGCTCGGGTCCGCAAGGTGCGTGCAAATTTTTGTTGTGTTTGGACATTGTAGGAGCTCGTGGAGAAAAAAATAAAATTTGGCTCGGGAAAAAACTTTGGAAAAAATGACTTTTTTGTTTTTTTTGCTAGAGCTCCTTGCATGTCATTTGATCACAAAAACTTACAAGCACCTTGTGCACCCAAGCCTCTTTGATGCCAAAAAATTTCATATTTTTTTGAATTTTCTTGCTATTTTATTTCAAATTTACTGTTCACAAGCATACAGATTTACTGTTTTTCCTCGCCACGAGCTCCTGGAATGTCCAAACAGTACGAAAATTTGCACGCACCTTGCGCACATGAGTATTTTCGATCCCACAAAATTTTAGATTTTTTAGATTTTTTTTGCTATTTTTTTCAGGACGGTCAAAGCCCTTTGACCGGACGGTAACGGCACAGAAGGGCATTTCTGTATGTGCACATAACGGCAGAGGGGCAAATTTGAGCAGGCTTTGAAATTAGGGGCAAATATGAGTAGGTGGTTCAAGTTAGGGATAGAAATGCAAATGGCCCTAAAAAGAAATCAAAGGTCGCCATAAGAATCATTTCTTGTAGACGATACTGCCACACTGCGCTTCCATCGGTCTTCCTCCACATTCAACAGTTCTTCCTTATGTGTGCCCAATCCCTACAATGGTAGCATCGTTGACCCTTCTTCTCTTTCTTCTTCACCTTATCATGTTTCCCACCTTGATTTTACCGCAATGGCTATCTTGGAATGGGTCGGAGGATAAAAATGGATTTGGCTCGATGGCTCCGAATAGTGAAAATGGAGTTAGAGCTTGTGGAAAATGGTTGTGATGTTTTGGGTGACTTTGGAGTTTGATATCCAAGCACTTAACAAAAAAAGTATCACCACCCACAATTTCCTGTGTTAAGTTGTGATCCAAATTCTATGGGCGGTAACTTCTGACGGAGCGGAGCGGACGCCCGTCACCGGGAGGCTTGGGCCGTAGAGGAGTGGAGTCCCATTGCTATTGAAACACAGGTTTATTTTATTTTTTGCGGGTGAGAAACGCAGGTTTATGACAACGATGATGTTGTTCCAGCTACACGGGTTCATGATAATGTTGTTCAACACTCACCCCCTGTTTTGCAGCAAGAAAATCAGCCTCTTGTAGCTGGCAGGCGAAGAGATCATTAACCGTCCTAAATGCCTAATTCTTGAAGAGTGTGGCATTGTTCATTATGCTTTCAATTGTGCAGAACAGGTTCAGAACAATCATGAGCCATCTACGTACACTGAAGCCATTGTTTCCGGTGACCGCGAGAAGTGGATTTCTGCTATGCAAGAACAGATGCGGTCACTTGAGAAAAATGGCACGTGGGATATTGTGTGCTTGCGTAAACAAAAGAAGACCGTTCGCTGCAAACGGATCTTCAAAAGAAATGAAGATTTGCTCCTAGTGAGCCCGCAAGGTTTAAGGCAAGGTTAGTGGCTAAGGGCTTCAATCAGATACCAGGTATTGATTATAATGATGTATTCTCTCCATTTGTGATGCATAGTTCTATTCATACATTTTTTTGGTATTGTGCCTATGCATGATCTTGAGCTTGAGCAGTTAGAGGACTACTTTTCTGCATGGAGAAGTGGAGGAGAAGATATACATGGACCACCAGAAGGTTTCATAGTGCCTGGTAAGGAGGATTTTGTTTGCAAATTTAAAATGTCCATGTATGGTTTGAAACAGTCTCCAAGACATTTGTATAAAAGGTTTGATTCATTTATGATAGCACATGGATTTAAGAGGTCTGAATATGATAGTTGTGTTTACAATAAATTTGTTGATGGATCACCTATATACTTGTTGTTATATGTTGATGATATGTTGATTGCTGCCAAGAGCAAGAAAGAGATCACTACTTTAAAGGCATAGTTAAGTAGTGAGTTTGCGATGGAGGATCTTGGTGCTGCTGAGAAAATTTTAGGTATGGAGATTACCAGGGACGAAAATTCTAGTTTGCTATTGCTTAGTCAGCAGAGTTACATTAAGAAAGTTCTTCATCGTTTTAACATGCATGATGCTAAGTCAGTAAGCACTCTTATTGCTCCTCGTTTCAAATTATCATCTTCTCAATATCCTAGTAAGGATGAAGAGTTTGAGTATATGTTAAGAGTTCCATATTCTAGTGTTGTCGGTTCTTTAATGTATGCCAGGGTGTGTTCTCGTCCTAATTTATCATATGCAATGAGTTTGGTCAGTAGATACATGGCAAATCCTGGTAAAGAATATTGGAAGGTTGTTCAGTAGATTTTCAGGTACCTTCGTGGCACTTCCAAAGCTTGTTTGAAATTCGGCAAGACCGGTGAGGGACTAGTTGGCTATGTGGATTCAGGTTTTGCTTCCAGTGATTTGGATAAGGTGTGGTCCCTAACAGGTTGTGTGTTTGCTATTGGTAGTTGTGTCGTGAGTTGGAAGGCAACGTTGCAACCAGTAGTTGCCCAATCTACCACTGAAGCAGAATACATGGCTATTGCAGAAGCATGTAAAGAATCAGTTTGGTTTAAAGGTTTGTGGAGATAATTCTTGCATTAATCTGTTTTGTGACAGTCAGAGTGCTATATACCTTACAAAGGATTAGATGTTCCATGAGAGAACAAAGCACATTGATGTCAAATACCATTATATTCGAGACATTGTTGCTCAAGGTAAATTGTGTTGGAAATATGCCCTAGGGGCAATAATAAATTAGTTATTATTATATTTCCTTGTTCATGATAATCGTTTATTATCCATGCTATAATTGTATTGATTCGAAACACAAATACATGTGTGGGTACATAGACAACACTGTGTCCCTAGTAAGCCTCTAGTTAACTAGCTCGTTGATCAAAAGATGGTGAAGGTTTCCTAGCCATGGACATAAGATGTCATTTGATAACGGGATCACATCATTAGGAGAATGATGTGATGGACAAGACCCAAACTATAAACGTAGCATATGATCGTGTCAGTTTATTGCTATTGTTTTCTGCATGTCAAGTATCTGTTCATGTGACCATGAGATCATGCAACTGTTGGGGAACGTTGCATGGGAAACAAAAATTTTCCTACGCACACATAAGATCTATCCATGGTGATGAGCATCTACGAGAGGGAGAGTGAATCTACATACCCTTGTAGATCGCTAAGCGGAAGCGTTAATAAACGCGGTTGATGTAGTCGAACGTCTTCGCGATCCAAATCGCCGAGCGTCCCGCGATCCAATCACGATCCTTCCGATCTAGTGCCGAACGGACGGCACCTCCGCGTTCAACACACGTACGGCTTGATGACGCCTTCACCTCCTCGATCCAGCGAGCGATGGTGAAGTAGTGGTTGAGTTCCAGCAGCACGACGGCGTGGTGATGGTGGTGAGGAACAATCTCTGCAGGGCTTCGCCAAGCACTACGGAGATTATGACGGAGGAACTAGAGGGCTAGGGTTGCCGGCACACGGCTTGGGAAATCCTGATGTATCCCGTGTACTAGCCCTGCCCCTCTATTTATATGTTGAGCCTTGGGGTCTAAACTTGGAGTAAAAGCCTCCTCCAGGTCGGTTTGGCCCGCAGGGAAAGAGTCCAACTCGGATCCCTGCCGAACCGTGCACAGCCGCGCACAAGCGGTAGTACCGCTTCACACAAGCGGTAGTACCGCTTGGGCGGTAGTACCGCTTCACACAAGCGGTAGTACCGCTCGGGCGGTAGTACCGCTTCACCAAGCGGTAGTACCGCTTACGCGGCAGCAAAACTACTTTTTGCACTTTCCAATACCTCGTGGGCTTTATCCCTTTGGCCCATATAAAGTGTTGCTGCACCCGAACACTTCGGTAAACATCCGGAACCCATTCCGGTGAACTCTGGAACTCTTCCGGAGATCGAAACACTATTATCACATATATCAATCTTTACCTCCGGACTCTTCCGGAGATCCTCGTCATGTCCGGGATCTTATCCGGGACTCCGAACAACTTTCGGTCACCAACATAATAACTCAATTATACTAATCGTCACCAAACGTTAAGTGTGTAGACCCTGCGGGTTCGAGAACTATGTAGACATGACCGAGACACCTCTACGGCCAATAACCAATAGCGGGACCTGGATGCCCATATTGGCTCCTACATATTCTACGAAGATCTTTATCGGTCGAACCTCTATGTCAAGGATTCAGTTAATCCCGTATGCTGTTCCCTTTGTTCTTCGGTATGTTACTTGCCCGAGATTCGATCGTCGGTATCACTATACCTAGTTCAATCTCGTTACCGGCAAGTCTCTTTACTCGTTCCGTAATACAAGATCTCGTGGCTAACACTTTAGTCACATTGCTTGCAAGGCTCAATGTGATGTTGTATTACCGAGTGGGCCCTGAGATACCTCTCCGTCACACGGAGTAACAAATCCCAGTCTTGATCCATGCTAACCCAACAGACACCCTCGGAGATACCTGTAGAGCACCTTTATAGTCACCCAGTTACGTTGCGACGTTTGATACACACAAGGTATTCCTCCGGTGTCAGTGAGTTGCATGATCTCATGGTCAAAGGAACAGATACTTGACATGCAGAAAACAATAGCAATAAACTGACACGATCAAATGCTACGTTTACAGTTTGGGTCTTGTCCATCACATCATTCTCCTAATGATGTGATCCCGTTATCAAATGACATCTCATGTCAATGGCTAGGAAACCTTAACCATCTTTGATCAACGAGCTAGTCAACTAGAGGCTTACTAGGGACACAGTGTTGTCTATGTACCCACACATGTATTTGAGTTTCCAATCAATACAATGATAGCATGGATAATAAACGATTATCATTAACAAGGAAATATAATAATAACCAATTTATTATTGCCTCTAGGGCATATTTCCAACAGTCTCCCACTTGCACTAGAGTCAATAATCTAGTTCACATCACTATGTGATTTACATTGTAATGAATCGAACACCCATGCAGTTCTGGTGTTGTTCATGTTTAGCCCTTGGAAGAGGTTTAGTCATCGGATCTGCAACATTTAGATCCGTGTGTACTTTGCAAATATTTATGTCGTCCTCCTTGATGTAATCGCGGATGGAATTGAAACGTCGCTTTATGTGTCTGGTCCTCTTGTGAAATCTTGGTTCCTTGGCTAGAGCAATGGCACCAGTATTATCACAAAATAGAGTCATTGGGTTAAGTGCACTAGGCACTACTCCAAGATCTGTCATGAACTCCTTCATCCAGACACCTTCCTTCGCCGCCTCCGAGGCAGCGATGTACTCCGCTTCGCATGTAGAATCTGCTACCACGCTTTGCTTGGAACTGCACCAGCTAACCGCACCCCCATTAAGAATAAATACGTATCCGGTTTGCGACTTAGAGTCATCCGGATCAGTGTCAAAGCTTGCATCGACGTAACCCTTTACGACGAGCTCTTGATCACCTCCATAAACGAGAAACATGTCCTTAGTCCTTTTCAGGTACTTCAGGATATTCTTGACCGCCGTCCAGTGTTCCATTCCTGGATCACTTTGAAACCTTCCGGCCATACTTATGGCAAGGCTGACATCGGGTCTTGTGCACAGCATTGCATACATGATAGAGCCTATGGCTGAAGCATAGGGGATGACACTCATCTTTTCTCTATCTTCTGCAGTCACTGGGCATTGAGTCTTACTCAACTTCACACCTTGCAAAACAGGCAAGAACCCCTTCTTGGACTGATTCATTTTGAACTTCTTCAAAATCTTATCAAGGTATGTGCTTTGTGAAAGTCCTATTAAACGTCTTGATCTATCTCTATAGATCTTGATGCCTAATATGAAAGCAGCTTCTCCTAGGTCCTTCATTGAAAAACTCTTGTTCAAATATTCCTTTACGCTTTCCAGCATTTCTATATTGTTTCCAATCAGCAATATGTCATCCACATATAATATTAGAAACGCTATAGAGCTCCCACTCACTTTCTTGTAAATACAAGCTTCTCCGTAAACTTGTATAAACTCGAACGCTTTGATCACCTCATCAAAACGAAGATTCCAACTCCGAGATGCTTGCACCAGTCCATAAATGGATCGCTGGAGTTTGCAAACTTTGTCAGCATTCTCTGGATCGACAAAACCTTCTGGTTGTATCATATACAACTCTTCCTTAAGGTAACCGTTAAGGAACGCTGTTTTGACATCCATCTGCCAAATTTCATAATCGAAAAAGGCAGCTATTGCTAACATGATTCTGACGGACTTAAGCATCGCTACGGGTGAGAAGGTCTCATCGTAGTCAACTCCTTGAACTTGTGAAAAACCTTTTGCCACAAGTCGAGCTTTATAGACGGTGACATTACCGTCCGCGTCCGTCTTCCTCTTAAAGATCCATTTGTTCTGAATGGCCTTACGCCCTTCAGGTAATACTTCCAAAGTCCATACTTTGTTTTCATACATGGATCCCATCTCGGATTTCATGGCCTCTAACCACTTCTCGGAATCCGGGCCCATCATCGCTTCTCCATAGCTCGTAGGTTCATCGTTGTCTAACAACATGACCTCTAAGACAGGGTTGCCGTACCACTCGGGAGCAGTACGCGTCCTTGTCGACCTACGAGGTTCGATAGCAACTTGATCCAAAGCTTCATGATCATCATCATTAACTTCCTCTTCAGCTAATGTAGGCTCCACAGAAACAATTTTCTGCGCTGCGCTACTCTCAGGTTGAAGTAAAGGTTCAACAACCTCATCAAGTTCTATCTTCCTCCCACTCAATTCTTTCGAGAGAAACTCTTTCTCAAGAAATGTTCCGTTTTTAGCGACAAACACTTTGCCCTCGGATCTGAGGTAGAAGGTATACCCAATTGTCTCTTTTGGGTATCCTATGAAGACGCATTTCTCCGCTTTGGGTTCCAGCTTTTCAGGCTGAAGCTTTTTGACATAAGCATCACATCCCCAAACTTTTAAGAAACGACAGCTTTGGCTTCTTGCCAAACCAAAGTTCATATGGCGTCGTCTCAACGGATTTCGATGGTGCCCTATTTAAAGTGAATGCAGCTGTCTCTAATGCATAACCCCAAAACGATAGTGGCAAATCGGCAAGAGACATCATAGATCGCACCATATCCAATAAGGTTCGATTACGACGTTCGGACACACCATTACGCTGTGGTGTTCCAGGCGGTGTCAATTGTGAAACAATTCCACACTGTCTTAAGTGACTGCCAAACTCATAACTCAGATATTCTCCTCCTCGATCAGATCGTAGGAATTTAATCTTCTTGTTACGATGATTCTCAACTTCACTCTGAAATTGTTTGAACTTTTCAAATGTTTCAGACTTGTGTTTCATTAAGTAAATATACCCATATCTACTTAAGTCATCAGTGAAGGTGAGAAAGTAACGATAACCACCGCGCGCCTCAATACTCATTGGACCGCACACATCAGTATGTATGATTTCCAATAAGTCACTTGCCCGTTCCATTATTCCAGAGAACGGCGTTTTAGTCATCTTGCCCATGAGGCATGGCTCACATGTGTCAAGTGATTCAAAATCAAGTGACTCCAAAAGTCCATCAGCATGGAGCTTCCTCATGCGTTTTACGCCAATATGACCTAAACGGCAGTGCCACAAGAAAGTGGTATTATCATTATCAATTCTACATCTTTTGGCATCAATGTTATGAACATGTGTATTATTACTATCGAGATTCAATAAGAATAAACCCCTCACATTGGGTGCATGACCATAAAAGATATTACTCATATAAATAGAACAACCATTATTCTCTGATTTAAATGAGTAACCGTCTCGCAATAAACAAGATCCAGATATAATGTTCATGCTTAACGCAGGCACCAAATAACACTTATTTAGGTTCATCACTAATCCCGACGGTAATCGAAGAGCGAGCGTGCCGACGGCGATCACATCAACCTTGGAACCATTTCCCACGCGCATCGTCACTTCGTCCTTTGCCAGCCTCCGTCTATTCCGCAGTTCCTGTTTTGAGTTGCAAATATGAGCAACCGCACCGGTATCAAATACCCAGGCACTACAACGAGAGTTGGTAAGGTACACATCAATAACATGTATATCATATATACCTTGTTTGTTTTTGGCCGCCTTCTTGTCAGCCAAATACTTGGGGCAATTCCGCTTCCAGTGTCCAGTTCCCTTGCAATGAAAACACACAGTTTCTGGTTTGGGTCCAGTCTTGGGTTTCTTCACGAGAGGAGCAACTGCTTTGCTACTCTTCTTGGAGTTACCCTTCTTACCCTTGCCATTTTTCTTGAAACTAGTGGTTTTATTGACCATCAACACTTGATACTCCTTCTGAATTTCAGACTCAGCGATTTTCAGCATCGCAAACAGCTCGGCGACTGACTTGTTCATCCCGTGCATGTTATAGTTCAACACGAAGCTCTTGTAGCTAGGTGGCAATGATTGAAGAACTCTGTCAGTGATAGCCTCTGGCGGAAGGGGCATCCCTAACTCAGCCAGACGGGTGGAGTACCCAGACATTCTGAGCACGTGATCACTGATAGACCCGTTCTCCTCCATCTTGCAAGCATAGAACTTATCGGAGATCTCATATCTCTCGATCCGGGCATTCTTCTGAAAGATAAACTTCAACTCCTGGAACATCTCATATGCTCCATGACGTTCAAAACGTCTTTGAAGTCCCGGTTCTAAGCCATACAACATTGCACATTGAACTATTGAGTAATCATCAGAACGAGCCTGCCAGGCGTTCACAACGTCTAGAGACTCAACTGGAGCGGGTGGATCACCAAGCGGTGCATCAAGGACATAAGCCTTCTGGGAAGCCGTAAGGATAATCCTTAGATTACGGGCCCAGTCCACAAAGTTACTTCCATCATCTTTCAACTTAGCTTTCTCTAGGAACGCATTAAAATTCAGGGGTGCTACTGCGCGAGCCATGATCTACAACATAAATATAGCAAAGACAACTTAGACTATTGTTCTTAGATAATGAGTTTAGTTAATCATATTTTAAAAACTCCCACTCAAATTGACATCCCTCCGATCATTCGAGTGTTACATGATCCAAATCCACCAACTCAAGTCCGATCATCACGTGAGTTGAGGTGGTTTCAATGGTGAACATCTTCATGTTGATCATATCTACTATATGACTCATGTTCGACCTTTCGGTCTCTTGTGTTCCGAGGCCATGTCTGTACATGCTAGGCTCGTCAAGTTTAACCCGAGTGTTCCGCACGTGCAACATGGCTTGCACCCGTTGTATGCGAACGTAGAGTCTATCACACCCGATCATCACGGCGTGTCTCGAAACGACGAACTTTCGCAACGGTGCACACTTGGGGAGAACACAATTTATCTTGAAATTTAAGTGAGGGATCACCTTATAATGCTACCGTCGTCCTAAGCAAAATAAGATGCATAAAAGGATTAACATCACATGCAAATCATAAGTGACATGATATGGCCATGAACTTGTGCTTTTGATCTCCATCTCCAAAGCACCGGCATGATCTCCATCGTCACCGGCATGACACCATGATCTCCATCATCTTGATCTCCATCAACGTGTCGCCATAAGGTTGTCGCGCCGACTGTTGCTTCCACGACTATAGCTAACGTTTAGCGATAAAGTAAAGCATTACATAGCGCTTAATGATTGACACGCAGGTCATACAATAATTAAAGACAACTCTATGGCTCCTGCCAGTTGCCGTACTCATCGACATGCAAGTCGTGATATTCTATACAAAACATGATCATCTCATACATCACATATATCTCATCATGTAATTGGCCATATCATATCACATCATACCCTGCAAAAACAAGTTAGACGTCCTCTAATTGTTGTTGCAAATTTTACGTGGCTGCTATGGGTTTGCAAGAACCGTTCTTACCTACGCAAAACCACAACGTGGTGTAGTGATTGCTTTTTGATCTTCTAAAAGAACCCTCTTCATTGAAATCGATTCAACTAAAGTGAGAGAGACAGACACCCGCTAGCCATCTTTATGCAACGAAGTTACATGTTAGTTGAAGGAACCTGTCTCGCGTAAGTGTACGCGTAATGTCGGTCCGGGCCGCTTCATCTCACAGTACCGCCGAATCAAATATCAACTAGTAACGGCAAGCAATATGTATACACCCACGCCCACAACTCGTTTGTGTTCTACTCGAGATCTCATCTACGCATAGACCTAGCTCATGATGCCACTGTTGGGGAACGTTGCATGGGAAACAAAATTTTTCCTACGCACACATAAGATCTATCCATGGTGATGAGCATCTACGAGAGGGAGAGTGAATCTACATACCCTTGTAGATCGCTAAGCGGAAGCGTTAATAAACGCGGTTGATGTAGTCGAACGTCTTCGCGATCCAAATCGCCGAGCGTCCCGCGATCCAATCACGATCCTTCCGATCTAGTGCCGAACGGACGGCACCTCCGCGTTCAACACACGTACGGCTTGATGACGCCTTCACCTCCTCGATCCAGCGAGCGATGGTGAAGTAGTGGTTGAGTTCCAGCAGCACGACGGCGTGGTGATGGTGGTGAGGAACAATCTCTGCAGGGCTTCGCCAAGCACTACGGAGATTATGACGGAGGAACTAGAGGGCTAGGGTTGCCGGCACACGGCTTGGGAAATCCTGATGTATCCCGTGTGCTAGCCCTGCCCCTCTATTTATATGTTGAGCCTTGGGGTCTAAACTTGGAGTAAAAGCCTCCTCCAGGTCGGTTTGGCCCGCAGGGAAAGAGTCCAACTCGGATCCCTGCCGAACCGTGCACAGCCGCGCACAAGCGGTAGTACCGCTTCACACAAGCGGTAGTACCGCTTGGGCGGTAGTACCGCTTCACACAAGCGGTAGTACCGCTCGGGCGGTAGTACCGCTTCACCAAGCGGTAGTACCGCTTACGCGGCAGCAAAACTACTTTTTGCACTTTCCAATACCTCGTGGGCTTTATCCCTTTGGCCCATATAAAGTGTTGCTGCACCCGAACACTTCGGTAAACATCCGGAACCCATTCCGGTGAACTCTGGAACTCTTCCGGAGATCGAAACACTATTATCACATATATCAATCTTTACCTCCGGACTCTTCCGGAGATCCTCGTCATGTCCGGGATCTTATCCGGGACTCCGAACAACTTTCGGTCACCAACATAATAACTCAATTATACTAATCGTCACCAAACGTTAAGTGTGTAGACCCTGCGGGTTCGAGAACTATGTAGACATGACCGAGACACCTCTACGGCCAATAACCAATAGCGGGACCTGGATGCCCATATTGGCTCCTACATATTCTACGAAGATCTTTATCGGTCGAACCTCTATGTCAAGGATTCAGTTAATCCCGTATGCTGTTCCCTTTGTTCTTCGGTATGTTACTTGCCCGAGATTCGATCGTCGGTATCACTATACCTAGTTCAATCTCGTTACCGGCAAGTCTCTTTACTCGTTCCGTAATACAAGATCTCGTGGCTAACACTTTAGTCACATTGCTTGCAAGGCTCAATGTGATGTTGTATTACCGAGTGGGCCCTGAGATACCTCTCCGTCACACGGAGTAACAAATCCCAGTCTTGATCCATGCTAACCCAACAGACACCCTCGGAGATACCTGTAGAGCACCTTTATAGTCACCCAGTTACGTTGCGACGTTTGATACACACAAGGTATTCCTCCGGTGTCAGTGAGTTGCATGATCTCATGGTCAAAGGAACAGATACTTGACATGCAGAAAACAATAGCAATAAACTGACACGATCAAATGCTACGTTTACAGTTTGGGTCTTGTCCATCACATCATTCTCCTAATGATGTGATCCCGTTATCAAATGACATCTCATGTCAATGGCTAGGAAACCTTAACCATCTTTGATCAACGAGCTAGTCAACTAGAGGCTTACTAGGGACACAGTGTTGTCTATGTACCCACACATGTATTTGAGTTTCCAATCAATACAATTATAGCATGGATAATAAACGATTATCATTAACAAGGAAATATAATAATAACCAATTTATTATTGCCTCTAGGGCATATTTCCAACAGCAACTCCCTGACATCGGAGGAATACCTTGTGTGTATCAAACGTCGCAACGTAACTGGGTGACTATAAAGATGCTCTACAGGTATCTCCGAGGGTGTCTGTTGGGTTGGCATGGATCAAGACTGGGATTTGTTACTCCGTGTGACGGAGAGGTATCTCAGGGCCCACTCGGTAATACAACATCACAATGAGCCTTGCAAGCAATGTGACTAAAGTGTTAGCCACGAGATCTTGTATTACGGAACGAGTAAAGAGACTTGCCGGTAACGAGATTGAACTAGGTATAGAGATACCGACGATCGAATCTCGGGCAAGTAACATACCGAAGAACAAAGGGAACAGCATACGGGATTAACTGAATCCTTGACATAGAGGTTCGACCGATAAAAGATCTCCGTAGAATATGTAGGAGCCAATATGGGCATCCAGGTCCCGCTATTGGTTATTGATCGTAGAGGTTTCTCGGTCATGTCTACATAGTTCTCGAACCCGCAGGGTCTACACACTTAACGTTTGGTGACGATTAGTATAGTTGACTTATTTTGTTGGTGACCGAAGGTTGTTCGGAGTCCCGGATAAGATCCCGGACATGACGAGGATCTCCGGAAGAGTCCGGAGGTAAAGATTGATATATGTGATAATAGTGTTTTGATCTCCGGAAGGGTTCCGGAATTCACCGGAAGGGGTTCCGGATGTTTACCGAAGTGTTCGGGTGCAGCAACACTTTATATGAGCCAAAGGGGTAAAGCCCACGAGGTATTGGAAAGTGCAAAAGGAAGTTTTGCTGCTGCCTTAAGCGGTACTACCGCTGGTAAGGCAGTACTACCGCGTAAGCGGTACTACCGCTCGTGAGCGGTACTACCGCTTGTACGCGATACTCCTGGAATCCGAGTTGGACTCTTTCCGTGCGGGCCAAACCGACCTTGTGCGGGCAAAACCGACCTTGTGGAGGCTTTCTCTCCAAGTTTAGACCCCAGGGCTCAACATATAAATAGAGGGGCAGGGCTAACACACGGGACACATCAAGATTTCTCAAGCCGTGTGCCGGCAACCCTAGCCCTCTAGTTCCTCCTGTCATAATCTCCATAGTGCTTGGCGAAGCCCTGCAGAGATTGTTCCTCACCACCATCACCACGCCGTCGTGCTGCCGGAACTCATCTACTACTTCATCATCGCTCGCTGGATCGAGGAGGTGAAGGCGTCATCAAGCCGTACGTGTGTTGAACGCGGAGGTGCCGTCCGTTCGGCACTAGTTCGTGATCGGATCGAGGGACGACTTGCGATTTGGATCGCGAAGACGTTCGACTACATCAACCGCGTTTCTTAACGCTTCCGCTTAGCGATCTACAAGGGTATGTAGATTCACTCTCCCTCTCGTAGATGCTCATCACCATGGATAGATCTTGTGTGTGCGTAGGAAAAATTTTGTTTCCCATGCAACGTTTCCCAACAGTGGCATCTGAGCTAGGTCTATGCGTAGATGAGATCTCGAGTAGAACACAAAAGGGTTTTGTGGGCGTTGATATTCAGATTGCTTCCTCCCTTGGTCTTTTCTTGTTTCGGCGGTATTGTGGGATGAAGCGGCTCGGACCAACATTACTCGTACGCTTACGAGAGACCGGTTCCTTCAACTGACATGTAACTTCGTTGCATAAAGATGGCTAGCGGATGTCTGTTTCTCCCACTTTAGTCGGATCGGATTTGACAAAGGCGGTCCTTGAGAAGGTTTAAAAGCAATTTTTATATCACCGTTGTGGTTTTTGCGTAGGTAAGAATCGTTCTTGCTAGATACCCGTAGCGGCCACGTAAAACTTGCAACAACAATTAGAGGACGTCTAACTTGTTTTTGCAGGGTATGTTGTGATGTGATATGGCCAAGTACATGATGAGATATATGTGATGTATGAGATGATCATGTGTTGTATAGAATATCACGACTTGCATGTCGATGAGTACGGCAACTGGCAGGAGCCATAGAGTTGTCTTTAATTATTTTCGCCGTTTTGCTTTACTTTATCGCTATGAGTTAGCAATAGTCGTGAAAGCAACAGTCGGCGCGACAACCTCATGGCGACACGTTTATGGAGATCAAGATGATGGAGATCATGGTGTCATGCCGGTGACGATGGAGATCATGCCGGTGCTTTGGAGATGGAGATCAAAAGCGCAAGTTCATGGCCATATCATGTCACTTATGATTTGCATGTGATGTTAATCCTTTTATGCATCTTATTTTGCTTAGAACGACGGTAGCATTATAAGGTGATCCCTCACTTAAATTTCAAGATAAAATTGTGTTCTCCCCGAGTGTGCACCGTTGCGAAAGTTCGTCGTTTCGAGACACCACGTGATGATCGGGTGTGATAGACTCTACGTTCGCATACAACGGGTGCAAGTCAGTGTTGCACGTGCGGAACACTCGGGTTAAACTTGACGAGCCTAGCATGTACAGACATGGCCTCGGAACACAAGAGACCGAAAGGTCGAACATGAGTCATATAGTAGATATGATCAACATGAAAGATGTTCACCATTGAAACCACCTCAACTCAAGTGATGATCGGACTTGAGTTGGTGGATTTGGATCATGTTACACTCGAATGACCGGAGGGATGTCAATTTGAGTGGGAGTTTTTAAGTAATATGATTAACTAAACTCATTATCTTGAATAATAGTCTAAGTTGTCTTTGCAATATTTATGTTGTAGATCATGGCTCGCGCAGTAGCACCCCTGAATTTTAATGCGTTCCTAGAGAAAGCTAAGTTGAAAGATGATGGAAGTAACTTTGTGGACTGGGCCCGTAATCTAAGGATTATCCTTACGGCTTCCCAGAAGGCTTATGTCCTTGATGCACCGCTTGGTGATCCACCCGCTCCAGTTGAGTCTCTAGACGTTGTGAACGCCTGGCAGGCTCGTTCTGAAGATTACTCAATAGTTCAATGTGCAATATTGTATGGCTTAGAACCGGGACTTCAAAGACGTTTTGAACGTCATGGAGCATATGAGATGTTCCAGGAGTTGAAGTTTATCTTTCAGAAGAATGCCCGGATCGAGAGGTATGAGATCTCCGATAAGTTCTATACTTGCAAGATGGAGGAGAACGGGTCTATCAGTGATCACATACTCAGAATGTCTGGGTACTCCACCCGTCTGGCTGAATTGGGGATGCCCCTTCCGCCAGAGGCTATCACTAACAGAGTTCTTCAATCATTGCCACCTAGCTACAAGAGCTTCGTGTTGAACTATAACATGCACGGGATGAACAAGTCAGTCGCCGAGCTGTTTGCGATGCTGAAAGCCGCTGAGTCTAAAATTCAGAAGGAGCATCAAGTGTTGATGGTCAATAAAACCACTAGTTTCAAGAAAAATGGCAAGGGTAAGAAGGGTAACTCCAAGAAAAGTGGCAAAGCAGTTGCTCCTCCCATGAAGAAACCCAAGGCTGGACCCAAACCAGAAACTGTGTGCTTTCATTGCAAGGGAACTGGACACTGGAAGCGGAACTGCCCCAAGTATTTGGCTGACAAGAAGGCGGCCAACAACAAACAAGGTATATATGATATACATGTTATTGATGTGTACCTTACCAACTCTCGTTGTAGTGCCTGGGTATTTGATACCGGTGCAGTTGCTCACATTTGCAACTCTAAACAGGAACTGCAGAATAGACGGAGGCTGGCAAAGGATGAAGTGACGATGCGCGTGGGAAATGGTTCCAAGGTTGATGTGATCGCCGTCGGCACGCTCGCTCTTCGATTACCATCGGGATTAGTGATGAACCTGAATAAATGTTATTTGGTGCCTGCGTTAAGCATGAACATTATATCTGGATCTTGTTTATTGCGAGACGGTTACTCATTTAAATCAGAGAATAATGGTTGTTCTATTTATATGAGTAATATCTTTTATGGTCATGCACCCGAAGTGAGGGGTTTATTCTTATTGAATCTCGATAGTAATGATACACATGTTCATAACATTGATGCCAAAAGATGTAGAATTGATAATGATAATACCACTTTCTTGTGGCACTACCGTTTAGGTCATATTGGCGTAAAACGCACGAGGAAGCTCCATGCTGATGGACTTTTGGAGTCACTTGATTTTGAATCACTTGACACATGCGAGCCATGCCTCATGGGCAAGATGACTAAAACGCCGTTTTCTGGAACAATGGAACGGGCAAGTGACTTATTGGAAATCATACATACTGATGTGTGCGGTCCGATGAGCATTGAGGCGCGCGGTGGTTATCGTTACTTTCTCACCTTCACTGATGACTTAAGTAGATATGGGTATATTTACTTAATGAAACACAAGTCTGAAACATTTGAAAAGTTCAAACAATTTCAGAGTGAAGTTGAGAATCATCGTAACAAGAAGATTAAATTCCTACGATCTGATCGAGGAGGAGAATATCTGAGTTATGAGTTTGGCAGTCACTTAAAACAATGTGGAATTGTTTCACAACTAACACCGCCTGGAACACCACAGCGTAATGGTGTGTCCGAACGTCGTAATCGAACCTTATTGGATATGGTGCGATCTATGATGTCTCTTGCCGATTTGCCACTATCGTTTTGGGGTTATGCATTAGAGACAACTGCATTCACTTTAAATAGGGCACCATCGAAATCCGTTGAGACGACGCCATATGAACTTTGGTTTGGCAAGAAGCCAAAGCTGTCGTTTCTTAAAGTTTGGGGATGTGATGCTTATGTCAAAAAGCTTCAGCCTGAAAAGCTGGAACCCAAAGCGGAGAAATGCGTCTTCATAGGATACCCAAAAGAGACAGTTGGGTATACCTTCTACCTCAGATCCGAATGCAAAGTGTTTGTCGCTAAAAGCGGAACATTTCTTGAGAAAGAGTTTCTCTCGAAAGAATTGAGTGGGAGGAAGATAGAACTTGATGAGGTTGTTGAACCTTTACTTCAACCTGAGAGTAGCGCAGCGCAGAAAGATGTTTCTGTAGAGCCTACATCAGCTGAAGAGGAAGTTGATGATGATCATAAAGCTTCGGATCAAGTTGCTATCGAACCTCGTAGGTCGACAAGGACGCGTACTGCTCCTGAGTGGTACGGCAACCCTGTCTTAAAGGTCATGTTGTTGGACAACGATGAACCTACGAGCCATGGAGAAGCAATGATGGGCCCGGATTCCGAAAAGTGGTTAGAGGCCATGAAATCCGAGATGGGATCCATGTATGAAAACAAAGTGTGGACTTTGGAAGTATTACCTGAAGGGCGTAAGGCCATTCAGAACAAATGGATCTTTAAGAGGAAGACGGACGCGGACGGTAATGTCACCGTCTATAAAGCTCGACTTGTGGCAAAGGGTTTTTCACAAGTTCAAGGAGTTGACTACGATGAGACCTTCTCACCCGTAGCGATGCTTAAGTCCGTCAGAATCATGTTAGCAATAGCTGCCTTTTTTGATTATGAAATTTGGCAGATGGATGTCAAAACAGCGTTCCTTAACGGTTTCCTTAAGGAAGAGTTGTATATGATGCAACCAGAAGGTTTTGTCGATCCAGAGAATGCTGACAAAGTTTGCAAACTCCAGCGATCCATTTATGGACTGGTGCAAGCATCTCGGAGTTGGAATCTTCGCTTTGATGAGGTGATCAAAGCATTCGAGTTTATACAAGTTTACGGAGAAGCTTGTATTTACAAGAAAGTGAGTGGGAGCTCTATAGCGTTTCTAATATTATATGTGGATGACATATTACTGATTGGAAACAATATAGAAATGTTGGAAAGCGTGAAGGAATATTTGAACAAGAGTTTTTCAATGAAGGACCTAGGAGAAGTTGCTTTCATATTAGGCATCAAGATCTATAGAGATAGATCGAGACGCTTAATAGGACTTTCACAAAGCACATACCTTGACAAAGTTTTGAAGAAGTTCAAAATGGATCACTCCAAGAAGGGGTTCTTGCCTGTATTGCAAGGTGTGAAGTTGAGTAAGACTCAATGCCCAGTGACTGCAGAAGATAGAGAAAAGATGAGTGTCGTCCCCTATGCCTCAGCCATAGGCTCTATCATGTATGCAATGCTGTGCACAAGACCCGATGTCAGCCTTGCCATAAGTATGGTCGGAAGGTTTCAAAGTGATCCAGGAATGGAACACTAGACAGCGGTCAAGAATATCCTGAAGTACCTGAAAAGGACTAAGGACATGTTTCTCGTTTATGGAGGTGATCAAGAGCTCGTCGTAAAGGGTTACGTCGATGCAAGCTTTGACACTGATCCGGATGACTCTAAGTCGCAAACCGGATACGTATTTATTCTTAATGGGGGTACGGTTAGCTGGTGCAGTTCCAAGCAAAGCGTGGTAGCTGATTCTACATGCGAAGCGGAGTACATCGCTGCCTCGAAGGCGGCGAAGGAAGGTGTCTGGATGAAGGAGTTCATGACAGATCTTGGAGTAGTGCCTAGTGCGCTTAACCCAATGACTCTGTTTTGTGATAATACTGGTGCCATTGCTCTAGCCAAGGAACCAAGATTTCACAAGAGGACCTGACACATAAAGCGACGTTTCAATTCCATCCGCGATTACATCAAGGAGGACGACATAAATATTTGCAAAGTACACACGGATCTGAATGTTGCAGATCCGATGACTAAACCTCTTCCAAGGGCTGAACATGAACAACACCAGAACTGCATGGGTGTTCGATTCATTACAATGTAAATCACATAGTGATGTGAACTAGATTATTGACTCTAGTGCAAGTGGGAGACTGTTGGAAATATGCCCTAGAGGCAATAATAAATTAGTTATTATTATATTTCCTTGTTCATGATAATCGTTTATTATCCATGCTATAATTGTATTGATTGGAAGCACAAATACATGTGTGGGTACATAGACAACACTGTGTCCCTAGTAAGCCTCTAGTTAACTAGCTCGTTGATCAAAAGATGGTGAAGGTTTCCTAGCCATGGACATAAGATGTCATTTGATAACGGGATCACATCATTAGGAGAATGATGTGATGGACAAGACCCAAACTATAAACGTAGCATATGATCGTGTCAGTTTATTGCTATTGTTTTCTGCATGTCAAGTATCTGTTCCTGTGACCATGAGATCATGCAACTCCCTGACATCGGAGGAATACCTTGTGTGTATCAAACGTCGCAACGTAACTGGGTGACTATAAAGATGCTCTACAGGTATCTCCGAGGGTGTCTGTTGGGTTGGCATGGATCAAGACTGGGATTTGTTACTCCGTGTGACGGAGAGGTATCTCAGGGCCCACTCGGTAATACAACATCACAATGAGCCTTGCAAGCAATGTGACTAAAGTGTTAGCCACGAGATCTTGTATTACGGAACGAGTAAAGAGACTTGCCGGTAACGAGATTGAAATAGGTATAGAGATACCGACGATCGAATCTCGGGCAAGTAACATACCGAAGAACAAAGGGAACAGCATACGGGATTAACTGAATCCTTGACATAGAGGTTCGACCGATAAAAGATCTTCGTAGAATATGTAGGAGCCAATATGGGCATCCAGGTCCCGCTATTGGTTATTGATCGTAGAGGTGTCTCGGTCATGTCTACATAGTTCTCGAACCCGCAGAGTCTACACACTTAACGTTTGGTGACGATTAGTATAGTTGAGTTATTTTGTTCATGACCAAAGGTTGTTCGGAGTCCCGGATAAGATCCCGGACATGACGAGGATCTCCGGAAGAGTCCGGAGGTAAAGATTGATATATGTGATAATAGTGTTTTGATCTCCGGAAGGGTTCCGAAATTCACCGGAAGGGGTTCCGGATGTTTACCGAAGTGTTCGGGTGCAGCAACACTTTATATGAGCCAAAGGGGTAAAGCCCACGAGGTATTGGAAAGTGCAAAAGGAAGTTTTGCTGCTGCCTTAAGCGGTACTACCGCTGGTAAGGCAGTACTACCGCGTAAGCGGTACTACCGCTTGTGTGAAGCAGTACTACCGCTCGTGAGCGGTACTACCGCTTGTACGCGATACTGCTGGAATCCGAGTTGGACTCTTTCCGTGCGGGCCAAACCGACCTTGTGCGGGCAAAACCGACCTTGTGGAGGCTTTCTCTCCAAGTTTAGACCCCAGGGCTCAACATATAAATAGAGGGGCAGGGCTAACACACGGGACACATCAAGATTTCCCAAGCCGTGTGCCGGCAACCCTAACCCTCTAGTTCCTCCTGTCATAATCTCCGTAGTGCTTGGCGAAGCCCTGCAGAGATTGTTCCTCACCACCATCACCACGCCGTCGTGCTGCCGGAACTCATCTACTACTTCATCATCGCTCGCTGGATCGAGGAGGTGAAGGCGTCATCAAGCCGTACGTGTGTTGAACGCGGAGGTGCCGTCCGTTCGGCACTAGTTCGTGATCGGATCGAGGGACGACTTGCGATTTGGATCGCGGAGACGTTCGACTACATCAATCGCGTTTCTTAACGCTTCCGCTTAGCGATCTACAAGGGTATGTAGATTCACTCTCCCTCTCGTAGATGCTCATCACCATGGATAGATCTTGTGTGTGCGTAGGAAATTTTTTGTTTCCCATGCAACGTTTCCCAACAAATTGAAGGTATGCAAGATTAGTATTCATGATAATCCTGCTGATATGATGACAAAACCAGTTCCTATTTGCTAATTTTGAGCTTTGCTCAGGCTTAGTTGGTATAACTGTTCAGCCCTAGTGGTTGTTTGGCGCTGATAGTGTCGTCTTTGTTGTTCAGGGAGAATGTTCTTTTCATGCTATAAGATGGAATGTCTCAAGGTGGAGTTTGTTAAGTTTGTGATCCAAATTCATATGGTGGCTAACTTCCGACGAGCAGAGAAGAGGCTCGCCGGGCTCGCCCCCTACCGGGGACACCTAGGGTGCGGGAGGGGGGCAGCCCCCCGCGGTATGGATCAATATCGACTTAGGTAACCACTAATATATATATGCTTTGTAAGCCGTCGCACGGGATAAGATCATCGTTTTATATCCCCGGCATTTGTAACCTCTCCCGATATAGTGAAGTTTCCCTGGCTGGCGCCAGTGGTTTTTTCCCTTCTCATTGGAGGGGTTTCCCACGTTAAAATTCTTGTGTCCGTTGATTTGATCTTCTTCGTTTTCTTGCTTGCCGTATCTCTAACACCTTGTTAATAGTATTGGCATAGCTATGGACTCAATGTGATCTTGGATCACTAAAAGATAAAATCTATATCCTTAGCCTTGCCAATATTTGTCATTGAAGAATTGGGGGGTCACCAACCATCTTCGTAGTTGCGTCTCTTGAGACATATCTGAAACACACTAGAATGATCATTAGCCTTACACATGTGTTCAACCCCAACACTTGACCCTCCACCTGCTCCAAGTCCAAGTGTAGTCATATATCCATATACTCGTCGTGGTAAGCTTGAATCTTGCAAGTTCAATGATTTTGTTTCACACCACTTTTCATATCCATTTTTTAGAAAGATTCTTCGTTTTCTTTTATATAGTGCGTCAAACAAACCATGGTGCAAATTCAATGCAATAGAAATCAAATGGGCATGACTTTGCAATTATCAAATTTCTTTTGAGTTATATAAGAGTACTTTGCCCTTAGTGCTGACCTTAATAAATAAACATAAGCGTATTTAATTTGTGGAGGAGAGGCAATCGTGCTCCAATTATTGACAAGCCAATCACCCATGGTTACAATTATTCCATGTGTATATCTGCCGTGCCGTTCTCATCTCACCTTTTCTCCGGTACAAGTCACTTCCCAGTTGCTTCTGGCTTTGATTGTGCTTCTCACCTTTGAAAATTCGGTTCTCCTTGCTTTAATTGTGCCCTGTTTCGCCTTCGTCTCGGCTGGTTCTTATATGGCCATAGGATCAGCTGCAGCTGCATACCGCATGCTCTGTTCTGCATGGACAACCTCGCCGTCTGGCTCCCGTGCACCTTGCCGCCGGCGGCCGTGATCCTTGCGCCCGCCGTCTGATCGCCCGGGTGTTTGGAGCTGTTCGGCGGTAGCGCCTGCCGGTAACCGCCAGCACGGGCGATGCCTCCTCACGCGACTTCGTTCGAGAAGAGCTGCCCCGGCGACCGGCAAAGGCAGGAGGCAGGAGGGCAGCTGCCGCGAGGCCCGGGGCAGCGGTCGGCGTCGTTCCACGGGCGCGGGGCGGAGCAGCGGCACCAGCTGCCAAAGCAGAGGCCCAAGACGCAGCCGGACCTGCTCGCCGGCGTGAGGGGCAGGAGCTTCCGCGCCGCGGACGGCGGCGAGCCGCTGGCGGAGCTGGCGGTTCGGAGGACGCCGAGCAAGGTACTGGTGAACGTGACCGTGCAGAGGAGCCTGTGGCCGCTGAACGTCATGGCGTCGGCGGAGTGGAGCGTGGCGGACCTCGTGGCCGCCGCTGTGGGCATCTACGTCAAGGAGGGCAGGCGGCCGTTGCTGCCGTCGACCGACCCGTCGACCTTCGGCCTACACTACTCCCAGTTCAGCTTGGAAAGTAAGTTTGTTGCATCTGAAGAGCGCAGTACCATCTGTTTTTTCATTCCAGAAGAATTGCACCACACAATTTTCAAAGTGAAAAGTCGACCCAAGTAGTATTGCCCAAGCTGGCGTTATGCCGGCATGAACTTGGTTCGATAATATCCGGCGAGATGAATCCGACCATTTGTTTCCTCAGAAAACCCCTGAACATATTCAGCAAGCAATGCATGGGCCCATGCGTCAGTGGTCTGTTTTCCCTTTCTCTTACTCGTTAGCCCCACTGACAGCGTCAAGTCGGTCCCAGCAACGCGACAGTTAGTGAGCATCATCTGCATCATTCAGTAAGTGAAGGATGATTCACTGATCATGTAAATGTTTTGGACTCATTGCTTAGGTTTGGACCCGAGGGAGAAGGTGATGGAGCTAGGGTCCCGGAGCTTCTTCCTGTGCCCCAGGTCCTCTTCGGCCGCCTTCCAGCCCCCCTCGTCGTCCTGCTCCTCCGCCGGAGCAAGCGGTGCCAGGAACGCCGGGGAGGCTCCTACGTCAGCAGGCGAACCGCCGGCCTGGCTGCGGTACATGCCGTTCTGGCCGACCATGTAGCGAGCTAGCACGTCATCATCCATGATGATCACTTGCCCACCCGCGGTCCATTTCTCCAATTGGTTTGGCACGCAGAGCTTTAGAGGATAAGACCGTAGCGTGCTGGTGCCTGATAGTATCTCATTGTTTAGGCGGAAACGTCACGATCCACTCGGCTCGGCCACGCCAGATTCAGATACTAGTAGTACGAAATATCAGATGCGTGATTAGGACAGTTCCCGAGACCGTGCCCGGGCAATTAAGGTTGTTATAGACTACAGGAAGCATGATGTGTAATTATTGAATTTTGTATCTGATTGTGGATGCAAGAAGAGGAGATTGACCGGCCGTGTACCCCCCCCCCCCCCCCCCCCCCCCCCCTTCTTGCGGTCTTGCGTGAAGAAAGATTGTGCCGACATCAGTTGCACATCAAAATCGACGAATACTCGATTTACTTAACTGTCACAACAGCAGACAGCTAACAAAAGATTGAAAGAACATCTGAAATTATCTCTCACATTTCGTTTACAAATCTCAGCAGCAACACATTAGGGTTCAGAATGCCAGACTGGGACTACATGCCTACATATGCAATGAACCACATGCGGCCACAGCAAAGTTAACAGGTTGCATTCAATAAGGCGTTCTTGGTCAAACAATATTCGGTTCTAAGCAGGACACAGTTCCACAGTAATGCATCATCTGGTTCTCTAGCTGGTAAAGATTGATGTGAGAAAGAAATGACAACATCACACAACACACTTGCTGGACAGTCATCACTCATCAGAGCACGGAAGGAAGAAAAATGCCTTTCTCCAATAGAGTACAACACTACAACTCAAACAACAGCATTACAAGTTACAATACAACACTCTGATGACCTGACCTAACGCCATACGCAGGCATAAATACCACTTTATACAAGGCTCTTCAACTAGTCTAACAATCACATTACAGACAAATACTACAAACAAACAACTTCTCATGGCAGAGCCGCTACAACAGATGTCACGCAACAAGCACCTGATGCAAATCAAGGTGTGAGCCTTCTCTCCGACCGAGGAACATTACCCTCTCTCCCATCCACAAAGATCCATGCAATCAACGAAGATGCACGCTGCTGTGAGAGAATACGAATGTCCCAATGCTACAACACAGCTAATCGCCCTTGTGATTTAAGTTATCCTTCCTGACTGGTCAACTAATGTACCTACTTGATCGCCACAAATAGCTCTGGACATGTTACCAGGCTCTAACATGTTAAAGATGACAACTGCAAGAAATGAACACACAAAAATCATAATCTTATGTATACTGCCAGAGGAGGCGCTAAACACAACCTTGAAATGACAAATTCATGGAGAAACTAACCAGGAATATTGTTCTCCTCACAACATGTAATTGCTGTCATATCCATTTTGCTGGTTCCTCTTGCTGCTAACTCCCTAAATGAGATGTGCTCAAACGGTGCACTACCGTTGCTCCTAGGAGGACAACCATATTCATCATATCCAATAACGCCTTTAAGGACAACGTCTGCATTGACTGGTTGACAGCACATCTGGTTAGATTTCCTCTCCATAAAAGCTGATGTTCTCTTTCTCATAGAAAATAAAAACGGCAAAAAAATACACATTTAGGCAAGAAAAGATGTAAGCGCAAGCTAAATACTGAACAGGCCTGTTAGAAAGAACAGGATGGAGTTTGGGAGAGGATTAACCGACATACTTTCAGAAGCTCTCAGTGCAGCAGCTGTATCTGTTGTAAAAAGTGGATTTCCTGTACCAGCACCAGTTCCACCAAAGATAACAACCCTTCCTTTTTCCAGATGGCGTATAGCTCGCCGCCTTATGTATGGTTCTGCAACCTCTTGCATCATCAGTGCAGTCTGGACTCGTGTCTCCACACCTATTTTTTCTAGTGACGCTTGGAGCAATACTGCATTCATCACTGCTGCCATCATTCTGAAAAAAATTCAAAGAGCACCATAAATACATACACATGTAGCAAACCACAGAAGGAAAGCTAGGATCCACAGGAAAAGTGTAATGCAAGCCTGATGGTCAGCATGAATTCATGCTTTCTAGCTAAAGATGTAGAAAATAAGAACAACCATATGAAAATTGAGCTCCATTGGTCGCTGTTTAGTAGGAAATCACAGATGTGAATGATTGATTGTCTATTGAAACACTCAAACAAAAGCTACCAAGTCTGATGCACTGAAACAATGATGGGGATTGAAATGAAGAAGATCAAACAATAGCCTGTACCGTAGTTGTCACAGTCTACAGCAAAGGATTATACGTAGTAAAGAGCAAACCACAATTCTCGTATATATTATTCAGGATCAGCGGCACATGAAATTGCCCAACTTAAAAAAACAACGGTGTTGAGTATTGTGATTAGTTAGGAATCATAGGATAGCGTAGGATTTATTTCTACCTTGTCTTGCACTCCAAGTTGATCATGTACTCCTATATATATGCCCACGAGGCTCAAGCAATAAAAAACGATTCCACCAATATCCCTCTCTATCATTCTACATGGAATCAGATTGCTCGGGATCACCTAGCCTGGCAGCTTGCTCGGGATCACCTACCAGTCTACCAGAGGACTGTCTAGTTGTATAATAAGTGAATTATACAAATGAGTTTTGCTTTGGGAATACGGATTAGAATTAGATGATCGTGAATGTACGAGAATACCCCTTTTAAGTAATTTTAAGATTCGTGCAAGCTTTTAGGGGGGGTTGCCGAAGCAAAACTCTATACAAGAACAACAACAAAGCCTTTAGTCCCAAACAAGTTGGGGTAGGCTAGAGGTGAAACCCATAAGATCTCGCAACCAACTCATGGTTCTGGCACATGGATAGCAAGCTTCCACGCACCCCTATCCATGGCTAGTTCTCTGGTGATACTCCAGTCCTTCAGATCCCTCTTTACGGACTCCTCCCATGTCAAGTTTGGTCTACCCCGACCTCTCTTGACATTATCGGCACGCTTTAGCCGTTCGCTATGCACTGGCGCTTCTGGGGGCCTGCGCTGAATATGCCCAAACCATCTCAGACGATGTTGGACAAGCTTCTCTTCAATCGGCGCTACCCCAACTCTATCTCGTATATCATCATTCCGGACTCGGTCCTTCCTTGTGTGACCACACATCCATCTCAACATACGCATCTCCGCCACACCTAACTGTTGAACATGTCGCCGTTTAGTCGGCCAACACTCAGCGCCATACAACATTGCGGGTCGAACCGCCGTCCTATAGAACTTGCCTTTTAGCTTTTGTGGCACTCTCTTGTCACAGAGAATGCCAGAAGCTTGGCGCCACTTCATCCATCCGACCTTGATTCGATGATTCACATCTTCATCGATATCCCCATCCTTCTGCAGCATAGACCCCAAATATCTAAAGGTGTCCTTCTGAGGCACCACCTGCCCATCAAGGCTAACCTCCTCCTCCTCCTCGTGCCTAGTAGTACTGAAACCGCACCTCATGTACTCGGTTTCAGTTCTACTAAGTCTAAAATCTTTGGATTCCAAAGTTTGTCTCCATAGCTCTAACTTCCTATTGACCCCCGTCCGACTATCATCGACTAGCACCACGTCATCCGCAAAGAGCATACACCATGGGATATCTCCTTGTATATCCCTTGTGACCTCATCCATCACCAGAGCGAAAAGATAAGGGCTCAAAGCTGACCCTTGGTGCAGTCCTATTTTAATCGGGAAGTCATCAGTGTCGCCATCACTTGTCCGAACACTTGTCACAACATTATCGTACATGTCCTTGATGAGGGTAATGTACTTTGCTAGAACTTTGTGTTTCTCCAAGGCCCACCACATGACATTTCGTGGTATCCTATCATAGGCCTTCTCTAAGTCAATGAACACCATATGCAGGTCCTTTTGCTCCCTGTATCTCTCCATGAGTTGTCGTACCAAGAAAATGGCTTCCATGGTCAACCTCCCAGGCATGAAACCAAAATATACTTTAAACTAAAACAACTACTTCCAGTTCTTAAGCTTGGTGAGTCACTGAGGCACCTGCTATGTCTCTAATCATTTGTGGCTTCAGTGTCATGTATGAATTCATACTGGCACTTGCAATATAGATGCCTGGTTGCAAATCCATGATACATTAAAACGAGCATGTGAAGAATAGTTCCAAAGTAGTTTTATTGACATGCAGATTGGATCAGCCTCAACCAATCTGTGCACTGGAACAAAACCCAACGAAAAGCTATCCATATACTACTCTGTTTGGCATTTTAGTATGCAAGCAGCCAAACTCTTTTAGTTTTGAGAAAGCTAACAATGACGTGATTCCGAGATAATTACCCAATCGGATGCGTTGAAGCTCTATCAGTGCCAGTGGCAGCAACCCAAGAGTCAGCGCAGAATACATTCCGACCTCCCATGAGAATAGCCACCTGATTGGACAAAACGCAATATTAGTTTGGCCTGTATCGCTTGATATTTACAAAATGGATGTCTAGAATAGTAGTATAAATGTATTCTATTTACCTCAACACCATGGCGGCATGCCACTTGAACTTCTCTGGCAATCAGCATGATCACCTGGCAAGGTCACAAGCCTGTGTGTGAAAAAATCAGGAGAGCAATGAACAAGATCTGTGCATATCTAACAAATACTACCTTAGGGTCAACATTATGAGGAGCTTCTCCAGCCAATGCAGTGCCCCCGATCTTCAGAAGTACCCTTTTCCATTTCGGAGTCGAGAGAGGAGTCGATCTGGAATAAGGAACCATGGTAGTAGTGTGGCCAGTGCCGGAAGAAGGGTACCTGCAAGCAAGGATAAGCATCAGCTCGTCTCTAGACTCTCGACCATTAGGTCCCCAAATTAATGAGAGCAAAGATGTAAAAAGGAGCCACCTCTTGTTGCTGTTCTGCTGCTGTTGCCGCGGCTTGTCGTCGTTCGTGGCCGGCGGCGGCTTGGGGGTGCCGGGCGATGGGGAGTTGCCCATAATCTGCTCCATCTGCTTGTACCAGGGCCAGAGGCTGACCGAGGCGGAGCCGGCGATGCGTTGGCACTCTACCTTGTACCGCTTCTTGAGGTTGTCGATCTTATTCTTACACTGCTCCACGCTCTTGCCCCCGCTGCCCTTGCCTTGCCCGTCGGTCACGGCAGCGGCGACGTCCTCCCAGTCCCGCCCCCGGAGATTCCCTCGGTTGAGCTGCTCGAACCGGTCCGTGTATGCGTCGAGGAGGCTGCTGATGGCGCCGTCCGTCCACTCCTCCCGATCCTTCCGGTAGTCCGACGAGACGCCGCCGCCACGGCCCTTCCTCCCCCCGCCGCCGCCGCCGCTGATGTAGGAGCAGTACTCGCCCCCATCGCTGAACTCCTCCGCGCGGTCCCTCCGCCGCTTGGTGTGGTGCGACGCCTTCCCGCGGTCGGAGCTGTGGTTGCCCTCCTCCTGGGCCGGCACGAAGGGGCCGGCGCCGGAGCCCGCGCCCGAGGCTTCGACGAAGCAGAAGGCCTGGGCCTGCTGCGGCGGGGCCGGCTGGGCGGAAGGCTGGGGAGCGGGGTGGGCGTTGTCGCCGAGGAGGCCGAAGTCGTCGTCGCAGGAGGCCATGGGATGGCGCTCGTGGCGGCGTTAGGGCTGCGCCGCGGGCTCCGCTCCCGGCCACGGCGGCGGCGTTAGGGTGACGACGTTACCCCCGCTCGCTGGCCGCTGGGGGTGGGTGCCGGGGCCGGGGGTACGCAGGTTATGGTGATGGGGAACGGGAACGGGCGCGACCCACGGAACCGTTACGGCTCGCTCACGGCTCCGTGACCTTGGCGCGTTACACGTTGCCGCGGAGTGGGTCCCTTCTTCCGGGAAAAAATTGAGGCGGACCCACAGGTCGGTCCAATGGGATCAGTGTGAGTGGCAGGCAGACTGAAGTAGTCTGAAGTTTGAAATTTGGGCTGGTCCGAAAGACCTAAAAATCTATTGCGATGTCTCAAAAAAAAATAAAAAATCTATTGCGAAAAAAAAAAACATTGTCTACGTATGCTGCCAGTTTTTATTTTGTGCTCCCTCCGTTTCTTTTTAATCTGCATATAAAATTTGATCAAAGTCAAACTTCGTAAACTTTGACTAACTTTATAGAATAAAGTATCAACATTCACATTCACAGTATGAAATCAATATATTTAGATGCATCTTGAAATTAATTTTCATAGCATATAGTTTTAGTATTGTAAATGTTGATATCTTTTGATATAAAGTTGGTCAAACTTTGCATAGTTTGACTTTGACCAAATTTTATATGCGGACTAAAAAAGAAACGAAGGGAGTACTACCTTCGTCCGGTTTTGTTAGGCCCCCTTTTATTTGGCATAAATTTTGACCATAAATTTAATTAATAAAATGTAAAATATATGTCATAAAAATTATACTGTGGAAAATATTTTTCAAATACGAAACCAACAATATTTTTTTTGTATCATATAATTTATATTTTGTTAGTTGTACAGATGGTCAATGTTTGACACAAAACACGAGGGGCTCAATAAATCCGGACGGAGATATTATATTTTGTATCATATATTATTTATATTTTGCATAACTCCACTCAGGGCATTTCCAATTGGCGTATCCTAAATCGGACACACTAAATGTCCGCGGACACGTTCGGATGTGTCCACGAACACGGGTCCATCCAATCATGTGCAGCAAATGTTCATCCCAGATCCGACCTCCTCTACTTGACATGTATATGTTGAATCAATGTCATTTTTGTACATATGTACAAATAGTTGCAAACATCTGCATCCTAACCAAAAAGCATCGGATGTTCAACAAGTTTTTATATCCAAAGGATCCCAAAACTTGCCAGTCCAACTGTTCATGCAAAAAAGGTCAATTTTTGCATCGGCAGCTGGCTATCCGTGGCAAATTCTTCATTGTGTAGCCGGCTACTCCTTAGTGGTCGGCTCCTCCAACTCGGTCGCCAAACGCTTGAACATCTTTGCACGGTAGGCTTGCATGATCTTCGCCGCATCGAAATCCAAGTTCTCCATCTTCACGGTCAACATCTTGGCATCATCCGAGTTGGCCGCGAGCTCAACCTTCTTCTCTTCGAGCTTGATCTTCTCTATTGCCGCCATAAACTTATCAAAACCCTTGGCCTTCTTTTCCTCCTTCACGTCATTGTGCTTGACGCATGCCTCCTCCTTCTTCGCCATGATGTCCTCGAACCTCTCTGTCATCTTGGTCGCCGCCCGGCTACTCGCTGTATGTGCCTGGCTGCTCGCAGTACGTGCCCGGCTCTAGCTGGGAGTCATAAACTTGTCCGTCCTTGAAGCCACCATCGTGGATGATGTCCAACATCACCCTGTCGTCAGTCGGCGTCGTACTTGGTTGAGACAAACTGGCAAACAAAGAGCAGGCACCTAGTGGATCCACGGCCGGACAAGCGACGACGATGACGAGTCGGCCGAATGGATGGGCACGTTGAGTTCGACGCTCGATGGCACGTGAGGGGCGGAGGTGGCTGGGGGCTGTCGTTGATGACCGAGCTGCTTGACGACATAATAGTACGGCGACTACAGCTGCTCCGTTTAGGCCGACGAGTGCATCGGCGGCGGTGCCACCTGTCCCCGTCCGGCCCCACTTGCCGACCTTCTTCACCTTGTGTGGTGCCTTACTGTCCACCGCAATTGTTATCTCCATGCTCCTCTGTTTGTGGTGGCGCTCGTTGCGTGTCGCCAAGTTGATCTTGTCTGCGACCACCACCTCTGTATCCTCCTCCTCCTGCTTCAGCGGCACTTCAGACATCACGATCGAGTCCATGCGGCGGTGGACGGCGAAAAGGGCGGGAACTGGGGCGGAGGGCGGCGACGATTGGAGCGAAGCATGTGGAAAGCGCGGGCTTTGGTGCGAAGACAGTGCGGAATGGTCAAAATGTGCAGGCCCCACCTTGTTTTTGGGTAGGCCGGGAGTGTCGGGGTTCACGTGGTGGAGGTCAAGACGCCCGTAAACTCCCCTCCTCGATTTTGTGCCAGTTTGCGAGAATTCCTATGCGTTCGCTGACGTTTGCGGCACTATGTTGGATGGCAAAAAATGTCGGAACACCGCGGTCCGGACGTTTAGGCGCGATTTGGGGCGTTGGAGATGCCCCCACGGGTTACTTGTTTGAGAAGACGATTAGTCCATCTCTAAGGCCTTGTTTGTTGAAAGTGCGGCTTTGATCGAAGCAGTTGTAGACCTACTATGCTGGCAACTACGATGAAGGTTAGTTGTTTGATAACGTGACCGCGGAAACGATTGTGAGATGGTGAAAAGACTAAAATGTCACTAGAGTATTGGGTCGGTGTAATTTGCTGATTATTAGTTAATGACGTGTTTAAAGGGTATTTTTAATGGGGGCAATTAGGGTGATGATGTTACCCCCGCTCGCTGGTTGCTCGCGTTGGATGTCATGGGTGCGCAGGTTATGGTGATGGGGAACGGGCGCAACCAATGGAACCATTACGACTCACTCACGTCTCTGCAACCCATGGAATCGTTACGACATCCCCGCCATTGTTTTGACGCTTGTTTCTTCGGTGGTGTCGTGGCTTTTTATTCCCATCGCGCACCTCGGAGGTTCCGGTGTCATCACTATGGCCCTCCTTAGCGAGCCAGTTGTCCTCCCCCGCACAAAATTTGGTCATCATCTCCATAGGTGTGACCATGGTCTTTATCGTGTAAAGGCCAAAATCTCTAGAAAGCCACTCGTTATTGATGTTGTTCCTAAACGCGATGAGGGCCTCGGCGTTCCTATTGTCAACGATTTTATTCTTATTTTTTAGGAACCGTGTCCAAAATTTGTGTACGGATCCACCAGGTTTCTGCTTGATGAGAGCCCTATCGAGGCAACGAACCTGACAATGAGTACTAGGGGTACGAACAAGGGCTAATCCTAGCTACGGCGCAGGTGTGACACTCGAATTTACGAGTTCAGGCCCCTCTCGGAGAGGTAAAAGCCCTACATCTCGAGCTTCAGGAGCTGTGTTTTCTTATGGGGTGTCTGATTACAATGGGTGATGAACCCTTGCCATGGAGCTGAGCGGAGGCTTATATAGACTGCGCCTCGGCCCATTAATGCCACGTTACAAGGGAGACGAATGAGCATAACTATGGCAGTTACTGGTAACGATAACTATAATTACACTTAAAGCCCAACGTTAAGCTACCCGACCGTTATGGCTCCCACGTCGCCTGTACGCCTTCTCTTGTCCGAGTGACTACGGTCCAGCCGACTGGTGGGAGACGTCCGAGTGCTGTTGGTACATCCGAGTGGATAATTAGGAGTGCGCATCCGAATGCGTCTGTGGTTTGGAGACCCTGCAATGTTGGTGTGGGGCCCTAGGTGGGCCCCAGATGTCAGGTCTATGACCCTACCCTTAGTAGGTGACCCCATCATTAGCCCCCAGATCGGTTGAGGTTTTGTGCGACGAGTAGGATGAATTCTTGTTTCGGGCCGAGTGCCTCAGAGGCACTCTAGGTCCGTCGTCAAGTGTTAACCTGTCGTTGCCTGAACGAGAGCACAACGGATTCTGGACTAAAAGGATTTTTGACTGATCGGATCGTGGTGACTGTTGGGTAAAATTTGGTGGCATTCATGTGTCTCTCGGGAGAGATAGGCTAGAGGTCCGACTAAGGACATGCCATGTAACTCGAGTGACAACGCCGGCGCGTGGTCTGATTCTCCGGAGAGATGCCACTCATTATCCCGGGGGAACGCCAGCGCGGGCCATCTCCGAGTCCAAACTTATGAGACTCGCGCCTTGGAGCCTAGAAGAAGGGCCAAGTCAACCCGTGGAGGGGCGTCGAGCTCATCCCGTAGCAATCCTGAAGATGACTTTAGTCGGATTTGATTACGTGTCCGAGTGCACGGTGACCCTCTGAGGGCGGTCGGTCAGACCGACGAGTGTTCCTTAGGAAAGGAATCAGATGCGATCAATCAGGCTGATTCGCAGCGAAAATTTCGCGATTCGAAATCGCGTGTGCGCGCGCGGAAGCGGTTACGACGCCGCTCGTGGGGGGAAGTGGAGCACGTCGCCTCGAATTTCGCCCCTTGATCCCGCCACACGTCCCACTTTCTCCGTAAAGTGCGCGGCGCACGAGCCATCGGATCAAAGATCTGTGGACGCCGTTCGGCGAGGCGGAATTACCCGCGGTATAAAATTGTGGGTGGCTAGGGTAAATCGCCCAGATCCCCTTTTCACTTTTCCTCTCCTATCGCACTCTGCCAAGCTTGTCCCTTGTCCTTCTCCACCCAGCCGGCCATTGCTCTCATCGAAGAGTGTAGGGGAGATGGTGAAGGATGTGACGGCTAAGCTTGAGCGGGCCAAAAAGGCTCAGAAGAGCTCGTCGTCGGGCGCGGCGCCTCCGCCTGGCTGGGTCTAGGGAGACTGGCTCTCGTCTCGGGTCAGGGTGGAGGAGGTGGAGGGGCTCGTCGCCGATGGCCTGGTCCTCCTCACGACGCACATCGAGCGAGGTTTTTTCATGCCGCCTCAGCCCTTCCTCCGCGGGTTCTTGAATTTCTTTGGGGATCAATTGCACCACATTCCGCCGAATGTCGTAGTCTATCTCGCCGCCTTCGTTTCTCTTTGCGAAAACTTCCTAGGCTGCCATCCCCACTGGGGGCTCTTCAAACACATTTTCACTTGTCGCTCTATGACTGTGAAGAAGGCCTCCCCCGAGGGGGCCAAGACCAATGTCACCCAACTGTGCGGAGGGCTAGCTAGGAATTCGGCTTAGGGGTAGAAGCGTCATCCCCTCCATAAACTTTCCCGACTCGGTTAAGGGTTGGCAAAGTACTTGGTTTTACTATAAGGATGTTCCAAGTGCCAGCTCGCAGATTGGCCTTCCTCCGTACTCGGCCGACAGGGTCAGCGCTCCGCCATCGCTTACGATGGTGAAGGAGGAGAAGGTCGACGTGGGGATACTGGTGGACGCCCTGGTGGGGATCGTGAGAGCCGGAGTGAACGGTATGGACCTACTAGAGGTCTTTCTCACTCGGCGGATCCAGCCACTGCAAGAGAGGGCGCGCCCCATGTGGATGTATTCCGGGCCGGATGACCCGACTCGAGTGCACCCGGAGGAGCCGACTGAGAAGGATGTGGAGGGATGGATAAGGGTCATCACGTCTGCACGCGACAACCCGCAAGGGGCGAGGAGGGTGCCCCCTTATTGCCATGAGCATCCGCCCGTTGAGGTAAATTCGCGATCATCTATCTGGGTCATATCGGTGTTAGATCTGAATGGATATGCTTAACCTTATGCTCTCTGCTGATGGGATCACCTACCACCGGTAGGGACAAGGGCATGACATCTAGGGCCCACCTAAGGTCCACACCATTATTCTGAAGCCCCAGGGCCACTAATGCATTCGGATGCATGCCATGAAGAATTCACTCGGACCTTGCTCTGACAGCACTCGGACGTCTACCCTCCAGTCGGCCAGCTGACATCACTCGGACAGAGGAAACGTAAGGACGACGAGGGAGCTGCAACGGTCGAGTAGTCTTCAACTAGGCTTTAATCATAGTTATGGCTACCGTTACCTGTAACTGCCGTAGTCATAGTTGTTAAACACCCATAACCGTTGTAGTTATTGTCATAAATACCCTAGCAACGTGGGAGAGAAGGGGCCGGGCGCACTCTATATAAGCTGCCCTCTTCCTCCTTAGCAAGGGTTGAGCTTCCCCTGTAATCACATACCTCAAGAGAAAACAAGCCTCCGGGCAACGAGACGTATGGCTGTTACCTTCTCCGAGAGGAGCCCGAACTCGTAAAAATCGAGTGCCACACCTGTGTTGTAGTTAGACTCTGTCCCTTCATTCGTACCCCTAGTATTCATTGTCAGGTTAGTAACCACGACAGTTGGCGCCCACCGTGGGGCGGTGCGTTTAGCAATTTTAGCAGTACCAGTGGAATTTCATCATCACCATGTTGGTCGGCGTCGAAATCCATTTCGGGGCGCTCAGCTTCATCGCTGACGACTCGACGTGGCTCCAGGAGGCCCCGCTAGACGTGGAGTCGCTGCCCATCTGTGGCGCGGCGCACTTCCGCGCATCTTCATACGGAGTCCTCCTCCGACAGCCATCGGTTCCGTACCGAGTGGCTCCCGTCCTTTCCGCTGGACGCCGTCGCAAGCGCTCTGGGCGCTCACGGCTCCAGCGTTGGATCAAGCATGTTGTGGCCATCCAGGCCGCAGCCGGGCATGTGGCGACACTCGAGCCTGACGAGCCCGCCCTTGACCTTTCTGATGGGTTCCACAACGACTCCGCCGAGGGGTCCGAGTGCGAGAGTGTCGAGTCCATGGCCGAAGTCCTCATGGCTGGGTCAGCATCGCGCGGCCCGCCGCGGTACTCAGACCCCCGTGATGGACACGTGGGCACTTCGCGCGACAATGACAACCTGGGAGATGATCACTCCCCCCGCCACGATCCTTATGTTCCCCAAGCTCTCACTCGGGAGCAGAGTGACGAGCTTCGTAGGAAGAATGAGCAGGCTCTGCGCACTCCCATCACAGGGACGACTCCCGAGGCCCTGGCCATGGAGTCGGTGCGTTTGGCCACCTTGACCGAACGAGACCGCCTGGATCGGCTGCAGAAGGAGCTGGATGATCGTGCTCGCCAGCGGCCTAGTTCCAGTCGGCACAAACGCCGGTTGTTCCCGAATGACCAGCCCAGGAAGTACCAGGTGCTCAACACTCCACTGCAAAACTTGGCGGCGACTAGGGTCACTGATTCAATTCAGCCCTCCGGCTCCGCTGCCGGAGAGGGGATTCGCCAGATCCAGATCCTGCTGAAGACAGCCTTGTCAGAGAACGCGGCGGTGTCACAATCCCGTGATCGCATCCATAGCGCATCAGTGTGCGCCTAAACCGTTCAGTCGGCCCACAGTCCACTCGGCTTAGGGAGGCGTCGTGCGACATCCTCCTCGAGAGATCAACACGGAGAACGGAGGCATGACCGAATCGTTTCTCCCCGGCGACATGATGATTATGATCGAACCCGGATGCCCCCTCCGTGGTACGTCTCATACGGGTGCCAGCCCTATGATGACAGGCGCCCTCCTGGGGACGATCGTAGGCCGAGCCCCTCGTACCGTCTGGGTGACCTCCAGGACCCCCGGTTCAATGCGAGATCCGTCCTCGCTCAGAACCTGGTCGACAGAGGGCAGGCCCTGAGAGAAGGCCTTGACGTTTGACATTCCGAGTGGTTCCGTACCCTCCGGACCCGAGTGTTTCAGCCGGTACATTCGGGCTGTAGACATCCCGAGCAACTTCAGGTTGGCAACAGGCATTAGCAAGTTCACTGGTGAGTCGAAGCCAGAAATTTGGTTAGAGGACTACCAAGTGGCCGTCCAGATCGGTGGCGGCAACGATAATGTGGATATGAAACATTTGCCATTGATGCTCGAAGGGTCGGCCAGGGCGTGGCTCAACCAGTTGACACCTGGCAGTATATACTGCTGGGACGACCTGGCCCGAGTCTTCGTCAAGACCTTTGAGGGCACGTACAAGTGGCCGGGTGGATTATCAGAGTTGCAGCATTGTGTTCAGAAGCAAAATGAGACTCTCCGAGAGTACATCCAGTGGTGGACCACCCTGCATAACACGGTGGAGAATGTCACCGAGCACCAGGTGATCTGTGCCTTCAAAGCTGGCATCAGGAGTTAGCCCTGAAGTTCAGCCGTACTGAGATCCCGACTCTCAGTCGGGCGATGGAGATTGCCAATCAGTACGCCAATGGCGAAGAGGAAGACCGGCTGAGGAGCGTCAAGGGCCGAGCCAGAGATGCAAATCAGTCGGACAACAACAAAAATAAGAAGCAGAAGCGCAAGGCCGAAGCAGCCAACAATGCAGAGGCTGCGGCCCTGGCTGGCCAAAGCCAAGGCAAAGGCCAACCGAAGCATAAGAAGGAGTGGGCCGGCAAGAAGAAGGCCGCCCCAAAAAATGACATCCTTGATCAGCCCTGCAAGATTCACACGAAGAGGAATGAAGAAGGCAACCTGATTCTGCCGAAGCATACCACTCGGGAGTGCCGACTGCTCAAGCAAGAGATGCGACAAGACCCCTCGGAGGGAAAAGATGAGGACGAGGACGACGATGGGGGCAAAGACGCCTTTGGGTACCCCCACGTCGAGAAGGTCCTGATGATCTTTGCTGACGTTGAAAGCAAGAGTCGCCTCAAGGTGATAAACCGAGAGGTCAATATGGCAGTTCCGACTGTCACCAAACTCCTAGACTGGGCCAAGACCCCTGTCACCTTCGATCAGTCGGATCACCCAGCCCACGTACCAACCCCTGGGCGGCAGGCGCTGGTGGTCGATCCTACTGTTGGAGGAGTCCGGCTGCGCCTCATGGTCGGCGGCGGCGGGCTGAACATCATCTACGCTGACACTCTAGAGGCGATGGGCATTCCGATGTCCCGACTGAGTAAAAGCAACATGCAATTCCACGGGGTCATCCCCAGGAAAAAGGCAAAATCACTCGGGCAAATCGCCCTCGACGTCGTATTCGGTGAAGATAAGAACTTCAGAAAGGAAAGGTTGCCTTCGAGGTGGTGGACTTCAGGAGTGCTTACCACGCCATCCTGGGTAGGCCTGCCTACGCACGTTTCATGGCCAGACCATGCTACGTGTATCTTAAAATCAAGATGCCAGGCCCGAGAGGCATGATCACCATCACGGGAAACCGCAAGATAGCTGAAGAAGCCTGCAGAAAGGCTCCCAGATTGCTGACGAGCAGATGGCAGTGGTAGGGTTGGACAAGTACAAAAAAGCGGTCGATTCGAGTGATCTGCTCAAGTCCAAGAAGCCGACTGTGGAATCCGCTTTCCAGTCGGCCGGTGAGTCGAAGCAGGTTCACGTCCATCTGATGGACCCGAACGCCGCCCCGACCAACATCTCCATGACGCTTGACAGCAAATAGGAAGGCGAGCTCATTCAATTCCTCCATGAGAACTGGGACATCTTCGCATGGAAGCCTGCTGACATGCCGGGTGTTCCCAGGGAACTGGCTGAGCACCAACTCCGTGTCGACCCGAAGATGAAGCCAGTCAAAGAGCACCTTCGACGCTCTACGACCGAGAAGCGCAAGGCGATTGGCGAGGAGATCGCGCGGCTCTTAGCCGTCGAGTTCATCCACGAGATATACCACTCCGAGTGGCTCGCCAACGTCGTTTTGGTCCCCAAGAAGGATAAATCCCTCTGAATGTGCATTGACTTCAAGCACATCAATCGGGGTTGCCCGAAGGATCATTTCCCGCTCCCTCGCATAGACCAGATAATAGACTCTACTGCAGGGTGCGAGCGTCTGTCATTTCTAGATGCGTATTCCGGGTACCACCAGATCCGAATGTATGGTCCGGATGAAATAAAAACTGCATTCATCACCCCATTCGAGTGTTTTTGTTACGTCACGATGCCATTCGGACTGAAAAATGCAGGTGCGACTTTCATGCGCATGGTGCAGAAGTGCTTGTAGAAGCAGATCAGTCAGAACGTGGAGGCCTACATGGACGACATCGTGGTCAAATCCAGGAAAGGTTCCGACCTCCTGGCAGACCTCGCCGAGACCTTCGCGAACCTGCGCTGTTATAAGATCAAGCTCAATCCAGCCAAGTGCACCTTTGGCGTGCCAGCCGCAAATTGCTTGGGTTCCTCGTTTTCGAACGTGGGATCGATGCCAACCCCGAGAAGATCGGTGCAATTGTCCGAATGAAGCAACCGCAATGTTTTCACGACATGCAGAAACTCACGGGCTGTTTGGCAGCCCTGAGCAGATTCATTTCATGACTCGGTGAGAAGGCCCTGCCACTCTACCGACTCATGAAGAAATCAGAAAGGTTCAAGTGGATGACTGAAGCGCAGGTTGTGTTCCATGAACTCAAAGCCATGCTTTCCACCCAGCCGGTGTTAGCTGCTCCGAGCAGCCAAAAGCCTTTGCTCTTGTACATCGCGGCCACGAGCCAAGTTGTTAGCACCGTGCTCACTGTAGAACGTGAGGAACAAGGCAAGGCTTTCAAGATTCAGCGGCCAGTGTACTACATCTCTGAAGTTCTGACCCCCTCTAAGCAAAGGTACCCGCACTACCAGAAGTTGGTTTACGGGATCTATCTGGCCGCGAAGAAGGTGGCCCATTACTTTCAAGAACACTCGGTCACGGTGATAAGTGATGCTCCCCCGTCGGAGATTCTCAACAACAGAGACACCACATGTCGAGTGGCCAAGTGGGCCATTGAACTCCTCCCATTGGATATCAGGTTTGAGGCCAAGAAAGCTATCAAGTCGCAAGCCCTAGTGGATTTCCTTGCTGAGTGGATTGAGCAAGAACAACCGACCCCGAGTGTCCCCGAGCATTGGACTATGTTCTTTGATGGCTCTAAGACGCTCAATGGCTCAGGTGCTGGAGTGGTCCTAGTGTCCCCCAGGGCGACCGTCTCAGCTCCGTACTTCAGATTCACTTTGATTCCTCAAACAATGAGGCAGAGTATGAAGCTCTTCTGCATGGACTGCATATGGCAATCTCCCTGGGGATCCGCCGACTGATGGTTTATGGTGACTTAGATTTGGTTGTGAATCAAGTGATGAAAGAGTGGGACATTCGAAGCCCAGCTATGATAGGCTACTGCAATGCCGTGAGAAAGCTAGAGAAGAAATTTGAAGGACTGGAGCTCCATCACATCCCTCGACTCAAAAATCAAGCAGCCGATGACCTAGCCAAGATCGGCTCCACTCGAAAAGCAGTCCCGAAGAATGTGTTCCTAGAGCACTTACACTCGCCCACAATCAAGGAAGACCCTTTTGTGGAAGAGCCCCCACAGCCAGTCGGATCTTCCAATCCAACTGAAGTTGACATTCCAGCAGTTATCGATTTGGTTCATGAGGTGCTGGTTATCACTCCCGAGTGGACCGAGCCGTACATTGCATACTTGCTCAGGCAGGAACTCCCTGAAGATGAGGTAGAGGCTCGCCAAATCGTCCGTCGATCGAAAGCCTTCACTGTCATGGGAGAACAGCTCTACAAGAAGAGTACCTCTGGAGTCACTTAGCTTTGCATTTCGCCAGAAGAAGGGCAGCAGATCTTACAAGAGATTCACTCGGGAACCTGTGGGCATCATGCTTCCTCTTGCACGTTGGTTGCTAAGGCATTCCGGGTAGGTTACTATTGGCCCAGAGCCAATGAGGCTGCCTGTGACATCGTTGACCAGTGTGTCGGCTGCCAGTTCTACGCAATCCAGTCGCACAAACCAGCATCGGCTCTGAAGACGATTCCGCTCACATGGCCATTCACCGTCTGGGGACTCGACATGGTCGGTCCACTCCAGACCAGAGCCATCGGATTCACCCATCTGTTGGTAGCGGTGGACAAGTTTACCAAGTGGATCGAGGCAAAGCCTATAAAGAAGTTAGACTCACCGACTGCAATCAAGTTCATCAAGGAGATAATCTTCAGGTTTGGAGTCCCTCACATCATCATCACAGACAACGGGTCAAACTTCAATTCAGACGAGTTCCGCGAGTTTTGCTACTCCCAGGGCACTCGGGTCGACTACGCCTCTGTGGCTCACCCGCAGTCGAATGGGCAAGCGGAGCGGGCGAATGGGATGTTGCTCCAAGGGCTAAAGCCACGCCTCATGTGCGACCTGAAGCATGCCGCAGGAGCCTAGGTTACTGAGCTGCCTTCGGTCCTCTGGGGCCTACGGACGACCCCGAATCAGTCCACAAAGCGCACCCCTTTCTTCATGGTGTACGGCTCAGAAGCTGTCCTGCCGAGTGACTTACTGCATAACTCCCCTCGAGTGGATTTGTACTCAGAGGTAGAAGCTGAAGAAGCATGTCAAGATGGCCTCGACCTTCTTGAGGAAGAGCGTGAGCTGGCGCTCGTCAGGTCGACTGCGTATTAGCAAGATCTGCGCCGTTATCACGACAGACATGTCAGAGGGCGCGCTTTCCAGGAAGGAGATCTGGTTCTCCTACTGGATCAGTAGAAGCCTCACAAGCTGGCACCCCCATGGGAAGGACCCTTCGCGATATCGAAGGTCCTGAACAACAGAGCCTATCGGCTCTACAACTTCACCAAAGATACAGAAGAGCCCTGACCTTGGAATGCGGATCTACTCCGCAAGTTCTTCACCTAGAATAAATTCCTCTTCATTGTAATAGTCTTCCGAATGAAATTGGATGAATACAAGTCTTAATTTTCCTGTAATTTCGCCTAATTTGGGTCAGTGCCATGTTTTCACTCCGGTGACTAACAGCGTTCGAAAACTACTTACCCCCAGCGGGTGAACTGGCTTAGCTGCGAACCTGATTCGCCTAAGTTAAAAAACATCTCCGAGTGGGAGCTTCCTCTTCACTCGGGGGCTTAGCTACGAACCCGATTCGCCTAAGTTAAAAAACATCTCTGAGTGGGAGCTTCCTCTTCACTCGGAGGCTTAGCCGCGAACCAGTTTTCGCCTAAGTAAAAAAAACATCTCCGAGTGGGAGCTTCCTCTTCACTCGGTGACTTAGCTGCGAACCAGTTTTCGCCTAAGTTAAAAATCATCTTCGAGTGAGAGCTTCCTCTTCACTCGATGGCTTAGTTGCGAACCAGCTTTCGCCTAAGTTAAAAATCATCTTCGAGTGAGAGCTTCCTCTTCACTCGGGGGCTTAGCTGCGAACCAGCTTTCGCCTAAGTTAAAAAACATCTCCGAGTGGGAGCTTCCTCTTCACTCGGGGGCTTAGCCGCGAACCAGTTTTCGCCTAAGTAAAAAAAACATCTCCGAGTGGGAGCTTCCTCTTCACTCGATGGCTTAGCTGCGAACCAGCTTTTGCCTAAGTTAAAAATCATCTTCGAGTGAGAGCTTCCTCTTCACTCGCGGGCTTAGCTGCGAACCAGATTTTGCCTAAGTTAGAAAAAACATCATTGGCAAGCGGAACAAAGATCCAAATATCCGAATAAACTCCGATCTGTTCGAGTACTCCTAGCAAAAGCAAAGTATGCGAGCCCGAGGCCCGTTAAAGTATTATGATTACATCAACCACTCGGCATTCCGAGGAAAATCAAGACTTCAGCGTTTTTTATCACTCCACTTCGGGAGGACTGGCCGGGTCAACGAAGGTGTCGAGGTTGATGCCATCTGCAATCCGAGTGGCGGCTTCAATGAACGTCTCCATGAAGTCCTCAAACTTGAGCTTCTTCGTGTTGGCGACCTTTAGAGACTTCAAATTCCCTTCGCCCACGTCCTTGCAGTGGACACGGACGAGTGCGAGAGGCACGTCAGCACCGTAACGGGCGGCAGATTTCTTCCAGGCTTGCACCCGGCTCGGGACCTCCTTCAGTCGGGTCATCATAGACTCCACGTCACTCTGAAGCTCTTTGCCCGGGAGGAGTTCTTGGTCAATCTTGGACAAGGCGGACCTTAGTCGGATGATGTACCCCATGGCTCTCTCAAGACGCTCCTCCAGACGGAGAATGGCCATGGCGGCACTGTCCCTGAGAAGCTCCCTTGAGGGGTCTAGATCCTTCTCGACTCGATCCGTCTCCAGTTTGAAATTATGGCAAAATTCTGCCGAGAGAAACAGTTCAAGATTAGCACTTACGAAAGATTCGGAGATAAAGAAGGTTCACTCGGCAACCTTGCCTACCTTCAAGTTTCTTGCCCATCTCCTCGCCGAACTCCTGGACGTACTGCTCCAGTTCAGCCTTCTTCCCAAGGAGCTTCGTGATTTGGTCGTTCAGAGTCTTCTTCTCCTCTTCAAAAACATTTGCCTGAGTGCTATACTTCGTCTCCCACTCAGCGCTGACCTTCTTGAGCTTAGAAACTTCACTCCTGGTCGCCTCAGCAGCAGCCTTTAGGGCCTTGACCTCTTCCTCGAGCTTCCCGACTGAAGCTAGCTTCTCCTCGGCGGGCTTGGTCTTACTCTTGGCCTCCTTCTGCGCAAGAGCCAAATCCTTGTCCTTGTCCTCGAGGGCCTGCTTCATGGTTTCTAAAGAAATAGAAGTCCTCAGCCTCATTACAAGTTGAGCATTCTCGCCACGGACATCTGTTGAAGCGAATTGACTCGGATCAAAGGAAAAATACGACTCAGCAAACAGTAGAACAGCGGAACCTACCTCCCAGGGCATTCTTCTCCTTCTCGAGACAGCCTCTCTTGTGCTTCTCCGCGTCCAGGTCCACTCGGAGTTGCAACACCTCCTTCTCCAAGGTGGCATAGTGGGATCCCAGCTCGCAAGCCATCTGTTACAAAACAAGGAAATTGTCAATAGGCTGAAAAAACAAGTTCCCTCCTTGAAGGAGGAACAAGCTCGATTAGTACCAGATCTTGAAGTACCCTCTTACAACCGAGTCGGCAATGAAGAAAATCGAGGACAACAATACGCTGGTCTTCATCGTTGACCTCAAGGCAGGCAAGCTCGATCGGCTTGAAGCTTCCTGGTCTACCAAGCCTCCCACTCGGCCAGCCGAGTGAGAGGTCGCACTCCGAGTGTTACCAAATAAAAAACTCTAAGACCCCCACCGACTGCTTCCAGTCGAAGGTAGTCTCGGGGACTACACCCAGTGGGGCACTTAGCATGCCCCCACCGGAGAATGACTCGTGTTGATGAGCTAAAAAAACGCGTGTGTATGTTCTATCAGACTCCCACCAATTGCCGGCAATCGATAGCAGTCTCGGGGACTACACCCAGCGGGTGCACTCAGCGCATCCCCACTGGAATAGACACACTCGGTAAATACCCTGGTCAACCCGAGTGAAAGTGACAAAAACGCAGAGTTCTAAGACTCCCGCCGACTGCTTCCCATCGACGGCAGTCTCGGGGACTACACCCAGTGGGTGCACTCAGCGTGCCCCCACTGGAATGACAACACCCAGTGGGTGTGCCTGCCCTGCGCAGCAAACCCACTGACAGAAATACAACTATCCATTCGGAAGACAAAGAGGAAAACAAAAAAAAGAGGCAACTCCAAGACTCCGACTGGAAATTGTACTTACGATGGTACTCGGACATTGGTCTGCAGCGCCTCACTCGCGTCATATGCCTTCTTCAGCCGGTCATACATCAACTTCGCCTGGATCAAGACCTCCTTGCTCGCGCTCACTTGGTCTTCTAGGATCTTGTGTAGCGTGAAAGCAGTTGCAGGAGCCGAGTGTGGCACAGGTGCCGACTAAGACGTAGGCGTCGTGGTTACGAGCGCGTAACTAGACCGAGCCGGGGGACTTGGATCCATGGGCTTCGCGGCGATCTTGGCGGGTGAGGCGCGTCCTCCTTGACCGAGAGGTGCTTCCTTCATGACCACGTCAGCGTCGGTCGTCGTCCTCTCCTCAGCCCCTGGGTTCGGCTGGCCGGCCTCGTCCTCATCGTCCAACTGAACGATCTCAGTCGGAGCTACACGAATACTCGACGTCGAGTATCAATAAACGAATCTATCGGATAGAACTCAGAAATTCGACTAGTATGGCGAACTCATACCTTTGGAAGTAGCGGCGTCCACCGCCTCGCCCTCGGCCTGGCCTTTCTTGGGGGCGTTCGGATCCAATGAACTCGTCAACGTCTCGTTGCTACAGTCACAGAGTCACTCGATCATCAGACGAGTGTAAATTGTATGAAGAAGAAACAAGACTTCCGACACTTACGTTGAAGCCACGGGCACCACCACCATGATCTTGGGCACGGCGGCCTTCCGGGGTTTGGTGGCGATCTGCTTGGGCTGCTTGGGCTGCTTCTCGGCCGAGTCCACCGCCTCAGATCACCCACGCTTTGTGCTACGAGTAACAGGGCTCGAGCCAGTCGGCTGCTGATCACTCGGCACGCGAACGACGCCTGCCCGACCAGTCGAATCATTCTGCGCCTTGGTGCGGCCCTCCCTGGGGGGCGACTCGTCCTCTTCTCCTGACTCAGTGTCACTCCCCTCCTTGTCGTTGCTCTCCTCCTCCTCCTCCTCGTCGCTGATTTCGATATATTGGCGCTCTGTATCACTCGTCGCGTCCTCCGGTGACCGATTGACCACCGACACGTTGGAGATCATCTGCTGGAAACTATGAAAAGGGAGAAAGCACGAAGTCAAGATTCGGAGACACAGAAAGGAACTTATTTGAGGTCCAACGGACTGAATGAAATATTAACTCAACCGGCTGGATGTTCTTCTCATACGGGGGCACCCTCCTGGCACCGCGCGGGTTGTGTCAGGCCGAGGTGATGGCCTTGATCTTACTCGCCACGTCCTTCTCGGCCAGCTCCTTCGGGTGCACTCGGGTAGGATCACTCGGCCCCTCATACATCCACATGGGATGCAACCTGGCCTGCAGCGACTGGATCCGCCAGGTGAGGAAGGTCTCCAGCAAGTCCATCCCATTGACCCCAGTGTTCACAACCCCTACCAGGGCAACAGTCAAGATCACGACATCCGTTTTCTCCTCCTTGGTCACCTCCAAGGACGGAGGCGCGGCCACCCTCGCTCCCGAGTACGGAGGAAGACCAGTTGAGGACCCCGCACTCGGGACATCCTTGCAATAAAACCAGCTATCTTGCCACCCCTTCACTGAGTCGAGGAAGCTCATCTTCGGGAAGGCACTCCGCCCCCACACCTGTATCCCCAGGCCTCCACAGAGCTGGGTCATGTGGGTCTTCTCTCCACTCGGCGAGTCCTTCTTCACTGTCATCGATCGACATGTGAAGATGTGTTTGAACAGGCCCCAGTGCGGATAGCAGCCGAGGTAGTTCTCGCAGAGAGAGACGAAGGCCGACAAATACACTATCGTGTTGGGGGGAAGATGGTGGAGCTGCGCCCCGAAAAAGTCCAAAAACGCCCGAAAGAAAGGGTGAGGGGGCATGGAGAAACCTCGCTCGATGTGAGTGACGAGCAGGACGCGCTCGTCACCCTGCAGCGCGGTCTCGACCTCACCCGCATCCGGCTGCCTCCACCCGTCCGACGGGATTAGTCCATCTTCGGCGAGCTCCTCCAACCTCTTTGTCGTGACGCGCGAGGGGATCCACTCCCCCGCGATACGACTCCCCGATGATCCAGAGCTCGACGGCGTAGCCTTCCCTGCCTTCTTCGCTTTCTCCAGCTTAGCAGTGGAGTCCTTCCCCATCACTTCGAGTGCTCTGGCGCAGTGGAGATGGGAGCGGGAGGCAGAGTGCGGGGCGGAAGCAAGGGGAGATCTGGAATTACCCTAGCCCGCACGGACTTTATACCGCGGGTAAATCCGCTTCGCGAGATCTCAGCCGCAGGTCTCTGGATCGGACGGCGCTCGCAGCGGTCGCGCACACAGGAGAAACAGGGCATGTGGCGGATTTCCAGGGTGAAGATCGAGGCGTCACACCCCCACTTTCCCCACTAGCCGCAGCATAACCACCTCTGCGCGTGCACACGCATGATTTCAAATCCCGAAATTCCCGCGGCGAATCAACCCGATTGATTACGTCCACACTTTTCCTAAAAAACACCCGTCGGCCCGACCGACCGCCCTCCGCGGGTCACCAAGCACTCGGACACATAAAACACCCGACTGGAGTCATCTCCAGGATTGTGAAAGGATGAGCTCGACGCCCCTCCGCGGGTTCACTTGGCCCTTTCACTAGGCTCCAAGGCGTGAGCCTCATAAATTTGGACTCGGAGTTGGCCCACGCTAGCGTTCCCTAGGGATACGGAGTGGCGTCTCTCTGGAGAGTCAGTCCACGCGCCGGCGTCGCCACTCGAGTTTCATGGCATGCCCTCACTCAGGCCTCAAGTCCATCTCTCCCGAGAGACACGCGAATGCCACCTAGTTTTGCCCAGCAATTGACACCGTATGATCATTCGGAAAACCTCTAGTCCAGAATCTGTTGCGGCTTCTCCTAAGGATAACTACGAGAGAGCGGAGGCCGAGTGCCTCCGAAGCACTTGGACCACTCCGAAAGCTCAACTCACTCATCCTGTCAAGCCTCAACCGATTCGGGGGCTAATGATGGGATCACCTACCGCCGGTAGGGACAAGGGCCTGACATCTAGGGCCCACCTAAGGTCCACACCATTACTCTGAGGCCCCAGGGCCATTGATGCATTTGGATGCACGCCATGAAGAATTCACTCGGACCTTGCTCTGACAGCACTCGGACGTCTACCCTCCAGTCGGCCAGCTGACATCACTCAGACAGAGGAAACGTAAGGACGACGAGGGAGCTTCAGCGGTCGAGTAGTCTTCAACTAGGCTTTAATCATAGTTATGGCTACCGTTACCTGTAACTGCCATAATCATAGCTGTTAAACACCCATAACCGTTGTAGTTATTGTCATAAATACCCTAGCAACGTGGGAGAGAAGGGGCTGGGCGCACTCTATATAAGCCGCCCTCTTCCTCCTTAGCAAGGGTTGAGCTTCCCTTGTAATCACATACCTCAAGAGAAAACAAGCCTTCGGGCAACGAGACGTAGGGCTGTTACCTTCTTCGAGAGGGGCCCGAACTCGTAAAAACCGAGTGCCACACCTGTGCTGTAGCTAGACTCTGCCCCTTCATTCATACCCTCAGTATTCATTGTCAGGTTAGTAACCACAACATCTGCCTCTGCAGAAATTTCAGGAAATGATTTCGCCCGTGCCAAATGTCGACCGTGCCCCGAGGGACGTGACAAGTGACACTGAGCAGCAATGTCGCGAGGCCAGTGGCGAGGAGGAGGAAGAGAGTGATGACGACGACATTGAAGAGGGAGAGGAAGCGGAGTCCTCTCGGTCCGACGAGGGCCCCAGGGAGCCTCGCACCAAGGCGCACCATGATCCGAGTGCCCGCACAGGTGGCGCCCAGGCACCGAGTGGTTCTGGGCTGGCTGCAGTAGCTCCTGTCACCCGTGGTTCGAAGCGCAGGCGAGCCGGATCTGCAGAGCCGACCGAGAAGCAGCTTAAGCAGCCCAAGCTTACTACCACCAGTCCTCGGAAGGCTGCTTTGCCGAAGATCATGGTGGTGGTACCGGTGGCCTCGACGTAAGTGATGAAGACTAAGCTTTCTCAATTGTGTAGATTCGATTTGACTGATGACTGAGTGATTTTGTAGAAATGAGACGTCAATGACCTCACCGGATCTGAGAGTACCTGAGAAGGGCCAGCCTGAGGTTGACGTCGCTACTTCCAAAGGTACCGACTAGTTTGTTTAAGTGATATACCAGAGTTGGTATGACTGTTGTGCTAACATTCGGACGATTGCAGCGCCGTGTGATATTATTCATCTTGACGATGATGACAAGGCCGACCCACCACGCCCAGAGGCTGGCGAGAAGACCCACCTGGCGGCGAAACCATCATGCAAGAAGCTTCTGGAAGCCGAGTGGGTCGGGATTCCCCAGCGAAGGTCCTAACCAAGGCTGCTTCTCCGGCGAAACAGGGCGGCACTGTGCTCATGCTCGTGCCCGCGGCGCCCGTGCCTCCACCAGCGCCTACTCCAAGCTCCGCCCCAGCCACTCTGTTCTCCCTACAGAGGGTTCCTGAAGATCAAGTGGGGGCGAGCAAGGAAGCCCTGATCCAAGTCGAGCTGATGAACGTCCGACTGAAGGAGGCGTACGACGCCAGCGAGGCCTTGAAGACCAATGTTCGAGTAAGTACCATTGTAAGTATTATTTTCAGTCAAAGTTTTGACCTTTTTTTGGGTTTCTTCCAGTGGGTTTGCACGGAGCTCACCCACTGGGTGTTTCTCGTTCCAGTGGGGGCACGCTGAGTGCACCCACTGGGTGTAGTCCCTGAGGTTGCCGTCGACTGGTCGCATTCGGCGGGAGTCTTAGGTTTACTTTTTGAATGGTTTTCCACCCGGGTCCGTCCGCATCGGTCCGAGTCGATTTCTCCAATGGGGGCACGCTGAGTGCACCCACTGGGTGTAGTCCCCGAGACTGCCGTTGACTGGAGTTAGTCGGCGGTAGTCTTAGAACTCTTAGCATTTTTGCTCTGAACACGATTGCCAATCATTTTCTTTTTTGATCTGTCCGAGTGGACGTCTTTGCAGTGGGGGCACGCCGAGTGCACCCATTGGGCGTAGTCCCCGAGACTGCCGTCGATTGCTAGCAATCGGCGGGAGTCTTTATAGAACTAACACTTCCGCACTCGGAGTGCGATTCCCCACTCGGCAGACCGAGTGGGTGTCTTGGTAGGTTTAAGTGCAAAACACTTCTGACTATGAACTACTCATGAATCAGAGTCTGGGTTTGAGTAGCATAGATAGCCGTGTGTTCATTCTGCACCATATCCGACTGATTGATTGCCTTGTCGCCTTGTAATAGAGGGCCTGCGAGCTTGGAGTCCACTACGCTGCCATGGAGAAGGAGGTGATGCAGCTTCGCCTAGATCTGGACGCCGAGAAGCACAAGAGCGAACGCCTTGCTCAGGAGAAACGCACCCTGGGAGGTTAGTTTTGCTCTCCGACTGTCCATTGAAACTTGGCCACCTTTGATCCGAGTGAACTCGCTTTAGCAGATGTTCATAGTGAGAATGCCCAGCTTGTAAAGAGGCTCAGGACTTCTATTTCTTTAGAAACCATGAAGCAGGTGTTGGAGGACAAGGACACCAAGCTGGCGGATGCCTGGAAGAATGCGACCGTGAAGACCAAGGCCGTTGAGGACTCGCTGAAGACAGTCGAGAAGCTCAAGGAGGAGAACAAGACCCTCAAGGTCGCCGCTGAGGCAACGAAGAGTAAGATCTCCGATCTCAAGAGTCATTACGCGAGTGTGAGACGAAGTGTAACACTCAGGCGAGTGCCTTCGAGAAGGAGAAGAAAACTCTGAATGACAAGATCACCGAGCTCCTCAAGAAGAAAGCGAAACTTGAGCAATACGTTGAGGAGTTTGGCGATGAGATGAACCAGAAGCTTGCAGGTGTGACGCTTGGCCGAGTGAATTTTATTTCCTTACTTATTAATTTCTACAAGTGTTGACTACCGAGTCAGTTTTGTCTACAAAATTTTGCACCAACATCGAGCTGGAGACCGACAGGGTCGAGAAGGATCTGAACCCCTCAAGGCAACTTCTCAAGGATAGTGCTGCCATGGCCATCCTTCAGTTGGACGAGCGTCTCGATGGCGTCATGGGGTATATTACCCGCTTGAGGTTCGCGATGGCAAAGATCGATAAGGAGCTGCAGCCCGAAGAGAATCTTTAGAGTGATCTGGAGTCTCTGATGGACCGACTGAATGAAATCCCCAGCCGAGTGGAGTCTTGGAAGAAGTCTGCTGCCAGGTGCGGAGCTGATGTGGTGCTTTCACTCGTCCGTGTCCACTGCAAGGATGTGGACGAAGAGAAGCTGAAGTCCCTTAAGGTCATCAACAAGAAGAAACTCAAGTTCGAGGAATTCATGGAGACGTTCATTGAAGCCGCCACTCGGATCGCAGATGGTATTGATCTGGACACCTTGACCCGGCCAACCCTCCGTCCGACGTGTGAGCGGGAAAAACTTTAAATCTTGTTGAATTTGCCTCGGTATGCTGAGTGGTTGATGTAACCATTAAACTTTATTGAGCCTGGGGCTCGCACACTCAATCTTTTGCTTCGTTAGCTTGAACAGACCGAAGTTTTAATCAAATGTTTGAATCTTTGTTTTTGTTTGTTGATGCATTTTTGACTTAGGCGAAGGCTGGTTCGCAGCTAAGCCCCCAAGTGTGGGGTTCCCCACTCGGAGATAATTTTTTAACTTAGACGAATTCTGGTTCGCAGCTAAGCCCCAGAGTGAGGAGGATGTCCTCACTCAAGGATGTTTTTAACTTAGATGAATTCTGGTTCGCAGCTAAGCCCCCAAGCGCGGAGGATGCCCTCACTCGGATAGTTTTTAACTTAGACGATTTCTGGTTCGCAGCTAAGCCCCTGAGTGAGGAGGATGCTCTCACTCAGAGATGTTTTTAAACTTAGGCAAATTCTGGTTCGCAGCTAAGTCCCCGAGTGAGGAGGATGCTCTCACTCGGAGATGTTTTTAAACTTAGGTGTATTCTGGATTCACAGCTAAGCCCCCGAGTGAGGAGAATGCCCCCACTCGGATAGTTTTGAACTTAGACGAATTATGGATTTGCGGCTAGGTTTACCCGCTGGGGGTGTTCTAGATTCTGAGTGCTGATGTCACCGGAGTGAATCGTAGCATGTAGCCAAATTCGATGTTTATAGGAAAAGTAAGACTTTTATTCATCGAATGTCACTCGAAAAACTATTACAACGCTGAGTTTATTCTAAGTGAAGAATTTGCGGAGCACGTCCGCATTCCAAGCCCTGGGCTCTTCAATGCTCTTGCTGAAGTTGTAGAGTCGATATGCTCCATTGTTCAGAACCTTTGACACTGCAAAGGGTCCTTCCCATGAAGGAGCTAGCTTGTGTGGCTTCTGTTGGTGTAGTCGGAGGACCAAATCACCTTCCTGAAAGGCGCGCCCTCTGACCTGCCTGTCGTGGTAGTGGCGCAAATCCTGCTGGTAAGCAGCCGACCTGATCAGTGCCAGCTCGCGCTCTTCCTCAAGGAGGTCGAGACCATCTTGGCATGCTTCTTCAGCTTCAGCTTCCGAATACAATTCCACTCGGGGGGAATTGTGAAGTAAATCACTCGGAAGGACAGCTTCTGAGCCATATACCATGAAGAAAGGAGTGCGATTTGTGGATCGATTTGGGGTCGTCTGCAGGCCCCAGAGGACCGACGGTAGCTTAGTGACCCAAGCTCCCACATCGTGCTTTAAGTCGCGCATGAGGCGTGGCTTCAATCCTTGGAGTATCATCCTATTCGCCTGTTCTGCCTAGCCGTTCGACTGCGCATGAGCCACGGAGGCATAATCTACCCGAGTGCCTTGTGAGAAGCAGAACTCACAGAATTCGTCCCGAGTCAAAGTTCGACCCGTTGTCAGTGATGATGCTCCAAATCTGAAGATTATCTCTTTGATGAACTTGATCGCCGTGGCCGAGTCCAGCTTCTTTATGGGCTTTGCTTCAATCCACTTGGTAAACGAGTCCACTGCCACCAACAAATGAGTGAACCTGCTAGCGCTAGTCCACAGGGGACTGACCATGTCCAGCCCCCAGATGTCGAACGGCCATGTGAGCGGAATTGTCTTCAGCGCGGACGCTGGTTTGTGTGACTGATTCGTGTAGAACTGGCATCCGACGCACTGCTCTACGATGTCTCTAGTTGCTTCATTGGCGCGGGGCCAGTAGAAGCCTGCCCGAAACGCTTTGGCGACCAGCGTCTGAGAGGACGCATGGTGCCCGCGGGTTCCCGAGTGAATCTCTTGCAAGATCTGCAGTCCTTCTTCGGGTGATATGCAGTGTTGAGTGACGCCAGAGGTACTCTTCTTGTATAACTGGTCTCCCATGACGGTGAAAGCCTTTGATCGACGGATGATCTGATGGGATTCCACCTCATCTTCGAGCAGCTCCTGCCTGAGCAAGTATGCTATGTACGGCTCAGTCCACCCGGGAACGATCACCAGTACTTCATGAACCAAATCGATCACCGCGGGAATGCCAACTTCAGTTGGATTGGACGGTCCGACTGGTTGTGGGGGCTCCTCCATGAATGGATCCTCTTTGATTGTCGGGGAGTGTAAGTGTTCAAGGAACATGTCTTTGGGTACTTCTTTCTGGGAGGAGCCAATCTTGGCCAAATCATCGGCAGCTTGATTCTTGAGACGAGGCATGTGATGTAACTCTAACCCTTCAAAGTTCTTCTCCAATTTTCTGACTGCGTTGCAGTATCCTGTCATGGCTGGGCTGCGGATGTCCCATTCCTTCATCACTTGGTTCACCACAAGATCCGAGTCACCATAAACCATCAGTCGGCGGATGCCGAGTGAGATAGCCATTCACAATCCATATATGAGGGCCTTGTATTCGGCTTCGTTGTTGGAGGAATCAAAGTGTATCTGCAGCACATAGCTGAGTCGGTCCCCCTTGGGAGATATTAGGTTCACTCCAGCCCCCGAGCCATGAAGCATCTTAGATCCATCGAAGAACATGGTCCAGTGCTCGGGGAGGCTAAGGGCCAGCTGCTGTTGCTCCATCCACTCGGCCAGAAAATCCACCAACGCTTGAGATTTGATAGCTTTCTTGGCTTCAAACTTGATGTCCAGAGGGAGGAGTTCAATAGACCATTTGTCCACTTGGCCAGTTGCACCCCTGTTGTTCATGATTTCAGACAGCGGAGCGTCGCTGACCACCGTGATCGAGTGCTCTTGAAAATAATGAGCCACCTTCTTCGCAGTCAGATAAATACCATAAACCAGCTTCTGATAGTGTGGGTATCTCTGCTTGGAAGGGGTCAAGACTTCAGAGATGTAGTAGACTGGGCGCTGGATCTTGAAGGCTTTGCCTTGTTCCTCACGCTCCATAGTGAGCATGGTGCTAACCACTTGGTTCGTTGTCGCAATGTATAAGAGCAAAGGCTCTTGCACTACAAAAAAAACACTTCCGTGATGATACGTCTTTGTCACAGTAGGTCACATTTTCTGTCATGCATGTACATCCGTGACAAATTTATGATAGAATCAAGATAGTCATACCTGTGCTGTCGTAGAAGTGTTCCATGACAATACTAAAATTATCATCACGGAAGTGTCCACTTCCATGATGATAAATGCCGTGTCATGGAAGTGTTTTCGTCAAGGGTAACCGACACGTGGCATCCACCATAACGGGTCGCCGTTAAGCTATTGGGTTCCGGTTTGGATCCGATAACCTGTTAACAGCTCGGACCAATGGCGATTGTCCATGTGTAAAATTCTCATTGGCCGAAGGATCCACGTGTTAGCTCGGCGTCGCGACAGTTGTCATCCTTTCATTGGACGGGAAACGCCTATTACAGGTCGACACATGGCATGGCCCAATAGTAGCCCATTCAGGTTAAATGGGCCAGCCCAGCCGAAAGCCCACAAGATTTTGTAAGATAAGAGTGGACCGGCCCGTTAACAGCCTGCAATGTTTTGGGCCAAATTACGGCCCATATCAGATATGGCCCGTTAACAGTGCATTGTATTTTTGGCCCATTTATGGCCCGGTTTGTATTACGGCCTGTTAAAGGCCCGTTGAACAGTTTGACCCAGTTCGGCCCGATGATTGTTTCGGCCTGTTAGCGGCCCTTCGCGCAATTGGGCCCTTTTCAGCCCGATTTAACTTTTTGCCATTTAACGGCCCGTGCGGCATTTGGGCCCATTTCAAGTGCAAGTGACTTTCGGCCTCTTAACGGCTCATGCAGCATTTGGGCCCATTTCTGGTACAAGTGACTTTCGGCCTCGTAACGGCCCGTGCAGCATTTGGGCCCATTTATGGTTCAAGTGACTTTCGGCCTCTTAACGGCCTGTGCAGCATTTGGGCCCATTTCTGGTACTAGTGACTTTCGATCTCTTAACGACCCGTGGTCTTCGTGGATAAATTTAAGCCCACTCTGACTATCAGCCTGTTAAAGGCCCGTGAAAGAATTGGGCCTAATTATGGCCCGCTTTGCATCCGGCCTGCTTATAGCCCATCATGTTATTGGGCCAAACACGGCCCGAGATAAATTTTGGCCTATGAACGGCCCGTCGTATAATTGGGCCTATCATGGGCCGAGGTATATTTAGGCCTGCTGTCGGCCCGTGAATTGTTCGGCACAATTCAGGCCAAATCTAATTTACAGCCTGTTAAAAGCCCATGGTATTTTCTGGCCCAACTAAGGCCCGTGGTTTACTCAGCCTGTTAAAGGCCCTAAACTACTTGGGTCCGGTTTACGCTCAGGCCTGCTAACGGCCCGAGATGATTGTGGGCCCACGTTTTGACCCATATATAAAGTTGCGGGCCGGCCCGTTTGCGTAGTCTAATTTTTTTAATATATAGCACTGACGGACGAATAACGTTTTGGCCCATTGATCTCCGTCGAAGCTCCTAGCGACGATAGCATATACAGTAAATAAATTACATGATAGTGACTAAGAATAAACCTAGACTATACAATAATGAAATAACGGGATATTACATCCACTGGGCATCAAAGTTCGCCACCAGTGATAATAAAGCGCAACCAGACAGCGGATTACATACACTAGGCATCACAGGTCGCCACCAGTGCAAATAAACGCGCCGAAAAAATAATATACAGAACCGACAACACTTCAACACAGTTCAAGAACGGTTAGCCCTGCCCGGGAGCTGTAGCGCAAGCAGTTGAGCAAGCTTATGAGACTGCGCTTGTTTGACGCTTATATCGTCCAACTCTAGCTGCATAGCATCAATAAACGTCTTGTACTTTTGGTTAATCTTCCATAGAGATTGGAGTTCCAGTACGAGTTGAGCTGAAGCATGTCTTTCGAGACTGAAGAAGTCGAACAGATTCAGGCGGCGACTTCATCGAGCTTGTGTCACTGCTATTAGCGAGTAACTTCGACACTACATCAAGGCATGACTTTGGGGGTGTATCGCTATCCCCAAGATGTGTTGCCTTCTTCCCTGCAATATATGTTAGAGGGACAAGCAATGGTTTTGTCTCACTATCATTGTGGCAGTTCTTCCTGGCGTCAGAGATATCACTCTGAAAGACAAGCAAGAAAACAGATAGTAGGTTTTGCATGTATAAGCATCAGTGTTGTCAATTCATCCCATTTCTTATGGGCAAATAAAGAGACACGGTTTAAAATAGCATTAACATCATATGGCATTGTTCATAGTTAAGACATGGCAGGATATGGCATTGTGCAGGAGTGACTAGCTTCACCACACCACTGGATTACAGATCAAGAACACAAGCATACATGCGGTGCTAAAGAACGTATAAGCATCAATGGCCAGTGTGTTGTCAATTAATCCCATTTCAGATTGGCAAATAAAGAGACATGATTTAAATAACATTAATAAAATATGGCATAGTTCATAGTTAAGACATAGCAGGATATGACATTGTGCTGGAGTGGGTAGTTTCACCACACCCCTGGATTACAGATCAAGAACACAAGCATGCATGCACTCTAAAGAAGATCACTTCTCTGTTTAGTTTCATTTACATGGTATGAATAAGGAACTTGGTTGTACAACTAAAAACTGAAATTGAGAAGGACAAACTTATGTTTATGAAGTTCTTCATAAGAAACTTTAAACATGCAATTTGATGCAAACGCGAAAAATAAATAGCAGTTGCAGTCATGCCTATCCAAATATACTCAACAAAGTTTGAAGGCTCGAGAAGGACAAACTTACGTTAGTAGTGAAGATGGGCTCTATAAAGCCCTTGTCCATGGTGATGGGGGGGGGGGGGGGGCAATTCAAGTAGTTTACCACAGAATCTTCTTCATAACCATTGCCTTTATTCTACATTTTGTTAAGCGTAAATATAGATGTGATAATATAGGAACAAATGGAGAATATTTAAGCTAAGATGCCGAGTGATGCTACATAATCAACTAGCTAGAAATGTAAGTACAGTGGTACAGGCAAAAAGGTATTGACAAGAGCAATGCAGAGCTAAACTTCTTCAGTGGCATTTGTTTTATTCAACATTTTGGTAAGAGTAAATATAGATCTAATAAGGTCTAGAAAATGGAGGGCAAGGGGAAATAAGCTGCAGAGTGATGGTACATGAACAACTAGCTGTCAATATAAGTACAGTGCAAAAGGGCAACATGTACTTACAAGAACAATGCAGAGCTAAACTTGTTCATATGCATTGGGTTTATTCTACATTAATGTAAGCATTAATATAGATCTGATAATTTGGAGCGAACAATGGATAAGCAAGCTATCATGCACACAGATGTCACATAATCAACCAGGTATGAATGTAAGTACATCGATACAGGGCAGCAGGTACTAACAAGAGCAAAGTAGCGAGCAGCATAGTTGCGATATCTTGTTGTCCATTTCAAACCGTTATTCTTCTTCGAGCAGTTTCCTACAAAAGAGATCGGTAAGGCACATGCAGAAATGTAGGAGTTCAAATTATCATGTGATCTCATAGACAGTACCTCTTCCTGGGGACGAGACCAGTGCATAACAAGGTTTTTCCATTCAATATCTTGTAAATTTAGCACAGGAGACTTCACCGAATTTTGTTTATAGACTTGCCATCAAAGTGTGTTTACCTCAGGTAACACCGATACTGCTGCAATGCGTCCTTGAAAAGCGCAAGCAAGCTTTGCTTGTCATGACTATCCAGATTGACCCTCTCCTATTTAGAAGAATGTAATGTAAATCATTGATGTGTTCAATCAACAGAAAACAAGAGAATAATCACCATGAATAATAGCACTTACACGTAAGTGCGACAGGAAGATGTGAAAATGGTGTTTGTCTTCACTATAATCTTCCCATGATGGGAAGATATGCACATGGTTCCTAACAACATTGAAAGCATTGTCTTTTAAACTGGGAATAACTGGAATGGGGTTCCAATCTGCAGGAATTGGGGCACTCTGCAGTTGGAATAGGTCTTTGGCCTGTGGATTTGGTGTACTTTTTGCTAGATTGGGATTTTTCTGTGGTACTGCTGGTGCTATGGCAACTGAAATCGGCATACCTTTTGCTGGAGTGCGGTTCCTGTGTGGTGGGGCTAGTGGTATGGCCAGTGGGGTATGGGTATAGTCTGCTGGAGTCGGACCTAGGTTTTGTGGCGCTGGTTCTGTCGCCAATATAAGTGGGGTGCTATCTGATTTCTCCGGTACCACCATCTTTTTCAAAGACTTTGTTTGTACTCCTTCAGGTTCTGCAATCACCCTCTTCCTTTTGGATGTCTGATACACAAGAACATCATTTGAATGGAAAAACATGGTATGATGACAAATGGAATAGGTATTGATAATGGATGGGCATGGCATCTTCACATGTATGATGAGTAAACTAAGCAGATGGCGGTGCAACAAATTAGAAGAAATGCAAGACACCTTATGCAAGATACGTGCAACCAATAAAACCTTGCCAAATTAGAACATGCACCTTGATGGGTGAACACGATAGGTGATCTGCCTTTGACTACATGAGCTCAGAATAGTCATTAGGAACATATTCTGAACACGAAGCTGTAGGTGGGGAGCGTGTGGGTTTCATTCCATCCAGAATGGAACTCAATCCCTTGATGTCAGGTTTGTTAGCCATTGCATTTTTCCGCAGTATTCCTTTGATGCGCACATTCTCATATTCATTGTGATCATGTTCAATATCTGATATGCATGAAAACAGAAATAGTAGTGAGAATATCTTCGAAATGCATAGGATATCCTAATATAATAGGGGCTCCCTACAAACCCTTGTGTGCTACCTCTGGAATTCTGATGAGAGAGCCCATGTGTGATGTAATTTGGTGCGTACATTAATATAATCTGGCACTACTGCTCAAAAAAAATAGGCTCCCTGTTGGCAGCTCCAGAAGTAATGATAGTTGGCAGATGATAGGTTCAAAATATACTGTATGCAAAGTTTATTGCCAAAGCATGATGACGAGAGCGCACAGAGAAATCGTATTCCCTCATGACTCTATATGTGGCGCACATGCATTTCAAAACTCGCGTAGTAACATTAGCTGACCAATTAAATGTGTCTCTATTTTATTTGTATTTGTATCGTATCAGATTTGAATTTGATAACTAAGCTTTGGAATTATGAGTGGCATGTAGTTTATCTTGAAGGATGGAGTGCTGCTAGTACGACAAGAAGCATCTAGGCAGATAGTAGTGTAGATAAAAGGGGGAAACCATAACATCATAAATAAATCTGGAAAGTGGAACTGGCTTGAAAATATGGGGTTGTATTGTAGCTACTAATCGAAAGCATGTCAATCCCCTAGAGGCCAGCTCTATTCAACTGAAGGCGCACTACTGTGACTATCAGTCTAGTCTCTCAAAGGCCACACAGCTCCTAGCATTTCCTGGATATTATGGCAGACCAACTCGAAGTGCTGAAAGCATCTAGCAGAAGCGGCCAATAGACCTATTTACTGCAGATCTCCCTGCTCCCCTTCCTGACAAGGAACATACTGTACTTATTAAAGAAGAACAGAAGAGGAACATGTTAAAGAAGAACAGAAGAGGAACATGTTAAAGAATAGAAGATGAAGCATATTATGGAGATTCCACTTCTTTCTATACATTTGGAAACTAAGATCATGATAAAACAGGCCACGTGCATTTGGAAACTCAAGTGGGAACATTAGCTGACCAATTAAATGTGTCTGTTAACTAATATCATTATCATATCACATTCGGATTTGAACAACTAAGCTTTGGAAATATGAGTGGTGTGTTGTTTAGCTTGAAGGGTGGAGTGCTGCTAGTATGACACAAAGCACTTACGCAGCTGATAGTGTAGATAAAATGGGAAGACCCTAAGCATCACGAGTAAAATTCGAAAAGTGGAACTAGCTGGAAAATATGGGCTTGTATTGCCGGTACGGCTACAAAGGCTTTGGATCCCCTATAGGGGCAGCTCTCTTCAACTGAAGGGGCACTACTGTTACTATCAGTCTAGACAATCAAAGGCGACACAGCTCTCAGCATTTCCTGGATATTATGGCAGACCAACTCGAAGAGTTGAAAGCATCGATCAGAAACGACCCAATAGACCTGTGGACTGCAAGTGTCCCTGCTCCTCTTCCCGACAAGGAACATACTGTACTACTATACTTATTAAAGAAGAACAGAAGACGAACATGTTAAAGAAGAGCAAGTAGATTTTGGATAATACAATGTTTGTTGCCCACCCATGATGAACCAGAGCGCACAAAGAAATGCAATTCCCTGCTGTCTCTCTATATGTGGCCACGTGCGTTTGGGAACTCAAGTGGAAACATTAGCTGACCAATTAAATGTGTGTCTGTTAAGTAATATCATTATCATATCACATTCGTATATGAACAACTAAGCTTTGGAATTATGAGTGGTGTGTTGTTTAGCTTGAAGGGTGGAGTGCTGCTAGTACGACACAAAGCACATACAAACCATAGTGTAGATAAATTGGGAAAACCCTAAGCATCACGAGTAAAATCGGGAAAGTGGAACTAACTGGAAAATATGGGCTTGTATTGCCGGTACGGCTACAAAGGCTTTGGATCCCCTATAGGGGCAGCTCTCTTCAACTGAAGGGGCACTACTGTTACTATCAGTCTAGACAATCAAAGGCGACACAGCTCTCAGCATTTCCTGGATATTATGGCAGACCAACTCGAAGAGTTGAAAGCATCGATCAGAAACGACCCAATAGACCTGTGGACTGCAAGTGTCCCTGCTCCTCTTCCAGGCAAGGAACATACTGTACTACTATACTTAATAAAGAATAGAAGAGGAACAGGTTAAAGAAGAGCAAGTAGAGTTTGGATACTACAATGTTCGTTGCCCACCCATGATGAACCAGAGCACATAAAAAAATGCAATTCCCTGATGTCTCTCTATATGTGGCGCACATGCTTTTTTGAAACTAAAGTAGGAACATTAGCTGACCAATTAAACGTTCTCTGTTTTACTAATATCAGATTCATATTTGAAAAACTAAGGTTTGAAAATATGAGTGGCATGTTGTTTCGCTTGATGGGTTGAGGAACAGTACTGGCACGACATGAAGCACCTATGATGATGGTAGTGAATATAAAAGGGGAAAACCATAAGCATTGCGAGTATTGTATAGTGTTGAGCGTACCATGGCGGATCTGAAGGTGCAAAGGAGACAGAGGCTACTTCGCAAACAATGTTTGCTTTCAACTAAGAAGTAAGATTCTAAGTGATGGAAAAGAAACCACAATAAAGCAGTGGCAATGTATTTTCTGGCTGAGATAAATAACTTGAGCAGATATGGAAGAGTACCGCCTCTGTTGCGGCGCCGTGTAGGCATCTGCGGGGAAGTTGAGGGTGCTGCGGTTGTGATGGCTGTCGGCGGCGTGGAAGCAGATCTGGCAGGGCAGACGGTGGCGGCGGGGGATATGTCCCGGCGCGGTGGACGAGACGGTCGTAGGAGCGGCCCCGGCAAGGTGGACGACGGCGCGGATGAAGCAAGAGGACGCGATGCAAGGATCCTGGTCCAGAACCATGGATGAGAGACGTCGATCTCTTGTAATGGACGACGATGTCGGGGTATCAGCTCCGGCATGGTGGAGGAGGACGGCGGCGGATGGGTTGGCGGACGGAGGAGGCTGGGGTGGAGAGGGTGTTTTGGCGCCCACGGAGTACGAATGGGGAAATGGAGGGAAAGAGAGGTAGGAGGGAACCATGTCTTTGGGACGCGCTTGTCTCAGATGCGAGGAAAGTTACAAACTTAGCCCCCGTTTAAAATTTTCAGACATCAAAGCGACATTGGTTGGTTGGGGGTAGGACGGTAATCTTGCATACCCCGAATATTGGGCGAGAGCGATTTTGGCTGAGGAGAGTTTGTTTTGGCGCCCACTGTTGGCGCCCACCGTGTATGAATCGGGGTGAGAGCCGATTTCGGCCGAGGAGAGACTATGTTTTGGCACCCACCATGTATGAATCGGGGTGAGAGGTGGTTATGTCACATTTGAGTGAAATTACAAACCTACCCCTATCGAGACCTATAGAAATCGAGCCTGCGGGTTTTGCGTGTCAGGGCATAGGCAGTAATTTCCATCACCCAAAATTTGGTTTCGGGCGGTTACGGCCGATGAGGGACTGGGTGTTTCACCGCTTCGTTCAAATTTTAGGAGAATAAGCTTGCACGTTTACCGTGCCATCTTAATTCGAATCCATTTTGTATTCTTTTTTTAGGCAGGATCCAGTTTGTATTCGAATACAAATATATATACATCATTTTTTATATATACTTTCAAAAGCACAACACCCTTTATATATATAAATGGTTTACAATTGCCATAATCTCAAATTCATAAGGTTGAATTCTAATATTTGAAACCACTTTATGTTCAACTCAAGTGCATGGATCACTAATATCAAGAAATTAAATAACATACATGTGCCCAAATTCAAATGAATATGCATGTTTGATAGATCATTTTTGGTTCGAGTATGAATTACATGTATCATCATTTGTAAATCAAATATTTGAATCCCTTTTATGTTGACATCTTTTACACACGCAACTAAATACTTGAATCTCCTTTCATGCCCATCTCTCTCTAGGTCTCTCTTGCGTGCCCCTTCATATAGCAGTATAGCTATCACTCTCTTTTCTCTATCTCACCCGCACACTCAGTACATGTTTCTCTTTTTTTCACAAACACAGTCTCTCGCCGTCTCTCTCGACACGTGTCACACTCTCTCTATCTCTGTAGACCACTCGGCTTTCATTATCTCTTACGTCTCTATCATGCTCTGGTGTCTCTCTAGCTACCTAGCGTTATTTTTACCCGCCACACACACTCTCTCACTCGCCTTTCATTTTGTCTCTCTCTTTCTAGGGATCTATCACGCACCTCTTGTCTTTCTAGATTTGACTCCTACCACTAAAATTTATCTGTCTCTCACACATACACCGTTTGTCGGCGTCTCCTTTCCCTCTTCACCTCCGTTCCAAAACTGAAACTATACATTTGTTTACTGGTCAGACAATCTCTCTCTCACTCTCTCTAACTCTCTCTCTCTCTCTCTCACACACACACCTCTTTGCTTTCGACCGCCCCCTCCCGACCCCTGTCTCTCTCTCACACACACACACAGCTCTCCCTTTCGCACCCCCGACTCCTGTCTCTCCCACACACACTTATAGACCAACCTCTGGCTAGGTTTATCCATCTATTACACACCCTCGCTCCCCCTTTCTCGTATATGTCTCTTCCGCGCTCCTTGTATCTATGTAGATATCTCGCACCTTCTTGAAACACACCCTCTCTGTGTAGTGTCTCCCGCGCTCCCTATTTGTTTGTAGCAAGAACTATCTTTCTCCGCAGCACACATACACACACACTCGACATTCTTTCTCGTGCGCTCTCTCTAGGTCTCTCTCGCACAATGTTTGTAGGCCCCTTCGTTCCACGCACCCCATCTCTCTCGGCCTCCCTTGCACACAATGTATCTCGCTCCCTAACCATTCATGTGTACTCCATGTAACTTCTCCCATCCTTTCTCCGTCGCACACAAACGCGCTCAATCGATCACCGAGCCTTCTTCCTTACATCTCTCACACCCGCATACTCCGATGTCTCTCACTGATCCTCGATCTTTTATCTACCTCTATTTCTCTCGATCGTGCACACACACTAGTTACCGTCTCTCTTTATGTCGATACCTCTCGCACACACACTCTTCGTGTCTTTTCACACATGCAGTACTCCCTCCTCTCCCTCTCTCTCCCTCTCTCTCTCAGACAGACGATCTATCTCGAGGTCAATCTCTCGTATGCACGCTCCCCCCCTCTCTCTAGGTTACTCTCTTTCTCTATGCCGGTTCTCACGCACACACACCACTTGTTTGTAGGACGATCCCTTGTAGGAAAAAATCTGGTGCTCCAAGGCCTTCCAAGCTCCCACGATACGATAGTTCTCCGGCCGTTGGATCGTGGAAAAAACCTCTGGACCCGAGCAAAATTTTGAGACTCTTTGAGGGGTTTTCTGCAAATTTTTACGACCTCTACCTGTGTCTGTTTGATCGACGATCCAATGGTCCCCATAGGAATGCTGGAGTATTATAATTATTTTTTGGACATCACACAAACAATGGAGTACATATACGAAGAGAAGAGGCGCATGCAGTCGGTCCCTCGCCGTCTCGCACATATGAGAGTTACGTAACGCACAATAAAGAAATAAACCCGTAGGTGCACGATTTCTGCATGCGCAGGTACCGGGTACGTGGTGGAGCGCACTTTTGTACGAAGAGTCATCTCGCATGATAATTTGATCCGCAGGTGTTGACGGTCCGGGACTACACGTGAACGACCTGGAGGCGGTGGCTTGCTACTGATCGAGTTGCCACGTTTATGAAATACATTTTTTTAGCAAGACACGAGTTCCGTTTTTCAATGGCGCATTATACTTTTTTTTAGAATCGTGTTATGCAATTTATTAAAACGATTGGTATGGAGCGAAAAATGAAAATCATCACTATACACGTAGGATGGAGTTTCAGCGCTTGCCGCTAGCCAGGGTTGCTCCCTTCACACTCTCACCCTCTCCTGATCTAAACAAGACGGGCGGTAGCCATTGTCTCTCTCCTCACCAGCGCTGAAAGATCCGACCAGATCCTGTCCGCCGTGGAAGGGTTGTGATGAGGCGTTGATGCGGTCGCCGTCGGTGAGGTAGGAGACACACTGCCGACGCGTCCCGATCTGCGGACCGTGCCGTCCTCTCTCACCCGGTGCCAGAGCGGACGTGACCTCTCACTGGCGCAGGCATTGAACCGGTGCGCCGGCCGAGAGAGCAGCACCCGCTGCACGCCAGGCTGAACACGCCTCCTCGCCGCATTATATCTTTGCTTAGTTGGAGGAGAGAGAAGAGGAGAGAGAAGGAAAGCAGGCTGTAGAATAAGAGCCGGCTATAGCATGAGACCCAAGACACTTTGTGAGAATGTATGGTGGGCTAGCTAACAAAGTACTACATATTTAAATCTTACTATTGTAAGCCGACTATTAGGTTGACTCTAACAAATGACATGTCAACTTCTTATAGCCAATTGTTGGCTATATTATTAACCATGCTCTCAACCAGCTTCAGACTGCCCCGCCTACATCCATTGAACCCTCGCGTGTGCCAAGAAACCAACTCCGCCCACATGTCCGTCTGCGAGCCTACCGGCATTCAACACAACGCCGCTTGGCTCCTAGCATGCGCCCGCTAGTTAAATAAGGCCAGACGCCTGGCAAGAACCGCACCACACCTCCGCTCCCCATCTCCTCCTTGCACCATTTTCTCCACACTCTCCATAGCATCCGGTGAGCATGAAGACGAGTTCTCCGGCATAAAAGCCGACTGGGTGCCAAGCCGAGCCTGCCGGATACAAGCCAGGAAAATCGCTGCTCCACCTCCCTCCCCGCCCTAGGCCGTCAATACCATGGGCGAGGCTGCAAGAGGGCAAGCGGAGGAGCAAGCCGCCACTCCAAGCTAGCCCCTGGTGCAACAACTCGCCGCTCCAAGCCAGCTCGCAGAGGAGTGGCCAGGTGCTCCACGCCGGCACGTGGGGGAGCATGGCGTCCAGTGCACCGTGGCCGGCCGCGCCATCCGCTGCAAACGTTGGCAGTACCGCGGCTTGCCGGCGGAGGCGGCCAGCACCTCCGCGGGCGCCGCCGACACCGAGGAAAAGTAGACCATGGGAGCCGCCGCCGCTTGGGTCCCACGAAGGCCACCGCCACCGCGTCATCGGCATACACACCCGGTGTGTTGCCCGGTTTAGCGCACAACACCGTTGACCACCGCCTCGGCTTCATGGAAGCGGAGGATCCACTCTTCCCCTGGGTCATCCCCTTCGGCTGAAGCTCAGCCGGACACAGGGAAGTTATGGTGGAGGCGGAGGCCACGGAGGCGGAAGGCACAGAGGGCCGCCGCGGCCGGCATTAGATTATACCTGCCTCCAGAAGCTATTCTCGTTTAGTTAAAAAATGTCCGAAATGTAATTAATTTCGTATGGTCTAGTTTTGTTGTGCTCGCACTGATATGTTTGTTGCTCTCTGCAACGAGCTCTGCCTCGACAATTTATTGCATCTGTGGAGGTACTTTACATGGTGTTGGCGCGCCCAACATCGCCATGCCCTTATATTGCCATTGTTTAATTGCTGTCAATCCAATGTCACTTGAAAAATGATGCAATGTCACACAGGGAGTAATATGCTGCTGTCAATCTAGTGCCATCGATAAATCCAATGGCACTTATAAAATGACGTAATGCCATCGATAACCCTTTTACATATTTTTGCAAACACGGATGTCAATCTCAGGCATGTTTGTGCAAACAGAAGCAGATACCTCAATTTTAGTGGAACCACAAAATTATACGGGAGTCCCTCCGCCATTGGTAGAAAATGCACCTTTTTGATCAATGCTCTCAGAAGGAATTTGTGTTTTGGCTGTGAACTAAATGTTGTTTTGGAGAAGCATTGATGTTGGTAGTAAGAACTATATATTTTTCTTTATTTCTAATTCTCCTCACTTTGTTTTTAGCTTTGAAGTGAATCATTGAGATGCATAAACTATTTCAACTATGGCTATTAATTGGTTGTGGACATTATCTATGAATGTGAAGATATCTGTGAACATGAGTTTGATGTGGAAGTTAAACTTGGAATGTTGGGCTTGCATGTGAACTATACCATGTCCCATGGTTTGTCTGTTATTGTTCTGGAAATAGAGTAAGTCATTACATGACCCGGAAAAAATATATTATGTGCCACATCTCGGCATCAGACTTACATACATCTCAGTCGATGCATGAACATCACAATATGCATGCTGACTGGATCAACATTTGAACCTAGCTATTATGAATGAAAATTCGGATTGACATCAGTTTTATATAGCAGGAGACGCTTAGCCTGCTCTGCCTCTGCTAGCTTCTTTCTAGCTTCTTCCATCTCTTGTTTGGCTTGGATGAAGAGAGCATCTGATTGCTCTTTTCGCATCTTCAGGAACTCAACTACATTCTCAAGGGCTGTTGCACGCTTTCTTTCAGCCTTTACTAGAGTCACGAGGACACGAACACTTGACGACTTCACCTGGCTAGTGTGTAATCCAGCATCATTTAGGAATTGGCACCTTGTGTCTAATCTGGCATCATTAGGGAACTGGCACCTTGTGTGTAATCCAGCATCATTTGGGAACTGGCACATAAGATTAGCCTCAAAACCTGATCTTGAGGTTGACCATACTTCCCTCCTCGCACGAACTGCATCCTTGTCGGGCCCATGGAACCCGGGGTATCCAGGCCCGTCTGTCTTTGGCCTAGGGCGCAACGCCTGGCGTGGGCCCAGTGGGCCGTCATCACCAAGCACCTCACCCGGACTCCTCATGAGGCCTTGGCCTTCCGAGGCCCCCTCCTCAGGGAGCGCGCGAGCAAGGCTCAGGACCTCCACCAGCAGCCTCGCGAGGTCCTCTCGCGAGGCGACCTCCTGAGGTGGCCTCCCGAGGCCCCCTCCCGAGGGCGCACGAGACGAAGGCCGTTCGGCACAGCCGCGCGGTCTGGGTCTCATCACGTGGGTGACGCGCGTGGCGACGAGCGGCGACAGAGGCCGCGCCAGCAGGCGCGGATGAAGATGGTTTCCTCTTTCGTGTTAAGGGAGCAGGGCCAGCTATCTACTCCCCAAAGCAACCCCAAAGGTTGCCCGATTGGCGAAGGAAGACCAAGACGGCGGGCGCGCAGGGCGGAGGTCATCACCGAGCCCACCGGCGCGTCATGAATCACGCTTTGGCAGGCGAAGACCGCCTTTAGTCAGGATAGCCTGAGCGCCTGTCCCCTTTCAAAACCCGCCAAGTGTGGCAGCCCTTCCCGCCTAAGTTTCAAGGGGGAAGACGACCGATGCGGGTATAAGGGGGGCAGTGCTGCCTTTGTAGAGGGGGATCGGCTCTTGTTCTCATCATCCCCAACCTTGTACTCTCTCTCTCACCAGAGCAATACCAACCGAGCAGGAGTAGGGTCTTACACCGCAAGGTGGCCCGAACCTGGGTAAACCGCCGAGTCCACGGTCCATCCCTCGCTAGCGCGCTCTCGCCGTAGCTTCGCCATCGCTTAGCCGTGGTAGGAGACGAAGTGGTAGAACGAGCTCACCCCAGTGTTCGAACCTTTGGGTTCCCGGAGCCCAACTTTCGACATTTGGCGCGCCAGGTAGGGGTGCGCTACTGTTCTTCCGCTCCGCCCTCTGCTCCACTGACCTCATGGCCGACGCACGTCGCGAGCGCGCCGAGCGCAGGGCTGGCCGCGTGGCTCAGATGGAGCCGGTGGCCCATGGCAATCGTCGCCGCCCCGACGTCGAGGCTGCTGCCGCCACCGACCTTGCTGCCCGCGAGCAGCAGCTGTGTCTTCGCCGGCTCCGGGTCGTTCCCTTCCTAGGCCTCGCCGTCGTCCACCGCGTTGGTGTTCTCGGCGCGGCGTGGTCAACGTGGTCAACAAATGATAGTCATCGGAAGAGGGATGTAGGTGGAGAGGTTGACAGTAGGGCCCCACATGGTCCATGGCCGCACGCAAGCAAGTGCCTCCTTATTATGCGAAAAAATGATTCTTCCCCCTGACAGGTTGAGACCGTTAGATGTCAATCCAACGGCCGACGTGCTTCTTCAATCTCTGATCTTCCTGCTCTAGCCGCCCAAACCAGCGACAGCGTGACCGCCTGCTCCCGCCTTCCGTGGCCGGCTGTGCTGCCGCGCAGGCCTCACCACGCCACCCTACTCCCATCGCTAGCCAGGCCATCCCTCTACCGACCCACACCTCTTGTTATTCTCCGGCGACGGTAGCCTCACACCGCAGCCAAGCCAGTAAACCCTCGTATTCCCCTCTACGTGGGCGTCCACTGCCGAGTCTTCCCCGGCTCCGGGTCGTTTCCCTCCCTAGGCCTCGCCGTCGTCCACCGCCTTGGTGCTCTCGGCGCAACATTGTGAACGTGGTCAACGAATGACAACCAACAGAAGAGGACTGTATGTGGACAGGCTGACAGCTGGGACCCACGAGGTCCATGGTCGCATGCAAGGAAGTGCCTCCTTATTACGCGGAAGAAAAATGATTCCACTCCCTGACAGCTGGGACCCACCAGCTACATCTTTGCACGCAAGGTAGCTCCTCCTTATTACATGAAAAAAATGCTGCTGACACGTGGGTCCCAGTTGCTCGATCAGTTTTGTTGTTGTTGTTGTTGTTTTTGTTGTTGTTGAGAGGGAGTAGGTTATCAACTGGGTTGTGCGGTGTCTGTGGCCCGTCTAGCCTAGGCTTTTATTTTATGTTTACAACATGACGAGCCCAGTTGTTTTTTTCTCGATGAAAATGGCTAGCCCACCTTTTTTTTCTTAGAATAGCCTACACAGGCCGATTTCTTTTTCTCCGCCCTGCTGGGCTGCAAATCTTTCAAGACGACGAGGGATACATTCGGCCTGCCCAGACAAAAAAGGCTGTAAATCTTATAAGTAATATGAAATGGGCTGTATATGTATAAAAACAAAGAAAATGGGCAATTAGTTTCAAATTGCAGATTTTCTTTTATTTTTTGATATTTCAATTTTCATTTTTTTAACATAATTTAAATATAATTTAAATTTAGTTTTTATCGGGCTTGAAATTTCGAGACTAGAAATAGTTCGGCAATTTCAATGAAATATCGCTGAAATTTTTAATCCTGTCCTTGTGAGAAAATGGTAAGGTATTCTAAAATATAATATGGGCTGCAATAAATTACGTAATAATTAGCAAATGGTCTCTAAATTTAGGAAAATAGCAAATGGGCTATATGCTGTCCGCCGCAGATGTTATGCTGACTTGTGGGCCTACTAAGTTGACGCGTACGCATGGCTTTGTCAACTTAAAGTCAACAAATGATTCTTGCAGCGGTGACCGTTGGATGCTAATCCAACGGTCGTGCTACTTCTTCAATCTTTGATCTTCTTGCTCCAGCCGCCCAAACCAGTGCCGGCGGGACCGCCTGCTCCTGCCTCCCATGGCCGGCTGTGCTGCCACGCAGGCCTCACCGCCCACCCTACTCCCACCGCTGGCCAGGCCTTCCCTCTACTCACTCACATCCCCTGTTATTCTCCGTCGATGGCAGCCTCACACCGCAGCCGAACCAGTCAACCCTCGTACTCCCATCCGCATGGGCATCCACTGCCGCGTCTTCCTCGGCTCCGCGTCGTTCCCTTCCTAGGCCTCACCATCGTCCACCGCCTTGGTGCTCTCGATGCGGCGTAGTCAACGTGGTCAATGAATGACAGCCATCGGAAGAGGACTGTACGCGGTGAGGCTGACAGCTGGACCCACCAGCTACATCTTCGCACACAAGGAAGAGCCTCCTTATTACGCACAAAAAAATGATTCCTCCCCCTGACAGCTGGGACCCACCTGCTATATCTTCGCACGAAAGGAAGTGCCTCCTTATCCTCCCTGACAGCAGGGACCCACCCGGTCGAAGCGTACGTAGCGTTGTCTGTCTGGTCGCGAACGTGTATGTACATACTGGTCGATCGGTCTTTTTGCAACGATGAACCGTGGGCGTGTAAGGAGCGGCACGTGTCGTAGTAGAGCCCCCGACGTAGCAGTTCAGGCAGCCCCATCTAAATCGTGTACACGTACATACATCCACACAGCAAAAAATACGGCCACGTACGTACATATACGGGCAGGGCCTCAAATGCGTACTCGCGGATACGTACGGCCAGGGCTCGTGTACATGGAGAGAGGCAACGGACGGCTGCAATGGCCTCCTGTTCATCGACAGCCAACCGGCTGGGTCGGAACGGAGGAAACAGCGTCGTGTTCATCGGGAGCCAAGCGACTGGGTCGGAACACGTCCTGTTCATCGAGAGCCAACCAGCTTGGACGGAACAACCGAAACGGGGTCCTGTTCATCGACTCGGGGTCTGGCATACCGCAAAATGGAGGAAACGGCCTTTTGTTCAAGCGCCTACGGTCGAAACGGGGACCTGTTCATCGGCTGGGGGTCTGGCGTACCGCAAAACGGAGGAAACAGACTTCTGTTCGAGCACCTACGGTCGAAACAGGGTCCTGTTGATCGGGAGGGCTCTGGCGTACCGCAAAACGGAGGAAACAAACTTCTCCCCAACTGCCTACGGTCAAAACGGGGGTCCTGTTCATCGGGAGGGGTGTGGCGTACCGCAAAACGGGACTCCACGGGCTACTGTTCATCCACGGTCGACCTCCCTCCAGCCTCCACCAGCTACTATTCATCCACCGTCGACTTCCTCCAGCCTCCACCAGCTACTATTCATCCAGCCTCCACGGGGTCTTGTTCATCCACCCCCAACCGGCTGGCCTCCTCGGGGTCCTGTTCATCCAGCACCAACCACACCTTCACACGGCTAGGGTACTGTTCATCCACAGTCAACCCACCGGCTGGGGTGGGGCGTACGAGCGGGCGGCAGCAACGGGAACTGTTCATCCACAGCCAACCAATCGGCTAGGTCAACTCACCACGTCTCGCGCAAGAGGCTCGATCGATGCATCTCGACTCGTTCTACGTATCGCGCGCGCGGCAGCAACGGGCACTGTTCATCGAGAGGCAACCCAACCGGCTACGTCTCGCAAGTACGGGGGCTCGACCGGCTTCAGTTAGCAGCGAAGGAATCACTCGGGTTCAGTTAGCAGCGAAGGAATCGCTCGGGTTCACTTAGCAGCGAAGGGATCGATCAGCTTCAGTACGTAGCTAGTGCGATCGCTCAGGTTCAGTAAGCGAACGCCTCGCTCGGGTCCAGTTAGCGAACGCCTCGCACACACGCGTGCGTACGAGAGAAACGCGCAAACCACACTGCATCGCTCGGCCCCGACCACCCACCGTAACCATGAATTCCCCGAAAATTTCCTCGACCTCACTTCTACCACGATTTTTTACGTCATGGACAGCCCAAAGAATGTCATGCGGGTGCATCTCCGGCCCGCCCAGGATGAAAAGCCCATTTTCTGTCATAATTTTTTGTCATAGAAGTAGGAGCCCACCACATCTATGATGATACGTATTTTTGTCACAATTATTGTCATAGAAGTGTCACAACCATGACAGAAAAAGTTTTCTTTCGGGCCATAATGTCACGGATGTGTCTTTTTTTTGTAGTGTTGGCTGCCTGGAGCAGCAAGCACCGGCTGGGTGGAGAGCATAGCTTTGAGTTCCTGGAACGCAGCTTGCGCTTCGTTTGTCCACTCGAATTTGTCTGACTTCTTCATGAGTCGGTAAAGCGATAGGGCTTTTTCACCGAGTCGTGAAATGAATCTACTGAGGGCTGCCAGACAGCCCGTGAGTCTCTGCACATCGTGGAGACGTTCTGGTTGCTTCATCCGGACTATAGTGCCAATCTTCTTGGTGTTGGCGTTGATCCCATGTTCGGAAACAAGGAAACCGAGTAACTTGCCGGCTCGAACCCCGAAAGTACACTTGGCCGGTTGAGATTTATTCTGAATCTACGCAGGTTTGTGAAGGTCGCAGCGAGGTCAGTCAGGAGGTCAGAACCTTTCCTAGACTTGACCACGATGTCATCCATGTAGGCCTCCACATTCCGACTGATCTGCTTTTGCAAGCATTTCTGAATCGTGCGCTGGAAAGTTGCCCCGACATTTTTCAGTCCGAACCGCATCGCGATATAACAAAAGCACCTGAAAGGGGTGATGCAGGCTGTTTTTATTTCATCTGGGCCATACATTCGGATCTGGTGGTACCCGGAGTACACATCCAAAAAACACAAACGGGGGAGAGGAAAGTGATCCTTGGGGTAGGCCCGATTTATGTGCTTGAAGTCAATGCACATCCGAAGAGAGTTACTTTTCTTGGGCACCATGATGACGTTGGCGAGCCACTCGGAGTGGTACACTTCACGGATGAATTCAGCTGCTAGGAGCCGTGCAATTTCCTCGCCAATCGCCTTGTGCTTCTTTGTACAAGAGCATCGGAGGTGCTCCTTCACGGGTTTGACCTTTGGGTTGACACGGCGTCGATGCTCAGCCAGCTCCCTGGGAACTCCCGGCATGTCAGACGGCTTTCATGCAAATATGTCCCAGTTCTCATGGAGGAACTGGATGAGCTCGGCTTCCTATTTGCTGTCAAGCATTGTGGAGATGTTGGTGGGCTGGGCATTTGGGTCTTCCAGGTGAACATGAAATTGCTTGGTCTCACCGGCCGACTAGAACGCAGATTTAGTCGCCGGCTTCTTGGACTTCAGCAGCTCACTTGAGTCAACCGCCTTCTTGTACTCGTCTAGTTCCGCCATTGCCATCTGTTCGTCGGCTATCTGGGAGCCTTGCTGCAGACACTCTTCAGCTAACTTTCTGTTGCCTGAGATGGTGATCACACCATTTGGCCCTGGCATCTTGAGTTTAAGATACACGTAACATGGTCTGGCCATGAAAAGTGTGTAGGCGGGCCTACCCAGGATGGCATGATAGGCACTGCGGAAGTCTACCACCTCAAAGGTTAACTTTTATTTTCTAAAAAAGTTCTCGTCGCCGAACACGACGTCCAAAGCAATATGTCCGAGTGACTTCGCCTTCTTCCCGGGGATTACCCCGTGAAACTGCATGTTACTCTTGCTCAGTCGGGACATCGAAATGTCCATTGCTTTCAGAGTGTCGGCGTAGAGGATGTTCAGTCCGCTGCCGCCATCCATGAGGACCTTGCGCAGTCGGACCCCACTGACAGCCGGATCAACTACCAGCGCTTGCCGCCCTGGGGTCGGTATGTGAGCTGGGTGATCCGACTGATCGAATGTGACTGGCGTCCGAGCCCAGTCGAGGTACTTGGTGACAGTCGACATGGCCAGATTCACCTCTCTATTTACGACCTTCAGTCGGCTCTTACTCTCGACGTCCGCGAAAATCATCAGGACTTTCTCCACATGGGGGTAACCAGAAGCATTCTTCTTCCCCCCATCGCCGTCATCCTGGTCCTTCTCGTCGGAACCATCTTCTTTCATAGTTTGCTTCAACAGTCGGTACTCCCGAGTGGTGTGCTTCAGCAATATCAAATTGCCATCCTCGTCTTTCTTCGAGTGGATCTGACACGGTTGATCAAGAATGTCGTTGTCCGAGTGATCCTTTTTATTGGTAGTCCAAGCCTTTTTCTGTTTTGGCTGGCCCTTGCCTTTGCCCTGTACAGCCAGAGCCACTGCTTCAGCATTGTCGGCCGCTTCGGCCTTCCGCTTCTGCTTTTTATTGGAGTTGTTGCCCGACTGATGGCCATCTCCAGCTCGTCCTTTGCCACTCCTCAGCCGGTCTTCTTCTTCGCCGTTGGCGTACCAACTGGCTATCTCCATCACTTGGCTGAGGGTAGGAGTCTCTGTCTGGCCGAACTTCAAGATGAGCTCGCGGTACTTGATACCCACCTTGAAGGCGCAAATGGCTTGGTGTTCAGTGAAATTCTCCACCGTCTTGTGCAAAGTGGTCCAATGCTGAATGTACTCTCGGTGAGTTTCATTGTTCTTCTGCACACAGTGTTGTAATTCTGACAAACCACCCGGTCGCTTGTATGTGCCCTCAAAATTTTTCACAAAGACTCGGGTCAGGTCATCCCAGCAATAGATGCTGCCAGCAGGAAGCTGGTTGAGCCATGCTCTCGCTAACCCTTCGAGCATCAGGGGCAAGTGCTTCATGGCTACATTGCCATTGCCGTCGCCAATCTGCACAGCCACTCGGTAATCTTCTAAACAAGTTTCTGGCTTCGACTCGCCAGTGAATTTGCCGATCCCTGTCGCCAACCTGAAGTTGGCCAGAATGTTAGCAGCCCGAACGTACCGGCTGAAACACTCGGGTCCTGAAGAGGATGATCCACTCGGGCAATCTCTATCTTGGCCCTCGCGGTTGGCTCTGCTCCTGTCGACCAGGTTCTGAACGAGAACGGATCTCACGTTGAACTGCGGGTCTCTGAAGTCACCCGGACGGTGCTGAGGGCTTAGCCTCCGATCATCTTCGTACGGCCGCCTGTCATCATAGGGCTGGCGCCCGTATGGGACATCCAGTGGAGGGGGCGTCCGAGTGTGGTGATAACCATCGCGCTGCCGGGAGGAGTGACATGGTCATGTCTTCGGTCCCTATACTGATATCTGCGCCTCCCGGATGAGATCGGGCTATGAGCTGACTGGACTGTCTCGGCGCGGACTGACGCACTATGGATACGATCCCGAGACCGCGACACAACCGCTGCGACATGGCCGTTTTCAACAGGGCACGGATCTGCCAGATCCCTTCACCAGCCGCCGAGCCAGAGAGCTGGATGGAGTCGGTGATTCGCGTCGCTGCTACCAAGTTTCGCAGCGGGGTGTTGAGGATGTGGTAATTCTGGGACTGATCACCCGGGAACAACCGTCGCCGGTGCCGACTGGAGCTCGGCTGCTGCTGACGGGCGCGGTCATCCAATTCTCTCTGCAGCCGCTCGAGGCGGTCGCGCTCAGCCAGAGTGGCCAAATGAGTCGACTCCGTGGCCAGGGCCTCAGGAGTCATTCCCGTGATGGGGGTGCACAGAACTTGGTCGTTCCTCTGCCAGAGCTCCTCCTTATGCTCCCAAGTGAGAGGCTGCAGAACATATTGCTCGTGGCCAGGAGAGTGATCAGCTCCCAGGTCGTCTTTGGCGCAGCCATGAGAAGTGCCCCCGAGGTCACCGCGGGCGCCGCTGAAGCCTTGAGGACTGCGTGGCTCTCCCCCGACCATGAGGACCCTCCGTCGCGGACTCGTTGCTTTCGCACTCGGATTCGTCTGTGGCCTCCGCATGCAGGGTGATGAATAGATCGAGGATGGGCTCATCGGGCTCGAGCACCGACGCCTACGCGGCAACGGCCTAAAGGGCCACAGCGTGTTTGACCCATCACTGGAGCCGTGAGCGCCCGGAGCACTTGCGACGGCGTCCGGCTGGAAGGAGGGGTGCCCCTCGGTACGGGACCGACGACTGTCGGAGAAGGACTCTGTAGGATGAAGCATGGAAATGCGCCGCGCCTCGAACAGGCAGTGACTCCACGTCCAGCGGGGCTTCCTGAAGCCACGCCGAATCGTCGGCGATGAAGCTGAGAGCACCGAATCGGATCTCATCGCCGAAGATCATGATGATGATGATGAAAATTCCACCTGCGCCGGAAATCGCTAGACGCGCAGCCCCACAGTGGGCGCAAACTATCGAGGCAACGAACCTGACAATGAGTACTAGGGGTACGAACAAGGGTTGATCCTAGCTACGGCGCAGGTGTGACACTCGGATTTACGAGTTCAGGCCCCTCTCGGAGAGGTAAAAGCCCTACGTCTAGAGCTTCAGGAGCTGTGTTTTCTTATGGGGTGTCTGATTACAATGGGTGCTGAACCCTTGCCATGGAGCTGAGCGGAGGCTTATATAGAGTGCGCCTCGGCCCATCAATGCCATGTTACAAGGGAGATGAATGAGCATAACTACGGCAGTTACTGGTAACGGCAGCTATAATTACACTTAAAGCCCAACGTTAAGCTACCCGACCGTTATGGCGCTCCCACGTGACTCTGGTCCAGCCGACTGGTGGGAGACGTCCGAATGTCATTGGTACATCCGAGTGGATAATTAGGAGTGCGCATCTGAATGTGTCTGTGGTCTGGAGACCCTCTAATGTTGGTGTGCGGCCCTAGGTGGGCCCTAGATGTCTGGTCTATGACCCTACCCTTAGTAGGTGACCCCATGATAACCCACAAGTATAGGGGATCGTGACAGCCTTCGAGGGTAGTATTTCACCCAAATGTATTGATTTGACACAAGGGGAGCCAAAGAATATTTGCCAGTATTAGTAGTTGAGTTGTCAATTCAACCACACCTAGAGAACTAAATATCTACAGCAAAGTGTTTAGTAGCACAGTAGTAACAGTAGCAGTAGTAACAGAAACAATAACAGTGGCAGTTTTGTAGTAATTGTAACAGCAGCAGCAACGGAAGTAACTTAGCAAAGATCAATATGTGAAAAGAGTAGGCATTGGATCAGTGATGGATAATTATGTTGGATGACATTCATCATGTAACAGTCACAACCTAGAGTGATACACAATAGCTCCAATTCATCAATGTAATGTAGGCATGTATTCCGTATATAGTCATATGTGCTGATAATAAGAACTTGCATGACATCTTTTGTCCTACCCTCCCGTGGCAACGGGGTCCATAAGGAAACTAAGGGATATTAAGGCCTCCTTTTAATAGAGAGCCGGAACAAAGCATTAACACATGGTGAATACATGAACTCCTCGAATTACAGTCATCCCCGGAGAGTATCCCAACTATTGTCACTTTGGGGTCTATGGATCAGAACAATAACAAGTGCATATAACTAGCAGATAGGATCAAGCCCTAACAAATTGACTCGATTACATGATAAATCTCATCCAACCCATCACCGTTCATCAAGCCTATGGAGAAATTACTCATACCCGGCGGTGAGCATCATGAAATTGGTGATGGAGGACGGTTGATGATGACGATGGCGACAAATCCCCCTCTCCATAGCCCCGAACAGACTCCAGATCAGCCCTCCCGATGAAGAACAGGAGGTGGCGGCGGCTCCGTATCGTAAAACGCGATGAAACTTCTTCTCCTATTTTTTCTCGGGGAAATAGAATTTATAGCATTGGAATTAGGTCAGAAGGACCACTGTGGGCCCCACAAGGTATCCCAGCGCGCCCCCAGGGGGGTCGCGCCCTGTTGCCTTGTGAGCAACATGGGGCTGCTCTCCAGTTGATTCTTGCGCCAATATTTTTTATATATTCCATAAAAAATCTCCAAAAGTTTCGTCCAATTCTGAGAACTTTGATTTCTGCACAAAAACAGCACCATGGTAGTTCTGCTGAAAACAACGTCAGTCCGGGTTAGTTCCATTCAAATCATGCAAATTAGAGTCCAAAACAAGAGCAAAAGTGTTTGGAAAATTAGATACGATGGAGACGTATCAACTCCCCCAAGCTTAACTCATTGCTTGTCCTCAAGCAATTCAGTTGACAAACTGAAAGTGATAAAGAAAAACTTTTACGAACTCTTTTGTTCTTGTATCCGTATATAAGCTTAAATAGCACCCAAGTTTTCAGCAAAGATCATGAACTAACCATGCAAATGATAACACTTAGAAACTACATTTACTCATATCAATGGCGTAATCAACTAGTGAGCAATAATAACATATCTCAAATACCAAGAATTTGTCAAAACAATCATAATATAATATGATAACATGGTATCTCGCTAGCCCTTTCTGAGACCGCAAAACATAAATGCAGAGCACCTCCAAAGTTCAAGTAGCAACTAAACATTGTAATTCAGGGTAGAAGAGATCCAGTCATGATTTACCCAACATTAACTATACTCAGTGCATAAGAATGACAATAGTGCTCTCGGGATTGGTGCTTAAAATGAGAAGGTGATGACTCAACAATAAAGTAAATAACATAAAAGTAAATAGATAGGCCCTTCGCAGAGGGAAGCAGAGATTTGCAGAGGAGCCATAGCTCGAAGCTTAAATCAGAGATGAAAACAATTTTGAGAGGTGTACTTTTCCTGTCAACGTTACGACCGAGGATTTTCAATATCTTCCATGCTAAACACATTATCGGCGGTTCCCAAGCGGAAAGGTAAAGTTTACTCCCCCTCCACCATACCAACACAAGCCATGGCTAGCCGAATTCACTGGTGCCCTCCCAACGATCAATTTTCCGGGGGAGTTAGTTTTATTATATTTTTCTTTATTTTGATGATAGGACTGGGCATCCCAATTACCAGCCTCTCTCATGCAATGACAAGTGAATAAACACTCATATGAGAATAACCCGCTTAGCATGGAAGATACTGACCGCTCCCTGTCGCTCCATGAGCAGTACGGGCACACAAAACAGATGTTTATTTGAATGATTAGAGATGGCACATGCAAATTTACTTGGAACGGCAGAGTAATACCGCATATAGGTAGATATAGTGGACTCATCTGGAACAACTTTGGTTTTAAGGATTGTGGATGCACAAGTAGTATTCCTGCTTAGTACATGCAAAGGCTAGAAAATAGATTGAGAAGCGACCAACTAGAGAGCGAAAACGGTCATAATCATGCATTGAGAATAATTAACATTGAATACTAGCATGAGTAGGATATAAACACCCTGAACATAAATATCGTGAAGGCTGTATTGGTTTTGAATCAATTACATGTGTGAACATGTGCGAAGTCAAGCCACTTGAAACATTCAGAGCAGGATACCATACTAACATACTACATCATAACTATTTTAATGCATGTTGACATCCAAGATAAATCATTATCCACTCCTAGCTACTTAAGCATGGCATGAGCAACTATAATCTCTAATTGTCATCACAAACATGTTTACTCAAAATATGCTGGATCATGGATACCGAGTTAAACATATTTACAAAAACAAAAACAAGAAGAGTTCATACCAGCATTTCTTTGCCACAGTCACTTCATCAAATCATCGTCATTATTGCCTTTCACTTGCACGACCGAATGATGTGAAAATTATAATAGTGCAAGAGTGTCGTGGACTAAGCTAGAATCTGCAAACATTTTATTCAAGGGAGAAGACAAGGTAATATTGGCTCTTTGTTAGATCAATGATAACCCACAAGTATAGGGGATCGCAACAGTTTTCGCGGGTAGTATTTCACCAAGATTTATTGATTCGACACAAAGGGAGCCAAAGAATATTTGCGAGTATTAGCAGTTGAGTTGTCAATTCAACCACACCTGGAGAACTAAATATCTGCAGCAAAGTGTTTAGTAGCACAGTAGTATGATAGTTTCAATAGCAGTAGTAACAGTAACAATAGTAACAGTAGCAGTTTTGTAATGATCGTAACAGTAGCAACAACGAAAGTAACTTAGCAAAGATCAATATGTGAAAAGCGTAGGCATTGGATCAGTGATGGATAATTATGTTGGATGACATTCATCATGTAACAGTCACAACCTAGGGCGATACACAATAGCTCCAATTCATCAATGTAATGTAGGCATGTACTCCGTATAAAGTCATACGTGCTTATAGTAAGAACTTGCATGACATCTTTTGTCCTACCCTCCCGTGGTAGCGGGGTCCTTAAGGAAACTAAGGGATATTAAGGCCTCCTTTTAATAGAGAACCGAAACAAAGCATTAGCACATAGTGAATACATGAACTCCTCAAACTACGGCAATCACCGGAAAGAATCCCAATTATTGTCACCTTGGGGTATGCGGATCATGACACGTAACAGGTGCATATAACTTGCAAGGTAGGATCAAGAACTCAAATATATTCATGAAAACATAAAGGTTCAGATCTAAAACCATGGCACTCGGGCCCTAGTGACAAGCATTAAGCATAGCAAAGTCATAGCAACATCAATCTCAAAACATAGTGGATACTAGGGATCAAAGCCCTAACAAATTGACTCGATTACATCGTAAATCTCATCCAACCCATCACTGTCCAGCAAGCCTACGAAGAAATTACTCACGCATGGCGGTGAGCATCATGAAATTGGTGATGGAGGATGGTTGATGATGACGACGGCGTCGAATCCCCCTCTCATGAGCCCCGAACGGACTCCAAATCAGCCCTCCCGATGAAGAACAGGAGGTGGCGGTGGCTCCGTATCGTAAAACGCGATGATTCTTTCTCTCTCATTTTTTCTCCATGAATAGGTACTTATAGCATTGGAGTTAGGGCAAACGGAGCTGCCAGGGGCCCACAAGCCTGCCAGGCGCACCCTGGGGGGTGGGCGCGCCCCCAGGCTTGTGGTGCCTGGTGGCCCCCCCTCTGGTGAATCTTTGCGCCGGTATTTCTTATATATTCTGAAATAATTCTCCGTAAATTTTCAGGTCCATCCGAGAACTTTATTTCTTCACAAAAACAACACCATGGCAATTCTGCTGAAAACAACGTCAGTCCGGGTTAGTTCCATTCAAATCATGCAAATTAGAGTCCAAACTAGAGCAAAAGTGTTTGGAAAAGTAGATACGTTTGGGACGTATCAACTCCCCCAAGCTTAATGCATTGCTTGTCCTCAAGCAATTCAGTTGACAAACTGAAAGTGACAAAGAAAAACTTTTACAAACTCTTTTGTTCTTGTTGTCTGTATATATACTTAACTAGCATCCAAGTTTTCAGCAAAGATTATGAACTAACCATATCAATGATAACACTTAGGTCTCACATTTACTCATGGCAATAACATAACTAACTAGCGAGCAATAATAAGATATCTCAGATGCCAACACTTTATCAAAACAATCATGATATAATATGATAGCATGGTATCTCGCTAGCCCTTTCTGAGACCGCAAAACATAAATGCAGAGCACCTCTGAGATTCAAGCAATGATTAAACATTGTAATTCAGGGTAGAGGATATCCAGTCATGGTCACACCCAACATTAACTATACTCAATGCATAAAAATGACAATAGTGCTCTCCAACTGGTGCTTAAATGAGAGGGTGATGACTCAAAAATAAAAATAAAATAACATAAAAGTAAATGGATAGGCCCTTCGCAGAGGGAAGCATGGATTTGCAGCGGTGCTAGAGCTCGAAGCTTAAATTAGAGATGAAAATAATTTTGGGAGGTATGCTTTTCCTGTCAACGTCACGACCAAGAGTTTTCAATATCTTCCATGCTAAATGCATTGTAGGCGGTTCCCAAGTGGAAAGGTAAAGTTTATTCCCCCTCCACCGTACCAACACAAGCCATGGCTAGCCGAATTCATGGGTGCCCTCCATACCAACAACTTTTCAGGAGAGTTTGTTTGCATTATATGATTTCGATTTGAGCATAGGACTGGGCATCCCGATTACCAGCCTCTCTCGTGCAATGACAAGTGAATAAACACCCATCTGAGAGTAACCCGCTTAGCATGGAAGATACTGACCGCCCCCTGTCGCTCCATGAGCGGTACGGGCACACAAAACAGATGTTCATTTGAATGTTTAGAGGTGGCACTTGCAAATCTACTTGGAACGGCAGAGTAATACCGCATATAGGTAGATATAGTGGACTCATCTGGAACAACTTTGGTTTAGGGATTTGGATGCACAAGCAGTATTCCCGCTTAGTACAGGCGAAGGCTAGCAAATAGATTGAGAAGCGACCAGCTAGAGAGCGAAAACGGTCATATACATGCATTGCGAATAATTAACATTGAATATGAGCATGAGTAGGATATCCACACCCTGAACATAAATATCATGGAGGCTATGTTGGTTTTGATTCAACTACATGTATGAACATGTGCCAAGTCAAGCCACTCGAATTACTCAGAGGAGGATACCATGCCAACATACTACATCACAACCATTTTAATGCATGTTGACACTCAAGAGAAATCATTATCCACTCCTAGCTATTTAAACATGTCATGAGCAACTATAATCTCTAATTGTCATCACAAATATGTTTACTCATAATAATGCTGAATCATGAATACTGAGCTAAACATATTTACAAAGACAAAAACAAGAAGAGTTCATACCAGCTTTTCTTCACCGCAATCACTTCATCAAATATCGTCATTATTGCCTTTCACTTGCACGACCGAATGATGTGATAATAATAAGAATGGTGCAAGTGTGTCGTGGACTAAGCTGGAATCTGCAAACATTTATTCAAAGGAGAAGACAAGGTAACAGTGGCTCTTTGTTAGATCAACAATAAAGCATATGGGAGCCACTCAACATTTCCATCGTGGTCTTCTCCTTGTGACAACTCAACGAAAAGAAAAGAAATTCAGAGAAACACACTGAAATATTTTTGGAGTTTTTGGTTTTTCTGAAGGAAGCAAATTAACGAAGGAAAAACGAAAAACGAGAAAAACTATTTACATGGGAAAGCTCCCAACAAGCAAAAGAAGAAACGAGAAATCTTTTTGGGTTTTCTTTTACTTCTACAAATTAACTAGACAAGAAAGAAACTACAACTATTTTTTTTGGATTTTCGAAGGTTTTTCAAACACACAAGAAGAAAGTGAAAATAAAACTAACATGGATATACAATGAAAGAGGATGAACACCGACAACTGGAATGAGTGTGTGAACATGAATGTAATGTCGGTGAGAAATACGTACTCCCCCAAGCTTAGGCTTTTGGCCTAAGTTGGTCTACGGCCAGTCCTGGCCTGGATAATGCACGTGATGGTAGTTCGGGTTATACTGAAATGCAGCTGCCACAGCTTGGCGAGCTGCCTCATTAAGGCGCTCGGTCTCTGCCGCCCTCTCGTACTCCTCAGCCTCCTCCTCAAGTATGAAATGTCTATGTTTTCCCTGGAAATCAAAGAAGGTAGGAGCAGACAAAACAATATGGAAAACACGACGCCTGTTAAAGATTAGCCTATATCTGAACGGGGGGTAACCCCTCTCAAGGAACTGGTGGCGTTCCATAGCATCATAATCCAGAAAACTAGGTGGCAAAAGGGTGTCATTTTGTTTAATGGGCACACCAAGATCGGTAGCTAAGCGAGTGGCATAAATTCCACCAAAGAAATCACCAACTAAGGCATTATTATGTAAACGACGTGCAACAATAGCCCCCATGTTAAATTGTCTATCTCCCAGCACCGCACTCTTAAGAATGCTCAAGTCAGGGGCGCAAAGATGACTATGATCATGTTTACCATTAATTCATCTACGAACAGAGCAAAATAATGTATGGCAGGAAAATGAATGCTCCCCATAGTAGCTTGTGTGATGCCTCTAGTTTCACCCCTAGTAATGTTCATGAGAAATTCATTGCAATCAGATTTATGAGGTTCAGTGCAAGTCCCCCAGAATGGAATTTTGCATACTTCACTAAATTCTTCAACAGACATGCGAAAAGGAGTTTCATATAGGTTGAAAATAACATCATGTGAAGTGCGCTGATATACATACTTGAATCTTCGCACAAAGGAGTCAGTGAGGTCATAGTATTGCGAGCACCTGTCTGCCAGGAATTCCGTGAGCTCAGCGTTGCGCACGTACATATCAAACTCTTCTTTGATGCCGACTCGCATCATGAAGGCATCCGAGGGCCACTCGCACGGTAGCACCGCGGCCTCTCGCGGCGGTTCGGTATCCGGCTCGCGTATTGCGGGCCTAGGAGCACTCTTGCTCGAGGAACCACGATGGAACATCTTCCTAAACATTTTCTTATTCTCTGAAAAATTTCTGAAATTTTTAGTGACTCAAAATAAAAGTGAACAAAACTCAACAAAATTGATACCAACTACTCCCACATGTATCTAGAAGCTATATCATGCATCAAAACTACTTTGGACCATGCAAATTCAACATGCAAGCTCATAAACATGGTCACCACAGCAGCAAAAATTCGCAAACTAATCGAGGCATGTATTCCGTATATAGTCATACGTGCTTATAGTAAGAACTTGCATGACATCTTTTGTCCTACCCTCCCGTGGCTGCGGGGTCCTTAAGGAAACTAAGGGATATTAAGGCCTCCTTTTAATAGAGAACCGAAACAAAGCATTAGCACATAGTGAATACATGAACTCCTCAAACTACGGCAATCACCGGAAAGAATCCCAATTATTGTCACCTTGGGGTATGCGGATCATGACACGTAACAGGTGCATATAACTTGCAAGGTAGGATCAAGAACTCAAATATATTCATGAAAACATAAAGGTTCAGATCCAAAATCATGGCACTCGGGCCTAGTGACAAGCATTAAGCATAGCAAAGTCATAGCAACATCAATCTCAGAACATAGTGGATACTAGGGATCAAAGCCCTAACAAATTGACTCGATTACATGGTAAATCTCATCCAACCCATCACTTTCCAGCAAGCCTACGAAGAAATTACTCACGCACGGTGGTGAGCATCATGAAATTGGTGATGGAGGATGGTTGATGATGACGACGGCGTCGAATCCCCCTCTCCGGAGCCCCGAACGGACTCCAGATCAGCCCTCCCGATGAAGAACAGGAGGTGGCGGTGGCTCCGTATCGTAAAACGCAATGATTCTTTCTCTCTCATTTTTCTCTCCATGAATAGGTACTTATAGCGTTGGAGTTAGGGCAAACGGAGCTGCCCTGGGGGGCTGGGCACGCCGCCCAGGCTTGTGGCGCCTGGTGGCCCCCCCTCTGGTGGATCTTTGCACCAGTATTTTTTATATATTCTGAAATAATTCTCCGTAAATTTTCAGGTCCATCCGAGAACTTTTATTTCGGCACAAAAACAACACCATGGCAATTCTGTTGAAAACAGCGTCAGTCCAGGTTAGTTCCATTCAAATCATGCATATTAGAGTCCAAATTAGAGCAAAAGTGTTTGGAAAAGTAGATACGTTTGGGACGTATCAATCAACAATAAAGCACATGAGAGCCACTCAACATTTTCATCATGGTCTTCTCCTTACGACGACTCAACGAAAAGAAAAGAAATTCAGAGAAACACACTGAAATATTTTTGGAGTTTTTAGTTTTTCTGAAGAAAGCATATTAAACAAGAAAAACAAAAAAGCGAGAAAAACTATTTACATGGGAGAACTCCCAACAAACAAAAAAAGAAGAAATGGGAAATCTTTTTGGGTTTTCTTTTAATACTACGAAATAACTAACGAGAAAGAAAAACCGAAAAGAAGCGAGAAGTATTTTTGGATTTTTGAAAATTTTCAAACACACAAGAAGAAAGCGAAAATAAAACTAACATGGATATACAATGAAAAAGGATGAACACCGACAACTGGAATGAATGTGTGAACATGAATGTAATGTCGGTGAGAAATACGTACTCCCCCAAGCTTAGGCTTTTGGCCTAACTTGGTCTACTGCCACTCGTAAAATTCATCAGGTCCGGTAGGGAAGTGGCTAGGCGGAGGCACTCGAGCGTCCCAAGGCTGGGTCTCGTTCTCCGCCGTGGCCAACTCGTTCTTGTAAGCAATGAGGTCCGGTGGTAGGATGGTGTATCCGTGCCTGGCATAAGAATCAAACAAGGAAGGTGCATGCAACGAAATAATCTCACGAGTTATCTCACTAAATACCAAGTTATAACGAACGTAGTGAGGGGGCTCAGGTTCATCAATAAAATGGTGATCAATCATAGACTGTTGGTCTAAATAAATCTTAGGCAGCAAATAATCATTATGGAGGATAGCAACATTAAAGCGTTTCGCAAGACGCGAAGCATAAATACCGCCATGAATTTTACCCCTAGTCCTGTTAGTGTGCAAGCGGCGTGCAATGATGGCTCCCAAACTAAAAGTGTTATCACCGTGAATAGCACGACGTAAAATGGCGAGGTCAGGGGCACTTAGCGTACCACCTTCCTCCCTGGGTTGTTTTCAGTGCCAAAAATTCTTAAATATTCCAGAAAAAATCATGTTAAAATTTTATTGCATTCTGAGCACTTTTATTTTTGGGCAATTTTTTATTGCACGGATAATTCAGAAAACAGGATAATCATGGCATTTTACTTTATTAAACTATAAATAACAGAGAACAAACTATGATTACAGAAAGTTGTGCTTACTAAATTCATTGACCACATGCCCCTCAAAAAGAATCCATTAATAAGGTTGATCAAGTCTTATTAACAAACTATTTTCGAGTAACATGAAACCGAAGGACTTTAGTATAACACTAAGTTACCTCAACGGGGATGTGCATCTCCCCAACAATAAGAATTTCATATTTCTTTTTGACAGTAGGAAGAGGAAATTTAAATCCTCCAATAGTGATTGTCGAAACTTTTTCAATATAGTTGATACCGTTCACCGAACTTTGTTTCTTCGGAAAATAAACCGTATGCTCATTACCATTAACATGAAAAGTGACCTTGCTTTTGTTGCAATCAATAACAGCCCCTGCAGTGTTCAAAAAGGGCCTTCCAAGGATAATCGACATATTGTCGTCCTTGGGCATATCAAGTATGACAAAGTCTGTTAAGATAGTAACATTTGCAACAACAACGGGGACGTCCTCGCAAATTCCAATAGGTATAGCAGTTGATTTATCAACCATTTGCAAAGATATTTTAGTAGGTGTAATCTTATTCAAATCAAGTCTTCTATATAAAGAGAAAGACATAACACTAACACCGGCTCCTAGATCACATAAAGCAGTTTTAACATAACTTCTTTTAATGGAGCATGGTATAGTAGGTATTCCCGGATCTCCTAACTTTTTAGGTACTCCACCCTTAAAAGAATAATTTGCACGCATGGTGGAAATTTCAGCCTCAGGTATCTTTCTTTTATTAGTGACAATATCTTTCATGTATTTAGCATATGGAGGCATTTTCAAAACATCAGTCAAACGAGTGCGCAAAAAGACAGGTCTAAGCATTTCAACAAAGCGCTCAAAGTCTTCCTCATCTTTATTCCTAGATGGTTTAGTAGGAAAAGGCATAGGTTTTTGAACCCATGGTTCTCTTTCTTTTCCGTGTTTTCTAGCAACGAAATCACTTTTATCATATCTTTTATTCTTAGGAGGTGGGTTATCAAGATCAATAGCAGGTTCTATTTTCTACATCATTATCTGGTTGAGCATCAACATGAACATCATTATCATTATCATTGCCATTATCATTAGGTGGATGTTCATCCCCAGATTGTGTCTCAGCATCAGAAATAGAAATATTATTATGGTTCTCAGAAGGTTTTTCTATCTCAGGTTCACTAGAACCATGCAAAGTCATATCATTTTTCTTTTTTTTCTTCTTAGATGGACTAGGTGCATCAATATTAATTCTTTGAGAATCTTGTTCAGTTCTTTTAGGATGACCTTCAGGATACAGAGGCTCCTGAGTCATTCTACCTCCTCTAGTAACAACTCTAACATCATGATCATTCATTTTATTATTCATTTCATTAAGCAAAACATTTGGAGACTTAGCAATTTGTTCTAGCTGAGTATGAACCATAGAAGCATGTTTACTTAAGCCTTTAACATCATTAACAGTTCTAAACATCAAATCACTCAAACGTTCTATCATCAAAGCATTGCGTTTTAATTGATTGCTAACATATAAATTGAAGTGTTCTTGATTAATGATGTAATTATCAAACTCATAAAGACATTGACTAGCAGATTTATTATAAGGAATATCACCTTCATCAAATCTAATAAGAGAATTTACATCTACTACCTGTGTCGGGATGTCGAGCCAATGTATTTCTTCAATAGGTGGTAAATTCTTAACATCTTCAGATTTAATACATTTTTCTTTTATAGATTTCTTTGCCTCTTGCATATCTTCAGGACAGAGGAATAGAATACCTCTCTTCTTTGGAGTTGGTTTGACCGGTGGTTCAGGAAGTGTCCAATCATTAGCATTCTTTAATATATTATTCAATAGTTCTTCAGCCTGTTCAACAGTTTGTTTCCTGAAAACACAACCAACACAACTGTCTAGGTAGTCCCTAGAATCATCGGTTAGTCCATTAGTTACTTGTTTGAGGAGACAATTAGGTTTTTCCAAAGCTTTGTGCTCTTCGCCAACATATACAAGAAGCTAAAGAGAGGTGGTGAATAGAGGTGGAGACAAAGCTCGAAGCTAACCAACACTCGTTGATTGGCTTGTTTTAGCTCGAGCTCGTTTATTTTTGAACCGTGCCAATATTTATTTTTGGTTTGTTAATATTCTTGGTAGCCTAGGTCTGGCCAATCTACCAGCTAGCTTACCTCAACAACCTTAGTCGCACAGTTTATTCTCTTATTGCACGACTGTATTTTGTTGCGCAGTCAAAGGCGATTAGGAGAGCTACGATTGTGAGACTCACACATGTTGTTTTATTTATACTGTTTTTTTTTAAAAAACATCCCCTTTATTAATTGGAAATAACGGTTACATCGTTAATAAGAAAAGTTACAATATCATTCATAGGTTCCTCGAAACAATCACTTGTTACAGAAAATTTAGCTAATCTAGCAAGTTCGTGAGCAACTTTATTTGCTTCCCTATTACAATGTTCAAAACTAATAAGTGGAAAATCGCACGCCATAAAATAACAATCATCAAAAATTGCCGCCGCCGCTCCCGCTGAATGTCCTCCATTCTTCATTGTGTCAATTACTTCCATATTGTCGGAGTTTACAACAAGACGATTGCATCCCGCCTTCTGTGCAAGTAATAAGCCAAATCTTAGAGCCAACGCTTCTGCTGTTAAGACATCTGCACACCAATCCATCCTCCAGTTCCCGCCAACAATGAACCTTCCTTTGTCATCTCTAAGGACCGCCCCCGCTGTGCCTCTAAGCATGTCCTGATCAAAAGAAGCATCGACATTCAATTTCACAGATCCCATGGGAGGTCTTATCCATCCCCCTATTCTATTTGTTGCCCTCGAGGAATGAGCTTTAACATAGTTTGCCGCTATAGCACGGGCTCCCATCGAAGTTTGGTATGCATCTTGGGACTTTCCCTGATGAACTAGCGTCCTTCTGTCCCACCATAAATACCAAGCTGTTATAGCGATCAATTCGCGTGCATTCTGGTTGCCCACTATAGATAGCTCTTGCTCTGGCATAAGAAGTAAAAACTCAAGAACTGCCTCTCCCGCATGATCGATAGCACAAGCTTTACTAATGGCCTCATGCAATCCCAGCTTCTCCCAAACCTCTTTCGCCTTCTGACACAGAAACAACATGTGTTTTGTATCTTCTGGCCCATTCGAACATGATGGGCAGATGGGCGAAACTTTCATATGTCTATTAGCAAGTGTAACACGACACGGGAGTGTTCCGTGCAAAGTACGCCAAATGAAAATCTTCACCTTTGCTGGACAAGATAATTTCCAAATCTTACTCCAAATAGGATTGACATTTGTTTTACCCATACCATTTGTGTAATTCAATTTCCTCCCATGTTGTTTGTTCCATTCCTCCAAATAAGCTGAACGAACCGTGAAACAACCATTCTTTGTATAGTTCCAAGCAATGAAATCCGTCATATTATGCATAGGGAGGGGGATCGCTAGTACCCTTTGAGCATCAATTGGCCATAATGTTTGTCTTACTAAATCTTCATCCCAAAAATTGGTGATTGGATCGATAAGGTCAGCAACTTTTGATAGAAGGTGCTCTCTTCTAGGAGTAATAATTTTCCTATTTGCACAGTTTGGGATCCATGCATCTCTCCAAATATCAATATTTTGTCCATTTCCAACTCTCCAAATATAACCATTCTTGAGAGAATCAACTCCCGCCATAATGCTTTGCCAAGTAAAAGAAGAACCCTTTTTTAGACTTGCATTCATTAGGTCGCCATCCGGAAAATATTTAGTTCTCAAGATGGTGGCACATAGGGAATCAGGGTTATCAAGCAGGCGCCACGCTTGTTTGGCTAACAAAGCCAAATTGAAACAGTGTATATCTCGGAAGCCCATTCCTCCTTGGTCTTTTGGTACACACATCTTCCACCACGCCATCCAATGCATTCTCTTCTGATTGTCTTCGTCACCCCACCAAAAATGCGACATCGCGTCAATGATTTCTTTGCAAAAAAATTTAGGAATTTTAAAGACGGACATGGCATAAGTTGGGATAGCTTGTACAACCAATTTGAGTAAGATTTCCTTTCCTCGTGCTGATAACCGATTTGAGTAAGATTTGGGGGGGGGGGGGGGGGGGGGGGTTATTTATACTGTTAACGAGCTATAACAAGTGCTCACAAGCTTATAATGAACCAAACTAATCTTAAGTTTTAGCTCATTAAGGCTAACGAGCTTAACAAATGGAGCCTTAACGATCAAGATCCTTAACAAGTCAGGTGGCAAAAAGTTTAGGATGTCTCCCCATGCTAAGGTTCCCTGCAGTTCGGTCACACTAGGTTAGGGAGTTGGGCGATAATAGTTCCTCTTTCTCCACATACAAAGCGTGTTGCCCTAAACAAGCCGAGCAGGCTTGTTATCCACCCCTAGTGGTGACAATGCTATGACATATGTTTACAACATTCTCACAAGGTTCTCTTTGGTTTATGTGATTCTAAAAACAAAGGTATAGAAGAAAAAAACGTAAGATTGAGATGACATGTCATATCAAATCAAATCTACATGTATCAAAAACACATGGATTTGTAATACAAGTTGTTTTGTTGCACCACGGGTAAAATACAGAAACCTTCCTATGGCATTAGGTAGCATAGCTGTCACAGAAACAAAAAGAAATTCCATTAGGTTAGACTCAATGAATTTTATTTGGATTGCAGTTAAAACCCGGTATTTCAGATTAGAGAGCTATTTTTCTATCCCAACTTGCAAGAGATGTCTCAAATGTAGCATTACTGCAATACAATCAAAGTGCTAGGAGTAACATTTATGCACAAGAAGCCACATCATACGTATACCACACGTACAAGTGATACAAATAAAGCAAATTTCCTAACAGTGTCATTAAGCAAAACAAGCACACTGCACACCCGTTACCATGTACCGGCCCACGAGAAGACAGAATCTCTATAGTTTCAGATTTACTCTCTGGGTCTGTTCATACAGAAGTCAAAATAACTGTTAATATGCAGCAATTGTGCAATTGCAACCTAACGTGCCAGGTGGTCTTGTTGCGCTCTATGTCGGATCGTCGGAGAAGTATGCTGCAGTGAGCAAGAGAGAGAAGTTAAAAGGGAATTCGGAGCTGCACTTATCCTGCACACGGAAGCCATGGATGAAGGATGAGAATACTTGTACTATTAGAGATGCAACAGGTTTGAGTGAACGAACAAGCAGGCAGCATACATAATTCCTTGGTCCCGCGTGCCTGAAATGCTGTATAATATTAGAAATTCAGACGACCACTGAAAGAAGCTGTAAATAGCAACAGCAAATGAACAATTGCATAATTAGTTGTAACTAAAATCTTTTGAAGTTGAGAACTACAAAGTGGCAGTGGCAGCATTATATACCAGCAAGCGTATAATACATGGAACAACAGCAGACAAAACCATGTCAAATATTTATTAGTATCTAGTTGCAATTTATCATTCATACTCAATGACATGCAAATTCCAAGTGTAAATCTTATCTTTGGAGATGTAACTCAAATGAATACCAAACTGACATTGTGCTCCAGCTGCCAATCTCCAATGAGCCGAAAGATAGACCTACTTGTACATGGAAATGAGCATTGTATCATCAGAGTTTGGGACACAACAAGAACATAACATTTCTGCTCTCCTCAGCTTATTTTGGCAGCAATTAGAGAAGTCTGCTGTTCTAGCTAGCAGCAAGCAATAACGTTCAACCTTTAAATCATTGCAAGACTTGTAGATAATCACAGAGATAGCACTTTGAATATCAACTATAAACATAGCATAATGCTGTTTTCAAGGCCATGTTTTGCAATCAAATCCATCAAATCATCATTTGGAACCATATCAGTGTAAGTCTTTCCACTTGTTTATAGAATCAGGTGTGCCTGCCAGAAAGAAAGAAACAACAGGATACATGTGTGAAAAATAAAGTAATATCGAACTTGGACCAAATCTTTATCGGTTAAAACAATCTTTGCAAGAATGAACTTAGGGGACTCCTTAGAATACTAAGCGACCTGGAATTTTCCATAATAAACTTCCCACAATTATCGATGTTGAATTTCACGTTTCTGCATCAAGATGCAGATTGAACATCAGAAATGATTAAAGTATTTTGTGGCAGATGTCAATAGTTGCAAGCAACACATTGCTTCTGGTGTATCTTTCACTCTGGTATGCAAGCAGCCGTTCTAATTCTCAAATCAATTTAATTTTGATCAGAGAAAGATACATCAATTATGGGCCAAAATAGAACTTCCCAAAGTTTTCCAGAAGCAATTAACTTTAAGCATCATGATTCTCCAACAGCAGGAGTTCAACTTTACAGATTACAAGACTAGAACGAGCACAGTGAATTCAGAACCATAGATTTATTATCCCACTATAGTAATGATTGTGAAAGTAAAAATATGGCTACGTGTAAGACTGTTAAAGTCAGGCACTGAGTGCCTTTCATCTAAAAAACTAGTGTTAAACTGAGTAAATTTGCTAACAAATTATTTCAAGCAATAGACAATAATGAATGCATAATACCTTGCTCGAAACAAAAAAAACTTGCAGCAGAGTTGCTGCAGTATAATTCATTCACTTGGCAACTTACAAGGGGGTCACCGACATGAAAAATGAAACTATCCTTGAATCGTGAACTGTTGTTGACTAATAAATCAGTAAATCACTAGAGAGGCAACTCGGCGTTGGGATCAGACTGGGCATTGAGGTGGTGTACAAGGAACAGCCTTGCACGGTTAACGGCGGCAAAGTAGAGACAGATGTGCTCCTCGAGGTCGGCGAGCTGGCGTAGCAGGCTAGGATGGTTCTTCCTGAGCTGCCGCACCACCTCTTCGATGGTGTGGTGCTGCCCCCTCCCGCGCTCAAGCCCTAGCCTTACCAAGATCTTGTCACTCTCGACAGTGGCGTGGAGCCTGCCCACCAGCCGTTCAATGGTGTCCACGTCATTGTTGAGCACATAGGCGCCCCTGGCCGCGGCGTCAAGCCGGTCCATGTGTTGCTGCAGGCGTTTCATCCAAGCGGGGGTTGAGCAGCAGGAGCCACGCGACGCTGCACAGGCAGGAGCCACGGCCAACAACGCGGTAATGGCGTGGGTGGCGATGACGAGGCCAGCGATCGCAGCTCCCGTCGCGCAGCCGATGAGGCAGATGCCAGACCCGCGCGTGGCGCACCGCAACAGCCGGCGCCTTCGTCGGGCCTTGAGGAGGCGGAGGTCGAGATGGGTTTTGAGGCCAGCAAAGCTCCGATGCATGCCCTGGAAGCTGGCTTCGGGGGGCAGGAACGGGTTGGGTATTTTGTCGAACAGGAGGAAGGCGTCGAACGCGCAGTCGCAGTGCGGCACGGCGAGCGGCGTGGCGTGCGGGATCAGCGCGAGAACGTCCGCGATGGGCCCGTACAGCGCCCGCGCGCGGCGCAGCGCTCGGCGGAGGAAGAGGCAGTGCAGCGACGCGTTGTGCGTGCTGCGGAGGTAGTCCGCGGCGAGGCGGGTGAGCTCGGTGTCGGGCGCGTCCCCGAGCGCGCGCTCCACCACCGCGTCCTCCGGACGGAGCACGCCGGCGAGGGTGGTCCTATCCTCCTCGTCCTCGTCTTGGTCGCCGCCATCAACCCGTTGGCCGTCCACGATCACGTGGATCTTGCCCCAGATCTCGTTGTAGGAGCTGGTCTGGATGGCGAGCGTGTACTCCTGGCTGAGATTGATGGTCGCCCCCGAGACGGGGCTGCTCCCCCACCCGCCCGCCGCCGCCGCACCACCGCCGGTCCTCCTCCCGCCACTACTAGGAGCGGTGCTCGAGCTCGTGCTCGCATTCGCGCTACTGGTGTTAGCGCCCGCGTTGGAGCAGGCAGCCTCGTCGTCTTCCTCCCCGTCGTCCGTGTCCCGGTCCCGGCGCTCCCACGGCCGCATCGCTGATGCGCTGCTGCTCTCGACTCGTCGGTGCGCTGCGCAGGGAGCGCAAGCAACGAGCAGAAACGAGGCAAGCAAGCAAGCAAGCTTTAAGCGCGTGGGGGCCGGAGGCAACTTTGCTACAGCTACAGGCAGTTTTTACGGAAAGTGCTTACGGACGTGATGTGGAGAACTAGGATTTACCGCGATTTGGGTCCCACAGCTAGATTTATGGGGAGAGAATCAATGAGACTTGGCCACCTAATCCCGTAACATCCATCCGTAGGGTATTTCCCCGTAAGTCTAGCATCCCGGTTCCCGGAGGTGGAGTGGAGGTGGAGCCGTGGAGGTGGTGTGGTGTGCGTCGTAAGCCAACGGCCAACGCCCAACGGGCACGAAGACGTTTGACCCTGCGGCTGCGGGGCCGGGCTCTCGATAGATCCAACGGCCCGCGCTCGTGTCCTTGTGCGGCTCTCAGGCTTCGCCGCGTGCTACGGTTGCAGGCGTGGGCCGCGTGATAGCCGCGCACTCGCGGTAGTTGAAGCGGAGACGGAACAGCAGTCCCGTGTGCTGAACTCTCTTGTGTGTGTATCTGGGTGTGACATTGCGAGGGAGAACCGGAGAAGAAGAACGCGAGAGATGATAAGGGTGGCGTCTCCGCGGCCTCCTTCCGCCGTGCAGCTACGCAGATGCGGCGGCGCGTGCCCCTTCAGGGCCAGGGGATACGGAAGTAGAGTCGCGGCGACAAGTGGGAGCAGGAGGAGTAGGAAGAGGAGCGCTATCTCCTGCTGCTCGTCCGACGACCGGGAGGTGGCCCGCGGCGCGGCGCCTCCGGCTCCGGCTCCCACGGCTCCTTCCGACGGATCGATACAGCTCTATTCCCAGATCGAGAAGTAGGTGGTGGATAATTTCCGTCGTTCCTATCTGTTTACCACGGACTCTCTTAGTCTAACATTTTGCTGCGGCGGCGGCTGGCGCGCAGGGTGATCACGGAGGCGGCGAAGCAGTCCAACCAGGGTTGGAGCTCCACCGGAGATTGGACCGAAATCGAGGTACCTTTCGGTAGGCTCTCGCCTCTATTGCGAATTGCGACTGCCTTCTGTCTGTGTTTAGTTGGATTGATCCCTGGTGATTGCTTGTAGGGGGCGTGGGTGTTGAGGCCCAAGTCCTCGGAGCCCTCGTTTGTCGTTCATTTCATTGGTGGGATTTTCGTCGGGGCCGCGCCGCAGGTCACGTACCGCTACTTCCTCGAGCGTCTCGCAGACAAGTACGTTCATAAGCAATGTCTAATGAATCAAATTTACTTCATCCAACATATGCTTACTCTGTTCAACGGATAAATTACTGAGATTCTTAGTTGTACTCTTGAAGGCAGAGTGACATTTGATTTGTAAATACTCAGTATCCTCTAGTTCCAAAAGAAATATGCATTTTCATGTTTGAAATACACCGAGGAGGCGACAATCTCATAAGACATTGAACTCCAGTTACCTCATGTCATGGTGTAATTCTGAACTGCTTCTAGTACTAGCTGTATACTTTCTCTTGATATTCTACATTGAGCTCTTGATATCCTACATCAGCAGTTATTGTTTGCTGTATACTTTCTCTTAGCTTGGTATCCTACTTCTGCAAATGCTGATTTATCAGTTTCAAATTCAGGGGAGCCTTGGTTATTGCTACACCATATGCTAGTGGCTTTGATCATTTCTTCATCGCAGATCAAGTTCAGTTTAAGTTTGACAGGTGCTTGAGAAACTTGGTAGAACCTGTAAGTAGTACACTTCAACTACGAACTCAAGGTTTTGTCCACCATTCTAAGCATGTGAAATTTTATTCAGGTAAATGACCTTCCAACATTTGGTGTTGGACACTCGTTGGGATCTGTCATCCATCTTCTGATTGGTAAGAGTTTAGCATGGATTGAACTAAAATTTATCTGCTGATTGTCTATAAAGTAACACTCATTCAACCATGATCTTGCCCTTTGTTCTTCAATTAATCGTGCATTATGTGGCTTATGCTCCTTCCTGTACCAGGATCAAGATATGCTGTGCAGCGAAGTGGAAACATACTGATGTCATTCAATAACAAGGTGCGTTAATATGACACATAGTTTTTTCAGTCTACCCGTCCTTCCCTATGAAATCTCCATAAGTTTAGAGTGTAGGGCCATAGACATTCGACCTGAAATCCCTTTTCTGGCAATAGTTTGAAACTATTCATAAGTTACGCAGATACTCCAGATTTAGTCATTTTACTTGACAACATTGTCCTGCCTATTTTCTACTGGCTAGTCATCCATCAAGAGATACAAATGCCAAACTTAAGTGAGAACGTGGCATATCAGATGTTTAGTATGTGATGAGTTACTTGAACATGGCATGCAAATCTTAGTGCTACAAACCACTTCACGTCAGATGGCATATCTTTTTCCTACTTATAATCAACGAAGGTGGTGCCAAGTATTTTTGTTCTTCTTAATCTGTCATTCTTTAAAACCCTGCCACTCAAATAAAAAAAAGACTACCTGTAATATTTCTATTATTCCTTTGCAGGAGGCAAGCCTGGCGATTCCATTATTTTCACCTGTAATCGTTCCCATGGCACAGAGTTTTGGCCCAATATTATCCCAGCTGACATCATCTCCAACAATTCGTTTTGGGGTATGACGTGTTCCTGGTTTTCGTGTCAATTTTTTCTTGAATGTCTAAGGAATTAGATACATTGCACTGTTTTTATTTCCATGTTTACACTGTCAATTGCCACCTCGTCATTGTTAAGCTTCATGCACTAGCCAACGCAACCAAAAGTCCGAACTGATGGAAAGGGCTAGGCAATCCACATATACACTTCAACAGTCATCACTGTATTGTTTTGGAGACCCACTGCCTATGTTACTATCTGCATCTCATATGGACAAGCTCCATGGACCTTTTTAAGTAGCTGTTTCTTGATATAAACTGCTATTTAAGCAAAATACTTACTTGTATGTGTACACATACATGGCTTGCAAGTGTGTGTGACTTTCATCTGACACATATACTACCATATTACAGAGTTTGCATATATTGATTCATCCAGCTTCATCCTGGCCGCATACCACTGTATTTTTTTCTTTTGAGTAAATTTGACTCTGAACCACATAGTTGCCGCCCTGTATCAGTTTGAATCAGATTTATTTTTTGTGACACATGAACCAGATTTAAGCACCAAAAATCTCAAATACCGAGCCCACATGTCACGCCGATGTGGCAGCGACTAAGATGCCACATCACCCAACATGAAGAGGTGTTTGAACATTCTTTTATCGAACATTCTTTGAAGTCCCAGCAAAGTACATTACCCTTATCAAGGACATGTACAATAATGTTGTGACAAGTGTTCGAACAAGTGATGGCGACACTGATGACTTCGCGATTAAAATAGGACTGCACCAGGGGTCAGCTTTGAGCCCTTGTCTTTTTGCTTTGGTGATGGATGAGGTCACAAGGGATATACAAGGAGATATCCCATGGTGTATGCTCTTTGCGCATGATGTGGTGCTAGTCGACGATAGTCGGACGGGGGTCAATAGGAAGTTAGTTATGGAGACAAACCTTGGAATCGAAAGGTTTTAGGCTTAGTAGAACTAAAACCGAGTACATGAGGTGCGGTTTCAGTACTACTAGGCACGAGGAGGAGGAGGTTAGCCTTGATGGGCAGGTGGTGCGTCAGAATGACACCTTTCAATATGGGGTCAATGCTGCAGAAGGATGGGGGTATTGATGAAGATGTGAACCATCGAATCAAAGCCGGATGGATGAAGTGGCGCCAAGCTTCTGGCATTCTCTATGACAAGAGAGTGCCACAAAAGCTAAAAGGCAAGTTATATAGGACGGCGGTTCGACCCGCAATGTTGTATGGCGCTAAGTGTTGGCCGACTAAAAGGCGACATGTTCAACAGTTAGGTGTGGCGGAGATGCGCATGTTGAGATGGATGTGTGGCCACACGAGGAAGGACCGAGTCCGGAATGATGATATACGAGATAGAGTTGGGGTAGCACCGATTGAAGAGAAGCTTGTCCAACATCGTCTGAGATGGTTTGGGCATATTCAGTGCAGGCCTCCAGAAGCTCCAATGGATAGCGGACGGCTAAAGCGTGTTGATAATGTCAAGAGAGGTCGGGGTAGACCGAACTTGACATGGGAGGAGTCCGTAAAGACTAAAGAGAGATCTGAAGGATTGAAGTATCACCAAAGAACTAGCCATGGACAGGGGTGCGTGGAAGCTTGCTATCCATGTGCCAGAACCATGAGTTGGTCGCGAGATCTTATGGGTTTCACCTCTAGCCTACCCCAACTTGTTTGGGACTAAAGGCTTTGTTGTTGTTGTTGTTGTTGAGATGCAAATTCAAAGATCAAGTTGTAAGTAGGGCCACATTAAACACATTTTATCAAAAGCTGCATCATACATGACGCCCACGTTGACAAATGGATGCCAACTCACTGCATACTCGGCGTGAGTTGCCTGGCAAGTAAAGCAAATCTTTTGGCCTGGGGATCATATGCTAAAGCTGGTTCAAACTGGAATTTTGGCTTTTAAATCTGGTTCAGTGTGTCATAAAAAAATAAATCTGGTTCAAACTGTCACGGTGCAAAAAATGTGGTTCAAACTGGAATTTACTCTCTTCTTATAAGCGTAACATGCTTATTACGGTTCTGAATACTTCTGCACTACAGGGTAACTTTCTGATTTTTTTTTCCTGCAAATCTACACCATTGTGACTTGGTCCCACCAGATGGATGGCTTGTACTTTTTTTTCCCTTGTTTTCAATTAATGTGACAATTTCTACAGAGTCCCCAATTAGTAGAAAATAAAACATACCCCAAACTTCTTGAATAGATAATTTTTTGGCTTGTTATGGTTTATCTATTTCACAACTTTTAGTTCGACAGTCTCCTATATTCTGGACTTACGATGACCTTACAGTGAAGGCCATCGTACTAAGGAAGTACAAGAATAGCATATGCTAACTCAGGAAGTCTAAACAATTAACAAGGAATCAGTAATTTATAATAAGCATGATGATGTATCATTTGAGCTATTTTCTTAAATATTTTTATTGGTGCCACACTTCCAAATACAGAACACATGTTGCTTTTTCACATTAAGAATAGTTGGGTAGATGTCACGTCATTCCCTCTTTCTAAACGTTTGAGCTAAACTGATCATAATTCTTACACAACAGGCTGAAGCGGCTATTAAGCAAATTGAGAATCTAGGCCCTCCTGTTGTTAAGCAACTTCTTCCCTTAATTCAGCAACTTCCTCCACTGTATATGGACTTAGTAAAGGGCCGAGAAGACTTCATTCCAAAACCAGAGGAGACACGCCGGCTGGTATGTTCACACTCCTCTGTTATAGCATTTGAAATGTTTGCATTACATTTAGGTTAGGTAGTGAAAAGTATGCATTTGAACTGTTTGCATTACATTTAGGTTAGGTAGTGAAAAGTATATAGTAAGTCCCTTCTAACATGATGCTTTTTATTAACTTTATACTTCATAGAAATACATAAATTACATCACGTAGAGATGAAATTTGCTAACATTATTTCGTAATGTCTCCGGTGTTATATGACACTGGAGGCATCCTTATTAGTAGCTGTTGATTTGCAATTGTGAATTATCTGACAAAACATTAAATTTTATTATCTTAGCAGTAAGCACAAGAAGTTTTGTTTACAACAATGTACAATATAGGCCACATTAGTGTTCAGAAACTTTTAGAAGGAATCAACAATTCTCCAAAATGATAGTCCTAATTTTAGCATTTGTCTAATATACAATATCCAGAAGTTTGGGTTGGACATTTTGTTAAGTCTGAAATTCGAATTTTACTTTTAGTAAACTACATGGTATGTTGTAGGTAGATGTTTGAACTCGTCATTTTACAATTGCTATATACTTGCTGATTCACCACTCTTTTGGGCAGATAAAATCCTACTACGGAATATCTCGAAATCTCCTAATAAAGTTCGAAGATGATCAAATTGATGAAACCTCCATCATTGCACAAGTACTAAGCTCTGAATCTGCCATTAGTTCACTGCTTGATATGTCGATTCGCTCACTTCCTGGGGATCATGGCCTTCCATTACAACAGGTGCTTTTTTCTCTGTCGGGATTCACACAAGTACTGTTTTGGATTCCTTGACAAAGCCATATATTGCTAGACGAAATATTTAATAGTTCTGCTGAAGATTAGAAGTCAATGTATGAGTTGCTGCTCTTGTTTCAGCAAAGTAATTGTGTGTTGTTGATTCAGGTACTTCCTGACGTTCCACCAGGAATGGCTGATGCAGTGAGCCGTGGAGGTGAACTCCTCGCAAATCTCACAACAGGCACACCATGGGAAGCTGTTGCTAAGGAGGTAGGTACCACTTTTGGCACTGACTCTGGCGTTCTGCGAACACAGGTCCCCGAGGATGTCAATGCACTTGTGGATGTAATTGTTTCATGGGTAGCTTCAAATTCTGGCCCAAAACTACTTCGTTCATGACCACCCACAATGCTTGGGGATGTAAATAACAGTGTAGAACGGCAGGGTTTACTGACTACTGACGAATTATGAGTAATGATTTTGGATCACATGTCAGGGCTATATTTTAATTGCCGAGGTCCATACTGTCCAGGGAAATCAAATATGAGGGGTATGCAGGAGTATTATAAGAACATTGAAGATAAATTAAAAGAACTTCCAGCATCATATATAATACATTATGCTTGCACTGAGCCACTAATTGTTACGAAATTATCTTGTTGCCTTGTTTATTTTTTATTTTGTTTCGTAGCAATTGCACGTGCACAAAATGCATGCTTCTGTGCTGAGATATACTGCCTGACGTGTGTATTATCTGTGGTTATCATTCTTAGTATGCGTGATGTGTTCCGTTTCAAAAATGCATTAACTTCTGTTGTGCTAACGATGGCTGGCAAGAATGCCGACTGGAGCACTGCGCTACCTCATGCAGAGGAAGGCTACGCAGCTCAATGTACCTCTGGGAGCGCTGGCGAACAAGTCACCTTACCACAGTGGCAAAGGCAAGAATTCTTTCCTGACTCATCAGATCTTATTTTTGGCCTGCAGTAATGATGGTAAAGGTTGTAGGTTTATAAGATCCTTGAGTTAGAACATTTATCCTCGTTGCGTGTGAGCTCTTAATTTGAAAATGAATATGATCCTAGATTTTGTCACCCGCGGTAAGGTTTAAAATGTGCAATACTGGGAAGATATTTGTTGCAAGATCACCGTCAAACTAGACTGAATAAACCTGTTTTGTTTGTGTTAGATGCCACCTCTGATTTGTTGAAGTTCTATTAACCATTACTCCCTCCGTAAAGAAATATAAGAGCGTAGTGATCTAAACGCTCTTATATTTCTTTACAGAGGGAGTACTAAATAGGAGTTGCTTAATGTTCATAGATTTGGCAGAGTACTAGTGTTAGTATTATTATTTGTATTATTTACACTAAACAAAGTGTTAGATAGCAGGTCCATGTTCAAATTGACCGCCATTTAATAAAGTAACAGCATTATTGTATTTGTAAGATTTAAATCTCTTGTGACAACAGTCGAGACGTCTTGAACAGTGAAAAAAAATTCAGTTGTACCTGCACCTTCTCCCGAAATAGTTACATACTCCCTCTGTAAACAAATATAAGGCGTTTTAGATCAGTAAAGGAGTATTTCAGTATGCACTTGGTAGAATTAGTATTGATGTGAATCGGGGGCACATGTAAGGGCAAACTCACACTAGTTCATAGCACATTTACATCCACAGATACTAGGAATCCACATAAACAGCAAAAAGATATGCAACTGAGAAATGTCAGTGATACGGTTCAGATGTAATCCTTTTCAATCAATGATAGATAAGACAAGATTGCCCATTGAAAAATCAAATTTATAGCGGTGCTATGCATACTAAGGCCCTTCCCAGTGCTCCACCGTGGACAGGTGCTAAGCATGCCACATAAGCAAAAACATGACATGGCACAACAATTAAAGAGGAGAGAGAGCACTTTGGTGACCCCAGGAAGAACCAATGCTAAGCACGTGAACCTAGGCAACCCATTTAAATGAGAAAAGTTAGCCAATGCATGAAAGAGTTAAGGTGCTAAATCATTAAATAAGGTGAGCTTAGCAACAACAAGCTAAGCACCTATGCATTGGGGAGTTGAGTTGCTAAGCTATTTAATGCACTTAGCATCTCATCTAAGCACCTTTGCATTGGAAGAGGTCTAAATTGGAAGCAGATTTAGTAGTAATTTAAGTGTACATATCAAGTGGGAAACCTCGCTTAGGGTGAAATTCGTCATCGAAAAACCTTTTAGTTGACGTGTCAAATAACATCAAAGAATCATCACAACTGCAGATATACTTTCCAATTTAAGCTACCTACTTGTACTGGCGTTTTAAATCCAATCAAACGTCAATAGTAAAACATAACAACTTGAAAGATGGTCCTGTTCGGTTTATGGCTCTCCATAGACTAAATATTTTACCCTATATGAAAGGTGATGACCGGGAGTGTCCGCTCAGTATGCTACATTTTCTTTATTCTTTCTTTCTTTCTCTCTCTTCGTCCCACTGGTAAGATGCATATGACCAAACATATAGAGAGAAAAGTGAGGGTATGGCTGCATGCATGCACAAACAGAGGATCAAAACAAACACGCCCCAAACATTGATCTCGGACGCGTCCGTGGACATTTGAGGGGCTAAATTTGCCTATTCAGCTGTAGATGCCGTTTCTAACACAACAATTGCCCGTGCTCAAACGAAAGCAGGCGGGTTATCAAGATTATGATTGATGGTTATCCATATGTCAGACCAGACCACTGAATTGAATTGAATTCAAATTGTCACCTGCCATCCTGCACTCCTGCTGCTTACTTTTACGCTGTTGTCACCTGCAACGGCGCCATGCATGCAAGATCCCTGCCAAGATCCACAAAAATGTTTGCAGGAGCTGACCGCCCCGGGAAGAGTGGACGCACGACGGGCTCCCGCGTGCGTGCAAGCCTAGCGGGCATGATGACTGACAGCACCACCGCACGTACGCCGGTGCGGTGCCGCCGCGGCAGCAGATAGTGGAGGTAGCAATGAGGTCCATGAAACGGGTGCCTCCCCCGATGTACATGGAGCCATGGGCCGCTCCAGATCCGCGCGTAGCACCCATCCTCAGTATAAAATGCAGGCGATGTGTACAAGGTACAGGTGCATTTGATGCGAACAGACGGAGCGTGGATGGAGCCATGTGCGCGCGTCGTGGCCATGGCCATGGCGTTGCGGCATGCCGACCGCAAATTACTCGCGGGCGCCAACAGTTCATCGTCCATGTCCATCCACCCATCATCTAAGCAAGACTCAACATGTTACTAGTAGGTACCAAAGCATCGGATTGGTCGATCGATCTGCCACCCTGGTAGTACCAAGAGATAAAACCCTCGAGCTGGAGATTCTTTCGGAGCGTATATTTGACCAAGGATAGACTAGACGTTTCCATTCCAGATCATCTGCTTGATCAGAGGAAGCCCCTCTGTCACAATGTAGTGGTAGCTCCTCATGGTATTGCCGTCAATTACGGAGATCAAGTAGTATACTCTTGAACTAGAGATTTCTAAATGAAGCCAGTGAAAGTGACCTAGGATGCTCATGCTGGCACATGCGACGGCTGGTTCATCGATCCACTTCTCACAGCAGCAACATGGATGGGGTTGTTGCGGACTGGACTGGTTATATACCATCACCAGCTGTGTAGAGTTAAGAACAAAACTACAGGCCTCATGTCCCGTCGTGCTCTGATCACTGCTTGCAAACAGCATGGGACGCTGCTGAGTCTCTGCTAGATCTACCATGGTAGAGTAGCTGGCTATACATTCTATTCGGAACAGGGGAAACGCCGTCCGGCCCCATTTGTCCCACTAGAAAACGGAATGGCTCTAACGTCCGACGCTTTTTTATGTACAAAAACGAGTACGACACCCTGATCGAACGGATGCGTAGTGCTGACCAACTGAGGTGGATGGTGGAGATATTGCATCCGACACACGTCGGACAAACACCATGACCTATGTCTAGCAATCACTGCCGGTTAAAACAGCCAAGGGCATCGACCGACGACCACGCTGGCAGCTAGCTGCAACCGAGAAACATACGAGCGACAGCAATGAACATTGTCAATGGAACAGGGGCGCGGCTCTTGATTTTGCATTGCGTGCCGTGTTGTATGTTTTGGCGGGAGTGTACGTGTACAGTAATACCTTTTTCCATTGTGCACCACTATTATCCACTACAGTAATTTTTATCAACCTATCACAGGATGAATGTACCACATCGCACGTGCAATCACGCATGGTCTTGTCCCGTCCCAGTAGCACAGTACTGTAGTAATTTCGAGTTCTTTTTAGAGGTAATATCATCAGGAGTCATAGAACTTGTACTTGATGTTCAGTTTGATGCTAAAACTTTGAAAATACGGATTTGTGGTCGTCGAACTTGCGTTCTCGTGCAAATACGGTCACTCCGTTCGTATCCAGCCGCATGGCCTGCCCACATGGCGCGCAAGCCTAGCAAAGGCCCTACCTGTCAGTGGCTGGGAGTGCACAAGGCGTTGGGTGACCCTAGCACGCCGTTTTTTTGTTTTGCAGAGAACTCCCAAGTAATTTAGTTACCTACACACAAAATCTTCAAATATAATGAAAAAAAAGGCTAGTGCAAATGGGGTTGGAACCCACGACCTTTTAACTAAAGACTCAGACGTACATCCATCCCACCAGTGCCGGTTCGTGGTGATCATGCACAACTAAAATTTGTAATTACACACAAAAGCCTGTCAAGTTTGTCTCGAACAATCAGATAAATAGGCCCACATGTCTAACTGGGTGATTTAGTTCTGGGGCCACTAGTGAATGGGATACTAACAACGGGTTAGGCTTACTAGGTAATTAGGCTTATCTACACAGGGCCCATCTATCAGTGGACAGTGGGTCAACGAGAAGTCCTTAACCCGAGCGCATGGATTATTTGGCAGAGAAAAGGGACCTGACGGATTCGATCTACCTTGAGTGTTGAAGCGCAGGAGCTAACCACTACACCAAGTACCTGTTAGTGTCTATAAATAGAAACACTTAATTTTACATTTGGACCAAGACAACTACTCATATTCAGGTTTTTTTAATCCCGGACCGAATTTACGATAACTGATCTATTACCGGAAATTTCGGTGGTCCCCCAAAAAAATTATTATTGCCAATTTTTTTGAATTTAAACGAAAAAACTATGTCAAATATAATATCTATTGTATGCATACAATATCATAACGACGCAGTTAGCTTAGTGGTAGGGTCTGTGGTTCTATTCCATGTATTGTGAAATATATTTTTTACGTTATTCATGCTCATTTAAAAAAAATGGTCTCAGTGCTGCAATAATGAATTGAACTTGCGACCTTCTATAAGAGGAGTCGAGCTGACTAGTGTAATAGGAAGAACTTTTTAGAAGTATTTGTTAAACTAAATATATTTATACATTAAAAAGATTTGAATTCAAATTTGTTTTCGAAATTTCTGGCCAAAAAACTGGTATTGCCGAGATATTTTGAAACCCAGATTTTCTGGCCCCTTCGGAAAAAAGGGAATTAAAAACTCTTGCTCGTGGAAAAGTTTTGTACGTTATGGGTAAAACATTATACATTTGGACGCGGTTTTCTTAATATGAATTTCATTTGAAATTTTTTAGCGAAAAACCCGAGATTTTTCGGAAACCGGATTTCTGGCCGAACCCGGGAAAAAAGGAATCAAGGAAAAAAAATATGCGTCCATTATAAAACCAAGTGTTTCTCTTTATAGGCATTACTATGTACTTGATGCAATGGTTGGCTAGTGTGTGCGTGTATATGAGATCGGGAGGTTCAATCCCTGCACACAATGAAACTTCTGCTTAATTAAATACAGAACAAGAGGTGCTTCTGCAAAAAAAAAAACACGCGCGAGTTGTTCCAACAAAGGGCCATAGCCATGCTGGCGTGCCACATAAGCGCGGGATACGTCTGAATACGAGCGAAGTGATCGTATTTGCACGAGAACGCAAGTTGGATGATCATAAATTCATATTTTTAAAGTTTAAGCATCAAATTAAACATCAAGCGCAAGTTTTATGACTCCCGATGATATTACTCGGTCATCGCATCGCATCTGCTTAAGATCCGTTGTTACCAGAGGGAGAGAGCGCGCATCAAGTGGATGACCGGAGGTGGAGCGTGGAGCCACGCGCGCGGTCGCAGCAGGTTGCCCACCCCCACGTGCCCTTCCTGACCGACCCTTTTTTTCTTCTTCTTTTACGTGCGATGCGATGCGATGACCGAGCCTTGTCACGGCTAGGGCCGCACGAACCGGACAAAAAGAAACAGGCGGGAATGGCGCTAAAATAAGGCACACCACCACGCCGCCCCCTGCCACTCTGCTTCTCCCATCGATGCGCTCCTCTGCCACCGCATCCGCATCCGCTTGCGCGCTCGTGCCCCCCTCCATCCCCCAAGCTCCCCACTCGCATCCGCGCGCCTCCACCTTCGGACCAGCCGCCGCGGCAGATCGACATCAAGAGAGCAACTGAGCTGCTCTGCTCGCGTCCCAGATCCGGCACAGCATTACCAAGGTCATACCACAGGAGGTGAGCAGAGCGAGCATGGAGGAGAAAGCGCCGGAGACGGTGGCGGCCCCGGCGGCGGCGGTTGCGGCGGATCAAGACGTGGCGTACTGCAGCGAGCACCCCTACCCGCCGGGCGCCGCGGCGGCCGCGGGGGTGGCTGCCGGCAGTGGCATCTGCGCCTTCTGCCTGCAGGAAAAGCTTGGCATGCTGGTCTCCTCCTCCAAGTCCAGCCCCTTCCACCCGCCGCCTTCCTCCGTCACCCCGACCACCCCTCCGCCCAACAGGCTCGCCTCTGAGCCTCTTTATTCTTCCACCGCCTCTGCCATGGCGATCCCGCCGCACAAGGGCAAGACCTCGTCCTCGGCGCCCGCCCCGGTGGCCAGCGGGCTCAGGAGGAGCAAGTCCGTGGCGCCGCGGCCGGAGGAGCCGTCGCTGTCGTCGGGGATCACCGCTGACAGCTCCCGCAAGAAGAGCTTTTGGTCCTTCCTCTACCCCTCCTCCTCGTCCAGCGGCCACCGGAGTGGGTCGTCGTCTCTGGCCAGTGGGGAGGGCGCCGCGTCGGCGAGGAGGAAGTCGGTGTCGGTGGCTTCGGCGACGTCGGCGTCGCTGGGGCGGAGGCTGGAGGCGATAGAGGAGCCCGAGAGCCCCGGCCGCCGCAGCGAGGGTTCGTCGTCCTCGTCATTCGGGAGAAAGGTGGCGCGGTCGCGCTCCGTGGGCTGCGGCAGCCGCAGCTTCTCGGGAGACTTCTTGGAGCGCCTCTCCACCGGCTTCGGCGACTGCGCGCTCCGGCGCGTCGAGTCCCACCGCGAGCCCAAGCCTAAGGGAAGCGCGCTCGGCCACCTTGGCGGCGCCCGCGATGCCGGTGAGGGCGACGAGGACTACGAGTACACGCAGCAGCACAGGATCAAGTGCGCCGGGTTCTTCGGCGGCATCGGCGCCGCGCCCCCGGCCTCATCCTCCTACTGGCTCTCCGCGCCCAACGGCGGGAGCGGCGCCAGCGCCGGCGGCAACACGAGGGTTTCTGGCACGCGGAGCCACCGGGGCTGGGCGTGGGCGCTGGCGAGCCCCATGAGGGCGCTGAGGCCGACGAGCTCCACGTCCAGCAAGACCATCATGTCGGCATCCGCCACGGTGGCGACGAGTTAGCCTCGTGTTTCGATTGCAGCTGCGCACTCGGCGATCAATGGCCGGTTATTAAATCATCCCTCTTCTTCTCGAACTATACTACTACTACTGCTTCTACTAGCATGAAAATTACTCTTCTTCTTGGTTCTGGTATGTCCATTCGAGTCCTGAGAAGCTGCTCCTAACGTGAAGGATGGAATGGGCTCTAGCTTGCCTTTCATTTGTAATTCTGTTCCAATTCGGGATTTTCTCTTGTGATGTGGTGGAAATAGAGATGTTTTATGTTGAATTCATTCGTGCCTTGTGTTGGAGACGGGACAGGAGCATTGAATTGAAAAGGAGAAACTTGGCAATTTGTCCATCAGTTCTGTACTTGCTCTCGTGTGCCTTGATTCGTTTTTCATGATCCTACTACCACACTATACTAGTACGAGTGATCTGTTAGGCCAACTCCAACGCACGACCCCAAACGGACGTCCGTTTTGTCCGGATTTCGTCCGTTTGGGGATGGCAATGGGGCAGTGTTCGTCCGGATTTCTGGATGCACCAACGCTCGGCCGCATCTTGTCCCGCTGCATGCAGATTTTACGCTAGCGGCCGTGGTTCATGCCGGCCGGCAACAAAGCCAGCGGCCTACAGAATGGTCACCCCCTAATTTCACGCCGGCAACAAAGATGGCATGCCTACACATTCGTCCGGATTTCTGGATGCACCAACGCTCGGCCGCATCTTGTCCCGCTGCATGCAGATTTTACGCTAGCGGCCGTGGTTCATGCCAGCCGGCAACAAAGCCAGCGGCCTACAGAATGGTCACCCCCTAATTTCACGCCGGCAACAAAGATGGCATGCCTACACAATCAAAGATGATGCCGTAAATGTAACAGCGAAGGACACAAGATGCATCAAACATAAAGATGGCATGCAATGGCACAATACTTATTGCACTCTTGTTGAATGAACCCTCATCTCTTTTGGATTGAGTTGATGCCGCGGGTGCTCGCAAACTTGTAGGGGGCAAACTTCCTTCGCTCAGAAAGGTTTTGTGAACTCTCGTCCAAAAGACGGATCCTTTTTGCTCGGCACCTTTCGTGGGATCTTGGCCTATCTCCATCAAACTCTCGCAAATCAAAGTGTCCTCCTCTTGGGTGTATGATCCCGTGCGAATGTTTTTCCTCCTCCTTTGTACGTCGGCCCTTTGGGTTAGCTCATCGATAAACACCAATGGCTCCTTCGAAATGTCGACCTCTTCTTCCTCATCTTCGCAATACATGTCATCATCTTCATGCCATGAGTTGCCATGGTCGTCGATCTCATCTTCATCATGGCCACCGAATAGGTCGTCACCATACTGGCTGCGGCCGTCCTGGCTTTGGGTCTCGTCGGGATCGAAAGCATGGCCTTGGCCGTCGACGTTGAAGGCCTCACGACGGCCCACGAAGATGACGTTCTCCATGAACGCGGCGTAGTCAGGGCCGTCGGCTGTCGGCGTTGGCAGCGGCATTTCATCGAACAACTTGCGGGCGCCGGCAAGGTTGGCCGTAGGAATCGACCGGGGCTGCTTCCTTTGCGTCCCGTCGGACGGCTGGCCAGTGCCACTGTACCCCGGCGTCACGTTGACGTCGATGACGCCCGCGGTCGGGATGGCGGGGGTGGCCGGTGCGACCACGCTGACGTCCGGCGAGGTGGAGAACCGGGTTTGGCCATGGCCATGCAGCGGCGGCGCACGAAACTCGTGCGTCTCCGGTGTGACGGACGAGCTCGGGGACCGGTACTGCGGAGAGGACGAACGGCCAACGAGCCTGTGCTAGCCGCGGCCATGGCAGCAACCGAGAGAATGGCCGGCAGGGGTCGGCACAACCCTAACATGAGTGTGACGCCCCCGACTCGATCATGCACTAATCATACACGCAAATGCGCACGATCAAGCTCAGGGACTCACGGGAAGATATCACAACACAACTCTAGACACAAAAATAAAATAATACAAGCTTTATATTACAAGCCAGGGGCCTCGAGGGCTCGAATACATAAGCTCGAGTTACACACGAATTAGCGGAAGCATTAGTATCTGAGTACAGACATAATTAGACAAAGGTTGCCTTAAGAAGGCTGAGCAAAGCAACGATATCTAGATCAAAAAGGTGCAGGCCTCCTGCCTGGGAGCCTCCCATCTACTCCTGGTCGTCGGTCTCTAGGTAGTAGTAAGCTCCACCGGTGGGGTAGTAGTAGTCGGCGGGATCAGCTGGCTCCGGGGCTCCATCATCTGATCGCAGCAATCGGGTATGGGGAAAAAGAGGTAGCAAAGCAACCGTGAGTACTCATCCAAAGTACTCGCAAGACTTACATCAGATCTATGCTAAATATGCATCGGTATCAAATGAAGGGGCTGTATCTGTGGACTGGACTGCAGAATTGCCAGAATAGAGGGGAAGGCCTAGCCTATCGAAGACTAGCATCTTGCAGCATTAGAAGAGTGCAGATTAGTAGTATAACATAAAGTAATAAGTAATAGTAGCAATGCCCAGAGATCCTTCCTCGACTCCCTGCGAGAAAGCGATCCCGGAGCTATCATTTCAGTTTAGAATCACAAGTATCCAGTTCAAGTTGTAGTAGATCGAGATACAACACGGAGCGTCCTGTTACCGTGGACACGGCTATTCGAATAGATAATCTTCCCTGCAGGGGTGCACTACTGTTACCCAACACGCTCGATTAACTCTGGCCGGACACACTTTTCCGGGTCATGCCCGGCCTCGGCTGATCGACATGACGTAGTCCTACCTAGGCTCCGCAGAGAGGTCCCCGCCGGTCTACATCCTAAGTGCTCAGGGGTCTTGGGCCCATCACCCTTTGCACTCCGGGTCGTTGCGTGCAGGGCGAACCCAGGCACCACCTCTCTCCTGGATGGCGCCGGCCCAGCCGTGCCGCAATGCTGAACTGGACATCTGACAGAGCTTTCGGCTGATACATACGGCGCCGAGGGCCCCATTAAACCATTATCCCACGTGGTGGTAGTGCGTATAGGCCAGTGGCCAACTCAGATCAAAAAGCCAAATCCGTTAGTGAATTATTAGGAGCTCGCGAAGACGAGCAGTGATCCACGATCTGTGGTCCCGTCGCCCCGTCTCGTGGACTTACGGCAAGGGCCAGGAATGCCCGGCCGTGCCACGTAATTATCTCGCGGGTACCCTCATGGTCAACCTGACTCCACACCTCTCGCGGGTACCCCTCGGGGTTGACCCAACTTCAACAAAGGACTGAGGTAAGTACAGGGTATCTGTGTGTCCATAACATCAAGAAGGAATTCGAGGAATCATCCTCGATGGATTCCTACTCGATGTAACCGTCAAGGTGAAGTTGGAGGAATCACCCTCGATAAGTTCACACTTGAGGGGCTGCACGACAGAGGCATCATCGGAGGTGGTGAAATAGGAATCACCCTCGGTAACCCACAACCAATTAGCCACGCTATAGAGATATCATCTGGAGTGAGATAGGAGGTATCACCCTCGGCACCCGATAGTAGCTCTGTAGAGTCATACAACTAAGGGGCGTGTGCGGTGCTGTGTCGGTCTCTGCATATCGATCACGTTGATCGAGTCATCCGGTAGCAAAGCAGGGCAACACGGACAAGGGTGCGGGGCCACGGATGGATCACTAACCAACCTATACTAAGCATTTAGGTCAACAGGTAAAGTATCAACAACAGGTTACAAAATCAGGCTATGCATCAGAATAGGAGCAATCAATTACAGTAGCAATATCTAATGCAAGTGTGACGCCCCTGCTCGACCGTGCACTAATCATACACGCAAACGTGCACGCTCGAGATCAGAGACTCACGGGAAGATATCACAACACAACTCTAAACTCAAATTTAAACATAAATCTTCATATTACAAACCAGGGGTCACGAGGACCCGAATACATAAGTCATACACACAAATAATATCTGGGTACAGACATAGTTAGTCAAGTTTGCCTTAAGAAGGCTAGCACAAACAGCGACACTGATCGAAAAGGCGAAGGCCTCCTGCCTAGGGCCTCCGAACTACTCCTGGTCGGCTGGCTCAACCCAGTAGTACGTGCCTCCGGTACTCCCCTGGTAGTAGTCTCCTGCGGTGGCGTCTGGCTCCGGGGCTCCATCGACTGATTGCAGCAAGCGGGTATGGGGAAAAAGAAGTAGCAAAGCAACCGTGAGTACTAATCCAAAGTACTCCCAAGACTGACATCAAAACTATACTAAGTATGCATCGGTATCAAAGGAATGGGGCTATATCTTTGGACTAAACTGCAGAAATGCCAGAACAGAGGGGGGAGAGGCCTAGCCTATCGAAGACTAGCATCTTGAAGCAATCTTGCAGCACCAGAAGAGAGTAGAGTATAGTAACACATAATAGCAGTTATATTTTAGTAATGCCCTGAGATCCTTCCTCGACTACCCTGCGAGAAAGTGATCCCGAGAGCAGTAGTATCAGTTTATCAGTGTAATAGTATCCATTTGTAGTTGTAGCATATCAGGATACAACTCTGAGCGTCCTGTTACCGTGGACACGGCTATTCGAATAGATAACTTCCCTGCAGAGGTGCACTACTGTTACCCAGCACGCTCGATTACATCTGGCCGGACACACTTGCTGGGTAATGCCCGGCCTCGGGTAATCGACACGACGCAGTCCTACCTAGGCTCAGCAGAGAGGTCAACACGCCGGTCTAAATCCTAAGTGCGAAGGGGTCATGGGCCATCGCCCTTTGCACTCCTGCACGTTGCGTGACTGGCCGGGGCCCAGGCGCGACACTGTATACACAAGTGACGTAACCAGCCCACCCCAACAATCAACCCGCATCTCTGAGCTATGACGTCTGAAGAGCTTTCGGCTGATACATACGACGTAGAGGGTCCCATAACCATTATCCCACGTGGTGGTAGTGCGTATAAGGCCAGCGGCCTACTCAGATCAAATACCCAAATCCGTTAGGCGTGTTTAGTAACTCGCAGAGACGATCAGGATCCCTGTCGCTCTGACTTGATATCACACGGCTCGCGGGTGCTCTTGGAGCCGTGTGATATCAAGTCAGAGCGACAGGGATCCTGATCGTCTCTGCGAGTTACTAAACACGCCTAACGGATTTGGGTATTTGATCCGGGTGCTCTTGGAGCCGACCCGTCTTTAATATTATTCTCTCGCGGGCACTCTTGGAGCCGGCCCGACTTGATCAGTTTAAAGTATTGCAATATGTAAACATTTCCGTGATCATCACCCACAGTGATCACGGCCCGATAACAAGCATGGCATACGGACCAGGGTGAAGGGCCACAGATGGACCAACAACATAGCTAACTAGGCATCATGGGACAGCAGGTAGGTATCAACAGTAGGCAACGAAATCAGGCTATGCATCAGAATAGGAGCTATTGGAATAACAACAGAAGCAATTCTAATGCAAGCATAAGAGAGAAGGAATGGGCGATATTTGGATGATCAAGGGGGTTTTCCTTGCCTGGAAGCTCTGCTGAGAGGGGCTGGTCGTCTAAAGGCTGCTCGTCTGGAGCGTAGTCGTACTCAGCTGCGTCGGCGGCAGTCTCGGCGTCTATCGGGAGAGAAGGAGGGGGAAGAAACAATAAATTCACGGCAACAATGCAACAACGATGCATGCCATGCCTAATTGATATGCAGAGGTGATATATTGCCTAACTAATTGTTTTAGATAATTTAGGAATTTATCTGGAATTATTTCACCAAGGTTATGCACTATTCATTTATCGAATACGGGCAAAAAGTTTCATGTTCATCTAGATAGGAGTGATGGTCAAGCATTTTGAACACATATTCAGATTCTACATATTTTTCTGATCATTTTTCATATATAAATTATTTTAATCCGAGTTACGGTTTAATTTATATGATTTTTCAAAGTTTTAATCATTTTCTGAAATTTCTGAAATTATTTAATTCGAATTATCCGAAACAGTATTTGATGATGTCAGCATGACGTCAATGTGACGTCAGCAGTCAACCCAGTCGGTTGACTGGTCATCCTGACAGGTGGGGCCCATCTGTCATAGACTAGGCTAATTAAACAGTAGGTTAAACTAACTAATTTAACTAACTAGCCAGTGGGACCCACTGTCAGTGACTGATTAAGTTAACTAATTAACTTACAGACTAATTAACGTTTTAATTAACATTTTATTTATTTTAAAACGTTTTAATTTAGGCGGGCCCCGCATGTCAGTGACACGGGGCCGCCACGTCAGCGCGTTGACCACAGTCAACGTGGTCAACGGGGCCCAGGGACCCACTGTCAGTGACCCTGGGTGGGCCCCAGGCCAGCCACGTCGGCGGCCACCGATGTTTAGCCGCCGGCGACGCGCAAACGCGGCGGCGTCCTCGGGAGCTCGCCGGAATCCGCGTACAGGCGGCCAAACGGAGCGTGGCTGGGCTCGTTCGAACGAGTCGAACGAGCCGCGTCGGATGGTGGCGGTGCCGTCGCCGGAGACGGCCGGAATCGACGCCGGCGACGAGGTCAGCGGCGGAGTGTTTCGGGCGACGGTGGATCCAGTGACGCAGGGCACGGCAGGGCGAGCGGCGGGTCGCATTGGAACCGCACGGACGTGCTGAGCACGTCTACGGGCTCGGACGGCCACGACGTCTACTACATCGACGGCGGCGAGCTACGCGGCGGAGGTGGGTTCGGGCGGCGATGGCAGCGGTGGCTACGGCGCGGGGAAGAGCACGGGGAGAGAGGGAGAGGGAGGCGGAGCTCACAGAGGCCCTGTAGAGGAGCAAAGCGAGCTCGGGGAGGGGTTGACGGTGCCGAAATCGTCGCCGGAGTTGCGGTGGCCGAAGGTTGAAGAAGACGTCGAGGGGCTCGACGTAGCGCTCCCCGGCTTCGGTTCGTTGGCGCGGAGGAAGGAGTCGAGGACGGCGGCTCGATCGGGCATGATGGCGAGGCGAGAGCTAGCTGGTGGCCGCGGGATCGACGGCAATGGCGACGGAGGCGCTCGGGCGAGGTCGAGATCGCGCGAGAGAGAGAGGGGGAAAAGATCTCGGGGGCGGCTAGGGTTGCTGTGGTGGCCATCTTATCCTCCCCGACCTCCTGTAGCGACGCGGTCGACGAGCGGGCGCGGCTGCGACGGCGACCGGCGACGGGCGCGGGCGTGCGCGGGTGAGCAGTAGGAAGGGGACGTTGGGGGTGGGCTGGGCCGTTTTCTGGTCTGACTTAGGCCCAGGTGCGGCGGCCCTTTTCTATTTTTCTTTTACCTTTTCTGTTTTCTGTTTCTTTATTTCTGTTCTGTAATTCTTCTAGCACTAATGCAATTTTGTAAAATATGAATCTTGTCCATTTAAATACTAGGCAATATATCTCACTGCCAGAAAAAGGTTTGAAGCCTAAATGATTTCATTTGAATTTTAATTAAATAAAAAGGTATTAAATATTGCTGTTTGGTACTGTTTTGATGATGTTAGAGTCACCTAGGTAATTAGGGTGATGTTGTTTTTCTTAACATAATTATTTATGGATTATCTGCTATTTAATGAACATTTTAGTTTCCAAATTGGAACAACTTTTATTTTCACTTTAAATTTGAATTTCAATTTGAATTGGAATTTGAAATGAGATATGATGGAAATGATGATCAAGCACTATTAAACATGCTGACTTGGCATTATCAAAAGGTTGATCACTGTAGCTTAATTACATGGGGTGTTACAGCAAGCATGGGAGAGAAAGAATGGGCGATATAGGAATGATGAAGGGGGTTTTACTTGCCTGGAAGCTCTGCTGAAAAGGGATAAGGGTCGTCGACGACGTAGTCGTACTCAGGAGCAGCGTCGGTCTCAGGGCCTACCGAAGAGAAGAGGGGGAAGAAACAGTAAATATAAAGCGCACAGATGCAACACAGATGCACGACATGCCAGTAGGTTATGCTAGGGGTGTCCTAATGCAGTGCTAGGTATTTTAAACGGAGCGGGAAAATATCCGGGAATATTTTCCCAGCTCCGGGCAGTTATTGGTATATTGAACCGGAGGGGAAAGTTCCATGTTCACAGTGTTGGAGGCATGTGACACGTATGTGGATGGCATATTCGGATTCGTCTTATTTTTTTGATCATTTTTCATATATAAATTATTTTTATCCGAGTTACGGATTATTTTATATGATTTTTCAAAGTTTTAATCATTTTTTGGAATTTCTGGAATTAAATTAAATTCGAAAACAGTAAACTGAAAATGCTATGTGCACCCAGAAGAATGTACACATCAGTGCATACAGAGGCTGACAGTGGGCCCGACCAGCTGAGTCAGCAGGTCAGCAGTTGACCCGTTGACCAGTCAACTGGGACCCACTGGTCGGTGACTGGGCTCTGCCCAGTCAGCACAGTTGACCGGTCAACGGGGTCAACTGGGCCCGCGGGACCCAGCTGCCAACGACCTAGGGGGGGCCCACGCCCTGCCACGTCAGCGGCATCACGTCGGCGAGGCAGAGCCCGGCGGCGAGGACGGCGCGGTCGCGTCCGGCCACGGTTGGTCGCGCGAGTGGGGGCGTTGGAGAGCTAGCGATGCGGCGCATCCAATGGTGCTCGCGGGGTTGCCGGAGGTGGCGTGTAGCGGTGGCGGCGTTGAGCGGAGCGGCGGCCGAAGTTGGACCTCCGCCGAAAACGCGTCGGGAGCGGATCTGGGGGCTAGCTGGGGGTTCGGTTCGACGTAGCACGCGCCATGGAGCGCGCCAGTGGCTCGCGTGGGGATCAAGATCATGCACGGCTCATGCACTGCGGTCTTGGCGGTGGCCGGAGCGCGATGCCGGGGCCGGCTAGCGAGAGGGCGCGCGAGAGTGCAGAGAGAGAGGGGAAACCGAGGTGGTGCTCACAGCGTTGCAGAGGAGGGATCGGGGAGGCCGGGGGCGGTCGGAGACGACCAAATCGAAGGCGACGAGCTCGGGGACCCGAGGTTGAAGATGAAGACGCCGGCGACGTTGTGGGGTTGCTCCGGTCGAATGGGAGGGCGCAGTCGACGTAGACGACGAGAGTGATCCTCCAGGACACGTTAGTTCGTCAAGGGAGGGCCGGTGGCCGTGTCTATTCCGGCGGCACGGCCATGAACATGTCGGGTGTGTGCGGGGAGGGCGATGGAGAGACGATGGGGGAGATCTGAGAGCTCCTAGGCTTTCGAGGGAGAGGGAGACGCCCGGGGGTGCCCTTATCCACGTCGGGGGCGGTTGGATGCTCGACGCGTGCGCCACGGCGCATCGGGCGCCTGCGCAGCCGACACCTGCGGCGGGAGGTTGAAGGAGAGGGGTTAGGTGGGCTGGGCCTCCCTGTAGCAACTAGAAGCCCAGGGGCACAATGCCCTCTTTCTTTTATCTTTTTCTTTTCTGATTTGTTTCTTCTCTTCTGCTTTGCACTAATTTGAGCCACTAAATGAGTTTTGTAAAAAGTGTAGCTTACCTCATAATTAGCATTGCATTTTTATGCACCGCCACAAAAAGTTTGGGAGTTATTTGAAGTTGTTTGAATTTTCCAAAATGAAAATGGATTTAATAATGCTATTTTGGGTACTGTTTTTTGGATGTTAGGGTCAATTTGGGAATTCAAATAATGTTGGTTTTATTTTTATAATTGCTTTGGGATTATTTACAATATTATGAACTATTTTGTTTAACTATTTGAAGAAGTAATTATTTGACTTGCAATTCAAATTGGATTTTGAGTTTGAATTCTAAGACAAGTGGCACTTGTGCTTTGCAAAGGATGCTGACTTGGCATTGATCATGATGGATCACTGTAGCACATTACAAGGGGTTGTTACAACTATCCTCCTCTAAAAGAAATTCTCATACCGAGAATTTAAGAGGTAGAAGGGAAAAGGTCGGGGTATTCTTCACGAAGACGATCCTCGCGTTCCCAAGTGGCTTCATCTTCCGAATGATTCGACCACTGGACCTTAAGGAACTTGATTGCCTTCTGACGGGTTCGACGTTCAGCTTGATCAAGAATACGTATCGGATGCTCCTTATAAGACAGATCATCCTGCAATTCTAGCACTTCATGATCCACTGCTCGGATCGAATCCTTGAAGCAGCAACGGAGTTGCGACACGTGGAAGACATCATGAACCTGAGGAAGGTTCGATGGCAATTCCAATTGATATGCCACTTCTCCACGTCTTGCGAGAATGCGGCAGGGGCCAATGTAGCGAGGAGCTAGCTTGCCCTTGATTCCGAAACGGTGAGTGCCCTTCATCGGAGTAACACGAAGGTATGCTTGTTCGCCTGGTTGATAGACCATTACCTTGTGTTTACGGTCATAATTGCTCTTCTGACGAGACTGAGCAGTCTTCAGATGTTTACGAACGATACGGACTTGCTCTTCAGCGTGTTGGATAATGTCCGGACCGAAGAGTGGCCGTTCCCCAGTTTCTGACCAATTCAGAGGAGTTCGGCACTTACGTCCATAAAGAACTTCAAATGGTGCCATCTTCAGACTAGCTTGATAGCTATTGTTGTAAGAGAATTCAGCATACGGGAGAGATTCCTCCCATTTCTTGCCAAAGGAGATGACACATGTGCGAAGCATATCTTCTAGCACTTGGTTGACTCGTTCAACTTGACCCTGGGACTGGGGGTGAAAAGCGGTGCTAAAGGACAGATGAGTTCCCATAGCTTCTTGGAAACTTTCCCAGAACCTTGAGGTAAAGAGGCTGCCACGGTCTGAACTGATCTCCAACGGAACACCGTGGAGTGACACAATTCTAGAAACATACAAGTCTGCTAACTGACTAGCAGTGCTTGTCTCCTTGACTGGCAAAAAATGAGCAACCTTTGAGAATCGGCCAATGACGACAAGAATAGCATCATGACCCTTCTGTGATCTGGGAAATCTAGTAATGAAATCTATTTCAACTTTGTCCCATTTCCATTTGGGAATAGCAAGTGGTTGCAGAGTTCCAGCAGGTCTTTGATGTTCTGCTTTAATGTGACGGCAAACGTCACACTCAGCAACATAACGAGCAATATCTCGCTTCATATCAGGCCACCAGTATCGCTGACGAATGTCTTGGTACATCTTGGTACTACCCGGATGAATAGACAAAGGTGTGTCATGTGCTTCTTTCATGACATCCGAGCGCGAGTCCAGATTTTTCTTTCTGGGGACCACTAGGCGGCCTCTGAAGAACAAGGTACCATCATCATCAATAGTGAAGAACGATGAATTTCCTTTGGAGAGATAGCTCTTAATCTTCTCGACTTCGGAATCATACTTCTGCCTTGTCTTGATGTTGAGCTCGAGATTTGGTTCAACAACCAAGGTATTTAGATATCCTTGAGAAACTATCTCGAGGTTCAGCTTTCGAAGCTCTTCATACAGGAGTGGTTGCTGTAGCTGAACCTCAAGTTCACAACAGTAGGATTTACGGCTCAAGGCATCAGCCATTACATTAGCCTTGCCAGGGGTATAAGAAATACCCAAGTCATAGTATGTAATGGCCTCCATCCATCTTTGTTGACGGAGGTTCAGAGATGGCTGAGTGAACAAGTACTTCAACTTTGATGATCCGTGTAGATCTCGCAACGATTACCGAGTAGGTAATGTCGCCATAACTTCAATGCATAAATAACTGCTGCAAGTTCGAGATCATGTGTTGGATAGGTCTCTTCATGAGGACGCGATTGTCGAGAGCCATAAGCAATCACCTTGCGCTCTTGCATTAGGACACAGCCTATTCCTTGACGGGATGCATCACAATAAATCACTAAGTCCTTGCAAGAATCTGGAGGAGCAAGCACTGGGGCAGATGTCAGCTTGTCTTTGAGTGTCTGAAAACTGTCCTGACATTTTTCTGTCCACTCAAACTTAACGCCTTTGTGAAGCAGATCAGTTAGAGGCCTGGCAATCTTAGAGAAGTTCTCGACAAAACGGCGGCAATAACTTGCGAGTCCGAGAAAACTTCTGACTTGCTTGACATTCTTTGGGGGAGTCCATTCAAGAATAGCCTGAACTCGTTCTGGGTTAACAGCAATGCCATCTTTGGAAATCACATGGCCGAGATATGTCACTTCAGATAACCAGAATACACACTTGGAATATTTGGCATATAGTTGATGTTCACGCAGCTTCTCCAGTACAAGCCGAAGATGTTCAGCATGTTCTTCTTCATTCTTCGAATATACAAGGATATCATCTAGATAAACCACGATGAATTTGTCGAGGTAATCCATGCAGATGTAGTTCATTAGTCGGGAGAAGGTTGCTGGAGCATTGGTTAAGCCGAAAGACATGACGGTGTACTCGTAAGATCCATATCGAGGAACGAAGGCTGTCTTCGGAATGTCTTCTTCACGAACTCTGATCTGGTGGTATCCCAACCTCAAATCAAGTTTAGAGAATACCGAGGAACCAGCAAGTTGATCATACAGATCGTTGATTCTGGGAAGCGGATATTTGTTCTGAATTGTTGCCTGGTTAATGGGCCGGTAATCTTGGACCAACCGATTCGTACCATCTTTCTTCTTAACAAAAAGAGAAGGGGCTCCCCAAGCAGAAGAATTGGGGCGGATGAAACCCTTACGGAGTGACTTGTCAATTTCCTCCTTAAGTTCAAGGAGTTCATGCGGCGACATCTTGTACGGGCACTTGGCAATAGGAGTAGTGCCCGGTTTCAAGTCTATGACGAATTCGACAGCTCTAGCAGGGGGTATTCCTGGAAGTTCTTCTGGAAAAATATCTTGAAAATCACAAACAACTGGAACGTTCTCGATGCCTTCAAGAGGTGAAGCATTCAATGCGTTCAGAGCATATATCTGGCTCTCGGCATTCTGGATTATCTGGGCTGAGTAGTTGATCACCTGGCCAGAAGGGTGTGTGAGCTGGACTGTCTTGGCGGCTCAGTCGATCAAAGCATTATAGGCTGTCAACCATTCCATACCAAGAATAATGTCTATGTTGGAAGGTCCGAGCACAGAAGCCGGAAAAAGTAGACCTCCAATTTCGATTTGGTTGTGAGGGCTTACCATTGTGGTTTGCCACTTGGATCCCGGGGATTGAACCGCTAAAGGAGTGGGTAATTTTTCCATGTCCAACTCATGTAACTGAGCAAATTGTTTCGACACAAAGGCATGCGATGCTCCTGAATCAAAGAGAACAGAGGCTGGCACTGAATTAACGCGAAGGGTACCCATCACGATTTTTGGGGCCTCACGAGCTTCTTCAATCTTAACATGGGTGACTTGACCACAACTCATAGTAGGTGGTCTGGCACTACTTCTTCTGGTAGGATGGTTTCGACGGCCCTTCTTACGGTCAATAGGAGGACGTGATGCATTCTGCAGCTGACCCTGACGACAGTTGATAGTAAGGTGCCCTGACTGTCCACACTTGCGGCATAAACCATCATTATGGGGAGGAGCCATAGCATTGGGCTTTCCACCCTGAATCATTAGCTGTCTCGGCGGCGGAGGCAGACGAGGTGCAACATAGGACGGCCTTGGTGTTGGAGCAGGTCGGTGATAAACATTGTGCGGGATCCCGACTTGACGTTTCTGAGCAGGCTGTCCTGAGGATGTGGCAACATCACGAGTGCGCTTGAGCGACTCCTAGTACTCCGTCAGACCAGTTTCAGCCCGGAAAGCTTGGCTGACAAGCGTCGCGAAGTCCGTGCAATCATGGACAACAAGTGCGAGCTTTATATCAGGACACAGTCCTTCACGGAATTTCTCCTGCTTGCGAGCGTCAGTGCAGACGTCATCCTCAGCATAGCGAGATAAATCAAGGAATTTCCTCTGATATTCATCAATAGTCATCTTGCCCTGTGAGAGTTTGCGGAACTCCTTCTTCTTCTGGTCCATCAGACCTTGAGGAATGCGCCGTGCACGGAAAGCTGACTGAAATTCCTGCCAAGTGGTTACAGTTCTAGCAGGCAGCATACGCCTATGGCTTTCCCACCATTGAGCAGCTGAACCCCTCAGGTGATACGTCGCATAGGTGACGTAACTGGCAGGGGCAACATTGGCCGACTCCATCTGAAAAGCGGTGTCACGGAGCCAATCATCAGCATCCATTGGATCAGTCGAGTTACGGAAGGTGGACGGGTTGAGGCGCACAAATTCCTGCAATGTTATTGAGACAGGCTGTTGATGAGCATTCTGGGTTGGAAATTGGGCCATTAGCCCAGTCATAAACCGACGATTCAGCTCAAACTGCTGCATCATTGCGGCAATATAGGGTGGAGGTGGAGGATCGTCAGCCATCCTACCAAAAACAACAGGGGCAGTTTAGCAAGAACAGCTGCATGTGTAAGAGGTCATTCATGATGTAACATGAGCAATGAACAAGAAGTGCATTAGGTACACATCAGTAGTCATTGAATACATACCGATCCATGCACAGAGTCGGTTACAAATGGCAGCAGGTGTTCGGAACACATGCAGCTAGACAACTAGGTGGCACGCAGGCACACGGTGGAGGGATACAACAACGTGACATAGCAAAGGCTACATCAACGTCGGAGAAAACTACTGGAGCGAGGAATCTGCAAGTGACAACGCAGGGTGCCCTCGATAAAAGGATCATGCGGTCCGTGAACACTGTGAAGCAGGACCTGGCCCTCTACTCGAAGAAGGGTTAATTCAAATCTCCGGGTGGATGTGATCACGAGAACCTAGAGTTAGTAAAATCTTTAACCCGAAAAGAGGAGAGATCAGAATCCCAGAGTAAAGGAGAGGAATAAAAGATCCTAGACCCATCCATTGGTGATGTGGGCCCGTAAGCCACACAACAGGGTTAGTAAAATAGTTTTGGAGACTAGACTCAACTTCGGCCAAGGAGTTGGAAAGGGGGTTCCTACAGGCAGTCGGCTCTGATACCAACTTGTGACGCCCCCGACTCGATCGTGCACTAATCATACACGCAAATGCGCACGATCAAGCCCAGGGACTCACGGGAAGATATCACAACACAACTCTAGACACAAAAATAAAATAATACAAGCTTTATATTACAAGACAAGGGCCCCGAGGGCTCGAATACAAAAGCTCGAGTTACACATGAATCAGCGGAAGCATTAGTATCTGAGTACAGACATAATTAGACAAAGGTTGCCTTAAGAAGGCTAAGCAAAGCAACGACATCTAGATTGAAAAGGCGCAGGCCTCCTGCCTGGGAGCCTCCCATCTACTCCTGGTCGTCGGTCTCCAGGTAGTAGTAAGCTCCACCGGTGGGGTAGTAGTAGTCGGCGGGATCAGTTGGCTCCGGGGCTCCATCATCTGATCGCAGCAATCGGGTATGGGGAAAAAGAGGTAGCAAAGCAACCGTGAGTAGTCATCCAAAGTACTCACAAGACTTACATCAGATCTATGCTAAATATGCATCGGTATCAAATGAAGGGGCTGTATCTATGGACTGGACTACAGAATTGCCAGAATAGAGGGAAAGGCCTAGCCTGTCGAAGACTAGCATCTTGCAGCGTCTTGCAACATTAGAAGAGTGCATATTAGTAGTATAACATAAAGTAATAAGTAATAGTAGCAATGCCAAGAGATCCTTCCTCGACTCCCTGTGAGAAAGCGATCCCGGAGCTATCATTTCAGTTTAGAATCACAAGTATCCAGTTCAAGTTGTAGTAGATCGGGATACAACACCGAGCGTCCTGTTACCGTGGACACGGCTATTCGAATAGATAATCTTCCATGCGGGGGTGCACTACTGTTACCCAACACGCTCGATTAACTCTGGCTGGACACACTTTTCCGGGTCATGCCCGGCCTCGGCTGATCGACACGACATAGTCCTACCAAGGCTCCGCAGAGAGGTCCCCGTCGGTCTACATCCTAAGTGCTCAGGGGTCTTGGGCCCATCGCCGTTTGCACTCCGGGTCGTTGCGTGCAGGGCGAACTCAGGCACCACCTCTCTCCTGGATGGCGCCGGCCCAGCCGTGCCGCAATGCTGAACTGGACATCTGACAGAGCTTTCGGCTGATACATACGGCGCCGAGGGCCCCATTAAACCATTATCCCACGTGGTGGTAGTGCGTATAGGCTAGTGGCCAACTCAGATCAAATACCCAAATCCGTTAGTGAATTATTAGGAGCTCGCGGAGACGAGCAGTGATCCACGATCTGTGGTCCCGTCGCCCCGTCTCGTGGACTTACGGCAAGGGCCAGGAATTCCCGGCCGTGCCACGTAATTATCTTGCGGGTACCCTCATGGTCAACCCGACTCCACACCTCTCGCGGGTACCCCTCGGGGTCGACCTGACTTCAACAAAGGACTGAGGTAAGTACAGGGTATCCGTGTGTCCATAACAGCAAGAAGGAATATGAGGAATCACCCTCGATGGATTCCTAGTCGATGTAACCATCAAGGTGAACTTGGAGGAATCACCCTCGATAAGTTCACACTTGAGGGGCTGCACGACAGAGGCATCATCGGAGGTGGTGAAAGAGGAATCACCCTCGGTAACCCACAACCGATGTAATACCCCATGTAATTAAGCTACAGTAATCACCTTTTGATAACGCCAAGTCATCATGTTGAACAGTGCTTGATCATCATTGCATCATATCTCATTTCAAATTCAAAATCAAATTGAAATTCAAATATAAAGTGAAAATAAAAGTTGTTCAAATTTGAAAACCAAAATGTTCATAATATTGCAAATAATCCAGAAACATTTATAAAAATATAATACACATTGATTGAATTAGTTAAATGACCCTAACATCCTCAAACAGAACCAGAACAGCAATATTTAATACCTTTTTACTTAAATAAAAATTAAATGAAATCATAATTTCCCCAAACCAATTTCTGGTAGTGACTAAAATTGCACTGCAAATATTGGGCCAAGTCACTTATTTTACAAAAGTCAAATTGTGGCTAAACCATTTACTAAACAGAAAGAAAATAGAAAAAACAGAAAAGAAAAGAAGAAAAAGAAAAAGCCCACCGCGACGGGCTCTAGTCAGCCGCACCGGCCCAGCCCGCGCCCCTCCTTTCCCCTTCCTACTGCTCCCGCGCACGGTCGCGCGCATCCGACCGTGCCCGTCGTCGGCGAGCTTTCCCCGCCGCGCCCTCCTCGCTCTCGCGTCGCTACAGAGGGCGGGAGGATAAGAACGCCACCCCAGCGAACCCTAGCTGCCCCTGATCTTTTCCCCCTCGCTCGATCGCTCTCTCTCCTCGCCCGAAAACGCCAATCGCCGTCGCAGTCGATCCCGCGGCCACCGTCGACCACTCGCCTCGCCGTGATGCCATAGACCTCCTCCGTCGTCCTCCACGTCGTCCTGTGCAAGCCGTTGGAGCCGGGAGCCTCTGCGTTGAGCTCCTCGGCCTCTTCTTCCCCGACGCCGTCCGCCACTGCCGCCGTCGATTCGCCACCGTTGGTCCTCCCCGCGCCCACCTTAGCACAACTACGGGCTCCCGGTGAGCCTCCGCTTCTTCCCCTCCTCGCTCGCCGTCTTTAGCTAGCCGTAGTGAGCTCCCCCGACTTGCCCGAGCCCGCCGCCGTGGAGCATGTCGCCGGCGCCGTTCCGGCGACCAAACGGCCCCGCGCTCGTGCCCATTAGCATCACCGCACCACGTAGGCCTCGCCTAGCCACTTGTTTTGATCGCGCGCGCAACGTAGCACCCATCCCGAGCTCCACCCGAACGCCGCCGTCCGCCGTCGCCGTCGTAGCACTCATCTCCGGCCGCCCCGCCTCGTGCTAGTTGCGTAGATCGCCGTGGCTCGGTCTCCCCGATCGAATGCCGCAAACCGCGTTCGAATTGGTGGCCCGTAGCCGAAACCCGCCGTCTTCCCGTGGCCCTCCGCCGCGCTAGAGGTCGTCGGCGTTACTCCGGTCACCGGCGCCGGCGTGGGCTGACGTGGCCGGCCGCGTGGACCGCCCTGTGCCGCTGACTGATGGGCCCGGTTGACCGTTTGACCGGGTCAACCGCTGACTGGGCGGCCCCATGTCACTGACATGTGGGTCCCGCCAGATTAAAATGATTTATTAAATAAATAAAACGTTAATTAATTTGTTAATTAAAACAATTAGTTAATTAGTCACTGACTAATGGGGGCCACGTGCTGATTAAGCCTTTTTAGTTAAATTAATTCACTGGATTAAGCCAATGTCTATGGCAGATGGGCCCCATCTGTCAGGTTTGACTCTGGTCAGACCTGTTGACTGCTGATGCCACTCCCACGTCATGCTGACGTCAGCCTACACTGTTTCGGATAATTCTAAATTAAATATTTTCAGAAATTCCAGAAAATGATTAAAACTTTGAAAAATCATATAAAATAAACCGTAACTCGGATGAAAATAATTTATATATGAAAAATGATCAGAAAAATATGAAGAATCCGAATATGCCATCCACTTACCTGCCACACCCCTCTATCATACTGAACATGGGACTTTTTGCCCGTATCCGATAAATGAATAGTGCATAACTTTAATAAAATAAATCCAAATAAATTCCTAAAATAACTAATACAACTAGATAGGCATTATATCACCTCTGCATAACATTTAGGCATGTCATGCATCCCTGTTGCATTATTGCCATGTATTTATTGTTTCTTCCCCCTCCTTCTCTTCCGATAGCCCCCGAGACTGCCGATGACGCTACAGTGTACGACGACATCGCCGACGACCAGACCCCTTCAGCAGAGCTTCCAGGCAAGCAAAACCCCTTGATCATCCAGATATCACCCATTCCTTCTCTCTTATTCTTGCATTAGAATTGCCCCTGCTACTGTTCCGATAGCTCATATTCTGATGCATAGCCTGATTTTGTCGTTTGCTATTGCTACCTACCTGTTGTCCCATGATGCTTAGTTAGCTATGCCATTGTTTCATCTGTGGACCATCACCCTTGTCCATTTGCCATGCTTGCTACCGGGCCGTGATCACTCTGGGTGAGGATCACGGAACTATTTACATTACTGCAATACTTAAACTGTTAAAGTCAGGCTGGCCCCAAGGGTGCCCGCGAGATAACACTAAAGACGGGTCGGCTCCAAGAGCACCCGCGCGACATGTCGTACCAAGTTGGAGCGACAGGAACCCTGTTCGTATCTGCGAGTTACTAAACATGCTTAACGGATTGGGTATTTGATCTGAGTGGGTCGTTGGCCCTATACGCACTACCACCGCGTGGGATAATGGTTATGGGACCCTCTACGTCGTAGTATCAGACGAAAGTTCTTCAGACGTCACAGCTCTGAGATGTGGGCTGGTTGGGGTGGGCTGGTTACGTCACTGGTGTATTCAGTGTCGCGCCTGGGCCCCGACCACCCTCGCAACATGCAGGAGTGCAAAGGGCGATGGCCCAAGACCCCTTCACACTTAGGATTTAGACCAGCGTGCTGACCTCTCTGTTGAGCCTAGGTAGGACTGCGTCGTGTCGATTACCCGAGGCCGGGTATTACCCAGCAAGTGTATCCGGCCAGATGTAATCGAGCGTGCTGGGTAACAGTAGTGCACCCCTACAGGGAAGTTATCTATTCGAATAGCCGTGTCCACGGTAATAGGACGCTCGGAGTTGTATCTTGATCCGCTACAACTACAAATGGATACTGTCACAATATTAAACTGCTACTACTGCTCTCGGGATCACTTTCTCGCAGGGTAGTCGAGAAAGGATCTCAGGGCTTTACTAAACTATGATTGATATATATTATCTTGCTCTACTCTCTTCTGATGCTGCAAGATTGCTTCAAGATGCTAGGCTTCGATAGGCTAGGCCTTTCCCCCTCTATTCCAGCATTCTGCAGTTTAGTCCAAGATATAGCCCCATTCCTCTGAAACCAATGCATAATTAGTATAGTTCTGATGTCAGTCTTGCGAGTACTTTGGATGAGTACTCACGGTTGCTTTGCTATTCGTTTGCCCCATACCCACTTGATGAAATCAGACGATGGAGTCCAGGAGCCAGACGCCACCAGAGGAGACTACTACCAGGAGAGCCCAGGAGGCCACTACTACTGGGTTGAGCCAACCGACCAGGAGTAGTTCGGAGGCCCTAGGCAGGAGGCCTTCGCCTTTTCGATCGTTATGTCGCTGTTTGTGCTAGCCGTCTTAAGGCAAAACTTGACTAACTATGTCTGTACCCAGATATTATGGTTTGTATGACTTATGTATTTGGGTCCTCGTGACCCCTGGTTTGTAATATGATGATTTATGTTTAAATTTGAGTTTAGAGTTGTGTTGTGATATTCTTCCCGTGAGTCTCTGTTCTCGAGCGTGCACGTTTGCGTGTATGATTAGTGCACGGTCGAGCAGGAGCGTCACAACCGATTAGCCACGCTACAGAGATATCATCAGGAGTGAGATAGGAGGTATCACCCTCGGCATCCGATAGTAGCTCTGTAGAGTCGTACAACTAAGGGGGGTGTGCGGTGCTGTGTCAGTCTCTGCATATCGATCACGTTGATCGAGTCATCCGGTAGCAAAGCAGGGCAACACGGACAAGGGTGCGGGGCCACGGATGGATCACTAACCAACCTATAGTAAGCATTTAGGTCAACAGGTAAAGTATCTACATCAGGTTACAAAATCAGGCTATGCATCAGAATAGGAGCAATCAATTACAGTAGTAAAATCTAATGCAAGCATGGGAGAGAAGGAATGGGCGATATAGGAATGATCAAGGGAGTTTTGCTTGCCTGGAAGCTCTGCTGAAAAGGGATAAGGGTCGTCGACGACGTAGTCGTACTCAGGAGCAGCGTCAGTCTCGGGGTCTACCGGAGAGAAGAGGGGGAAGAAACAGTAAATATAAAGCGCACAGATGCAACACAAATGCACGACATGCCGGTAGGTTATGCTAGGGGTGTCCTAATGCAGTGCTAGGTATTTTAAACGGAGCGGGAAAATATCCGCGAATATTTTCCCAGCTCCGGGCAGTTATCGGTATATTGAACCGGAGGGGAAAGTTCCATGTTCACAGTGTTGGAGGCATGTGACAGGTATGTGGATGGCATATTCGGATTCGTCTTATTTTTCTGATCATTTTTCATATATAAATTATTTTCATCCGAGTTACGGATTATTTTATATGATTTTTCAAAGTTTTAATCATTTTCTGGAATTTTTGGAATTAAATTAAATTCGAAAACAGTAAACTGAAAATGCTATGTGCACCCAGAAGAATGTACACAGCAGTGCATACATAGGCTGACAGTGGGCCCGGCCAGCTGAGTCAGCAGGTCAGCAGTTGACCCGTTGACCAGTCAACTAGGACCCACTGGTCAGTGACTGGGCTCTGCCCAATCAGCACAGTTGACCGGTCAACGGGGTCAACTGGGCCCGCGGGACCCAGCTGCCAACGACCTAGGGGGGGGGGCACACCCTGCGAATGGGAGGGCGCAGTCGACGTAGACGACGACATTGATCCTCCAGGACACGCTGGTTCGCAAGGGAGGGCCGGTGGCCGTGTCTATTCCGGCGGCACGGCCATGAACACGTCGGGTGTGTGCGGGGAGGGCGATGGAGAGACGATGGGGGAGATCTGAGGGCTCCTAGGGTTTTGGGGGTGAGGGAGACGCCCTAGAGACGATTCGGCGTCGAGCTTGGCGACCTCCAACGCCTTGAGCTCTGACCACGGCTTCTTGGGATCCTTCTTCTTCGCTGCAGGGCGCGCGGCCGCGGCCGGGTCGCCAGGATTGCTCGGGCCGCCGGTCATGGACGAGGGAGGGGAGCGCGGCGCGGGAGGATTTTGGGTGAAATGGAGGGAAAGTGGGCGCGTGTGTCCCCGACGGGCGGGCCAGGGGGGACATGGGCGCGCGTCCCGCCCGTCCGCGCGCTGCCCGTTTCGACGCAAGAGCGGCCGAAATTTGGGCCGGGAATGGGTCGAAAGTGGACCAAAAACGGACATTTGTCCGTTTGCTCCCGCGCGTTGGGCCGTGTTTTGTGTCCGTTTACCCCCAAACGGACGCGGCCGGACCATTTGGGGTCATGCGTTGGAGTTGGCCTTAGGCCAACTCTTTTGTCCGGATTTTGTCCGTTTGGGATGGCAATGGGGTGGCTTCCGGCCGTTTTCTTGGATGCGTCGGCCGTGCACCCAACGCGCGGCTGCATCTGGTCTGCCACGGCCGGCTGGTGCTCGTATGTATACAATTTTTTGTCCGCATTTTCATCAACGATATTTTGATACATTGGAGTACATTTACTACCAATTCTTCACTAGAAGAGCAAGACCAAAGAAAACAAGAACTACAATTAGACATTTTAAAAGATATCCAATTTCCATAACTACTCCCACTAGTTGGATTAGTATCTTTTCTATGTCTTCATTGTTGATCTGCGGCTTCTCAAGCTTGCACACTTCTTTCTTTTTAGATTCTAAAGAAGTAGATGTTGCTTCGTGTAGAGCGATATAGTCTTCTTCCCAATACCAAAACTTGCATCCATCCTGCACACAAATTTGAGTGTAATAAGCAAAGAGAGCTACCAAAAATGCGCTGAATCCGGGAGCACAACCGAAGCAAAAGAAGCACATACCCCATCTTTTTTGCACTTGAAAAACACCCATCCGAGATGTTCCGACGTGGTAGAAACGCGGCGCACGACCTGCCGCGGGCAATCGTCGCACTTTATGAGCGGCAACGGTGAGCCGACGAGCCGCTGGGCATGCGCCGAGCCCGGACGACCGCCAACCGTGTCTTTGCCGGCGAACCGGCGGCGGGATAGATCCGAGCGGCCAGAGGCGGAGTCATTACCTGCATGTGGCGCGGAGGCATTGCCGCGGCTGTGCGGTCCGGTACCCGGCCAATCCATGGCAAGGCGCAGTGGCCTGCAGCCGGATGCGGCAAATCCGGCGGCCGGATGCACAAAATCCCGCCACCCGCAGATCTCCCGGTTGCCACCGGCGCCGGAGGCGAGAGAGAGACACAAATCCGGTGGTCGTGCTTTTGGAGCGGCTAGGCTGGACGGCGAGGGGGCCGACAAATGGGCGGCGGCGGCTATGGCGGGGGTTGGGTGCGGGGGCGGCGGGAGGGGGGTAGAAGAAAAGGGGCGACTGTGTCCCCGACGGGCTGGCCAGGGGAGGACACGGGCACGCGTCGCGCCCGTCCGCGCTTTTCCGCTTCGACGCAAACGCGGCCCAAATTTGGGCCGGGAATGGGTCGAAAGCGGACAGAAAACGGACATTTGTCCGTTTGCTACCGCGCGTTGGGCCGCGTTTTGTGTCCGTTTACCCCCAAACGGACCCGGGCGGACGATTTGGGGTCGTGCATTGGAGTTGGCCTTAAAGCATCGACAACCGGACCTGTCAAAAGTGAGCCGCGGACGTGACCGGTCACCCTCAAATGTCCGCGTCTAGTTCATCCGTGTCCTCATAGCAAATCCTTAAATTCATACACTTTCATGCAATGTAAAACAAACACATCTAGATCACACATATATCATAGGAATAGTTCATCATATATGCCATGGGACTATCAATACATTGGCATGTTCAAAAAACTAGAGATATTAAGAACGTTCACCCATGGCTGCTGGCATGTTCAAAAAACTAGAGATATTAAGAACGTTCACCCATGGCTGCCCGTCAGTAGCGGTCGAAGACACAATATAGATCGAACCGGATTTGCTCACTGCTAGAGCCGTCCGATCCATTGAGCCAGATTTGCTCACTGTCAGAGCTGTCCGGTCCGTCACCAGCCTTCTATTTCTCTTTCGGGGCAGTCCGGCAACGGCACAAACCACCCGAATTTGCTCCTTTACAAGGGCACGCAACGTCCATGCTTGCTGTCGTCCGTGCTTGCTGCTTCATGAGGATGTGGGCACGGAGGGCATCCTCGGTCGACGTGGTGTGCGACTCAGCCTCCGTAGCCGCCCTTGTCCTCTTCCTCGCACAACAGTCACACCGGTCCTCAGCGCAACCGTGGTCATGACCATGTCGTTCGGCGACGTTGACCTCGGACTCCGAGCCCGACGTCGCGGGAACGAGGATCCACCACAGGAGTTGCGCCGCCAGCCCAGGGTCATCCGGTTGGGCATGGTGGTACATCCAGCTGATGTTCATTGCCTCCGGCTCCACCACAGTCACGCGCCTCAAGCCACCGGCGCCGCCGGATCCAAGCGCCACTTGTGCGGACGCAATGGACTCCCACCGGAGCGACTCCGACTGCGGAGCTGGGGTTTCCTCCTGGGATCGGCAGAGAGCCATCTGGATGGCAACTCCTCGTACTCGCATGGGACGAGATCCTAGTAGACAGATCCGGAGTTGCTGGACACAGATCCACTGCCCGCCATGCCAGAGAAGGTCTGAGATCGCCAGGGAGAAGCTAGGGCCGGAGCGGCAAACTGGAAGTGGAGTGAAGAGCAGTGGAGTGCCTAGGGTTTGGCCCAGGGTGCGGATAGGGACACATATTTGTGGGGTCGGGTGGGCCAGCATGAGCTGAGTCCAACGTGGACACGTCCAGGCGTCCTCATTTTCTCTCTATATATGCTTGGGTACGGGAGTGCCGATCAACTTGGACATTTGGACTGATTATGTAAGATTCGGTTGGGTGGCAGTTTGCTATCTGAGCAGTGACCGACCAGGCCGCCCGAACGTTTGGGAAGATATGGGGCTTCCGTTGTAGATGCTCTTAGGGCATCTCTAATGTGATGCCTTAAAACGCCCGTAAAGTTTCAGACCATGCGGTTCGAACACTTTTTGATCCAACAGGGTACCCCGAACGTCTATGGATCAGTTCGCATGTCCGAATTTCACTAAAACCAGAACAAACTTGGGGGAGCTTTACGGCCTTACGGGAGTCCGAACACCATACAAAGGTCCGCTTGACCATTGTCAGTTAGATCACATTCTTCACAACCCATGCTTTGTCTTCTAGGTCCGTCTAGCCCACCCTATTGTTTGAATTTGATGCATGTATGATGCCAAGAGTCAGATGACCGGCTTCCGTATCCGTGTTTGCTGACACATTCGGGGCGAGGGATATTGGAGATGCCCTTGTTAGACTGAACACGCATGCTTTGAGTGGGTTGTGGTGTAATTTGGATTTGCACGTGGTTGGCAGCAAGAGCAACCATGCAAATGACATTTACCCTATACTACTACTAGCACTAGTACGGCGGCATGGCAACAGCGCAAGCACAGGCAAAGCAAGGGGTGCGTCCCATACCAGAATTTACTCACGGAGTAAAACCGTACAGTCTGTTTGACCCGAAAAGCCTGTGGAAGCGGAGTGGAGTGACCACCGTCGGCGTCGTGCTCTCCTCTGCTGCCGCCGTTGGTGTCTTGCTGTCGTGCAGTCAGTACTGCTAGCGTAGCCACATGTCACATGTCACATGTCACATGCGATGCCCTGGCCCTGCACACGGCGCCAGCCCAGGACGAGCGGAGCGGACGCGTCCCTCCTCGGTAAAACGCACCGGGGCTCTCTGCTGTACACGTAAAGTGAAGAGGAGGCACCGGGAACGTCGCAGCCAGCCTTGCAGTACCGCGCGCACGGACGGCTGGCTGACTGTGACTGGGACGAAGGCTTTTTTATTCGTGTATGTATGCAGGTGACGGTGACTCCTTGGTACGGTTGGTGGTACTGCATGTGCACGGCCAGCAATACACGCTGGTCACTTGCGTGTGTGATCGTGACACGCCGGTTCCAGGTGGATCGCTTGGTCTGCTTGACCATGCTACTAATTGCCAAGCTCAGCAGACCCCCCCGGACGGTCACCACGCTGTCGCTGCTGGAATTCCGTGGAATCGAATACCGTCCGTGTACGTAGCAGCAGCATTGCATTGTCCACGAACGGCACGGTCGGCCATGTGATGCATCCTCCTGACCGCCCACCCGATTCGGCTCCATGCCACCGCCAAAGCTTCTTGTCTTGTTCCAGAGTCCAACCTTGTTTCTCCCCCGGTGAGAAGAGCACGGTCAATGTGGCATTCCACGATAGGCAATAGCCGTGTCTGTGTGCTAGCCGTTGCTGAAACCGATAAGAACGATGGCAGTAACGCTGAAATCCAGCCGATTCGACTCGATGTCTACCTGGATGTTGAGATAAACTGTACTGGTGTGAGTGAGTGAGTGACCGTGTAATGGAACGGGACAAGGCCAAGACTGTTTTGCACGAACGATGCGCACAGGTGTGGGGGCATGCCTGTCCATTGCTGCTTGCGACCAACCCAAGATACATCACATTTCACATCCACCACATGCAACAGTACGCGGAGCATGTGCAGTCACAGCGGATGCCCGGACGCCAGAACAGCTAGGCTGGGACCTGGGATAGACTTTCAAGTACAGTACGCTAGTGTACAAACTACTGCTGCTTGCGTTCGCAAGGATGTTTTGCATATTTACTATGTACAGACAGAAATGAGTGAAACACACTAAAATCGTATCTATATACAGTGCCGGAGCCAGGAATTAAGTATCAGGGGGGCCAAATGACTTAAACTTTTGATAACAGGGGCCAAACAATACTAATACATGTATTTTTTGTCTAAATTGTACACTGTTCATCTACTAACTAGCAGCAAATCACTGATCTTAGGGGGACCAGGGCCCCTGCTGGTCCCCCCCCTGTCTCCGCCACTGTCTATATACATCCGATTCACAATTACAACATCTTATATTTGTGAACAGAGGGAGTAGACGATAACAGATGGAAAGCGGTTGCAATATTTTAACTACTCCCGTCCGGGTTTATTAGGTCCCCTTATATTTTGATCCAAAGTTTGACCATGAATTCAACTACTAAAATGTAAATTACTTGTCACAAAAATTATACCATAGAAAACCGCTTTCAAATACAAATCCTACAATATACTTTTTATATTATATAGTTTGTATATTTTTTATACATGGTCAAAGTTAGACCCAAAACACAATGGGGCCTAATAAACCCGGACGGAGGTAGTAATAACTTATAATTTAAAATACATATATTATATATATTGTACTTCCTTCGTCTACTATTATAAGATGTTCTAGCTTTTCCTGAATCAGATGTATATAGACACATTCTAGTGTGTTTCTTCACTCATTTCAGCCCGTATGTAGTCTATGTTGATGTATCCAAAAAAATTCTTATAATAGAAAATGGAGCGAATATTTGATTATTGTATAGTTTAGATTTTTTATCAAATATAAGTGACATAATAATATAGTGAAAAATATTTCTCATGCATGTTAAGGTGGGACGATTGTGATAAGGCGGGATGTGTGCATGTTATGATAAATGAAAATAGTGCAGATCAACGAAATGCATATTATGATGGACCTTTCATGAGATAACACGTGTGCATGTTAAAATAATTGAAATAGTGAGGCCTAGATAATTGATCCCCTCTATTTTTATTTTGGGTATATAGGACGCCAGGGCACTGCAGACAGGCGGGGAGTGCATGATGGATGAACATGTATGAGCAGTAAATTTGTAAGGCGATTCCTACCCAACTTTAATTAAAACGCCTGATTGCCATGTTACCTGCCGCTGATTTAAGTAGCTGAGGCGTAGCTGTCACTAAGACCAAGCGATCATCTTGTCTGCAACCCATGATTTAGAATCGTTATTTGTATCCTGTCGTAACATAATTATAATTAGGTTAAGCTACTAAATCAGCAACAATTAATATGTAAATCAGAGATAATTAGTATGAATCATTATTTGCAGCCAGGTACGTGGTACAGTACCACAATGCATACACCAACAACGGGAAAGTATCCTGTGATACGGGCGAACAGGTGCTCCTGTGATACGGCATTCCGGGCCGTCGGATCTCAGATCCAACGGCATCTGAGCAACTGTTGTACTTGTGCGTATTTTTTATACTCCTCGAGGGCTTTTTTGCAAAAATATTCATCATCTCACAGGAACTCTTGAATCTAAGATCCAACGGCCGAGCTCGCACGGGAGCACCTAAGCTTAGGTGCTCCCGTAGCACCAGATATTTTCCCCACCAACAACAGGGCCAAGCGACGCTTAACAGGCTATGTGCACCTAGTTCAGATTGAGTGAAAGACCATATGAGTTTGCAATAAGACATATGAATTTAATTTTGCTGCTGCTGTAGAAACTGACACTTAACTTCTACCTTTCTATTTTTTTTTTGCGATGAACTTGTGTTACTCAAAATATCAAGGATTAAAAATCTGCGTGGCACATCTCCTCGGCATTGTCTGGACCATAACCTAACCACAGTTGAGCGAGAGATAAGCCTATCATAATTGGCCATAAAATGACTAACTCTGTTTTGACTATGTTTAACATGGCTAATACAAGTCTGTCGAGATTTCACTAAAGTCTTAATTTCCTCAACCAAAGAAGTATGTACCGAGAGGTCTCTATCTCTAGTGCTGGACAAGATTAATGAGCTCTGTGCAGTCAATCTCAATCATCAACGGAATGGCGCGCCGAAGTGCCTTCCACTATTGCACACAACTCAACTTCTAGGGCATTTCGGCATGAGAACAACCGGCGGCAGGAGGTAAAGACAACACTGCCCATATGATCACGAAGAATCATGCTCGCTCCCGCATTGCCATCGTGCGCTATGGAACCATCTATCTTAAGCTTGCAACAACCCTGGCAAGAAGGGACCATCGAAGCACCTCTTCCCCGCTGACAATAGTGATAGTTGGGCTTGGCGGAGGAACCTGGTCATGCAAATCATACATATTTTTCCTTTAACATGGTCCTCTTTTTTTAACAGAGATGGGCGCCCTAAGCGCCTTTATTTCATATCACACACATTCCAGGATTTTGAATCCTTGTGTACAAAGTTTCTTAGACTAAGGAACTGTGGGCATTGCATAACCCTATGAAAAGGATTCTAACAGTAGCCACTCATAATTGAAAAGCTTTTTGGGAGAGTCATTCAAACAATTGTGAGCTACTCAATTGAGGCCCCTTTTGACTTGGTAAATCTTTAGGGACTAGGGACTAGTAAGCTCGAATAGATCCGTGAGAATAGGCCTGAGCTTCCAGTGCCCAAGCTTTGATCAGAGTTTTCTAAATGCAACGACCTGGGCTAAAGTGAGGTTGGCGGTGAACCATGTGGTTGGCTGAATTTCACATCGTACTAGACACTTGAACAACAAAGTTAAGTGCTTTAGCTTTGGCTCGGAGAGGAGAGCTGACTCCATGGCTTGCAGACACGGAGCTTGTGATCACCTTGATCGTTGCATATATAGACTCCAATGACCATAAATTCATGTACTTACGGTACAGAAAACCGTTAGTAGTTTTGATAGAATGGTGCGTGTGACTGGAAATACCAAAAGGGATCACACAAAAAGCGTTTACTCTGGTTCGGACCCTTATCATGAAGGTAATACCCTACTCCTGCTTGGATTTAATTGATGTACGAGTCGCCTCACATGAAGGGTTTACAATGGAGTTGATATAGATTCTATCAAGACTAAGGTTGAGATTTTAAGGTGCATTGATCTATGATGATTACCTCTATGATGCAATTTCGGATTGTAGATAGTCCCGTACACTTTCCCCCAAGGAGTGACCCTGGGTATCGAATCCACGGAAGGATGTGCTCTATGACAAAGATTCAAGCAAATTATTTGTTCTTCCAGTTTCCTAGTGATGATACGTAAAACCGTCAGTAGCCTCGGAAGGGTGGCGAACGCGGTCGGAAGTACCAAAATGGAGGTCACACGAGGAAGTTACTCAGGTTTGGGTCTCCTTGGAGGAGTATCACCCTACTTCATGCTTCTAGTTTTTATTCATGGTGGAGTACCTCGTGCGACTGTTACAATGGGGAATGATATGTAGCTACCGAGAGTAAATGGAAATGGCTACCCCTAACCTCCACCTTATATAGGTGATGGGGGCTAGGGTTTTACAAGAGATAGATCCAATCTTGTCGCTGCCATCTTGGTTTGTATGCCAAGATGACCTCTTGATGCTTATCTGGGTTCCGCGGTACCCTCCTGCGGTGAAACCCTCGCCGTGCTTCATGAACCCCGGGACATGCCTGCTGCCGGGCTTCCCCCCGAGAGGCCACCCCTGGTGTATTACACCATCAGTAGCCACCGAGCATGTATGGAGTTGGAGAGTCTTGATATGAGAACCCAGACGGGCTCCCTATGTCTCTGTGTCCCGCTCTCCCGAGTCCGGCTTCAAGAAGGTCTTCGGGGTACTCGTCGTGTGGCTTCCTGGGGGACACCTTCGTAGATTGGAGTGATTAGCGGAGGCTTTGAGGATTCAGGCCTCCTATCATACTTTGTGCGAAGCCAAGGCCCTGGGGTTCGAGGTTATTTGTGCGGCTTGCATGCTCATTACTGCCCCGAAGCGTCATAGCTCGGGAGTTTGGTGAGGCTGTGATGACCCACAAGTATAGGGGATCAATCGTAGTCCTTTCGATAAGTAAGAGTGTCAAACCCAACGAGGAGCAGAAGGAAATGATAAGCGGTTTTCAGCAAGGTATTATCTGCAAGTACTGAAAGTAGCGGTGACAAATAGTTTTGTAGCAAAGTAATTCGTAACAAGTAACAAGTGACAATAGTAATAAAGGTGCAGCAAGGTGGCCCAATCCTTTTTATAGCAAAGGACAAGCCGGAACGTTCTCTTATAGTAAGCAAAGCATTCTCGAGGACACATGGGAATTGTCATCTAGTCACGTTCATCATGTTTAGTTGATTCGCGTTCGCTACTTTGATAATTTGATATGTGGGTGGACCGGTGCTAGGGTGCTGTTCTTACTTGAACAAGCAACCCTCTTATGATTACCCCCTCTCGCAAGCATCCGCAACTATGAAACAAGAATTAAGATAAATCTAACCATAGCATGAAACATATGGATCCAAATCAGCCCCTTACAGAATAACGCATAAACTAGGGTTTAAGCTTCTGTCACTCTCGCGACCCATCATCTACTTATTACTCCCCAATGCCTTTCCTTAGGAACAAGTATGGTGAAGTGTCATGTAGTCGACGTTCACATGACACCACTAAAGGAAGAACAACATACATATCATCAAAATATCGAACGAATACCAGCTTCACATGATTACTTGTAACAAGACTTCTCCCATGCCCTTAAGAACAAATGTAACTACTCACAAATCATATTCATGTTCAAGATCAGAGGGGTATTGAATATGCTTGAGGATTTGAACATATAATCTTCCACCAAATAAACCAACTAGCATCAACTACGAGATGTAATCAACACTACTAGCAACCCACAGGTACCAATCTGAGGTTTTGGGACAAAGATTGAATACAAGAGATGAACTAGGGTTTGAGAGGAGATGGTGCTAGTGAAGATGTTCATGAAGATTGGTCCTCACACGATGAGAGGATCGTTGGTGATGTCGATGGCTTCGATTTCCCCCTCCCGGAGGGAAGTATCCCCGGCGGAATCGCTTCGTCGGAGAGCAAAAGTGCTCCTGCCCAGGTTCCGCCACGAGACGGCGGCGCTTCATCCCGAAAGT